>CM062820.1:1673625244-1674935925 GCA_031772625.1 Pinus tabuliformis
GTCAGGGACTATGACTCTCCACCCAACCATAGATAGTTGCAGCCAATACTCACTTGTAGCTATCACCCCTAAGCCAGATTCCAGAGACTGAGATAGATTGCTCAAGGGATTATGTACTGACTTCTGCTTGAAGTAGGGACTCCAAAGGCTCTCCCACCTCCACCCACCAACCTCATAACAATCAAGAAATTCACAAGGAATCAAGAGGTATGCTACTTCCACTCTTTAGTTTTTCATCAACAGAAAACTCCAGGGAATCCAAAGGTTTCACCTCCACCCTGAAAAAAAGTGGTCCCACTCACTAAGGGAATCCAAAGCCCACTGTTAACCAATCAAACAAGAAAATGAGACTCCAGAACTTCTACTAGGAATACTAAGAGCTAAACCTATACCTAGGCTATCAAGGAATTCTAGAGAAAACCCATCTCCACCCTCCAGCCCCCTTCGTGTCCCGAGGTTTACCCTCACTTTGAGAAGCTCCTCCATCCATCTATTGCTCAACCAAAAAATAAGGAAACTCCTTTGGGAGCAATGGAACCATCCAGAAGTATCTCCATACATGTGTTACTATACAATGATTTTCTCTGTCTTTTTCCTTCATATCCTGACGTTCTGTGTGTGCTTCCCCCCTTCTTCTTTTCGCTCAAATGTTCTTTTGGTTTGCCCCACTCCTGGGTGCATGATCTCTCTCTCTCTCTCTCTCTTCTTTGATCGACTGAATGCTCCCTATCCTCCCTCCATTCTCGACCACGATGGTTCTTTTCTTATCTGCCTATTTGAGTCGTCTTCTCATCTGTAGAACCTCTAACAAATGAAACTGCCAATAGATATTACCAACCAATGGAAAGTGATCCATGTATCCATTTTTCATCGATTGGTTAATGGGGTTCAATGCCACATTTCATTTTTGCATGCTCTAGCGTGGTTTTCTTAACAACATAGGTTAACTTGCTTTGTTTTTGTGTCCTTCTTGCTTGTCAAAACTTCCAAGAGAGTATGGTTTTGGCGTACCTTCTTGTAGTTCATTGATTTTGACAAATTTATTTTGATAAATCAATTCATTGATTTTTACAAAATAGTCTAGTTTTCCTGCAGCAAATAAATTGAACATCCCAAGCAAGCAACTACCTAGTCTATGGATTTTGTGTCCCATACTCAACCCATATTCATTTATGAAAATATTTACATTGCAAAATGAGGTTAACTAATTGGGGTTGTCACAAACCCCTCCCCTTGGGGGAACACCGTCCTTGGTTTTCTTTACCAATATGTAACAGAAGACATGACTAAGTAATTACATACTGCTTATGGAGCTTTATATGTACAACTCTATACAATATTTACACATATATACATTTTCTTTAACTAGCAAATAGAAAAGGATATGATTCCCTCATTGTGTCAAACATTTCCCAATTGGCTTCCTCGGGTCCAAAGTGCTTCCACTGCACTTTGACTTGCTCTATTGCTCGACTTTGGAGCATGGTGCTCCTTCGATCTAAGATGCATAGTGGCTCTGGATGGAAATCCCCCTTTGGTTCCACTTGTAGCATAGACCAATCAATCACATGATTAGAATCTTGTACATATCTCTTAAGCAAAGAACATAGAAAACATCATGGAATTTTACTGATAGAGGTAAGGCTATATAATAAGCCACTAGTCAAATCCTTTTAAGGATCTTAAAGGGCCCACAATACCATGGTTCCAACTTGGCACATGACCCAATCCTTAAGGAACTTTTCTGGGGTTTGATATGCAAATAAACATGTTTGCCAACTTAACTCTTTCTATATCCTATCTTCGCTGGCATAAATTTTCTGCATGTCTTGTGCCACCTTTAAATTATGCCTTATAACTTGCATTTGCTACTCCATTTCCTTGAGCATGTCAGGTCCAATAAGGACCTTATTCACTGGATCGTTCCAACTGATAGGAGTATTGCAACTCCTCTCATACAATGCCTCAAATGGGCTCATTTTCAAGGACTCTTGGTAGTTATTATATGAGAATTCTACAAGTGGAAGATACTCTTACCACTTCTTTTTCTAGTGCATTACATACATCCTCAACATGTCATCAAGGATTCGGTTCACCCTTTCTATCTATCCATCCGTTTGTGGATGATAAGTAGTACTAAAGGCCAATTCGATAGTCCTGAATCCTGAAAATAGCTCCTTCAAAAACTTGGAAGTGACCTTAGCATCCCTATCTGAGATGAGCTTCTTGGGAACTCATGCAACCTCACAATTTATTTTATGAGAATTTGAGCCACCTCACTAGCCAAGTTGGTGGATTTATCTGCCATAAAATGTGCCACCTTGCTAAACTTGTCAATCATCACCATAATAGCATCATCTTGTCTGCAGGTTTTTGGTAAATTGGTAATGAAATCCATGGAGATCACTTCCCACTTCCATTTCGAAATGGGAATGGGCCACAACAAACTTGTTGGATGTTTTCACTCAACATTTACTTGCTGACATTCTATGCATTTAGCAACAAAATCAACTACTTCTTTCTTCAAATTCGGCCAAAAATAAAACTTTTTAATGGTTGTGAGCATCTTTTGATATCAAAGATGATTTGAATATGGCTTATCATGAAACTCTCTCATGATGAACCCTTCAATTCCTCACTAATTGGCACGTTGATTCTATTCTTTAATCTAATTAGACCATCACCAGTGAGATGATACTCTTCATCCTCACTAAATTGTTGTAACTTTTCCCTTAATTGTTAGTATTTTTCATGATGTCATCCTGCATTTTTGACCCTTTCCACCAGGTCCACTTCATAAAATCTTATGGTTGCTAGGTGATTCAGTTGAATCCTTCTGCTAAGTACATCGACCACTTTGTTTTATTTTCCCTTTATATATTTGTTTTCAAAATCAAACTCGATGAGCATGGCTAGCCATCTTGCTTGCCTTGAATTTAACTTGGGTTGCTCAAATAAATACTTCATTCCTCCATGATCGTTCATAAGGATGAATTTTATTCCAAGAAGATAGTGCCTCCACATCTTCAATGCATGAATGATGATGACCAACTCTAGATCATGAGTTATGTATTTTTTCTCATGTTCATTTAGCTTTCGGGACCCATAGCATACCACTTGACCTTCCTACATCAAGAATCCACCGAGCCCCTCCTTTCTTGGATTATAGATCTTAGTAAACCATGCTTGGACCTCTCACTTCTACCCATCCATGCTACCCTTATGTCCCCTTGCCCCATTCAATACACCAAAAGGTCCCCCTTTCCTAAAAGTCATGAGAATTGAATATTTGGACGTGGTAATTTAACAACCACCTCTAAAAGTTCAATTCTTGTGACTTTGGGCAAGGGGTTGTCCAAAACCACCTCCAAAAGTTACATTATCGTGAATTTTAAGGGGGATTGTCAAACACCCCCCCTCAAACTGCTGATAATTGAACTTTTGGAGGTAGTTATGGAATTTGAACCCCACCCCCTCATTTGCCCTGCCCCCAAAAGTCATGAGAATTAAACTTTTAGAGATAGTTATATAATTCACCGCCTCCAAATGTTTAGTTCTCATGACTTTTTTATTTAATTTTTTTGTTGGGGGGGGGAGTTCAAAAATTGCCTCCAAAAGTTACATTCTTGTGACTTTTAAGGGGGGGTTACCCCCCTTAAAAGTCATGATAATTGAACTTTTAGAGGTCGTTATGGATAACCTCCCCCTCCAAAAAAGGTCATGAGGATTGAACTTTTAGAGGTGCTTGTTAAATGACTACATACAAATGTTTAATTCTCATGACTTTTAGGGGGAGGGTTTCAAAAACCGCCTCCAAAAGTTAAATTCTCATGACCTTTTTTTAGAGGGGTTTCAAAAATTGCCTATAACAATTAAATTCTCATGAACTCTTTTTTTTTTTTTTGTGGGGGGGTGTCAAAATCTGCCATGAAATTTTTTATTGAGGGATAATCATTTAAGAACCCCACAACCACCACCCCCCCCCCCAAAAAAAAAAAAAAAATTCAATTTTCATGAATTTTTGGGGGATTTTCAAAGGACCACCATGAAAAATATATTTAGGTGTAGTCATCTAAATCCTCCCACCCCCAAAAAAAAGTTTCAATTTTCATGACTTTTGTGGGGGAAGAGGTTCAAAAAATGGCCCTAAATCTCCAAAAAAATGTTTACAAACAATTTTGGCAAGACCGTCGCAAGACTAAACCGAACCTAAAGGTGTTTTTTTTTGTAGTAATGACTATGGGCTAATTTGGAAGTATATCTTTCTATGAAGCTATATGTAATCTCAAACTCCATGTTTGGTAACATTTCGCGGCATGAAACCTTGGAAGCATGATGATTGATATCCCGCCAATGAAAAAGCTAAAAATCTTACAAGTTAGATATGTGAAACATGGAATATGAAACCTTGGTATTTATGTGTTTATCTTACCCCTATAGAATGTGTGCATTGTGAGTTCAAGGAGGTTGACTTTTGGGAAGTTTATTTATTTATACGTATTTTATATTAGTTATGTTCATTACATAGCTATGGACATAAGATATGATATGAACTTTGATGATATTACAAGGTATGGAGCCATGAGGCATACAAAAGAGTGATCACTCTAGTGAGCCTTTAAAGCCTAGGATATATTTAAGGATATTTCCATTGTGCTATTAATTAAGACAGTGGAATTGATGTATATAATTATAATCTCCTACATGTACTTGCCAAAATGATGTATGTGAAAAAATAAATTATCCCATATAGGCAATCATGGAGGAGGAAAGGGTTAAAGAATAAATTATCTAATTTTAAGGTCACGACAAAGCCAGACACCAAATTGGTGTATGAGACCCCCTCGTTTGCCTACTAAGTATACGAAGGCATACATACTCTAACCCCCTCTAGTTTTGAACCTGTGACCTCTGAAGAGTAAACACATGCTCTTAACCATTAGGCTCACTCAAGTTGTATAATAAAGAGAGGCAATAATGAAGGAGAAAGGGGCCAAATGATACATAGAGCAAATCATGGAGAAGTAAATGGTCAAAACCATTTATAAGTTTATATAGTCAAGATGTGATGAAATGAGAGCTTGTACACCAAAAACAATATACAAGAGAATTAGATAAACATATTTTATATATAGAAGGGATTGGAATTCCATATTTTTAACTTTATAATATCCAAAAAAAAATCTAAATCCCCAATTTTTTAATTTAAAATATCTTTTAACCTTTAAATGTGATACCATATTTGTATTATTTTATATATATATATATATATATATATATATATATATATTTTTCAAACATATATATAGAGTTAATGAGGATGGTAATAACTTTAATTTCACGAAGATATTTGAAACATCATATAGCAAATATATAAAACAGAACCAAATATATAAAACATAAAACAGAAAATTTAAATATTTATTTTAATTATATATAAAATATGTAAGTATAAATTATATTAATTTTTGGGGGGAAAAGAACACCCATCTCACTGGAAAATGCACACGTTTAACCCCTTTTCTTATTGAGGAGGAGTTAAAAAGAAAATCTCAGGTTGATTCTTTGAATGATAGACGGCACTACATTAAGAAAATCAAATTATAAATAAATAATTTCGACCCAAACAATTGTCATAGGAAACCATATGTAATATGTATACTTGGCCATTAAAAGTTTGCAAAATAAATTTATATAACAATCAATTGAGTGAAAATCAACTCAGCTCTCTAGTTCGATGCAGCGAAGCCAGGTGAGCATATCACCGAGTATCTCGTTGCTTTGTCCAACACCCTTCGATTAAAAAAATTAGGCTTCTGTTGAAAAAGAAACGGCCTAGTTGTATTTTGGAGTAATAAGTCTCTCTGACTTCAATAAGGTAAAAATTGAAATCCATAATGGGTTGTTTCTCAATGTTTTAGTGTATATATATATATATATATATATATATATATATATATATATATATATATATATATATATATATATATATATAATATATAAATATAATAATGTTTTAGTATATATATATATATATATAGAAAATTCATAATTTTATTTAAAGAATACCATTATATTTTTGCAAATGCTATAAAACATTTAATCAGATTAGGCAATGACTCGAGCTCAAGGAAAAAAACTATGAAAGAAAAACATAAATAAAAAATCACATTTGGGAGCTAAGTGTGAAGGCATTTAGAACTTTTTTGTGTCTCTCTTTCTCTCCACTTTTCACCAACCTCTATGATTGGGAGTTGTAATTACAATAGTCAATTGGTTCTCTTCCACATTCACAATGAATTCTTTATTTGAATGCGAACTCTCAACTGCATAAAATCTCTTAATGTTGTCCGTCTCCTTTTCAAGGGATATTTTTTCATTCTACTGCATTGGAACCATAGTTTTTGTTGCTTTAATACTTTTCGAGCTTTGAACCATTGTTCCTGCCTGCTCAACTTCTCCTTCCACTAATATTTCTTGTGGTATTTAATCAACAATACTTGTATAGTTCTCCATATTTTCTTCATCCTCTACTTTAGAGAGATGTTGTTATGAGAACTACTATCCCTTTGGATTTTAGGCCTGTTTTTTTTTTTTTGGCTCTATCTTTACTTGAGGACACGTATTTTATAAATGTCCCGTTTGAAGACAAATATGCCATCTAAATGCCATGTTGGATCCATTGAAATCTATTATGAATCAGAAGGATGCAATCAGGTAAAACTTTACTAAGGTCTACTTCTACAAAGATCCTGAAAAAAGTAAAAATTCATTTTGTAGTTCTATTTGGATTCAACTTTATAAACATTCCCAATGTATTTCCAATTGCTTCTAATACTTTGTGATGTCTAAAATGAAGGGGGAGATTATGTAATCTAACCCAAACCAACATTTTGGAAACCACAATGGTATTGGCATCAAAAACTGATAACCATGAGGTCATAAAGAAGTTTGCACTACCCCAAAACCATGGACCTCTTTTAAGGCAAAATCCATATCCTTCAATGTATCAAATTTTACAACAAAAAAACCTTGGAGCATAAATGAATATAATATTTTCTATCTAGGTGGGGAAAACCCACTGATGTAGATCCTATGATTTGGGCTAGAATCGGTTGAATCTGCATATAACATCTTGGGATTGAAAATCGATGTTAAGTGCATTAACCTCAGGAAGGTTAACTGCCATAGCCGATACCTGATTCATTTGTTCCACGATAGGGTCTAATCATATTTATTTTGTGTCTAAGCCTTTCTTTTTACTGCATCCTTAAATGAAACCAGTCCCTTGGAGTTTTTGAATCTAGGACGTCCTCCACACAACCTCAAGTTTCTGATGATGGATGGGTCTCGTTTGGTGCCATATTCTTGCAACTATATGATATCTTGCAACTATTTCCATACAAAAATCATTTTTTGTAGCTTCGTCAAAATTCCTAACTTTTCTTGGGCATTCTGCTTCAGATCTTACATTAGATCCCCAACCCGAACCCTTATAAGAGCTGATTTCCAATTTTTTTTAATAACAGATATAATTAGAAAATATTAAATTAATAATAATCAATTTTTAATTAAAAATTTTCTTACATTAAAATTTAGAGGGTCTTTAAAATATTTTACATCTTATATCGATTTTTGGTAGTTATTTAAATTATGTTTTTTTGAATGCATAAATGGATTCAATACCGTGAAAAAAACTCATGGACTGATCAGGTGCTCAAAAATTTGCTCAAAATTCAAAGTTGTCGAATTGGTGTGGAACTTGAATGAATGCGTAGTGCTCATCGTCCTGAATTTGGTGCAACTCGTTTCGCGTAAAACAGACTCCATATGATCCTTAAAATATGTTCTATTCGTTTCCAAAATAGATGAATTTGGTGAAAAAAATGCAGCGTTGCACAGTGAGCAGTCTGTACTGCTGATGTGGCAGGCTGACTAGGATGCCTACATGGTAGGGTGACTATCCGTATGACCGGGCTCCTCTGTCAAATCACATGGTGACAGGTGGCATCCATTTATTGGTGTGATATTGCACGTTTTTATTGGGTTTTGAGTGACCAATCACATGCTGCCACATGGCACGGCCAGGGGCCGCCACGTGGCAGCCCGAGGGCCACCAAAATTGTGTTGAGGTTTGAGAAAAAATGGGCATGGTTGAACTCGCGATCTCCAAAGTTTCCAACACAAGGCTTTACCAACATGCCATTCATTTAGTTCTTAACACTATAAGAACTTAACGCCTATTTGAATTTGATTGGCAGAGTGGTTGGGGGAAGGGACCAAGGCTTAGCCCTGACCCCCCCATTATACATTGTCATGTGACCACTACTGCGACTGAGGGCCAGGTGGAGAGGGTTCATCCATGGGGGCCAGCCCCAGGAGGTGTGGTAGCAATGTGACCAGGGTGCAGAGGACTGGGGGCCCGACTAGGGGGGGGGGGGGGCAGATGATTAGTCCTAGCCCCTGGGCACGTGGCCCCCCATGTGGCCACAATTTTCGGCATTAAGGCCTTAGTGGCAAAATTATCATGCCCACTAAATCCACCAGAAATCTGCCAAAATGGCGCTTGGTTAACACAATTTGGGGCGAAGTTGTAGGAATAATGCCGAATTTTGGGGAATTTGTAGAGCGAATAGCAGTGAAGCTAGGGGAACTCATAACTGGTGGATATTTTTGTCTTTTCAGCAGGAGGAAGAGGCTAGAAAACCAATTTTGGGTTTTCTGAAGCCATTGGAATAAGTTTTAGAGCCAATGGAGCATTGTAAAGACACGTATTCTCAAATTTAAGCAGAATGAAAGAGGCCCAAGCCATTGGAAGCTGGACTAGGAGACGTAGCCTAGAAGAGGTGAAATCATTTATCATGTGATGATGTGTTATTGTTTATGGTGATGTTTATATTTGTTACATGCTGCTGCTTAGTGTTTTATTTATGCTAATTTTCTCATGAAATTCACATAAAAACAAATAAAAGCTCATGGTTAACTTGAAATTTATCTAATAAACCTTCAAGCACTTTGTTTATATTCTGAATTGGATTTAAGGACAACAAAATTAACTTTCCCATTTAGATCAAGTTTGGTATTAGAGATATTGGTTTACTTGTGCAAGGAGGATTTCATTATTTTGCAAGTGTTTAAATGCTTACAAGGTTGAAGCTTAAGAGAGGAGAAGGCAAGCTTGTGGGTGCAGGTTCTCAAATTGGAGCAAGGGGAAGGAGGGCACAATTGCCACAATATCCACCACAAGTTTCACCTCCTGTTGTACCTAAGGCTTCAATAAGCATGGGCATGAGTTCAAAGCATGATAGTCTCCAAGATTCGGAGGATATTATTGCATTTCTCCAACAAGAGAACATGGAGCTCAAAAGACTACTTGAAGCTGCTGAGGAAGAGAAGCAAAAGATGAACCTCATGTTACAGAATGTTGTGGAGGAACACACTCATGAATGTTCTACTACCATAGTGTTGTCCATTTTAACATTTTATAATTTTCCTATGAAATTTTATCATATAAAAATGGGGACCCTTTATAAATTTTAAAATACTATATATATATATATATATGATGATGATGATGGTTAACGTCCGCTGAGACCAAATAATGGTATATCGGACCTAAAGAAACAAATTATCCATTCTGATTTAAGATTTTATTCCTATGCTCAAAAATCTTGGAGAGAACCCTCCCGAGCTCACTATAATTTTGACATTGTAAAAGGCTAGGAAGGTCAATATTGTAACAAATATTGTGAAACTGAGATCTAATGTGGTTATACGTGGGGCACTCTAAGAGGAAGTGGTTTTCATCCTCGATGTTCCTATTCTCACATATATGGCAGATCCTTTCCGTCCATGGCGTTTTAGGAACTGCCCAACGACCTATTTCACTATGGAGCTCATGAGAATTCGTTCTAATCTTTGTTATATTAATTTTCTTCTTTGAGCTAGTTAAAGTAGATAGGTACTTTTGATCTTCTAGGGTGGGGTTGATGACCTTCTTATAATAACTTAATTTTCTTTTAGCCGCTAAGTCTTTCTCACACCACATTTTTTCTTTGAACTTAGAAGTAACAATATCTTTAATGTTATTTATGTTTTGCAATGCATCATTTTCGTTGATCTCCCAATAGTTTAACCAAGCCCTTGTGTCTTTATGCCACCCTCGATTGAGCCTTAGGTGGTTTTGGCTAGAATTTAAAGCTAGCTTAAGAAGTCTATGATCGTCTATGTTACTGATTTTGTGCTTGTACAACAGAAACCTAAGCATAGCTAGGCTCTCAATAGGGGAAAGACCTGCTTCTATAAGGAGAATAGGATAGGGTGCATTACTTTTAATTTTCAGGTTATAAGTTATAAAACGCTTCTGGATTTGCTCAATCTTTCTCCATGATTCTCTGGAGATGCTGCAACCCCAAACCTCACAACCATATAAGATAACAGGAGTGACTAAAGTTTCAAAGAGGAACTTCTTTTTATCCCACATTACAAGGTTTGCTATTTTACAATTATTTTCAAGACCAAAGTAAGCTTTCCACCCCCTATTAATCCTTTTCTCAATGCTATGGTTCCAGTTGAGCTTGTGATGAATATCAATTCCTAGGTACTTGTAAGAATACACTTCCTCCAAGTTATTATTGTCATACATAAAATTAGCATAAGTGTCCTTCTTGGATTTGATAATCATAACTTTTGTTTTGTTAGTGTTAACAGTCATACCCATGGTAGAGCAGAAATCCTTAAAAATAAACTAATATATATTTAATAATAAAAAAATTTTAGTTTTAAAACCATTTGATTTATTTTCATAAAAATATAAAATATCTAAATAGCCTCTGAGACCAAAACTCATACTTAAGGTTTTTAAAGCCTTAAGTATTAAACATGGGACTTGGGAAAGTGAGAAATTGGTTAAGTATTGGCCTAGGCTTGTCGAGGAAGCTGTGAGACAGATAGAGATAGAGCAGAGGTTGCTCGGGCTTGAGAAAAGTATTTTAATCTTCTCATATTTTCTGACTAATTCAATATACAGATACAAGGGTTTTTAGGTGTGGCTTTCCCTAGGAAATCATTGTGTAATGTGTTGATTGAATTCTTTCTCTTGTATGCTCCGTGATTTCACGATCATTTAATTGTTTTCACTAATGAAGATAGTAGATTCAAGCATATTGTTTAGTAAATCTCAATTAGCAGTTTGAATCTACAAGGAATTTCTACATTGGGTTGGGAAATTGGCTTTCCTCTTTGGCTAATCACACCATATAAAAAGCCTCCGCAATTGTTTGACGTAGTGCCACCAACTCCATAATGTTTCATCTATATATTCAAGAGAAGCCTTCAGTTGACACCTACTACAATGCTCTTAAGCCTTCATTCATGTCTACCATTCCTAAACTAGCTTTGCATCAACATCATTCTGTCTCAAATCCTGATACCCATTTCGTGTCATTGATGAGGGATACATAAAGGCCCTCCTGCGATGGGTCGGTTCCTATCGAAATTAATTCATTATTCGGGAAGTTAAATTAGAAACCCCTTTTGGTGGAGTTTTCATACATTAATGGAAAGTTTCCTTGCTCTCGGTGAAAACTCTTCATCATTGGCCTTCGACCAGAAGATTTTGTGTGGTGTTCGACTTTAGCTCATTCATTCACACCACATAGATTATACTATAGTACCTTGAGATCCATTATCATTATTAGTGGTTTCTATTTCATTTGTTAATGGATTGCATCATTGGCTGTAATCAGATGGTGTCTACCATGTTCAAATCCAACTCATTTATTCACATCGTTAGACTTGTACTATCTAGTGATGAGGTAGAAGACCCCAGATCTAGTTCCATCTATCCGGGCTGTTTTTTTAGGATTCATACAAGATTACAAAGTGTGATGGTTATGATCATTTAGAGAGTCATCCAAGCATGAGTCCATGATTTTCCATCAGTGGACGAGACTTCTTGATCATTGTACATGTAATATTTAATTATATGTTGAACACGGGTATGCCTCCCTCAACAATAATATCATGATGATAACATTTATTGTAACAAATAATGATCTCAACCAATTTGTTCTTGATCCAGACTTGTCACAAGGTAAAGCACTTTAATCCTTAACCACTGCTTCTGACTTTGTACTTTAGGGGGAAATCTATTACAGGTCATTTTTTCACGTCCACTCAAAAGGCTTGAAAACCAGATCAATCAACACGCTTGAACACTTTGTCATTATCCCTTTGCAAATACCTAAGTATCACCTCTCCAAAAAGTATGAGTTTGAGGGTCAATCAGCTCAAAAGTAGTATTTTTAGCCTCAACGCATTCTGCATGCCTATCCACCTACAATGTTTGCAAGTTGCATAAGTAAGCACCTGCATTGACCAGTGCAGGTTGCTTTACTTTACAAGCGCGATGACTCTAGAATTTCAGGAAAATTAAAAAATATTTTTGAATCTTCTCCTTCTAGAAGCTTCTAAGGTGGTTTTAACCATTTACCATGGACAAATATCTCAAATTCCTTCTCTAGAGGTATTATCTATTAGCTTTTGAGCTTATTCTCCATATGTGGATCTATATCCTATATTGGTAAATCCTAAACTACCACTTTCAACCTATAAATTTATTGCCTCCCATAGAGTTTGGGTTGGCTTTTGGAGATTATTAGTTCCCTCATGTTGTTTCTTTGAGCTTAAGGAATCATCATCCATTTATGAATTAAGGTTGAATGTGAAGGTTTGATTTGTTGCAAGGAAGGACAAGACAGTTGGGAGACATCTACAAAATCAACATCTAGACAATGGTTGTAACTCTCTCCTTTATTTATTAATACAAAAAGAACTTCGTTTTCCTATACTTGTGTGATGTTGATTCTTATGTATTTCAATTCCATTCAGACTCATTGATTAGAGACATTATCTTATGCTATGTGGATATTAATGTTCTCTTTTTTGTTTTAGTTGTTGTTGCAGGTTCCATTTATAGCGCGTGGAACCTAGAGTTGGAGCTTATAAATAAGGAGAAGAGGAATTACTATAGATTCCAGGTAGGTCTATTTTCTGTATTCTAATCTCTCTAAGGAAAAGATAGATAATTTTTCTCTATGCTGTTCTAGATCAGGCCACTAGATTTAGGGAGTTCATTTTTGTCCGCATAAGTGAATTTTACACATAACAATGAAATAACTCATAAGAAATTTCAAGTGGGAGAGCATGTATATCTATGAATCAAGCGAAATAGAATTTCCTTAAAAGTGGGATTGTGTTCCAAGTTATCACCAAGATATTGTAGACCCTTCCAGATCTTGGTGAGAGTGGGGCTAGTAGCATACAAACATGCCTTGCCTCCCAAAGTGAGTTCACATGATGTGTTTCATATATCATTTCTTAAAATATATATACATGATGCTAATCATGTTAATGATTGGGATTTTATACAAGTGGAAATTGAGGGAGAATTCTAGTGAGAACTTCAATGCATACTCAACAAGGGGAAGACCATGCTATGGAATTGAGTCATCACACAAGTCAAGGTGCAACATAAGCACTTTAGAGCAGATGAAGCAACTTGGGATCTAGAGGATGCCATGAAAAAGGCATACCTATTTTTGCTCTCTATCTAGATTTAATTCTATAAATAAAAGAGTGTACACCAAAAATAGTATATAAGAGAACTAGATAGGTATGTCTAGTATATAAAAGAGATTAAGAAAAAATTCCATATTTTTAGATTTAGAATATTAAAAAAAATCTAAACTCCTTTTTTTGGCACGTCTGTTGAGAAAAGTCCATGGATGCTAACATATAGGTCTCTGAGAGTGACTTTGGGTTTCTGAACACTTTCATGCCTATAGCATGAGAGCGACCGGGGGTTAAAAGGCTTAAAACAATAGTGGTACTCAGGGAGAGGATGTATGAGTGGCTGACATGTCTCCTGAGGGTGTTGTTGCTGATGTGGATTGGTTTGGTTGATGTGTTCCATTGATTCCATTTCCTTAAGGTCACCAAGGAGGTTGAATCCCTTATAGTGGCCTTTATTATCACATGTTTACCTCGGTTGACCAGTTACTTGGGTAGACCTGGGAGGAGGGGGTGTTACATCCAAAAACCACACATTAACTCTACCAAGCAACCTTACCTCTAGCGTCTTTCCATTATCCATGTTTGTTCCAACATGCAGCAAATCACTTTGCTTTCATTCAACTGATGTATCCTTCAACATTACTTGTCCATAACACAAACATAGGCATATTATAATCACATAATATCAATTCATATCCACATGATTATGACCTCATAGATCTGTTAGGGATGCTCTTCCCACTTGATTCCTCATAAGACTAGGAACCTCTTCATGCCATTCACCTGCATAAGCAATCCTTCCATAAGAATGATCCCTAACAAACCTGTCAGACAACAACATACATACGTACATATATGCATATAAACATCAACGTAAAACAATCATGATCCCTGATGACCCTGTCAGATAATGGCATGTGTGTGTGTGTGTGTGTGTGTTAGCATGATCATGATCACAATACAATTACCAGATATCATAAGATCGATTTTAAGGGAACTCCCTTTATCTGTGCACAACATGCACAATATTGAGAACAACAATTCCCAACATAGCCAAGGCATATGATGCCTAAGTTTCATTTACCTTACCTCTTTGTTACCTTTCGCATGGTTGTCCTGCCATCGTCCATTTACAACAATGGAACCAACAAATCCAACTGATTGTCATACTCTTGCGTTCAGTTTCCCTTTACTCATGCACCGAGATTCACCTGTATTACATTACCTGTTGGGTTTCATTTAGCTCTCCTTCAGATCCATTAACTTTCCTTTTTCCCCAACCAATTCCCAAGGCCCTCAAAACATAAAATGAAAGAACAAGAAAAGAACAAGAATAAAACCATGAAAAACCAATAACAATACGACACCAAAAACAAAGTGGCATGATCATGCACCATACCTAAAAAAAAACTGAAAATTAGGTGCAAACAAATCACAAAATACCGAAAGCACAAAACTCCCAACAAACACCATGAATCAACTCTAGATCATGAGTTATGTATTTTTTCCCATGTTCATTTGGCTTTTGGGACTCATAGCATACCACTTGACCTTCCTGCATCAAGAATCCACCGAGCCCCTCCTTGCTTGGATTATAGATCTTCGTAAAGCATGCTTGGACCTCTCACTTCTACCCATCCATGCTACCCTTATGTCCCCTTGCCCCATTCAATACACCAAAAGGTCCCCCTTCCCTAAAAGTCATGAGAATTGAATATTTGAAGTTGGTAATTTAACAACCACCTCTAAAAGTTCAATTCTTGTGACTTTGGGAAAGGGGTTGTCCAAAACCACCTCCAAAAGTTACATTGTCATGAATTTTAAGGGGGATTGTCAAACACCCCCCTCCACCCCCCCCCCCCCCCCCCCCCTTCAAATTGCTGATAATTGAACTTTTGGAGGTAGTTATGGACAATGAACCCTACCCCCTCACTCGTCCTGCCCCCAAAAGTCATGAGAATTAAACTTTTAGAGATAGTTATATAATTGATAGTCTCCAAATGTTCAGTTCTCATGACTTTTTTATTTTATTTTTTTGTCGGGGGGGGGGGAGTTCAAAAATTGCCTCCAAAAGTTACATTCTTGTGACTTTTAAGGGGGGTTTCCCCCCCTTAAAAGTCACAATAATTGAACTTTTAGAGGTCGTTATGGATAACCTCCCCCTCAAAAAAAAGTCATGAGGATTGAACTTTTAGAGGTGCTTGTTAAATGACTACATACAAATGTTTAATTCTCATGACTTTTAGGGGGAGGGTTTCAAAAACCGCCTCCAAAAGTTAAATTCTCATGACCTTTTTTTAGGGGGTTTCAAAAATTGCCTATAACAGTTAAATTCTCATGACTCTCTTTTTTTGGTGGGGGGGTGTCAAAAAACTGCCATGAAAAATTTATTGAGGGTAATCATTTAAGAACCCCACACCCCACCCCCGCCCCCCCTAAAATTCAATTTTCATGAATTTTTGGGGGATTTTCAAAGGACCACCATGAAAAATATATTTAGGTGTAGTCATCTAAATCCTCCCACCCCCCCAAAAATAGTTTCAATTTTCATGACTTTTGTGGGGGAAGAGGTTCAAAAAATGGCCCTAAATCTCCAAAAAAACTTTTACAAACAGTTTTGGCAAGACCGTCGCAAGCCTAAACCGACCGTAAAGGTGTTTTTTTTTTGTAGTAATGACTATGGGCTAATTTGGAAGTATATCCTTCTATGAAGCTATATGTAATCTCAAACTCCATGTTTGGTAACATTTCGCAGCATGAAACCTTGGAAGCATGATGATTGATATACTGACAATGAAAAAGCTAAAAATCTTAGAAGTTAGATATGTGAAACATGGAATATGAAACCTTGGTATTTATGTGTTTATCTTACCCCTATAGAATGTGTGCATTATGAGTTCAAGGAGGTTGACTTTTGGGAAGTTTATTCATTTATATTTAATTATTATATATTTATATGTATTTTATATTAGTTATGTTCATTACATAGCTATGGACATAAGATATGATAGGAACTTTGATGATATTACAAAGGTATGGAGCCACGAGGCATACAAAAGAGTGATCACTCTCATGTGAGGCTTTAAAGCCTAGGATATTTTCAAGGATATTTCCATTGTGCTATTAATTAAGACAGTGGAATTGATGTATATAATTATAATCTCCTACATGTACTTGCCAAAATGATGTATGTGAAAAAATAAATTATCCCATATAGGCAATCATGGAGGAGGAAAGGGTCAAAGAATAAATTATCCAATTTTAAGGTCACGACAAATCCAGACACCAAATTGGTGTATGAGACCCCCTTGTTTGACTGCTAAGTATACGAAGGCATACATACTCTACCCCCCTCTAGTTTTGAACCTGTGACCTCTGAGGAGTAAACACATGCTCTTAACCATTAGACCCACTCAAGTTGTATAATAAAGAGAGGCAATCATGAAGGAGAAAGGGGCCAAATGATACATAGAGCAAATCACAGAGAAGTAAATGGTCAAAACCATTTATAAGTTTATATAGTCAAGATGTTATGAAATGAGAGCTTGTACACCAAAAACAATATATAAGAGAATTAGATAAACGTAATTTATATATAAAAGGGATTAGAATTCCATATTTTTAACTTTATAATATCCCAAAAAAATTCTAAATTCTCAATTTTTTAATTTAAAATATCTTTTAACCTTTAAATGTGATACCATATTTGTATTATTATTATATATATATATATATATATTATATATATTTCAAACATATATATAGAATTAATTAGGATGGTAATAACTTTAATTTCACGAAGATATTTGAAACATCATATAGCAAATATATAAAACGGAACCAAATATATAAAACATAAAACAGAAAATTTAAATATGTATTTTAATTATATATAAAATATGTAAGTATAAATTATATTAATTTTTGGGGGAAAAGAACACCCATCTCACTGGAAAATGCACACGTTTAACCCCTCTTCTTATTGACAATGCTTTTGTGCAATATATATTACACAACCCAAAGTGCACAAGTGAGGAGGAGTTAAAACAAAATCTCAGGTTGATTCTAAGAAAATGAAATTATAAATAAATAATTTCGACCCAAACAATTGTCATAGGAAACCATACCATCTGTAATATGTATACTTGGCCATTAAAAGTTTGCAAAATAAATTTATATAACAATCAATTGAGTGAAAATCAACTCAGCTCTCTAGTTCGATGCCGGGAAGCCAGGTGAGCATATCACCGAGTATCTCGTTGCTTTGTCCAACACCCTTCGATTAAAAAAATTAGGCTTCTGTTGAAAAAGAAATGGCCTAGTTGTATTTTGGAGTAATAAGTCTCACTAACTTCAATAAGGTAAAAATTGAAATCCATAATGGGTTGTTTCTCAATGTTTTATATATATATATTCTAAAGAAAATTCATAATTTTATTTAAAGAATACCATTATATTTTTGCAAATGTTATAAAACATTTAATCAGATTAGGCAATGACTCGACTCGAGCTCAAGGAAAAAAAACTATAAAGAGAAACATAAATAAAAAATCACATTTGGGAGCTAAGTGTGAAGGCATTTAGAATTTTTTTGTGTTTTTTTTTTCTCCACTTTTCGCCAACCTCTATGATTGGGAGTTGTAATTACAATAGTCAATTGATTCTCTTCCACATTCACAATGAATTCTTTATCTGAATGCGAACTCTCAGCTGCATAAATCTCTTAATGTTGTCCGTCTCCTTTTCAAGGGATATTTTTTCATTCTACTGCATTGGAACCATAGTTTTTTTTGCTTTAATACTTTTCGAGCTTTGAACCATTGTTCCTGCCTGCTCAACTTCTCCTTCCACTAATATTTCTTGTGGTATTTAATCAACAATACTTGTATAGTTCTCCATATTTTCTTCATCCTCTACTTTAGAGAGATGTTGTTATGAGAACTACTATCCCTTTGGATTTTAGGCCTGCTTTTTTTTGGCTCTATCTTTACTTGAGGACACATATTTTATAAATGTCCCGTTTGAAGACAAATATGCCATCTAAATGCCATATTGGATCCATTGAAAGCTATTATGAATCAGAAGGATGCAATCAGGTAAAACTTTACTAAGGTCTACTTCTACAAAGATCCTGAAAAAAGTAAAAATTCATTTTGTGGTTCTATTTGGATCCAACTTTATAAACAATCCCAATGTATTTCCAATTGCTTCTAATACTTTGTGATGTCTAAAATGAAGGGGGAGATTATGTAATCTAACCCAAACCAACATTTTGGAAACCACAATGGTATTGGCATCAAAAACTGATAACCATGAGGTCATAAAGAAGTTTGCGCTACCCCAAAACCATGGACCTCTTTTAAGGCAAAATCCATATCCTTCAATGTATCAAATTTTACAACAAAAAAACCTTGGAGCATAAATGAATATAATATTTTCTATCTAGGTGGGGAAAACCCACTGATGTAGATCCTATGATTTGGGCTAGAATCTGTTGAATCTGCATATAACATCTTGGGATTGGAAATCGATGTTAAGTGCATTAACCTCAGGAAGGTTAACTGCCATAGCCGATACCTGATTCATTTGTTCCACGATAGGGTCTAATCATATTTATTTTGTGTCTAAGCCTTTCTTTTTACTGCATCCTTAAATGAAACCAGTCCCTTGGAGTTTTTAAATCTAGGACATCCTCCACACAACCTCAAGTTTCTGATGATGGATGGGTCTCGTTTGGTGCCATATTCTTGCAACTATATGATATCTTGCAACTATTTCCATACAAAAATCATTTTTTGTAGCTTCGTCAAAATTCCCAACTTTTCTTGGGCATTCTGCTTAAGATCTTACATTAGATCCCCACCCCGAACCCTTATAAGAGCTGCTTTCCCATTTTTTTTAATAATAAATATAATTAAAAAATATTAAATTAATAATAATCAATTTTTAATTAAAAATTTTCTTACATTAAAATTTAGAGGGTCTTTAAAATATTTTACATCTTATATCAATTTTTGGTAGTTATTTAAATTATGTTTTTTTGAATGCATAAATGGATTCAATACCTTGAAAAAAAGTCATGGACTGATCAGGTGCTCAAAAATTTGCTCAATTTTCAAAGTTGTCGGATTGGCGTGGAACCTGAATGAATGCGTAGTGCTCATCGTCCTGAATTTGGTGCAACTCGTTTCGCGTAAAACATACTCCATATGATCCTTAAAACATGTTCTATTCGTTTCCAAAATAGACGAATTTGGTGAAAAAATGCAGCATTGCACAGTGAGCAGTCTGTACTGCTGACGTGGCAGGCTGACTGGGATGCCTACATGGTAGGGTGACTATCTGTATGACTGGGCTCCTCTGTCAAATCACATGGTGACAGGTGGCATCCATTTATTGGTGTGATATGGCACATTTTTATTGGGTTTTGGGTGACCAATCACATGCAGCCACATGGCACGGCCAGGGGCTGCCACGTGGCAGCCCGAGGGCCACCAAAATTGTGTTGAGGTTTGAGAAACAATGGGCGTGGTCGAACTCGCGAACTCCAAAGTTTCCAACACAAGGCTTTACCAACATGCCATTCATTTAGTTCTTAACACTATAAGAACTTAACGCCTATTTGAATTTGATTGGTAGAGTGGTTGGGGGAAGGGACCAAGGCTTAGCCCTGACCCCCCCATTAAACATTGTCATGTGACCACTACTACGACTGAGGGCCAGGTGGAGAGGGGCCAGCCATGGGGGCCAGCCCTAGGAGGTGTGGCGGCAATGTGACCAGGGTGCAGAGGATTGGGGGCCCAACTGGGGGGGGCAGATGATTAGTCCTAGCCTCTGGGCACATGGCCCCCCATGTGGCCACAATTTTCGGCATTAAGGCCTTAGTGGCAAAATTAGAACGCCCACTAAATGCGCCAGAAATCTGCCAAAATGGCGCTTGGTTAACACAATTTGGGGCGAAATTGTAGGACTAGTGCCGAATTTTGGGGAATTTGTAGAGCGAATAGCAGTGAAGCTAGGGGAACTCATAACTGGTGGATATTTTTGTCTTTTCAGCAGGAGGAAGAGGATAGAAAGCCAATTTTGGGTTTTCTGAAGCCATTGGAATAAGTTTTAGAGCCATTGGAGCATTGTAAATACACATATTCTCAAATTTGAGCAGAATGAAAGAGGCCCAAGCCATTGGAAGCTGGACCAGGAGACGTAGCCTAGAAGAGGTGAAATCATTTATCATGTGATGATGTGTTATTTTTTATGGTGATGTTTATATTTGTTACATGTTGTTGCTTAGTGTTTTATTTATGCTAATTTTCTCATGAAATTCACATAAAAACAAATAAAAACTCATGGTTAACTTGCAATTTATCTCATAAACCTTCAAGCACTTTGTTTATATTCTGAATTGGATTTAAGGACAACAAATTTAACTTTCCCATTTAGATCAAGTTTGGTATTAGAGATATTGGTTTACTTGTGCAAGGAGGATTTCATTATTTTGCAAGTGTTTAAATGCTTACAAGGTTGAAGCTTAAGAGAGGAGAAGGCAAGCTTGTGGGTGCAGGTTCTCAAATTGGAGCAAGGAGAAGGAGGGCACAATTGCCACAATATCCACCACAAGTTTCACCTCCTGTTGTACCTGAGGCTTCAATAAGCATGGGCATGAGTTCAAAGCATGATAGTCTCCAAGATTCGGAGGATATTATTGCATTTCTCCAACAAGAGAACATGGAGCTCAAAAGACTACTTGAAGCTGCTGAGGAAGAAAAGCAAAAGATGCACCTCATGTTGCAGAATGTTTTGGAGGAACACACTCATGAATGTTCTACTACCATAGTGTTGTCCATTTTAACATTTTATAATTTTCCTATGAAATTTTATCATATAAAAATGGGGACCCTTTATATATATATATAATAAAATAATATATTTTTAATAATAAAACATTTTTAGTTTTAATACCATTTGATTTATCTTCATAAAAATATAAAATATCTAAATAGCCTCTGAGACCAAAACTCATACTTAAGGCTTTTAAAGTCTTAAGTATTAAACATGAGACTTGGGAAAGTGAGAAATTGGTTAAGTATTGGCCTAGGCTTGTCGAGGAAGCTGTGAGACAGATAGAGATAGGGCAGAGGTTGCTCGGGCTTGAGAAAAGTATTTTAATCTTCTCATATTTTCTGACTAATTCAATATACAGATACAAGGCTTTTTAGGTGTGGCTTTCCCTAGGAAATCATTGTGTAATGTGTTGATTGAATCCTTTCTCTTGTATGCTCCGTGATTTCACGATCATTTAATTGTTTTCACTGATGAATATAGTAGATTCATGCATATTGTTTTAGTAAATCTCAATTAGCAGTTTGAATCTACAAGGAATTTCTACATTGGGTTGGGAAATTGGCTTTCCTCTTTGGCTAATCACACCATATCAAAAGCCTCCGCAATCGTTTTGAGTCAGTGCCACCAACTCCATAATGTTTCATCGATATATTCAAGAGAAGTCCTTCAGTTGACATCTACTACAATGCTCTTAAGCCTTCATTCATGTCTACCATTCCTAAACTAGCTTTGCATCAACATCATTCTGTCTCAAATCTTGATACCCATTTCGTGTCATTGATGAGGGATACATAAAGGCCCTCCTGCGATGGATCGCTTCCTATCGACATTAATTCATTATTCGGGAAGTTAAATTAGAAACCCCTTTTGGTGGAGTTTTCATACATTAATGGAAAGTTTCCTTGCTCCCGATGAAAAGTCTTCATCATTGGCCTTCGACCAGAAGATTTTGTGTGGTGTTCGACTTTAGCTCATTCATTCACACCACATAGGTTGTACTTTAGTACCTTGAGATCCATTATCATTATTAGTGGTTTCTCTTTCATTTGTTAATGGATTGCATTATTGGCCGGTAATCGGATGGTGTCTACCATGTTCAAATCCAACTCATTTATTCACATTGTTAGACTTGTACTATCTAGTGATGAGGTAGAAGACCCCAGATCTAGTTCCATCTATCCGGGCTGATTTTTTAGGATTCATACAAGATTACAAAGTGTGATGGTTATGATCACTCAGAGATTCATCCAAGCATGGGTCCATGATTTTCCATTAGTGGACGAGACTTCTTGATTATTGTACATGTAATATTTACTTATATGTTGAACACGGGTATGCCTCCCTCAGCAATAATATCATGATGATAATATGTATTGTAACAAATAATGATCTCAACCAATTTGTTCTTGATCCAGACTTGTCACAAGGTAAAGCACTTTAATTCTCAACCACTCCTGACTTTGTTCTTTAGGGGGAAATCTATTACAGGTCATTTTTTCACATCTTCTCAAAAGGCTTGAAAACCAGATCAATCAACGCGCTTGAACACTTTGTCATTATCCCTTTGCAAATACCTAAGCATCACCTCTCCAAAAAGTATGAGTTTGAGGGTCAATCAGCTCAAAAGTAGTATTTTTAGCCCCGACGCATTGTGCACGCCTATCCACCTACAATGTTTGCAAGTTGCATAAGTAAGCACCTACATTGACCAGTGCAGGTTGCTTTACTTTACAAGTGAGATGATTCTAGAATTTCAGGAAAATTAAAAAATATTTTTGAATCTTATCCTTCTAGAAGCTTCTATGGTGGTTTTAACCATTTACTATGGATAGTTATCTCAAATTCCTTCTCTAGAGGTATTATCTATTAGCTTTTGAGCTTATCCTCCATATGTGGATCTATATCCTATATTGGTAAATCCTAAACTACCACTTTCAACCTATAAATTTATTGCCTCCCATAGAGTTTGGGTTGGCTTTCGGAGATTATTAGTTCCCTCATGTTGTTTCCTTGAGCTTAAGGAATCATCATCCATTTATGAATTAGGGTTGAATGTGAAGGTTTGCTTTGTGGCAAGGAAGGACAAGACAATTGAGAGACATCTACAAAGTCAACATCTAGACAATGGTTGTAAATCTCTCCTTTATTTATTAATACAAAAAGAACTTCGTTTTCCTATACTTGTGTGATATTGATTCTTATGTATTTCAATTCCATTCTGACTCTTTGATTAGAGACATTATCTTATGCTATGTGGATATTAATGTTCTCTTTTTTGTTTTAGTCGTTGTTGCAGGTTCCATTTATAGCACGTGGAACCTAGAGTTGGAGCTTATAAACAAGGAATTACTATAGATTCCAGGTAGGTCTATTTTCTGTATTCTAATCTCTCTAAGGAAAAGATAGATAATTTTTTTCTCTGTTGTTCTAGATTAGGCCACTAGATTTAGGGAGTTCATTTTTGTCCGCATAAGTGAATTTTACACATAACAATGAAATAACTCATAAGAAATTTCAAGTGGGAGAGCATGTATATCTATGAATCAAGCGAAAGAGAACTTCCTTAAAAGTGGGATTGTGTTTCAAGTTATCACCAAGATATTGTAGACCCTTCCAGATCTTGGTGAGAGTGGGGCCAGTAGCATACAAACTTGCCTTGCCTCCCAAAGTGAATTCACATGATGTGTTTCATATATCATTTCTTAAAATATATATACATGGTGCTAATCATGTTAATGATTGGGATTTTATACAAGTGGAAATTGAGGGAGAATTCTAGCGAGAACCTCAATGCATACTCGACAGGGGGAAGACCATGCTATGGACTTGAGTCGTCACACAGGTCAAGGTGCAATAGAAGCACTTTAGAGTAGATGAAACAACTTGGGATCTAGAGGATGCCAGGAAAAAGGCATACCTATTTTTGTTCTCTATCTAGATTTAATTCTATAAATAAAAGCATGTACACCAAAAATAGTATATAAGAGAACTAGATAGGTATGTCTAGTATATAAAAGAGATTAAGAAAAAATTCCATATTTTTAGATTTAGAATATTAAAAAAAAATCTAAACTCCTTTTTTTGGCATGTCTGTTGAGAAGAGTCCATGGATGCTAGCATACAAGTCTCTGAGAGTGACTTTGGGTTTCTGGACACTGTCATGCCTATAGCATGAGAGCGACTGGGGGTTAAAAGGCTTAAAACAATAGTGGGACTCAGGGAGAGGATGTCCGAGTGGCTGACATGTTTCCTGAGGGTGTTGTTGCTGATGTGGATTGGTTTGGTTGATGTATTCCATTGATTCCATTTCCTTAAGGTCACCAAGGAGGTTGAATCCCTAATAGTGGCCTTTATCATCGCATGTTTACCTCGGTTGACCAGTTACTTGGGTAGACCTGGGAGGAGGGGGTGTTACATACAAAAACCACACATTAACTCTACCAAGCAACCTTACCTCTAGCATCTTTCCATTATCCATGTTTGTTCCAACATGCCGCAAATCACATTGCTTTCATTCAACTGATGTATCCTTCAACATTACTTGTCCATAACACAAACATAGGCATATTATAATCACATAATATCAATTCATATCCACATGATTCTGACCTCATAGATCTGTTAGGGATGCTCTTCCCACTTGATTCCTCATAAGACTAGGAACCTCTTCATGCCATTCACCTGCATAAGCAATCCTTCCACAAGAACGATCCCTAACAACCCTGTCAAACAACAACATACATACGTACATATATGCATATAAACATCAACGTAAAACAATCATGATCCCTGATGACCCTGTCAGATAATGGCATATGTGTGTGTGTGTGTGTGTGTGTGTGTTAGCATGATCATGATCACAGTACAATTTGCAGATATCATAAGATCGATTTTAAGGGAACTCCCTTTATCTATGCACAACATGCACAATATTGAGAACAACAATTCCCAACATAGCCAAGGAATATGATGCCTAAGATTCATTTACCTTACCTCTTTGTTACCTTTCACATGGTTGTCCTGCGATCGTCCATTTACAACAATGGAACCAAAAAATCCAACTGATTGTCATACTCTTGCGTTCAGTTTCCCTTTACTCATGCACCGAGATTCACCCGTCTTACATTCCTTGTTTGGTTTCATTTAGCTCTCCCTCGGCTCCATTAACTTTCCTCTTTCCCGAACCGATTCCCAAGGCCCTCAAAACATAAAATGAAAGAACAAGAAAAGAACAAGAATAAAACCATGAAAAATCAATAACAATACGACACCACAAACAAAGTGGCATGATCATGCACCATACCTAAACAAAACTGAAAATTAGGTGCAAACAAATCACAAAAGACCGAAAGCACAAAACTCCCAACAAACACCATGAATCAATCTCCATGGGTTCCCGATGATTCCAAGGGAAATCTCAACCCAAGACTTGTTAAATATTTCATGGCTGTCTTTTTTTCCATGCAATCCTCGCATCATACTACCATAAACACATAGTTGTTAGTGTATAAATAAATATGACAATATACCAATTATCTTACCTTTTTGTGCCAAACATGTTGCCTTGTAACTAAACACATCCATGCCATCTCTCAACGGACTCCAATTCCTTGACAGATCCAACATAACTAAAAACCAATTGTTATACATGTCAGGTACATGTTCACGAACATAGCACATATCTACGTAATGTCAGATAAATCATGGTTTAGAAGACTTCCTGTATTCATGAAAAACACTCATTTGTTTGGAATTGCGGTTTCAAAACATACCCAATGGAATTCTCACCCAATTCATTTCTTTTACCTTTTACCTTGCTGGAATTGAGTCTTATTATGTACTCTCACATCACCCCAACTGTTAGTTATGTAAACAAATCAAATATTACCTTGTCATGCTAATACCAAGCATGTGGCCCTACAATTGTTCACACATGTCAGCCACATGTTCCAAAGATCAAAACATCATGTCTATTAGTTTGAAATCAACCTTTACCATGACTAACAGTCATTCCATAATCAACTAACAATCATTAGTCATATTACTAAAACTGTGACCCACTTGCACTCAAGTACATATCAGTTGTCTCAACACATATTGAGTTAGTACAACCATCTTAAAAGGAGATCATTCTTCATACAACCTTATAGACACATATTATTATGCAATTAATAAAAAAATCAAACAACCTGTAAACATATCTTATTAGATAAACTAATAGATGACATAATCAAACACATACCTCAATGTATCTTAGGGGAGGCTATCACATCTGCATAAGTCAATCCAAATTATTATGACACAGTATCACAATTATATCGACTCAATACCTAAATATCATAACCATAACCATATGCATAGACCAATCTAGATTAGTACAATACATATAACATTGAGATCTTAGCTGCAATGGCCATACTCATCATGCATATGACTGCAATGCATATAACAACAAGTTACTACCATTCATGACTAATTGATGCGTACATGTATGACGGCACTAATGAACTAGCATCTACCATGCATGTAACCACAACAACAATAGAATGATAGAGATGCATATAAAAACCATTAATAATGATACATGCATGCCAAACATATAACACATGTATGATGATCTTCTCCTACCCCAAAGTCTAGTGCTACAACCTCCCTTTAATAGTCTACATCTCCTCCTCTATCTTAGCCAACACATCATCATCATATCTTATCAACAACATCATGATGACATAACTACATATAATGACCTCATGATGCATATCTAACCTACTATGCATACATAACCATAAACATAACAATGCATGCACAACAACATATAGACAGTGATATGCATAACAAATGCATATACAACCGACATGTATTCATGACAAGCACATCTCAACAACAACTTCTACATATCAACACAACTGTAACAATGACCACCACCATGCATGCATAACAAGAACATATACAACCTACATGCATGCATGACAACCACATTCCACCCATCCAGTCTAAGGGTTGAACCATGCTCTAATACCACTCTATAACACCCTCCTCTCGCATTTACCCAAGTTAATAGGCCTACCAAGGTAAACATGTGACGAAGAGTTACTATGATATGACTCAACCTCCTAGATCACCTTAAAGAAGTGGAATTGACAAAACCAAAACCTCACTAACTTTCCTCAAGTGCTATAGGACCCCGTGCCCAAACCTTCAGTTAACTACTTTTCAGTGCCTTGGACTCCTAGATGTTGGCACAAAAGTATTGGAATTTGATTGTAACCCTCCAATCACATGCAAAAGCTTGCAAGGGAGCAAATGCAGTCTTTTTCACCTAGTTCTATGCTTGTAACAGTGAGATTTGAGGCACATTTTCAAGGCTAGTCTCTACACCGTTGCCCAGAACTTGATGGAACTCCCAAAATGATAAATGACACAAGGACAAAGCCTTCCATACAAAATTTAGACAAGAAATTGACCTAACGAGGCCTAACCATGAGAGATATTTTGTCTAACACATCATAAACATGTAATGTATAGGTCATAAATACACATATGAACATATGAAGAAGCTCATACTTATCTGAAGATCATTGATGCTCTCATATAATAGTTGCATTATCATCTATTAGGTCATACATTTATTAGCCATTCATTTACTAATCAAAACATGATGAGAGCCATAACCAAGATCTATCATAAAACCATGTTTATAACCAACATATGACCAAGAGATTAACAATGATATAACAACCATTAAAATCACATAATATTAATAAGCACATTTGCTGATAAAACTCAAGTGAAAAGATTCTTATTATTCAGATGCAAAAGCCAACTAATTCAGTGACTTCCACGTACCACCCGACTATTGCGCTGAACCAAATCTTTCTTATTAACAATCCTTTTGTGCAATAATACTGGGAGTAATAATACTTGTACATAAAAATTGATTTCAATCGTAAAAAAGTGAAATTTGATTTCACTCGTAAAAAAATAAAATTTGTGTAGACAAACATATCAGCTAGACTTAGCCACAAAATGATAGATATAAAAAGAGTGACCCTTTTGCGCCACTTTGATGTCCATGCTCTCCTCCAGCTGCCAAATTCTGTGAGCACCTGGACCTATTTTGAATTTTCTTTTATCCCATCGAATGCCATTGATTTTTTTCCTTCCGCTATAGCCATTCGATACAATTTTCATTACACTCCTTCCATTATTCTCCCAACCCTGAAAACCTGGAGCTTCCCACTGATGAGTGCCTGAAGCGAAAGGACGCCAGAAGTGTTCAAAGTCATTCCATTCAGACACATGTAAAATCCTTTTGCTCTCGTCATTTAGCTGAGCCTTGTGGAAACTCACCTGAGAACGAGTATAAGTCTCTCTAACCTCAATATGGTAAAAATTGAAATCCATAATAGGTTGTTTCTCAATGTTTTCGAACATGAATATATATTCAGGAAATCGTGAGAATCTGTTGCGTGGAGTATATTTCCACTGCTGACATCTCTCATACAGATATTTCACTGTAGTACCTCTTAAGGGTATATTTACCTCAATCTCCACGTAGAATGGAGTATTCTTCTCTGCACTAGTGATGCTCCGGATCACAGGATTGGCCGTAACAGACTCACGTTTCCATTGATTCCATTCTAATTTTTCTGTGCCATCCAATGTCCACACGGAAAAACAGTCTGTGTCTATAGAGAGACTCCAGCTTCTGAATATCAATTTAACACAAATACCATTGCAAGTTCTAAAAGAGGAGCAACTGTAGGGATACTTGACGGGCTCTATTGGGTTTATGGAATACCTGATTCGCAAAGGTGGAAGATTCTTCCAACTACAGACGTTGCTTCCTTCACTCAGATCCAGCATGCCAACATCGTATATCAAACTGCCATCTTCTCGTCGACTTCTTTTAGCCAAGGCAAATATACAGTCACGACGATCATCCAACACAAACTCTACACGTCTATCAATGTATTCAGGTATTGGAAGCCTCCATAAGAAACGGTGATAGCTGTAAACCCAGAGACCAAGGTAACTATTACGGTATATAACAAGTGAATTGGAGAGGATACGCTGATGGAGACTGGCATACTCTGGAAAACTACGTGTGACAGCATCGGCCCAGGTTCGATTAAGAGTCATTAAAACTGGCAACTGATACCATGGCAATCGCGTTAAGACTTTACCAAGAACAACGTCGTCCACAAGCCCATCTATTAAAGAACCTGGAAATAAATCATCAATTAGATTCAGTGACAATTATAACCACATAACCACCCATTCCTAAAACCAAATTTCAAAAAAATTATTCCAAAATCTACAATCTAATTAAATAGATATAACTCTCCACCACCCCCCACAATCTACAATTTAATTAAATAAAAATGACTCTACACCCTTACCACAGACCTACCCACCGCGCGGCGCCCCAACTCCTTCCCACAGACATACATATAAAAACACATACCACCCCCACAACCTACAATCTAATTAAATAAAGATGACTCTCCACCACCCCACAGACATACATATAAAAACACATACCTGAAATAAGGTGATGGGAAGTGGGAAGCAGATCCTGCAAGGGAGCTCCTACTCTTTCCTCGGCACGATTATCGTTTTTGTCCTCCTGCCTCTGTTGAAACTTATTCTTTTCCAGAGAAATTATCGTTCTACATGCATGTGGCGGTGTTTGTTTCATTGTGCAGTCGGTACCTGTGTTTTTTTCTACAATTAGATTATAGCAAATTGCATGCAAATAAATTACAGAGAAAAGCACCTGGGTTAAAGTATGTACAGTATAAATCAGCCATATTAAAAGAATGGTTTTTAGTAATTTTTTTGATGAAATTTAACTAATTTTTTTGTAAACCTAAGTTAGAGCTATTAAATTTCAGGAAATTTTTAAATCCGCCTCAACACTCTAAATCCATTTCCACCCATTAAAATACTATTCAAAAACTTATAAAACTAAATTGATCTCACCGAACTAGACAAGTCCTATAATATAATTACACCTCAGGTCAACTGAAAGAGCGATTGAGGGTTTGTCAATCTAAGTCGCCTTCCCTCTTGATTTGGATTGACCCTTTCTCGCTGGTGCTGGACTGATCGTGCTACCCCACGGGTACTACTCGAAAAACCAATATTTCAATAATAAATTAGATTATAGAAAAGCAGCTGTTTTAACCAGCAGTCTTTTCACGTTCAGTTCAGTTAAGAATAGCTGTCTGAAGATAATATCTGAATAATATAAAATAAAATTAGAAAATCAGCTTTCGTCTCTTTTCTTGTATTTCAGTAATAAAATTAGAAAACCAACACTTTCCGGCTGTTTTACTTACCGAAGAGTAAAATTCTAGAGTGGTTTTGATTTTCAGGTGTTGGAAAATCTCGAAAGTAAAATTTTGGTCTGTATTATTTAAACTGGTTTTTTGATTGTATATGGATTGGGCATTATAAAAAACTTTACACCACTTAGATTGTGGAAAAATTACCCATCAAATTTGTGATTTCAAAAAAAAATTCTAAACTTCCAAAAACTTAGCCCCTGAACTTGTGGAAGAAAAATAAAAATTGCACACTGACCTGGAAGAACCAATTGCAAATTAAAATTAAAATGAAATTATAGAAAAGCACCTGTACTTTTAACCAGCAATGTTTCCATCAGTTAAAAATAGGAGCGTCTCTCTGCAAAAAAAAAATAATATTTCAATAATAGAGTTAGAAAAACTGCTTTCATCTTTTATCTTGTATTTCAAGAATAAAAATAGAAAAACAGCACGTGGAAAAAACCTCCGATAATAAAAGACGAATTTCTGGAAAGTTTGTGATGAATTTGCGCTAAGAATGGCGTGGACGGACACGATTGATTGTTTGATGCGAATGTAAGTTGCAATACAAAAGATCGCTCGACTGTTGTCACAATGGTAATCCCTTAATATTTAATCAGCTGCGCGGCCTTCACAGGTTTCGCGGTCTAATTTAGATGAGATTATGTATAGTTGAGAGCGTTTAATTTTTGTTAGACAAGATTATATATTGTTGAATTTAAGTTTTTGTGATCTATATCAAGTTTAATAAGAAATATTTGGGCCCAAATTACATTGTAATATCTTTGTCCACGTGTTTTGAACCACCAAGTGTGGTTCATAGTCAGGTAACGGACCGGACAATTTGACTGCTAAATTTGACTAGACTGGACCGAGGAAGAGAAAAAATTATAACGATAACATTAATACCTTGACTAGACTGGACCGAGGAAGAGAAAAAATTATAACAATAACATTAATACCTTTTCTTCCCCTGGTCCAGTGGAGTTGACCAGTCAAATTTAGCCGTTTCTCAGTGAAATTGCCCGGTCCAATATCACTGTTTCCTAGTCAAATATAGCCGTTGGAAGATCTGCTCTCCCTATTTAACTTGTAGCGATGATCTGGTTCTTCAACTTGTCCTGACTATGAACCACACTCGTTGGTTTGAAACAATGTGATTTCCACCTATAAAGCTTGTTGCCGGTTTTTGTGCCTAGACGTGGTTTGAAACAATTTGATTTCCACCTATAAAGCTTGTTGCGGTTTTTGTGCCTAGACGTGAGAGGTGTTCTCCCATGAAAAAGATGTTTATCCATATATAATAATTATCAATTAAAAAAATAGATACCTTAATTACCTAAAAATTGAAAAAATAAAATAAAATATAAAAATATAATTATAATTAATAATTAAACCAATATACATCCATCTTAATTTTGGATTTACTAAGGATCAAATTTCTTGTCGTGCAAACCTCTTTTAGAGTGAAAAGAGATTACATAAGTTAAAACGGATGTAGCCTAGTCTTAGTTATAATGTCCTACAAATCAGAGACAACTCAAGACTTTTGTGAGATAAGTTAAGTATTTTTAAAATTCTATTATAATATTCTAACTTAAATATATACTTTTAAACTTAATTATATATACTTTTATTTAATTATATGATTAGTTTACGTTTTTAAATTTATTTATTTTTTTGTCAGTCTAAAAACTTCAATTATATTACCATGAAAATATTGTTTACAAAATGTTTCTCAACACCTAGGAAAGTCAGAACCATTATTTACGCCAGGCTGAATAACCTTAGATGCCAAAATGGTGACAAAAAGGCAAACAACTTCTGAACATTCTTTCATGGAGGTGGCTATGGATGGGTGAGGGAGGCATCGCTAACATGCCTCATCTCTCATGCATGTGAAAGTCTACATTATCAACTTTGACCTCCAACACATGCAGGTGTTCATTCATTCGACAGTGGCTCCGACAGATGTTGGCTAGCTACTCTAAGATCTCATTATGACTAAATTGGATATCTTCCATGTAGGCAACAGACTCATTTCTATCCTTGTATTGGTATCCCCAGAGGATGTCTAGGCTGGCATAGATGCATCTCAGTTGTTCCGTGATTGAGTCCATAGCGGTTGGCATGACCACACGACCAGGGGAACGACACTGTTCTTGGGAAACTTCCCTTGCTCGTCCCACACTCTGTGAATATGTAGACGATGGACTATGGATGCCTGCACGATGGCCAACTTGCCTCTGTTGCCCTCCGCCTCTATGAGGGTGTCCTTGGGCGAAGCTTGGTAGAAGGTGTGCTAAATTATTGTACCTGAAACACAAAAACTACCCCATGCTCCACGATTTCACCACCCCCACGACTATAGACAGAGAATTTCGAAGCCAAAAAACAAAGTGAGGGTAGAAACGTGATCGAGCTGCAAAACCCACAAAACACTGGGCCACCCATAGACTTGAATTTTTCAAAACAATTCACCCAGACATTGCAACTGAAAATGGAAGGAGACTTCCCAGCCCAACCCACCTAGACTAGGACAAACTTCACAAGGTTTCCAGATAGGAAACACAACGAAATGGGTTTCACTCTCAGACACAACCTGCCTAGGGTCAGGACCAACAAAGTATTGTCCAGAAGGCACCCTAAACACCCGATAAAATATAAGAGACCAAGCCCCCGCGACACAGAGAAACCACCACCCGACACGCCCCTGTGCACTCGAACTACCAGGACCAGATAAAGTTACAACAACAAGCCCAAACCACCCAATTGGGTACCAGACATTAACCCAGAACCTCGACCCTAAAAGAAAAATAAAATGCCACCAAAAGAATTCCACTTTTAATGTGAAAGCTTAAAAAATGAACCATAATTAGAGGACTGTAAATACTTGAAATTCCTAGTTCACTAGTGTGACAGAGGAGCTGCTTCTTTCGGAGCCTAAGGTTCTGTTGTGGCCAGCAACAACCCCCCCCTAATTCAGCCTAATATCAGTCATAATGATAGATTGAATAGGGGACCCTTAGTTAAATTCCGAAAAAAGAAAACAAAGACTTCTTTAGAAATTACAAGCATAAAACGTAGAAAAAGGTCCTTAGACGACTTAAGCCTAGACCTGTGATCATAAAAGCAAATCCTAAGATTGCTTCACAAAAAGAATCAAAGAGATGCCTTCGTTTCACCCCTAAAAACCAATATGCGAACCGCCTCGGTGTTAATGAACAACATCGCATCGCAATACACTAGCATCCATAAAGAAGAGCTTCAAAGTCCGCCGATCTGCGATATTGCGATCGCATATCGCAGAAATGAGGCTGGGCATGTTGGCAAACATTTGAATCATTGCGATCTGCGATATGGCGATCTGCGATGTTGCGATCACTAACCTTTGCGATTGTGCGACATGCGAGGATGAGTTGGCAAGTCATAAAAGCACCTCGGTACGACTCTTTCGGGCACGCCACCCAAAGAAAAATCCACTTACCATTACCTGACTTGGAAATTATGCGCTTTTAATGTTAGTAATGAATTAGTTGTCAGTTATTAAGTGGCATAAAGACGCGTGCCTTAATGCGGATTTGTTTCACGTAAGGTGGCGTATCTAATCTATCTCTTGCATTTAAAACTCTCCCATCACCTTTCTGATCAATCTTTCCATTTTCGCTCGTAACCTGCAGGAGCAAAGTGTGAAGGCAAAACCGAACAGAAACGCTAAGCGAAGATGGGAAAGAAGAACAAAGCTCAGAGCTCAGAGACGAGGGAAAAGACCAAAGAGATGCCGCCCCTCTACACAGATACTGCATGCAATAAATATGCAGGCATCTCAACTTGGGAAGGCATGTATAAGATATTGGAGGAAGAAAATCCGATAATAATCAAGGTAACTGCTGCTGTCGTGGGTGCATCACGTTCTTCAGAGGCATCCATGGAAGATCTAGCATGTTCGTTCCTCCATAGGATAGCAGCGAGGCCAAAGATCCTGCCATACACAGACATGATCAAATGGATACTAGATGATGCGGAGTTGCACCATAGACAGTTCAAGGTCCAGGGACATGGGCCCGTGGGATCGTTTGCAGCTCAAGACCTAAAACTCATGTATCATCTACCTGAGCCGCAAGCGACCTACAACGCAGAGTTTGTTGAGAAGTTTGTTTAGTCAATTTAGTGTTCCTAAATTGATGTCATTAATTGTCAACCCGGGGCTCGTAAGCTGATGAAGTGAAGGTGTACTATATGTACTTAAGCAACCTCTTAGAGCTTTTTGTCGTTTGGGGTGTTGTTTGTGGTTAATTTATCTTCCTAAGATGGAGTGATGATTTTATAAACAGATGAGTGATAGTGTGTGTAAGGTGAATTCTAGATGAGTGAGGGTGTGTGATTGGTGGTTTCTAACTACTCGCTGAAAAGGAAAAGCTTGAAAGAAATAAATAAATTGAAATGAGCTGAAAGCAAAGAACCACTTTCTAATGGCATTAGTCACTACTCATGTTGCTGCAAAAAAAGATAAGAAAATCACTTCAAAGACCAATGATAATGTTTGTCTCTTCCTAACTCTCTGCTTCTAACACATAATACTGTGTAAAACACGATTAGGAAGTAGCTAAAGATAAGTCTAAGAAATGATAAAGCTCTAAATGAAAAATTATAACACCACTATGCCTTTCTCCATCATTCTGCTTTCAACATTCATGGTTATGTGTAACAAGTGGAAAAAAGGAGTAAGTGATATAAGCCAAGACTACTTCAAAACAAGCTGTAATTCATTAGTATTCTGCTCTCTTAAAGATAAACAGTTTATGATAAAGAGATCATTAATTAGTTAGCATACAACTTGAGAAACTAAACTAAAAGCTAAACTAGAAAATAGAGTAAAAGGCAGCACTATGAATAAGACAACTGAAACTACCACTAGATATAAAGCAAATACACAAACACACACATAATCCCGGGTTTAAAAACCTGTAGAAAAACAAATCTGATCAGTCAAAGTGAATGCTGCAAATGAAATGACAATGAAAGTGAATTAAACTGTACATGTTTCAAAGAAAGGAAATGCTGAATGGAAAATAAGGAAATAACAAGAATATAAACATAAAATACTATACAAGGGCAGTCATGAACGGGGGCCCTCCATTCATAAGACCCAAAGAAGACTCAAGGATTTGAAAACGTCAGAACAACACTGTCTTCTATTACTCCATATGCAGAAAATTACAGTCAAGAGTGCTAGAAAAGCACTATCAAAACAGAGTCTTGAAATGCACTAAAATTATAACAAGTTCATAAAACACAACAACTAAAAAGTAGCATTAAGCGTACACAGACGCTAGTTTTTATAGGCATCTAAACGATTGCCTAATGCGTAAAGCTAGAAACTGAAATTTAACTAATCTGTCATGCATAATAAAGGTTCAGCAACACGTCATAAGCCTCATGGATGAGCTGGAGGTTCTGGTCGTTATGGGAATTGAATCCAGAGTTGGATTATGTTTCCCACAACCTGCGTAACACGGACAAATCACCGGTTGCATTGACGTGACCCAACAGCTTACGTAACACCATTTAAGCTGCCTTTGTTGACCGTGGCTTGACCCTCGTTGACCGGAGGTGTAGATGATGTGGTTGGCCGAACCAATAGAACATGAACCTTGAGCACCTTTATTGCCACGTGCCCATGTGGTTCATTTTGCAAAATGACACATGGAACCTCGAGATTAACAAAAAGGTTGCGGAATCATCAGATGGCTGCGGAATCGCTGAATGGCTACGGAATTGCCAGACAGCTGCAGAATCTCTGTAAATATGTCAAAATCTAAACAAAACAGTCACACATTAGCAAAGTTCACTTAATAATGCTTAAAGACATCTAATGTAATGATCTGGGTATGTTTACAAGGAAAATGAGGCAAAAGAGAGAGATGAGTGAGGGAAAACTGTAGGTAATGATGGATAATCAAGTGCAAAGTAGAGGCTCTACATACCCCCACTACGAGGGTGTTGCATGTCCTCATGCAACGAAAACATTGTTCAATCCATCTGCTGAGATGCCTCTGCTAAGACATCTAGCCTTCTCTTCTTCCTCTGTGTGGCCACATTGACTCTTGGTCTTTTCATCAAACATCTGAATTTTAAATTGATCAAGGCTCTGTTTAACTTCCTGCATCTCTTCTTGAGCTTTTTGTTTTCCTTTTGCCAAAGGCCCATATGAAGCATGGTGTTATCTTGGACCATCTTGTCCACATTGCTCTGTTCCTTCAGTTTTTCATTTTCTTGTTTGATGTGGCGATTTAGTACCTCCAGCTCAAATACTTCTTGCTTCAGTGATTGAACTTGCTGCTCCAAAGGTTGAACAGTGCTTGGACCAGCAGCTGCTTGTTCTAACGTCTCCAGGTAATTATAAACCTTCTGTTGATCTAGGTCAACCTCTGGTGACTTCTTTGGACTAGGCTCATACTGAAATTTGGATCCATGTTCATATTCAGGTTCATGCTCAAAAGGACTTTCCTCACGTGGAGGACTAGTCTCAACATACTCAGCGTGTGGAGGGCTTTTCTCAAAGTCAGGTCTTGTAGCAACCTTTTCAGGTGTGCTCAAGTCAATGATGAGTGACTTTTTACCCTTTGTGGCCCCCACTTTGTCTTGTATCCTTCTGCTCCTTCTCACGGTGGTGATGCTCTGTTTTTCTTTTTGTGCTTTTTGCTTTTGTTTTTCCACCTTCTTGGAAAGGGCAGTTTCATGGAGTTGGGCCAACCTTTGTGCTAAGGGCTGAGTATCTTCTTCACTGGAATTTTCAGGAGTAAGGTAAGTTTCTTGGGCTGCAGCTTTGCCTTTATCTTCCTTTTGTTTCTTCCTACTCTCTTTTCTCTTTTGAGCAACTTCTTGGGCAAGTTCTGAAAGGGTTTCTGTGATGATTCTTTGTGTTGTTTGATCAATGTCCACAACAGGCTCAGGGTCAATTTCATGTTCAGAATGATGTACATCAGTTTCTTCTTCAATCTGTTCTTGGATAGTTTCCTCTTGAACAACAGTTTCAGGGGTAGCCTCTTCTCTTTTTCTTCTACTCTTTCTAGGCACAGAGGTTTCTCCTGCTTCTTCAAAATGGTTTCTCACAAGAAATCTCTCCCAGGTATCTCTTTTTGCTTTCAACTGTTCCTCAACTAGCATCTTAACAAGACCATGATGATACAGATGTGGTTCAATGTTTCTTGGGTTCCTTTGGACAATTGAACACATTTTTCTAAGACTTGAGAGTAGAAAATATGGAAGGTTAATATCATCTCCTAAGAAATGCATCATGACTTTGGCATGGTAAACGTATAAAACTCCAAACCTTCCCTCACAAGTAAAGAATTTTTGCACTAATAAAAGTAAAGTTGTCCATTCTTCCTTGACATAAGTAACAAGAATCCCTTTTGTAAAAATGCTGGTATCCATACCTGGATTCTTTAAGATTTGCTTCCACTGTTGGTCTTGTACTGATCTGTTTTTAAACCATCTTTCTCCAGTTTGTGGAAGTGAAGTGGCCTGTGCTATACTGCTCTCAGTGACTGTAAACTTTAGGTCCCCTATCTCCACTTGATTGTCTTTGTCTCTAAAGGAACGTGCAAAGGCCTTCGTAACCTCTTTGTGGTAACCTCTGAATTTCTGGATGCATTGGAGCCAGTTTGCTTTCTGCAAAGCCTCTTTAACTTGAGGATATCCCTCCAGAAATTTTGAACCCTCTGGTTTTGCTCTTAAGAGTTTACCCATTGGCTCTACAGCTCATGCCTAGACACTATCTTCTAGGCATGAGGTTTACATTGATGAGCGATCGCAGTGGGTTGAGATATTTATTTGACCAACTGAATCTAAATGCTAGGTGAGCTAGATGGTTGGCTACCCTTAGTGAGTTCGAATTCAAGATTAGATACATCAAAGGGAATGAAAATCGGGTTGCAGATTCTCTTAGGAGGAAGGTACAGGTATATCATATAGCATCTATGATCTCTTATGGGATAGAGTTACATGATAAGATCTTACAGGTAGGATAGTGGGATGATAAATACATGGAGATCATGCACAGGTTACAATAGAGTACATGTTCAATACAAGTACAGGTGATCATGATGCAGATTATAATCTCACGACAGATGGTTTGGTGAGATTTAAGGACATGAGCTATGTGCTGAATTACAGTGAGCTCAAGAATCTTATCTTGAGGGAGTTTCATGCCAAGACATACTTAGGTCATCCAGGATATCAGAATACGTTAACGAAGGTGAAGAAGTTATACTATTAGATGAATCTGAAGAAGGAAGTGGTAAAGTTTGTGGCTAGATGTTTAGATTGTCAGTAGGTAAAGGCAAAATGTAAGCATCCAGGTGGTTTACTACAACCTATAGCGATTTTGGAATGGAATGAGAGGTAATTTCCATGGATTTCATCATAGGTCTTCTGAGGACAATGGGTCAACATGATTATGTTATGGTCGTGGTTAACAGGTTGAGAAAGGTATCTTACTTCATTCCAGTAAAGACTACATATTCAGCCAGTGAGGTAGCATAGGTGTTCATTAGAGAGATACTAAGACTGCATGGTGTTTTGAAGAAGATTGTGTTAGACATGGATGCAAGTTCACTTCCAAGTTTTGGAAGGAGCTATTTGCAGGCTTGGGTACAAAGTTGGCATTTAGTACAACTTATCATCCACAAACAAATGGATGGATAGAGGGGGTCAACAGAAGCTTGCAGGATATGTTGAGGATGTACGTGATGCAATAGCAGAGGAAATGGGAGGAGTATCTTCCATTGGTTGATTTTACATAAAATAATGGTTATCAGGAGTTATTGTGGATGAGTCCTTTCGAGGCATTGTATGGATAGAGTTGCAACACTCCCATTAGCTGGAGTGATCCAATGAATAAGGTACTTATTGGACTGGATATGTTGGCGAACATGGAGCAGGAAATGCAGGTTATAAAGAAGAATCTAAAGGTAGCACATGATAGACAGAAGAGTTATGCGAATCAACACAGGATATTCAAGGAGTTTCAGGTGGGGGAGCATGTGTATTTGCGCATCAATCCCAAGAAAATCTCTTTGAGGATTGGATCATGTGCCAAGTTGGCACCACAGTATTGCGGTCCTTTCGAGATCCTTGAGAGGATTGGACTAGTGGCATATTGACTTGCACTGCCTACAAAAATGAAAGTCCATGATTTTTTTCCATATTTCATTGCTTAAGAATTATATAAATGATGTCAATCATGTTATTGTTTGGTTTGTAGTACAGGTGGAGCAAGAAAGAGAGTTCTATCCAGAGCCTCAATGCATATTACAACGAAAACATCTCATGCTCAGGAACAAAGCCATAGAGAAAGTTAAAGTGCAGTGGAAGCACATTGGGCCTAAAGAATCTACATGGGAGATGGTGGATCAAATTCGGGCCATGTATCCTTCATTGTTTGCTGGTTGAGGCAAAGAAATTTTGGTTTGATGTTGGTATATGTTTGGCATATATTTTGCTGATTTTTTGGTATATGTATATGGATGTAAATACCGCCATGAGCTAAGTTATAAAGCTCCAATAAGTGGTGTGGGTGTCATGTTATTATGATTGTTATCTTGTCATGTTGTCATGATGTTTTAATTTTGAGCAAGTCTTTCACTGTAAATACTGCAATGAGCTAAGTTATAAAGCTCCATGGGCAGTATGTTTGCTTTTCAACTGTTTTACTGAGGTCATGGTGTGGTTTAACACTGAGGATGGTGTTCCCCAAAGGGAAGGGTTCTATAACATTCCTGGTGAAAAGTTCATGTAATAAAAGTTAATAAAGGAAAAATAAGACCACGGTTAAGGGACACTTATTCCAAGATCAATGATTGGGCAAAGATATCCTAGTGGGCATCACTGGATGTGCATTTTGGTTAAGGAAAATTGGCAGAGGCTAAGGCAAAGGCTTTAAAAGGAAAAAAGACATTTTTGGCACATTTGTTTATGAAAATAAAGGAAATTAGGAGAAAAGTAAGGTGAAAGGTCACAGGTTTCATGTGTGGAGGAAAATGAAGGAAAATAATGGAAAATGAAGAAAATAGAGGCCTCATTCATAAAACGGTTTATGAGGATTAGTGGGAAAGATTTTGCTAACCTTTTGTCAGTTCAAGTTTGGAGATCTCTCATTATTCTCTCTCTCTCTCTCTCATTCTTGGTCACTTAGAGTTTTCTTGGAGCACTCTAGCTTTGGAGCAAGGAAGGAAAAGCAAGCAAAGTGAAAGGGAGGAAAGTGATGGTCAAGGAAGGAAAAGAAAGATGAATAAACGTCATCAAGAATACTTGTAGGTAACCTTTTGCATGTGTGATTTCCTAGCTTGTTTGAACATTCATGCCTTTGCATATTGGTTTATGGTTCTCTTATTGTCAGTGGCATTGTTTTGCCGTGTTATGACAGTGGTTTTCAGCCTATTCTTGTCTTTTTTTGGATGCCATGGTACATTGGGATGTTTATCTCGGTTTTGAGCTTTGATTTTCCGGATGGATTTCAAAATCCGGGGTAGAGGTGGTCTCAAGTTTCATTCCCAAAAGCCTAGCAATCCATTGAATGATTTTGGTGGGATACACAGTAAAGCCCGAGTAAATTATGAGAGAATGGTTTCAGTTTAGGGCCTAGTGATTCAAGATTGGATTGCGATAAAGCCTAAGAGACAAGAAGAAGGAAAATTCCTCAAGGATAGTGATGGATTCCAGATGGAATTCCAAGTTCGTTTGGTTGTGATCGGAGCACCGATTTCTACGTGTTCATGGTTTGATGAGGGTGGATGTGGTTTAACCTCTGGATTCCCTTGATTTTTCTTGGATTAGTTGTTCTATGAGATCCCATATTCATGATTTGAATATGGTATGAGGGTGACTGGATGAAAGAAATATTTGGCTGAGACATGTCTATGGTCGGGTGGAATGTGGAAGTCCTGAACCTGGTTGGATTTACCTATGATTAATGAAAGCTAAGCTATCTTACTTTTTCACTTGTTTATATAGGGATTGATCACTTCCATATTATGATATTTATATGGTTTTATGCTAGTTATAAGCATGTTTATATGACTGGTTCATGTCATGGTTATTTCATGTATTTACTTGTAATTGTTAAAATGATGGGTGCAAGACCTAATTGATGTTATAACAGTTCAATGGAGAAGGTGGTGATCCTTCTTGTTATGTTTCATAAGTGCTTTCAGTCATTCATGCTATGTCTTGTATCCTAGACCTGTAGGTTGCATTGATGCCAAGTGTTTGACAGAATTTCGTTCTCGGTTGGGGATGCTCAGGCCTAGTCCTGAGGTTGATTTTTGATTTATTAGTATTGTCATCATGTATTTTATGGATTCTAGAGGTTGTAATATATTCCGGGAAAAGGCTGGGTTTCTAGGCTAGAAAAGTGGCTCTAATCCTGGGGACGCTGGTAAAGGTTTGCTGAGAAGAGTTCATGGATGCAGGCACATAGGTCTGTGAGAGTGAATCTAGGTTTTTGGACACTATCATGCCTATAGCATGAGAGAAATTGAGGGTTAAAAGGCTTAAAACAATAGTGGACTTAGGGACAAGATGTCTGAGTGGCGGACATGTCTCCTGAGGGTGTTATTGCTGATGTGGATTAGTTTGGTTGTTGTGTTCCGTCGATTCAATTTTCTTAAGGTCACCAAGGAGGTTGAATCCCTTATAGTGGCCTATCTCATCGCATGTTTACCTCGGTTGGCCTGTTGCTTGGGTAGACCTAGGAGGAGGGGGTGTTACATCCAAAGACCACACATTGACTCTACCAAGAAACATTTCCTCTAGCATCTTTGCATTATCCATGTTTGTTTCAACATGCCACATATCACATTTCTTTCATTCAACTGATGTATCCTTCAACATTACCTGTCCATAACACAAACATAAGCATACTATAATCACATAATATCAATTCATATCCACAAGATATTGACCTCATAGATATGTTAGGGATACTTTTCCCACTTGATTCCTCATAATACCAAGAACCTCTTCATGCCATTCACTTACATAAGCTATCCTTCCACAAGAACGATCCTTGACAACCCTGTAAAAAAAAAGCATACATACGTACATATATGCATATGAACATTAGCATAAAACAATCATGATCCCTGATGACCCTGTCAGACAATGGCATATATATGTGTATGTGTGTGTGTCTTAGCATGATCATGATCACAATACAATTACCAGATATCATAAGATCGATTTTAAGAGAACTCCCTTTATCTGTGCACAACATGCAGAACATTGAGAACACCAATTCCCAACATAGTCAAGGAATCTGATGCCTGAAATCCATTTACCTTACCTCTTTGTTACCTTTCTCATGGTTGTCCTGCCATCATCCATTTACCCCAATGGACCCAATAAATCCAATTGACTGTCATACTCTTGCCTTCAAATTTCCCTTTACTCATGCACCAAGATTCATCCAAGTCTTATAATACCTGTTGGGTTTCATTCAGCACTCCCTGAGCTCCATTAACTTTCCTCCTTCCCCAACCAATTCCCAAGACCGTCAAAACATAAAAGGCAAGAACAAGAAACAAACAAGAAGAAAACCATGAAAAACCAATAACAATACGACACCACAAGCAAAGTGCCATGATCATGCACCAGACCTAAACAAAACCGCAAATCAGGTGTAAAAAAATCACAAAATACCGAAAGAACAAAACTCCCAAAAAACACCATGACTCAATCCCCATGGGTTCCTAATGCTTCCAAGGGAAATATCAACCCAAGACTTCTTAAATATTTCATGACAATCTTTTTTCCATGCAATCCCTACATCATATTTCCATAAACACATAATTGTTAGTGTATAAATAAATATGACAATATACCATTTATATTCCTTGTTGTGCCAAGCACGGTTCCTTGTAACTGAACACATCTATTCCATCTCTCAAGGGACTCCAATTCCTTGATAGATCCAACATAATTGAAGACCAACTATTATACATGTTAATGAACATAACATGTATCTACATAATGTCAAACAAATCAAGGTTAGGAAGACTTCCTATATTCATGCAAAGAACTCATTTGTTTGGAATTGCGGTTTCCAAACATACCCAAAGGAATTCTCACCCAATTCATTTATTTTACCTTTTACCTTGCTGGAATTGAGTCTTATTATGTACTGTCACATCACCCCAATTGTTAGTTATGTAAACAAATCAAATATTACCTTGTCATGCTAATACCAAGCATGTGGCCCTCAATTGTTCACACATGTCAACCACATGTTCCAAAGATCAAAACATCATGTTTATTAGTTTGAAATCAACCTTTACCATGACTAACAGTCAATCCATAATCAACTAACAATCATTAGTCATAATACTACAACTGCGACCCACTTGCCCTCAAGTACATATCAGTTTTCTCAGCACATATTGAGTTATTACAACCATCTTAAAACAAGATCATTCTTCATACAATCTTATAGACACATACCCATAACATGAAATTAATAAAAAATTCAAACAACTTGTAAACACCATATTAGATAAACCAATAGACAACATAATCAAACAGATACCTCAATGTATCTCAGGGGAGGCTATCACATCTGCATAAGTCGATCCAAATTAGCATGATGCAATATCACAATTATATTGACTCATACTTGAATATCATAACCATAACCATATGCACATGCCAATATAGATTAGCACAATACATATAACATCGAGATCCTAGCTGCAATGGCCATACTCATCCTGCATATGACCGAAATGCATATAACAAAAAGTTACTACGATTCATGGCTAACTAATGCGTATGCATATGACCACACTAATGAGCTAGCATCTACCATGCATGTAACCAAAACAATAATAGAATAACAAACATGCATATAACAACCATTAATAATCATACATGCATGCCAAACATATAATACATGTATGACAATCTGCGCCTATCCCAAATTCTAGTGCTACAACCTTGCTCTAATAGTCTACATCTCTTGCTCTATCTTAGCCAACATATCATCATCATATCTTATCAACAACATCATGATGATGTAACTACATATAGTGACCTCACAATGCATATCTAACCTATTATGCATGCATAACCATAACCATAACAATGCATGCACAACAACATATAGACACTGACACACATAACAAATGCATATACAATCACCATATATTCATGACAAGAACATCTCAACAACAACATCAACAATTTCTACATATAAACACAACTATAACAATGACCACCACTATGCATGCATAACAAGCACATATACAACCTACATGCATGAATGACAACTACATTTCGCCCATCCAGTCCAAGGGTTGAACCATGCTCTGATACCACTCTATAACACCCTCCTCTCACATTTACCCAAGTTAACAGGCCTACCAGGGTAAACATGTGACGAAGAGTTACTATGATATGACGCAACCTCCTAGATCACCTTAAGGAAGTGGAATTGACAAAACCAAAACCTACTGACTTCCCTCAAGTGCTACAAGACACCCAAGGCCTAAACCACCCTTCCAAATGCCCAAACCTTCAGTTAAATCGTTCTTTTAGTGCCATGGAATCCCAGAAATTGGCACAAAACTGTTGGAATTCGATTGTAACCCTCCAGTTGCACGCACAAGCTTACAAGGGAGCGACTGCAATATTTTTCACCTAGTTCTATGCCTGCAACCGTGAGATTTGAGGCACTTTTTCAGGGCTAGACTCTGGACCACTGCCCAGAACTTAATGAAACTCTTAGAAATGATAAATGACAAGGGGACAAAGACTTCCATACAAAATTTAGACAATAAATTGAACTAACCAGACCTAACCATGATAAACATTTCATCAAACACATCATAAACATGTAATGTAATGTACATGTCATAAATACACATATGAACATAGGGAACTCATACTTATTTGAAGATCATCAAGAATGTATGATGCTCTCATACAATAGTTACATTATAATCTATTAGGTCATACATTCATTAGCCATTCATTTACTAATCAAAACATGATGAGAGCCATAACTAAGATCTGTCATAAAACCATGTTTATAACCAACATATAACCAACAGATTAACAATGATAGAACAACCGTTAAAATCACATAATAATAAGCACATTTTCTCATAAAACTCAACTGGAAAGATTCATATTATTCATATGCAAAAACCAACCAATTCAAGGACTTCCACATACCACCTGACCATAGATTGGGTTGAACCAAATCTTTCTTTCAGCCAATCACCCCCATGCCATATTCTAAGCATGAATGTGATATTCACAACAAAACCAACTAGGGCTTCCTCAAAAATTAATATATATCCCACCATTACTGGTCAAGGGATGCCTAGGCCCTAAACCCTCATATATACAACCAAGCTTTACGTGTATCCTTCCATACACTGGTCAAGGGATTCCTAGGTCCAAACATTAAAAAAACATTACGAGGCTTTACCACTACCCCACCATATAGAGGCCAAGGGATCACTAGATCCTAAACAAGTATGGATGCCTCTGGATATCTCCACCTAAAATGTGAGGAATTTTCCTATCTCCACCATCAAACTTTACCATGTATCCCACCATTTACCGATCAAATGATTCCTAGGCCTTTGGGAATTTTCTTGAGACCACCCCACTCAGTTTCGAAACCATTCGACAATCCAGCTCAACCAAGTAAAAGAACCCCATCACACCATGGCTATCCGGAAATGGAAAGGAAAGGCTGAAAAACATTATCACACTTGGAAAAACACATGCCAGTGATAGCACAAGAACCAAACACACACATGCATATACCATGCATGCTAAAACTAGCAAGGAAAACATACATGAAACTGAATACTTGCAAGTAATCCCGTTGCAGTAGCTTGATCCAACTCTTCCTTTCTTGATATTTTCTTTCCTTTGACTTCCTTGCCCTTCCTTTGCTCTCCTTTATCCAATGCTAGAGAGCTCCAAGAATACTCTAAGTGCGCAAGAGTATGAGAGAGGGGGAATATAGAGAGCTCCACCATAGAACTGTCAAAAAGCCATGAACTGGTCCTCATAAACCTTTTTATCATTGAGGCCTCTAATTTCTTCAATTTCCATTATTTTCCTTCATTCCCCCCCTCACATGCAACCTGTGACTTTTCACCTTCCTTTTCTCCTAATTTCCATTATTCTTATAAATAAATGCCAATAAATGCATTTCCAAAGCGTTTGCCATTTCCTTTTTCAATTTCCCTTAGAGATAATAAACCAAATGAACACCCACTAGGATGTTTTTCCCAACATTCAGTTTGGAATACATGTGCCATGACCTTGGTCTTATTTTGTCTTTATTAACTTTATTACATGGATTTTTAACCCATGGTTGTTATAGTAACATTAGCAACTTTCTATCATTTTTTTCATATTTATTTGTCCTTGATTATGAGTGAAATGTCCATTCGAAAAATTGGACATTTCAAAACCTTATGCACAATTCAATCCACAAAAGGTTCAAGCATCATCATAACCATATGTGAAAACCTACACACTTCACACTTAGATGTTGTACTTGTTTGCAAACGATTTTTCTCGTAATGCATATTTGGTTGCTATGCCAACGTTATAATGAGATGCATGTATAATAGGTTCAAATTTTAAAAGGAAATACTTAAACCTTTCAAATATTGTTCAATTCCAACCATGTTCGGTAATATTTGAATATTTTTTGAGATTGAAACAATATTTTTGTTAATATTCAATGAGACACATGGAGATGGTGGAAAATGGTTATGTCATTACTCAATTGACATTTATAGAAAAGATAGAAATATATAATACATGGATGAAACCACCTCATAAGATAAATTTGCTTCCACATTAACAACTTATAAATGGATAAGGGTAAACACTTGATCAATAGATAAGGATAGAAATGCATGAAGAGGTAATTTAGGGCTTTGTGATTGTATAGGGACTCATGGGCTAACAATCTCCCCCTCATTTATAAGTTTGAAGAGTTATACCAACAATACAACATGAAACAACACATATACTAATATAATCTCCAATCTAAAAATCTAAAAATCATGTGTTGAGCCTTGATGATGGTCTACCTAAAAGGTAGCCAAATTTGGATGCTAAAATCTCATATAATCTAGCAAATTTCATTGCTTGAACATGTGATCTAGAATGCCTGTAATTTTTCATAGATGCAAACTCCAATATCTGATGAGCATGAATCATGAGAAAAATTGCCTTTGAGCTTGTTTATTCCTTGAAAATCCTTAACAACTCAATCAAATGGCAAGTAATAATGATAGGTTGAATGAAATTTTAAGAGAATAAATGTCCATAACATTGCTCTTAGAAAATGTAAACACCTCCCCACCTTAACCTTGGTGGAAGATGTTGACTTACTAATCCAATCTCCCTGGTAAACAGTTAGAGGGATGGGATAATATTTTTTTCTTCCTAGAACTAGAAACAAGACTCACCATTATGTTCTTCTCGTCAATACGAATCCAGTGATATAAATTTTTACCTCAATCTGACCCCTGGCTCAAAAGATATGATCCTTTGACTCTTTGAAAAATCAGAAAGTGCCACGTCACCACCCTGCCATGTGGACCCACGTGTCCATGCCACATAACCAACTTTCTGATGCCACATGGTAGGTTGTAATTAGCTACTGATCCACTCAATACATGCCATATCTCGGCCTTGTTCCTTGGCTATAAACCCCTTCTGCTACCTCGGCTACAACTTCCAGACATACCCTGACTATAACTTTCGGGCATGCCATTTTGTTTTCCTGGACCTTCCGAGGTTAATCCTCCGCTATCCTTGGCTCTGCTTCCCCAAAAATAACTTATGGGAATACCTTGTTTATTTCCTCGGTACACCTTTGATGCTCTCCTCTGGGGTGGACCCTCTAGGTCACGATACCACCATTCCCTGGCTCCACTTTCACAATGATAACTCTTGGGAGTACCCTTGCTAATACTTCCAATGTGCCTTTGATTTTTCCTTCACAGAAATTTAACTTTTGTGTATGATATCCTTCCACTCGTCCTCTTGGCAGTAGGAAAAATGTTAGGATATTCCGACACATAGGAAATAATTAAGTATAACTTGGTCTAGTGTATAGTTAGGTAAAGTGTGTTTCTTTAGTATGTAATTTTTGTAACTTACAATCCGACGGTCACGATATGTTCTAGACATGAAGCGATCTGATGAATCATTATCTCCTTGGTATTACTGACACTTGATCCATGGCTTAACATCCGATTGGTCCATGATCTCTATTTATAGAGAATGGAGGTCATTTGTTAGGTGACCGTTCATGAGAGAAGATTATGTAAATTTTCTTTCTTTTACATTAATAAATTTCTTGAAGTGGTTGCCTTGGCTCAAGACGTGGACTATTTCCCTCTTTAAGGGTTTTAACCACATCAAGAATACTGGTGTATTGATCTGTGATCTATTTGTGAGCGGTGTCCTTTGGTGTTCTATCTGAAGAACTTACCCTGTAATTTCTTACATGGTTGTTCCATATAGATTTTTTCATGCAAGTCCCCATGCAAGAAGGTACATTTAACATCCATTTGATGGACTTCCCATTTGAAAGAGGCAGCAAGGGAAAGAACAAGGTGGATAGAGTTCATTCTGGCAACTGTTGAGGCAAATTAATTACCTATCATTTAATTGTCAACTTGAGGGTTCCTTAAAACTTACGAAGCATGTGTGCACTGTATATGCTAGAAATTAACTTCCAAATTAAATCAATCTAACTATGAAACCAAATAACAGCAAACCAAATTCACCTATTCTAATTCAACATTCAACTCAAAATAAATTATAGTACAATGCATGAAATTGAAATCTTAATCTTTAAATCTTGCAGGAATTGAAAAGCACACCACTCTTTCAGAAATGAAAGCAAAAACAATCATTCTTAACATCTCACACAGGAAAATATATGAAAGCAAATAAAAACAAATGATCTTAACTTCTAGGTAGAAAGAAAATAAAAACAATCACTCTTAACCTCTACATAGGAAAAGATATGAAAGAAAATAAAAACAAATGCTCTTAACTTCTAGGTAGAAAGAAAATAAAAACAATCACTAGATTTCCCGATAACAAAATGGAGACTCCACTGGGGAGCGAATAGATTGTTTACTTGTCTATCTTTGTTTGTTTTATAAACTTACAGACAGAGCCTGAAGTCAAGCCAACTAGCCTTTGAACTGCATTTGCTATGCAAGTGCAAAGTAGATCAATGCTGCTTCAGTCTATCTCCAGGTTTTGTTTATAAATTGAACAATCGATTTGCAAACCTTCTAATTTCCCTAGTGGTGGCTCTAGTAACCTCATTAGATTAACCCTTGTGATTTATATTTAATGAACATCACTTGCTCGGCCTAAATCCCTGAACGGAGCTGAAAACTGTGACTTGGAACCCAGTTGAAGTCTCGTCCCTGGACCATCGCACCTTCTCCTCTTGGGAATCTGGATGCATCGCACCTCCCGTGTGTAGTAGGTGCACTACATTGCACTTTCCCTGTGTTGCAGGTGTGCTGATCAGACAAGACCTCTTCTGCTCTCAGATTTTGGTTTCTGTGTTCACTCTTTTCAACTTTATTCAGGAGTTTTGCTGTCTGTGATCAGTATCCCACTATGGAAACTCCCTTCCTTTCCATCATTCCGCCTCCATTGTGAAAAGAACTGTGAATGTTTTTATGTATTGTGCGCCATTTTCAATTCTCTTTTACAAAGAAGTAACATAATCAAATTGTCGTCTTTTGATTTGAAAGTGTCGCAAGTGTCATTTTCAGTCAAAGAAAAGAATTCTATTGTTCTTGATGGTCGATTATACAGTTACTCTTGTATTTGATTTGAATTAGTAGTTTTTCAAGTGTCGAAAGTAGTTTTCAATTCAAAATAGCAAAGTGTCGTCATTATCTTCCTTTCGTTTTTGAAGAGAAATTTGTTAGTACTGTCACTTTGAAAAGATAATTCAGATTTATACATAGCATTCTTCTTGTCATTCACACATTAAGAACGCTGAAAACTAATACATGCATGTGCATTTTCATTTAGACTGCTTGTTGGTTTGATTTAGGATAGTGCATATAGTGTGTGCTCTCTGCTCTATGTTGAAAGAATATCATCTCTCTTTCTTTAGTAGCTAGGATTTTCATTGCAAAAAGAAGATTAAACGATTGTTTATCATCTTAGATTGCATTTTAGGAATTGTATATTTACATCACATGGTGAACCTGAAAGGAAAATTTCTTAAGAAAGATCAACTGTAAAATAAATTCAATGAACATAAAAACACTTTGGAACCTAACGCACAACATCTAGAAGTCTAGGCTAGAGACGTATTTCGGCGTCATAAAGCCTGGTAACTGTCACTTTCATTGTTGGTTGGGTGATTCCTCCTCTTTGAGACGATAAGTTCCAATACAGACTTGTGCTCCCACGTACCATCGAGTATATATTGGGAGACCACAATAGGCTATATCCTTTATCCATAGGAAGCTGTGTCTGCCGCCCTATTGATCGCAATGCACTGAACACGACATTCGGGAAGATTGACTGCTGTACCGTAAAAAGCATTCTGCAGTTTTGCGATTGGTTTGGTAATCCCTCTGTCTAGATTTCTAGAGTAGTCTCTTTCGTTTCTTTTCAGACTCCTTAAAGGAAAAGGTCCATCTGAGCACTTGTCACTTCAGGCTCATTAAAAATCGAAGGCGACTAGAGTCATCTTTTGTTTTTTCTCAACTCTTAAAAATTGAAAAAACAAGTTGTGTCAAAGCGTCTAAAATTTATTTTAATCGGAATAATATCACCATTCCCGCGTTGGTCTTAGGTTGAGAAAAATGGAGTCCACCAACCAAGGATTTCCCCTTGGAGGAAATCCTAGTCCTTTTCCTCTTGGGGAGATGTTGGTGCAACTCATATGGCCACATTGTCACTTCCAGGATTGACGATTGGCTTGCCAATATGGCTCTTCTTGACCTCCGTTGTTCAAAACACCGTGATTCCTGAACAATCGAGTCAGCAACTGGATGATACTAAAGTTACCCCCCAACCTTCTACTTCGTCCAATTCTCCCTCTCCTCCTTCCTCTTCACTTAATAAAGTTGGTAAAGCCAAAAATCAAGTAACTAAGAAGGAGAAGAAGGGGAAGGAGAAGAAAGAGAAGAAGAAGAAGGAGCCAAAGGCAAAAAGTGGTAACCGGGCATCGTCTAGTGAAAATACACACACTGCACTGTCCAAGCCTAAATCTCCATGTGTCATTTGCAAAGGAGACCACTATCATCGATATTGTCCTTGTATCCCTTGGATCTCAAGGGACTGGTCTCCTCGTTTGCACAATCCGGTGTCGTCAACCTCTAAAGATCATGTTGAAAGTACACCATCAACTAGTGAAAGCGAAGCATTTGGGCAGAAAAGGAAATATAAATTTCCTTGTAAACTGTGTGAAGGCGATCATGTCGTCCACCATTTTCCTTTCCTAGACGAAGCTAAAAGAGTTTTGGATAACCGTTCGGCTTCACCACTATGGCTTCCTCCTTGATATAAGAAACTCTTGCCGAGTCTGTCACTAGTTGAAAATCTGACCGACACGCCATTATGGTCGGTAGAAGCATCTGCCATTGAATATAAACCCGCTGAATCCATACCAGATGAAAGTCAAAAGGTTGAGGTGTCAATCGACTCGGTCTTGTCTTCGGAAGGTCCATCTTTAGATGACACAATCACCAGAGAGAATGAGAACGACACCGTTCAAATTCTTTTCATAAACACAGACTCTGATGAACATGGAGGCAATCTACTCGTTCCTTTACCGCAGGAAGGAAGTTTGTCAGAGTCATACCCGGCCGTCTATTTGATCCCCCCTCCAAGCAACCTAGTCGTTTCCTTCGATTGGAATCTACTAGGCAGACCCCGTGTACCAGCTAATGTACCATTCTGAATCATTGTACAAGCTTACAAAATGATCATGGTCGGTACCATCATAGATGAAGGGGTTTCTGTGAGTATCCTTTCCTCAACTGCTTGGGAAGTGCTTGGTTCACCATTGCTTCTGCCTAAGATGAGAAATCTGACAGGCTTCGATAAAGGAACCAGTCAACCGTTAGGCATCCTTCCCGATGTGCCCATAATGTTGAGAAGGAAAACCGTTTACATGAACGTAATGGTAGTCCAAGGACCTCTAGATTATAATCTACTCCTTGGGCGCGACTATATTTATAGCATGGGAGCCATTGTCTCCTCACTCTTTAGAGTAATGTGTTTTCCGCATGAAGGAAGAGTGGTCAAGCTCGTAGACCAGCTTTCGTCCCCGGCTCACACATAGCTAATAGTCAAATGCCATCCCTAAATGGTATTTTCACGCAAGGAATGTCTCATCAATATCCATTCCGTCCACCTGAAGAGCGCGAGTGATTCGGGAGGACATGACTGAAACCTAGGGGGCATGCACCCTGGCCTGTTTCGGCAGGAAAACCTTGGGTATATGGTAAATTTCCACGAAAGATTTAAGACTGGTCCGACACCCATCCTTGTAGGAAGAGGGAGTTAGATCGGGATAAGATTTTTTGTCAAGGTTAGGTGATTGGAGCCTTTGTCCAGATGGACTAAGCCAAGGAAGTGTTTCTGTTTGCTGTGCGGATGGAAACTATCTTGCGAATACAAGAACTTATAAATGGTAACCTAGGAACTTTATTTCACTATACCTGGGGGAATGCAAACCTTTTTGCCTGAAAGTAAAGAGCGACCATTTATTTTCTTAGTTTATAGTTTCTCAACCCTTTAAACTCGTAGGATTGGTCATTCCTAGCTTGCATAATGAAAGGATCCAGAGCAAAGTTTCGAATGGTGCAAGCTCCTTAAAAACTGAACCTATCGATGAGACATCCTTATTATACAACTGGCACGAGCAGTTTTTATGTGAAGTTCAAGCTTGTTAAAAATTAATCCTTAGCAATGAGCAAACGTTCCCCCAGAGTTTAAGCTCATTAAAAAATGAACCAATTTTCGGTAAATAACCATTGTGAATGCATTATCATCAGATTTTTGAGCCCTGGTCGTGTTCTTACCATCACCTCCACTCTGTTTTAGCCTATCATTCACCTCCATTTGATTGTTTACCCCTTTTGAGGAACAACTATGAAGAGTGATCCTGTTAGCCATCCTTGTGACACTGCCGTGAATGGAAAATTCCAAACCTTACCTGGAATCAGTTGCTACCTGAAATTATCACTTGTTCCTCAAAAGACGAGTCTCCTTTAAGCTCTTTTCATTCGACTTGTAAAATATGAAAAGATTGCCGAGCGATTGGCCTCTCGAGCTCGTTAAAGTGACCGAAAGTGTTATCCCTCCTCTAGATTTTAATATTTTTGGACCTGAGGGATTATTACACAAAAAGATCGAGCGCTTGTTTTGTTCATCTCATTAAAATTACCGAAAATTCATCCCTTTCGTATTATTTTATACTTTTTTCAGACTTAAGGGATTATATGACGAAAAAGGATTATTGGAGTTTCCTTCATGTCCCTTTCAGACTCTCTAAAATTGAAAAGGACTGAGGTATCTTTGTTGTTAAACTCGTTAAAACTGAATAGCGACAAACTTGTCCATATAGACAAGAACGAGTTTCACTGTCGCTAGGCTCGTTAAAACACATCGACGGGTTTGCCCGAAGGGAAAATTATTGAACAAGCATATGTTATCCTCCTCAAGCTTGACAAAAATAAAGAGGTACTGGTTAGCAATGACTGGGGAAAAATTGGGAAGAAAACTCAAAGAAACTTTATTGGTAGTAAGTCGCTCTTGAACATGACACTTTCACTCCACATCCGAGTTGGGTTGGGTTATTCCGTTCACCGGTATATCACCATTGGTCCATCACACCATCCATATTTGGGGTTAACGCTACCAATCCATGTCAGTGTCGCCAGTATGTTCAAGAGAAGTCGCTAAGAGAATTCACCTGTGTCTCATCCGCTGCAATACATTCACGCTCCATTCTTTCATGACCGCCACCCTGAACCCTGTATCATCAGATCGTTTTCACCTCCAAAAATCATGTACTCTGTTCCGTGTCGTAGATGTGGGATTCATTAAGGCCTTCCTACGATGGGTCACTTCTTGTCGACATAAGCTCATTATCCAAGAAGTCGACTTAGGAACAACCCTTTCAGTACTTTGAAGCTTACATGCCTCAGTGGCAAGTTTCTCACTTCCGGCGACAGGTTTACATCAATGGCCTTCGACTGAAAGATTTTGCGTGGTGTTCGACACCAAGTCCCTTTTCACACCATGTGAATTGTACTGTAGTACCTTGAGGGTCATCATAATTATCGGTGATTCCTCTCGCACCTGTTAATAGCTTACATCATTGGTTGGTAATCAGGCGATGTCTTTCCATGTTCAACTCTAGAACATCTTTCACATGGATTGACCTGTACTCCGAGTGAATATTGGATGAGTTTGAAGACCCCGGATCTAGTTTCATCCATCCGGGCTGCGATATATTCAGGAAAATAAAGACATCAAATGTACATTGTTGCTGCACAGATGATCATCCGAATCAAAGGATGATGACTCTATCAGAATCATCAGTCTGCCACACAGACGGTTGTCCGTCTCATGTACATGAAAATGAATTTATAAAACTAAGCATGGGAATGCCCGCCTCAACTAGATCATGAAAAATATTATGAAGACAATGTATTGTATTGTATCTTATTACAGGTCGCCTTCCAACTTGAAAAAACTTCGGATCCTCATGATAAAGCATTTCACCTGACATCAAAAGATTAACGACCTCATGCTTTAGGGGGCAACTATTATAGAAATGTTTGGGCACTGCAACCCCAATCATACATGTCCATAAACCAAGGGCTCCTAAGTCCCTAAAAGTGTTGTTTCATACACAAGGTCAGCTGATTACATCATCTCCCAGAAGTTCTCCACAGAAAACTGCTCAGAACTGGTCAAAGCTGGACCATACAGACTGCCCAGTGCAGAGGGTGCGATGCATCCCACCTGCTCAGTGAAAAAGGGTGCGATGCATACTAAAAATCCCTTCTGTAGGGTGCGATGGACGAGAGTAGACAAATGGCAGAGACAGTTTGCAAGGTGGATCGTCATGGAATCTTCTAGAAACTTCTCCTGTGACACTTGCCTCTCTGAATTCGCCCAGGGATGAGTAAGAGATCATCAATCTCCAAGTGGAATCAAGAAATATCAAAGAGAGGACACTAATCAAAATCCCAGAAGCTGACTCACCCCCTGCAATCATCTATATATGGATCCCTCATCCCAGAGATCCAGAGGCTAGAATTTTGTATCTTGTAAGGAAGTGTTGTTGGTTTCTTGGTGTAATACCATAGTGTTTGGTGATCTAAGCTTTTCATGAGGTGAAAGAAGGGCTTTCATGCTGGAGGATGATGCTGGGTCAGAACAATTGGTTGTAATCCTCTTTGCTATTCTTGATATTAATAAAGCTATTCAAGTTTTCCTCCACATTCTTGTATGTTTTATGATATATGCATTTGTGTGGTCAATATATATCTGGTCCTATATTGTTTATGATTGTAGATCTCTGTTCTTCGATAGTATTATGCTGCTTTGATTCCACAGGTGCTCTTTGAAGCTGGGTAGACGAAGGAGAAGCGGTAAGGATCTGTCAGAAGGGAGAGGAACTGAGCAAGGAACCAAGCACAAGACTGAGGTTGGTGTCCTTCATTCCCCTCTTATCTACTCCTCATAAAGGAAAATGAAAGTAGTTTTAGTTTGTTTGTTTCTAAGATAGCTACCAGTCTTAGTGGGACTAGCAGCTTGAGTGGACACTAGATTTCCCGATAACAATGATGTGTTCCGACGATTCATTCTCTCCTCGGTATTACCGACACTTGATCCATGGCTTAAACCCGATTGGTCCATGATCTCTATTTAAAGAGCATGGAGGGTCATTTTTCAGGTGACCGTTCATGAGAGAAGCTTATGTAAATTTTATTTCTTTTAGATTAATAGATTGCTTGAAGTGGTCGCGTTGGCTTAGACTGTGGAATGTTTCCCTCTTTGAGGGTTTTAATGACATCAAGAACATTGGTGTATTGATATGAGACTATTTTTGAGCGGTGTCCTTTGGTGTTCTATCTGAGGAACTTACCCTGTAAATTCCTACACAAAATCAGACCCTTAATCCTACCTCTTCCACGTTGAGGCTTCTTGTCAGGTCATGTAGATAAGGTTAGGCAATTGGGGCTATAAGATTAAGTATATGCCTAAGGTCCCAACCATGTCGCTCACATCAGAACTTCGCGATGGCCTGAACTAAGGAGGCTTTATACGATCATGACCAACATTCTCAATCTTGAATCCAGTGGTTTTTCACAAGGGTTCTCTCCCTTCCCGCACTATGTTCCATTCACCAAGGAGCCCCATCTTGGCATATTTGTAATGGTTCTACAAACATTTAGACTTTTTCCAGTAGAACACTTTCGCCGATGTTCTGCCATGACCATTAGAGCTTGCTAATTCAGCCTCTAGTGCTATCGCTCCTAAGCTTACCACATGTTTCTCCTTTTGGGATTCATGGTTTTCAAAAAGTACCGAGAAGGATAGAAGGAGATAAGTACTCCTCTAATATATGCACACAAAGGTGCACCCTAAGGCTTGCAACAACCTGCCCAACAACACTATGGAACTTGTCGAGGAATTCCCGAACATCTGGCTATTAGCAAGGGCCAAAGGTTTATTCCTCTGAACTAAGTAACATTCCCTAGAACACCATGGCTATCACTATCTATTCCAATAAGAAGTTCCCACATAATGTCAGTATTGATATATTTTACAAATGATGGTGTCAAGTCTAAGGAGGTTCAACATAAATGCAAATAGAACAACATTGCATTCTGCTAAGAATGTAAGGCTACGCCCTACTCATGAGAGCTCATATATACTCTAAACCAAGTCTTGCTTCTAATGAATGTGTATACCCATCATTAGGGCACACATTATATCAAGATACAAATGCCTCTCATGTAAATCACAGGTTAATGAGAATAAGGGAGTAGGAAATCCTCGACATTCTCACATTGTAACATCAACCATGCCAATACATAATATTATCAATGTAAACATCATATTGTATTAAGAAGAAGTACTCTTCTAAATATATATGTAATCAAATCAAGCCTCTTATGGGTTATTCCAATGCCTTGTATATTTTTCATTGTCCATCGGTTAATTTCATAAAAGTAACCATGAAATCATGCATTTTCCTTGTGCATATCAACACCATTTCAACCAGAAATGAAACATACATACATTATCATGTAAAGGATACATAAGAGTACTTTTCTTGTGTGCTTTTAGGGAAACTAAGTCAGGGACTATGACTCTCCACCCAACCATAGATAGTTGTAGCCAGTCCTCACTTGTAGCTATCACCCCTAAGCCAGAGTCCAGAGACTGAGATAGATTGCTCAAGGGATTATGTACTAACTTCTGGTTGAAGTAGGGACTCCAAAGGCTCTCCCACCTCCACCCACCAACCTCATAGTAATCAAGAAATTCCACAAGGAATCAAGAGGTATGCTACTTCCACTCATTAGTTGTTCAACAACCAGAAAACTCTAGGGAATCTAGAGGCTTCACCTCCACCCTGAAAAATAGTGGTTCCACTCACTAAGGGAATCCAAAGTCCACTGCTAACCAATCAAACAAGCAAATGAGACTCCTGAAATTCCTACTAGGAATCTAAGAGCTAAACCTATACCTAGGCTATCAAGGAATTCTATAGAAAACCCATCTCCACCCTTCAGCCCCCTTGGTGTCCCAAGGTTTACCCTCACTTTGAGAAGCTCCTCCATCCCTCTATTTCTCAACCAAAAAATAAGAAAACTCCTTTGGGATCCATGGAACCATCTAGAAGTATCTCCCTACATGTGTTACTACACAATTATTTTCTCTGCCTTCTTCCTTCATCCCCTGACGTTCTGTGTGTGCACCCCCCTTCTTCTTTTCGCTCAAATGTTCTTCTAGTTTGCCCCACTCCTGGGTGCATGATCTCTCTCTCTCTCTTCTTTGATCGACTTATTGCTCCCTATCCTCCCTCCATTCTCGACCATGATGGTTCTTTTCTTATCTGCCTATTTGAGTTGTCTTCTCATCTGTAGAACCTCTAACAAATGAAACTGCCAACAGATCTTACCAACCAATGGAAAGTGATCCATGTATCCATTTTTCATCGATTGGTTAATGGGGTTCAATGCCACATTTCCTTTTTGCATGCTCTGGCGTGGTCTCCTTAACAACATAGGTTAACTTGCTTTGTTGTTGTGTCCTTCTTGCTTGTCAAAACTTCCAAGAGAGTATGGTTTTGGTGTACCTTCTTGTAGTTCATTGATTTTGACAAATAAGTTCATTGATTTTGATAAATCAGTTCATTGATTTTGATAAATCAATTCATTTATTTTTACAAAACACTCTAGTTTTCCTGCAACAAATAAATTGAACATCCCAAGCAAGCAACCACCCAGTCTATGGAATCTGTGTCCCATACTCAACCCATAATTCATTTATGAAAATATTTACATTGCAAAATGAGGTTAACTAATTGGGGTAGTCACAAACCCCTCCCCTTGGGGGAACACCGTCCTTGGGGTTCCTTACCAATATGTAACAAAATACATGACTAAGTAATTACATACTGCTTATGGAGCTTTATATGTACAACTATATACAATATTTACACATATATACATTTTCTTTAACTAACAAACAAAAAAGGATATGCTTCCCTCATCAAGTCAACCATTTCCCAAGTGGCTTCCTCGGGTCCAAAGTGCTTCCACTGCACTTTGACTTGCTCTATTGCTCGATTTTGGAGCATGGTGCTCCTTCGATCCAAGATGCATAGTGGCTCTGGATGGAACCCCCCCTCTGGTTCCACTTGTAGCATAGACCAATCAATCACATGATTAGAATCTTGTACATATCTCTTAGGCAAAGAAACATGGAAAACATCATTTTTTACTGATAGAGGTAAGGCTATATAATAAGCCACTAGTCCAATCCTTTTAAGGATCTTAAAGGGCCCACAATACCATGGTTCCAACTTGGCACATGAGCCAATCCTTAAGGAACTTTTCTTGGGTTTGATCCGCAAATAAACATGTTCGCCAACTTAACTCTTTATGTATCCTATCTTGGATGGCATAAATTTTCTTCATGTCTTGTGCCACCTTTAAATTATGCCTTATAACTTGCATTTGCTAGTCCATTTCCTTGAGCATGTCATGTCCAATAATGACCTTATTCACTGGATTGTTCCAATTGATAGGAGTATTGCAATTCCTCTCATACAATGCCTCAAATGGGCTCATTTTCAAGGACTCTTGGTAGTTGTTATATGAGAATTCTACAAGTGGAAGATACTCTTATCACTTCTTTTTCTAGTGCATTACATACATCCTCAACATGTCATCGAGGATTCGGTTCACCCTTTCTGTCTATCCATCTGTTTGTGGATGATAAGTAGTACTAAAGGCCAATTCGATAGTCCTGAATCCTGCAAATAGCTCCTTCCAAAACTTGGAAGTGACCTTAGCATCCCTATCTGAGATGAGCTTCTTGGGAACTCCATGCAACCTCACAATTTATTTTATGAGAACTTGAGCCACCTCACTAGCCAAGTTGGTGGATGTATCTGCCATAAAATGTGCCACCTTACTCAACTTGTCAATCACCACCATAATTGCATCATCTTATCTATAGGTTTTTGGTAAATTGGTAATGAAATCCATGGAGATCACTTCCCACTTCCATTCCGAAATGGGAATGGGCCACAAAAAACCTGTTGGATGTTTTCACTCAACGTTTACTTGCTGACATTCTATACATTTAGCAACAAAATCAACTACTTCTTTCTTCAAATTCGGCCAAAAATAAAACTTTTTAATGGTTGTGAGCGTCTTTTGATATCAGCGATGGTTTGAATATGGATTATCATGAAACTCTCTCATGATGAACCCTTCAATTCCTCACTAATTGGCACATTGATTCTATTCTTTAATCTAATTAGACCATCACCAGTGAGATGATACTCTTCATCCTCACTAACTTGTTGTAACTTTTCCCTTAATTGTTGGTATTTTTCATCATGTCATTGTGCATTTTTGACCCTTTCCACCAGGTCCACTTCATAAAATCTTATGGTTGCTAGGTGATTCAGTGGGATCCTTTTGCTAAGTACATCGACCACTTTGTTTTCTTTTCCCTTTATATATTTGTTTTCAAAATCAAACTCGATGAGCATGGCTGGCCATCTTGCTTGCCTTGATTTAACTTGGGTTGCTCAAATAATACTTCATTCCTCCATGATCGTTCATAAGGATGAATTTTATTCCAAGAAGACAGTGCCTCCACATCTTCAATGCATGAATGATGATGACCAACTCTAGATCATGAGTTATGTATTTTTTCCCATGTTCATTTGGCTTTTGGGACTCATAGCATACCACTTGACCTTCCTGCATCAAGAATCCACCGAGCCCCTCCTTGCTTGGATTATAGATCTTCGTAAAGCATGCTTGGACCTCTCACTTCTACCCATCCATGCTACCCTTATGTCCCCTTGCCCCATTCAATACACCAAAAGGTCCCCCTTCCCTAAAAGTCATGAGAATTGAATATTTGAAGTTGGTAATTTAACAACCACCTCTAAAAGTTCAATTCTTGTGACTTTGGGAAAGGGGTTGTCCAAAACCACCTCCAAAAGTTACATTGTCGTGAATTTTAAGGGGGATTGTCAAACACCCCCCCCCCCTCAAATCGCTGATAATTGAACTTTTGGAGGTAGTTATGGACAACGAACCCTACCCCCTCACTCGCCCTGCCCCAAAAGTCATGAGAATTAAACTTTTAGAGATAGTTATATAATTGACAGTCTCCAAATGTTCAGTTCTCATGACTTTTTTATTTTATTTTTTTGTCGGGGGGGGGGGGGGGGGGAGTTAAAAAATTGCCTCCAAAAGTTACATTCTTGTGACTTTTAAGGGGGGTTCCGCCCCCCTTAAAAGTCATGATAATTGAACTTTTAGAGGTCGTTATGGATAACCTCCCCCTCAAAAAAAAGTCACGAGGATTGAACTTTTAGAGGTGCTTGTTAAATGACTACATACAAATGTTTAATTCTCATGACTTTTAGGGGGAGGGTTTTAAAAACCACCTCCAAAAGTTAAATTCTCATGACCTTTTTTTAGGGGGTTTCAAAAATTGCCTATAACAGTTAAATTCTCATGACTCTCTTTTTTTGGTGGGGGGGTGTCAAAAAACTGCCATGAAAAATTTATTGAGTGTAATCATTTAAGAACCCCACACCCCACCCCCGCCCCCCCTAAAATTCAATTTTCATGAATTTTTGGGGGATTTTCAAAGGACCACCATGAAAAATATATTTAGGTGTAGTCATCTAAATCCTCCCACCCCCCAAAAATAGTTTCAATTTTCATGACTTTTGTGGGGGAAGAGGTTCAAAAAATGGCCCTAAATCTCCAAAAAAACTTTTACAAACAGTTTTGGCAAGACCATCGCAAGCCTAAACCGACCCTAATGGTGTTTTTTTTTTGTAGTAATGACTATGGGCTAATTTGGAAGTATATCCTTCTATGAAGCTATATGTAATCTCAAAATCCATGTTTGGTAACATTTCGCAACATGAAACCTTGGAAGCATGATGATTGATATACTGACAATGAAAAAGCTAAAAACCTTACAAGTTAGATATGTGAAACATGGAATATGAAACCTTGGTATTTATGTGTTTCTCTTACCCCTATAGAATGTGTGCATTATGAGTTCAAGGAGGTTGCCTTTTGGGAAGTTTATTTATTTATATTTAATTATTATATATTTATACGTATTTTATATTAGTTATGTTCATTACATAGCTATGGACATAAGATATGATAGGAACTTTGATGATATTACAAAGGTATGGAGCCATGAGGCATACAAAAGAGTGATCACTCTCATGTGAGGCTTTAAAGCCTAGGATATTTTCAAGGATATTTCCATTGTGCTATTAATTAAGACAGTGGAATTGATGTATATAATTATAATCTCCTACATGTACTTGCCAAAATGATGTATGTGAAAAAATAAATTATCCCATATAGGCAATCATGGAGGAGGAAAGGGTCAAAGAATAAATTATCCAATTTTAAGGTCACGACAAAGCCAGACACCAAATTGGTGTATGAGACCCCCTTGTTTGACTGCTAAGTATACGAAGGCATACATACTCTACCCCCCTCTAGTTTTGAACCTGTGACCTCTGAGGAGTAAACACATGCTCTTAACCATTAGACCCACTCAAGTTGTATAATAAAGAGAAGCAATCATGAAGGAGAAAAGGGCTAAATGATACATAGAGCAAATCATGGAGAAATAAATGGTCAAAACCATTTATAAGTTTATATAGTCAAGATGTGATGAAATGAGAGCTTGTACACCAAAAACAATATATAAGAGAATTAGATAAACGTATTTTATATATAAAAAGGATTAGAATTCCATATTTTTAACTTTATAATATCCAAAAAAAAATCTAAATCCCCAATTTTTTAATTTAAAATATATTTTAACCTTTAAATGTGATACCATATTTGTATTATTATATATATATATTTTATTTTTCAAACATATATATAGAGTTAATTAGGATGGTAATAACTTTAATTTCACGAAGATATAAAACAGAACCAAATATATAAAACATAAAACAGAAAATTTAAATATTTATTTTAATTATATATAAAATATGTAAGTATAAATTATATTAATTTTTGGGGGAAAAGAACAGAAAATTTAAATATTTATTATAATTATATATAAAATATGTAAGTATAAATTATATTAATTTTTGGGGGAAAAGAACACCCATCTCACTAGAAAATGCACACGTTTAACCCATCTTCTTATTGACAATGCTTTTGTGCAATATATATTACACAACCCTCTTCTTATTGACAATGCTTTTGTGCAATATATATTACACAACCCAAAGTGCACAAGTGAGGAGGAGTTAAAACAAAATCTCAGGTTGATTCTTTGAATGATAGACGGCACTACATTAAGAAAATCAAATTATAAATAAATAATTTCGACCCAAACAATTGTCATAGGAAACCAATATGTATACTTGGCCATTCAAAGTTTCGCAAAATAAATTTATATAACAATCAATTGAGTGAAATCCAACTCAGCTCTCTAGTTCGATGCCGGGAAGCCAGGTGAGCATATCACCGAGTATCTCGTTGCTTTGTCCAACACCCTTCGATTAAAAAAATTAAGCTTCTGTTGAAAAAGAAACGGCCTAGTTGTATTTTGGAGTAATAAGTCTCTCTAACTTCAATAAGGTAAAAATTGAAATCCATAATGGGTTGTTTCTCAATGTTTAAGTATATATATATTTCTAAAGAAAATTCATAATTTTATTTAAAGAATACCATTATATTTTTGCAAATGCTATAAAACATTTAAACAGATTAGGCAATGACTCGAGCTCGAGGAAAAAAACTATAAAAGAGAAATATAAATAAAAAATCACATTTGGGAGCTAAGTGTGAAGGTATTTAGAACTTTTTTGTGCTTTTTTTTTTCTCCACTTTTCGCCAACCTCTATGATTGGGAGTTGTAATTACAATAGTCAATTAATTCTCTTCCACATTCACAATGAATTCTTTATCTGAATGCGAACTCTCAGCTGCATAAAATCTCTTAATGTTGTCCGTCTCCTTTTCAAGGGATATTTTTTCATTCTACTGCATTGGAACCATAGTTTTTTTTGCTTTAATACTTTTCGAGCTTTGAACCATTGTTCCTGCCTGCTCAACTTCTCCTTCCACTAATATTTCTTGTGGTATTTAATCAACAATACTTGTATAGTTCTCCATATTTTCTTCATCCTCTACTTTAGAGAGATGTTGTTATGAGAACTACTATCCCTTTGGATTTTAGGCCTGCTTTTTTTTGGCTCTATCTTTACTTGAGGACACATATTTTATAAATGTCCCGTTTGAAGACAAATATGCCATCTAAATGCCATATTGGATCCATTGAAAGCTATTATGAATCAGAAGGATGCAATCAGGTAAAACTTTACTAAGGTCTACTTCTACAAAGATCCTGAAAAAAGTAAAAATTCATTTTGTGGTTCTATTTGGATCCAACTTTATAAACAATCCCAATGTATTTCCAATTGCTTCTAATACTTTGTGATGTCTAAAATGAAGGGGGAGATTATGTAATCTAACCCAAACCAACATTTTGGAAACCACAATGGTATTGGCATCAAAAACTGATAACCATGAGGTCATAAAGAAGTTTGCGCTACCCCAAAACCATGGACCTCTTTTAAGGCAAAATCCATATCCTTCAATGTATCAAATTTTACAACAAAAAAACCTTGGAGCATAAATGAATATAATATTTTCTATCTAGGTGGGGAAAACCCACTGATGTAGATCCTATGATTTGGGCTAGAATCTGTTGAATTTGCATATAACATCTTGGGATTGGAAATCGATGTTAAGTGCATTAACCTCAGGAAGGTTAACTGCCATAGCCGATACCTGATTCATTTGTTCCACGATAGGGTCTAATCATATTTATTTTGTGTCTAAGCCTTTCTTTCTACTGCATCCTTAAATGAAACCAGTCCCTTGGAGTTTTTAAATCTAGGACATCCTCCACACAACCTCAAGTTTCTGATGATGGATGGGTCTTGTTTGGTGCCATATTCTTGCAACTATATGATATCTTGCAACTATTTCCATACAAAAATCATTTTTTGTAGCTTCGTCAAAATTCCCAACTTTTCTTGGGCATTCTGCTTAAGATCTTACATTAGATCCCCACCCCGAACCCTTATAAGAGCTGCTTTCCCATTTTTTTTAATAATAAATATAATTAAAAAATATTAAATTAATAATAATCAATTTTTAATTAAAAATTTTCTTACATTAAAATTTAGAGGGTCTTTAAAATATTTTACATCTTATATCAATTTTTGGTAGTTATTTAAATTATGTTTTTTTGAATGCATAAATGGATTCAATACCTTGAAAAAAACTCATGGACTGATCATGTGCTCAAAAATTTGCTCAATTTTCAAAGTTGTCGGATTGGTGTGGAACCTGAATGAATGCGTAGTGCTCATCGTCCTGAATTTGGTGCAACTCGTTTCGCGTAAAACAGACTCCATATGATCCTTAAAACATGTTCTATTCGTTTCCAAAATAGACGAATTTGGTGAAAAAATGCAGCATTGCACAGTGAGCAGTCTGTACTGCTGACGTGGCAGGCTGACTGGGATGCCTACATGGTAGGGTGACTATCTGTATGACTGGGCTCCTCTGTCAAATCACATGGTGACAGGTGGCATCCATTTATTGGTGTGATATGGCACATTTTTATTGGGTTTTGGGTGACCAATCACATGCAGCCACATGGCACGGCCAGGGGCTACTACGTGGCAGCCCGAGGGCCACCAAAATTGTGTTGAGGTTTGAGAAACAATGGGCGTGGTCGAACTCGCGAACTCCAAAGTTTCCAACACAAGGCTTTACCAACATGCCATTCATTTAGTTCTTAACACTATAAGAACTTAACGCCTATTTGAATTTGATTGGCAGAGTGGTTGGGGGAAGGGACCAAGGCTTAGCCCTGACCCCCCCATTAAAAATTGTCATGTGACCACTACTACGACTGAGGGCCAGGTGGAGAGGGGCCAGCCATGGGGGCCAGCCCTAGGAGGTGTGGCGGCAATGTGACCAGGGTGCAGAGGATTGGGGGCCCAACTGGGGGGGGCAGATGATTAGTCCTAGCCTCTGGGCACGTGGCCCCCCATGTGGCCACAATTTTCGGCATTAAGGCCTTAGTGGCAAAATTAGCACGCCCACTAAATGCGCCAGAAATCTGCCAAAATGGCGCTTGGTTAACACAATTTGGGGCGAAATTGTAGGACTAGTGCCGAATTTTGGGGAATTTGTAGAGCGAATAGCAGTGAAGCTAGGGGAACTCATAACTGGTGGATATTTTTGTCTTTTCAGCAGGAGGAAGAGGATAGAAAGCCAATTTTGGGTTTTCTGAAGCCATTGGAATAAGTTTTAGAGCCATTGGAGCATTGTAAATACACATATTCTCAAATTTGAGCAGAATGAAAGAGGCCCAAGCCATTGGAAGCTGGACCAGGAGACGTAGCCTAGAAGAGGTGAAATCATTTATCATGTGATGATGTGTTATTTTTTATGGTGATGTTTATATTTGTTACATGTTGTTGCTTAGTGTTTTATTTATGCTAATTTTCTCATGAAATTCACATAAAAACAAATAAAAACTCATGGTTAACTTGCAATTTATCTCATAAACCTTCAAGCACTTTGTTTATATTCTGAATTGGATTTAAGGACAACAAATTTAACTTTCCCATTTAGATCAAGTTTGGTATTAGAGATATTGGTTTACTTGTGCAAGGAGGATTTCATTATTTTGCAAGTGTTTAAATGCTTACAAGGTTGAAGCTTAAGAGAGGAGAAGGCAAGCTTGTGGGTGCAGGTTCTCAAATTGGAGCAAGGAGAAGGAGGGCACAATTGCCACAATATCCACCACAAGTTTCACCTCCTGTTGTACCTGAGGCTTCAATAAGCATGGGCATGAGTTCAAAGCATGATAGTCTCCAAGATTCGGAGGATATTATTGCATTTCTCCAACAAGAGAACATGGAGCTCAAAAGACTACTTGAAGCTGCTGAGGAAGAAAAGCAAAAGATGCACCTCATGTTGCAGAATGTTGTGGAGGAACACACTCATGAATGTTCTACTACCATAGTGTTGTCCATTTTAACATTTTATAATTTTCCTATGAAATTTTATCATATAAAAATGGGGACCCTTTATATATATATATATAATAACATAATATATTTTTAATAATAAAACATTTTTAGTTTTAATACCATTTGATTTATCTTCATAAAAATATAAAATATCTAAATAGCCTCTGAGACCAAAACTCATACTTAAGGCTTTTAAAGTCTTAAGTATTAAACATGAGACTTGGGAAAGTGAGAAATTGGTTAAGTATTGGCCTAGGCTTGTCGAGGAAGCTGTGAGACAGATAGAGATAGGGCAGAGGTTGCTCGGGCTTGAGAAAAGTATTTTAATCTTCTCATATTTTCTGACTAATTCAATATACAGATACAAGGCTTTTTAGGTGTGGCTTTCCCTAGGAAATCATTGTGTAATGTGTTGATTGAATCCTTTCTCTTGTATGCTCCGTGATTTCACGATCATTTAATTGTTTTCACTGATGAATATAGTAGATTCATGCATATTGTTTTAGTAAATCTCAATTAGCAGTTTGAATCTACAAGGAATTTCTACATTGGGTTGGGAAATTGGCTTTCCTCTTTGGCTAATCACACCATATCAAAAGCCTCCGCAATCGTTTTGAGTCAGTGCCACCAACTCCATAATGTTTCATCGATATATTCAAGAGAAGTCCTTCAGTTGACATCTACTACAATGCTCTTAAGCCTTCATTCATGTCTACCATTCCTAAACTAGCTTTGCATCAACATCATTCTGTCTCAAATCTTGATACCCATTTCGTGTCATTGATGAGGGATACATAAAGGCCCTCCTGCGATGGATCGCTTCCTATCGACATTAATTCATTATTCGGGAAGTTAAATTAGAAACCCCTTTTGGTGGAGTTTTCATACATTAATGGAAAGTTTCCTTGCTCCCGATGAAAAGTCTTCATCATTGGCCTTCGACCAGAAGATTTTGTGTGGTGTTCGACTTTAGCTCATTCATTCACACCACATAGGTTGTACTTTAGTACCTTGAGATCCATTATCATTATTAGTGGTTTCTCTTTCATTTGTTAATGGATTGCATTATTGGCCGGTAATCGGATGGTGTCTACCATGTTCAAATCCAACTCATTTATTCACATTGTTAGACTTGTACTATCTAGTGATGAGGTAGAAGACCCCAGATCTAGTTCCATCTATCCGGGCTGATTTTTTAGGATTCATACAAGATTACAAAGTGTGATGGTTATGATCACTCAGAGATTCATCCAAGCATGGGTCCATGATTTTCCATTAGTGGACGAGACTTCTTGATTATTGTACATGTAATATTTACTTATATGTTGAACACGGGTATGCCTCCCTCAGCAATAATATCATGATGATAATATGTATTGTAACAAATAATGATCTCAACCAATTTGTTCTTGATCCAGACTTGTCACAAGGTAAAGCACTTTAATTCTCAACCACTCCTGACTTTGTTCTTTAGGGGGAAATCTATTACAGGTCATTTTTTCACATCTTCTCAAAAGGCTTGAAAACCAGATCAATCAACGCGCTTGAACACTTTGTCATTATCCCTTTGCAAATACCTAAGCATCACCTCTCCAAAAAGTATGAGTTTGAGGGTCAATCAGCTCAAAAGTAGTATTTTTAGCCCCGACGCATTGTGCACGCCTATCCACCTACAATGTTTGCAAGTTGCATAAGTAAGCACCTACATTGACCAGTGCAGGTTGCTTTACTTTACAAGTGAGATGATTCTAGAATTTCAGGAAAATTAAAAAATATTTTTGAATCTTCTCCTTCTAGAAGCTTCTATGGTGGTTTTAACCATTTACTATGGATAGTTATCTCAAATTCCTTCTCTAGAGGTATTATCTATTAGCTTTTGAGCTTATCCTCCATATGTGGATCTATATCCTATATTGGTAAATCCTAAACTACCACTTTCAACCTATAAATTTATTGCCTCCCATAGAGTTTGGGTTGGCTTTCGGAGATTATTAGTTCCCTCATGTTGTTTCCTTGAGCTTAAGGAATCATCATCCATTTATGAATTAGGGTTGAATGTGAAGGTTTGCTTTGTGGCAAGGAAGGACAAGACAATTGAGAGACATCTACAAAGTCAACATCTAGACAATGGTTGTAAATCTCTCCTTTATTTATTAATACAAAAAGAACTTCGTTTTCCTATACTTGTGTGATATTGATTCTTATGTATTTCAATTCCATTCTGACTCTTTGATTAGAGACATTATCTTATGCTATGTGGATATTAATGTTCTCTTTTTTGTTTTAGTCGTTGTTGCAGGTTCCATTTATAACACGTGGAACCTAGAGTTGGAGCTTATAAACAAGGAATTACTATAGATTCCAGGTAGGTCTATTTTCTGTATTCTAATCTCTCTAAGGAAAAGATAGATAATTTTTCTCTCTGTTGTTCTAGATTAGGCCACTAGATTTAGGGAGTTCATTTTTGTCCGCATAAGTGAATTTTACACATAACAATGAAATAACTCATAAGAAATTTCAAGTGGGAGAGCATGTATATCTATGAATCAAGCGAAAGAGAACTTCCTTAAAAGTGGGATTGTGTTTCAAGTTATCACCAAGATATTGTAGACCCTTCCAGATCTTGGTGAGAGTGGGGCCAGTAGCATACAAACTTGCCTTGCCTCCCAAAGTGAATTCACATGATGTGTTTCATATATCATTTCTTAAAATATATATACATGGTGCTAATCATGTTAATGATTGGGATTTTATACAAGTGGAAATTGAGGGAGAATTCTAGCGAGAACCTCAATGCATACTCGACAGGGGGAAGACCATGCTATGGACTTGAGTCGTCACACAGGTCAAGGTGCAATAGAAGCACTTTAGAGCAGATGAAACAACTTGGGATCTAGAGGATGCCAGGAAAAAGGCATACCTATTTTTGTTCTCTATCTAGATTTAATTCTATAAATAAAAGCATGTACACCAAAAATAGTATATAAGAGAACTAGATAGGTATGTCTAGTATATAAAAGAGATTAAGAAAAAATTCCATATTTTTAGATTTAGAATATTAAAAAAAAATCTAAACTCCTTTTTTTGGCATGTCTGTTGAGAAGAGTCCATGGATGCTAGCATACAAGTCTCTGAGAGTGACTTTGGGTTTCTGGACACTGTCATGCCTATAGCATGAGAGCGACTGCGGGTTAAAAGGCTTAAAACAATAGTGGGACTCAGGGAGAGGATGTCTGAGTGGCTGACATGTCTCCTGAGGGTGTTGTTGCTGATGTGGATTGGTTTGGTTGATGTATTCCATTGATTCCATTTCCTTAAGGTCACCAAGGAGGTTGAATCCCTAATAGTGGCCTTTATCATCGCATGTTTACCTCGGTTGACCAGTTACTTGGGTAGACCTGGGAGGAGGGGGTGTTACATCCAAAAACCACACATTAACTCTACCAAGCAACCTTACCTCTAGCATCTTTCCATTATCCATGTTTGTTCCAACATGCCGCAAATCACATTGCTTTCATTCAACTGATGTATCCTTCAACATTACTTGTCCATAACACAAACATAGGCATATTATAATCACATAATATCAATTCATATCCACATGATTATGACCTCATAGATCTGTTAGGGATGCTCTTCCCACTTGATTCCTCATAAGACTAGGAACCTCTTCATGCCATTCACCTACATAAGCAATCCTTCCACAAGAACGATCCCTAACAACCCTGTCAAACAACAACATACATACGTACATATATGCATATAAACATCAACGTAAAACAATCATGATCCCTGATGACCCTGTCAGATAATGGCATATGTGTGTGTGTGTTAGCATGATCATGATCACAGTACAATTTGCAGATATCATAAGATCGATTTTAAGGGAACTCCCTTTATCTATGCACAACATGCACAATATTGAGAACAACAATTCCCAACATAGCCAAGGAATATGATGCCTAAGATTCTTTTACCTTACCTCTTTGTTACCTTTCACATGGTTGTCATGCGATCGTCCATTTACAACAATGGAACCAAAAAATCCAACTGATTGTCATACTCTTGCGTTCAGTTTCCCTTTACTCATGCACTGAGATTCACCCGTCTTACATTCCTTGTTTGGTTTCATTTAGCTCTCCCTCGGCTCCATTAACTTTCCTCTTTCCCGAACCGATTCCCAAGGCCCTCAAAACATAAAATGAAAGAACAAGAAAAGAACAAGAATAGAACCATGAAAAATCAATAACAATACGACACCACAAACAAAGTGGCATGATCATGCACCATACCTAAACAAAACTGAAAATTAGGTGCAAACAAATCACAAAAGACCGAAAGCACAAAACTCCCAACAAACACCATGAATCAATCTCCATGGGTTCCCGATGATTCCAAGGGAAATCTCAACCCAAGACTTGTTAAATATTTCATGGCTGTCTTTTTTTCCATGCAATCCTCGCATCATACTACCATAAACACATAGTTGTTAGTGTATAAATAAATATGACAATATACCAATTATCTTACCTTTTTGTGCCAAACATGTTGCCTTGTAACTAAACACATCCATGCCATCTCTCAACGGACTCCAATTCCTTGACAGATCCAACATAACTAAAAACCAATTGTTATACATGTCAGGTACATGTTCACGAACATAGCACATATCTACGTAATGTCAGATAAATCATGGTTTAGAAGACTTCCTGTATTCATGAAAAACACTCATTTGTTTGGAATTGCGGTTTCAAAACATACCCAATGGAATTCTCACCCAATTCATTTCTTTTACCTTTTACCTTGCTGGAATTGAGTCTTATTATGTACTCTCACATCACCCCAACTGTTAGTTATGTAAACAAATCAAATATTACCTTGTCATGCTAATACCAAGCATGTGGCCCTACAATTGTTCACACATGTCAGCCACATGTTCCGAAGATCAAAACATCATGTGTATTAGTTTGAAATCAACCTTTACCATGACTAACAGTCATTCCATAATCAACTAACAATCATTAGTCATATTACTAAAACTGTGACCCACTTGCACTCAAGTACATATCAGTTGTCTCAGCACATATTGAGTTAGTACAACCATCTTAAAAGGAGATCATTCTTCATACAACCTTATAGACACATATTATTATGCAATTAATAAAAAAATCAAACAACCTGTAAACATATCTTATTAGATAAACTAATAGATGACATAATCAAACACATACCTCAATGTATCTTAGGGGAGGCTATCACATCTGCATAAGTCAATCCAAATTATTATGACACAGTATCACAATTATATCGACTCAATACCTAAATATCATAACCATAACCATATGCATAGACCAATCTAGATTAGTACAATACATATAACATTGAGATCTTAGCTGCAATGGCCATACTCATCATGCGTATGACTGCAATGCATATAACAACAAGTTACTACCATTCATGACTAATTGATGCGTACATGTATGACGGCACTAATGAACTAGCATCTACCATGCATGTAACCACAACAACAATAGAATGATAGAGATGCATATAAAAACCATTAATAATGATACATGCATGCCAAACATATAACACATGTATGATGATCTTCTCCTACCCCAAAGTCTAGTGCTACAACCTCCCTTTAATAGTCTACATCTCCTCCTCTATCTTAGCCAACACATCATCATCATATCTTATCAACAACATCATGATGACATAACTACATATAATGACCTCATGATGCATATCTAACCTACTATGCATACATAACCATAAACATAACAATGCATGCACAACAACATATAGACAGTGATATGCATAACAAATGCATATACAACCGACATGTATTCATGACAAGCACATCTCAACAACAACTTCTACATATCAACACAACTGTAACAATGACCACCACCATGCATGCATAACAAGAACATATACAACCTACATGCATGCATGACAACCACATTCCACCCATCCAGTCTAAGGGTTGAACCATGCTCTAATACCACTCTATAACACCCTCCTCTCGCATTTACCCAAGTTAATAGGCCTACCAAGGTAAACATGTGACGAAGAGTTACTATGATATGACTCAACCTCCTAGATCACCTTAAAGAAGTGGAATTGACAAAACCAAAACCTCACTAACTTTCCTCAAGTGCTATAGGACCCCGTGCCCAAACCTTCAGTTAACTACTTTTCAGTGCCTTGGACTCCTAGATGTTGGCACAAAAGTATTGGAATTTGATTGTAACCCTCCAATCACATGCAAAAGCTTGCAAGGGAGCAAATGCAGTCTTTTTCACCTAGTTCTATGCTTGTAACCGTGAGATTTGAGGCACGTTTTCAAGGCTAGTCTCTACACCGTTGCCCAGAACTTGATGGAACTCCCAAAATGATAAATGACACAAGGACAAAGCCTTCCATACAAAATTTAGACAAGAAATTGACCTAACGAGGCCTAACCATGAGAGATATTTTGTCTAACACATCATAAACATGTAATGTATAGGTCATAAATACACATATGAACATATGAAGAAGCTCATACTTATCTGAAGATCATTGATGCTCTCATATAATAGTTGCATTATCATCTATTAGGTCATACATTTATTAGCCATTCATTTACTAATCAAAACATGATGAGAGCCATAACCAAGATCTATCATAAAACCATGTTTATAACCAACATATGACCAAGAGATTAACAATGATATAACAACCATTAAAATCACATAATATTAATAAGCACATTTGCTGATAAAACTCAAGTGAAAAGATTCTTATTATTCAGATGCAAAAGCCAACTAATTCAGTGACTTCCACATACCACCCGACTATTGCGCTGAACCAAATCTTTCTTATTAACAATCCTTTTGTGCAATAATACTGGGAGTAATAATACTTGTACATAAAAATTGATTTCAATCGTAAAAAAGTGAAATTTGATTTCACTCGTAAAAAAATAAAATTTGTGTAGACAAACATATCAGCTAGACTTAGCCACAAAATGATAGATATAAAAAGAGTGACCCTTTTGCGCCACTTTGATGTCCATGCTCTCCTCCAGCTGCCAAATTCTGTGAGCACCTGGACCTATTTTGAATTTTCTTTTATCCCATCGAATGCCATTGATTTTTTTCCTTCCGCTATAGCCATTCGATACAATTTTCATTACACTCCTTCCATTATTCTCCCAACCCTGAAAACCTGGAGCTTCCCACTGATGAGTGCCTGAAGCGAAAGGACGCCAGAAGTGTTCAAAGTCATTCCATTCAGACACATGTAAAATCCTTTTGCTCTCGTCATTTAGCTGAGCCTTGTGGAAACTCACCTGAGAACGAGTATAAGTCTCTCTAACCTCAATATGGTAAAAATTGAAATCCATAATAGGTTGTTTCTCAATGTTTTCGAACATGAATATATATTCAGGAAATCGTGAGAATCTGTTGCGTGGAGTATATTTCCACTGCTGACATCTCTCATACAGATATTTCACTGTAGTACCTCTTAAGGGTATATTTACCTCAATCTCCACGTAGAATGGAGTATTCTTCTCTGCACTAGTGATGCTCCGGATCACAGGATTGGCCGTAACAGACTCACGTTTCCATTGATTCCATTCTAATTTTTCTGTGCCATCCAATGTCCACACGGAAAAACAGTCTGTGTCTATAGAGAGACTCCAGCTTCTGAATATCAATTTAACACAAATACCATTGCAAGTTCTAAAAGAGGAGAAACTGTGGGATACTTGATGGAGACTGGATACGGCATCGGCGGTTCGATTACATTTGGCAACTGATACCATGGCAATCGCGTTAAGACTTTACCAAGAACAACGTCGTCCACAAGCCCATCTATTAAAGAACCTGGAAATAAATCATCAATTAGATTCAGTGACAATTATAACCACATAACCACCCATTCCTAAAACCAAATTTCAAAAAAATTATTCCAAAATCTACAATCTAATTAAATAGATATAACTCTCCACCACCCCCACAATCTACAATTTAATTAAATAAAAATGACTCTACACCCTTACCACAGACCTACCCACCCCGCGGCGCCCCAACTCCTTCCCACAGACATACATATAAAAACACATACCACCCCCACAATCTACAATCTAATTAAATAAAGATGACTCTCCACCACCCCACAGACATACATATAAAAACACATACCTGAAATAAGGTGATGGGAAGTGGGAAGCAGATCCTGCAAGGGAGCTCCTACTCTTTCCTCGGCACGATTATCGTTTTTGTCCTCCTGCCTCTGTTGAAACTTATTCTTTTCCAGAGAAATTATCGTTCTACATGCATGTGGCGGTGTTTGTTTCATTGTGCAGTCGGTACCTGTGTTTTTTTCTACAATTAGATTATAGCAAATTGCATGCAAATAAATTACAGAGAAAAGCACCTGGGTTAAAGTATGTACAGTATAAATCAGCCATATTAAAAGAATGGTTTTTAGTAATTTTTTTGATGAAATTTAACTAATTTTTTTGTAAACCTAAGTTAGAGCTATTAAATTTCAGGAAATTTTTAAATCCGCCTCAACACTCTAAATCCATTTCCACCCATTAAAATACTATTCAAAAACTTATAAAACTAAATTGATCTCACCGAACTAGACAAGTCCTATAATATAATTACACCTCAGGTCAACTGAAAGAGCGATTGAGGGTTTGTCAATCTAAGTCGCCTTCCCTCTTGATTTGGATTGACCCTTTCTCGCTGGTGCTGGACTGATCGTGCTACCCCACGGGTACTACTCGAAAAACCAATATTTCAATAATAAATTAGATTATAGAAAAGCAGCTGTTTTAACCAGCAGTCTTTTCACGTTCAGTTCAGTTAAGAATAGCTGTCTGAAGATAATATCTGAATAATATAAAATAAAATTAGAAAATCAGCTTTCGTCTCTTTTCTTGTATTTCAGTAATAAAATTAGAAAACCAACACTTTCCGGCTGTTTTACTTACCGAAGAGTAAAATTCTAGAGTGGTTTTGATTTTCAGGTGTTGGAAAATCTCGAAAGTAAAATTTTGGTCTGTATTATTTAAACTGGTTTTTTGATTGTATATGGATTGGGCATTATAAAAAACTTTACACCACTTAGATTGTGGAAAAATTACCCATCAAATTTGTGATTTCAAAAAAAAATTCTAAACTTCCAAAAACTTAGCCCCTGAACTTGTGGAAGAAAAATAAAAATTGCACACTGACCTGGAAGAACCAATTGCAAATTAAAATTAAAATGAAATTATAGAAAAGCACCTGTACTTTTAACCAGCAATGTTTCCATCAGTTAAAAATAGGAGCGTCTCTCTGCAAAAAAAAAATAATATTTCAATAATAGAGTTAGAAAAACTGCTTTCATCTTTTATCTTGTATTTCAAGAATAAAAATAGAAAAACAGCACGTGGAAAAAACCTCCGATAATAAAAGACGAATTTCTGGAAAGTTTGTGATGAATTTGCGCTAAGAATGGCGTGGACGGACACGATTGATTGTTTGATGCGAATGTAAGTTGCAATACAAAAGATCGCTCGACTGTTGTCACAATGGTAATCCCTTAATATTTAATCAGCTGCGCGGCCTTCACAGGTTTCGCGGTCTAATTTAGATAAGATTATGTATAGTTGAGAGCGTTTAATTTTTGTTAGACAAGATTATATATTGTTGAATTTAAGTTTTTGTGATCTATATCAAGTTTAATAAGAAATATTTGGGCCCAAATTACATTGTAATATCTTTGTCCACGTGTTTTGAACCACCAAGTGTGGTTCCGGACAATTTGACGGCTAAATTTGACTAGACTGGACCGAGGAAGAGAAAAAATTATAACGATAACATTAATACCTTGACTAGACTGGACCGAGGAAGAGAAAAAATTATAACAATAACATTAATACCTTTTCTTCCCCTGGTCCAGTGGAGTTGACCAGTCAAATTTAGCCGTTTCTCAGTGAAATTGCCCGGTCCAATATCACTGTTTCCTAGTCAAATATAGCCGTTGGAAGATCTGCTCTCCCTATTTAACTTGTAGCGATGATCTGGTTCTTCAACTTGTCCTGACTATGAACCACACTCGTTGGTTTGAAACAATGTGATTTCCACCTATAAAGCTTGTTGCCGGTTTTTGTGCCTAGACGTGAGAGGTGTTCCTCGTGAGAGGTGTTCTCCCATGAAAAAGATGTTTATCCATATATAATAATTATCAATTAAAAAAATAGATACCTTAATTACCTAAAAATTGAAAAAATAAAATAAAATATAAAAATATAATTATAATTAATAATTAAACCAATATACATCCATCTTAATTTTGGATTTACTAAGGATCAAATTTCTTGTCGTGCAAACCTCTTTTAGAGTGAAAAGAGATTACATAAGTTAAAACATATGTAGCCTAGTCTTAGTTATAATGTCCTACAAATCAGAGACAACTCAAGACTTTTGTGAGATAAGTTAAGTATTTTTAAAATTCTATTATAATATTCTAACTTAAATATATACTTTTAAACTTAATTATATATACTTTTATTTAATTATATGATTAGTTTACGTTTTTAAATTTATTTATTTTTTTGTCAGTCTAAAAACTTCAATTATATTACCATGAAAATATTGTTTACAAAATGTTTCTCAACACCTAGGAAAGTCAGAACCATTATTTACGCCAGGCTGAATAACCTTAGATGCCAAAATGGTGACAAAAAGGCAAACAACTTCTGAACATTCTTTCATGGAGGTGGCTATGGATGGGTGAGGGAGGCATCGCTAACATGCCTCATCTCTCATGCATGTGAAAGTCTACATTATCAACTTTGACCTCCAACACATGCAGGTGTTCATTCATTCGACAGTGGCTCCGACAGATGTTGGCTAGCTACTCTAAGATCTCATTATGACTAAATTGGATATCTTCCATGTAGGCAACAGATTCATTTCTATCCTTGTATTGGTATCCCCAGAGGATGTCTAGGCTGGCATAGATGCATCTCAGTTGTTCCGTGATTGAGTCCATAGCGGTTGGCATGACCACACGACCAGGGGAACGACACTGTTCTTGGGAAACTTCCCTTGCTTGTCCCACACTCTGTGAATATGTAGACGATGGACTATGGATGCCTGCACGATGGCCAACTTGCCTCTGTTGCCCTCCGCCTCTATGAGGGTGTCCTTGGGCGAAGCTTGGTAGAAGGTGTGCTAAATTATTGTACCTGAAACACAAAAACTACCCCATGCTCCACGATTTCACCACCCCCACGACTATAGACAGAGAATTTCGAAGCCAAAAAACAAAGTGAGGGTAGAAACGTGATCGAGCTGCAAAACCCACAAAACACTGGGCCACCCATAGACTTGAATTTTTCAAAACAATTCACCCAGACATTGCAACTGAAAATGGAAGGAGACTTCCCAGCCCAACCCACCTAGACTAGGACAAACTTCACAAGGTTTCCAGATAGGAAACACAACGAAATGGGTTTCACTCTCAGACACAACCTGCCTAGGGTCAGGACCAACAAAGTATTGTCCAAAAGGCACCCTAAACACCCGATAAAATATAAGAGACCAAGCCCCCGCGACACAGAGAAACCACCACCCGACACGCCCCTGTGCACTCGAACTACCAGGACCAGATAAAGTTACAACAACAAGCCCAAACCACCCAATTGGGTACCAGACATTAACCCAGAACCTCGACCCTAAAAGAAAAATAAAATGCCACCAAAAGAATTCCACTTTTAATGTGAAAGCTTAAAAAATGAACCATAATTAGAGGGCTGTAAATACTTGAAATTCCTAGTTCACTAGTGTGACAGAGGAGCTGTTTCTTTCGGAGCCTAAGGTTCTGTTGTGGCCAGCAACAACCCCCCCCTAATTCAGCCTAATATCAGTCATAATGATAGATTGAATAGGGGACCCTTAGTTAAATTCCGAAAAAAGAAAACAAAGACTTCTTTAGAAATTACAAGCATAAAACGTAGAAAAAGGTCCTTAGACGACTTAAGCCTAGACCTGTGATCATAAAAGCAAATCCTAAGATTGCTTCACAAAAAGAATCAAAGAGATGCCTTCGTTTCACCCCTAAAAACCAATATGCGAACCGCCTCGGTGTTAATGAACAACATCGCATCGCAATACACTAGCATCCATAAAGAAGAGCTTCAAAGTCCGCCGATCTGCGATATTGCGATCGCATATCGCAGAAATGAGGCTGGGCACGTTGGCAAACATTTGAATCATTGCGATCTGCGATATGGCGATCTGCGATGTTGCGATCACTAACCTTTGCGATCGCGCGACATGCGAGGATGAGTTGGCAAGTCATAAAAGCACCTCAGTACGACTCTTTCGGGCACGCCACCCAAAGAAAAATCCACTTACCATTACCTGACTTGGAAATTATGCGCTTTTAATGTTAGTAATGAATTAGTTGTCAGTTATTAAGTGGCATAAAGACGCGTGCCTTAATGCGGATTTGTTTCACGTAAGGTGGCGTATCTAATCTATCTCTTGCATTTAAAACTCTCCCATCACCTTTCTGATCAATCTTTCCATTTTCGCTCGTAACCTGCAGGAGCAAAGTGTGAAGGCAAAACCGAACAGAAACGCTAAGCGAAGATGGGAAAGAAGAACAAAGCTCAGAGCTCAGAGACGAGGGAAAAGACCAAAGAGATGCCGCCCTTCTACACAGATACTGCATGCAATAAATATGCAGACATCTCAACTTGGGAAGGCATGTATAAGATATTGGAGGAAGAAAATCCGATAATAATCAAGGTAACTGCTGCTGTCGTGGGTGCATCACGTTCTTCAGAGGCATCCCTGGAAGATCTAGCATGTTCGTTCCTCCATAGGATAGCAGCGAGGCCAAAGATCCTGCCATACACAGACATGATCAAATGGATACTAGATGATGCGGAGTTGCACCATAGACAGTTCAAGGTCCAGGGACATGGGCCCGTGGGATCGTTTGCAGCTCAAGACCTAAAACTCATGTATCATCTACCTGAGCCGCAAGCGACCTACAACGCAGAGTTTGTTGAGAAGTTTGTTTAGTCAATTTAGTGTTCCTAAATTGATGTCATTAATTGTCAACCCGGGGCTCGTAAGCTGATGAAGTGAAGGTGTACTATATGTACTTAAGCAACCTCTTAGAGCTTTTTGTCGTTTGGGGTGTTGTTTGTGGTTAATTTATCTTCCTAAGATGGAGTGATGATTTTATAAACATATGAGTGATAGTGTGTGTAAGGTGAATTCTAGATGAGTGAGGGTGTGTGATTGGTGGTTTCTAACTACTTGCTGAAAAGGAAAAGCTTGAAAGAAATAAATAAATTGAAATGAGCTGAAAGCAAAGAACCACTTTCTAATGGCATTAGTCACTACTCATGTTGCTGCAAAAAAAGATAAGAAAATCACTTCAAAGACCAATGATAATGTTTGTCTCTTCCTAACTCTCTGCTTCTAACACATAGTACTGTGTAAAACACGATTAGGAAGTAGCTAAAGATAAGTCTAAGAAATGATAAAGCTCTAAATGAAAAATTATAACACCACTATGCCTTTCTCCATCATTCTGCTTTCAACATTCATGGTTATGTGTAACAAGTGGAAAAAAGGAGTAAGTGATATAAGCCAAGACTACTTCAAAACAAGCTGTAATTCATTAGTATTCTGCTCTCTTAAAGATAAACAGTTTATGATAAAGAGATCATTAATTAGTTAGCATACAACTTGAGAAACTAAACTAAAAGCTAAACTAGAAAACAGAGTAAAAGGCAGCACTATGAATAAGACAACTGAAACTACCACTAGATATAAAGCAAATACACAAACACACACATAATCCCGGGTTTAAAAACCTGCAGAAAAACAAATCTGATCAGTCAAAGTGAATGCTGCAAATGAAATGACAATGAAAGTGAATTAAACTCTACATGTTTCAAAGAAAGGAAATGCTGAATGGAAAATAAGGAAATAGCAAGAATATAAACATAAAATACTATACAAGGGCAGTCATGAACGGGGGCCCTCCATTCATAAGACCCAAAGAAGACTCAAGGATTTGAAAACGTCAGAACAACACTGTCTTCTATTACTCCATATGCAGAAAATTACAGTCAAGAGTGCTAGAAAAGCACTATCAAAACAGAGTCTTGAAATGCACTAAAATTATAACAAGTTCATAAAACACAACAACTAAAAAGTAGCATTAAGCGTACACAGACGCTAGTTTTTATAGGCATCTAAACGATTGCCTAATGCATAAAGCTAGAAACTGAAATTTAACTAATCTGTCATGCGTAATAAAGGTTCAGCAACACGTCATAAGCCTCATGGATGAGCTGGAGGTTCTGGTCGTTATGGGAATTGAATCCAGAGTTGGATTATGTTTTCCACAACCTGCGTAACACGGACAAATCACCGGTTGCATTGACGTGACCCAACAGCTTACGTAACACCGTTTAAGCTGCCTTTGTTGACCGTGGCTTGACCCTCGTTGACCGGAGGTGTAGATGATGTGGCTGGCCGAACCAATAGAACAGGAACCTTGAGCACCTTTATTGCCACGTGCCCATGTGGTTCGTTTTGCAAAATGACACATGGAACCTTGAGATTAACAAAAAGGTTGCGGAATCATCAGATGGCTGCGGAATCGCTGAATGGCTGCGGAATTGCCAGACAGCTGCAGAATCTCTGTAAATATGTCAAAATCTAAACAAAACAGTCACACATTAGCAAAGTTCACTTAATAATGCTTAAAGACATCTAATGTAATGATCTGGGTATGTTTACAAGGAAAATGAGGCAAAAGAGAGAGATGAGTGAGGGAAAACTGTAGGTAATGATGGATAATCAAGTGCAAAGTAGAGGCTCTACATACCCCCACTACGAGGGTGTTGCATGTCCTCATGCAACGAAAACATTGTTCAATCCATCTGCTGAGATGCCTCTGCTAAGACATCTAGCCTTCTCTTCTTCCTCTGTGTGGCCACATTGACTCTTGGTCTTTTCATCAAACATCTGAATTTTAAATTGATCAAGGCTCTGTTTAACTTCCTGCATCTCTTCTTGAGCTTTTTGTTTTCCTTTTGCCAAAGGCCCATATGAAGCATGGTGTTATCTTGGACCATCTTGTCCACATTGCTCTGTTCCTTCAGTTTTTCATTTTCTTGTTTGATGTGGCGATTTAGTACCTCCAGCTCAAATACTTCTTGCTTCAGTGATTGAACTTGCTGCTCCAAAGGTTGAACAGTGCTTGGAACAGCAGCTGCTTGTTCTAACGTCTCCAGGTAATTATAAACCTTCTGCTGATCTGGGTCAACCTCTGGTGACTTCTTTGGACTAGGCTCATACTGAAATTTGGATCCATGTTCATATTCAGGTTCATGCTCAAAAAGACTTTCCTCACGTGGAGGACTAGTCTCAACATACTCAGCGTGTGGAGGGCTTTTCTCAAAGTCAGGTCTTGTAGCAACCTTTTCAGGTGTGCTCAAGTCAATGATGAGTGACTTTTTACCCTTTGTGGCCCCCACTTTGTCTTGTATCCTTCTGCTCCTTCTCACGGTGGTGATGCTCTGTTTTTCTTTTTGTGCTTTTTGCTTTTGTTTTTCCACCTTCTTGGAAAGGGCAGTTTCATGGAGTTGGGCCAACCTTTGTGCTAAGGGCTGAGTATCTTCTTCACTGGAATTTTCAGGAGTAAGGTAAGTTTCTTGGGCTGCAGCTTTGCCTTTATCTTCCTTTTGTTTCTTCCTACTCTCTTTTCTCTTTTGAGCAACTTCTTGGGCAAGTTCTGAAAGGGTTTCTGTGATGATTCTTTGTGTTGTTTGATCAATGTCCACAACAGGCTCAGGGTCAATTTCATGTTCAGAATGATGTACACCAGTTTCTTCTTCAATCTGTTCTTGGACAGTTTCCTCTTGAACAACAGTTTCAGGGGTAGCCTCTTCTCTTTTTCTTCTACTTTTTCTAGGCACAGAGGTTTCTCCTGCTTCTTCAAAATGGTTTCTCACAAGAAATCTCTCCCAAGTATCTCTTTTTGCTTTCAACTGTTCCTCAACTAGCATCTTAACAAGACCATGATGATACAGATGTGGTTCAATGTTTCTTGGGTTCCTTTGGACAATTGAACACATTTTTCTAAGACTTGAGAGTAGAAAATATGGAAGGTTAATATCATCTCCTAAGAAATGCATCATGACTTTGGCATGGTAAACGTATAAAACTCCAAACCTTCCCTCACAAGTAAAGAATTTTTGCACTAATAAAAGTAAAGTTGTCCATTCTTCCTTGACATAAGTAACAAGAATCCCTTTTGTAAAAATGCTAGTATCCATACCTGGATTCTTTAAGATTTGCTTCCACTGTTGGTCTTGTACTGATCTGTTTTTAAACCATCTTTCTCCAGTTTGTGGAAGTGAAGTGGCCTGTGCTATACTGCTCTCAGTGACTGTAAACTTTAGGTCCCCTATCTCCACTTGATTGTCTTTGTCTCTAAAGGAACGTGCAAAGGCCTTCGTAACCTCTTTGTGGTAACCTCTGAATTTCTGGATGCATTGGAGCCAGTTTTCTTTTTGCAAAGCCTCTTTAACTTGAGGATATCCCTCCAGAAATTTTGAACCCTCTGGTTTTGCTCTTAAGAGTTTACCCATTGGCTCTACGGCTCTGTTCTAAAACTTTTGGAAAAAAGGTTACACGGCTTCAACAGTGGCCTTAACGCAGTAAATTTACGGCTCTAATGTAACAGCCGTAACATACTTTCACTGATAATCAGAATTAGCAGAGAGGAAGAAGTAAAACAGAGTATGGCTAAGGTAGCAGCGTAGTGAGCACAGCGGAATAAGAGAACTGTGGAAATGAAACAACGTGAATGGAATGATACGAGCGTAGGAGGGTTATGAAATGAAATGATGGGTAGAAACGGTTAGGTCCTTAGGCTTCGGTCATAGGTTTACACTTGGCTGCGGGAATTATGACGTAGAGAGACGTAGTACAGTAGTCTACGTCACTTAGGTACGAAAACCTTAATGGAGGAGCAGCCGCAATTGAGTTTCAAAAATCGTGATGAACAGGACCGATAAGTGTGGGGGATACATGGATTTTTGGTCGCATGATGGGAAAGACTGGTAATCATTACATTAAATGGCAAGAAACATAACCCAGAAACTTTGCAAAATGAGATAACCGTAAGTTTAGGATTTAGATCATACCTCATATCCGCGCTTGGATTGCCTTTGATCATTTGCCACTAACCCTTCATTGTTTTATTGCTGTTGCATGACTCTTTTCCACTTATTGTTGATGACTTATGAACTGTAAATTTCTTTTCAAACAGACTGTGTTTCTTTTATGCAGGTGCAGAGAGCTGCGGAATGGCTGAATGGCTGCAGAATTGCCATACAGCTGCGGAAACTGCAGTGGTACCCTTCGACTGCACAAAACAACTTTAGTTATCTAAAAAAATAACTTTATTGATGGAATGAAATGTAATGAATGGATGGATGGATGGAAAGAAATGAGGTGGAGTGAGAGTGATTAAATGAATGAGATGGTGAATGAAGTGGATGAAATGGCGAAATGAGGTGGAATAAGGAGGAAAAAGAGATTTTTTTTTTTTTTTTTTTGAAAACATGAGGTGTCAGGTGACCCTGATTTTCACCTCAGGTTTTCTGCATAAGACTGCCAATCAGAGATTGGTTTTCAGGCTTATACATTTTTTTTTTCTTTTTTTTTTTCAAAAACCAAAGATTAGGCTGATGGAGGAGAAGAATCCTTCTCCACCAACCTGATTGCAGAATCGTCTTTAAACAACTTGACAAACTCTTCTTTTGAGAATGGCTTTTGGTAGATTTTCAAGCGATGGCCATTCACAATAAGAGGAGTATGAAATTCATCAATAGTTTTCACTCGAACTGCTCCATTGCTAAAGACTTCATCAATCTCATATGGCCCAAGCCAATGAGTTTGAAACTTTCCTTTGAAGTCTTTGAACTTTGAATCAAACAATAGAGCCCAATCTCCTTTCTGAAACTTTCTTTCTTTGATATGACGATCATGCCATTTAGATCTTTGGTGCTGAACTAGATCGGTCCTTAGAATTGCATCTTGCCTTATTTCATCTAGCTCATTTAGCTGGTCCATTCTGTGTCTTTGGGCTTCTGAGAGGCTCATTCCCAATTGGACTGCCATCTTGAAGGTCTTGATTTGGAACTCAATGGGGAGCAGGACTTCCTTCCCATAAACAAGTTCATAGGGAGAATGTCCTGTTGTGTTCTTCCATGTAGTTCTATAGGCCCATAAGGCTTCAGGGAGCCTTTCCGCCCAATCTCTTCTATGAAGATGAACAGTCTTGGTGATAATGCCTTCAAGAACTTTATTGGTAGATTCCACTTGGCCATTGGATTGCGGATGGTATGGATTAGATGTTCTGTGCTTGATCTTATATTCCTCCATCAGCTTCTCCATCAATTTAGATGTAAACTGGCTGCCCTGATCTGTCACAATTTCCCTTGGGACACCAAAACGAGTGAAAATATCCTCAAAAAGAAATTGAACAACTGAATTGTCAGTGGCAGAAGGCAATGCTTTCGCTTCTACCCACTTAGTAACATAATCAGTACAAACCAGTATATACTTCTTTTGCTTTGATGGTGGATTAATTGGTCCAACGAAATCTAGAGCCCATTTCTCAAAGGGTTCGATGCATACCTGAGGCTGTAGAGGCATTTCATTTGAAGGAGTTGGTTTCCCAACTCTTTGGCAGCTGTCACACCTTCTAACATACTGCTTTGCATCTTTAAAGAGAGAAGGCCAATAATATCCTAGAGAAAGGATTTTATAAGCTGTCATCTTGTCAGCAAAGTGCCCGCCGCATGGTTCATCATGACATGCCTTAAGGATGTCAGGCATTTCATCTTCCCGAACACACCTTCTGATTATACAATCTGGCCCTGTTTTGAACAATTCATTAGAAATCCAAGAAAAATGTGAACTCTCCTGAATGATTTTCCTTTTCTCATTAGGAAATAAGTGTAGAGGTAGCTTCCCTGTAACTAGATAATTAGCCATATCTGCATACCAAGGAGTCTTGGTAGTCACTGCAAACAAGTATTCATCTGGAAACTTATCTTCTACTGGAGAATCTTCATTAGTGTTTTGGATTCTAGACAAGAAATCAGCTACTGTGTTTTGTTTTCCAGGTCTATCTAACACAGTAATGTTGAATTCTTGTAAAAGTAAAAGCCATCTTATAACTCTACCATTAGTGACAGGTTTGTTCATTAAATATCTTATGGCAGAGTGATCAGTATGGACAAAGGTTTCATAGCCGGTTATGTAGTGTCTAAACTTATTAATCGCATGTACCACAGCTAAGAACTCTTTTTCTGTAACAGTATAATTTAACTCAGTGGGAGTCAAATTCTTACTTGTGTAATAAATGGCATAAGGGATCAAATCCTTTTGTCCCAAAACAGCTCCTAGAGCTGTATCTGAAGCATCAGTGGAAATGTGGAAAGGGAGTTTCCAATTTGGCCCCCTTAAGATGGGTGCTTCAGATATTCTAGTCTTTAAAGCTTCAAAAGCAGATTGACACTCGGGATCCCATTTGAACTCACAGTCCTTGGTAAGCAATTTGAAAAGAGGGGATGCTATCTTAGTGAAGTTTTCAATAAATCTTCTGTAATACCCAGTAAACCCAAGAAAACTTCTAACATCCTTCTGGCAATTTGGAATAGGTAACTTAGAGATGACTTCAACTTTGGATCTATCAACCTTAATCCCATCTCCTGAAATATGATGTCCTAAAACAATCCCTTCAGTAAACATCATAAAACACTTTTCATGACTTAAAGAAAGATTTGTTTCCTTACATCTTACCAGTACTTTTTCCAAATTTTCCAAAGCTTCTTCAAATGTATTACCATAAACTGTGAAATCGTCCATGTATACCTCTACACAATCATGAATCAGATCTGAAAAGATTCCTAGTACAGCCCTTTGAAATGTAGCGGGTGCATTGCACAATCCAAAAGGGAGTACTCGGTAGGCAAAAGTTCCCCAAGGACAAGTAAATGTGGTTTTGTCTTGATCTTCAGGTGCTACCTGAATTTGATTATACCCACTAAAACCATCCAAGAATGAGAAATACTTTTTACCTGCTAAAGTGTCTAGTACCTGATCAATAAAAGGTAGAGGGAAATGATCCTTTAAGGTTGCCTTGTTCAATTCTCGATAATCAATGCAAACTCTCCATTTACCATTATTTTTGGGTACTATAACCAAGGGAGAAACCCATTGGCTATCTGAAATGGGGTAAATGAAGTTTACCTTGAACAATTTTTGGAGTTCTTCTTTCACGATTTCCCTAAGGTTTGGATTCATCCTTCTTTGTGGTTGCCTAATAGGTCTGTTGTTTTCTTCAATATAAATGTGATGAATACAAGTCTTAGGATCGATTCCTTTCATGTCAGTGTATTCCCATGCAAAGGCAGTGGAATGTTTTTGCAACAGTTTAGTTAATTCTTCTTGTTGTGGTCTTTCCAAGTTTTTGTTAATGTTCAATGTTTTTCCTGGAATGATTTCAACTGTAGAACTACCAAACTCTTCCATTGAGAAGAGAGACATCTATCTAGAGGAGAGATATTCAATGTCTGCATCTAACTGAAATTGTGTAGAGTCATATTCTAAAGGTATTTCAAAAATTTCTAATGTATTTAGAATTTGACTATCCTCACTGATTTCAGAGATGGTTAGAACAGGTTGAATAGTATCCTCATCATCAACCCACTCATCTTCTCCTATTTCTGTTATTGCCTTTGCTGGAGGATACAAGTTGAATTTCTTGGTGGAATTACCATTTGATATATACATGTCCCCAGACCTACAACTTATGAAAGCATCAGCGGTGGCCAGCCAAGGTCTTCCTAAAATAAGAGGATGTCCTCCTAGATTGTTCTTGGGAGTTAAAATCATAAAATCAACTGGATATTCCCAAGAATCTAGAGAGACTGGAATATCTTCCAATACACCATCAGGTTTAATGATTGATCTATCTGCAAGTTGCAGTAAAGTAGGTGTAAAGAGAAGGTTAGGAAGCTTTAACTGATCCATGGTTTGTCTACTCATGATGTTGATAGCGGCTCCTAAGTCAATCAAAGTATTTGGGATTTCAACCCCATTAATATGAGTTTTGACAATAGGGCTACCGGGATCCACATATTTTTGCATGGTAATCTTACCCATCATTATGTCTGCAATTTTTCCAACTAGATGTATCCTTTTAGTATCTCTGGTTCTTTTTCCTGTTTTCTTCAAACTCAACTCCTTTATTGTCTTTGCTAGAATGGGAATTTCTTTAATGGCTTGTAACAAGGGGATCTTGATACAGACATTCTTCAATTCATCTAGGAAACTATAGTCAGGCACCCATATATGCTTTTCCACTCCTTTGTCGATTTGTAATCTTTCAGGAAAAGGAGGTGTAGCTAACGGTGTAGGTTGCTCAACTATGGGAGTTGTAGAGGTTGATTCTTTTTCTTTTTCTTTTTGGATATTTTGGTTTTGAAGTGATACTTCAGAACCCTTATTGACTTTGAGAGATTCTTCCTCAGAAATGCTTGGTTGTTGAACACTTGTAGAAGGTTGATCTAAGATTCTACCTGATTTGAGTTGTACTTCATTGAGAGGAACAACCATATAGGTAGGGAATGGTTGACCTTCCATCATGTAAGCATTTTGAGGGTTCCTATTATTTGGATTTGGTAATGGCTGAGAGGGAAGTTGATTTGATTTCTGCTGGGATTGAAGCGATAATTGAGAATTTTGATTTTGTGGAGGAGGTTGTTGTTGTTGAGGATATGGCAATGATAGTTGTTGACCTTGATTTGGAAGTTGGGGAGCCTGCTGATTCTGAAATGATGGAGGATATTGATAGAATTGAGCAAATCTCCCATAAGGATTTTGCATGCTTTGCATCCATGCTTGAAAAGAATTTTGAGGTTGAGGCCAAGATTGTTGCCAAGGATTCCAATTTGGTTGGGATTGAGAATTCATAGAGTTGTTAAACCCTTGATTCTGTTGCCCTTGCCAAGGTCTCCTTGCAATAAAACAAAGAGATTCAAGTGTGTTTGGATCCTCTTGAAAGACTGCTTTGAGGCCAGGAATTGAAGGACAATCCTTGGTCTCATGAGTTTCTGAGCAAATTACACATGTTTCTACAACGTGTGCATCTAAGGGACATTCCCTTAAAGCATGTTTCTTTCTACATTTCGGGCAAAAGATAGCCAAAGCCTCAGCTTCTGCTTTTTGTTTATTGTGAATCTTAAGGGTATCTAGTTGTTCACTAAGACTCCCTAAGATGTCAGTTTTAAATTCATCAAGGATATTGCCGATTTCAGCCCTACTTACTGATCCTGTTGCAGATTTATTTGCCCTAAGGAGAGAAGGATCTCTAGGCCCTTTTTGAGTTTTTGATTTGCCTCTTGAGAGATGGATACATAGTTCTGCTATATCATTGAGTGAAAGTTGAGAAATATCCCCTTTCCCCATCATGTTTAGGATATCTATCCATTCATCCCTAATGGCTTTTAATAAGAGGGCTTTTAAGGTCTCTTCATCCAAGCTACTCATTTTTGCTCTTTTCAAGTTATATTGAAATCTTTCAAGTAAATCTTCTAAGCTCTCATCTTCTCTTTGTATCATTTTAAAAACCTCATCCTTGTGATTAGTAGGCATACAATAGTCCAAATACCTATCCAAAAATGTCTGTTTCATTTCATCCCAAGTTCTAATGGATTGAGTGAGTAACCCCATGAACCATTTCAAGGCTTGATCCTTCAGTGTTGAAGGGAACAATTTGAGTTTCTGGGAGTCATCCAGGTAGTCATAAGTTCGACACACCACTTCAAACTCAAATAAGAATGTTTCAGGGTCCTCAGTCCTTAACCCATGGAAATTAGGGAGGACAGATGGTGATATGTTTTTCATAGTGGCTCGGGAATCCTCATTAACAATGGGAAACCCAAATGAATTATCCCCATCTCTATTTCCTCCTCCAAGGGGACCTCTACCTCCATTATTGTTGTTGTTTCCTCCTCCTCCTCTACCTCTACCTCTACCCCTACCACCTCCTTCTTCCTCTGCCATGATGATTCTCCTAGGGATTTCAAAATCTTCTGGTTCCTCTACAAAAGGTGAATGAGAAGAGATTTCTCCTTCTTCAGATGATTCCACTTCCTCAATTACAATTGGTCTTTCTGTAGGAGAAAGAGAAGAGTCTCTTCCTGGTTCAAATTCAATAGAAGGTGTAGGAGAGTCAACTCTTGGCTCTTGAATTCCAGGAATTCTAGGACTAGGAGTGCTGGTTGGAGATAAGGGAGGTGTCTCTTGTCTATCCCTTGAAGCAGATGGACTTGTAAAAATTGAACTTCGAGCTCTAGCTAAAAACCTTCCTCTAGAATCTCTAGCTCTATGCATGTCATTTTTTTTTTATTATTTTACTTCAAGTCAAGTTAATAGTTCTTTTTCTGATCTTCCAGTTCACTCTAGGTGCAAGAAGAGAGCATACTCAAGAAACTACCAAATCAATAACTTTCTCTTTTCTGATCCTCCAGATCACCTTGCAGTGCAAGAGGAGAGCATACTTTGATAGGTTATCAACTTCTTTCCTTGAAATTTTTATGTTTTTTTTTTTCTAAGAATATGGCTACTTAATTTCACTTCCCCGGCAACGGCGCCAAAATGTTTAGTCAATTTAGTGTTCCTAAATTGATGTCATTAATTGTCAACCTAGGGCTCGTAAGCTGATGAAGTGAAGGTGTACTATATGTAATTAAGCAACCTCTTAGAGCTTTTTGTCGTTTGGGGTGTTGTTTGTGGTTAATTTATCTTCCTAAGATGGAGTGATGATTTTATAAACAGATGAGTGATAGTGTGTGTAAGGTGAATTCTAGATGAGTGAGGGTGTGTGATTGGTGGTTTCTAACTACTTGCTGAAAAGGAAAAGCTTGAAAGAAATAAATAAATTGAAATGAGCTGAAAGCAAAGAACCACTTTCTAATGGCATTAGTCACTACTCATGTTGCTGCAAAAAAAGATAAGAAAATCACTTCAAAGACCAATGATAATATTTGTCTCTTCCTAACTCTCTGCTTCTAACACATAGTACTGTGTAAAACACGATTAGGAAGTAGCTAAAGATAAGTCTAAGAAATGATAAAGCTCTAAATGACAAATTATAACACCACTATGCCTTTCTCCATCATTCTGCTTTCAACATTCATGGTTATGTGTAGCAAGTGGAAAAAAGGAGTAAGTGATATAAGCCAAGACTACTTCAAAACAAGCTGTAATTCATTAGTATTCTGCTCTCTTAAAGATAAACAGTTTATGATAAAGAGACCATTAATCAGTTAGCATACAACTTGAGAAACTAAACTAAAAGCTAAACTAGAAAACAGAGTAAAAGGCAGCACTATGAATAAGACAACTGAAACTACCACTAGATATAAAGCAAATACACAAACACACACACAATCCCGGGTTTAAAAACCTGCAGAAAAACAAATCTGATCAGTCAAAGTGAATGCTGCAAATGAAATGACAATGAAAGTGAATTAAACTGTACATGTTTCAAAGAAAAGGAAATGCTGAATGGAAAATAAGGAAATAGCAAGAATATAAACATAAAATACTATACAAGGGCAGTCATGAACGGGGGCCCTCCATTCATAAAACCCAAAGAAGACTCAAGGATTTGAAAACGTCAGAACAACACTGTCTTCTATTACTCCATATGCAGAAAATTACAGTCAAGAGTGCTAGAACAACACTATCAAAACAGAGTCTTGAAATGCACTAAAATTATAACAAGTTCATAAAACACAACAACTAAAAAGTAACATTAAGCGTACACAGACGCTAGTTTTTATAGGCATCTAAACGATTGCCTAATGCGTAAAGCTAGAAACTGAAATTTAACTAATCTTTCATGCGTAATAAAGGTTCAGCAACACGTCATAAGCCTCATGGATGAGCTGGAGGTTCTGGTCATTATGGGAATTGAATCCAGAGTTGGATTATGTTTCCCACAACCTGCGTAACACGGACAAATCACCAGTTGCATTGACGTGACCCAACAGCTTACGTAACACCGTTTAAGCTGCCTTTGTTGACCGTGGCTTGACCCTCGTTGACCGGAGGTGTAGATGATGTGGCTGGCCGAACCAATAGCACAGGAACCTTGAGCACCTTTATTGCCACGTGCCCATGTAGTTCGTTTTGCAAAATGACACGTGGAACCTTGAGATTAACAAAAAGGCTGCGGAATCATCAGATGGTTGCGGAATCGCTGAATGGCTGCGGAATTGCCAGACAGCTGCGGAATCTCTGTAAATATGTCAAAATCTAAACAAAACAGTCACACATTAGCAAAGTTCACTTAATCATGCTTAAAGACATCTAATGTAATGATCTGGGTATGTTTACAAGGAAAATGAGGCAAAAGAGAGAGTTGAGTGAGGGAAAACTGTAGGTAATGATGGATAATCAAGTGCAAAGTAGAGGCTCTACAAAGTTCGCAGCAGAAAATCCGGACCTATCAGACACAACTAAGGAGTGGTCAAGAAGAGATGAGCCATTAAAGAAAGATAAGAACCGTATGTATAGCACTGGTTCTCTTACTTCTCCATATTGCTTTGCTGCAGCCATGCTCTGTAGAATATTCGGCAAGCCAGATATCAATAAATTTTCACCTGAATGGCTACCGCTGATTGATGCCGCGACTAGCTCTGAGATAGTCGATTGGGCCAAAATCATTTCCGACGCTCTGTACATGGCAGTCCTCCACTACCGTTCTAAAAGATCCCATTCCCAAAGAGTCTATCCACCTTTTTATTTGTCTGCCTACATAATGGATTCTGTCTGTCTCGTATCAAAATTTCCTACCATGGGTTGGCAATGGACTACCCATGACCCATTGCCTATTCACGTCTATCATAAAATCTTGTGGGATTCCCAATTCGCCCCCCATTTGTACCAGATTTGTCATGGACTTATGTTGCCCATACATAAGATAATATACGATAAAGACCCCCCAAGGTGCTCTCCCGAGGCACAGATTGATATCACCCACATCGCAAGATGGTTTGGGGAAGAGTGGTTTACCTATATCCGAGTTTTTGGAAGCACAGTACCCCCACATGTCCTACCCTTGTACATCCCAGATAAATTGTTAGCCCGAGAGATCGCATATCAGAATTGTTCCGAAGGCGGTTTAACTAAGGACCTGAAGAACAAAAAGAAGGCCATTTGGCCTCAATTCCCAGTCACGTGCGGGGTCTTCTCTTTATTCGATATAGGGCACGCTTTTGGTGAGGTGGAGAATGTGACGTGTCTCCAACTATTTAAACTCCCACCAAGGCCATTCGACCCAAATAAAGTCGCCCAGGAATTTACAACTAGCGTCAGGATAAGTGTGTTCTCTGGACAGAAAGATCCGTTTGACGATCTTTTTCAGGGAAAAAACTCGCTCAAAGAAGTTTTGCAGGAAGCACGATCGAGGCTGTCCCCGGACGACTTCCAGAAATTCACATTGTATAGAGAAAGGAGACTGGCTAACATTCCACTGGAAGTGCTGTGGATAGCTGCCAGAGAACCGACTCCAAGCGTCAGCCTCAGTGAACACTCCGGTGCCTCCAAATCTGATTCCAGCGCCGTGCAAGAAATATCTCCAGATCTTGAAGAGTCTGTCCGCAAAGAAGAAAGAAACGAAGAAGCAATCAAGGACACAGCTCAGTCAAGCTCGATGGCTCAGCAGCAAGTTGCCGCCTCATCATCAAGAGAAATTCCTCCCCCCGTCACCGAAGCACCTCTTGTTACAGTAGAATTAGATAAAGAATGGGATACCTTCAATGAACTGATTAATCTCGAAGGTCAGGTCCCGAAAACATCCGCGGACAACACGCAGGTGGCGCAAGAGGTCCTCTCAGCCATAGTCAGTAGTACCACAGAGATGGAGCATCTTCCTATCGCTCCATCCTCAGAACTTCTGCTTAGCGTAGAAGAGATTCCTCCACTGGACGTGTTCTACAGCCCACAGCACAAGGCAATTGTAAGGAGACAAAGAAAGAAAAGAAAGCTTGTGGATGCGCTAGCTCAAGATGCTGAACACCTAGATGTCTTGTGGAAAGATCCGAATAGCAATCCAACCAAAAACCTCACCAAGTTGTCTCAGATTGCAGGAGCATATGCTTCTGCGACCATCGACAAGGCTTCCGAAGTTCAGCAACTTCTAAAAGAGCGCGAAAGTCAAATACAATTGCTGCAACAACAGTTGCAACAAGCCAATGAGAACGCTGAAGCCTCCAAACAGCTTGAAGAATTACAAGAAAGCTTTCGCCAGATGCAGGTGAGCCACCAAAGAAGCATTGAAGAAAAAGAAAAACAGCTGTAGACGGTGCAAGAAATGCACAAGGATGAACCCAAGCTAACAGAATTTATTTCAGAATCCATCAGCTTGAACGACCAACTGTCACAACAACAGGAAGACATGGCACGTAGAATATCATAGTGGAGGCATTTTTGTGAGCTGAGCGACAAGATCACCAGCCAGGTAGTGGAACTACGGAATGATTATGACCAGGCCAACAAAAGAGTAACAAAATATCTTGCTTGGCAAAATGACGAGGAAGGGAAGAAAGCAGGAAAGCCTAAGATTAATGAAAATCACAAAGACTTGCTCTTCAACAAATGGGACGAGCAAATAACACAGGCGGAGCAGGCAGCAGAATCAGCGGCAACACAGGCGACCATACTCATCGATTGTGTAAATGAAAATTTGCACAGAGCTAATTTGATTTCAGAGTCCACCGCGGGATACTTACCAAATGCGTTATAGCTGGGAGCAGAATGGAAGCAGAAAGCACAGGCAAACGGGAAGACAATTCAGGCATTGGCTAGGTTAAACTGGGAAAGTTACTGGACTTACTTAGTTAAGCCTCACAGCCAATGCATGACGGTAAGGTGCATCATGAACGCGGCCGAGAAAGTAGCGCCAGCTCTTATGGACGTTGTTTTCGCAGCCCAACTAAGCACGGAAGTCGGTCAACCGACTCTTCTCAAGCCCATGCTTGATAACTGCAATTTCAAGGACCAAATTAGGAAGTAATTTCAACTTAGAAAGTTGTTTTTCTTTTTGTTTTACTGAATTAGAAAAAGGGCGGTCATTTGAGAGCCGTATCCTAAATTTTGTAATGATACTATTATTAGGATTAGATAGTAGTATTTCAACCCTTCTCATTGCATTGGAGAAGGGTCCAAAAATTTGTCAAAAACTTGTCCTCAGAACATGCACTTCTGCACCCTCAGAGGAGGTTTTGATGAATGGAAGGATCGTGATTTATTTATGTTTGCATTTTTATGTCTGCTACTGATGTTGCACTTCTGTACTCTTGGTAGACGTTAGAAGCAAGTAGAGGTAGATCGTTATTGTTTGAAGTCTATGAGTAAGGATTAGTCATTAATGGTACTTTTATCTCTTGATTAACTTCTGCTTGTATTCTTAAAGCGATATACAGCTGATATTGTTTGCTTGCTAATGTATGAATATATAAGTTATCATTTGGCACTTCTGTACAATGGATTTATCTATTTATGCTTAATATGCGAATGATTTGACTATGCGATGTGCTGTTCACAACCACTCTGCCTAACTTCTTATGCAGAATGGTTTACCTTTATTGATTTATATTCTGAAATCAGTTGAATGATCTTTATTACCATCTAATGTTAGAAATCTTTCTAGATCGCATAACAAAAGAAACATCCCGGGTTAATGTAAATTCTGTGTGTTGTTTTTCATTTGATTATAGTAATTTAGGTTCAAGTTTGCAAGATAGATTTACAGTAGTTTTAGAACGTTACTTAGAAATAACCTAACCAAAATTCCACACACACACACATACACATCCCATGCATCAGGAAGCTGGTCCCGTCATCCCCAGTCGGACCCGCTACTCCAAATGGGCAAGGAGCCGCCAACCAGGTTCTAGACTGGGTGGGTATCCCACTTGTTGTTGACCCGACTTCGGGGCCCTCAAGATTTCTGGCGCTAGAAGGAGGGCCTGAGCCTATTGTCTGTTGGAATATTTTTGAAAAACCAAAAGAGGATGTCTACTCACAGAATTCCCATTTGGAGTTGCATCCATGTTCCTACATCTTCCAACACTCCACCGGATGTGGTAAGACTATTATCTCAGGTAAAATTTAATGGTGAGAATAATTCTTCTGCATTTCATCACGCCTTACAGTTCATCCATAGAGTCTCTAGTGCTGATATTCAGAAAATTGACGAAGGCGTTTTATGCAGGATTTTCACTCTCACATTCACAGCAGAAGCTAGGAAATGGTGCAGAAAACTCCCCGCTGCATCAGTCCACAGCTGGGAACAACTCGTTAGAGCTTTCATCTTGGAATTTGATTGCTATGAATACGACCAGGTATACGATGAAATCGATCATTTGCGGAAACAAGACGAGCCCGTAAGGGATTTCAATATACGATTTCATCTTAAATGTCTACAATATGATCTTGAAGATGAAATCACAGATGAAGAATCTTCGGATTATGATGAGTGTTTCCTACATCCTGTACCTGATCAGACAGAATTTAGCCTAGGAGTTTTGCATGCTCTAACATCAGAAAACGCAGGAGAAAGTACTGAAAGGGAAGGTGCCCTGACATCAGAAGTTGACTTTAATATAAAGTCAGACAACATCATTTCAAATCAACAACTCCTGGTGCCAAGGTTAGATCCACCTACTGTTTCTCTTTCGAAAAGTATCGACGCAAAAAGGTATGATCTAAACCCCGATTCTTATTGTGAATCTGATGAACGAGATTTGTTTGATGATTTTAAATACATTGTTCCAGATCCACATTTTTCTCTTTACCCCGATGTTTTTAGTAATGACGATCTTCTCCCTCATAGTATCAAGTCTATTCCAACAGAGGGCTATTCAAACGAGACATCACTGGGTTTCCAAAATAAAGAGACCACTATATCACAGTCTACGATTCATATCAAGCAAGAGCTGCCTCATCTCCCTTGTCTAAAAACATATAATGAAAAAGAAGAACCTAGGGAAAATTGTAAAATCTTTCACGATAGTTGCTTTAATATTTATGATGATATTGAATTGTCGCAAGTAACTCAACTAGGGTCTGGTTATAAGAAACATCTTAGATCAGAAACTGCTCTGTCTGACCCTCATCTCAAAGCAAAATCTCATTTGAATAATTTTACTATCCGAGACGATGCTCCTATCTACGATTCATATCCAGAGGAGATCTCCATCCCTAATCGCAATCATGATTCAATTCCTGATTCACAGAACCCGGCCAGTTCTTGTGAAAAACACAGAGTTTCAAGTAACTCCCAGATGTGCGACACCACTGTATATATAGATACCCAATCATTTCTTTTTCACTCACTTTCAGTTTGTACAAAATCAGACTTATTTTTAAATTTGCAGAACTTTGATAGATTAGATTCTGGTGATTTATATATAAAAACTCTCATTTCAAACGAAATCGCTAAAAACTCAAAGTTAACAATCAACGGGTTACAAGCCATCGGGATTAAGCAACCTATTTCACAATTCGGCTTGTTATCCTTTCTATTGAAAGATCACCGATTTACAAAAGAGATTCATCCCAATTTTTGTGATCCAATAGTTACTCAGTTGGAAAAGACCTATCATGAGAAAACGAAATCAGAAAATATGCTAACTAAGTTTATGGGTTTCTATTTCCTAGCCAACAATTTCTACCCAAGGGGAATTCAATTCTTTTTACTAATGCTTGGGAGACCCGTACGGCTAGGAATAATAATGAATCGTTGGTTCCACTGGAAATACCATTTTTCTTAGCTATTTCCTATTTTTAATTAGAGTAGGAGTAGTGGTAATTTAGATAGGGTATTAGTTTGCTTTCAATAAAGATAGGCAAAGTCAGTTGTATTCTCTACATGACCCTAGATAACGATTGCCTATCCGAAATAAAGTTTGTTCCGGCTAAACAGTGTTTGACGGTTACTGAAGAAACCTTGTCTCTGTTAAAGATTTTGGAATTTCGGCTCTTATGAACAGCTAATTTTCTGGGAGTCTGACCTTTATTATCAATAGATCTTTAACCCAGAGATGATGTTGAAGTTCAAACCCAGAAAATTTTAAAGAAAGCTATCTCAGTGAGGAATTCGTTTTAGATCAGTACAATAAAAGGTATCAATATTAGAATAAAGATTCTCTGTGAAAACAACCTTTATCAAAAGCAGCCCTATCATTGTCGTCCAGAACTTTCTTAAGGAAAGAGAATTTGACTTCCTCCCTGCTAAAGGAAAATGCAACGTTCAGAGAAATGACCCAGAAAGATGCTATATCTCGAAGAATAAGAGGTCTCATCACGAGCCGACTTATCATGATCACAGATGTTATAACTTTCTGACTTTGCCAAAACTGTCTACCAAAACAGGGCAATGACTCAAGATTGTTGCGATCAAAAGACAAGGGGTCTCATCACGAGCCAGCTTGTTCAGCAAAAGTATAAATCGAGTGAATGACTGTGTCATAATTTGGCCACCAAACCAAGACATTGTTCTTTAGAAAAAAAAAAAAAGGAAAAAGCATCAGCAAAGGTATATTTCTTCTGAAAAAGTTGCGAAAAACCTAAAGCAGGATAAAGGATCATTCCTGGATAATAGGTAACCCTGTCGAGGCTATGGACGCCTGTTGGCAGCAGTGGCTCTACCTACGACAAGGGGGCATTCTTAAAGAAGGGTTCATACATAGAGGACACTTTATTTTGTGTTTTATAAGACCAAGTAATAACTGATCTAAACTCGAAGACAACCTGGGAAGGCAAGTAATTGGAATAGAATGGGGCTAAAACAAAACATCATTGACGCTTTGAAGTATTGTTTGTTTTTATCTTTTTATAATAAAGTTCGAATTTCCTGAGAAAATTAAAAAAAAAAAAAAAAAAATCTGAAAACATCAATAGAAAAAGAGCAGAGATAACTGGTTCTCCCAAGTGAATCGCCAATTGTTGTGGCCAGCAACAACCCCCCCCTAATTCAGCCTAATATCAGTCATAATGATAGATTGAATAGGGGACCCTTAGTTAAATTCCGAAAAAAGAAAACAAAGACTTCTTTTGAAATTACAAGCATAAAACGTAGAAAAAGGTCCTTAGACGACTTAAGCCTAGACCTGTGATCATAAAAGAAAATCCCAAGATTGCTTTACAAAAAGAATCAAAGAGATGCCTGCGTTTCACCCCTAAAAACCAATATGCGAACCGCCTCGGTGTTAATGAACAACATCGCATCGCAATACACTAGCATCCATAAAGAAGAGCTTCAAAGTCCGCTGATCTGCGATATTGCGATCGCGCGATCGCATATCGCAGAAATGAGGCTGGGCACGTTGGCAAACATTTGAATCATTGCGATCTGCAATGTTGCGATCACTAACCTTTGCGATCGTGCGACATGCGAGGATGAGTTGGCAAGTCATAAAAGCACCTCAGTACGACTCTTTCGGGCACGCCACCCAAAGAAAAATCCACTTACCATTACCTGACTTTGAAATTATGCGCTTTTAATGTTAGTAATGAATTAGTTGTCAATTATTAAGTGGCATAAAGACGCGTGCCTTAATGCGGATTTGTTTCACGTAAGGTGGCATATCTAATCTATCTCTTGCATTTAAAACTATCCCATCACCTTTCTGATCAATCTTTCCATTTTCGCTCGTAACCTGCAGGAGCAAAGTGTGAAGGCAAAACCGAATAGAAACGCTAAGCGAAGATGGGAAAGAAGAACAAAGCTCAGAGCTCAGAGACGAGGGAAAAGACCAAAGAGATGCCGCCCCTCTACACAGATACTGCATGCAATAAAGATGCAGGCATCTCAACTTGGGAAGGCATGTATAAGATATTGGAGGAAGAAAATCCGAGAATAATCAAGGTAACTGCTGTTGTCACGGGTGCATCACGTTCTTCAGAGGCATCCCTGGAAGATCTAGCATGTTCGTTCCTCCATAGGATAGCAGCGAGGCCAAAGATCCTACCATACACAGACATGATCAAATGGATACTAGATGATGCAGAGTTGCACCATAGACAGTTCACGGTCCAGGGACATGGGCCCGTGGGATCGTTTGCAGCTCAAGACCTAAAACTCATGTATCATCTACCTGAGCCGCAAGCGACCTACAACGCAGAGTTTGTTGAGAAGTTCGCAGCAGAAAATCCGGACCTATCAGACACAACTAAGGAGTGGTCAAGAAGAGATGAGCCATTAAAGAAAGATAAGAACGGTATGTATAGCACTGGTTCTCTTACTTCTCCATATTGCTTTGCTGCAGCCATGCTCTGTAGAATATTCGGCAAGCCAGATATCAATAAATTTTCACCTGAATGGCTACCGCTGATTGATGCTTCGACTAGCTCTGAGATAGTCGATTGGGCCAAAATCCTTTCCGACGCTCTGTACATGGCAGTCCTCCACTACCGTTCTAAAAGATCCCATTCCCAAAGAGTCTATCCACCTTTTTATTTGTCTACCTACATAATGGATTCTGTCTGTCTCGTATCAAAATTCCCTACCATGGGTTGGCAATGGACTACCCAGGACCCATTGCCTATTCACGTCTATCATAAAATCTTGTGGGATTCCCAATTCGCCCCCTATTTTTACCAGATTTGTCATGGACTTATGTTGCCCATACATAAGATAATATACGATAAAGACCCCCCAAGGTGCTCTCCCGAGGCACAGATTGATATCACCCACATCGCAAGATGGTTTGGGGAAGAGTGGTTTACCTATATCCGAGTTTTTGGAAGCACAGTACCCCCACATGTCCTACCCTTGTACATCCCAGATAAATTGTTAGCCCGAGAGATCGCATATCAGAATTGTTCCGAAGGCGGTTTAACTAAGGACCTGAAGAACAAAAAGAAGGCCATTTGGCCTCAATTCCCAGTCACGTGCGGGGTCTTCTCTTTATTCGATATAGGGCACGCTTTTGGTGAGGTGGAGAATGTGACGTGTCTCCAACTATTTAAACTCCCACCAAGGCCATTCGACCCAAATAAAGTCGCCTAGGAATTTACAACTAGCGTCAGGATAAGTGTGTTCTCTGGACAGAAAGATTCGTTTGACGATCTTTTTCAGGGAAAAAACTCGCTCAAAGAAGTTTTGCAGGAAGCACGATCGAGGCTGTCCCCATATGACTTCCAGAAATTCACATTGTATAGAGAAAGGAGACTGGCTAACATTCCACTGGAAGTGCTGCGGATAGCTGCCAGAGAACCGACTCCAAGCGTCAGTCTCAGTGAACACTCCGGTGCCTCCAAATCTGATTCCAGCGCCGTGCAAGAAATATCTCCAGATCTTGAAGAGTCTGTCCGCAAAGAAGAAAGAAACGAAGAAACAATCAAGGACACAGCTCAGTCAAGCTCGATGGCTCAGCAGCAAGTTGCCGCCTCATCATCAAGAGAAATTCCTCCCCCCGTCACCGAAGCACCTCTTGTTACAGTAGAATTAGATAAAGAATGGGATACCTTCAATGAACTGATTAATCTCGAAGGTCAGGTCCCGAAAACACCCGCGGACAACATGCAGGTGGCGCAAGAGGTCCTCTCAGCCATAGTCAGTAGTACCACAGAGATGGAGCATCTTCCTATCGCTCCATCCTCAGAACTTCTGCTTAGCGTAGAAGAGATTCCTCCACTGGACGTGTTCTACAGCCCACAACACAAGGCAGTTGTAAGGAGACAAAGAAAGAAAAGAAAGCTTGCGGATGCGCTAGCTCAAGATGCTGAACACCTAGATGTCTTGTGGAAAGATCCGAATAGCAATCCAACCGAAAACCTCACCAAGTTGTCTCAGATTGCAGGAGCATATGCTTCTGCGACCATCGACAAGGCTTCCGAAGTTCAGCAACTTCTAAAAGAGCGCGAAAGTCAAATACAATTGCTGCAACAAAAGTTGCAACAAGCCAATGAGAACGCTGAAGCCTCCAAACAGCTTGAAGAATTACAAGAAAGCTTTCGCCAGATGCAGGTGAGCCACCAAAGAAGCATTGAAGAAAAAGAAAAACAGTTGCAGACGGTGCAAGAAATGCACAAGGATGAACCCAAGCTAACAGAATTTATTTCAGAATCCATCAGCTTGAACGACCAACTGTCACAACAACAGGAAGTCATGGCACGTAGAATATCACAGTGGAGGCATTTTTGTGAGCTGAGCGACAAGATCACCAGCCAGGTAGTGGAACTACGGAATGATTATGACCAGGCCAACAAAAGAGTAACAGAATATCTGGCTTGGCAAAATGACGAGGAAGGGAAGAAAGCAGGAAAGCCTAAGATTAATGAAAATCACAAAGACTTGCTCTTCAACAAATGGGACGAGCAACTAACACAGGCGGAGCAGGCAGCAGAATCAGCGGCAACACAGGCGACCATACTCATCGATTGTGTAAATGAAAATTTGCACAGAGCTAATTTGATTTCAGAGTCCACCCCAGGATACTTACCAAATGCGTTACATCTGGGAGCAGAATGGAAGCAGAAAGCACATGCAAACGGGAAGACAATTCAGGCATTGGCTAGGTTAAACTGGGAAAGTTACTGGACTTACTTAGTTAAGCCTCATAGCCAATGCATGACGGTAAGGTGCATCATGAACGCGGTCGAGAAAGTAGCGCCAGCTCTTATGGACGTTGTTTTCGCAGCCCAACTAAGCACGGAAGTCGGTCAACCGACTCTTCTCAAGCCCATGCTTGATAACTGCAATTTCAAGGACCAAATTAGGAAGTAATTTCAACTTAGAAAGTTGTTTTTCTTTTTGTTTTACTGAATTAGAAAAAGGGCGGTCATTTGAGAGCCGTATCCTAAATTTTGTAATGATACTATTATTAGGATTAGATAGTAGTATTTCAACCCTTCTCATTGCATTGGAGAAGGGTCCAAAAATTTGTCAAAAACTTGTCCTCAGAACATGCACTTCTGCACCCTCAGAGGAGGTTTTGATGAATGGAAGGATCGTGATTTATTTATGTTTGCATTTTTATGTCTGCTACTGATGTTGCACTTCTGTACTCTTGGTAGACGTTAGAAGCAAGTAGAGGTAGATCGTTATTGTTTGAAGTCTATGAGTAAGGATTAGTCATTAATGGTACTTTTATCTCTTGATTAACTTCTGCTTGTATTCTTAAAGCGATATACAGCTGATATTGTTTGCTTGCTAATGTATGAATATATAAGTTATCATTTGGCACTTCTGTACAATGGATTTATCTATTTATGCTTAATATGCGAATGATTTGACTATGCGATGTGCTGTTCACAACCACTCTGCCTAACTTCTTATGCAGAATGGTTTACCTTTATTGATTTATATTCTGAAATCAGTTGAATGATCTTTATTACCAGCTGATGTTAGAAATCTTTCTAGATCGCATAACAAAAGAAACATCCCGAGTTAATGTAAATTCTGTGTGTTGTTTTTCATTTGATTATAGTAATTTAGATTCAAGTTTGCAAGATAGATTTACAATAGTTTTAGAACGTTCCTTAGAAATAACCTAACCAAAATTCCACACACACACACATACACATCCCATGCATCGGGAAGCTGGTCCCGTCATCCCCAGTCGGACCCGCTACTCCAAACGGGCAAGGAGCTGCCAACCAGGTTCCGGACCGGGTGGGTATCCCCCTTGTTGTTGACCCGACTTCGGGGCCCTCAACAGGTTCCACCAACACATTGACATTTGTTAGGCGGGATTGTAGAACAAGAATTTTCTCTTCAGGGTCCCAGATAAATGCTTGTGTGATAGCCAAGATGCTAACATTTTCATTTAGGGCCGCCTCTACTCGTTGTTGGCTATTCTACTTCCAGGGTGAGTTTGCATGGCCACCCTCGATCAAAATCACCACCCTACACCCTCTGTTCATATCCTAAACTGGATCAACCTTCCCCAGGATTGCAAAGGGCATAATAACTAGGACCATCATGTCTAGAAGATCAGAGGGTGGTTGTCCCATCCCATACTACCGTTACTTACTTTGAGCATGCTCACCGCGTGCCAAGGGGAGAAATCCCCGAGGCCAGTTAGTCATCCATTTGATCACTCCCATCGGGCGTATGTTTTTTAAATTTTATTACAATTATTCATGTTTTATATATATTTGATTTATATATATATATATATATATATATATATATATATATATATATATATATATATATATATATATATATATATATATATATATATATATATCTATATATATATATATATAGTTCTCTAAGGAAAATTCATAATTTTATTCAAAGAACACAATTATATTTTTGCATATGCTATAAAACATTCAATCATATTAGCCAATGACTCGAGCCCAAGAAAAAAAACTATAAAAGAGAAACACAAATAAAAAATCACATTTGGGAGCTAAGTGTGAAGGCACTCAGCTACCCTTTTGCGCCTTTCTTTTTCTCCACTTTTCGCCAACCTCCATGATTGGGAGTTGTAATTACAATAGTCAATTGATTCTCTTCCACATTCAGAATGAATTCTTTATCTGAATACGAACTCTCAGATAAATATAGTTTTTTAATGTTTCCCGTCTCCTTTTCAAGGGATATTTTTTCATTCTGCTGCATTGGAACCATAATTTTTGCTGCTTTAATACTTTTCGAGCTTTGAACCATTGTTTCCGCTTGCTCAACTTCTCCTTCCACTAATATTTTTTTGTGTTTTTTTATCAACAATAATTGTATAATTCTCCATATTTTCTTCATCCTCTACTTTAGAGAGATGTTGTTATGAGAACTACCATCCCTTTGGATTTTGGGCCTGCTTTTTTTTTTGCTCTATCTTTACCTGAGGACACATATTTTATAAATTTTCTATTTGAAGACAAATACCACACCTAAACGCCATGTTTTCAACATCTAAAGGCTGGGTCATTGAAAGCTGTTATGAATAAGAAGGATGCGATCATGTAAAACTTTACTAAGGTCTACTTCTACATAGATCTTGGGAAAAGTAAAAATTCCTTTTGTACCTCTATTTGGGTCCAACTTTATAATCATTCCCAATGTATTTCCAATTGCTTCTAATACCTTGTGATGTCTAAAAAGGAGGGGGAGATTATGTAATATAATCCAAACCAACATTTTGGAAACCACAATGGTATTGGCATCAAAAAACTGATAACCATGAGGTCATAAATAAGTTTGTGCTACTCCAAAACCATGGACCTATTTCAAAGCAAAATCCATATCCTTCAATGTATCAAATTTTACGACAAAAGAAACCTTGGATCATAAATGAATATCATATTTTCTATCTAGGTGGAGAAAACCCATTGATGTAGATCCTATGATTTGGGCTAGAATCCATTGAATTTGCATATAACTGCTTGGGATTGAAAATCGATGTAAAGTGCATTAACCTCAGGAAGGTTAACTGCAATAGTCGATACCTAATTCATTTGTTCCACGATAGGGTCTAATTAGATTTATTTTTTTTCTAAGCCTTTTTTTTTACTACATCCTTAAACGAAACTAGTCCCTTGGAGTTATTGAATCTAGGACAGCCTCGGCCCTCCATGCAACCTCAAGTTTTTGATGATGGATGGGTCTCGTTTGGTGCCATATTCTTGCAACTATATGACATCTTGCAACTATTTCCATACAAAAATAATTTTTTGTAGCTTCATCAAAATTCCCAACTTTTCTTGGACATTCTGCTTCAAATCTTACACTAGATCCCCACCCCGAACCCTTATAAGAGTCGAATTCCCATTTTTTTTATTAATAAATATAATTAGAAAATATTAAATTAATAATAATCAATTTTTAATTAAAAAATTTCTTACATTAAAATTTAGAGGGTCTTTAAAATATTTTACAACTTATATCGATTTTTGGTACTTATTTAAATTATGTTTTTCGAATGCATAAATGGATTCAATACCTTGAAAAGATCTTATGGACTCATCAGGTGCTCAAAAATTTGCTCAAAATTCAAATTTGTCGGATCAATGTGGAACCTGAATGAATATGTAGTGTTCGTTGTCCTGAATCTGGTGTAACTCGTTTTGCTCGAAACGTACTCCATATGCTCCCTAAAGCATGTTCTATTCATTTTCCAACATAGGTGAATTTGCTGAAAAAATGCAGCACTACACAATCAATAGTCTGTACTGCTGACATGGCAGGATGACTGGGATGCCTACGTGGTAGGGTGACTATCCATATGACTGGGCTCCTTTTTCGAATCACATGGTGACAAGTGGCATCCATTTATTGGTGTGATGTGGCACATTTTGATTAGGTTTTGGGTGACCAATCACATGCTGCCACATGGCACAGCCAGGGGTCGACACGTGGCAGCCCGAGGGCCACATAAATTCTGTTGAGGTATGAGCAGCAGCGGGCATGGTCAAACTTGCGACCTCCAAAGTCTCCAACTCAAGGCTTTACCAACATGCCATCCATTTAGTTCTTAACATTATAAGAACTTAACGCCTATTTGAATTTGATTGGAAGAGTGGTTGGGGGAAGGGACCAAGGCTTGGCCCCGACCCCGCATTAATGTCATGTGACCACTACTGCGACCGAGGGCCAGGCGGAGAGGGGATGTGTGGCGGCAATGTGACCAAGGTGCAGAGGACTGGGGGCTCGACTGGTGGGGGTAGACGGTTAGTCCTAGCCCCCGGGGACGTGGCCCCCCATGTGGCCACAATTTTCGGCATTAAGGCCTTAGTGGCCAAATTAGCACGCCCACTAAATGTGCCAGAAATCCGCCATGATGGCGCTTGGTTAGCACAATTTGGGGCGAAGTTGTAGGACCGTGCCGGATTTTGGGGAATTTGTAGAGTGAATAGCAGTGAAGCTAGGGGAACTCATAACTGGTGGATATTTGGGTCTTTTCAGCAGCAGGAAGAGGTTAGAAAACCATTTTTGGGTCTTCTGAAGCCATTGGAATAGGTTTCAGAGCCATTGGAGCACTATAAATACACGTATTCTCAAATTTGAGCATAATGAAAGAGGGCCAAGCCATTGGAAGCTGGGCTAGGAGACGTAGCCTAGAAGGGGTGAAATCCTTCATCATGTGCTGATGTGTTATGTTTATGTCTGTTACACGCTGTTGCTCAATGTTTTATTTATGTTTATTTTCTCATGAAATTCACATAAAAACAAATAAAAGCTCATGGTTAACTTGCAATTTATCTCATAAACCCTCAAGCACTTTGTTTATATTCTGAATTGGATTTAAGGACAACAATATTAACTTTCCCATTCAGATCAAGTTTGGTATTAGAGATATTGGTTTACTTGTGCAAGGAGGATTTAATTATTTTGCAAGTGTTTAAATGCTTACAAGGTTGAAGCTTAAGAGAGGAGAAGGCAAGCTTGTGGGTGCAGGTTCTCCAATTGGAGCAAGGAGAAGGAGGGCATAATTGCCACAATATCCACCACAAGTTTCACCTCCTGTTGTACCTGAGGCTTTAGTAAGCATCGGCATGAGTTCAAATCATGATAGTCTTCAAGATTCAGCGGATATTATTGCATTTCTCCAACAAGAGAACATGGAGGATAAAATACTACTTGAAGCTGTTGAGGAAGAGAAGCAAAAGATGAATCTCATGTTGTAGAATGTTGTGGAGGAACAGATTGATGAATGTTCTACAACCATAGTGTTGTGGTGTCCAACCACCCCCATTTTAATATTTTATAATTTTTGTATGAAATTTTATTATATAAAAATGGGGACCCTTTATAAATTTTAAAATACAAAAAAAGAAAAAAATATTTTTTAATAAAATACTTTTTTTTTTAATAATAAAACATTTTTAGTTTAAAACCATTTGATTTATTTTCATAAAAATATAAAATATCTAAATAGCCCCCAAGACCAAAACTCATAAGACTTTTAAAGCCCTAAGTATTAAACATGGGTTATTTAATATAAAAATATATAATAATCAGAGTTTTAAATTAAGGAATTTAGACTTCTGTGATCCATAACATTGTTTAGATAATCTTCGGCAAAATCACATAACCAATCTTTTGTCGACGCGTTTCGAACCAACCAGTGTGGTTCATCGTCAGGACAAGTTGAAGAACCAATCTGGCCTAGCTTGCTTAAATAGAGGTGCAGAGACTCCGGGGTTAATAATACCAACGGCTAATTTTGACCAATGACCCTAGTCAAATTAGTTAAATTAATATTTAAATATTTTTTATAACTTTTTATAAAGGCGTTAATTAAAAATAAATAATAAATAAATCTAATATTAATTAATTATTAAGAGAGTTCTAAGTAGTACCCTATCTAATAATCTAATGGTTATATCGCATTTATTTATACTTGATATTATTCTAATATATTTTTACAAAGTAATAAACCCTATTAGGTAATGGTAATAATGGTAATAAATTTTAGAATATATTATTTCTATCTATTATTTAAATATAAAGGTCTATTCAAAATTAAATTTAGTAAGTTATATATGCTTATTAAATGATCTACTGAATAATATATAATTCCAAATAAATTTTTAACTCTTAATTCTTCCTAGAATTTAGCTCTTTATGGTAAAAATCAGATTTTAGGGTTATTAAAGACCAAACCAATATATCGTAAATATCTATAAAACCCAATGGTTAAATACTCAATATTAAATCAATATTTTAAGTTTAAATATACTCACACTAATACTATTAATATATCATAATATACCCATAAACCTACCTTAATAATCCATATTTAATTTTGATAATAAATATTTCAATAAAAATAATTAATAGACATAAGCTAAAGGCCAACTCGATTCTAGGAATATAATAGAAATAATAATGAAATAAGGAAAAATCAAATTTAATTAAAAAATCGCCCAAAAGAATCAAAAACAGGTTAAGGTTAATTCACCAGGAAGCCCGAATGACTTAAATACTCCAAAATAATAGGATAAACTTGCCAAAAGAGAAACAAAGGAGGACAGAAACCTTGAGACTTAACACAAAGGAGAATGAGGAGGCTAGGAAGACAGGGCTGGGACCCAGCAACGGCTAATCTTCCAGCCATCATCCCTATTAAGATTGTTCGGCCTTTTCTCAATCTCCAGGGCCTCTCTAAATTTGCGATGGTGAAACTGCGGAATTCTGGCAATGACTTGAGCCTCCTCTATGCATACATGATGCATAGTCTTCCCTGCATGCTCAGCCAGGGCCGAGGACTTGGTCCTACCATGTCTTAAGTCAGCCGAATGCTCGCTGATCCGCTGATTGATAGAACGACCAGTTTCACCAATATAGGGGGTCCCACAGGAACAGGGAATGATATAGACACCCTTCATGCTCTTAGGGTCAACCGGGTCTTTTACAGACCTGAGGGAGCCACGGATAGTATTGAGAGGTCTAAAAGTTGCAGATACATCATACTTCCTTAGAATCCTCGCAATCCTATCTGTGGTCCCTTGGATGTAAGGAAGGTTCACACCTAGAACATGCTCCTTAGGAACCCTTCGGATTGAAGGCTCCTTCCTGGCCTTGAGGAAGGCTTTTTGACCGAGGTGCCTATTGTAACCATTCTTCTCAAAAACATCTAGGAGGTGAGCCTTCTCAGTTTCTAGTGTATTTTACCAAAGGAGAATGATAAATCTGGTAATTTTATCAATATTTTTATGTTCTTTTTGTATAATTTTTCAGACAATGTTTCTTTGAGCTTGTTTGTTATATGTATACTCTAAGTATAGTTTAACATCATATCACTTTTGAATACGCTACTGTTGTAAATCATTAGTACATGTGTATCAATCAAATTGTTTATTTATTTTTGATTGAAATATGAGCTTGAAATTATTCTTTTAATTAACTGTTTAATTAAAAGAATTGATGTTTAATGTTTTCATTTCTTTTTTCAAATGATTAATCTTCATTACCATCTACCAAAAGACAATCATTTTAGATCGCACTCAAAATAAATAAGTAAAACCGAGGTAATGAAAGTTTTTATATGCATATACCTTAGGGATTGGATATACTTCCATAAAACACTTATGTAACTATTTACTAAGAGCTTGATTGTTAGTATTTAGATTAACAAGGAGTCATATCTTGAGAGTTATCTCCTTCATCTAATTCCTTCATTTTTACTTCAATTCCTTAATGTTTTCTTTTAATAAATCAGCTCTTGATTGGGAGAAGGATTCTTCTTTCTTTCAATCAAGATAGTGTAAAATAATTACATACTAGTTAAATCATCAATATGTTATCCTAGAAATCCTAATTTCGAGGTAATGCTTTAGATTGGTTTGGTTGTTCCACAAAAACAACTTAAGGGTCATTCTTCTTACCTGATAAGCTAGAAGAACCGATCTGATGTCCCTAGCTATTAGCAATTAATGACATATTTAAAGCCGATAGTGACTGGGAATAAGTAACTGGATTTAATTTAACTAGTCGGAGCCACTACTCAAAAAGAAAAGGAGTTTCTTTAAAGTTCGGATTGGGTGGTTTTCCCCCAATGTTGTGTAGCGATTTTCGAGGCTTCAACACAAAGCAATAAAGTGTCCCTCCAATACTAAGCAAGCTTGTGGACATGGAAAGAATGCAACATATGGCTCTTGTCAAGAGGATATAGGTATATATGCTTTTTTTTCAAATGGAGGATGCCTTTTATGTACCAGGGACACAAGGACGTTTCCTTGAAGCATCTTCCACCGCTTCATCTAGGGCATAGAAGAAGGAGGAATTGTTGGATGAGTACCCACAAGATGCTAGTGCAGAAAGTCCCTTAGAGAAGGAAGATGGCCAAGTCTACACCTTTTATCTACATGATGATGAGGATGATGTTCTATCAGCGCCAAAGTCCAAAGAGGTAAAAGAAGAAAGACCAAGAATCTAAGAAGACACCTCAATAATTAGGAAATATTTTAGGAGCATCTTTGTACCTCAGTCAGAAAATGAGGAAAATGGTAAGCATTTACATGCAGTTTCATTACCTGAAAATGTTGATTTAAGCTCTTTTGCAGCCTTTGAGAAGCATAGCAAAGGCATAGGAACAAATCTCTTGTCCAAGATGGGTTACAAGGGAGGAGGCCTTGGAGTGAACATGTTAGGTCCCTATACTACTAGTGTAACCCCTTATTGTTATTAGTGCAACCCATTTATTATATTGTTGTGCCTATGTAGTCCCATACTGTTATTATTGCACCCCATAGAAGCCCACTATTGTTATTTTTGTGCCCTTACATTATTATTGTTATGTCGACTATGATTATATTATGACGCCTTAGACTCCTATATATAGAAAGGAGGCCTTGTCATTTGTATCATTTAAGAATTGTTCATTTGTGTAATGTAAAGGAGGTTTCCCCATCGAAGAGGCTGATTTTGAAGGCGTTGATCTATCTTTTCTTTTATTTTGTGAGTTCGTTGCATAACATTTGGTATCAGAGCTTTGGACTCTAGGGTTTTGCTGCACCAAAAAATCCATTGTGGCATTTTTGCTATAACTTTTTTTCTTAATATAAAAAGAAAAAGAACACCTTATTAAAGTTTTCTAAAAAACGGATACAACAAACTTCAAGCTGTTAAAGCCATAAATAAAGCAAACACTCGACCAAGTAAGAACAAAAATTTTGATAATATTATAGGAAAAGTTAACCTCCCTTACATAATGGGGACTACTGATAAAATCTCCCGCATCCTAAAAAAGAATAGGGTTCTAAGAACCTTTAAACACCATATGTAGCTACCTTAATCCGATTAAAGATAAAATTGATCCAAAATGTCATAAGGGTGTCTACTTAATTCCTTGCTCATGTGGCAAGTCCTATGTAGGTGAAACTAGGAGATCTTTTAACACAAGAATCCAGGAACACTTAGCTGAAATTAAACATAATCGATCCAAATCATTAGCTTTAGTAGAACATTCCAATGAAACTAAGCACCAAATTTGTATAGAAGATACCCGCATCTTAGCTAGAAGTGATCATAATAAAATTCAGGGAAGCCATAGAAATTAGCAAGCACCTTACTAACCTCAATAGAGACGAAGGATGGACCATAAGTGAAAATTGGATTCCAATCCTATCATCGAATCTTACATCTCCCTAACTATAATTCTCCTCCAATTAACCAAGAACAAATAAAAATGGTTTAAAAACATCCAATCAAGATTATTGATTAAATGAATCCTAATACAATAATCTATTATAATTAAAATGAACTATGAAAATATAATTTAACAATAATTTAATATTAACAATAAAAACTTTAAACAATTAATAGAATTTTAATATCATTAAAAAAACCATATTTCTAATTAATCTTAATAAATAATTAAAACATACAATTAAAATGAAATATAATTAAAATAATAAAATATAAATTAAAACAATTAAAATGAAATATAATTAAAATAATAAAATATAAATTAAAACAACTATGACCCTAATAAATTATAATTCAACAATAATTTAATAAATTAATAATCCCTAATATCTGTCGGCAATGCATCTCAAACATCTATTTATTAAACTGAATAATAAGACCAATTTTCCACTAATCTTTCACATCCTGAAGATGAACCATCGTTGCTGGTTCGAAACGTCGATCAAAACAAGAAACCTAATGTGAGATGAATCTGGAAGATGATCTACACAATAGAAGTACATATTAAGAAGAAAAATGGTAACCTCACTTTCACGCAGAATAGAATGAAACAACAGGCATACCAACATTGCAGTGAAAGAAGTTTTGATATAGGTGACTGGTTATTTTTACAAATACAACCATACAAACAAATGTCCCTCAATCAAGCTAAGAAGGATAATCAATTATCACCAAAGTACTATGGACCTTACAAGGAGCTGCAAAAGATTGGTACTATGTCGTACAAATTGGAGCTTCATGCATCTTCCCGAGTGCCCCCAGTTTTCCATGTTTCATGCTTAAAGAAGGTTATAGGTGACAAGCTCCCAGTTCAAACAATATTCTTGGAACTTGATAAGGAAGGAAAAATCATATTGGAACCTAAAGCAGTCACAGAAAAAAGAACCCAACAGCTACGAATCGATCAATTTTAGAGTATCTCATCAAGTGGAAGAACTTCCCCACTGAAGATTCCACATGGGAGGATGAGAATTTTATACAGAAGCATCCAGAACTACTCAAGCATTGAGGAAAAAACTTTTTGAAGGAGAGGGCATGTTAGGTCCCTATACTACTAGTGTAACCCCTTATTGTTATTAGTGCAACTGCCTTATTATATTGTTGTGCCTACGTAGTCCCATATTGTTATTATTGTGCCCCATAGAAGCCCACTATTGTTATTGTTGTGCCCTTACATTATTATTGTTATGTCGGCTCTGATTATATTATGACCCCTTAGACTCCTATATATGGAAAGGAGGTCTTGTCATTTGTATCATCTAAGACTTTTTCATTTGTGTAATGTAAAGGAGGTTGGCCCCTTAAAGAGGCTGATTTTGAAGGCGTTGATCTATCTTTTCTTCTATTTTGTGAGCTGGTTGCATAACAGAACAATCAGGGAAATATCCATCCAATTGAAGCAAAGGAGAGACCTCAATATGAAGGTTTGGGCTATGTTGAAAAGGAAGAATGGTATTCCAGCGACAACTCTTGGATTCATGTTATTTTTGTTATAGGAGAGGACATGACGAGGCAAATTGTTGGGATTTGCATCCGGAATTGTCACCAGCTTGGTTTCTAAAGAAAAAGGAGGACATGAAATGCAAGACCTCTCTAAATATAGATGAGAAAGTCCAAGAAGAGACTAAGATAAGTTCTTATCGCCATTCAAGTTCCTCACATAAGAAGCATGGTTCAAAGGATAATAAGGGAAGGTATAAGCCTCACTCAAATAGTTTCTTTGATTTTGAGCTACATGATTAATTGAATAAATTTTTATGGAATATGTTTCCATGCACTTTCTATAATTCACCTAACCATAGTGTGAAGAAGTGTCAGCAAAGGAAAGAGTTGCTTGAATGTGGGAATGAAATAGGGAAGAAATAGTACTCTCTTATATGTTCGAAGAGAATGTCATCAAGTAACAAGCACAAAAAATTATGCACCCATTGTAATATTAGTGGGCATTGGGTCAAGAAGTGTAGGACATTGCATCCACAACTTCATCCTAAGAAGGGCAAGCAAGACATGCAAGCACCTGAAGAGGAAGTAACAAAGGAAAAAGTGGCCCATGTTGCAACCATCCATGAAGCGACTCAAGAATAAGAACGAGTTCAATTACAGGGTCCATTCACCTAGTTGGGTAAGAAATGGATGAACTACTTGTCTAGTTGAATATTTTAAATATCTTTGTAAAACACATGTCATTTTTCCCCATAGTTGGGAATTTTGTAAAGTGATGCATGTATAAATCACTATTTTGCGACATAATGTTTCTTTTGACTATAGATAAGTCAAATAAAGTTTGGGGAATTTATGTAATGAGTATGAATTCTATCTATAAGACTTTTGGAGACCAAAAGTCCTCTTTGTGGGGAGGCAAACAACAAAAATCATCTGATGCTTTGAAGGAAAAGATCAGTTCATCTCCAGTACTTGCACTTCTAGACTTGAGACAGTCTTTTGAGATTCATACTGATGCAAGCGACTATGCCATGGGCGCAGTCCTTATGCAACACGGTAAGCCAATTTCATTTCATAATGTTTCAATAATAAAAATAGAAAAGTAGCACGTGGAAAAAACCTCCAATAATAGAAGATGAATTTGTGATGAAATTGTGCGAGCGCTAAGAATAGCGTGGACTTCAGTTTCTTTATTTCCAACAACATAAGTCTTCAATCATGATGAGGTTGCGCAAGAAAATTGCGAGTTCCCCAACCGATGTGCGGAAAAACATTGATGAATATAAATGTGATGGACACGATTGATTGTTTAGTTATATGTCTCCACAGTTATTCGTTTGATGCAAATGTAAGTTGTAATACAAAATATCATTTGGTTGTTGTCACAATGCTAATGCCTTAATATTAATATTTAATAAGGTTGCATGGTTGGTTTTTACAAGTTTCGTGGTCTAATCTCCAAGAAGACACGATTATGTATGTTTGAGAGTTACTTTAGGTCACAATTTTTTCGCTTGAAAAAAACGTCACAAAGCTTGTTGCCAGTTTTTGTGCGAGAGGTGAGAGGTATTCTCCCATTAAAAGAAGATGTTATCTGCATAATAATTATTATAATTATTATTAAAAAAAATAGATACCATAAATTACATAAAAATGAAAAAATAAAATAAAATATAGAAATATAATTATAATTAGTAATTAAACCAATATATATTCATCTTACGATTTTACCGTTTTTGTGCAAGAGGTCAGAGGTGTTCTCCTATTAAAAAAAATGTTGTCCTATCCATGTATAATAATTATTATAATTATTGATTAAAAAAACTTAGATACCTTAAATTACATAAAAATGAAAAAATAAAATAAAATATAAAAATATAATTATAATTAATAATGAAACCAATATACATCTATCTTAATTTTGGATCTACCAAAGGATAAAATTTCTTGACGTGCAAACCTCTATCACAGTGAAAATAGATTACATAAGTTAAAATGGATCTAGCATGGTCTTAGTTATAATGTATTTTTGAAATTCTATTATAATTATTCTAATTTAATTGTATATACTTTTATTTAACTGTATGATTAGTTTACGTTTTAATTTTTTTGTCGATCTAAAAGCATCAATTATATCATCATGAAAATATGGCTTACAAAATGTTTCTCAATGCTTAGACAAGTCAGAGTATGCAAAAGATATTCCCATAGAACCATTATTTCCGCTATGGTGAATATCCTTACATTCCAAAATGGTGAGAAAAATGTCAGAGAACCTCTTAACATTCGATGGTGGTTTCGATGGATGTTGGCCAACTACTCTAAGATCTCATTATGACTAAATTGGATATCTTCCATGTATGTGACGAACTCGTTCCTATCCTCGTATCGGTGCTCCTGGAGGATGTACAGGTTGGCCTAAATGCCTCTCAACTATTCGTTGATTGAGTCCATAGTGTCTGGAATGACCACGCGACCAGGGGAATGACCCTGTCCTTGGGCAACTTCCCCCACTTGTCCCACACTCTATGAATCTGTAAACGATGGACTATGGCTTCCTGGACGATGACCAACCTACCTCTTTTTCCCTCAACCATTGTGAGGGAGGCCCCCTAGTGAAGCTTGGCAGAAGAGGCACTAAATTCTTATACCTGAAACACAAATATTACCCCAGGCTCCACAGGTTCACCACCCCCATGACCACATACAAAGAATCCCGGAGCCAAACAACAAAGTGAGCGTAGACATGCGACTGAGCTGTAGAACCCACAAAATTGAATTTCCCAAAACAATTCGCCCAGACACTGTAGCCGAAAATGGAAGGAGACTTCCCAACACAATCCACCTGGACTAGGAAAAATTGCACAAGATTGCGAGACATGAAACACAACGAGATGGGTTTTAGTGTCATACACAACTCGCTTAGGGCGTGGACCAACAGAGTGTTGTGCATAAGGCATCCTAAACACCCGAGAAAATATAAGAGACCCATCCCTCGTGATACAGAGAAACCACCACCTGAGAACCACCCGAAACACCCTTGTGCCCTCGAACTACCAAGACTAGAGAAAGTTATAGCAACAAGTCCAAACCACCCAATTGAGTACCATACATTAAATCAGAACCTCGACCCTAAAAGAACAAGAAAATGCCACCAAAAGCATTCCAATTTTAGTGCGAAATCTTAAAAAATGAACCATAACTAGAGGGTTGTAAATACCCAAAAACCCCATTGCATCAGTCTAACAGAGGAGTTGCTTGTAATATCCCTAGTGAAAATTCCATGTAATAAAATTTAAAAATAATAAACATGGATGATGGGACACTTATTCCAAGATGAATGTTGGGCAAAATCCTAGTGATGGGGATCACTTGTGATTAGTTATGGATAAGGAATTTGGAAAAGGCAAGGACTAAGGCTTTGGAAAGGCAAAATGGCATTTTTGGTACATTTATTTATGAAAATAATGGAAATTAGGAGAAAATGGAGGTGAAAGGTCATAGGTTGCATTTGAGGAGGGAATTGAAGGAAAATAATGGAAAATGAAGAAAATAGAGGCCTCATTCATAAAAAGTCTTATGAGGATCAGTGGGTAACCTTTTTCAGTTCAGTTTTGGAGCTCTCTCATTATTCTCTCTCTCTCTCTCTCATACTCTTGGAGACTTACAGTTTTCTTGGAGCACTCTTAGAGGGTATGACATACTTGGATCCTTAGAGAAAGAAGGCAAGCGGAGAGCAGGAAAGCACAAGAAGGAACCAATATTAGCAACTACATCATATTTTCTTCCATGTACCGAGTTGCATGTATGTTTCCTTCACTAGTTTTGGCATGCATGACATATGCATGTGGATTTTTGGTTGTGATCTTTCATTGACATGGACGATGGCCGAGATTGAAAATGTATTGCCTAGCATTTCCATTTCTTGGATAGCCATGGAGATTGTGGGTTTATTTTCATTGTTGTGTTTTTGGATGGTTCTCATGTTTCCTTAACTTGGATTGGGTTACTAGTGCTACAGCCTTGGTGTTGGGCTAATTTATTGACTAAATTAACACAAGTATTTAATTATCAATCCGGGTTTGTAAAACTTGGAGGAAAATCCACTGTATATGGACATCAGATATCATCAAGTTTAGAAGATAAAATTTGAAGAATTAAGGAAGTACATATTACAAATATAAACCTATTTTAACAATTTCTACTTCTTTTATGTAATATATGAGGGAAGAGGTTCCTAACTTAGGAGAACTAGGTTGTCCTTCCCTACAACACTACTTTCATGAAGATAAATCTAAGATCACTAATTAAAGATGGTTTATGATGTAGAAGATGTAAAAGAAGAGGCTCCTAACTAAGGAGGTCAAGATTGTCCTCCTTCACAACCCTACTATATCACAATCACCATTGCTTCAAACTAGAAATGCATAAATAACTTCAAATAAGAAAAGGAGAATGAAATTCAGTTTTAGTTCAAGATCAAATAGAAGGGGAATTTAAATTAAATTCTTGTGTGTTCCTTCATATGTAGATTAGAATTAAACCAACATTCATTCAACAATCATCACACATCTAAATACAATTGAAACAAAAACTAGTCTATGAAAACTATGAAAATTGAACCAAGAAGTGTAATTAGCTTGGTGTGGGGGCCCTCCACCCTTGCCTTGCACACTTAAAGAAATCTCAGCTACAACAACTTCAGTAGATCAACCAAGCATGAACAACAAATTGGAATGAAACAGGTTCTTCAAATTATCTTCCAACTCAAATTATACAAAAGTTACATATAAATTCCATTTTTCAAAAGCCATCAAAGTCTTGGCTTTAAATAAAGGTTTAATGAAACAAACTGATCTATATTATCTCTAACACTCATATCTACTCATATCCACCTATCTAAGTCAAACTCATCCAATTCATCCCAAGAAATATGGTCAATCCCATAAAATCTCAAAACTGCCCCATTTCCTAGGGATTTTCTGGTGACTAGTCATGTTTGACCAGCCTTGACCGGGCCTAATAAAGCTTGTTCTGGTCGAACCAAGTGGAGTTAGCTTAGTCCTAGTTCCCAATATGTCCATCCATGCATCAAACTCGAGCCCAAGTGTCCTGCAAACATGTCATCCACATAGCTATTACGGGAATTTCTGATTCAATCCAAAATTGCACTTGAAACTCAATTTTCATAAAAACTTCTAGAAATTGCAAAATTAAAATTAAACACCTGAATATGCATAAAATACATCAAAATGAGATGGATGTGATGGAAAATGGATGGAAAATATAAGGATTAAGTAGGTTTCCCTAAGCAAAAATAGACCAAAACTGAGGGCCAACATCTCCCCCTTGCTGATCTTCAAGCATGTCCTCATGCTTGTCTTTGTCTCATTGATCTTCTGCCTCTGTATGCTGACCTCCCTTGCTATTCTATCGATGGCTCTGTCCTTTGAAGATGAAGCTTTCTCTTGATCTACCTGTAAAAGGATATCTATGCCTTCATGTACTTCTTCTCTTTTCCTGTGGATGACATTCTTTACCAATATATCATTCTGGATGAGCAGCTTCAGATGACAAATAAAACTTGAATTTTGCAATACATTCCGACACAGGATTCATGTCCCTCTCAAATCAACAATTTTACTCAAAGCATCCAATATCCAGTTGCCCTTACATCTCATTAAAAGAAGCATTTTTTTTTTTATGTCTAGGCATTCACTTTCAATTTAGCCACTCGTTTACCCATGCAATTTGCAAAATAGGGGTTAAAAGAACTATAAAAATATCCCAAACAGAAATGAATTTGAGAAAACTGCCCGTATCGAGCCTAATTAGGATCGTTCTGAAGAAAACCCATGTTTTTGTTTTTTAAATTTCAGTTTATTTTGCTCAGAAAAAGCAACGAAATACAGTAGCTTCTCAAAATTGAAATGCATTCCTGAGATTGAATGATCATTCAATTTGCAATCAATTTTTTTCTTCAAATTTTTCTCCAGTATCCTGCTTACCTATTTCTGATGCTCTTTTAAAACAATTAAATTGCAAGCCTATTTGATTTCTGTCTCACGACAACAACAAGTCACTGCTTTTTTAAATCATTACCCTTTGTAGGAAAAAAACAAACACCTCTTGTAAAAAAACTGAGCTCTGCTTTGAAATGGAAATACATAAGAAAAATATCTTAATGTAATCTCAAGATATTGTTCTTTTGCTCCTTGTATAATTCACCATGCAAGCCAAGATTCAATAACTAATCTTCAGCACTGTGTTAATCATCATAAAGAAATTTGCTGCTCACTATTCAATGGTTTGTATCAACCCTTGCACTATTTTATTTAATCAATGTTATTTTGGCTCTGCTCACTCACATATAAACTCAAATCTTCAAACAATCAGTGCATTTCCTACAAAAAACTCAAATAACACGGCCTCTTACAACCCCTGCAGCAACCAAAATTTACTCATGTACACAGTATATGTTTTTGTTACACATTACAGTCCTTTCTTAATCAAAATCATGCAATATATATCCGTGTGTAACACTGGGAAAAAACGTATCGGCCATACAAATCCTATGTCATGAAACAACACCTAAAAACGCATCCTCAACTCTTAAACAATAATGCTCTGCCTCCTCTGCTATACAAGGTCATTGTTTACAAAAACTTTGGTTCGACTGTGCCAAATACACACATGATCCCACAGAGATGTGAATGACATGTTTTGCATGTGAAATATGGTGGAAATACCGCATAGTTTTGCATAATTTTCGTGCCGTGATTTATGTAACTACATCGGTGAATCATGTTGCCTTATCACATAGCCGTTTATTCATTAATACTGTTGTTCATCAACCCTTGTATTTATTAACTTCTGGAATCAATGGTGTAGTTTTGGCGTTTACCTGCTATTGGCGAGTTCTGAGGATTGTTAAATGGCGCTCCAAATCCCTCTATCGTCGTTTTGGTGACTGGTGGCAAGAACAGGTGTGTTGATCATTAAATGACAAGCAGTGTTTTCCTAAGAACCTCTGTTGCATTTATTAAACATCAGATCTTACCTTATTTGCCTGCGCAATTTATGGAATTTAACTCGGCATTAAAACTTATGTAGAACTGCCTTATTTCTACGCCTTAGCTTTGCATGTCTCTCTGCGTTTTTTCTGTAAAACCATTTGTTCTTTCGATTTCCTGAGCCTCTCAACAACTGTGATGGCAACAATGGCATAGTTTGTAATACGCACAGGGTTCATGTCAAAACGTTTTTCCCTGTTGACTGTAGCTGTAGCTCTTGTTAAAAATGCACAGGGTTTTTTACCAAAACGTTTGACTGTTTTCTTATTACCTCTGTTGTGCTCTGACTGGAATGCAACGTGGTTTTTTCTTGTGTTTTTTTTAAAACGTTTTGACCCATTTCCTATACGATACTTCACATTGCTTGATCATACTTTTTAAAAAAAAGTTTTCATGGTTCTGCAGCACAGATTTCTTTATTTTGCATCATTCATGGTTGCATCCTTCCTGTGGCCACATTGCATAATAGCTGAGAGAGTGTGTTCAGCAACGCACAAGGATTTTGACCAAAACGTTTTACTTCTTTGTTAATACGCACAAAGTTTTTCTGCTTGTGCAAAACGTTTTGACCATTCACTGTTTGGTTGTTGTCCGCTGACTGGAATGCTGTGCAGATATCATTAAGCTTTGTTGCATATCAAATCACCCTACCTTTGACTGTTTGTTTTTGTTTTGATTTCCACGTTGTTGCATGAATCATGGTACTTTCGGCATTACCTACGACGTTTTGAATTCATCATTTAAGTTTGAATTGTATTTCCATAAGTCTGCTATGATAATAACCTTACCCCATCATATTACTATATACTTGCCACCAAATCGTTTTTGCCATTATAACTCACACCATCGTATCATATTACCATTTCAATAGTATTACTTTTCATGAATTATTTTGTATGTTTTCTCATAATGTGCACATCCCATATGTTTGGTAATATATCTCTTTAATTTTAAAATGACCATTTTTAGGTCATGTTTAAAATTGTTTCCATAGGACTAATGCTTGCTTTGTTTGTGCAGGTGCAACTTTTTTAAAAATCCTCGCTCTGATCCCTTTTGCTTAGAGGAAAATATACTTAGGGTTAGGGTTTTTGAAATGAATATGGAAATTATGAAGGGACTGTAGAATTATAAGGGTTATGGAATGAAAAATATGTACATATGTACATTGGATTAGGTGTAGAATATAAGATAATGGGCATAAAAGAATGGATATAGGATGAAGGTAAATGTAAAGAATATAAAATATGCATTCAGGTATTAACTCAATTTTAACAAAGTCTAAAAATTTCTACAAAAATTTGAATTTACAAGAGCAAGAGAACTTACTATACTTGTACTTCCCTGTAGTATTGGATGAATGATGTTGTTCTTTAACACTATTGGATGAAGTTGTCGTGATCAAATGTCGTAGATAGATAGAGCTTATTTATGCTTTCTGTTCTAACATCCTTCATTGATTCTGGTCCATTGATTGTTGATGTCGTTCAGGTCCCTCTGCAATTGGTTTATGATAACTCAGGTCCCTTTTGTCATGTACATTTTTATGCAATATATACATGTTTTTGATAACATTTCAGGTCCCTCTGCAATTGATTTCAAAAAAATTTCAGGTCCCAACTGCCAACAATACAAGTTCCGTCGTCAATTCAGCTACACAACTAAGTTTCTTTTTGCAAACCTTCCCCTTTGCTGATGGGAAGACTTGTCCTCAGGTCTTATTTATTCTAGAGGATGATTCCTGCAAACTCAAAGTGAAGAAATGGTAAAACAAAATAGAGAATTCATATTGGCCAAGCAAGTTGGTTTTCCAATATGAATTCGAGTTGGTATTGTGCCACTTTCGTGGATTTTCACAACCAAACTCCTTTATTATTTTTGACCTTTTTCTATTTTTTCTTTTCTGATGGAGGTGGGGTGTAATGGAGTTGGGAAGTATGAAAATCTTATGGAAATAGATCATATCGAAGTCATGATATAGTAGTAAATATGGACTTCAACATGCATGTTCATAGAGCTTAAAATACAGTATGGATGATGGATCAAATCATGAACAATATGAATTCAATATGAAGGGCTTCTTTGAAGATTGATGTGACTTGACATGGTACTGAACTTGACTGCTTCTTCTAATGATTAGCTTCATGTGTTTTTGCCTTGATGTTGATCATGTTGTAGGGTTTGTTGATGTTGGTGGTCAGCATCTAAGAGCAAGCGTCAAGAATTTGAGTTTCATTGAATGAAATCAACATCAGGGGAATTTTCACTTTGCTTTGACTTGAACATTTGTATTCATATTTTGGAATATGAATTTGACTTTTAAAATTACTTCATCCATGGAGCTCACTCCTTCATTCTTCCTATGACCTGCAAAAACATAGCACTTGCCTGCAATACAACATTATATGATGGAGGAAGAGAGGTGTACAATCTCTCTTCTTCCAATAAAAATGTAAATCATTACAAGCATTGCTTAGAAAAAAAGTCCAAATATGATAGACAAACATAATGCATTTATTTACCCCTTTGAGGAATGGTGGCCAGCCTAGACCTCCTAGCGGTATTTTATTTACAAAATATTCGTTTAATATCCTATTAGAGTGATTCCAAAGCCAAGTTGAAGTGAATTTAGATGGCTACCTCTTGTATAAAGAGGTTTTCAAAATGGTTTAAAATGATATGGTAAAATTATAAGGAGTGCCATGTTTGATAAAACTTCTTGTGAATTTGTAACTAGACCAACAGTCACTATTTGAAGTGTAACTTCTTCATTAAAGATTCGATCAATGTGATTCCACTTGGAGATTAAAGTAGATTCATTTTTGTATTTCCAGTAGAAACAGGTTTTAAAAATTCTTAGGCTTGATCTCACAAAATTGGTGATGAACAGACCTAGGAGGCAGCATTTTACTATACTGTTTTGAAGACATGCAACCACTAAATGTGGCATAACTTTTTCATTTCACCTACAAATGGGATGATTCAAATTGTGTCTTAAACTAGACTTGAATATATATCTCCCATACAAACAGGTTTTGAAAAGAAGATGGTTTGGTATGTCAAATATGCCAATGAACAGTCAAGACCTAGAATTGTCACCATGCAGATTTTTCGACAAGCAGTTAGTATTTCAAGAATAACTTTTTCATATGGTATCTGATTTAAGTGATTCAAATTTATTTGGAAACTAGATTCCAAGGGATATCTTCCCTATGAATTTCAGATAAAAATGTTTCCATTAGACACTTCAAATATAGGCTGTACTAACTCTGTCCGTAACATGTCACTTGGGACCTAGTTTTGATTTTGATCGCATTTTTATTTGTGATATAAATTGAAAACTTCAAAATGGATTCCAAAACTAGATTTCAAGAGATATGTAAAATAAACCATGATTTCAAAATGATCCTATATGACTACCCAAAATATGCTTTCTCTTACTGCATTTTTCCATGTAGTCCTTTCAAATGAATATTGAACAATGATTTGAAGAAATTGTTTGAAACAAGTTTATTATTGAAGTTTTATTGTGAATTCATTCTACTTGTTTATTTATTCTATTCTATCCTATTTTATTTTAAAAAAATAATTCATTCTCTCAAGTATAAGAGAATTTCCAGTGCATCCATTTTCGTAAAAAGATCATAAGTAAACTCATATCCAAATTTGAAAAATATACTTTAATGAATGTTTGGACATGAAAATTTATTTCATCATAAGGACTTGATGAGAAAGAATGTTGAAGAATGGAGTAGTGTTGTAACCTATTATTTAACATCATTTTTAGATCTTGTCGTGTAAATGGATTTTGTAGTTTTTTTTTTTGATTTTATGTTTTTGTTGGGGGGTTTTGTTTTGGAAACCTAATTTTAGGATCTCTATTTCTAGGCATAAAGAAACATAACTAAGAGAAATGTATCTTAACTAAATTTTTAGTGTTATTGTTTATCTTCTATTTGACTATGCTGATAATTACCTCCCCGACAACGGCGCCAAAATGTTGGGCTAATTTATTGACTAAATTAACACAAGTATTTAATTATCAATATGGGTTTGTAAAACTTGGAGACAAATCCACTGTATATGGACATCAGATATAATCAAGTTTAGAAGATAAAATTTGAAGAATTAAGGAAGTACATATTACAAATATAAACCTATTTTAACAATTTCTACTTCATTTATGTAATATATGAGGGAAGAGTGTTGTTGGGAAAAGTATCCATTCGAAATGCCCCTATCCCACTCTAAGGTGTGATAGTGCCTTAGCAACAAACAAGGAAAACTAATTGAGTATTTCTTCTTTATGAAATGTAAATGAGGAGAAAGGATGTAACTAACCTGTGTCTTCCGCTAGTTTGTTGATCCAATCGCTCCTCTCTTCAGTGGCTCCCAACTTCTTGCTCCTTCACCGGCCCAACTTCACCGAATTCCTGCAAGATCACAAGAGAGAGAAACTACACGAAGATATAGATATACACTCATAAAAAGCTCAAGATCAGATTAAGCTAAACATGCAAATATAACACAACATCATTGATATACAACATGTAGGAGAAACTCAAATAGTTTATTGATAGAATAAGAAAGTCCAAGAGGAGATACAACCAAGTGAGTTCCGATCCAGCATCTACCTCCCAGCAAAAGGAATCCCTTCCTCTCCTCCAACAAAGCATAAATCACCCAATGTACTAATCTCAATCTCAAACCAACAACAATTCTCTGCAAAGTACCAAATTCCAGCCTCTGGATCTCTGGGTGAGGGATCCATATATAGATGTAAGCAGAGAGAATGACTCAGCTTATGTTTTGACTTGTGGCTTCTCTCTGTCAGTTCTTGCTTCCACTTGGAGGTTGAGAACCTCTTACTCATCACTAGTCGAATTCATTGAGGCAAGTGTCATTGGAGAAGATTCTGGAAGCTTCCATGGTCTTTCCACCTCGTTGAATGAGCTTGCCATTTGTCATTTCCCACTCAGCGCACCTGGGTAGTGTATCCAAGTGCGTTGCAACGCACCTAGCCAGTGCATTTGGGTGCTTTGCAACGCAGGCAGCTAGTAGAGCATCTGAATTGATCCTGAATTGACTGTTTCTGAGTGGTTTTTGGTGGAGAACTTCTGGGAGAAGCTGTCATTGGTTGACCTTGTTCCTTTAGGAGCTGTAACAACATCTTTGGGGACTTTGGATCCCTTGAATTATGGACATCTCATGCTTATAGCTGTAAGGCACAAAAATGTCTATAACAGTTGCCCCCTAAAGTATGAGGCCGTTTATCGGGTGAAATGCTTTATTAGGAGGATCCAAAGTTCATTCAATGCTGGGAGGAGACCTGTAATAAGATACAATACAATACATTATTTTTTATATTGTTTTCATGATCTAGCTGAGGCGGGCATTCCCATGCTCAGCTTTATAAATTCATCTTTATGTACATAGGACAGACAATCGTCTGATGGTAGACTGATGATTGTGATGAAATCATCATCCTTTTGGTAGGATGATTATCTGTTCTGCAATGCTGTACATGTCAATGTCTTTATCTTTCCTGAATATATATCGCAGCCCGGATGGATGAAACTAGATCCGGGGTCTTCAATCTCGTCCGATCTTCACTCTAAGTACAAGTCGATCCATGTGAGAAATGTTTTGAAGTCGAACATGGAAAGACATCGCTTGATTACCAGTTAATGATGTAAACTGTTAACAAGCGCGAGAGGAATCACCGATAATGATAATGACCCTCAAGGTACTGTAGTACAATTCACGTGGTGTGAATAAAGGACTTGGCGTCAAACACCACGCAAAATATTTCGGTCGAAGGTCATTGATGTATACCTGTCGCCGGAAGTGAGAAACTTTCCATTGAGGTATGCAAGCTTCAAAGTACTGAAGGGGGTGTTCCTAGATCAACTTCCTGGATAATGAGCTGATGTCGACAAGAAGCGATCCGTCAAAGGAGGGCCTTGATGTATCCCACATCGGTGACACGGAACGAAGCAAATGATTTTGATGGAGGTGAAAACGATCTGATGATATATGGTTCAGGGTGGCGGTCATGAAAGAATGAAGGATAATGTATGGTAGTGGATGGGACACAGTTGACTTCTCTGGATGACTTCTCTTGAACATATCGGCGACACTTATGTGATGGATTGGTAGCATTTACCCCAAAGGTGGATGGTATGGCGAGACCATGGTGATGTGACCGGTGAATGAAAGAACCCAACCCGACTCAGGCACGGAGTGGAAGTGTCATGTTCAAGAGCGACTTGCTACCAATAACAGTTCTTTGAGTTTCTTCCCAATTTTTCCCCAGTCATTGCTGACCAGTACCTCTTTATTTTTGTCAAGCTTGAGGAGGATAACATATGCTTGTTCTATAATTTGCCCTTCGGGCAAACCCATCGCTATGTTTTAACGAGCCTAGAGATAGTGAAACTCGTTCTCGTCTAAAGACAAGTTTGTCGCTATTAATATTTTTAACGAGTCTAATGACAAAGATAACTCAATCCTTTTCATTTTTAGAGAGTCTGAAAAGGTACGTAAAGTTAACTCCAAAAGTCCTTTTTCGTCATCTAATCCCTTAGGTCTGAAAAAAGTATAAAACAATACAGAAGGGATGAATTTTTGATAGTTTTAACGAGCCGAACAAAACAAGCGCTCGATCTTTTTGTGCAATAATCCCTCGGGTCCAAAAATATTAAAATCTAGAGGAGGGATAGCTCTTCCGGTCGCTTTAACGAGCTGGAAGGCCAAAACTCGGCAATCTTTTCATATTTTACGAGTCAGATGAAAAGAGCTTAAAGAAGACTCGTCTTTCGAGGAACGAGTGATAAAATGGGTAGCAGCTGATTCCAGGTAAGGGTTGGAATTTTCCAAGCACGACAGTGTCACAAGGATGGCTAGTGAAATCACTCTTCGCAGCTGTTCCTCAAAATGGGTAAACAATCAAATGGAGGTGAATGATCGGCCAATGGAAAAGTGGAGGTGACGGTGCAAACACGACCAAGGCTTTAATGGCTGATAATGTTACATTCACGGTGGTTATTTACCGGAGGGATAGTTCATTTTTTAACGAGCTTAAACACGGGTTGAAACACTTGCTCGATCTTATGTTTATTTTTTAACGAGCATGAACTATGTGCTAAAACTGCTCGATTATCCAGTCATATGATAAGAATGTCTCATGTAAGATTCCATTTTTTATGGAGCTTGCGCCTTACAAAGCTATGCCTCACATCCTTTCGTTATGCAAGTTCAGAAACGACTAGACCTACGGGTTTAAAGGGTTAGACCTACGGGTTTAAAGGGAGGACCTAAAAATTTAAAAAATAAATAGCTGCCCCTTGCTTGTACTCCAAAAGGTTTGCATGCCCCCAGGTATAAAGTATGATTTCAAGGTTACCCCTTCTTTAGTTCGTTAAAACATTTGTTTTAATGAGAGAGGCCTACCTCTTTCAGGTTACCAAAGATTGTTCTATTAATCTTTTAAACAAAACACTTCTTCGGCGATGTCTACCGAGATAGACAAAGGTGAGTGACAACGAGCGCCAAACACATAACTTTGACAAAAGAATCTTATTCTAGAACAACCCCTCTTCCAATCACGGACGGGGTACGGACTAGTCATATTCTCCCGCGGAAACCTACCTTATACCCAAAGTTTTCCTGCCGAAGCAGACCAGGACGCATGCCCCCTGGGTTCCAGTCATATCCTTCCGAATTACTCGCGCTCATCGGGAGGACGGACCGTGGGTTGAGACATTTCTTGCGTGAAGAGACCATTTAGGGATGGTATATGACTATTTGCGATGCGTGATCCGGGAAATGAAAGCTGGTCCACGAGCTTGACCACTCTTCCTTCGTGCGGAAAACACATTACTCTAAAGAGTGAGGAGACAATGGCTCCCATGTAATATATATAGTCTCGCCCAAGGAGTAGGTTATAATCCAAGGGTCCTTGAACGACCATCACGTTCATTTGAACGGTCTTCCCTTTCAATGTTATGGGCACATTGGGGAGGATCCCTAAAGGTCGACTGATTCCTTTATCAAAGCCTGTCAGATTTCTCATTTCAGGAAAAAGCGCTGGTGAACCAAGCGCTTTCCAAGCAATAGAGGAAAGGATACTCACAGATGCCCCCTCATCAATGATGGTGCCAGCCATGACCATTCTGTATATTTGGACGATAATTCTGAATGGTATGCTTGCTGGCAAACGGGGTCTGCCTAGTTGGTTCCAGTCGAAGGAGACAACTAGGTTGCTTGGTGGTGGGACCGAGTAGACGGCCGAGTATCGCTCTGACGAACTTCCTTCCTGTGATAAAGGAATGGGGGGGTTGCCCCCGTGCTCGTCGGAGTCTGTGTTGATGAAGAGAATTTGGCTGGTGTCATCTTTATCCTCTTCAGTGACTGTGTCATTCGAAGATAAATCCTCTGAAGGCAAGACCGGGTCAACTGCCACCTCGACCTTTTGACTTTCGTCGGGTATGGATTCAGCTGGTTCATTTTCAATGACCGGCACTTCAGCTGACCACTTGAGCGGGCCAGCTGGATTCTCAACTAACGAAGGACTCGTCAAGAGTTTTTTATATCCAGGAGGAAGTCGTAACAGTGAAACCGGACGATCATCCAAAACTCTTTTCGCTTCGTCTAAGAAGGGACAACGGTGGATGGCGTGGTTGCCTTCGCACAGTCTACAGGGAGATCTAGCTCTCCCTTTTTGTCCAGGGACTTCACTTTCGCTAGTTGACAGTGTGCATTCAACATGGCTATCAGAGGTTGATGCCACCGGATTGTGCAAACGGGGAGACCAGTCCCTTAGTATCCGAGGGATGCAGGGACAATCTCTGTGGAAGTGGTCTCCCTTGCATATGACACATGCCGATTTAGGCCTAGTCAGGGCTGTGTGTGGATTTTCGTTAGACGCCACTCGTTTGCCCCCAGTCGCTTTTGGCTCCTTCTTCTTCTTCTCTTTCTTCTTCTTTTCCTTCTTCTCCTTAGGAACTTGGTTTTTATCTTTACCAGTCCCGTCAAGCGAAGAGGAAGGAGGAGAAGAAGAATTAGAGGAGGTAGAAGGCTAGTGGGTAACTCTGGACTGATCTAACTGCTGATTCGACTGTTCAGGAATAGTGGTGTTCTGAACGACATTGGTTGAGAAGAGCCAGACCGGCAAGCCAATTGTCAGTCCTGGAAGCGACAATGTGGCCATATGGGGCGCACCAACATCTCCCCAAGAGGAGAAGGGACTAGGATTTCCACCAAGGGGAATTCCTTGGTTGGTAGGCTCCATTTTCTCAACCTAAAGATCAACGCAGGAAGAAGGGTATGAATATTCCGTTTAAAATAAATTTTAACGACGCTTATACACAACTTGCTTTTTCAATTTTCAAGAGTCGAGAAAAAGCAAAAGATGACTCTAGTCACCTTCGATGTTTTAACGAGCCCGAAGTGACAAATGCTCGGATGGACTTTTTCCGTTATAGAGTCTGAAAAAGGCCAAAAGGAACTACTCTGGAGTTCTAGGTAGAGGGTGTGCCAAACTTTTCGCAAAACCGCAGAATACTTTTTAAGGTACGGGCGGTCAATCTTCCCGAATGCTGTGTTCAGTGCATTGCGATCAGTAGGGCGGCCGACACGGCTTCCTATGGATAAAGGTTTTATGCCTATAGGGGTCTCCCAATATATACTCAACGGTACGTGGGAGCACAATCCATACTGGCGCTTATCGTCTCTGAGGAGGAATCACCCAACCATCAGCGAGATCGACAGTCACCAGGTTTTACGACGCCGGAACACGTCTCTAGCCTAGACCTCTATGTTGTGCGTTAAGTTACAAAGCGTTGTTAAGTTCATTCAATTTATTTTAGGTTGATCTTTCTTAGAAGTTTTCCTTTTTGGATCACCACGAGATGTATGATACAATTCCTAAATGCAGTCTAAAGATGATAAGCAAGCTTTTATATCTTTTCAACAATGAAAATCCTAGCTACAAGGGGAAAAGAAAGACACAATCTTTTCTCAAAGAGCATAGAGCACACCGTAAATGCACTTTTCCTAAATCAAAGCATGCAAACTATCAATATGCAAATGCACAAATGCATGTAGTTGTTTTCACTTTCTTAATATTGATGCCTAAAAAGAAAGCTGTTGTACAAAGTTTGAATTCGATTTCAAGTGAAAACACAAACAAGTTTCTTTTTGAACTCAAAAAGACGATTATGACACTTTGTGATTTTGAAGTAAACACTTTTTTTGACACTAGAAATTCATAAATTCAAACCAAAAGACAAAAGTAAAAGCGTAATCAACTGTGAACAGCAAACAAACTCACTCCTAAGATCAAAACGACACTTACGACAGGTCTAGATCTAAGGGCGACAGTATGACTAGTTTACTTTTGTAATGGGAAACTGCAAATGATGTAACAAATACACAAAGAACAAATATAGTTTCTTTATACAACTGAGGCGGAATTAAGTCAGAAAAAAGGGGTTTCAGATAGGTACACACACTGATAACAGGTTGCAAAAAACAGAGACAAAACTGAGCAAAAGGAAGCAGGGAACCACAGCTGCACAAGGCAAAGGCTGATCAGCGCACCCCCATCACAAAGAAACTGAAATTCAGTGCAGGTAGCCCTCTCGGGACCTGCGTTGAAATGCAGAACCTCTTCATAGAGCCTGCGCTGAAGCAGAAACGAGAATTGTCTCTGGGTTCTGGGTCACGGTTTGCAGTTTAATTTGCAGTTTTTGGCCGGATAAAAGCTATCAATTAGGTACAATTAGGAGGATGATTTAAAGGAGGACTAAGATCTATCACAAAGGGCTGTTAGAGCACTTGTGGATCAGTTGTTCAGATCATAAAAAACAGGCCCAGTAAATGGACTAGAGTAGCAGATCTCTACTTTGCATTTGTAAATGGCAAATGCATTCGATTCGACACTCCTGAGTTTATGAGAAGAAAAACAATAGAAACACAAATAAACTAACAAGATACTTTCCCCAGCGGAGTCGCCAATTTTTTGTTGGGAAAAGTATCCATTCGGAATGCCCCTATCCCACTCTAAGGTGTGATAGTGCCTTAGCAACAAACAAGGAAAACTAATTGAGTATTTCTTCTTTATGAAATGTAAATGAGGAGAAAGGATGTAACTAACCTGTGTCTTCCGCTAGTTTGTTGATCCAATCGCTCCTCTCTTCAGTGGCTCCCAACTTCTTTCTCCTTCACCAGCCCAGCTTCACCGAATTCCTGCAAGATCACAAGAGAGAGAAACTACACGAAGATATAGATATACATTCATAAAAAGCTCAAGATCAGATTAAGCTAAACATGCAAATATAACACAACATCATTGATATACAACATGTAGGAGAAACTCAAATAGTTTATTGATAGAATAAGAAAGTCCAAGAGGAGATACAACCAAGTGAGTTCCGATCCAGCATCTACCTCCCAGCAAAGGAATCCCTTCCTCTCCTCCAACAAAGCATAAATCACCCAATGTACTAATCTCAATCTCAAACCAACAACAATTCTCTGCAAAGTACCAAATTCCAGCCTCTGGATCTCTGGGTGAGGGATCCATATATAGATGTAAGCAAAGAGGATGAGTCAGCTTATGTTTTGACTTGTGGCTTCTCTCTGTCAGTTCTTGCTTCCACTTGGAGGTTGAGAGCCTCTTACTCATCACTAGTCGAATTCATTGAGGCAAGTGTCATTGGAGAAGATTCTGGAAGCTTCCATGGTCTTTCCACCTCGTTGAATGAGCTTTCCATTTGTCATTTCCCGCTCAACGCACCTGGGTAGTGTATCCAAGTGCGTTGCAACGCACCTAGCCAGTGCATTTGGGTGCTTTGCAACGTAGGCAGCTAGTAGAGCATCTGAATTGATCCTGAATTGACTGTTTCTGAGTGGTTTTTGGTGGAGAACTTCTGGGAGAAGCTGTCATTGGTTGACCTTATTCCTTTAGGAGCTGTAACAACATCTTTGGGGACTTTGGATCCCTTGAATTATGGACATCTCATGCTTATAGCTGTAAGGCACAAAAATGTCTATAACAAAGAGGTTCCTAACTTAGGAGAACCGGGTTGTCCTTCCCTACAATACTACTTTCATGAAGATAAATCTAAGATCACTAATTAACAATGGTTTATGATGCAGAAGATGTAAAAGAAGAGGCTCCTAACTAAGGAGGTCCAAATTGTCCTCCTTCACAATCCTACTATATCACAATCACCATTGCTTCAAACCAGAAATGCATAAATAACTTCAAATAAGAAAAGGAGAATGAAATTCAGTTTTAGTTCAAGATCAAATATAAGGGGAATTTAACTTAAATTCTTGTGTGTTCCTTCATATGTAGATTAGAATTAAACCAATATTCATTCAACAATCATCACACATCTAAATACATTTGAAACAAAAACTAGTCTATGAAAACTATGAAAATTGAACCAAGAAGTGTACTTAGCTTGGTGTGGGGGCCCTCTACCCTTGCCTTGCACACTTAAAGAAATATCAGCTACAACAACTTCAATAGATCAACCAAGCATGAACAACAAATTGGAATGAAACAGGTTCTTCAAATTAGCTTCCAACTCAAATTATACGAAAGTTACATATAAATTCCATTTTTCAAAAGCCATCAAAGTCTTGGCTTTAAATAGAGGTTTAATGAAACAAACTGATCTATATTATCTCTAACACTCATATACTCATATCCACCTATCTAAGTTGAACTCATCCAATTCATCCCAAGAAATATGGTCAATCCCATAAAATCTCAAAACTGCCCCATTTCCTAGGGATTTTCTGGTGACTAGTCATGTTTGACCAAACTTGACCGGGCCTAATAAAGCTTGTTCTGGCCGAACCAAGTGGAGTTAGCTTAGTCCTAGTTCCCAAGCTATCCATCCATGCATCAAACTCGAGCCCAAGTGTCCTGCAAACATGTCATCCACATATCTATTACGGGAATTTCTGATTCAGTCCAAAATTGCACTTGAAACTCAATTTTCATAAAAACTTCTAGAAATTGCAAAATTAAAATTAAACACCTGAATATGCATAAAATACATCAAAATGAGATGTATGTGATGGAAAATGGATGGAAAATATAAGGATTAAGTAGGTTTCCCTAAGCAAAAATAGACCAAAACTGAGGGCCAACACTTGGTTGGAAAAACGTTCTAGAGCCTGGTAAAAGTTATGGGTCGAGTTACTAGTCTTGGAGGCCTGTTTGGAACAAATGATCTGGAGGCCTCAAAGGCTTGGATAGAGATCGATTTGATGATGGTTTTGTGATGTCCAACTGTGAGGTGGAATCACTATTTGATGGGTTCAGGTGGATGGCCTCTAGAAGCCTTAGATGGCTTTTAATTGATGTGGTCTATGAGATTCCACATCATGCTTGGAATATGGCATGAGGTTGAATGGCTGAAGAGAGATTTGGCTCAACCATTCGACCGTCTATATGGATGTACTTTCATGAGTATTTCTGTTGCTATTATGTTGGTTATGTATGTGTTTTATGACAACAACCATGTGTGGCTCTCATCATGTTTTTACTTGTAATTGAATGATCAATGTGTCTATGACCTAATGGATTGAATGCCAGTTAATATGTTGAGGCATCAATGGTTCTTAGCAATTCTCAGCTAAGTATCATACCCCTATGCTCATAAGTGTTAATTGCACCTGTATATTACACATTTGCAGTATGTTTGATGAAATCCTTGCCATGGCTAGTAGGGGTCCAATCAAGGTCTGAAACAAGTATTTTCTTTAGTACTATCATTTCAATGTTATTTTATTGATCTAAAGAGATGGTTCAATTTTGGGTAGTGACCTGGGCTTTGGGCCTCAAAACGTGGCTCAAATCTCGTTGTTGCTAGCATAGCACTAAAAATTTTGGTCTATGGTCGTGTTGATGCCTCGAAAATCGCTGCATAAACATCGGGGAAAACCACCCGGTCTGGACCTTAAAGGCAGCTCCTTTTCCGTTTGGTGTGGTGGTTTCAACTGGATATAATGGGACCATTTTCCCAATGGTTTGTAAATAGGATGGATAAGTGATTGATTTTCTATTATCTAATGATAATGATGGATGATTTATTCTAAAATGCAAAATTATAAACAACTAATCTATCCCAGGAAATTTCTAATTTAGTGCAACTTTTGATAATCTTTATCCACAAATAGGCATATAGATGACTCCACTTATAAATAAATACATTCATTCATATGATAATTACTTTGTTCAAGTAGTTGAACAAAGTAATAATTAAAACATTATTGCACTTTTTCTCATATATCATTGACATAAATATTATCGAAAGAATAACATTCCTTAAACATTCAATAGTGATAAGTAAAAGGACTGCTGTTAAAACACATACATATATCTAATGATAGTAATAATTGAATAAATGTTGATTCATATAAAAGAATGGAACAAAGACATAGATAATAGTACCATATGTAATTTGAATCCCCTTCGATATCAATCACATTCAGATCCCATCTTTCAACTCAGAAATACTCTCACAAAAAGCTATAGTGCATATCTTATCAAAGCATTCTTCATTAAAATTCAGAATCTAGGCCCAGTCTTCATAAAAAATATATATCAGAAGCACAATAGTGTAACTCTCGATCCAAGTTTTGATACAAAAATTGAGGACCCTTTCTAAATACATGAAAGGGTCTATAAATACTTACTAACTAACTAACTATGAAATAAAAATGCTATGAGGTGGTATAACCAAATCATGAAATTCTCCTTGAAATAGACATGCTTGCAGTCGGCAAAACGATTCACTTTTTTGGCTGATTATCCTTTGGCTTGAGCTGGCATATAACAAGCATTGGTTGCAATTCTGGAGGGTGACTCATATGCAAATGCAGTTGGGCTGAATACGTAGCATCATTAATTTCAGGAATCATGTAAACGATTGCATCGATTAAACATTTTATTCCTACCTTTTGACTATGGGGTTTAACCAAGAAGAACCAAAAGGTGTCCCAAGTTAAACTTTGGATGCCTACGATTAATCTCTCCTTTTTTGCTAATTCCTGTCTGCACTTCTGTTCCAATGCTTTAGCTGATGGCAATTTACCTGGAGTACATTCTGAAATCAAATTAGACAGATAAAGTGTATCATTGATTAATTCAATCAAATTACCAGTTGTTGATCTACATCTTGAAATTGCCCGCTCTGCTTTCATCGATTGAGACTGCCATTCTAGGAAAGGAATTTCCTTGTGCGATTCCAGAATTTGAGGCAGATTTGCAGCTTGTCCCTCCTTGGTTTCTTGCCAAGCAAGAAATTCTGTTAATGTCTCATCGGCCTGATCCAAATTCTGTCTTGCTTCAACTGATTTATCAACCATTGATGAAGAAATCTCACAGAGGGGCTCAGCAAGAGAAATATTATGACATAGTAAATTTAATTGATTAATTAATGCTTTATTGATCTGGAGCGCTTCGGATTTTAACTCTACTGTTTGAGGAAAGCCCTTGAACTTTTCTATTTGTTGTGAGAGTTGAGCAATTTGCTCATCTTTCATTTTGCTCAATTGTTTATTCATTGACTTCAACTTAGCCAATGCTAAGGATAATTATTTTTATTTATGAACTGTGCTTTGGTCTATCCTCTGCTTCTCCTTGAGTAATTGTTTGTTTAACTGGTTATTTAATTGCTGTTGCGCTGCTAATTGCTGCTCTAACTGCTCTATCCTTTGCTGTCTGACGGATACCTGTTCCTCAAGTGAAACAATTGTTTGATCTTTTTCTTTGAGTAAATTGCTGACTTCTGATGCTTTATCCATAGTAGTTGCCGAGTATGCCCTGGCATATTGAGAGAGTTTTGTGAGGTCTTAGGAAGGGTTAACTTCCTCTCTCCATACCACATTAGCCATTTCCATTTGCGTAGGTAAAAGAGAAGGTTGATCAAGCTTTCTCTTTTTCCTTTGTATTTTTACTACAACCTTGTGCTTAGGGCTATAGAAGACATCTAAAGGTGGTATTTCTTCTACATGCAGGATGATTTCATCGGATGGATTCTCTAGAATTATCTCCATATCCTTTTGAGTGATTGGTGGGCCGCTGGTTCCTTCAGGTGGAACCGTTTTAGTTGCTGTCATGTGACCAGTTGTCACTTGGGTGTACTAAACTCTTGTAAATTCTCAGTATTACATATAATGGAATCGAACTGTTGCCATTCTTTAAGAAGCTTGGGATTAATCTGAATATCTGTATCCATGAATTTACTGTCTTTTCCTTGCCCCTGTTCCTTTTCCTTTTCAGAAACTTTTTCGATATCAAAAGTCTTACCAGTAACTATTTGTTTAGTCTGAGCAGATGATTGGACTATAGGAGCTATGACTAAGAGGTCTAAAGGCAGAGTTTTCAACCTCTGTTCTCTAAGCTTGTTAAACACTTCCAGTCTTTCATCTTGATATTTTATTTTAGCCAATGCTTTAACTTGGAATAATGGTTCAGATTAGGCAAATATATCATCGAAGACATCATATTCATGATCAAATTTGGCAAGCTTGGCTTGGTCAAGAACATTATAGGCCACCTTTCTGGGATCATACTATCTATTTGAAGTTGTGGCAAGTTTTAGTTTTTACAATTTCTCTATCTCATTCTCAGTGTGCTTATAATCATGGAGAGTGAAAATGCCGTACTATAATGGGAATGTAGGCCATACCTATTTCTTGGAATTTTTAAGGGTTTTGGATGTTCCATCTACTGTTATCTGATAAGCCAATTCCCGAGCTAACATTTTATCGGGCACATATAGGGGAAGGACATGGGGTTTTATATTGCTACCAAAAAGCCTTATATAAGTGAATTTCTCCTCCCGTTGCTGTCAAATATGTTTCTACGTCTAGAGATATTCGGGGAGCACGCTTATCAAAAGTGGAATAATAAATAGGTAAAATAAAACCATTGCAGATTTTATATAGGTGATTTTTGTAATTGGCCTTCCATAACTGCTCATGACAGATATGTATTAGTTTGGGGTCTTCAGGGGTGCATCTCCACCCGAGAAATGGAAATTTAGAATTAAAACTAATAGTGTCCATAATGAATGCACTATAATAGTATGGGGGAATGGTCCTAGTACTATGATATCCATTTGCCCTGTACTCTAGAATTGCTGTGGCTAGTTTATCAGATAAAATATTACCCTAATCCATCACATAGCCATTGATTGCAGCCTCCATTAGAGGGACCATTTCTATAGTAAACTTAGCGAAGTCATGTATTCCCCACATTCTACACATCATAGCTCCCACGTAACAATAAGGAGAAGCCAATGAGTCCACAGAGTACTTACCCGATGATTCATGCTTGTGCTTCTCAGGGAAGTGTCTCCACTGCTTAATTGAGGCTGATTTTGACTCGTTTTCCTTCGCAAAAGCTTCTAATAATGCTTTGTTGTACTGCTTCTCAAGCTCAGGTAAGTGATACATTTTCCTTAGATCATCGAGCTGAAACGAACCGAATATCCTCCTGTTAGTTGTGCAAAAGGTTCTGTTTATAACTGGAATTTTCTCCACCACCCATCTCACAAAGATATAACGATCAAGGGACATTGATGTATTTCCATGATTGTCAGCGAGAGAACTTGTCATTGATGCATACAAGCCTCAAGGTACTAATAAGGACTCTAGCCCTGAACCTAGATAATGTGCTGATGTCAATAGGCCAAGACTTGTTAGAAGGGAGGCCTTAATGAGTCCTCCATCATCTAATGCGAGTATGAAATGATGATTTTGGAAGGACTATGAATGAAAATTTTTGGAGTGGATCAAGGTTTATTTAATGGAAAGGAAAATGACAAGAGGGTAAACAAACGAACGGAAAGCAAAGGAACAAATCAGCATATAAGCAAGTTGAATGTCTCTATCAATGGAAAATGTAAATGGAAAACATGAAGGAAACATGTGACTCTTTCCAAGGAAAACGATGATGACGATGCTTAGCAAAAATGCTTGGATAGCTTGTGAGTTTGGAGAGGAAAAATGATGGCATTTATGGATGATAGAAATGGATTCAATTGGTTTATGCCTCTTGAAATTGGTCATAGAAAACCAATCATGCATAATTGGATTCCTTCGATTCTCTGATTGCCCTGGAACCTGAAAACAAACATGGCACTAACATTGCAATAAAACTTAAGTGTATTCAAAGAAAATTGAACAATTTATTTTTGATACTTATGACAAATTTGCATAATTAATAGGTTCATGACGTGTTTTCATTTCAAATGGTTAGTCCAATTTCACAATTGCGATGATAAATCCAATTTCTAAAAAATAAAATTTCCTCGATTTATGTTTGAATCATAGCATTTCATAAAGATAAAAAAATATTATTTGTGAATGCTGGATGATTCCTGCAAAAGAATCTTCGATAAAAAATTCATCAATTGATCCTGCAGATAAAGCGCTTTCATAGTTCTTATTTCCTATAGCATGCTTGAAAACATCATCATTAGACAAATCCAATAAATTTGGATCATGATTTCCTGATTAGAATGCATTGTTGACAAGTAGATCATTGAGTTAAATACATAGTTGCAGATTATTTATTTATTATTGTTATTATTATTTTCTCAGTTACAAAATTGTTGGTCAGCTGCAGAATTGCACAATTTTTGTAGCTAAAATCTTGAACAAACAATTAAGTACACACAACTATGCATTTTTGTTATCAACAAATAACCAGTCCAGTCTTCAAATTGATCAATACCTCTTCTAGAAAAATTAGCAAATAGAACATTTTTTTTTCTTTGACAAGTGTGTTTGAATGGACCATCACAACAATATTTTTCTCAATTTGCTCCAATCACTAAATAAATTTCACATCAAAAAAAAATTATGACAATTTTCCATGGCAATTTTCTTAAAAATAATAATAATAATAATAAAACCCAACAACGACGCCAAAATGTTGAGGCAAATTAATTACCTATCATTTAATTGTCAACCCGGGGGTTTCGTAAAACTTGCAAAGCATGCATACACTATATATGCTAGAAATTAACTTCCAATTTAGATCAATCTAACTATGAAACCAAATAACGACAAACCAAATTCACTTATTCTAATTCAACAATCAACTTAAAAGAAATTATAGTAAAATTATAGTGCAACGTGAATAATTTGAAATCTTAATCTTTAAGTCTTACAGGAATTGAAAAGCATACCACTCTTTCATAAATGAAAGAAAAAACAATCATTCTTAACCTTTCACACAGGAAAAGATATGAAAGCAAATAAAATCAAATGCTCTTAATTTCTAGGTGGAAAGCAAATAAAAACAATCACTCTTAACCTCTCACACAGGAAAAGATATGAAAGAAAATAAAAACAAAACCTCTTAACTTCTAGGTAGAAAGCAAATAAAAACAATCACTCTTAACCTCTCACACAGGAAAAGATATGAAAGAAATAAATCTTAATCTATGAAAGCAATAAATCTTAATTTATGAAAAACAATAAATCTCACACATTGTAGGTGGCTAATCCAAAAGCATGAGAGATGGAAAGTTGAGAGGCTCCTAGAGCAAGCATTACCAGTCAAGGTGAACATCACTTATGAGCATGGTGCTAAATCTAAATTCATTTATTAAGTAATCTTAACTTTCCACCTGAGTATCTCCAACTTTACAAATGCCTTTCAAAGGAGAAGGCTCTCTTATTTATACAAAAACATAAGAAGCTACCTCATTAATGGAGGTCCATTATTCTCTCCCTAGATCCCTAGAAAATCTCATAGAGTTACAACTCAAATAGGTAATGATGAGACACATATCCTCTTTGACCTTTATCCAAATCTTCTTCCATATCTTGAAGATAATTCGAATTTGAGCATTGGAGGCCACAAAAGGGTGCCTTGGAAGCTTCCAAATGTCATACACATGTCATGAAACTCAAGCCACTTTTAAGTATTAGCAAGTATATGTCATTTTTCTAAATTTTAACCATTTAATTCACTTATAATACTAGAAATCATTAACTTTTGGAAAACACAAAGGTAACCCATATAATTATGAAAATGGAGGTTAATGAAAGGTTATATGGTCATGGAGTTGTGACATGTGAGTGAAATGGTGGTGATAAAGGTGAAAGTGGATGATATTTTGAATACATTTTGGAGACTCTACAACAACATGGGAGAAGGTTTTAGTATAGTCAATGCATTCAACTTGCGAGACAGCTTGAAGTTGATGCAACCTTATACCATTAGCTTATTGGAAAACTTTTATATTTGACCCATACTCGTCCTAACCTTTCCTTTGTTGTTGGCCTTGTTGCTTGGTTTATGCAAAACCCACATGAAATTCATTGGAAAGAAACTAAAAGTATACTTCATTATGTTTGAGGTACAATTCAGTTTGGGATTCATTACAGTGCAGAAGCATCTCCTCTATTAGTTGGTTTCACTGATTTTGATTGGGCTGGTGACGATGATGATCAGAATTCTACTGTAGGTTATATCTTCACTCTTGGTTCTGGATCTATTACATGGGATTGCTAGAAACAAAATGCTATTTCTCTTTCTTTAGCAGAAGCAGAGTATCGTGGCACCATTGAAGTTAGTAAGGAATCCCTGGGCTTTGTCAGATCCTGTCAGAGTTTAGTTTTCAGCAACAACATCTGACTACTCTTTGGTGTGATAATCAAAGTGTCATTCAACTATGTAAAGATCCAGTCCAACATTAGCGCAAGAAACACATCGAACTACACATGCACTTCATAAGAAAGCTCATTCATGACCATGTTCTTGAAGTGCACTATTTTTCAACCGATGATCAAGTTGCAGATATCTTTACAAAGGGTCTCACAGAGGCGAAGTTTACTAAACTTCGATTTATGGTTAGAGTTCAAGAAGTTGTCACTAAGGAGGGATAGGATCTAATGCCTCATTCCTTCTCCTATTGTGTCATCTTTGTACATCCTTAAATCCTATCCCAAGTTGTTCTTAAGGGGGGATTTTAGGATATTCAGACACATAGGAAATAATCAAGTATAACCTGGTCTAGTGTATAGTTAGGTAAAGTGTGTTTCTTTAGTATGTACTTTTTGTAACTTACAATCTGATGGTCACGATATGTTCTAGACATGATGTGTTCCGACGATTCATTCTCTCCTCGGTATTACCGACACTTGATCCATGACTTAAACACGATTGGTCCATGAGCTCTATTTAAAGAGCATGGAGGGTAATTTTTAGGTGACCGTTCATGAGAGAAGCTTATGTAAATTTTATTTCTTTTACATTAATAAATTGCTTGAAGTGGTCGCATTGGCTTAGACCGTGGAATGTTTCCCTCTTTGAGGGTTTTAATGACATCAAGAACACTGGTGTATTGATATGAGACTATTTGTGAGCAGTGTCCTTTGGTGTTCTATCTGAGGAACTTACCCTGTAAATTCCTACACAAAATAGACCCTTAATCCTACCTCTTCCACGTCGAGGCTTCTTGTCAGGTCATGTAGATAAGGTTAGGTAATTGGGGCTATAAGATTAAGTCTATGCCTGAGGTCCCAACCATGTTACTCACATCAGAACTTCGCCATGGCCTGAACTAAGGAGGCTTTATAGGATCATGACCAACATTCTCGATCTTGAATCCAGTGGTTTTTCACAAGGGTTCTCTCCCTTCTCGCACTGTGTTCCATTCACCAAGGAGCCCCATCTTGGCATAGTTGTAATGGTTCTACAAACATTTAGACTTTTTCCAGTAGAACACTTTCGCCGACATTTTGCCATGACCATTAGAGCTTGCTAAGTCAGACTCTTGTGCTATCCCTCCTAAGCTTACCATATGTTTCTCCTTTTGGGATTCATGGGTTTCAAAAACTACCGAGAAGGATAGAAGGAGATAAGTACTGCTCTAAGATATGCACATGAAGGTGCACCCTAAGGCTTGCAACAACCTACCCAACAACACTATAGAACTTGTCAAGGAACTCCTGAACATCTGGCTATTAGCAAGGACCAAAGGTTTATTCCTCTGAACTAAGTAACATTCCCTAGAACACCATGGCTATCACTAGCCATTCCAATAAGAAGTTCCCACATAATGTCATTATTGATATATTTTACGAATGATGGTGTCGAGTCTAAGGAGGTTCAACATAAATGCAAATAGAACAAGATTGCATTCTGCTAAGAATGTAAGGCTAGGCCCTACTCATGAGAGCTCATATATCCTCTAAACCAAGTCTTGGTTCTAATGAATATGTATACCCATCATTAGGGCACACATTATATCAAGCTACAAATGCCTCTCATGTAAATCACAGGTTAATGAGAATAAGGGAGGAGGAAAATCCTAGACATTCTCACATTGTAACATCAACCATAACAATACATACTATCATAAATGTAAACATCATATTGCATTAAGAAGAAGTACTCTTCTAAATATATATGTAATCAAATCAAGCCTCTTATGGGTTATTCCAATGCCTTGTATATTTTTCATTTTCCATCAATTAATTTCATAAACGTAACCATGAAATCATGCATTTTCCTTGTGCATATCATCACCATTTCAACCAGAAATGAAACATACATACGTTATCATGTAAAGGGTACATAAGAGTACTTATCTTGTGTGATTTCAGGGAAACTAAGTTAGGGACTATGACTCTCCACCCAACCATAGATAGTTGTAGCCAGTGCTCACTTGTACCTATCACCCCTAAGTTAGATTCTAGAGACTGAGATAGATTTCTCAAGGGATTATGTACTGACTTCTGGTTGAAGTAGGGACTCCAAAGGCTCTCCCACCTCCACCCACCAACCTCATAGCAATCAAGAAATTCCACAAGGAATCGAGAGGTATGCTACTTCCACTCTTTAGTTGTTCAAAAACCATAAAACTCCAGGGAATCCAAAGGCTTCACCTCCACCCTGAAAAATAGTGGTCCCACTCACTAAGGAAATCCAAAGCCCACTATTAACCAATCAAACAAGCAAATGAGACTCTAGAACTTCCTACTAGGAATATAAGAGCTAAACCTATACCTATGCTATCAAGGAATTCTAGAGAAAACCCATCTCCGCCCTCCAGCCCCCTTGGTGTCCCGAGGTTTATCCTCACTTTGAGAAGCTCCTCCATCCCTCTATTGCTCAACCAAAAAATAAGATAACTCCTTTGGGAGCCATGGAACCATCCAAAAGTATCTCCCTACATGTGTTACTACACAATGATTTTCTCTACCTTCTTCCTTCATCTCCTGACGTTCTGTGTGTGCGCACCCCCCCCCCCCCTTCTTCTTTTCGCTCAAATGTTCTTTTGGTTTGCCCCACTCCTGGGTGTATGATCTCTCTCTCTCTCCCTCCTTTGATCGACTGACTGCTCTCTATCCTCCCTCCACTCTCGACCACGATGGTTCTTTTCTTATCCACATATCTGAGCCGTCTTCTCATCTGTAGAACCTCTAACAAATGAAACTGTCAACAGATCTTACCAACCAATGGAAAGTGATCCATGTATCCATTTTTCATCAATTGGTTAATGGGGTTCAATGCCACATTTCCTTTTTGCATGCTTTGGCGTGGTTTCCTTAACAACATAGGTTAACTTGCTTTGTTGTTGTGTCCTTGCTTGTCAAAACTTCCAAGAGAGTATGGTTTTGTCGTACCTTCTTGTAGTTCATTTATTTTGACAAATAAGTTCATTGATTTTGATAAATCAATTTATTGATTTTTACAAAACAGTCTAGTTTTCCTGCAACAAATAAATTGAACATCCCAAATCTAGCAACCACCCAGCCTATGGAATCTGTGTCCCATACTCAACCCATAATTCATTTATGAAAATATTTACATTGCAAAATGAGGTTAACTAATTGGGGTTGTCACAAACCCCTCCCCTTGGGGGAACACCGTCCTTGGTGTTCTTTACCAATATGTAACATGACTAAGTAATTACATACTGCTTATGGAGCTTTATATGTACAACTCTATACAATATTTACACATATATACATTTTCTTTAAATAGCAAACATAAAAGGATATGCTTCCCTCATTGAGTCAACCATTTCCCAAGTGGCTTCCTTGGGTCCAAAGTGCTTCCACTACACTTTAACTTGCTCTATTTCTTGATTTTGGAGCATGGTGCTCCTTCGATCTAAGATGCATAGTGGCTTTGGATGGAATTCCCCCTTTGGTTCCACTTGTAGCATAGACCAATCAATCACATGATTAGAATCTTGTACATATCTCTTAAGCAAAGAAACATGGAAAACATAATGGAATTTTACTGATAGAGGTAAGGCTATATAATAAGCCACTAGTCCAATGCTTTTAAGGATCTTAAAGGGCCCACAATACCATGGTTCCAACTTGGCACATGACCCAATCCTTAAGGAACTTTTCTTGGGTTTGATCCGCAAATAAACATGTTCACCGACTTAACTCTTTTTGTATCCTATCTTGGCTGGCATAAAATTTCTGCATGTCTTGTGCCACCTTTAAGTTATGCCTTATTACTTGCATTTGCTACTCCATTTCCTTGAGCATGTCAGGTCCAATAAGCACCTTATTCACTGGATCGTTCCAACTGATAGGAGTATTGCAACTCCTCTCATACAATGCCTCAAATGGGCTCATTTTCAAGGAATCTTGGTAGTTGTTATATGAGAATTCTACAAGTGGAAGATACTATTACCAATTCTTTTTCTAGTGCATTACATACATCCTCAACATGTCATCGAGGATTCGGTTCACCATTTCTGTCTATCCATCCGTTTGTGGATGATAAGCAGTACTAAAGGCCAATACGATAGTCCTGAATCCTGCAAATAGCTCCTTCCAAAACTTGGAAGTGACCTTAGCATCCCTATATGAGATGAGCTTCTTGGGAACTCCATGCAACCTCACAATTTATTTTATGAGAATTTGAGCCACCTCACTAGCCAAGTTGGTGGATTTATCGGCCATAAAATGTGCCACCTTGCTCAACTTATCAATCACCACCAAAATTGCATCATCTTGTCTGCAGGTTTTTGGGAAATTGGTAATGAAATCCATGGAGATCACTTCCCACTTCCATTCCAAAATTGGAATGGGCCACAACAAACCTGTTGGATGTTTTCACTCAGCATTTACTTGCTGGAATTCTATGCATTTAGCAACAAAATCAACTACTTCTTTCTTCAAATTCGGCAAAAAATAAAACTTTTTAATGGTTGTGAGAGTCTTTTTATATCAAAGATGATTTGAATATGGCTTATCATGAAACTCTCTCATGATGAACCTTTCAATTACTCACTAATTGGAACATTTGATTCTATTCTTTAATCTAATTAGACCATCACCAGTGAGATGATACTCTTCATCCTCACTAACTTGTTGTAACTTTTCCCTTAATTGTTGGTATTTTTCATCATGTCATCCTCAATTTTTGACCCTTTCCACTAGGTCCACTTTATATAAAATATGTAAGTATAAATTATATTAATTTTCGGGGAAGAGAACACTCATCTCACTTGAAAATGCACACATTTAACCCCTCTTCTTATTGACAATGATTTTGTGCAATATATATTACACAACCGAAAGTGCACAAGTGAGGAGGAGTTAAAACAAAATCTCAGGTTGATTCTTTGAATGATAGATGGCACTACATTAAGAAAATCAAATTATAAATAAATAATTTCGACCCAAACAATTGTCATAGGAAACCATATGTAATATGTATACTTGGCCATTAAAAGTTTGCAAAATAAATTTATATAACAATCAATTGAGTGAAAATCAACTCAGCTCTCTAGTTCGATGCCGGGAAGCCAGGTGAGCATATCACCGAGTATCTCGTTGCTTTGTCCAACACCCTTCGATTAAAAAAATTAGGCTTCCGTTGAAAAAGAAACGGCCTAGTTGTATTTTGGAGTAATAAGTCTCTCTAACTTCAATATGGTAAAAATTGAAATCCATAATGGGTTGTTTCTCAATGTTTTAGAATAGATATATATATATATATATATATATATATATATATATATATATATATATATATATAATATAATATATATATATATATATATATATATATATATATATATATATATATATATATATATATATATATATATATATATATATTTCTAAAGAAAATTCATAAACATTCCAACTTTATAAACATTCCCAATGTATTTCCAATTGCTTCTAATACTTTGTGATGTCTAAAATGGAGGGGGAGATTATGTAATCTAACCCAAACCAACATTCTGGAAACCACAATGGTATTGGCATCAAAAACTGATAACCATGAGGTCATAAAGAAGTTTGTGCTACCCCAAAACCATGGACCTCTTTTAAAGCAAAATCCATATCCTTCAATGTATCAAATTTTACAACAAAAAAACCTTGGAGCATAAATGAATATAATATTTTCTATCTAGGTGGGGGAAACCCACTGATGTGGATCCTGTGATTTGGGCTAGAATCCGTTGAATCTGTATATAATAGCTTGGGATTAAAAATCAAAGTTAAGTGCATTAACCTCAGGAATGTTAACTGCCATAGCCGATACCTGATTCATTTGTTCCACAATAGGGTCTAATCATATTTATTTTGTGTCTAAGCCTTTCTTTTTACTGCATCCTTAAATGAAACTAGTCCCTTGGAGTTATTGAATGTAGGACATCCTCCACACAACCTCAAGTTTTTGATGATGGATAGGTCTTGTTTGGTGCTATATTCTTGCAACTATTTCCATACAAAAATCATTTTTTGTAGCTTCGTCAAAATTCCCAACTTTTCTTGGGCATTCTGCTTCAGATATTACACTAGATCCCCACCTCAAACCCTTGTAAGAGCCGATTTCCCATTTTTTAATAATAAATATAATTAGAAATATTAAATTAATAATAATCAATTTTTCTTACATTAAAATTTAGAGGGTCTTTAGAATATTTTACAACTTATATCGATTTTTGGTAGTTATTTAAATTATGATTTTTGGAATGCATAAATGGATTCAATACCTTGAAAAAAACTCATGGACTGATCAAGTGCTAAAAAATTTGCTCAAAATTCAAAGTTGTCGGATTGGTATGGAACCTGACTGAATGTGTAGTGCTCGTCGTCCTGAATCTGGTGCAACTCGTTTCGTGCAAAATAGACTCCATATGCTTCCTAAAACATGTTCTATTCGTTTTCCAAAATAGACGAATTTGGTGAAAAAAATGCAGCATTGCATAGTCAGTAGTCTGTACTGCTGACGTGGCAGGCTGACTGGGATGCCTACATGGCAGGGTGACTATCCATATGACTGGGCTCCTTTGTCGAATCATGTGGTGACAAGTGGCATCCATTTATTGGTGTGATATGGCACGTTTTTATTGGGTTTTGGGTGACCAATCACATGCTGCCACATGGCACGGCTAGGGGCCGCCACATGGTAGCCAGAGGGCCACCAAAATTGTGTTGAGGTCTAAGAAACATGATCATGGTCGAACTCACGACCTCCAAACTCTCCAACACAAGGCTTTACCAACATGCCATTCATTTGGTTCTTAACACTATAAGAACTTAACGCCTATTTGAATTTGATTGGCAGAGTGGTTGGGGAAGGGACCAAGGCTTAGCCTTGACGCCCCCATTAAACATTGTCATGTGACCGCTACTGCAACTAAGGGCCAGGTGGAGAGGGTCCAGCCATGGGGGCCAACCCCAAGACGTGTGGCGACAATGTGGCTAGGGTGCGGAGAACTGGGGGCTCGACTGGCGGGGGCAGACGGTTAGTCCTAACCCCTGGGCATGTGGCCCCCCATGTGGCCACAATTTTCGGCATTAAGGCCTTAGTGGCCAAATTAGCACGCCCACTAAATGCGCTAGAAATCTGCCAAAATGGCACTCGATTAGCACAATTTGGGGTGAAATTATAGGATTGGTGCCGAATTTTGGGGAATTTGTAGAGCAAATAGTGGTGAAGCTAGGGGAACTCATAACTAGTGGATATTTTGGTCTTTTCAGCGGCAGGAAGAGGCTAGAAAACCATTTTTGTGTCTTCTGAAGCCATTGGAATAGGTTTCAGAGCCATTGGAGCACTGTAAAAACACATATTCTCAAATTTGAGCATAATGAAAGAGGGCTAAGCCATTGGAAGTTGGACCAGGAGACGTAGCCTAGAAGGGGTGAAATCCTTCAACATGTGATGATGTGTTATTGTTTATGATCATGTTTATGTTTGTTACATTCTGCTACTTAGTGTTTTATTTATGCTAATTTTCTCATGAAATTCACATAAAAACAAATAAAAACTCATGGTTAACTTGCAATTTAGCTCATAAACCTTCAAGCACTTTGTTTATATTCTGAATTGGGTTTAAGGACAACAAAATTAACTTTCCCATTCATATCAAGTTTGGTATTAGAGATATTGGTTTACTTGTGCAAGGAGGATTTAATTATTTTGCAAGTGTTTAAATGCTTACAAGGTTGAAGCTTAAGAGAGGAGAAGGCAAGCTTGTGGGTGCAGGTTCTCAAATTGGAGCAAGGAGAAGGAGGGCACAATTGCCACAATATCCACCACAAGTTTCACCTACTCTTGTACCTGAGGCTTCAGTAAGCATGGGCATGAGTTCAAAGCATGATAGTCTCCAAGATTCAGAGGATATTATTGCATTTCTCCAACAAGAGAACATGGAGCTCAAAAGACTACTTGAAGCTGCTGAGGACAAGAAGCAAAATATGTGCCTCATGTTGCAGAATGTTGTGGAGGAACACACTCATGAATGTTCTACTACCATAGTGTTTTCCATTTTAATATTTTATAATTTTCCTATGAAATTTTATCATATAAAAATGGGGACCCTTTATAAATTTTAAAATACAAAAAAAATAAAATATTTTTTTAATAATAAAACACTTTTAGTTTTAAAACCATTTGATTTATTTTCATAAAAATATAAAATATCTAAATATCCTCCGAGACCAAAACTCATACTTAGGGCTTTTAAAGCCTTAAGTAGTAAACACGGGACTTGGGAAAGCGAGAAATTGGTTAAGTATTGGCCTAGACTTGTCGAGGAAGCTATGAGACAGATAGAGATAGAGCAGAGGTTGCTCGGGCTTGAGAAAAGTATTTTAATCTTCTCATATTTTCTGACTAATTCAATATATAGATACAAGGGTTTTTAGGTGTGGCTTTCCCTAGGAAATCATTGTGTAATGTGTTGATTGAATTCTTTCTCTTGTATGCTTCGTGATTTCACGATCGTTTAATTGTTTTCACTGATGAATATAGTAGATTCATGCATATTGTTTTAGTAAATCTCAATTAGCAGTTTGAATCTATAATGAATTTCTACATTGGGTTGGGAAATAGGCTCTCTTCTTTGGCTAATCACACCATATCAAAAGCCTCCACAATTGTTTTGAGTCAGTGCCACCAACTCCGTAATGTTTCATCGATATGTTAAAAAAAATTCCTTCAGTTGACATCTACTACAATGCTCTTAAGCCTTCATTCATGTCTACCATTCCTAAACTAGCTTTGCATCAACATCATTCTATCTCAAACCCTGATACCCATTTCGTGTCATTGATGAGGGATAGATAAAGGCCCTCTTGCGACGGGTCACTTCGTATCGACATTAATTTATTATCCGGGAAGCTAAATTAGAAACCCCTTTTGGTACCTTGGAGTTTGCATACATCAATGACAAGTTTCCTCGCTCTCGGTGAAAAGTCTTCATCATTGGCCTTTGACCAGAAGATTTTGTGTGGTGTTTGACTTTAACTCATTCATTCACACCACATAGATTGTACTATAGTACCTTGAGATCCATTATCATTATTAGTGGTTTCTCTTTCATTTGTTAATGGATTGCATCATTGGCCAGTAATCCTATGGTGTCTACCATGTTCAACTCCAACTCATTTATTCACATTGTTAGACTTGTACTATCTAGTGATGGGTAGAAGACCCCAGATCTAGTTCCATCTATCTGGGCTGATTTTTTAGGATTCATACAAGATTACAAAGTGTGATGGTTATGATCATTCAGAGAGTCATCCAAGCATGGGTCCATGATTTTCCATCAGTGGACGAGACTTCTTGATCATTGTACATGTAATATTTACTTATATGTTGAGCATGGGTATGCCTCCCTCAACAATAATATCATGATGATAATATGTATTGTAACAAATGACGATCTCAACCAATTTGTTCTTGATCTAGACTTGTCACAAGGTAAAGCACTTTAGTCCTCAACCAGTGCTTCTGACTATGTACTTTAGGGGGGGAATCTATTACAGGTCATTTTTTCGCATCTACTCAAAAGGCTTGAAAACGAGATCAATCAACGTGCTTGTACACTTTGTCATTATCCCTTTGAAAATACCTAAGCATCACCTCTCCAAAAAGTATGAGTTTGAGGGTCAATAAGCTCAAAGGTAGTATTTTTAGCCCCAATGCAATGTGCATGCCTATCCACCTACAATGGTTGCAAGTTGCATATGTAAGCACCTGCATTGACCAGTGCAGGTTGCTTTACTTTACAGGTGCGATGATTCTAGAATTTCAGGAAAATTAAAAATTATTTTCGAATCTTCTCCTTCTAGAAGCTTCTAAGGTGGTTTTAACCATTTACCATGGATAGATATCTCAAATTCCTTCTCTAGAGGTATTATCTATTATCTTTTGAACTTATCCTCCATATGTGGATCTATATCCTATATTGGTAAATCCTAAACTACCACTTTCAACCTATAAATTTATTGCGTCCCATAGAGTTTGGGTTGGTTTTTGGAGATTATTAGTTCCCTCATGTTGTTTCTTTGAGCTTAAGGAATCATCATCCATTTATGAATTAGGTTTGAATGTGAAGGTTTGCTTTGTGGCAAAGAAGGACAAGACAATTGGGAGACATCTACAAAGTCAACATCTAGAAATGGTTGTAACTCTCTCCTTTATTTATTAATACGAAAAGGACTTCGTTTTCCTGTACTTGTGTGACATTGATTCTTATGTATTTCAATTCCATTCAGACTCATTGATTAGAGACATTATCTTATGCTATGTGTATATTAATGTTCTCTTTTTTGTTTTAGTTGTTGTTGCAGGTTCCATTTATAGCGCGTGGAACCTAGAGTTGGAGCTTATAAACAAGGAGAAGAGGAATTACTATAGATTCCAAGTAGGTCTCTCTTCTGTATTCTAATATCTCTAAGGAAAAGACAGATAATTTTTCTCTCTATTGTTCTAGATCAGGCCACTAGATCTAGCGAGTTCATTTTTGTCCGCATAAGTGAATTTTAAACATAACAAGGAAATAACTCATAAGAAATTTCAAGTGGGAGAGCATGTATATCTATGAATAAGGTGAAAGAGAACTTCCTTAAAAGTGAAATTGTGTTCCAAGTTATCACCAAGATATTGTATACCCTTCCCGATCTTGGTGAGAGTGGGGCTAGTAGCATACAAACTTGCCTTGCCTCCCAAAGTGAATTCACATGATGTGTTTCATATATCATTTCTTAAAATATATATACATGATGCTAATCATGTTAATGATTGGGATTTTATACAAGTGGAAATTAAGGGAGAATTCTAGCGAGAACCTCAATGCATACTTGACAGGGGGAAGACCATGCTATGGAATTGAGTCATCACACAGGTCAAGGTGCAACAAAAGCACTTTAGAGTGATGAAGCAACTTGGGAACTAGAGGATGCCATGAAAAAGGCATACCTATTTTTGTTCTCTATCTAGATTTAATTCTATAAATAAAAGCGTGTACACCAAAATTAATATATAAGAGAACTAGATATGCATGTCTAGTATATAAAAGAGATTAAGAAAAGATTCCATATTTTTAGATTTAGAATATTAAAAAAAAATATAAACTCCTTTTTTTGGCATGTCTGTTGAGAAGAGTCCATGGATGCTAGCATACAGGTCTCTGAGAGTGACTTTGGGTTTCTGGACACTGTCATGCCTATAGCATGAGAGCGACCAGGGGTTAAAAGGCTTAAAACAATAGTGGGACTCAGGGAGAGGATGTTTGCGTGGCTGACATGTCTCCTAAGGGTGTTGTTGCTGATGTGGATTGGTTTGGTTGATGTGTTCCATTGATTCCATTTCCTTAAGGTCACCAAGGAGGTTGAATCCCTTATAGTGGCCTTTATCATCGCATGTTTACCTTGGTTGACCAATTACTTGGGTAGACCTGGGAGGAGGGGGCGTTACATCCAAAAACCACACATTAACTCTACCAAGCAACCTTACCTCTAGTGTCTTTCTGTTATCCATGTTTGTTCCAACATGCCGCAAATCACATTGCTTTCATTCAACTGATGTATCCTTCAACATTACTTGTCCATAACACAAACATACGTATACTTTAATCACATAATATCAATTCATATCTACATGATACTGACCTCATAGATCTGTTAGGGATGCTCTTCCCACTTGCTTCCTCATAAGACCAGGAACCTCTTCATGCCATTCACCTACATAAGAAATCCTTCCACAAGAACGATCCCTAACAACCCTGTCAGACAACAACATACATACGTACATATATGCATATAAACATCAGCGTTAAACAATCATGATCCCTGATGACCCTGTCAGACAATGGCATATATATGTGTGTGTGTCTGTGTTAGCATGATCATGATCACAATACAATTACCAGGTATCATAAGATCGATTTTAAGAGAACTCCCTTTATCTGTGCACAACATACACAATATTGAGAACAACAGTTCCCAACATAGCCAAGGCATATGATGCCTAAAATTCATTTACCTTACCTCTTTGTTACCTTTCGCATGGTTGTCCTGCCATCGTCCATTTACAGCAATGGAACCAACAAATCCAATAGATTGTCATACTATTGCATTCAGTTTCCCTTTACTCATGCACCAAGAGTCACCCAAGTCTTACATTACTTTTTGGGTTTCATTTAGCTCTTCCTGAACTCCATTAACTTTCCTCCTTCCCCAACCAATTCCCAAGGCCCTCGAAACATAAAATGAAAGAACAAGAATAAAACCATGAAAAACCAATAACAATACAACACCACAAAAAAAGTGGCATGATCATGCACCAGACCTAAACAAAACTGAAATTCAGGTGCAAACAAATCATAAAAGACCGAAAGAACACAACTCCTAACAAACACCATGAATCAATCCCCATGGGTTCCCAATGATTCCAAGGGAAATCTCAACCCAAGACTTGTTAAATATTTCATGGCAGTCTTTTTTTCCATGCAATCTTCGCATCATACTGCCATAAACACATAGTTGTTAGTGTATAAATAAATATGATAGTATACCAATTATCTTACCTTTTTGTGCCAAACATGTTGCCTTGTCACTAAACACATCCATGCCATCTCTCACCGGACTCCAATTCCTTGACAGATCTAACATAACTGAAAACCAATTGTTATACATGTCAAGTACATGTTCACGAACATAGCACATATCTACATAATGTCAGATAAATCATGGTTTAGAAGACTTCCTGTATTCATGCAAAACACTCATTTGTTTGGAATTGCGGTTTCCAAACATACCTAAAGGAATTCTCACCCAATTCCTTTCTTTTACCTTTTAACTTGCTGCAATTGAGTCCTGTTTTGTACTGTCACATCACCCAATTGTTAGTCATGTAAACAAATCAAATATTACCTTGTCATGCTAATACCAAGCATGTGGCCCTACAATTATTCACACATGTTAGCCACATGTTCCAAATATCAAAAAATTATGTCTATTAATTTGAAATCAACCTTTACTAGGACTAAGAGTCATTCCATAATCAACTAACACTCATTAGTCATAATACTACAACTATCACCTACTTGCACTCAAGTACATATCAGTTGTCTCATCACATATTGAGTTAGTACAACCATCTTAAAAGGAGATCATTCTTCATACAACCTTATAGACACATACTATCATGCAATTAATAAAAAAATCAAACTACCTATAAACATACCATATTAGATAAACTAATAGATGACATAATCAAACACATACCTCAATGTATCTTAGGGGAGGCTATCACATCTGCATAGGTCAATCCAAATTAGTATGACACAGTATCACAATTATATCGACTCAATACCTGAATATCATAACCATAACCATATGCATAGACCAATCTAGATTAGTACAATATATTTAACATCGAGATCCTAGCTGCAATGGCCATACTCATCATGCATATGACTGCAATGCATATAATATCAAGTTACTACCATTCATGACTAACTGATGCGTACACATATGACGACACTAATGAACTAGCATCTACCATGCATGTAACCACAACAACAATAGAATGACAGAGATGCATATAACAACCATTAATAATGATACATGCATGCCAAACATATAACACATGCATGACAATCTTCTCCTACCCCAAAGTCTAGTGCTACAACCTCGCTCTAATAGTCTACATCTCCTCCTCCATCTTAGCCAACACATCATCATCATATCTTATCAACAACATGATGATGACATAACTACATATAATGACCTCACGATTCATATCTAACCTACAATGCATGCATAACCATAAACATAACAATGCATGCACAACAACATATAGACAGTGACATGCATAATAAATGCATATACAACCGACATGTATTCATGACAAGCACATCTCAACAATAACTTCTACATATCAACACAATTGTAACAATGACCACCACCATGCATGCATAACAAGAACATATACAACCTACATGCATGCATGAAAACCACATTCTGCCCATCCAGTCCAAGGGTTGAACCATACTCTGATACCACTCTATAGCACCGTCCTCTCGCATTTACCCAAATTAATAGGCCTATCAAGGTAAACATGTGACGAAGAGTTACTATGATATGACGCAACCTCCTAGATCACCTTAAGGAAGTGGAATCAACGAAACCAAAACTTCACTGACTTTCCTTAAGTGCTATAGGACCCCCAAGGGCTAAACCACCCTTCTAGGTCCCCAAACCTTGAGTTAACTGTTTTTCAGTGCCCTGGACTCCCAGATGTTGGCACAAAACTATTGAAATTTGATTGTAACCCTCCAATCGCATGCAAAAGCTTGCAAGGGAGCGAATGCAGTCTTTTTCACCCAGTTCTATGCCTGAGATTTGAGGCACGTTTTCAAGGCTAGTCCCTAGACCACTACCCAAAACTTGATGGAACTCTAAAAAACAATAAATGACACAAGGACAGAGCCTTCCATACAAAATTTAGACAAGAAATTGACCTAACCAGGCCTAACCATGAGAGACATTTTGTCAGACACATCATAAACATGTAATGTATAGGTCATAAATACACATATGAACATATGGAGCTCATACTTGATGCTCTCATATAATAGTTGCATTATCATTTATTAGGTCATCCATTTATTAGCCATTCATTTACTAATCAAAACATGATGAAAGCCATAACCAAGATTTGTCATAAACCATGTTTATAACCAACATATAACCAAAAGATTAACAATGATATAAAAACCATTAAAATCACATAATAATAAGCACATTTGATGATAAAACTCAAGCGGAAAGATTCTTATTATTCATATGCAAAAGCCAACCAATTCAAGGACTTCCATGTACCACCAGACCATATATTGAGCTAAAACAAATCTTTCTTATTAACGATCCTTTCGTGCAATATATATTGCACCACCCAAAGTGCACATGTGAAGAGGAGTTAAAACAAAATCTCAAGTTGATTCTTAGAATGATAGATGGTACTACATTAAGAAAATCAAACTATAAATAATTATTTTTGACCCAAACAATTGTCATAAGAAACCATACCATCTGTAATATGTATACTTGGCCATTAAAAGTTTGCAAAATAAATTTATATAACAATCAACTGAGTGAAAATCAACTCAGCTCTCTGGTTCAATGCCCGGAAGCCAGGTGAGCATATTGCTGAGTATCTCGTTGCTTTGTCCAACACCCTTCCATTAAAAAAATTAGTTTTCTGTTGAAAATTTTTTGGAGTAATAATACTCGTACATGAAAATTGATTTCAATCGTAAAAAAATAAAATTTGTATAGACATTGTGCTGATCATGAAAACATATCAGCTAGACTTAGCCACAAAGTGATAGATACAGAAAGAGTGCCCCTTTTGCGCCACTTCGATGTCCATGCTCTCCTCCAACTGGCAATAAATTCCCTGACCACCTGGACCTATTTTGAATTTTATTTTATCCCATCGAATGCCATTGATTCCTTTCCTTCCGCTATAACCATCCGATACAATTTTCATTACACTCCTTCCATTATTTTCCCAACCCTGAAAACCTGGAGCCTCCCACCGATGATAGCGTGAAGCAAAAGGACGCCAAAAGTGTTGAAAGTCATTCCATTCAGACACAGGTAAAATCCTTTTGCTCTCATCATTTAGCTGAGCCTTGTGGAAACTCACCTGAGAACGAGTATAAGTCTCTCTAACCTCAATATGGTAAAAATTGAAATTCATAATGGGTTGTTTCTCAATGTTTTTGAACATGAATATATATTCAGGAAATCCATGTCGTGAGAATCTGTTGTGTGGAGTGTACCTCCACTGCTCACATCTCTGATACAGATATTTCACTGTAGTAGTACCTCTTAAGGGTATATTTACCTCAATCTCCACATAGAATGGAGTATTCTTCTCTGCACCAGTGATGCTCTGGATCACAGGACTGGCCGTAACAGACTCACGTTTCCATTGATGCCATTCTAATTTTTGTGTGCCATCCAATGTCCACACAGAAAAAGAGTGTGTGTCTATGGAAAGACTCCAGCTTCTGAATATCAATTTAATACAAATACCATTCTCAGTTCTAAAAGAGGAGCAACTGTAGGGATACTTGACGGACTCAGATCTGGAAAACCTGATTCGCAAAGGTGGAAGATTCTTCCAACTACAGACATTGCTTCCTTCACTCAGATCCAGCATTCCAACATCGTATATCAAACTGCCATCTTCTTGACGACTTCTAGCCAAGGCAAATATACAGTCACGATGATCATCCAACACAAACTCTACACGTCTATCAATGTATTCAGGTATTGGAAGCCTCCATAAAAAACGGTGATAGCTGTAAACCCAGAGACCAAGGTAACTATTACGGTATATAACAAGTGAATTTCAGAGGATACGCTGATGGAGACTGGCATACTCTGGAAAACGATGTGTGACAGCATGGGCCCAGGTTCGATTCAGAGTCATTAAAACTGGCAACCGATACCATGGCAATCGCGTTAAGACTTTACCAAGAACAACGTCGTCCACAAGCCCATCTATTAAAGAACCTGGAAATAAATCATAAATTAGACTCAGTGACAATAACCATCTAACCAGCCATTCCTGAAACCACCTAACCCACCATGCTTGAACTTGATTGCAGATTTCAATTTAATCTAGATAAAAGTGAAATATTCCAAAATCTACCATCTAAATAAATAAAGATGACTCTCCCCAGGCCACAGAAATACATATAAAAACACATACCTGAAATAAGGTGATAGGAATTTCAAAAAGTATATTCCAAAATCTACCATCTAAAGCCACAGACATACATATAAAAACACATACCTAAAGTGGGAAGCAAATCCTGCAAGGGAGCTCCTACTCTTTCCTCGGCACGATTACGATTATCGTTTTTGTCCTCCTGCCTCTGTTGAAACTTATTCTTTTCCAAAGAAATAATCATTCTACATGTATGTGCAGGTGTTTGTTTCATTGTGCAGTCAGTACCTGTGTTTGTTTCTTTTCAGATGTGGTCTCTTTTCATGAGATCCATTCTTCTTTCTGTTCTTACAGAAAATGTTGTATATATTGCCTCAATATAATATATTGCTTTTCTTTCTGAAAAAATCTTCAGTCGTGATGAGGTTGCACAAGAAAATTGCGAGTTCCGCAACGGACTGTTGAAATATTAATTTCACGTGCACATTTATTTTTACAAAACAATTGAGGAAAACCGCCAACCTCCATCGGACCGCTTTTGCTAAAGGACTGGCATTCCCTCAAACTCACCCGGTGCAATCACTTTTTGACGCGTGTTCCTCTGTACGTTTTCAAAATAGCTTTTCATCGGGACATTGCGTTCAACAAATATGGGGCGTCCGACATTGTTCCGAACCGTTCGATTCAAAGGATGGTGGATGTCCGTCCAATTAATCTAAAGCTGCATTCAGGCATGACATTGCGTGAAGTTTTTGGTTGACTGCCAGTAAAACATAAATGAAATTAAATGTGTTCGTAGAGTATTGGTAAAAGTTTTAATTTTTAATGTCTTTTGTGGTGGAGATTTTGTAATAAGGAGGAGCGTATAATGAATTTCTGTTGAAGAATATGTGAAGTGAGTGAAACGCGCAGCATCGCTGATATATGATTTTTTTTACAGCAGTATATGTAAAAGTTTTTTTTACAACAGTGAATGTAAAAGAGATTTTTACACACAACAGTCTAAAATCTCAAGAGGAGACAGAGTAATGTTTTATGTTGTTGAAATGTTTTTTTTGGCGAATCCCTCTGAGAGAGAGAATGAATTTTGTATCAGGAATTTTATTTTAATGAATACAAAGCTTTTGTGGGTGTATGTAATACTTTGTTCTCAGAAATTAGTTATAACTTCCCAGTGTTAAGATCGTGGAGATAAACAGGGCATTGTCTCTGTGTTCAGTTAATTTGTTTTTAGAATTTTACCAGAAAAATTTCCAACAGTGGTATCAGAGCTTGTCCAGGCTCTTTGAAGGTGTCAAAGATGCTGAAGGAAGGAGTTTTTTGCTGCAACAACTTCTCCAGTAGAGTGAAGTCTCAGGCAAAAGAATCCAAGGTATTTCTCAAAGTTTTTTTGTGTTGCTGCTGTTGAAGACAGTCAGTGTTTTTTTTTAATATACAGTCAAGGATTTAGAAGCATAGCTGAGAAGGCAAGGAATGACCAGCACCAGCACTAGTATGGGTATTTTTAATACTCAGCTCCCACAGTTTAATGGGAAAAACTATGACTATTGGGAAATAACCATGAGAGCCCTGTTTGCCTCACAAGATTTATGGGAATTAGTTGAAGATGGTTTTGAAGAATCAGCAGATGAAAATGAGTTTAATAGGTTAACTCAGGCAGGGAAAGATCTATTGAAGAGCAATAGGAAGAAGGATTCAAAAGCCCTTGTGTTTTTGTATCAAGCAATGGACCAGAGTGTGTTTCCAAGGATAGCAGCAGCTAAGACATCCAAAGAAGCATGGAAAACTCTCAAGACAACCTATCAAGGCATGGAGAAAGTGAAGACAACAAAACTACAGTTGCTGAGGAAAGATTTTGAGAGTCTATGCATGAAGGAGCCAGACAAATTGACTCATTATTCACACATGTAATTGGTTTGGTCACACAGATAAGGACTCATGGAGAAGTTCTTGAAGAAAGGAGGATTGTGGAGAAACTGTTGAGGGTCCTACCCTCAAAGTTTGATGTGATTGTCACCACCATAGAAGAGACAAAGGATCTCTCAAACTTTTCAGTTGATGAACTTCATGCATCACTGATAACACATGAGCAGAGGTTGAGTAGAAATGAAAACTCATCTCTAGAGCAAGCCTTCAAGACCCAGATGTCCTTTGAAAGAGGAAGAGGTCAAGGCAGAGGAAACAAGAGAGGAAGCGGCAGAAGCCAAAACAGAGGTGGAAGAAACAGTGCAGCAAATGCTCAAGGAAGAGGTAGCAATCCAAATCAGAACCAAGGCTAAGGCAACAGCCAACAAACAGGACAACATCATGCTCAAGGACAAAGGTATGAAAAATCCAATGTCCAATGTTATTACTGTAAAAAATATAGGCATTATGCAAATGAATGTAGAAAGAAGGAGCATGATATGACTAATAGATCAAGTGCAAATATCACTAGAGAAAATATTAGCCAAGATAATGTGCTTTTAGCTTGTAACATGGCTGAAACAAACAGTGATAATATATGGTTTCTAGATTCCGGTTGTAGTAACCATATGACAAGAAACATAGCCTTGTTTTCTAAATTAGATTAAAATGTGAAATCACAAGTCACACTTGGGACGATAGTAAAATCTCTGTTATGGGAAAAGGAGAAGTAAAAATATTTACAAAGAAAGGTGAAAAGAAAACCATAGCAGATCTCTATTATGTTCCTGGAATGAGATGTAACCTCTTGAGTATTGGACAACTTGTTCAAAAGGGGTACAATGTTTTCTTTGTGAATGATGTATGCACCATCATTGATAGAGCACCCAGCAAACAATCCATTGTTGAAGTGAAGATGACGAGGAACAGGATGTTCCCTCTCAGGATAAGGGCAGATTTGAAAAACAAAGAAGTAATTGCAGCAGTTACCCAAGAGGCTTTCCAAAGCGTACCAAAGGATGAAAATTGGTTGTGGCACTTGAGATTTGGACATCTCAACTTTGGAGGTCTTAACTTGTTGAGTAGAAAAGGAATGGTAAGAGGATTACCATTGATAGACAAGCGAGACAACCTTTGTGAAGGTTGTATCTTGGGGAAACAACACAGAGAGAGTTTTCCATCCGGGAAAAGCATAAGGGCAAAAACACCCTTACAAATTGTCCACTCGGATTTATGTGGACCAATGCAAACTCCATCATTAGCAGGCAGCCAATATTTTTTAATATTCATTGATCATTTCACCAGAAAGACTTGGGTTTATTTCCTAAAGAACAAAAGTGAAGTGTTTGAAAAATTTCGAAATTTCAAAGCACTTGTAGAAAACCAAAGCGGGTTGCATATCAAAGTTTTAAGAATTGATAGAGGAGGTGAGTATATCTCCAAGGAATTCCTACGGTTTTGTAGAGAAAATGGAATACACAAACAGTTTACAGCTAGGTACACCCTGCAGCAAAATGGAGTTGCTGAAAGGAAGAATAGGACCATCATGGATATGACAAGGAGCATGTTGAAGGCAAAGCATTTTGCCAAATGATTATTGGGCTGAAGCTGTACATTGTGCAGTGTATATTTTGAATAGGTGGCCTACAAAAGCTGTGATGAACAAAGTGCCGGAAGAAGCATGGAGTGGGAGAAAGCAAGGAGTCACCCACATGAAAGTTTTTGGTTGTGTGGCTTATGCACACATTCCAGATCTGCTAAGGAGGAAGTTGGATAGCAAAGGGGAGAAATGTATTTTCATTAGATACAGTGAGGAATCCAAAGCTTACAGGTTGTATATCCCATCTACCAAGAAGTTTTTTGTGAGCAGAGATGTTCAATTCATTGAGGAGGAAGCTTGGGATGGAAGCATAGAGAAAACCGTTAATGTTAAAAACTATTTGTCTCATGATGAAGATGATGAGGAGATGGCTGAAATATATCCCGAAACAGCAGCGCCAACACAAGGACAGTAAGGGACACCCTTGAGGAGAAATAAAAGTGCTTCTCCAAGCACACCACAAGGAGGAAATTCAAGTGCATCTTCAAGCACTTGCACACCAAATGAAAGAGGTAAGAAATTCAGAAATTTAAGTGATATTTATGATGAAGGAATGAATTCCTTGTTTGCTTTGTATTGTCATGTTGATGACCCTATTCATTTCGAAGATGCAATTAAAGATAAGAAATGGATAGAAGCTATGGATGAGGAGACGAATACCATAGAAAGAAACAAGACATGGGATTTAGTTGAGCTACCAAAAGGAAAAGAAGTCATTGGAGTCAAATGGGTCTACAAGACCAAAAGTAATGCTGAAGGAAAAATAGAAAGACACAAGGCAAGACTGGTTGTCAAAGGATACAAGCAGTAGTATGGGAGAGGTTATGAGGAAACTTTCGCACCGGTTGCAAGAATGGAAACCGTGAGAGCAGTGTTGTCCATAGCAGCACAAAACAAGTGGAAAGTTTACCAAATGGACGTGAAGTCAGCATTCCTGAATGGAGTGTTAATTGAAGAGGTTTACATTGAACAACCTCCAGGCTATGAGAAGAAAGGCCAAGAGCACAAAGTGTGTAGATTGAAGAAAGTTCTCTATGGGTTGAAGCAAGCACCAAGAGCGTGGTACAGTAGGATAGATTCCTATCTACTGGAAAATGGATTCGACAAATGTGAGGGAGAACCCACCGTCTACATCAAAGAAAAGGATGGTAAATTACTAATTGTTGTGTTGTATGTTGATGATGTTATCTTCACAGGTAATGATGAATATCTCATTGAAAATTTCAAAGCGGTCATGAAAGAGGAATTTGAAATGACTGACATGGGTTTGCTGAGATGCTTCTTAGGAATAGAAGTAGATCAAAATGAAAATGGGATTTTTATCTCACAGGAAAAATATGTTAATGAAGTATTGGAAATATCTAATATGCAGGACAACAAGGCAACAATCACTCCCACAGTGATGGGATTAAAACTCAGCAAAGAGGACAACAACAAGGATTTTGATCCTAATTTGTACAAGAGCATAGTTGGTAGCCTCATGTATTTAACTGCAACTAGGCCAGATATAATGTTTGCTGTTAGTTTAATTTCCAGATTTATGGAGAGGCCAAAAGAAGCACATTGGTAGGGAGCAAAAAGAATTCTGAGGTATGTTAAAGGTACTAAAAGGTTTGGCATTTTATATACTATCTCAGAATGTTCAGATTTAATTGGATACACTGATAGCGATTGGGCTGGAAGTGTAGATGATCGGAAAAGCACATCCGGTTATGTATTTCACATGGGTTCAAGAGCTATTTCATGGGCTTCTAAAAAACAACCTATTGTAGCATTGTCTACAGCAGAGGAAGAATATGTGGCAGCTACACCAGCAACATGTCAAGCAGTTTGGATGAGAAGGATGTTAAGGAGCTTAGGCCAAGAGCAGGCAAAAGGGTCGGTGATTTTTTGTGACAATAGCTCAGCTATTGCATTATCCAAGAATTTGGTGTTTCATAAGAGAACGAAACACATTGACACAAGGTTTCACTACATCGGGGAATTGGTAAGCAATGGAGAAATTATTTTACAACATTGCAGAACTCAGGAATAGGTAGCAGACATTCTGACAAAGCCATTGGATCAGAAGAGCTTTGAATTTTTGAGGAAGTGTTTGGGTATGATTGAACGCCCAGCAGTTGAAATTAAAGGGGAGTGTTGAAATATTAATTTCACATGTGCATTTATTTTTACAAAACAGCTGAGGAAAACCACCAACCTCCATCGGACCACTTTTGCTAAAGGACTGGTATTCCCTGAAACTCACCCGATGCAATCACTTTTTGACGCGTGTTCCTATGTATGTTTTCAAAACAGCTTTTCATCGGGACATAACGTTTAACAAATAAGGGGCGTCTGATATTATTACGAATCGTTCGATTGAAAGGATGGTGGATGTCCGTTCGATTAATCTAAAGCTGCATTCATACCTGCAGGAAATGACATTGCGTGAAGTTTTTGGTTGACTGCCAGTAAAATATAAATGAAATTAAATGTGTTCGTAGAGTATTGGTAAAAGTTTTAATTTTAATGTTTTTTATTTCTTACGGAGGTATGGGCCTAGTAAAAATGTATTTACGTGTTATGTTTTTTTTATGTATTGTATATGCATTGTAATGAAAAGGTGAAAGTGCACAACAGTGTGAAGGAAAAGCAAGCAGTGCTTAATGTCTTTTGTGCTAGAGATTTTGTAATACGCAGGAGCGTATAATGAATTTCTTTTGAAGAATATGTGAAGTGAGTGAAACGCAGAACAGCGCTGATATATGATTTTTCTTACAGCAGTATATGTAATTTTTTTTTTACAACAGTGAATGTAAAAGAGATTTTTACACACAGCAGTGTAAAATCTCAAGAGGAGACAGAGTAATGTTTTCTGTTGTTGAAATGTTTTTTTTGGTGAATCCCTCTGAGAGAAAGAGAATGAATTTTGTATCAGGAATTTTATTTTAATGAATACAAAGCTTTTGTGGGTGTATGTAATACTCTATTCTCAGAAATCAGTTATAACTTCCCTGTGTTAAGATCCTAGAGATAAACAGAGCATTGTCTGTGTGTTTAGTTAATTTGTTTTTAGAATTTTACCAGAAAAATTCACAACACCGACGTGTGGAAAAGAATCGACTGTTTAGTTATATGTCTCTACAGTTATTCGTTTGATGCGAATGTAAGTTGCAATACAAAAGATTGTTCGGTTGTTGTCACAATGCTTTCGCTGTCTAATCTGTCTGGGTCGGTCAGGATTATGTAGGTTTGAGAGTTGTTTTAGGTTATTATTTTTTCCCTTGAAAAAATGTTGAATTTTCTAAAGAAAAAGCTTATGGCCGGAATTTGCCTGGAGTGGTGTTTTCCCATAGAAGAGATGCTCTATCCATGTAAATATTACACAAAAATAAAAATAAAAGTAAAATTTAAAATTATAATAATTATTATAATTTTAAGTAAAGATATTATGGAGAAATCACATAGAATTCATAGAGTCAACGACTTTCGAAGCTGAATTCTATGTGATTTTTCTGGAAGATCTTTACTTAACATCATCAACTACATAATGTTAAAAAAAAATTACACGGAGAGCAGAGTAGTGACTTTCGTGAAGCTGGATTTTCCAGCGACAGACTTAAAAAACACAGTGTTACTCACAGCAAAAAACAACAAAGTAGAACAAAGCATTCTCCACCATTTTCTCCACAGAGACTCTTGCTCTCTTTTTCTCTAACTTGAAAAATGACTTTTACATGCTTCTTTATCTCAACATACAATTTTTTACATTAATGCATGACTGAACAAATAATTAATACATTGTTGTTGTTGAGTGTAGACAGTAATCACGTGGAGTGTGCGCAATGGTCACAGAATGAATGCTTGCCCATATCTATTTACCAAAATACATTAAATGCCTTAAATACATTTTTGTATTGTTGAATGGTTTGCGCGGCACTTATGTTTTCACTTCAGTCCTTCCATCTTTAAATAGAGACGCAACCTGCAAAAATACTTTTGATAAGTATGGTTGTTTTTAGGGTTTTAACGCCGTGGTCGGGATTAATATTTTCAACACTACCCCTGAATCACAATTGTTGCCATTGACAATTCCCAAATAGTTTATGAGATAAACAAAACTTTCACGTGGCAATGGCTTTGTGAAGATATCAGCAAATTGATCATGTGACCTTCAGTGCTACAATACAATTTCATCATTGTTAATCAACTCTATAATAAAATGATTTTAACATCAATATGCTTGGTACTCTTGTGAAGGACAAAATTCTTTGACAATGCAATTGCTGAGGTGTTGTCGCAGAGAATAGTGGTTGTTCCCTCTTGGTCATGACGAAGATTCCTCAACATCCTTCTCATCCAAATTTTCTGACATGCTGCTGCTGTTGCTGTGACATATTCAACTTCTACTGTTGAAAGTGACACTATTGGCTACTTCTTGGAGGCCTATGAAATGGCTTCGCAAACCAAATGAAAAACATATCCTAACATGCTCTTTCTATCATCGACACTTCCAACCCAATCACTTTTAGTGTAACCAACCAGCCTGAAATCACTTGTTGTTGTGTACAAAATGCCATAATGTTTTGTCCTATTGACATACCTTAAAATCCTTTTCACTACTTGCCAATGTGTCTCCTTGGGTGTCTCCATAAACCTCAACACCAAACTTACTGCATACATTATATCTGGCCTAGTGGCGGTCAAATACATCAAGATGCCTATCGTGCTTTTGTATAATGTCGGATTAACATTGATGTTGCAATTTTCTTTGCACAACTTCAACCCCATGATAGTTGGAGTTGGTGTGGGATTGTTGTTCTACATTTTAAACCTCTTCAAAATGTCTACCACATACTTTGCTTGAGAGATTAAAATGCCATTTTCTGTTCGCTTCACTTCTATGCCCCAAAAATATCTTAACTGTCCCAATTCAATTATTTCAAATTCACTCTTCATGACTTGTTTGAAATCAACGATGAGGAAATCATCACTACCTATAAAAATCAAGTCATCTACATATAAGACAACAATAAGAATCTTACCATCACTCTTTGATGTAGAGAGTAGGCTCACCGTTACATTTGTCGAAACCATTGTCCAACAAGTAGGCATCTATCCTGCTATACCTTGCGTGCGGTTCTTTTTTAAGCCCATAAAGAGCTTTCCTCAACTGATACACTTTGTCTTCTTGGCCTTCTTTCTCATAACCAGGCGGTTGCGCAACATACACTTCTTCTTTCAGCGCCCCATTCAAGAACGTTGATTTTACATCCATTTGATACACTCTCCATTTATGTTGGGCGACAATCGCCACAACTGCGCACACTGTTTCCATCCTCACGACTTGCGCAACCGTCTCTGCGTAATATCTTCCATGTTGTTGCTTGTAGCGTTTGACAACTAGCCTTGCTTTATGTCTTGCAATCTTTCTCTCAATGTTTCTTTTGGTCTTATAAACCCACTCCACTCGAATGACATGTTTTCCTTTCGGAAGGTTCACTAACTCCCATGTGTCATTCCTTTCTATTGCTTCTATTTCTTCCTCCATTGCCACAACCCATTTTCTTATTTGACTGCATCCTCAAATTGGATCGGGTCATCTACATGACAAAACTAGGCAAATAAGGAATTCATGCCAATGCTACTATAAACTTCATCTTGCTCATAAATTTCATTTAAATTTCTGAATTTTGGTTTTCTTGTGCTTGCTAAAGATGGGCTTGACATGTCACTTGGTGTTACGCTTTGCGGTGTGCTTGGAGAATCACTTGCTTGGTTGCGCGAAGTTGTCCTATTATTTGTTGATGGTGTTGCTTGCTGCCTGGTTTGTTGCACTTGAATAGGAGTAGAGGGAGTCACTGTTGAGGAATTATCTGTTGCTGTTAATTCCTCTTTTTCCTCATGTGGAATACATGCTTTCAAATTGACTCTCTTCTAAAATTCCATCCCATGCTTCCTCTTCTATAAACTGCACATCTCTGCTAATTATGACCTTCTTGGTTAATGGATTGTAGAGTTTGTATGCCTTGGATTCATCACTGTATCCAATAAATATACATTTCTCCCACCTTGCTATCCAACTTCTTCCTTAACTTATTCAGGACATGTGCATATGCTACACATCCAAAAACTCTCATGTGGGCAACACTATGCTTTCTTCCACTGGATGCTTCTTCAGGAACTATGTTCTGGATGCTTTTGGTTGGACATCTATTCAAGATATATGTTGCACAAGCGATAGATTCAGCACAATAATCATTTGGCAAATGCCTTTCCTATATCATACTCCTTGCCATTTCCATAATGGTCCTATTATTCCTTTCGGCCACACCATTTTGCTGAGGTGTATACCTTGTTGTAAATTGCTTGTGAATTGCATGCTCCCTGCAAAATCGAAGGAAATCATTTGAGATGTATTCTCAACTTCTGTCAGTCCTGACGACTTTGATGTAGTGTCCACTTTGCTTCTCAAGAAGAGCTTTGTATTAGTGAAAGCACTCAAACACTTCACTTTTTTGTTTTAGGAGATAGACCCATGTCTTCCTTACGCAGTCATCTATGAAGGTCAATACATAATGGCTGCCACTAATTGATTGTGTCTGCATTGGTCCATATAAATATGAGTGGACAATCTCCAAAGGTGCCTTGGCCCTTATTGACTTTCATACCGGAAATGTCTCTCTATGTTTCTTGCCCAAGATACATCCTTCACATAGGCTGTCCGGTTTTTCTATGAGTGGCAAACCCTTCATCATGCCTTTCCTATGTAGCAAATTAAAACCTCCAAAGTTGAGATGACCAAATCTCAAATTCCATAACCAATTTTCATCTTTTACCTCTGCTTGAAAGTTGACTTGTGTGACAGCTGCCTCTTTTCTTCCATTCTCTTGTGAGTTCATTGAGAGTTGTGCTTGTGCACCTTCTTTCTACAAATTTGATTTTAATTTTAGGGGAAACATTCTATTTTTTGTCATTTGAACCTTTGCAATCAGCTATCTGTTTGGAGGTCTATCCAAAATTGTGCACACATCATTTTTGAAGAAGACATTGTAGCCCTTTTGCATGAGTTGTCCAATGCTTATGAAGTTATGTTTCAGATCAGGGACAAAGTAATTATTTGAGATGTACTTCTTCTCCCCCTTCTTTGTTAGGATATTAATTCTACCTTTTCCCATGACAGAGACTTTGCTATCAGACCCTAATTTCGCTTCAAATTTCACACTTTCATCTAGATTGGAAAAAGTTTCTATGTTTCCTGACATGTGGTTGCTACACCCTGAATCTAGATACCATATATCACTCTGTTTTTCTTGTGCTACATTACAAGCTAAAAACATGTTGTCATGGTTCTAATTTTCTTTTGTGAAATTTACACTTGGTTTGTTACTAATGTCATATTGCTTCTTTCTACATTCAATTTCATAATGACCATATTTCTTACAGTAATGACATTGAACTTGAGATTTATCATACCTCTGACCTTGTGCTTGATTTTGGCTTGGGCCTTGACTTGGATTTTGATTGTTGCCTCTTCCACTTGAGCTTGAAGGGCTGCTTCTTCCTCTTCCTCTAGCATATGATCTTCCTCTACCTTGACCTTGACCAAATGATACTTTTGTCTTGAAGGCATGCTCCAATGAGGAGCTTGTTGCTCTATTCAGTCTATGTTCATGAGAAATCAGTGATGCATTAAGGTCATCGACTGAGAACTGTGAGAGATCCTTTGTCTCTTCTATGGCCACAACAATGGCATCAAACCTTGCTAGAAAACTTCTCAAAACTTTCTCAACTATTCTTCTTTCCTCAAGTGTCTCACCATGAGACTTGATTTTAGTAACCATCCCACTTACATGTGTAAAAAATGAGTCTACATTCTCAGACTCTTTCATACAAAGTGTTTCAAGGTCTCTTCTCAACATTTGCAGTTTTTTTTTCTTTTTGCAATGCCTTTGTAGGCTATCTGGAGGGTGTCCCATGCTTGCCTGGACTTCATTGCTGCTTCAACCCTTGGGAAAATATTTTCATGAACTGCTTGAAAAAGGTAGAAGAGGGATTTTGCATCCTTCTTCTGGTTGTCCCTTAACAAATCTCTTTCTGCTTGAGATAAGGCATTGTATGTTGCTGCATTTGCTGGTTCTTGAAAACCATTCTCCACGGAATCCCAAATGTCTTGAGAAGAGAAGCCTTCACTTTAATAGCCCAATAATGATAATTTTTTCTATTAAACTAAGGTATTTGAGGATTAGTCCAATTTGTGCTTTGTTTTCATTTCTGAGTGAAAAACAATTTCTACTTGTTGGTAAATACGCTAAAATGCTAAAAACAATATTTCCCTCAAAACAATTTTAACTGCTAGTAAAAACACTTGCTTTTACACTAATAGAGTTTAACCCACTCTCATACCATGTTAATTTTTTTTTTTACGCGGAGAGGCAGAGTAGTGACTTTCATGAAGCTGATATCAGGCAGCAACACAGTAATAATTGAATTCTAAATCATGAAAATACATTCATATGAGACTGTGGCTCATTCACCAAGTAAAACAAATGTTTTACAATGATTTACACTTCATGTTGACTAACACACATTAAACAGTCACTGTTTTTTTTCACCCACCCAGCAAAATTTGCTCCACCATAATGAATTTTACATACTTCTTTATCTCAACATACAATTTTTTACATTAATGCATGAGAGAGCAAATAATTAATACATTGTTGTTGTTGAGTGTGGACAATAATCGCCCAGGTGTTTGTGGAGTGTGGGAAAATAGTCACGGAATGAATGCTTGCCCGTATCTATTTACCAAAATACAGTAAATGCCTTAAATACTTTGTTGTGTTGCGGAATGGTTCACCCCGTACTTATGTTCTGGCTTCACCTGGTACTTCTTCTGGCTTCAGTCCTTCCATCTTCAAACAAAGATGCAACATGAAAACCTTACATCTTCAAACAGAGACTCAACATGCAAAAATACTTCTGACAAGTATGGTTGCTGAGATTAATATTTCCAACACAAAAGCATCCAATATGAAATTATTATAATTACATAAATTACATAAAAATGAAAAAATGAAATAAAATATAAAAATATAATTATAATTAATAATTAAACCAATATAGATCCATCTTAACTTCGGATCTACCAAAAGGTCAAATCTCTTGAGGTGCAAACCTCTTTTATAGTGAAAAGAGATTTTCTCCCAACCAATAATTGATCGAACATACGTTAAAATGGATCTAACATAGTCTTAGTTATAATGCCCTACAAATCAGGGACAATCAAGGCTTTTGTTAGATAAGTTAAGTATTTTTGAAATTCCAATATAATTATTCTAACTTTTAAGCTTAATTATATGATTAGTTTACGTTTTTAAAGTTATTTATTTTTTTGTCAATCTAAAAGGGTCAATTATATTATCATGAAAATATTGTTTACAAAATGTTTTTCAACGGCTAGGAAAGTCGGAGTATGCAGATGTTATGCTCATAGAACCATTTATTCTGCTAGGCTGAATAACCTTACATGCCAAAATGGTGACAAAAATGATAGACAACCTCTGAACATTTTGAACATTCTATCATGGAGGTGGCTATGGTGGGGGTGAAGGAGGCACTGCGAACATGCCTGATCTCTTGTGCATGTGAAATTCTATATGCTCAACTCTAGCCTCCAACAAATTCAAGTGTTCATTCATTCGACAGTGGCTCTGAAAGATGTTGGCTAGATGCTCTAAGATCTCATTATGACTAAATTGGATATCTTCCATGTAGGCAATGAACTTATTGCTATCCTCATATTGGTGCCCTTGAAGGGTGTCTAGGTTGGCATGGATGCTTCTCAGTTGTTCCACGATTGAGTCCATAGTGACTGACATGACCACACGACCATGGGAACGACCCTGTTCTTGGGAAACTTTCCTTTCTTGTCCCACACTCTATGAATCTATAGACAATGGACTATGGATGCCTGAACGATGGCTAACCTGCCTCTGCTTCCATCTGCCTCTGTGAGGGTGGCCCTCAGATGAAGCTTGGCAGAAGGCGTGCTAAATTCTTGTACCTGAGACACAAATATTACCCCATGCTCCATGAGTTCACCACCCCCACGACCATAGACAGACAATTCCAAATTCGAACAACAAAGTGAGGGTAGACACATGATCGAGCAGTAGAACCCACAAAACACTGGCCTGCCCACATACTTGAATTTCCCAAAATAATTCACCCAAACACTACAACCAAAAATGGAAAGAGACTTCCTAGTCCAACCCACCCAAACTAGGACAAACTTCAAAATATTGCTGTCATGCGGAAAGAGTCGTTAGTGCGGACACAACCGACTTCCCTAGAAGAAAAAGCTTTCTAGTGACAAACAAGACAAATAAAGCTACTTTTCTCTAAACATGCATTGCAATTACAAGTAATCAGGGGATCTTTAACATACCTCTAGTCCAACGCTTTGTAGTAGTCCAGCCTCGCCGATCCGGATGAGCTCCTCCTTCTCTTCGAAACCTGCATTCACTAACAAGCCAAAAGATTAAATAGCACCTGATAAACTCATAAAACAATACATATCTATCATATAGACCAAGGAGTATATGAAACAAACCATGAATAACAATCTGTTGAGAAAAATAAGTTCATTTGCATTAAAAGGTAACAAAAGGAACCATTACAACCTGAGCCTTGGTGTTGTGCACCAGCAAGAGTTTTCCTTTACTTTGATTAGCTCACCCACTCTCAAATAAGGCTAGGAAAGGATGGGAATCTCTCCTCTCAAGCTTTACAAGGGAGTCCTAATTCCAGCAGCATCTACCCTTAGGAATGTTTAGTTTTCAACCTCCCTCCCTTTGGCCCAATGCCTGTATTTATAGTGCTCTAGAGGAAGTCATTCAGGTCCACCATCAATGGGATAAGCCCCTCTTTGGATGGTATAGCTCCCCTCTTGATGGGATAAGTTCTTCTTTGGTAGGGATACATGAACCATCTGGAGGCGCTCCATACACGTCAAACAAGCTTCTAGAAGGCTCTAGAAATGACCACAAGTAACTTTTTTGGAGTGAAACTTGCGCCTTTTGACCTTTACAGGAGTACGCACCCATTGCTTTACATACAGAGCGTACAAGTACGCAGGTATTGTGAACTTGGAGTGCGTACACGCAGGTAAGGCTAAGAGAAACTGCGTACCCAGAGATATATAGATTTTTAATGACTTTCTCTCTTTCTTGAAGTTTGACATGGAGAGCAGAGGTATGAGGCTTGCCAAGGAGGATAGTATGATAGTTGATGGAGCCATACTAACTGTAAATAGTCATGGTGACAAATTTTAGTGTAACAGATTGCCCCCTAAAGTGCGAAGCCTGTAGTAGACAAGGGTTTCATATCATCTAGGAAGGGTGAAGTACTTTATCATTTCAAGGATTATCTTGTGGAGAGCCCAGTCGGAACCTGCAAGTATTCAACACAAAATACATATATATGATCATATCATTGCTGAGGTAGGCATTCCCATACTCAGATTGAAAACTTTAACTAATTGACTATCTACTGCTGTGATACAGGAATGATTCTGTAGTACATCATAATTATAGACTTTTGTAGACACAGTATGGACGCAACCATCTGTTTATGATTAGTCTACTATACAATGAATACAAAAATCCTCGCAGCCTGGATGGTGGAAACTAGATCCAGGGTCTTCATTTCTACTTCCCGAACAGGTACGATTCTATCCATGTGAATAAATGAGTTGATGTCGAACATGGTAGAAACCACTTGATTACCAGTCAATGATGTAAACTGTTAACAAGCGTGAGAGAGACCACTAGTGATGTCAATGGTTCTCAAAGTACCCAGTACAATCCATGAGATGCGAATGAATGGGTTGATGTCGAACATGTCACGGAATCCTTCGATCGAAAGTAAATGATGTAAACTGTCGTCAAAGGCGAGAAACCTGCCATTGATGCATACAGACTTCAAGGTACTGACGATTCCTAGGTCATCTTTCTAGATAATGTGCTGATGTCAATAGAAAGCGACCTGTTGCAGGCAAGCCCACAACACGAAATCATAGATCAAGTTGAAGAAATGTAGCTGTAAGGACTGACTCAGGGATGGTCAAAATGGATGACGAGTATTTTGCAGATGAATGTTTATTGCAGAGACCTCTTGAACACATAACGACACGACAGATGGCTTGGTGACATTTGACCCAAAGTTAATACCCGGTTAAAGACTTTCAATGTGGTTTAATCAACTGTGAGGCAAAGGATTTCCCAAACCAGGTGAATGAAAGTGTCGTGTTCAAGAGTGGTAATAAAGATTCTTCTGAGACAAAGGATAACAAATGGGCTCATTTTTCTCTCTTTTCCCCCACCATTTCTGGCAAGTACCTCTTTATTTTTTACAAGCTTGAGGAGGATAACATATGCTTGATTATAAGCTCATCCTTTGGATGAGTCCAACTTAGTTTTGATTCGAACCCTAAGAAGGAGGGGTCAGTTCCTGTTTGTAATCGAACATGTCCTCTACTGTGAAATTTTAACGAGTCTAGTATAGGAGAAACTCGGCGTTTTTCATTTTTAGAGAGTCTGAAAAAACTAAAGAAGACTCCAGGTTGAACTTTTTCGTAAAGTTGTGTCTCCCAAGCCCGAAAAAGTATAAAATAATACCTGAGAGAACCGCTTAGTCTTGCGACCAAGGAGTACTTTCATGATTAGTGCCTCTGACCTGAAAATTAAAAAGCGATCAAGGACACGTCGTTTTATTTCCGTATCGAGTTTGAAACGACAAAAACCCGGCAATCTTTTCCTGTTTTTACGGTCAGAAAAGAGCTATAAGGGGACCGTCTTTTAATTCCGTTTTAACGAGTGTAAAAGAAACGCTCGACGATATTTTCATATTTTAGGAGTCAGAAAAGGGCTTAAAAGATGACTCTGATGTTTTGGTTCGTGATTAATGATAATTTTCCTTGAAAGTCCTATTGTCCTGCACAAAAAACGACACATTACTCATACCTGTTTAAGATAAGCAAAAATGCATTGAGAAATATCCTTCCATGGTGAAAAATAAACAAATTTAGCATTCCTTTATCCAAAAAACCTATAAAAAGACTTTTTACCATGTCATTTTTACCATTTTACTGTTGAAGGAGAGAAAAGGGCTTTTGGCAAGAAACTTCCCGTGGACTTTGCGGAGAATCCGACCGTTGGAATCGAGTGCCGTCTCTTTCAGGTATTTCACAACATCCTCCTCTTTGTTTTCATCCATTTAGAATTTCATTTCAAGCCCTATTTTGATTTTTTGAGGGCTTTGGGGTTTTAGGATCCGCCTTTCGGGGTACGCAGGTGCCCCATGGGCGACCTGCGTACCCCGAAATTTTCGTTCATGGGAAAATGGCAGGAGTACGTAGCCTACCTTCAGAATAGCTGCGTCCATACACTCTGTTTCTGAACGCGGGGTGCGTACCCTCGCAAAGCAATTTCAAAACCCCAAATCTCAAAACCTAACCATTAATTTTTGATCTAATGAATTCTAATGAATGTTTTCTGGTGTGTATATTGCCCACCATGCTTGATTGGCGCGAAAGCGAACACAAAGATGTCGATTTGGCCGCAATAGATCATCAACCCTCCATTTATGCTTTGAAGGCATGCGGTCTCTACAAATATTGGGCCATACCTGGCATGAGGGCCCATGTGCGATTCTTAGAATGGCTGGTTGAAAGGTGGAACGTTCAGGATCAATGCTTCTACATCAGAGGGCACCAGCTCGAGATAGAGCCCTCTGACATATATTTTCTCACTGGTTTGCCTAATAGGGGCGAGCAACTGACTCTGTCCGGGACTAGGCCAGGTGGCCAATCCCTTGCTAGCCTCCGACCAGAGTGGTGCAACAATCAAAACCAGGAGAAAGGGATAGAAATCAAATACATATCCCTGCCCGAACTTATGGTAATTGCCTTTACAGTCACCAGACTCTGCGGCGCAGCCGCCTTGCACATTGCCACCGGGTCCCAAATGCGGATGGCGATAGATTGCTACCGAGGCACCATTTTCAATTGGTGTGATGCTGTGTTGGCCAATATGAAGGGCCAACTGACTAGGGCAAAGAACAGACAATTAAAGACCTTTGGGTATGGGCCTTTAGTTGTGAGCTTTGCCCTAGAGAGGGTTCCGATGTTGATCCCACAGCATCTCACTGTTCCAGCTGGGCGTCATCGGGAGCCAAAGTTGATGCGATGGGTTACGGTAATGGCCCGGCATCCTGATGAGGGAGCGGGAGTTGTTCGATTTCCTACGGGTTACTTTCACTGGTTGGAGGACCAGGTCTTTGCGATTCAGGACTTTCCTTATGCCGGAGTAGATTTTCGCGGTGATCTGGACATGGTTCTTCCACAGGGAGAACAATGGGACGACAAAGGTATTTCATTTTCACAAGTTTTTAAATTATTTACTTTTTATTTGCTTTTATATCGTCTCAAAACTGACAGTGACAATTTTCAAAATGCAGATGTAGGTCCACAGCGTCTGGCCAATCTCCGGCCATTCAAGAGAAGAGTACCAGTTTCACCAGCACCGGCCCCATAGGATACGGCCGCAGAGACCTTAGCCGAGCTGGAACAGGACCTAGAGCGTCTCACGGCGGACATACCAGAGACGACTATAGATGATATTCCTATCCGACTTCAGCGCTATGTGGTCACAGTCCCAGGACCTTTCAGGAGGTTCCTGTGTAGGGTAGCGCGGGCAGTGGTCTCGTATAGAGAGTACCACCAGTGATTGGCTAGTCACTTTTTGTAGACACATATGACATTTTTGGTTTTTTTGTACTTATCATTTTTGCCGATCATAAGGTGTTTTGAAACCTATGATCGAAGACGATGTATATTTTTGACACACTCCTATCTATATATATATCATTATTACCGGCTTATTTTGTTAAACATGTATGATGAAATGTTTTTAAATTTACATTTATGATTATTGCAAATGTCTGTCTAACATTCGAGAAGCAATTGCATCTGCTAATGTATTTAATGACCTTGGAATATGCTGATATTCATTGTAATCAAATTCACGTTCCAAGAGGCGCACTCTCAAAAATAACCTTAATAACACTGGATTTCTAATGGCATATACTCTATTAAGCTGTAATACAACGAGTTCAGAATCTAACCTCACTATCAAACTCTGAATCCCAAATGAAATAGATTCAGATAATAACTCAATCACTGCGCTGTATTCTGCAATGTTGTTTGTTGTTTGACAGAGGCTCACCCCATGCATAGAAACTAACTCATCAGAGGGTGAATAGATAACCCAAGCTGCGGAAGAGATATTCTATGTACTACGACAAGCACCATCAACAAATCCAATGTACGTTTGGAGAGGCGTCGACATCTGCAATATCAAGAGTAAAACCAAGATAAGCCAGAATAATGACGAAAAACACACTCTCTAAGCTAAGCACACTGTCTATACTAACAAACACACCAGCTAGAAAGAAAAACTAACCTAATTAAATCTCCATACCCATCGTTTAAGCATAATACCTCTTTAGGTAAAGTCCATTTCTGGGCTTACCCAAAGAGTCCCCATCAAAATCTACCAGCTCATAGGCCCCTTTTGCTAGCTTTCAATTAACAATGTAGGGCCCATGCCACATAGGAACGAATTTGCCAGCACCTAATTTATCATTAGCTTGATCATATAATAGCACTAGGTCTCCTTCCGAAAAATTACGAGGGGTCACGTTGCGATCATACTGAGCTTTCATCCTTTTTGCGTGAGTCTCGATTGCCAATGCAGCGTCACGTCGAGTCTCATATAATTTAGCTAAGTATAATAGACGCTTCTCCTCTTCGGAAGTAGCTGGAAGTAATTCGATAGCCATTTGAAGTGATGGGATTTCGCATTCAATGGGCAACACTGCTTCCAAACCATAAACTAGTTGGAAAGGAGTGAACCCTGTTGATGTTTTTACTGAGGTTCGGTACGCCCAAAGTGCTGAAAATAACATGTTGTGCCAATTCGACCGATGAATACCAATGATTCGTCGAATCATGATAACAAGAACTTTGTTGATGGACTCAACCAAACCGTTTGCTTGGGAATAATAAGGAGTAGAACTATCATGACGCAAACCAAGCTGGCTTGTAAGTTCTGTCATCATAATGTTTCGAAAATGGCGCCCATGGTCAGTGATTATCGCTTGTGGGACACCAAACCTAGCAATAATATGATTGAATACGAAAATCGCAGCTGTCTTGCCGTCAGCCTCGAATGTAGGCATCGCCTCGGCCCACTTAGTAAAATAATCAACCACAAGGATGATATACGCATGCCCCCCGGCCGAGTGAGGGTTACATGTAATAAAGTCGATACCCCATTTAGCAAAAGGACCAACGAAAATTATGGGGTGGAGAGGAGCAGGTGGTGTGCGCATATTGTGATCAAACACTTGACAGTTGTGGCATTTTCGGACTGCAATGATACAATCTTTAAACATGGACGGACAGAAGTAGCCAGCACACAACACCTTCTGGGCTGTGGCATACCCAGACATATGACCGCCACACGCTCCAGAATGAAAGTCATTCATAACCCTTTCTGCCTCTTCATGAGTTAAGCAACGACGAAAAACCAAGTCTGCCCCACGACGATAAAGAGTATCTCCAATAATTTTGTACTGTTGGGACTCGAATCGAATTTTTTGGCGTTCCGACTTTGAAGCCTCGGGCCGAAAGGATTGGGTTTGGAGATAGACGATTATATCCCCATACCACGGATCTAAAGTTCTGATGAGAAACAGAGATTCGTCCGCAATGGGTTCCTCTACCACAGTTTCCGTGTCAGCACGCGGGAAGTCACACATTAATTCCGCAAAAAACTAAAGATTTCTTAGACTTAGATTTTTCAAACTCCAAGTCGAACTCTTGCAAGATAACAATCCATTTAGAGTACTTGCCCCCTAGCAATTGTTTAGTCAAAATGTAAATCATAGGGTTGCAATCCGAAATGACTGTAATTTTACGGAGAAGAATGTAATGACGAAAACGCTGGACAGCCTGAACAGCTGCCAGGGCCAATTTCTCCACATGCAAATATTTTAGCTCAGTGGGATTTAACGTCCTACTAAGATAATATATCACATGTTCCGTTTCGAATTCATCTTCATGTACTAAGACCATTCCAATAGTGGAATGAGCGGTGGCGAGGTACAAAAAGTAATCCTGGTTGTAGTTGGGAGGATGCAACAACGGTGCATGGGTCAACGCGTGCTTTAGCGCATCGAAAGATTTCTGAGCTATCTCATCCCAAGAGAATTGAGCATTTTGTTTCAACAACCGGGTAAAACCCTTGGTAATCTCGGCGTAGTTAGGAATGAATTGGCGTAAAAAGTTTGCTTTCCCTTGCAAACTTTGGAGTTGGCGCAAACTCGAAGGAGGAGGCAATTTGATGATAGCTTCGACCTTCGAAGGATCGACGCGAATGCCGGCTTTTGAAACGACAAATCCCAGCAATCGTCCCACTTCTATGCAGAAGACACATTTGTGTGGGTTCAACCGTATACGATAATGCCTACACCTCATTAAAATTGCGCGTAAATGGACAAGGTGATCGGCTCGACGTAAGGAGTGAGTGGGCAAATCATCGAGATATGGTTGCACAATGTGCTTGATGTCATGAAATGCATAAGACATCGCCCTTTGAAAAGTGGCTCCAGCGTTCTTAAGCCCAAAAGGTAATTTGCAATAAGCAAATGTCCCCCATGGACAAATGAAAGCCGTTTTTGGTTGATCGGCAGGTAGAATATTGATTTGGTTGTAACCGGAAAAACCATCCATAAAGGAAAATATTTCACTGCCGGCACAATCATCAATTATTTGATCGATATAGGGCGTTGGATAGTTGTCCTTGGGACAAGCACGATTGATATCCCTATAGTCGATACATATTCTTATTATTCCCTGCTTCTTGTTAACTGGAACAATATTCGATACCCAATCCGTTAACGGGATCAGATAAATGAAACCTGCTTTCAACAGCTTCTCAACTTCTGCTTTAATTGCAGCCGCTTTCCGAGGGTGGATCTGACGTAGACGTTTCCGAACAGGTTTAGCGTCCGGGTAAGTCTTAATCTCATGAACAACAATGGAGGGATCAATTCCTGGCATTTCCTCATAGGACCAGGCAAACATGTCGCAGAATTCTTGAAATGGGGCCTTGTATGTTTGAATTTCGTCATTTGAACATGAGGCACCTATATGAATGTGTTCAACAATTCCAGGATTCACTGAAATGTCAATGGGAATAGTGCGAGAAACATTTCCCAAATTCAGCTCTGAATCAGGATGTTTCATTGGACTCTGAGCGTCTTTGACATATTCAGCTGTAAAAATTGATGAGAAATCATTTTCAAAATGATCATCCTCAGGTAAAAACGAAGATCTATGATGGAGATCTTCCCATGGTAAATCTTCTACGCACAAGACTTCACAGAGTTGCTCGTCAGATGACACAACTTCGGGAAATGTTATTAACTCCGAGGATGATGCGAAAAGGGATTCCTCGTAGACCACATTCATTTGGTCGATTTGGGTTGAACTTGGGTCGGAAAAAGACTGCACGACCTCATAAGAAATTTCATATGGACTCAAAGGCATTGCATTACCGAATGAGTCTATTTCAGATTCAGATGGGACAATCCAAGGATCATCATAAATAATAGTGTCTGAAGTAATCATATGAATGGATGCGAATGAAGGGTCTGCGTTGATCGGAGGAAAAGGAAAAGTTCCCAGTAAACCAGAATCTTTAACTAATCCTACGCCAACATCCTTATAAGGGATAGTAATTTTAACGACATGCTGAATACTCTCTGAAGAGGCTGGGTCGGATGAAAAATAAGCCAGCTGGTCTATTGTCACGATCTTGCCATTATGTGGAAACTTTATGACTCTGAAGACCGATGAAACGACTGTTGTCATAGCGTAAGACCAACTTCGACCCAAAAGAAGGTTGTAGTCTAGAGGGGCATCAACCACCTCCACATCTAGACTAACGGTTTTTCCTTCAACCCCTATAGGGAAATCCTGTAAATGCCAAACGGATGGAACCCACGACCATCAAAGGCCTTAAGAATAGTCGGGGATTGGTTCAGCAAAGGAGAACCAAGCGATCTCCAACACTGAATCGACATATTATGCATGGAAGCTCCCTCATCAATTACAGTCTGATGAATTGGCCTGTTTTTGACTATCACTGGAATCTGGAAAGCCATCTGATGAGGGAGACGTGGTGTAGTATTTTCTAGATCAAAGATTATCAGGTTCGGGTCCTGAACATCAACAGCTCCTATAGCCGACAAAAGTAATTTTCGCTGTGCTGGGCATGATTGCAGCGCTTCTAAAGCCGACATTGCTGAGGGGGAAACAACTAAATCCTCAACAATGTTGTAATTCTGGGCCGCTCTCGCATGTGGACTGAAATCAGACCTTCGAAGTACACCCTTGGCGGCCGGTTTTATTACTAAGTTAGGGTTAGGTTTCTCGATCTGTAGTGGATCGGAACCGGGAGCTGAGGTTGATGGATTTGAACGAGAAGATTCTGCTTCTTTCGATCCATCAACAGGACTTTTACTACCATAATCGTGAGACCGAGTCGCAATCCTTACATGAGACATCATCAATATGGGTTCTTCAATGGCACTCGAGGAAGAACCTATCATCTTACTCTCCTGCTTTGGAAATGGATCTTTCAAAACAGCAGGAGTTGAGGAACCTTTGACAATTTTCACAACCTCGGCCCGATGGGGGCAATCTCTTGTAAAATGATCCTCTTCACAAATAAGACAAGGATATCGAGGTTTGCGTTTTTCGTCATTGGATTCCAACTTTTCTGTTTTCTCCTTTGGAGTCTTGTCTGCTTTACCCTTCTTCTTACCCTTCTTTTTCCCACCGTTTTTTGATTTAGCCGTAGATGACTCTACAACGTGAATATCGGCGGAAATTTCAGGGGAAGACTCTCCTGTCGGGGAATCTGGTAAGGTTATAATGGGCGAAGAATTCTTTGAAGATTTCTTCTTGCTTTTAGTATTTACCGTACCAATCATGCCATCAGCAGCATGAGATCCTGAAGGAGCGACAGCGATTTGATTTGTCTTTGGAAGATCTGGGATCTTTTCATGTAACGTACCTGACTGAGTGTAAACTAAGTCAAGGTACTGCGCTTGAGCAATTACTTGCTCTTCAGTAACTACACCGGCCTTAGCTACATCTTCAGTAATCTTCGGTAATAATGATTTAACAAACCATTCAGCTAAGATTTGGTCCGGAATAAAAACTTTCACTAATCACCGTCGACGTCTCCATTCATGTATATGATCGGAAATATAAGTGGAGGTCGACTGTTTTAATGAAGTTAATAGCTCCGTGCCGTTATTGTATCTGACCGGCAACTGAAAATGAGTTAGGAACGAGGTAGCTAACTGACTAAAATTGTAAAAAGAGGCCCGTGGTAACTCAATGTACCACTTGGCCGCGAGACCAATGAGCGTACGCTGAAAAAGACGTAAGCGGATCGAATCATCTGAGATGGAATTTGAAGCACACCAGAGGTGGTAAGTCATCGCATGATTGGACGGATCCTCTCCAGACTTACCTTCGAACTTGGGTATATCACTGGGCAACTTATTTGGCATTGGCGGCCAGAACAGAAGATATTGTATTGGATCGTTCGTTAGGCGCGTCAAGTCTGGTAAATCCAAAGTTGCGATAAACGGTAACTGCCGATTAGGATCCCTAAAACTCTGGGTCACAAGACCAGTCCCAGGAGGAGGATATCCAGGATAAATTGGAACAGGAATCGCATTCGGGATATTATACCCTCCTGGAAAACCAGGATTAACCGGACCGTACTGAGGTTGCTGAGGTTGTTGATAAGTGTACCTAGGATACAGTTGATACTGGTAAACCGGCTGTTGGACAGCAGGCCCGTATTGGTACTGTCCATGGTATGATTGATAAGCGAATTGTGGTTGACTAGTGACAACCGTACTTAAACCAGGTTGTCCTGCAGGCATCTGAACTGTAGTTTGAATCGTAGATCCAGACAATGGTAAAGATGTCTGAGGAGTAGTTGCAGAGACAGTAGAAACTGGAGCTGTCGATACTCCAGAGGCAAGTGTGGTGGAAGGAGCAGATGTTGCGGTAGTTGCAACAGCCGTTTGAGATGGAGTACTAGGTGCAATTGGCGGCTGAGTAACTACCGAAGTTACAGAAGTTTGAACATTAGACTGGACTGGTTGCTGGGATGGACCAACAACTAAAGGTTGTCCAGCTTGAGATGACAACTGTATACTTGGCTGCAATACCTGTTGAACTTGCGATGGATCCCACACTATGTTCATTCCGAGGTATTGACCCATGACAGGTTGAGGATATTGAGATCCATAACCGAATTAAGGATAGGATTGATAACTGAAAGGCACAGTTCCCGTACCTTGAACATATGACTGACCTTGAGGTGGTTGATAACCTTGACTTGAGTATTGACCTTGAGGTTGATAACCTTGAGGTAAATACTGATACTGGGGTTAACCTTGACCTTGAGGTTGATACCCTTGAGGTAAATACTGATACTGAGGTTGACCCTAGGGTACATATTGAGGCTGGGGTTGACCTTGAGGAATGTATTGTACTATGGGTACATACTGTCCTTGAGGTTGCCCCCCAGACACAATTTGTGTACCTTGAGGTTGCCCCCCAGGCGTTAATTGAGGCTGCCCCCCAGGTGGTAATTGGCCACCTTGAGGTTGAGAACTGGGAACTGAACGTGACATCATGTAAATGTCTCCTACACCCAAAGGATCTCTCAAACTTTTCAGTTGATGAACTTCATGCATCACTGATAACACATGAGCAGAGGTTGAGTAGAAATGAAAACTCATCTCTAGAGCAAGCCTTCAAAACCCGGATGTCCTTTGAAAGAGGAAGAGGTAAAGGCAGAGGAAACAAGAGAGGAAGAGGTAGAAGCCAAAACAGAGGTGGAAGAAACAGTGCAGCAAATGCTCAAGGAAGAGGTAGCAATCCAAATCAGAACCAAGGCTAAGGCAACAACCAACAAAGAGGACAACATCATGCTCAAGGACAAAGGTATGAAAAATCCAATGTCCAATGTTATTACTGTAAAAAATATAGGCATTATGCAAATGAATGTAGAAAGAAGCAGCATGATATGACTAATAGATCAAGTGCAAATATCACTACAGAAAATATTAGCCAAGAAAATGTGCTTTTAGCTTGTAACATGGCTGAAACAAACAATGATGATATATGGTTTCTAGATTCCGGTTGTAGTAACCATATGACAGGAAACATAGCCTTGTTTTCTAAATTAGATTAAAATGTGAAATCACAAGTCACACTTGGGACTGATAGTAAAATTTTTGTTATGGGAAAATGAGAAGTAAAAATATTTACAAAGAAAGGTGAAAAGAAAACCATAGCAGATGTCTATTATGTTCCTGGAATGAGATGTAACCTCTTGAGTATTGGACATCTTGTTCAAAAGGGGTACAATGTTTTCTTTGTGAATGATGTATGCACCATCATGGATAGAGCACCCAGCAAACGATGCATTGTTGAAGTGAAGATGACGAGGAACAGGATGTTCCCTCTCAGGATAAGGGCAGATTTGAAAAACAAAGAAGTAATTGCAGCAGTTACCCAAGAGGCTTTCCAAAGCGTACCAAAGGATGAAAATTGGTTGTGGCACTTGAGATTTGGACATCCCAACTTTGGAGGTCTTAACTTGTTGAGTAGAAAAGGGATGGTAAGAGGATTACCATTGATAGACAAGCCATACAACCTTTGTGAAGGTTGCATCTTGGGGAAACAACACAGAGAGAGTTTTCCATCCGGGAAAAGCATAAGGGCAAAAACACCCTTAGAAATTGTCCACTCAGATTTATGTGGACCAATGCAAACTCCATCATTAGCAGGCAGCCGATATTTTTTAATATTCATTGATCATTTCACCAGAAAGACTTGGGTTTATTTCCTAAAGAACAAAAGTGAAGTGTTTGAAAATTTTTAAAATTTCAAAGCACTTGTAGAAAACCAAAGCGGGCTGCATATCAAAGTTTTAAGAACTGATAGAGGAGGTGAGTATATCTCCAAGGAATTCCTACGGTTTTGTAGAGAAAATGGAATACACAAACAATTTACAGCTAGGTACACCCTGCAACAAAATGGAGTTGTTGAAAGGAAGAATAGGACCATCATGGATATGACAAGGAGCATGTTGAAGGCAAAGCATTTGCCAAATGATTATTGGGCTGAATCTATACATTGTGCAGTGTATATTTTGAATAGGTGTCCTACAAAAGTTGTGATGAACAAAGTGCCGGAAGAAGCATGGAGTGGGAGAAAGCAAGGAGTCACCCACATGAAAGTTTTTGGTTGTGTGGCTTATGCACACATTCCAGATCAGCTAAGGAGGAAGTTGGACAAAAAAGGGGAGAAATGTATTTTCATTTGATACAGTGAGGAATCCAAAGCTTACAGGTTGTATATCCCATCTACCAAGAAGTTTTTTGTGAGCAGAGATGTTCAATTCATTGAGGAGGAAGCTTGGGACGGAAGCATAGAGAAAACAATTAATGTTAAAAACTGTTTGTCTCATGATGAATACGATGAAGAGATGGCTGAAATATATCCCCAAACAGCAGCGCCAACACAAGGACAGTAAGGGACACCCTTGAGGAGAAATGAAAGTTCTTCTCTAAGCACACCACAAGGAGGAAATTCAAGTGCGTCTTCAAGCACTTGAACACCAAATGAAAGAGGTAAGAAATTCAGAAATTTAAGTGATATTTATGATGAAGGAATGAATTCATTGTTTGCTTTGTATTGTCATGTTGATGACCCTATTCATTTCGAAGATGCAATTAAAGATAAGAAATGGATAGAAGCTATGGATGAGGAGACGAATACCATAGAAAGAAACAAGACATGGGATTTAGTTGAGCTACCAAAAGGAAAAGAAGTCATTGGAGTCAAATGGGTCTACAAGACCAAGAGTAATGCTGAAGGCAAAATAGAAAGACACAAGGCAAGGCTGGTTGTCAAAGGATACAAGCAGCAGTATGGGAGAGATTATGAGGAAAATTTCGCACCGGTTGCAAGAATGGAAACCGTGAGAGCAGTGATGTCCATAGCAGCACAAAACAAGTGGAAAGTTTACCAAATGGACGTGAAGTAAGAATTCCTGGATGGAGTGTTAATGGAAGAGGTTTACATTGAACAACCTCCAGGCTATGAGAAGAAAGGCCAAGAGCACAAAGTGTGCAGATTGAAGAAAGTTCTTTATGGGTTGAAGCAAGTGCCAAGAGCGTGGTACAGTAGGATAGGTTCCTATCTACTGGAAAATGGATTCGACAAATGTGAGGGAGAACCCGCCATCTACATCAAAGAAAAGGATGGTAAATTACTAATTGTTGTGTTGTATGTTGATGATGTTATCTTCACAGGTAATGATGAATATCTCATTGAAAATTTCAAAGCGGTCATGAAAGAGGAATTTGAAATGACTGACATGGGTTTGCTGAGATGCTTCTTAGGAATAGAAGTAGATCAAAATGAAAATGGGATTTTTATCTCACAGGAAAAATATGTTAATGAAGTATTGGAAATATTTAATATGCAGGACAACAAGGCAACTATCACTCCCACAGTGATGGGATTAAAACTTAGCAAAGAGGACAACAGCAAGGATTTTGATCCTAATTTGTACAAGAGCATAGTTGGCAGTCTCATGCATTTAACTGCAACTAGGCCAGATATAATGTTTGCTGTTAGTTTAATTTCCAGATTTATGGAGAGGCCAAAGAAGCACATTGGTAGGCAGCAAAAAGAATTCTGAGGTATGTTAAAGGTACTAAAAGGTTTGGCATTTTATATACTATCTCAGAATGTTCAGATTTAATTGGATACACTGATAGCGATTGGGATGGAAGTGTAGATGATCAGAAAAGCACATCCGATTATGTATTTCACATTGGTTCAGGAGCTATTTCATGGGCTTCTAAGAAACAACTTATTGTAGCATTGTCTACAGCAGAGGCAGAACATGTGGCAGCTACAGCAGCAGCATGTCAAGCAGTTTGGATGAGAAGGATGTTAAGGAGCTTAGGCCAAGAGCAGGCAAAAGGGTTGGTGATTTTTTGTGACAATAGCTCAGCTATTTCATTATCCAAGAATTTGGTGTTTCATAAGAGAACGCAACACATTGACACAAGGTTTCACTACATCAGAGAATTGGTAAGCAATTTAAAAATTATTTTACAACATTGCAGAACTCAGGAATAGGTAGCAGACATTCTAACAAAGCCATTGGATCAGAAGAGCTTTGAATTTTTGAGGAAGTGTTTGGGTATGACTGAACGCCCAGCAGTTGAAATTAAAGGGGAGTGTTGAAATATTAATTTCACATGCGCATTTATTTTTACAAAACAGCTGAGGAAAACCACCAACCTCCATCGGACCGCTTTTGCTAAAGGACTGGTATTCCCTGAAACTCACCCGATGCAATCACTTTTTGACGCGTGTTCCTCTGTATGTTTTCAAAATAGCTTTTCATCGGGACATAACATTCAACAAATAAGGGGCGTCTGATATTGTTCCGAACCATTCGATTGAAAGGATGGTGGATGTCCGTCCGATTAATCTAAAGCTGCATTCAGGCCTGCAGGAAATGACATTGCGTGAAGTTTTTGGTTGACCGCCAGTAAAATATAAATGAAATTAAATGTGTTCGTAAAGTATTGGTAAAAGTTTTAATTTTAATGCTTTTTATTTCTTACGGAGGTATGGGCCTAGTAAAAACGTATTTACGTGTTATGTTTTTTTTTATGTATTGTATATGCATTGTAATGAAAAGGTGAAAGCGCACAACAGTGCGAAGGAAAAGCAAGCAGTGCTTAATGTCTTTTGTGCTGGAGATTTTGTAATACGCAGGAGCGTATAATGAATTTCTTTTGAAGAATATGTGAAGTGAGTGAAACACACAACAACGCTGATATATGATTTTTTTACAGCAGTATATGTAAATTTTTTTTTTACAACAGTGAATGTAAAAGAGATTTTTACACATAGCAATGTAAAATCTCAAGAGGAGACAGAGTAATGTTTTCTGTTGTTGAAATGTTTTTTTTGGTGAATCCCTCTGAGAGAAAGAGAATGAATTTTGTATCAGGAATTTTATTTTAATGAATACAAAGCTTTTGTGGGTGTATGTAATACTCTGTTCTCAGAAATCAGTTATAACTTCCCTGTGTTAAGATCCTAGAGATAAACAGAGCATTGTCTTTGTGTTTAGTTAATTTGTTTTTAGAATTTTACCAGAAAAATTCACAACACCGACGTGCGGAAAAGAATCGACTGTTTAGTTATATGTCTCTACAGTTCTTCGTTTGATGCGAATGTAAGTTGCAATACAAAAGATTGTTCGGTTGTTGTCACAATGCTTTCGCTATCTAATCCGTCTGGGTCAGTCAGGATTATGTAGGTTTGAGAGTTGTTTTAGGTTATTATTTTTTCCCTTGAAAAAATGTTGAATTTTCTAAAGAAAAAGCTTATGGCTGGAATTTGCCTGGAGAGGTGTTTTCCCATAGAAGAGATGCTCTATCCACGTAAATATTACACAAAAATAAAAATAAAAGTAAAATTTAAAATTATAATAATTATTATAATTTTAAGTAAAGATATTATGGAGAAATCACATAGAATTCATAGAGTCAACGACTTTCGAAGCTGAATTCTATGTGATTTTTCTGGAAGATCTTTACTTAACATCATCAACTACATAATGTTAAAAAAAAATTACACGGAGAGCAGAGTAGTGACTTTCGTGAAGCTGGATTTTCCAGCGATAGACTTAAAAAACACAGTGTTACTCACAGCAAAAAAAAACAAAGTAGAACAAAGCATTCTCCAGCATTTTCTCCACAGAGACTCTTGTTCTCTTTTTCTCTAACTTGAAAAATGAATTTTACATGCTTCTTTATCTCAACATACAATTTTTTACATTAATGCATGACTGAACAAATAATTAATACATTGTTGTTGTTGAGTGTAGACAGTAATCACGTGGAGTGTGCGCAATGGTCACAGAATGAATGCTTGCCCATATCTATTTACCAAAATACATTAAATGCCTTAAATACATTTTTGTATTGCTGAATGGTTTGCGCGACACTTATGTTTTCACTTCAGTCCTTCCATCTTTAAATAGAGACGCAACCTGCAAAAATACTTTTGATAAGTATGGTTGTTTTTAGGGTTTTAACGCCGTGGTCGAGATTAATATTTTCAACACTACCCCTTAATCACAATTGTTGCCATTGAAAATTCCCAAATAGTTTCCGAGATAAACAAAACTTTCACGTGGCAATGGCGTTGTGAAGATATCAGCAAATTGATCATGTGACCTTCAATGCTACAATACAATTTCATCATTGTTAATCAACTCTATAATAAAATGAAATTTAACATCAATATGCTTGGTCCTCTTGTGAAGGACAAAATTATTTGACAATGCAATTGCTGAGGTGTTGTCGCAGAAAATAGTGGTTGTTCCCTCTTGGTCATGATGAAGATCCCTCAACATCCTTCTCATCCAAATTGTCTGACATGCTGCTGCTGTTGCTGTGACATATTCAACTTCTAATGTTGACAATGACACTATTGGCTACTTCTTGGAGGACTATGAAATGGCTTCGCAACGCAAATGAAAAACATATCCTAACATGCTCTTTCTATCATCGACACTTCCAACCCAATCACTTTTAGTGTAACCAACCAGCCTGAAATCACTTGTTGTTGTGTACAAAAAGTCATAATGTTTTGTCCTATTGACATACCTTAAAATCCTTTTCACTACTTGCCAATGTGTCTCCTTGGGTGTCTCCATAAACCTCAACACCAAACTTACTGCATACATTATATCTGGCCTAGTGGCAGTCAAATACATCAAGATGCCTATCGTGCTTTTGTATAATGTCAGATTAACATTGATGTTGCAATCTTCTTTGCTCAACTTCAACCCCATAATAGTTGGAGTTGGTGTGGGATTGTTGTTTTGCATTTTAAACCTCTTCAAAATGTCTACCACATACTTTGCTTGAGAGATTAAAATGCCATTTTCTGTTCGCTTCACTTCTATGCCCCAAAAATATCTTAACAGTCCCGATTCAATTATTTCAAATTCACTCTTCATGACTTGTTTGAAATCAACAATGAGGAAATCATCACTGCCTATAAAAATCAAGTCATCTACATATAAGACAACAATAAGAATCTTACCATCACTCTTTGATGTAGAGAGTAGGCTCACCGTTACATTTGTCGAAACCATTGTCCAACAAGTAGGCATCTCTCCTGCTATACCTTGCGTGCGGTTCTTTTTTAAGCCCATAAAGAGCTTTCCTCAACTGATACACTTTGTCTTCTTGGCCTTCTTTCTCATAACCAGGCGGTTGCGCAACATACACTTCTTCTTTTAGCGCCTCATTCAAGAACGTTAATTTTACATCCATTTGATACACTCTCCATTTATGTTGCACGAAAATCACCACAACTGCGCAGACTGTTTCCATCCTCACGACTTGCGCAACCGTCTCTGCGTAATCTCTTCCATGTTTTTGCTTGTAGTGTTTGACAAATAGCCTTGCTTTGTGTCTTTCAATCTTTCACTCAATGTTTCTTTTGGTCTTATAAACCCACTCCACTCGAATGACATGTTTTCCTTTCGGAAGGTTCACTAACTCCCATGTGTCATTCCTTTCTATTGCTTCTATTTCTTCCTCCATTGCCACAACCCATTTTCTTATTTGACTGCATCCTAAAATTGGATCGGGTCATCTACATGACAAAACTAGGCAAATAAGGAATTCATGCCAATGCTACTATAAACTTCATCTTGCTCATAAATTTCATTTAAATTTCTGAATTTTGGTTTTCTTGTGCTTGCTGAAGATGGGCTTGACATGTCACTTGGTGTTACGCTTTGCGGTGTCCTTGGAGAATCACTTGCTTGGTTGCGCGAAGCTGTCCTATTATTTGTTGATGGTGTTGCTTGCTGCCTGGTTTGTTGCGCTTGAATAAGAGTAGAGGGAGTCACTGTTGAGGAATTATCTGTTGCTGTTAATTCCTCTTTTTCCTCATGTGGAATACATGCTTTCAAATTGACTTTCTTCTAAAATTCCATCCCATGGTTCCTCTTCTATAAACTGCACATCTCTGCTAATTATGACCTTCTTGGTTAATGGATTGTAGAGTTTGTATGCCTTGGATTCATCACTGTATCCAATAAATATACATTTCTCCCACCTTGCTGTCCAACTTCTTCCTTAATGTTATAGACATTTTTGTGCCTTACAGCATTGAGCATGAAATGTCCATAATCTAAGGGATCCAAAGTCCCTAAACATGTTGTTCCTACCCCTAGAGGAACAAGGCTAACAAACCACAACAATTCACAGAAGTTCTCCACCAGAAACTGCTCAAAAACAAGTCAATTCAGGATCATTTCAGTGGCTACACTAGCTGTTTGCACTGAATGTCAAAGCCAACACTAGCTACCTGCGTTGAATGTCAAAAGGAACACTGGCTACCCACGCTGAACGAGAATGGACTTGGCAAGCTCATTTCTCAAGTTGTCAAAACCCAGGAAGCTTCCAAAATGACACTTGCCTCAGAGAATTCGACTGGTGATGAGTAAGAGGTTCCAAATCTCCAAGTGGAAGCAAGAACCTCCAAGTGGAATCAAGAACTGACAGAGGGAGAGGACACTAGTCAGATCTCAAGCTGACTCATCCTCTCTCCAAACATCTATATATGGATCTCTCCTCCATGAGATCTAGAGGCTGGAATTTTGTTATTGCAAAGAATTGTTGTTGGTTTGAGATTGGAATCATTGGGTGCTTAATGCTTTGAAGGGGGTGAAGATAGGAATTCCATTTGCTGGGAAGGAGATGCTGGATTGGAGCCTTCTGGGTTGTATCTCTTCCTGAACCTTGTTATTCATCAATAAAGCTATCTTGGTTTCTCCTATATACCGATGTATTCTTGATGTATGATTGCATTAGTGTATTTGGTTTATTTCTAATCCTAAACTAGTTATGAATGTGAATATCTGTCTTTTTGTAGTGTTCTTCTCTTGTCGCAAGTAGTTGTTCTCTTGTGATCTTGCAGGAACCCGTTGAAGCTGGACAAGCAAGAAGGCAAGTAGCTGTTCTCTTGTGATCTTGCATGAACCTGTTGAAGCTGGGCGAGTGAGAAGGAAAGTAGCTGTGAAATCCCAAAGAGAAGAGAGACCGGATCGAGGGACAAATGGAAGACACCAGTAAGTCTATTTATCTCTCTTCTTTCAAATTTCATAAAGGAAGAAACCAGAATAGCTGTCCTTGTTTGTTGCTAAGGCACTATCACACCTTAGGTGGATAGGATTGTCCTGCATAGGCATTTTTCCCCACAACAAATTGGCGACTCCGCTGGGGAGATCTGTTTAGTCATTTTATTTGTGTTTCTATCATTGTTTATTTCATAGACTCGACAACAACAATCGAACTGCATCTGCTTTTCCCAGATGCAAAGTAGACAGTTTCTGCTTTGATCCAATCACTGGACTTTTCTATGATCTGAACAATGGACTCACAAATGATTTGATGATCCTTTGTGATAGATCTTAGTACTCCCTCAAAGAATCCATTTGATTGCACCTTTCTTGTTGCTTTTATTTGGCCTGAAACAATGAATTAAATAGCAATCTGTGACCCAGAACCCAGTGAGAAATGAGAGTTTCTCCTTCAGCGCAGACCCAGTGAAGGGATTTTGCAATTCAACGCAGGTCCCGTGAAGGCTACCTGCGCTGAATGTCAAAACCCCTGTGTTGAGGTTGCGCTGAACCAGTTTGGCCTTGTGCAGCTGAGGTTCTCTCCTCTGTTTTGCCTTGTTTTGATCTCTGATTTTTGCAGCCTGTAACCAGCATAGGTACCAGTCTGATAACTCCTTTTCTCTGCTTAGATTCCGCCTCCTTTTGTACAAAAAGACTGTGAGTGTTTTTATGTGTTTGTGGCGTCATTTACAGTTTTCCTTTGCATGAGTGAAATAGTCATCCTGTAGCCCTTGATTCAAATATTTTGATTGTGATCTTAGAAGAGAGTTCATTGGCCGTTTGCAGATTGATTATACATTTACTCTTGCTTATTGGTTTGAGTTTGTCTCTTTTAAATGTCGAAACAAGTATTCATTTCGAAAATCGTTAAGTGTTGTAATCTCTTCTACCCTCTCTGATTTCGAAAAAGTAAACTTGTTTGTATTTGTCATTTAAAAGCAAATTCAAAGTTGTACAAAAAGCTTTCTGTGTAGGCATCAATACTAAGAAAGCGGAAAACAAACACCTGCATTGTGCATTTGCATCTTGATAGTTTGCATGTCTGATTTAGGAAAAGTGCATTAGAGTGTGCTGATTGCTCTTTGAGAAAAGATGGTGTCTTTCTTTTCCCTTAGTAGCTAGGATTTTCAAAGTTGAAAAGATATAAAGCTTGCTTATCATCTTTAGACTGCATTTAGGAATTGTATCATACATCTCGTGGTGAACCTTGAAAGGAAAACTTCTAAAAAAGATCAACCTAAAATAAATTGAATGAACTTAACAACGCTTTGCAACATAACGCACAACATAGAGGTCTAGGCTAGAGACGTGTTCCGGCGTCGTTAAGCCTGGTGACTGTCGATCTCGTGGATGGTGGGTGATTCCTCCTGAGGGACGATAGCACCAGTACAGATTGTGCTCCCACGTACCATCGCGTATATATTGGGAGACCCCTATAGGCATAAAACCTTTATCCTTAGGAAGCCGTGTCGGCCGCCCTACTGATCGCAATGCACTGAACACAACATTCAGGAAGATCGACCGCCCGTACCCTAAAAAGTATTCTGCGGTTTTGCGAAAAGTTTGGCACACCCTCTACCTAGAACTCCAGAGCAGTTCCTTTTGGCCTTTTTCAGACTCTATAACGAAAAAAGTCCATCCTAGAATTTTTCACTTCGGGCTCGTTAAAACATCGAAGGAGACTAGAGTCATCTTTAGCTTTTTCTCGACTCTTTAAAACTGAAAAAGCAAGTTGTGTCTAAAGCGTCGTTAAAAATTTATTTTAAACGGAACAATCACCCTTTATTCCTGTGTTTATCTTTAGGTTGAAAAAATGGAGCACACCAACCAAGGAATTCCCCTTGGTGGAAATCCTAGTCCCTTCTCCTCTTGGGGAGATGTTGGTGCGCCCCATATGGCCACATTATCGCTTCCAGGACTGACAATTGGCCTGCCGGTCTGGCTCTTTTCAACCAATGTCGTTCAGAACACCACCATTCCTGAACAGTCGAGTCAACAGTTAGACCAGAACAGAGTCGCCCACCAGCCTTCTACTTCATCTAATTCTTCCTCTCCTCCTTCCTCTTCGCTTGACGGAACTGGTAAAACAAAAAACCAAGTTCCTAAGGAGAAGAAGGAAAAGAAGAAGAAAGAGAAGAAGAAGAAGGAGCCAAAAGCGACTGGGGGCAAACGAGTGTCGTCTGACAAAAATCCACACACAGCACTGACCAGGCCTAAATCGCCATGTGTCATATGAAAGGGAGACCACTTCCACAGAGATTGTCCCTGCATCCCTCGGATACTAAGGGACTGGTCTCCCCGTTTGCACAATTCAGTAGCATCAACCTCTGATAGCCATGTTGACTGCTCACCGTCGACTAGTGAAAGTGAAGTCCCAGGACAGAGAGGGAAAACTAGATTTCCCTGCAAACTGTGTGAAGGCGACCATGCCATCCACCGTTGTCCCTTCTTAGACGAGGCTAAAAGAGTTTTGGAAGATCGCCCGATTTTACAAGCGCAACTTCCTCCTGGATATCAAAAACTCCTGCCAAGTCCTTCACTAGTTGAAAACCCGGCTGGCCCGACGAGGTGGTCAGCCGAAGCACCTATCATTGAAGATGAACCGTCTGGATCCATGCCTGACAAAAGTCAAAAGGTTGAGGCGGAAGTTGACCTGGTTTTGCCTTCAGAGGCTCTATCTTCGAATGATACCATCACAGAGGAGAATAAAGACGACACCGTCCAAATTCTCTTCATCAACACTGACTCCGACGAACACGGGGGCAATGCACCCATTCCTTTATCGCAGGAAGGAAGTTCGTCAGAGCGATATCCGGCCGTCTATTCGGTCCCACCACCAAGAAACTTAGTTGTCTTGTTCGACTGGAACCAACTAGGCAGACCCCGGTTGCCGGCAAGCATACCATTCAGAATTATCGTTCAAATATACAGAATGGTAATGGCTGGCACTATCATTGATGAGGGGGCATCTGTGAGCATCCTTTCCTCTATTGCTTGGAAAGCACTTGGTTCGCCGGCGCTTTTGCCTGAAATGAGAAATCTATCAGGCTTTGATAAAGGAACCAGTCGACCTTTAGGGATCCTCCCTAATGTGCCTATCACATTGAAAGGGAAGACCGTTCAAATGAACGTGATGGTCGTTCAAGGACCCTTGAATTATAACCTACTCCTTGGACGAGACTATATATATTGCATGGGAGCTATTGTCTCCTCACTCTTTAGAGTAATGTGTTTTCCGCATGAAGGAAGAGTGGTCAAGCTCGTGGACCAACTTTCATTTCCCAGATCACGCATCGCAAATAGTCAGATACCATCCCTAAATGGTCTCTTCACTCAAGAAATGTCTCAACCCACGGTCCGTCCTCCTGATGAGTGCGAGTAATCCGGGAGGATATGACCAGAACCCAGGGGGCATGCGTCCTGGTCTGCTTCGGCAAGAGAACTTTGGGTATAGGGTAGGTTTCCGCGAGAGAATATGAATAGTCCGTACCCCGTCCGTGGTTGGAAGAGGGGTTGTTCTGGAATAATATTCTCTTGTCAAAGTTATGTGAGAGGGCGGGTCTCGTCACTCACCTTTGTTTATCTCGGTAGACATCGTTGAAGAAGTGTTTTGTTGAAAGAATAATAGAACAATCTTTGGGTAGCCTGAAAGAGGTAGGCCTCTCCCGGTAAAACAAATGTTTTATCTGCAAATTGAGGGGTAACCTTGAAATCGTACTTTATGCCTGGGGGCATGCAAACCTTTTGGAGTGCAATCAAGGGGCGGCTATTTATTTTTTAAATTTTTAGGTCCTCCCTTTAAACCTGTAGGTCTAACCCTTTAAACTCGTTGGATTAGTCGTTTCCGAACTTGCATAACGAAAGGATGCGGGGCATAGCTTTGTAAGATGAAGCTCCATAAAAAATAGAATCTTAATGAGACATTCTTATCATATGACTGGGTAATCGAGCAGTTTTAGCACACAGTTCATGCTCGTTAAAAAATAAACGCAATATCCGAGCAGTTTTAGCGCATAGTTCATGCTCGTTAAAAAATAAACATAAGATCGAGCAAATGTTTCCACCCGCGTTTAAGCTCGTTAAAAATTGAACTATCCCGGTAAATAACCACAGTGAATGTAATATCATCAGCCATTAAAGCCTTGGTCGTGTTTGCACCGTCACCTCCACTTTTCATTTGGCCGATCGTTCACCTCCATATGATTGTTTACCCATTTTGAGGAACAGCTGCGAAGAGTAATTTCACCCAGCCATCCTTGTGACACTGCCGTGATTGGAAAATTCCAACCTGTACCTGGAATCAGTTGCTAACCCTGTTTATCACTCGTTTCTCAAAAGACGAGTCTTCTTTAAGCTCTTTTCAACTGACTCGTAAAATATGAAAAGATTACCGAGTCCTTGGCCTTCCAGCTCGTTAAAGGGACAGGAAGAGCTATCCCTCCTCTAGATTTTAATCTTTTTGGACCTGAGGGATTATTGCACAAAAAGATCGAGCGCTTGTTTTGTTCGGCTAGTTAAAACTATCGAAAACTCATCCATTCTGTATTGTTTTATACTTTTTCGGACTTAAGGGATTAGATGACGAAAAAGGAATTTTGGAGTTAACTTTATGTACCTTTTCAGACTCTCTAAAAATGAAAAGGACTGAGTTATCCTTGTCGTTAGACTTGTTAAAATCATTAAATAGTGACAAACTTGTCTTTAGACGAGAACGAGTTTCACTATCGCTAGGCACGTTAAAACATAGCGATGGGCTTGCCCGAAGGGCAGGTTATAGAACAAGCATATGTTATCCTCCTCAAGCTTGAAAAAAATAAAGAGGTACTCGTCAGCAATGACTGGGGAAAAATTGGGAGAAACTCAAGAAAACTTTGATGGTAGCAAGTTGCTCTTGAACATGACACTTTTCCTCCATACCACAATCGGGTTGGGTTGTTTCATTCACCGGTCACATCCATGGTCTCGCCATACCATCCATATTTGGGGTAATGCTACCAATCCATCGCATCAGTGTCGCCATATGTTCAAGAGAAGTCGTTCAGAAAATTCAACCGTGTCCCATCCACTGCCATACATTATCCTTCATCCTTTCATGACCGCCACCCTGAATCATATGTCACAGATCGTTTTCACCTCCATTAAAATCATTAGCTCCGTTCCGTGTCACTGATGTGGGATTCATTAAATCCCTCCTTTGACGGATCGCTTCTTGTCGACATCAACTCATTATCCAAGAAGTTGATCTAGGAACAACCCCTTCAGTACTTTGAAGCTTGCATGCCTCAATGGCAAGTTTCTCACTTCTGGCGACAGGTATACATCAATGACCTTCGACCGAAAGATTTTGCGTGGTGTTCGACGCCAAGTCCTTTATTCACACCACGTGAATTGTACTGCAGTACCTTGAGGGTCATTATCATTATCGGTGATTCCTCTCGTGCTTGTTAACGGTTTACATCATTGACCGGTAATCAAGCGATGTCTTTCCATGTTCGACTTCAGAACATTTCTCACATGGATCGACTTGTACTTAGAGTGAAGATCGAACGAGTTTGAAGACCCCGGATCTAGTTTCATCCATCCGGGCTCTGATATATATTCATGAAAGATAAAGACATTGACATGTACATCATTGCAGCAGATAATCATCCTACTCAAAGGATGATAATTTCATCAAAATTATCAATCTACCACCAGACGATTGTCTATTCTATGTACAGAAAAATGAATTTATAAAGCTGAGCATGGGAATGACCGCCTCAGCGAGATCATGAAAGGAGTATGAAAAATAATGTATTGTATTGTATCTTATTACAAGTGTCCTCTCAGCATTGGATGAACTTCGGATCCCCCTGATAAAGCATTTCACCCGATAAACAACATCATACTTTAAGGGGCAACTGTTATAGACATTTTTGTGCCTTACAGCATTGAGCATGAAATGTCCATAATCTAAGGGATCCAAATTCCCTAAACATGTTGTTCCTACCCCTAGAGGAACAAGGCTAACAAACCACAGCAATTCACAGAAGTTCTCCACCAGAAACTGCTCAAAAACAAGTCAATTCAGGATCATTTCAGTGGCTACACTAGCTGTTTGCGCTGAATGTCAAAGCCAACACTGGCTACCTGCGCTGAACGAGAATGGACATGTGGCAAGCTCATTTCTCAAGGTGTCAAAACCCAGGAAGCTTCCAAAATGACACTTGCCTCAGGGAATTCGACTGGTGATGAGTAAGAGGTTCCAAATCTCCAAGTGGAAGCAAGAACCTCCAAGTGGAATCAAGAACTGATAGAGGGAGAGGACACTATTCAAATCTCAAGCTGACTCATCCTCTCTCCAAACATCTATATATGGATCTCTCCTCCATTAGATCTAGAGGTTGGAATTTTGTTATTGCAAAGAATTGTTGTTGGTTTGAGATTGGAATCATTGGGTGCTTAATGCTTTGAAGGGGGTGAAGATAGGAATTCCATTTGCTGGGAAGGCGATGCTGGATTGGAGCCTTCTGGGTTGTATCTCTTCCTGAACCTTGTTATTCATCAATAAAGCTATCTTGGTTTCTCCTATATACCCATGTATTCTTGATGTATGATTGCATTAGTGTATTTGGTTTATTTCTAATCCTAAACTAGTTATGAATGTGAATATATGTCTTTGTGTAGTGTTCTTCTCTTGTCGCAAGTAGTTGTTCTCTTGTGATCTTGCAGGAACCCGTTGAAGCTGGACAAGCAAGAAGACAAGTAGTTGTTCTCTTGTGATCTTGCATGAACCTGTTGAAGCTGGGTGAGTGAGAAGGAAAGTAGCTGTGAACTCTGTTGTGGGGGAAAGTATCCAACTCGGAATGACCCTAACCCACTCTAAGGGTGACAGTTCCTTAGCAACAGCTGAAAGCAAAGCTATCTAAAGTTTCTTCTTTATGACATGCAAGAGATAGAAGGAAGAGATCCACTTACCGATGTCTTGCGCAAATGGTCGATCCAATCTCCTTTATTTGCCACTTGCTCCCAGCTCCAAGTCTTTTCACGGGCCCAGCTACACGAGATCCTGCAAATAAGACAAGAAAAGGAAACTACAAGAAGCATGCATTCATAATCGATTCAAGGATTAGCATAAATCAAAGACGCAAGTAAGACAATACACCATTGAAACACATGCGAATAGAAGAACCTCAAATGATTTATTAATATATGGAAGTAAGGTTCAGGCGGTGATACAACCATGAGAGGTCCAATCCAGCATCACCTTCCCGACGGAGAGAAATCTCTTCTTCACCTCCCTCAAGCAATCACCCAATGCTCACAACTGTAAACCAACAACAATTCTTCGCACTAAATTCCGGCCCCCAGATCCCATGGGATGAGATCCTTATATAGAGTTTTGGAGTGAAGATAAGTCAGCTTGATGTGTGACTTGTTGTCCTCTTCAACTCCAGTTGTTCTTCAGTTCTTCACTCGGAGTTTCTACCTTCCACTTGGAGTTTTAGAAGCTCTTAACTCATCATTAGGCGAATCTTATGATCAAGCGTCTTTTTGGAAGCTTTCTGGGCACTGGCACATTGAGAAAAAGATTCCTCCACATGTCAAAGTACGCCCAGCGCAGGTAGCCTTTGTTGCACTTGCAATGCAGCGCAGGTACACCATAGAGCTTTTGACATTCAGCGCAGATTCCTAGTGGAGCAGCTGCTTTGATCCAAAACTGACCTGTTTTTGATTTTTTTTCAGTGGAGAACTGATTTGCAGTGCTTTGGTTTGTTGACCTTGTTCCTCTAAGGGTAAGAACAACATGTTTAGGGACTTTGGATCCCTTAGATTATTGACATTTCATGCTCTATGCTATAAGGCACAAAAATTTCTATAACAGTTGCCCCCTAAAGTATGAGGTCGTTTATCGGGTGAAATGCTTTATTAGGAGGATCCGAAGTTCATTCAATCGTCGGGAGGTGACCTGTAACAAAATACAATACAATACATTATCTTTTCATACTTTCTTTTCATGATCTAGCTGAGGCGGGCATTTCCCATGCTCAGCTTTATAAATACATTTTCTGTACATAAACAGACGATCGTCTGATAATAGACTGATAATTCTCTGCTTTTAATTATCATCCTTTTTTAGTAGGATGATCATCTGCTGCACATGTCTATGTTTTTATCTCCTGAATATATATCGCAGCCCGGATGGATGAAACTAGATCCGGGGTCTTCAAACTTGTCTGATCTTCACTTTAGTACAAGTCAATCCATGTGAGAATTTCCTGAAGTCGAACATGGAAAGACATCGCTTGATTACCAGTCAATAATGTAAACTGTTAACAAGCACGAGAGGAATCACCGATAATGATGATGACCCTCAAGGTACTGCAGCACAATTCACGTGGTGTGAATATAGGATCTGACGTCGAACACCACGCAAAGTCTCCTGGTCGAAGGTCATTAATGTATACCTTTCGCCAGGAGTGAGAAACTTGCCATTGAGGCATGCAGCTTCAAAGTACTGAGGGGGTGTTCCTAGATCAACTTCCTGGATAATGAGCTGATGTCGACAAGAAGTGATCTGTCAAAGGAGGGCCTTAATGAATCCCACATCAGTGACACGGAACGGAGCTAGTGATGATGGTGAAAACGATCTGTGAAATATGATTCAGGGTGGCGGTCATGGAAGGATGAAAGATGATGTACGGTAGTGGATGGGACCCGGTTGACACTTTCTGAATGACATCTCTTGAACATATAACGACACTGATGTGATGGATCGGTAGCATTACCCCATGAATGGATGGTATGGCGAGACCATGGTGAAGGGACCGGTTAATGATAATAACCCAACCCGATATTTACGGAGGCAAAAGTGTCATGTTCAAGAGCGACTTGCTACCATTAAGCTTTGAGGTTCTTCCCAATTTTTCCCCAGTCATTTCTGACCAGTACCTCTTTATTTTTGTCAAGCTTGAGGAGGATAACGTATGCTTGTTCTATAACCTGCCCTTCGGGCAAGCCCATCGCTATGTTTTAACGAGCTTAACGATAGGGAAACTCGTTCTCGTCTAAAGACAAGTTTGTCGCTATCTAATATTTTTAACGAGCCCAGCGACAAAGACAACTCGGTCCTTTTCATTTTTAGAGAGTCTGAAAAGGGTACATAAATTGGACTCCAGGGGTCCTTTTTCGTCATCTAATCCCTTAAGTCCGAAAAAGTATAAAACAATATAGAAGGGATGAATGTTCGATATCTTTATCGAGCCGAACTAGACAAGCGCTCGATCTTTTTGTGCAATAATCCCTCAGGTCCAAAAAGATTAAAATCTAGAGGAGGGATAGCTCTTCCGGTCCTTTTAACGAGCGGGAAGGCCAAAAGTCGGCAAACTTTTCATTTTTTACGAGTCAGTGAAAAGAGCTCAAAGAAGACTCATATTTCGAGGAATGAGTGATAAACAGGGATAGCAGCAGATTCCAGGTACAGGTTAGAATTTTCCAATCACAGCAGTATTACAAGGATGGCTAGGTGGGATCACTCTTCGCAGCTGTTCCTCAAAATAGGTAAAAAATCAAGTGGATGTGAATGATCGGCCAAATGAAAAGTGGAGGTGACGGTGCACAAACACGACCAAGGATTTTATGGCTGATGAATTTACAGTCTCAAATGGTTATTTACCGGTTCATTTTTTCTGAATGAGCTTGAACTCTGGGGGAAGCTTGCTCACTAGCTTATTTTATTTTTTAACGAGCATGAATTTCCGCGTTAAAACTGCTCGGATCTTGCGTTTATTTTTTAACGAGCATGAACTTTGCCAAAACTGCTCGTTTGATAAGGTCAAACTCATATTTTACCATGACTAGTTTTTCTTTTCAGAGATAGTACTGTTTTCATCAATTGCTGCAACAAACTTTGTTAGAAACGGATAACATGAAGTAAAAATACTAATATTTTACTTTGAACTACGTAAAAAGCAATTAAAAGATGTTTTTACCTCTCATTTTACCATTTCATGTGCATTTGGTTTGTTGGAGCTTTGGAGGTGCCTCTTCCTCTCGATTTTTTCACCAGCTGATTTTGGGAGATTCTGTGGACGATTTTCAGCGCCGTTTTCACTAGGTAGGAGCTAAACCCTAGCTCTATCTTTTAATGGTCTTATTTCTCAGTTTCATGCTTGTTTTCCTGCCCCCATGAGCCCCTGGGGTTTCTCTAGGGTGCTCTGCCATCAGCGCAGGTGCCCCATATCGAAACCTGCGTTGGGGGTTCTCCTTTTCAAAGGCAGTTTGTCTCCCAACGCAGGTGAGACCCTTCCCTACCTGCGTTGGGCGCAGAAAACATCTTGGTTGCACAATTTTTCATGAGATTTTTGCCATTTTCTTTACTGAGTCAGGGATCTTACTCCTCCTCTTGTTTGTTTTGCAGAGTTTATTGGAGCAGAATGACTCTTACGTGGCGAGAACGAGAGCATGAAGAGGAGGACATGATTGCCCTCCATGATCCTGTTACCGTGAGCGCGTTGCGGAACTGTGGCTTGCTAAAATGCTTCCGCATATCTAGCATGAGGGCACATATACGTTTACTGCAGTACCTGCTTGATGCTTGGGATCCTGTTAACCAAGTGTTCCAGATTAGGGGCAAGTCCATCCCTTTGACCATAGTGGACATTTACTTCTTGACTGGGTTGTCAAGGCGGGGTGCCCCCATTTCCTTGTCCGGTTCGGCCCGAGGGAGTGATTCCGTGAAAGATTATATCCATCAGTATTGCAGGGAGGGATCTCAGCCGAGCAGAGACGGCAAGATTTCTATCTGTGATGTCACTAACAGGTCTCTCAGGTCTATTCTGTACACGATTTGTAGGATGGCTGGTAGTGCATCCCCTCATGTTGCCAACAGGTCATATGTGCAGCATGCCCTGGAGTGTCTTCAGCCGAAAGTTTTTAACTGGTGTGATGCAGTACTGGTTCAGATGAAAAACCAGTTGACCAAAGTAAAGGACAGGAGACTGAAGAATTTTGGCTTTGGTTCAGTTTTGACTACCTTCGCTTTGGAGAAGATACCCCTGATGCAACCTCAGTACATTGTCCTCGACTTGCCATCTCCTACTGAGCCACGCATGTAGAGGTGGGTTGACCACATGGCTAGACATGCAGGTCAATCTCGGATTACTTTTACTGATGCCTTCTTTAGGTGGTTCGAGCGGCAGGATATGGCTTTTTCCGAGTATCCATATATTGGCATGGATTTCCGAGGTGATCCGGATTTGGTACTACCAGATGGCGAGCAGGGGGTGATCTTGGTAAATATTTTGACCTTATCACCGTTTACTGTTTTTTATTTATAATGTCCTCGTGCTTTACTCTATCAAGACTCTAATCAAACTCATCTGTGCATGCAGATGTGGGCCCCGTCCGTCCAGCAGTTCGTCCGGGAGCTCCGGCCGCTGCCCCAGCAGGGGAGGCTCCAGGGAGAGCTATTCTCCGTGACCTTGACTTGGCCGAGACTCTTGCTACTGTGCAGGAACAGGTCGAGGGTCTTACCTTCGGGATTCCGGATGTACGGATTGACGAGTTGCCTCTACGACTGCAGCGACATACTGCTGGTGTTCCTAGACGATGGTCTCGTCTTCTGCGCATGATCGCACAGGCCGTGGCATGTTATCATGAGCATCACTAGGATAGGGTGCCCCCCAGCCATTTTTGAGTTTTGGGGTCGTATGACCGATTTTGTCTTGGTTACAGAACATTATAGTTAAACCGTAAACAGTTATATATATTTTTGATTTTCGGGGTTTATTCCAGTTTTTATGTGATCCATGTATGAAACATCGATGATGCTTCTCTTTTTATCAAATTTGCAAATGTCTATCTAACACATAGTTTGCTAATGAGTCGGTTAATGTGTTCAAGTTTCTGGAAATGTGTTGATATTGGATAAAATCAAACTGTCTTTCCAGGATTTTAACTCTTAGGAACTTGCGATAAATAGCTGGATTTCGGACAGAGTAGGTACCATTGAGCTGTAGTACCACGAGCTGTGAGTCTAGCCAGACGACTAGCCGACGTATGCCATGGGTGATGGCATCAGAGAGGAGCTCTATCAACGCGCTATACTCAGCGATATTATTTGTTGATCGACCAATACATACCCCCCTGAAACTCATTAACTCGCCGCTTGGGTTAAAAATGGCCCATGCTGCTGAGGATAGGTTCCTCGAACTACGACTCGCTCCGTCAGCATATCCAACCCAAGGTTCCAATGGATTTGACATCTGCAATAAGCGTAAAAAGCGGATTACTTAAACCAGAACAAACGCTTTAGCGAAAACAAAAATGTAACAAAAGCATACAGGTTACTATTAGGCATAGTAACGCTTAAGGTACAACCCGTTGCGGGGTTGTGCCAGTGGAATTCCGTCATAATCTACCAACTCGTAGGCACCTTTTGCTAACACACTTTTAACAATATAAGGGCCCATCCATAAGGACTTGAATTTCCCAGCTCCCAATTTGTCGGATTCTTGGTCATAAAGCAAGACCAAATCACCTTCCGAGAAGACACGGGGTTTGACATTTTTGTCGAACTGCGCTTTGACTCGTTTCTTATGGGCTTCGTTGGCCAAGGCGGCATCACGACGGGTTTCATCCAACTGGATTAATTCCAAGAAACGAGCTTCTTCTTCTGAGGTTCCAGGGAGGAGATCAATTGCGAGTTTAAGAGACGAAATTTCACACTGGACTGGTAGGATTGCTTCCAGGCCATATACCAGTTGAAACGGTGTGAACCCCGTGGCATTCCTTACCGATGTTTGGTAGGCCCACAAAGCCGAGTACAGAATCAAATTCCATCTTCTTTTGTGAACCCCCACCATCCTTTGCAGCATGCGCTTCAAGACTTTGTTGATCGCTTCAACTTGTCCGTTAGCTTGCGGATAGTACGGAGTAGAGCTGTCGTGAGACAATCCTAGTTTGGCAGTTAATTCAACCATCATGTGATTGCGAAAATGCGATCCATGATCTGTTACTATGGCCTGTGGCACGCCGAATCTAGCGACCACATGATTAAAAAAGAATAAGGCTGCTATTTCACCAGTGTTATCCAATGTAGGCATCGCCTCGGCCCATTTGGTAAAATAGTCAACTGCGACTATAATATACCCATGCCCCCCGGTCGAGGTGGGGTTACATTGCATGAAATCGATGCCCCACTTGGCGAAAGGCCCCACAACTATTATTGGCTGTAGTGGAGCGGGGGGTCTTCTAGTTTTGCTATCAAAAATCTGACATGCATGGCAACTTCTAACTGCGGTTATGCAATCTTTCAACATGGTTGGCCAGAAGTATCCTGCTCTTAAGATTCTTTGTGCTGTAGCATATCCAGATTGATGGCCCCCATAGGTGCCTGAATGTCATTCATTCAGGGCTTTTTCGGCCTCCTCATGGGTTAAACACCTTCTCAGGACCGTATCGACACCACGAAGGTAAAGCGTTTCACCCACGATCATGTAGTCTTTTGCTTGGTATCGAATGCGTTTTTGTTCTGAGTGAGAGGTGTCTGGCCGAAACTTTTGGGTTTGGAGATAAACTATTATATCTCCATACCACTCGTCACTTGCTGATATCAGAAACAAACTTTCGTCCACGATCGTTTCTTTGGACGTTTCATCGTTTGACGATGATGGGAGATCGCATAATAATTCTGCGAAAACTAAAGCTTTCTTTGATTTGGATTTCAGAAATTCCAGATCAAACTCTTGAAGGATAGCTATCAACTTTGAATATTTGCCCCCAAGCAACTGTCGCGACAGTATATAAGTCATGGGGTTGCAATCTGACAATACAGTGGTCTTCCTAAAGAGGACATAATGCCAAAACCTTTGAATCGCTTGAACAGCTGCTAATGCCAGCTTTTCAACATGAGAATATTTACTTTCCGTATCATTTAAGTTTCTACTTAAATAATATATAGGGTGTTCAATTCCATCGATTTCTTGAACTAAAACCATCGCAATGGTCGTATCTGCTGCATCCAGATACAGGTTAAAATCCCTTAGATAGTCTGGGGCGTACATTAATGATGCTTTGACTAGCGCTTCTTTCAAAGCATCAAAGGAAGCTTGTGCAACCTGGTCCCAGACGAACGGTACATCCTTTTCCAGGAGACGGGTATAACCTTTAGCAAGTTCTGCGTAATTTGGAATGAACCTCCTCAGAAAGTTTGCTTTCCCTTGGAGTTTCTGTATCTGAAGCAAGTTTGAAGGTGGAGGCAAATTAATGATTGCCTGCACCTTGCAAGGGTCAAGACGAATCCCATCCTTGGAGACTATAAAGCCAAGTAAACGACCAGAACCGACGCAAAACACACATTTGTGCGGATTGAGTCTTATCTTGTAGTGTCAGCAACGTAGAAATATCGCTCTTAAATGATGCGGATGATCAGTCCGCTTTCGCGAATGAGCCGGAAGATCGTCGAGATAAGGTTGAACGGTTTTCTTGATGTCATGGAAAGCATAATTCATTGCCCTCTGAAACGTCGCCCCCGCGTTCTTTAAACCAAAGGGTAATTTTCGATAAGCGAATGTGCCCCACGGACAAATAAATGCAGTCTTTGACTGGTCCTGTGGGCGGATATTAATTTGATTATACCCGGAAAATCCGTCCATAAACGAAAAGATTTCACATCCGGCGCATTCATCAATTATCTGGTCGATGAAGGGTGTAGGGTAGTTGTCCTTTGGACAAGCTTGATTTACATCCCTATAATCGACGCACACTCGTATTGTTCCTTGTTTCTTCATAACAGGGACAATATTCGATACCCAATCGGTTAGAGGAACCGGGTAGATGAAACCAGCATGGAGGAGCTTTTCAACTTCCGCCTTAATGGCAGCGGCTTTCTTGGGGTGCACCTGCCGAAGCCGTTGTCTTACTGGTTTGACATCAGGATACATCTTAATTTCATGTTCAACGATACTCGAGTCGATGCCTGGCATTTCATCATATGACCAAGCAAAGACATCTCTAAATTCGCAGAAAAGAGCTTTATATATTTCTTGTTCTGAAGGGGAACAACCTTTGCCGACATAAATATTCTCTACAATGTCCGTTTTTGTCGAGATATCTATGGCTATAGTCTCTTCTATATTGGATAGGTTTCTCTTGGAATCCACCGTATTTACAGTATTTGTTAGGAATTCAAATACTGAAGGGTGATACAGGTCACCTTGAGTATCTTCCTTTGGAAGGGAACGATGGTGGTTATCATCCCACGGTGCCCCCTCAACCATCATTGATTGCAGGATTCCTTCGTCACTTGCATGCACTCATGACCAAGGATCCAAAGGGGTTCCACATTCTCCTGACCTATCTACCCAAATGCTTGACGAGCGTTGATTTGGGCTCGCCTCCCATGCCTGAAATATTGATTGCTACAATATTTCGATTGGGCTCGGGTGCAAAACCATTGCCCGATCCATGATGACTTTGTCTTTTGCGACCTTCGTGGAAGATATCATGTTGCAGGTAGCCACCAATGGTACATTTCCTATGTACATATGATTTGGTAGCGAGAAAGTTCCCATCATCGTGGGATCTTTCAACAGGCCTACTCCTATATCTTGAATTGAATGGTCGCTTTCATGGATCATGGGAATGCTTCCTGTAACTTGTGAACCATTAAGGAGGAAGTTCTGTTGGTCGACGACTGTAATCCCTCCTTCAAACGGGAATGTGATCTTCCTAAAATAAGTCGACACCACAGCTTCCATGGCATAGATCCATGGTCTTCCCAGTAGGATGTTGTAATCCAGATTCCCATCTATGACTTCAACATCAATCTCTACTGTTTTTCCACCTAGTTCAACTTTCAAGTTACTTAGGATATCGTAAGGGGTATATGTCCTACCGTCGAAAGCTTTTAGTGTTGTCAAAGATCTCGACAAGGTTGGTGACCCCAGCGTCTTCCAGCATCTCATCGACATAATACATGTCGATGCCCCCTCGTCAATAATTGTTCTGTGAACAGTTTTGTTGAGGGCTTTCACTTGAATAAGGAAAGCTAGTTGAGCTGGTAACTGAGGGTCATACCCTTTGTGATCAAAGGACACAAGATTGGAATCCTTAGGATCAACCCCCCTATTGCCGATAACAATGCCTGCCTTTGGGATGGACAATTTTGCAGTACTTCTAGAGTCGACATAGCGGATGGCGATTGAGCCAAATCTTCCACTATGTTATAATGCTGCGCCGCTCTGGCACGAGGATTAAAAGTCGACTTGTGTACTACACCCTTAGGTGGTTTTATCGTTAATTCTGGCGTTATGGGTGCGACAACTTCTGTCGAAGTTTTTGTCGAACTACTAGGTTGATCTTTACCTTTTTCGTTCGACAGTTGTGGATTCCTGTAATCTTTGTTCCTTGTCGAAATCAAAGCATCATTTTGCTGCTTAGCGATCGACAACATCAGCACTTGCGACGGGGAAGCATTTCCACTATCAACCATATTTTGACCCGGATTGGGAAATGGATCAGTCAACGCAGCTGGGTTCTTTGGACTTTTAAAGAATCTCTTGAGCTCAGCTTTGTATGGACAATCTGTTGTCTTGTGATCTTCGTCACATATCATACAGGGCCATTTCTTTTTCCCTTTCTCAGGAGAGTTCGAAGAAGTTTTTTCAGGTGACGGATCATCCTGTTGCTTCTTCTTCCCTTGAGGGATAGCTCTTCCGGTCCTTTTAATGAGCTGGAAGGCCAAAACTCGGCAAACTTTTCATTTTTTACGAGTCAGTGAAAAGAGCTCAAAGAAGACTCGTATTTTGAGGAACGAGTGATAAACAGGGATAGAAGCAGATTCCAGGTACAGCTTGGAATTTTCCAATCACGGCAGTATTACAAGGATGGCTAGGTGGGATCACTCTTCGCAGCTGTTCCTCAAAATAGGTAAACAATCAAGTGGATGTGAATGATCGGCCAAATGAAAAGTGGAGGTGACGGTGCACAAACATGACCAAGGCTTTTATGGCTGATGAATTTACAGTCTCAAATGGTTATTTACCGGTTCATTTTTCTGAATGAGCTTGAACTCTGGGGGAAAGCCTGCTCACAAGCTTATGTTTATTTTTTAACGAGCATGAATTTCCGCATTAAAACTGCTCGGATCTTGCGTTTATTTTTTAACGAGCATGAACTTTGCCAAAACTGCTCGTTTTTACCAGTCATAAAGTAGGAAGGTCTGCTGGAAGATTCCTATTTTTTAAGGAGCTTCATCTCCCTACGCTTTGCTCCATATCCTCTCTTTTTGCAAGCCGGGTATCGGCCTATCCTACGGGTTAGAGGGGTTAGTCCTACCTAAAACTAAAAAGCCGCCCGTGCTTGCATTCCAAGAGGTTTGCATGCCCCCAGGTGTAAGTCTAATTTCAAGGCTACCCCTACTTTTCCGTTAAAAACCTTTGTTTTCAATAGGTGAGGCTTACCTCTTTCAGGTTACCCAAAGATTGTTCCGCTAATCCTTTCAAACAAAACTTTCTTCGGCGACGCCGAATGACGATGCTCCGCCATACACTTAACTTTAACAAAATAATCTTCTTCCAGAACAACCCCATTCCTAACTGCCCCTTCTTCCGCATGAGAGCTCTTCCTGGCTCTTCCGTTTTACGAAGAAGAAGGAGGGGACGGGGTACAGACTAGTCATATTCTCCCGTGGAAATTCTACTTTACACCCAAGGTTTCTTCTACCTCCAGAGCAGACCAGGATGCATGCCCCCTGGGTTCCGGCCTTCCTTTCCCGAATTACTCGCGCTCATCAGGAAGAAGAACCGGAGGTAGAGACCTTTCTTGATCGAAAAGACCATTGAGGATAGGTATGTGACTACTTGCGATGCGCAATCCCGGAAGTGAAAGTTGTTCTACGAGGTTGACCATCCTTCCTTCGTATGGAAAACACATTGTTCGAAAGAGTGAGGAGACTATTGCTTCCATGCAATATATGTAGTCTCGTCCAAGGAGTAGGTTATGATCCAAGGGTCCTTGGACGACCATCAAATTCATCTTGACAGCCTTCCCTTTCAGTGTAATAGGCACATTAGGTAGAATCCCTAATGGTCGACTGGTTCCTTTGTCAAAACCCGAGAGATTCCTTGTCTCGGGAAAAAGCGCTGGGCAACCCAGTGATTTCCAAGCAATAGAGGACAGGATACTCACAGATGCCCCTTCATCAATGATAGTTCCAGCCATCACCATTTTGTATATTTGGACTATAATTCTAAATGGTATACTGGCTGGTAACCGGGGTCTGCCTAGTTGGTTCCAATCAAAGGACACAACCAGGTTGCTTGGTGGTGGGACCGAATATACGGCCGGGTATGACCCTGACGATGCTCCTTCCTGCGATAAAGGAGTGGGCACATTGCCCTGATGTTCATCAGAGTCGGTGTTGATGAAAAGAATCTGGACGGTGTCATCCTTACTCTCTTCGGTAGGGGCGTCAACTGAAGATGAATCCTCAGTGACTGTGGTATTTGAAGACGAAACTTCTGAAGGGAGAACCGGGTCAACTGCCGTTTCGACCTTTGGACTTTCGTCCGGTCCGGATTCAGTAGGTTCACTTTCAGTGACTGACACTTCAGCTGGCCCTATGAGCGGGGCAGCTGTATTTTCGACCAACGAAGGACTTGGCACGAGTTTTTGATATCCAGGAGGAAGTAGCAACAGTGCAACCGGTTGATCTTCCAAAACTCTCTTTGCTTCGTCTAAAAAGGGACAACGGCGAAGGGTGTGATTTCCTTCACATAGTTCGCAGGGGAATCTCATTCCCCTTCGTCGTCTAGGACCTTTACTTTTGCTGGTCGACGGTAAGCATTCGACCTGGTTGTCAGAGGTTGACGCTTCCGAATCGTGCAAACGAGGGGACCAGTCCCTTAGTATCCGGGGAATACTGGGACAATCACGGTGGAGGTGGTTCCCTCTACATATGACACATGGCGATTTGGGCCCGGTCCGTGCTGTGTGTGGATTTTCGTTAGATACCTTTTGCTTGCCCCCAGGCGCCTTTGGCTCCTTCTGCTTCTTTTCTTTCTTCTTCTTTTCCTTCTTCTTTTCTATGGGAGCTCCGCTTTTGGCGGCTTGACCTTTCGAAGAAGAAGGATCGGAGGAAGGCTCATAAGAAGTGGAAGGCTGGAGGGCAGCTCGAGACTGGTCTAACTGTTGACTCGACTGTTCAGGAACCGTGGTGGTCTGAACTACAGCGGTTGAGAATAGCCAAACTGGCAGGCCAATCGTCAGTCCTGGAAGCGACAATGTGGCCATGTGGGGCGCACCAACTTCTCCCCAAGAGGAGAAAGGACTAGGGGTCCCATCATGTGGAATCCCTTGATTGGTGTGTTCCATGTTCTCAACCTGAAGATCAACGTAGGAATAAGGGGTGATTATTTTCCGTTTAGAATGAATTTTATATGACGACGCTTTTTAAGACACAACTTGCTTTTTCACTTTTTAAGAGTCGAGAAAAAGCTAAAGATGACTCTAGTCTCCTTCGATGTATTAACGAGCCCGAAGTGACAAATGCTCAGATGGACTTTTTCAGTTATAGATTTTGAAAAAGGCCAAAAGAAACTACTCTGGAGTTCTAGGCAGAGGGTGTGCCAAACCTTTCGCGAAACCACAGAATACGTTTTACGGTACGAGTGGTCGATCTTCATGAATGCTGTGTTCACTGCATCGCGATCAGTAGGGCAGCCGACACGGCTTCCTATGGATAAAGGCTTTGTTCCTATAGGGGTCCCCCAATATACGCGACGGTATGCGGGGGCACAAGTCCGTATTAGTGCTATCGTCCCTCAGGAGGAATCACCCACCTTCGTAGAGATTGACAGTCACTATGTTTAAAGACGCCGGTTCACGTCTCTACCTAGACCTCTACTGTGTTTCGTTATGTTTCAAAGCGTTGTTAGATAAATTCAGTTCTTTTTAGGTTGATCTTGCTTAGCAGTTTGCCTTTATGGATCACCACGTGATGTATGATACAACTCCTAAATGCAGTCTAAGAATGATAAGAAAGCTTTTTCAATTCTTTCAACTTATGAAAACCTTAACTACTGAAGGAAAAGAAAGACATCATCTTTTCAAATAGATCATAGAGCACACACTGATGCACTTTTCCTAAATCGACATGCAAACTGTCAAAATGCACATGCACAATGCAAGTATTTCTTTTCTTCTTCCTTAATGTTGATGTATTACAAAAAGAAAGTTGTTGTACAATTTCGAATTCAATTTCAAGCGAAAGCAAACAAGTTTTTGTCCAATAATCAAAAGAACACCTTAAGATTCACTCGTTTCAACACAAGAAATACTGAAATTCGAACCATATAACGAAAGCAAATACTCAAGCAGCTATGAACAGCAATAAACTAGCTCTTAGAATCACAACGACACTTTCTCATAGGTCTAGATCCAAGAGGTCATAGCAAGACTAGTTCACTTTCGCTATGGGAAACTGTGAATGACAGCAAGAAATACAATAAGAACAATCACGGTTTCTTCATACAACTGAGGCGGAATGAAGGCAAAGAGAAGTGGTTTCATCCGGGTATACAGGTTGACAACAGGCTGCAAAACAATACTGAAAACTGGGCAACAGACAGTGGGGAATCCCAGTTGCACAAGGCAAAACTGGATCAGCGCAGGTGCTGCACTGTCAATCTGAGATGTAGCGTAGGTAGCCCCTTCGGGACCTGCGTTGCAGTGCAGGTAGCATTTGTTGCAGCTGCACTGATGAGACAACTCTCGTCTCTCTCAGATTCCGGGTCACAGTTTGCTCAAAAATCAATGGTTTTTGGCCAAATCAGAGGCTATCAGTCAAGTATACACTAGAGGATGATTAAAGGAAGATGAACACTATCACAAAGAGCTTAAAAGAGTCCTTGTGGATCAACTCTTCAAATCATAAACATGCCCAGCACTGGGCTAGAGTAGCTGCCCTCTACTTTGCATTCGAAGGACTCGAATGCAGTTCGATTCGGTACTCCTTTGTTTAAGAAATGAATAGCAAGAAACACAAGCTACCAACAAGACACGATCCCCAGCGGAGTCGCCAATCTGTTGTGGGGGAAAGTATCCAACTCGGAATGACCCTAACCCACTCTAAGGGTGACAGTTCCTTAGCAACAGCTGAAAGCAAAGCTATCTAAAGTTTCTTCTTTATGACATGCAAGAGATAAAAGGGAGAGATCCACTTACCGATGTCTTGCGCAAATGGTCGATCCAATCTCCTTTGTTTAGTCTATTGTGGGGGAAAGTATCCAACTCGGAATGACCCTAACCCACTCTAAGGGTGACAGTTCCTTAGCAACAGCTGAAAGCAAAGCTATCTAAAGTTTCTTCTTTATGACATGCAAGAGATAAAAGGGAGAGATCCACTTACCGATGTCTTGCGCAAATGGTCGATCCAATCTCCTTTGTTTGCCGCTTGCCCCCAGCTCCAAGTCTTTTCACGGGCCCAGCTACACGAGATCCTGCAAATAAGACAAGAAAAGGAAGCTACAAGAAGCATGCATTCATAATCGATTCAAGGATTAGCATAAATCAAAGACGCAAGTAAGACAATACACCATTGAAACACATGCGAATAGAAGAACCTCAAATGCTTTATTAATATATGGAAGTAAGGTTCAGGCGGTGATACAACCATGAGAGGTCCAATCCAGCATCACCTTCCCGACGGAGAGAAATCTCTTCTTCACCTCCCTCAAGCAATCACCCAATGCTCACAACTGTAAACCAACAGCAATTCTTCGCACTAAATTCCGGCCTCCCTAGATCCCATGGGATGAGATCCTTATATAGAGTTTTGGAGTGAAGATAAGTCAGCTTGATGTGTGACTTGTTGTCCTCTTCAACTCCAGTTGTTCTTCAGTTCTTCACTCGGAGTTTCTACCTTCCACTTGGAGTTTTAGAAGCTCTTAACTCATCATTAGGCGAATCTTATGATCAAGTGTCTTTTTGGAAGCTTCCTAGGCACTGGCACATTGAGAAAAAGATTCCTCCACATGTCAAAGTACGCCCAGCGCAGGTAGCCTTTGTTGCACTTGCAATGCAGCGCAGGTACACCATAGAGCTTTTGACATTCAGTGCAGATTCCTAGTGGAGCAGCTGCTTTGATCCAAAACTGACCTGTTTTTGAGTGTTTTTCAGTGGAGAACTGATTTGCAGTGCTGTGGTTTGCTGACCTTGTTCCTCTAAGGGTAAGAACAACATGTTTAGGGACTTTGGATCCCTTAGATTATTCACATTTCATGCTCTATGCTGTAAGGCATAGAAAAGTCTATAACAGTTGCCCCCTAAAGTATGAGGTCGTTTATCGGGTGAAATGATTTATTAGGAGGATCCGAAGTTCATTCAATCGTCGGGAGGTGACATGTAACAAAATACAATACAATACATTATCTTTTCATCCTTTCTTTTCATGATCTAGCTGATGCGGACATTTCCCATGCTCAGCTTTATAAATACATTTGCTGTACATAAACAGACGACCGTCTGATAATAGACTGATAATTCTCTGCTTTTAATTATCATCCTTTTAGTAGGATGATCATCTGCTGCACATGTCTATGTTTTTATCTCCTGAATATATATCGTAGCCCGACCATATCCCCAGTGGAGTCGCCAGTCTGTTGTGGGGGAAAGTATCCAACTCGGAATGACCCTAACCCACTCTAAGGGTGACAGTTCCTTAGCAACAGCTGAAAGCAAAGCTATCTAAAGTTTCTTCTTTATGACATGCAAGAGATAAAAGGGAGAGATCCACCTACCGATGTCTTGCGCAAATGGTCGATCCAATCTCCTTTGTTTTCCGCTTGCTCCCAGCTCCAAGTCTTTTCACGGGCCCAGCTACACGAGATCCTGCAAATAAGACAAGAAAAGGAAGCTACAAGAAGCATGCATTCATAATCGATTCAAGGATTAGCATAAATCAAAGACGCAAGTAAGACAATACACCATTGAAACACATGCGAATAGAAGAACCTCAAATGCTTTATTAATATATGGAAGTAAGGTTTAGGCGGTGATACAACCGTGAGAAGTCCAATCCAGCATCACCTTCCCGACGGAGAGAAATCTCTTCTTCACCTCCCTCAAGAAATCACCCAATACTCTCTGTTGGAAATAATACTGAGAGGGGGGGTGAATCAGTATTATCAGATCAATCAAACCTTTTCAATGCTCAGAAACATATACGCTACTTCAGTTAAGTAAAACAGCGTGTACACGCTACTGTGACTAAATAAAACAGCGTATAAGCAGAAAACTCATAACTTAGTTAGCTTATTCTTCAGTTAAGTTCATCAGGACATTATTCAGCACATTAACAGTAAGCAGATGCAGTATAACAGAACGGATCAAAAGCCACACACATGAACACCAAGATATAAGGTGGAAACCCAATGTGGGTGAAAACCACCTGTTGCAAGTTATCTCTATCTTTCTTTAAGAAACTTCAGTTTACAATCTTTTGTACTGGTGCAGCCTTATACCAGTACGCAGGCTACAACCTGCAGAAGGCTACAACCTTCTCTCGTTCTCCAAACTTCCTTGGAAGGGAGCTCCAACCCCCTTTGTTCTTGTACTAGCCAAGATACTAGTACGTAGGTGCTGACCTACAATCTTCTTTTCTTCAGGTATCACCTTTCATACATTTTCAGACTTGAATATTCCTGAAGCACAACATTACAATCTGAAGACCACAATTCATTCAATTTCCACAACAGATCATTGAAGCATAAAACAACCAAACTCTGAATCACTGAACCACTGAACCCTGTCTATCACCAGTTACCAGAACACAGAGCAGACTACAGAACTCTGCAATAACTGTCAGACCCCACTGTAAACCCAAAAACAAGCTTCAAAAGATATACGCTACTTCAAGGAGCCAAACCCGCGTATACACGCTCTTTTACCGAAGCCAACCTGCGTACAGATCTAAAAATAAACTTTCTCAATTTGCAGCTGTACCAGACATTAGTTAGACCCAGAACATAGCATTGCGACAATATGCAGATCTAGAAATAAGCATAATCAACCATATCATGATAGTGCATTTCAAACCATTAGATCCCGATCTATCCTTAGATCTAGTCTTCCATCAACCAATGTGATCTCTCCTTGGCTTAGATCAAGCAACCCAGCACCTGCAAATCAGATCTCTTTCACTCTTAGATATTCAAGCCCTTGTCGAAAGATGATTTTGCCTAATGATCTTCTTCTCCTTATATAGTCTTAGGCCTAGCTCAATACCAAGAGCCAAAACCATAGTAACACAATACCATCAACTTCAAAACTAGGGATCGACACGCCCGTCGAGACACAATGGTCCAAAATCATAGGCACAACTTCCAAGGACTAACCACCATGGACCAAAGGAACCTTTCCACATACACGCGCTTTTTATGAATCGAACTAGCGTGTACACGCGACTTGGGCTTAACGAAACGGCGTGTATGAGCTTCCTTGACATGCTGTACTGAGATCTGTCTTCTGATTAAGATGCCATCACTTGTACCAACCTCTGAGCACCTGTACCATCTTCTGAGTGAGTTGCCATCAAGGACAACACTTGAATCATAATGCCAACACTCTCGACTGTAAACCAACAGCAATTCTTTGCACTAAATTCCCGCCCCCAGATCCCATGGGATGAGATCCTTATATAGAGTTTTGGAGTGAAAATAAGTCAGCTTGATGTGTGACTTGTTGTCCTCTTCAACTCCAGTTGTTCTTCAGTCCTTCACTCGGAGTTTCTATCTTCCACTTGGAGTTTTAGAAGCTCTTAACTCATCATTAGGTGAATCTTATGATCAATTGTCTTTTTGGAAGCTTCCTGGGCACTAGCACATTGAGAAAAAGATTCCTCCACATGTCAAAGTACGCCCAGCGTAGGTAGCCTTTGTTGCTCTTGCAATGCAGCGCAGGTACACCATGGAGCTCTTGACATTCAGCGCAGAAGCCTAGTGGAGCAGCTGCTTTGATCCAAAATTGACCTGTTTTTGAGTGTTTTTCAGTGGAGAACTGATTTGCAGTGCTGTGGTTTGCTGACCTTGTTCCTCTAAGGGTAAGAACAACATGTTTAGGGACTTTGGATCCCTTAGATTATCGACATTTCATGCTCTATGCTGGAAGGCACAAAAATGTCTATAACAGTTGCCCCCTAAAGTATGAGGTCGTTTATCGGGTGAAATGCTTTATTAGGAGGATCTGAAGTTCATTCAATCGCCGGGAGGTGACCTGTAACAAAATACAATACAATACATTATCTTTTCATACTTTCTTTTCATGATCTAGCTGATGCGGGCATTTCCCATGCTCAGCTTTATAAATACATTTGCTGTACATAAACAGACGATCGTCTGATAGTAGACTGATAATTATCTGTTTTTAATTATCATCCTTTTAGTAGGATGATCATCTGCTGCACATGTCTATGTTTTTATCTCCTGAATATATATCGCAGCCCGGATGGATGAAACTAGATCCGGGGTCTTCAAACTTGTCCGATCTTCACTCTAGTACAAGTCGATCCATGTGAGAATTTCTTGAAGTCGAACATGGAAAGACATCGCTTGATTACCAGTCAATAATGTAAACTATTAACAAGCGCGAGAGGAATCACCGATAATGATGATGACCCTCAAGGTACTGCAGCACAATTCACGTGGCGTGAATATAGGATCTGACGTCGAACACCACAAAAAGTCTCCTGGTCGAAGGTCATTAATGTATACCTATCGCCGAGAGTGAGAAACTTGCCATTGAGGCATGCAAGCTTCAAAGTACTGGGGGGGTGTTCCTAAATCAACTTCTTGGATAATGAGCTGATGTCGACAAGAAGTGATCTGTCAAAGGAGGGCCTTAATGAATCCCACATCAGTGACACAGAACGGAGCTAGTGATGATGGTGAAAACGATCTGTGAAATATGATTCAGTGTGGCGGTCATGGAAGGATGAAAGATGATGTACGGTAGTGGATGGGACCCGGTTGACACTTTTCTGAATGACATCTCTTGAACATATAACGACACTGATGTGATGGATCGGTAGCATTACCCCATGTATGGATGGTATGGCGAGACCATGGTGAAGGGACCGGTGAATGATAATAACCCAACCCGATATTTACGGAGGCAAAAGTGTCATGTTCAAGAGCGACTTGCTACCATTAAGCTTTGAGGTTCTTCCCAATTTTTTCCCCAGTCATTTCTGACCAGTACCTCTTTATTTTTGTCAAGCTTGAGGAGGATAACATATGCTTGTTCTATAACCTGCCCTTCGGGCAAGCCCATCTCTATGTTTTAACGAGCCTAGTGATAGGGAAACTCGTTCTCGTCTAAAGACAAGTTTGTCGCTATCTAATATTTTTAACGAGCCCAGCGACAAAGACAATCCGGTCCATTCTTAGAGAGTCTGAAAAGGGTACATAAAGTGGACTCCAGGGGTCCTTTTTCGTCATCTAATCCCTTAAGTCCGAAAAAGTATAAAACAATACAGAAGGGATGAATGTTCGATATCTTTATCGAGCCGAACTAGACAAGCGCTCGATCTTTTTGTGCAATAATCCCTCAGGTCCGAAAAGATTAAAATCTAGAGGAGGGATAGCTCTTCCGGTCCTTTTAACGAGCTGGAAGGCCAAAACTCGGCAAACTTTTCATTTTTTACGAGTCAGTGAAAAGAGCTCAAAGAAGACTCGTATTTTGAGGAACGAGTGATAAACAGGGATAGCAGCAGATTCCAGGTACAGGTTGGAATTTTCCAATCACGACAGTATTACAAGGATGGCTAGGTGGGATCACTCTTCGCAGTTGTTCCTCAAAATAGGTAAACAATCAAGTGGATGTGAATGATCGGCCAAATGACAAGTGGAGGTGACGGTGCACAAACACGACCAAGGCTTTTATGGCTGATGAATTTACGGTCTCAAATGGTTATTTACCGGTTCATTTTTTCTGAATGAGCTTGAACTCTGGAGGAAGCCTGCTCACAAGCTTATGTTTATTTTTTAATGAGCATGAATTTCCGCATTAAAACTGCTCGGATCTTGCGTTTATTTTTTAACCATCATGAACTTTTCCAAAACTGCTCGTTTTTATGCATGCCCCCAGCATCATAATGACGCATGTCAAAGGAGGGTGCCCCCCAAGCTTCATTGCGTTCAACTTGGTGGTTGGAATGAAGGTTTACCTTTGAATTTTGAAAAGGGGATTTGTTTCATTTTTTATTGAGGTTGACATAGTAAAAGAACTATCCTCATGACTCCTTGTTTCATTTTTTAACGAGGTTGACACAAGATAAGAACCGTCCTCGGGAAATATTAGCATTTTTACTTTATGTTATCCATTTCTAACAAGTTTGTTGCAGAAATTGATGAAACAGTACTATCTCTAGAAAAGAAAAACTAGTCATGGTAAAATATGAATTTGACCTTATCAAACGAGCAGTTTTGGCAAAGTTCATGCTCGGTAAAAAATAAACGCAAGATCCGAGCAGTTTTAATGCGGAAATTCATGCTCGTTAAAAAATAAACATAAGCTTGTGATCAGGTTTTCCCCTAGAGTTCAAGCTCATTCAGAAAAATGAACCGGTAAATAACCATTTGAGACCGTAAATTCATCAGCCATAAAAGCCTTGGTCGTGTTTGTGCACCGTCACCTCCACTTTTCATTTGGCCGATCATTCACATCCACTTGATTGTTTACCTATTTTGAGGAACAGCTGCGAAGAGTGATCCCACCTAGCCATCCTTGTAATACTGCCGTGATTGGAAATTTCTAACCTGTACCTGGAATCTGCTGCTATCCCTGTTTATCACTCGTTCCTCGAAATACGAGTCTTCTTTGAGCTCTTTTCAAATGACTCGTAAAAAATGAAAAGTTTGCCAAGTTTTGGCCTTCCAGCTCGTTAAAAGGACCAGAAGAGCTATCCCTCCTCTAGATTTTAATCTTTTTGGACCTGAGGGATTATTGCACAAAAAGATCGAGCGCTTGTCTAGTTCGGCTCGATAAAGATATCGAACATTCATCCCTTCTGTATTGTTTTATACTTTTTCGGACTTAAGGGATTAGATGACGAAAAAGGACCCCTGGAGTCCACTTTATGTACCCTTTTCAGACTCTCTAAAAATGAAAAGGACCGAGTTGTCTTTGTCACTGGGCTCGTTAAAAAATATTAGATAGCGACAAACTTGTCTTTAGACGAGAACGAGTTTCCCTATCATTAGGCTCGTTAAAACATAGCGATGGGCTTGCCCGAAGGGCAGGTTATAGAACAAGCATATGTTATCCTCCTCAAGCTTGAAAAAAATAAAGAGGTACTGGTCAGAAATGACTGGGGAAAAATTGGGAGAACCTCAAAGCTTAATGGTAGCAAGTCTCTCTTGAACATGACACTTTTGCCTCCGTAAATATCGGGTTGGGTTATTATCATTCACTGGTCCCTTCACCATGGTCTCGCCATACCATCCATACATGGGGTAATGCTACCGATCCATCACATCAGTGTCGTTATATGTTCAAGAGATGTCATTCAGAAAGTGTCAACCGGGTCCCATCCACTACCGTACATCATCTTTCATCCTTCCATGACCGCCACCCTGAATCATATTTCACAAATCGTTTTCACCATCATCACTAGCTCCATTCCATGTCACTGATGTGGGATTCATTAAGGCCCTCCTTTGACGGATCACTTCTTGTTGACATCAGCTCACTATCCAAGAAGTTGATCTAGGAACACCCCCTCAGTACTTTGAAGCTTGCATTCCTCAATGGCAAGTTTCTCACTCCCGACGATAGGTATACATTAATGACCTTCGACCAGGAGACTTTGCGTGGTGTTCGACGTCAGATCCTATATTCACACCACGTGAATTGTGTTGCAGTACCTTGAGGGTCATCATCATTATCGGTGATTCCTCTCGCGCTTGTTAACAATTTACATTATTGACTGGTAATCAAGCGATGTCTTTCCATGTTCGACTTCAAGAAATTCTCACATGGATCGACTTGTACTAGAGTGAATATCGGACAAGTTTGAAGACCCCGGATCTAGTTTCATCCATCCGAGCTGCGATATATATTCAGGAGATAAAAACATAGACATGTGCAGCAGATGATCATCCTACTAAAAAAGGAAGATAATTAAAAGCAGATAATTATCAGTCTATTATCAGACGATCGTCTGTTTATGTACAGCAAATGTATTTATAAAGCTGAGCATGGGAAATGCCCGCCTCAGCTAGATCATGAAAAGAAAGTATGAAAAGCTAATGTATTGTATTGTATTTTATTACAGGTCACCTCCCGACGATTGAATGAACTTCGGATCCTCCTAATAAAGCATTTCACCCGATAAACGACCTCATACTTTAGGGGGCAACTGTTATAGACATTTTTGTGCCTTACAGCATAGAGCATGAAATGTCAATAATCTAAGGGATCCAAAGTCCCTAAACATGTTGTTCTTACCCTTAGAGGAACAAGGTCAGCAAACCACAGCACTGCAAATCAGTTCTCCACTGAAAAACACTCAAAAACAGGTCAATTTTGGATCAAAGCAGCTGCTCCACTAGGCATCTGCGCTGAATGTCAAGAGCTCCATGGAGTACCTGCGCTGCATTGCAAGTACAACAAAGGCTACCTGCGCTGGGTGTACTTTGACATGTGGAGGAATCTTTTTCTCAATGTGCCAGTGCCCAGGAAGCTTCCAAAAAGACACTTGATCATAAGATTCGCCTAATGATGAGTTAAGAGCTTCTAAAACTCCAAGTGGAAGGTAGAAACTCCGAGTGAAGAACTGAAGAACAACTGGAGTTGAAGAGGACAACAAGTCACACATCAAGCTGACTTATCTTCACTCCAAAACTCTATATAAGGATCTCATCCCATGGGATCTAGAGGCCGGAATTTAGTGCAAAGAATTGCTGTTGGTTTACAGTCGAGAGTATTGGGTGATTGCTTGAGGGAGGTGAAGAAGAGATTTCTCTCCGTCGGGAAGGTGATGCTGGATTGGACCTCTCATGGTTGTATCACCGCCTGAACCTTACTTCCATATATTAATAAAGCATTTGAGGTTCTTCTATTCACATGTGTTTCAATGGTGTATTGTCTTACTTGCGTCTTTGATTTATGCTAATCCTTGAATCGATTATGAATGCATGCTTCTTGTAGTTTCCTTTTCTTGTCTTATTTGCAGGATCTCGTGTAGCTGGGCCCGTGAAAAGACTTGGAGCTGGGAGCAAGCGGAAAACAAAGGAGATTGGATCGACCATTTGCGCAAGACATCGGTAAGTGGGTCTCTCCCTTTAATCTCTTGCATGTCATAAAGAAGAAACTTTAGATAGCTTTGCTTTCAGCTGTTGCTAAGGAACTGTCACCCTTAGAGTGGGTTAGGGTCATTCCGAGTTGGATACTTTATAATATATATCCTGGGCAACGCGTTGATAGAGCTCCTCTCTGACGCCATCACCCATGGCATACGCCGGCTAGTCGTCAGGCTAGACTCACAGCTCGTGGTACTACAGCTCAATGGTACCTACTCTGTCCGAAATCCAGCTATTTATCGCAAGTTCCTAAGAGTTAAAATCCTGGAAAGACAGTTTGATTTTATCCAATATCAACACATTTCCAGAAACTTGAACACATTAACCGACTCATTAGCAAACTATGTGTTAGATAGACATTTGCAAATTTGATAAAAAGAGAAGCATCATCGATGTTTCATACATGGATCACATAAAAACTGGAATAAACCCCGAAAATCAAAAACATATATAACTGTTTACGGTTTACATATAATGTTCTGTAACCAAGACAAAATCGGTCATACGACCCCAAAACTCAAAAATGGCTAGGGGGCACCCTAGCCTAGTGATGCTCATGATAACATGCCACGGCCTGTGCGATCAAGCGCAGAAGACGAGACCATCGTCTATGAACACCAGCAGTATGTTGCTGCAGTCGTAGAGGCAACTCGTCAATCCGTACATCCGGAATCCCGAAGGTAAGACCCTCGACCTGTTCCTGGACAGCAGCAAGAGTCTCGGCCAAGTCAAGGTCACGGAGAATAGCTCTCCCTGGAGCCTCCCCTGCTGGGGTAGCGGCCGGAGCTCCCGGACGAACTGCTGGACGGACGGGGCCCACATCTGCATGCACACATGAGTTTGCTTAGAGTCTTGATAGAGTAAAGCACGAGGACATTATAAATAAAAAACAGTAAATGGTGATAAGGTCAAAATATTTACCAAGATCACCCCCCTGCTCGCCATCCGGTAGTACCAAATCCGGATCACCTCGGAAATCCATGCCAATATATGGATACTCGGAAAAAGCCATATCCTGCCGCTCGAACCACCTAAAGAAGGCATCAATAAAAGTAATCCGAGATTGACCTGCATGTCTAGCCATGTGGTCAACCCACCTCTACATGCGTGGCTCAGTAGGAGATGGCAAGTCGAGGGCAATGTACTGAGGTTGCATCAGGGGTATCTTCTCCAAAGCGAAGGCAGTCAAAACTGAACCAAAGCCAAAATTCTTCAGTTTCCTGTCCTTTACTTTGGTCAACTGTTTTTCATCTGAACCAGTACTACATCACACCAGTTAAAAACTTTCGGCTGAAGACACTCCAGGGCGTGCTGCACATATGACCTGTTGGCAACATGAGGGGATGCACTACCGGCCATCCTATTCCCAGTGGAGTCGCCAGTCTGTTGTGGGGGAAAGTATCCAACTCGGAATGACCCTAACCCACTCTAAGGGTGACAGTTCCTTAGCAACAGCTGAAAGCAAAGCTATCTAAAGTTTCTTCTTTATGACATGCAAGAGATAGAAGGAAGAGATCCACTTACTGATGTCTTGCGCAAATGGTCGATCCAATCTCCTTTATTTGCCACTTGCTCCCAGCTCCAAGTCTTTTCACGGGCCCAGCTACACGAGATCCTGCAAATAAGACAAGAAAAGGAAACTACAAGAAGCATGCATTCATAATCGATTCAAGGATTAGCATAAATCAAAGACGCAAGTAAGACAATACACCATTGAAACACATGCGAATAGAAGAACCTCAAATGCTTTATTAATATATGGAAGTAAGGTTCAGGCGGTGATACAACCATGAGAGGTCCAATCCAGCATCACCTTCCAGACGGAGAGAAATCTCTTCTTCACCTCCCTCAAGCAATCACCCAATGCTCACAACTGTAAACCAACAGCAATTCTTCGCACTAAATTCCGGCCCCCAGATCCCATGGGATGATATCCTTATATAGAGTTTTGGAGTGAAGATAAGTCAGCTTGATGTGTGACTTGTTGTCCTCTTCAACTCCAGTTTTTCTTCAGTTCTTCACTCGGAGTTTCTACCTTCCACTTGGAGTTTTAGAAGCTCTTAACTCATCATTAGGCGAATCTTATGATCAAGTGTCTTTTTGGAAGCTTCCTGGGCACTGGCACATTGAGAAAAAGATTCCTCCACATGTCAAAATACGCCCAGCGCAGGTAGCCTTTGTTGCACTTGCAATGCAGCGCAGGTACACCATAGAGCTTTTGACATTCAGCGCAGATTCCTAGTGGAGCAGCTGCTTTGATCCAAAACTGACCTGTTTTTGAGTGTTTTTCAGTGGAGAACTGATTTGCAGTGCTGTGGTTTGCTGACCTTGTTCCTCTAAGGGTAAGAACAACATGTTTAGGGACTTTGGATCCCTTAGATTATTGACATTTCATGCTCTATGCTGTAAGGCACAAAAATGTTTATAACAAACTCCCAAAGAGAAGAGAGACTGGATCGAGGGACAAACGGAAGACACCGGTAAGTCTATTTATCTCTCTTCTTTCATATTTCATAAAGGAAGAAACCAGAATAGCTGTCCTTGTTTGTTGCTAAGGCACTGTCACTTTCTGAACATTCTATCATAGACAACCTCTGAACATTCTGAACATTCTATCATGGAGGTGGCTATGGTGGGGGTGAAGGAGGCACTGCGAACATGCCCGATCTCTTGTGCATGTGAAATTCTATATGCTCAACTCTAGCCTCCAATAAATGCAAGTGTTCATTCATTCGACAGTGGCTCTGAAAGATGTTGGCTAGATGCTCTAAGATCTCATTATGACTAAATTAGATATCTTCCATGTAGGTAATGAACTCATTGCTATCCTCATATTGGTGCCCTTGAAGGGTGTCTAGGTTGGCCTGGATGCTTCTCAGTTGTTCCACGATTGAGTCCATAGTGACTGGCATGACCACACAACCATGGGAACGACCCTGTTCTTGGGAAACTTTCCATTCTTGTCCCACACTCTATGAATCTATAGACAATGGACTATGGATGCCTGCACGATGGCCAACCTGCTTCTGCTTCCATCTGCCTCTGTGAGGGTGGCCCTCAGATGAAGCTTGGCAGAAGGCGTGCTAAATTATTGTACCTGAGACACAAATATTACCCCATGCTCCATGAGTTCACCACCCCCATGACCATAGACAGATAATTCCAAATTCGAACAACAAAGTGAGGGTAGACACATGATCGAGCAGCAGAACCCACAAAACACTGGGCTGCCCACATACTTGAATTTCCCAAAACAATTCACCCAAACACTGCAACCAAAAATGGAAAGAGACTTCCTAGTCCAACCCACCCAAACTAGGACAAACTTCAAAATATTGCCAGATAGGAAATGCAGTGAGATGTGTTTCACTCTCAACACAACCTGCTTAGGGCCAGGACCAACAAATTGTTGTCTAGAAGGAACATTAAACACCATGGAAAAGATAAGAGATCGAGCCCCTTCGACACAGAGAAACCACCACCCGAGAACAACTCGACACACCCCTTTGCACCAGAACTACTAGGACCAGATAAAGTTATAACAACTAGCCCAAACCACCCAATTGGGTACTAGAAATTAACCCAGAACCTCGACCTTAAAAGCACAAGAAAATGCCACCAAAAGAATTCCACTTTTAATGTGAAAGCTTCAAAAATGAACCATAATCAGAGAGTTGTAAATACCAAAAAATCCCAGTGCACCAATCTGACAGAGGAGCTGCTTCACAAGCCAAAGCTTGAAGTTCCATCAACACACTCATATCCCATAGGCGGGACTGTAGAACAAGAAATTTTCTCTCAAGGTTCCCAGATAAATCCCTGTGAGATAGGTAAGATGCTAATAGTTTCATGCATGACTGCCTCTACTCGTTGTTGGTTATTCTGCTCCTAGGGTGAGTTCGCATGGACAACCTCGATCAAACTCACTACCCTACACCCTCTGTTCATCTCCCAAATCAGGTCAACCTTACCCAGGAGTGCGAAGGGCATAATAACTAGGACCATCATGTCTAGAAGGATTAGAGGATGGTTTTCCCATCCCATAACACCATTATTTACTTTGAGCATGTTCACCGCGTGCCAAGGGGGAAAGCCCCGAGGCCAATTGGTTGTCCATTTGATCACCTCTGTCAGGGGTACGTTTTTAAAATTTTATTTTAATTATTCTATTTATATAATTTATTATTAAATATATATATATCTATATATATCTATATATATATATATATATATATATATATATATATATATATATATATATATATATATATATATATAGATATAGATATATATATTTCTCTGACAAAAATTCGTAATTTTATTCAAAGAACAAAATTGTATTTTTCCAGATGCTATAAAACATTCAATCATCTTAGCCAATCACTGGTGCCCAAGAAAACCTATAAAAGAGAAACACAAATAGAAAATCACATTTGGGATCTATGTGTGAAGGCACTTAGCTACCATTTTGTGGCTTTCTTTTTCTCCACTTTTCGCCAGCCTCCATGATGAGGATTTGTAATTACAATAGAAATTGACTCTCTTCCACATTCACAATGAATTCTTTATCTGAATACAAACTCTCAGATGCATAGAGTCTTTTAATGTTCCCCGTCTCCTTTTCAAGGGATAATTTTTGTTTCTTTAATACTTTTGGAGCTTCAAACCATTGTTCCTGCCTGCTCAACTTCTCCTTCCAGTAATATTTCTTGTGTTTTTTAAGAAAAAATACTTGTATAATTCTCCATATTTTCTTCATCCTCTACTTTAGAGAGATGTTGTTATGAGAATTATCATCCCTTTGGATTTTGGGCCTGTTTTTTTTTTTTTTTTTGGCTCTATCTTTACCGGAGGATACATACTTTATAAATGTCCTATTTTAAGACAAATGACATATAAATGCCATGTTTTCAAAATCTAAAGGATGGGTCCTACTGTAGCGGCTACAACCATCCTACAAAATTTTTCCTTAGCTTCGTTTTGGAGCCTCCCTACCAACCTTTTGCAGTAGCATGTCTTGTCTTGTCAAGTACACAAGCTTTAGTGATTTTCTTGCAGAAGGAAAACATGTCCATCAAAGCTTGTTTCATCCTCCTCCCAGGCTCTTTCATCGGACTTGGTGCAGTTGCAGGCTGAGAAGCTCCCTCAAGAAATTGTGCAATTTTGGAGGGAAACCAACATTCCCTCCAGAAATTGCACAATTCTATCTGGTAGCCTGCTAGGCTCCAAAATTGTGCAAATTTTCCTGTCACTATTCATTGGCAAAATTACGCAATTCCTCCTCGCAGGATGGCTCAGCCCAACAATTGTGAAATTTTGGGAAGCAGTCAACTGCTCTACCTAGAAATTACGTAATCCCTCTGTGTAGCCAGCCCATCTCCCTCCCAGAAATGTGCATTTTTTCCTCCCAGTTGAGCAGACCGTTGCATGTGCAGTTGAGTTGACCAGTTCCCTTCGGGACCGAGAAAAAATAATTTACTTGGATGGGCTGTTCTTACCAAGGCAGCATGCAAAGGCATCCCTTGTTTTAGGGATATATTTTTAGGATTTGGAGGTTACATGCAAGGATCATTTCAGAAACCTCCCACCAAATGTCACTTTCCCTATATTTGTAGCATGTGTGTTGCAACCTGGATTTTATCGAAACTCATGAACCAGACGTCCAAAGCTCATTCCTCACATTGATCATGCAACTCTGACATCCCACACTGCATCTAGGAGTCGTCAGCACATTCAACTAAGTTGTTTTGAGGTAAGCCTACTTTTCATGTCTCATGCTGTGTTTCTGGTGCTTTTTGTGTTTCGATTTGTATCAATGTTGTCTATTTGATTTCAATGAGTGCTTGATGTTGTTTTGATACATACTAGCTTGTACTAGCATTGTTTTAGTTTTCAATAACATCTCATTGCTGTCGCATGCATGACACTATTTTTACACGAACGGTTGCAATTGGGGCAACTCGGTTCATACACTTGCATGATTTCCTATTTCCTGAATCTTGCAGTTGTAGTTTGCATGAATGATCATTCACTCTAGCTTGCACTCATCTCATCATGCATTCACGCTTCTCATGTTTTCAGTGCCCCATTGTCTGGACCGGACTGGCTTGCCCCGGACTGTACCTTTCTTGGCTAGTATTGCACATTTCCAGAAGCGAAGGCTCTACCTTCCCTCCAAAAATTGCGTAAGTCTAAACAAGTACTGACCTCTTGGCTTGCATTGCGCAATTCTTGGAGGTAGTGTTCCACTGGCCCGAGAAACTGCGTAATGCAGTTTGCTGGTTGCATGTCACTGCTGACTGAAATTATGCATTTCACAGTTTCACTCCTCAGCAGGCTAGGCTGGATTGTGCATTGCAGAGTCCCAACATTTAGTTAGCCTCCTGACAACCAGAACTATGCCTTGTACAATTTTGGAAATCAGTCTCCTAACCTCATGACAGAAATTGTGCATCCTTCATGATCATCACACATGTATGTTGCAAGTTAGTTATCAAGTTCATTTTAGTTTTCAACTAACAGATTGCTTGCACTAAGTTTTGCCATGTCCATAGGTATCAAAGGTGTTCATCTACCTCTTAGTAGCACAAGTACAATGGCCTTCAGGAGAGAAAAGTCAAAGGACACCGTTGAGAGCACAACGTGGGTTGCAGCCAAGCAAGTGTCTATGAGATTGCCTACCTATGAAGACATCAAGTTTCTCGTAGACAAGTACATCAAGATAAGATGGTAGCAACATCACAACGATCAACATCACAATGAGCATCATGATCAACATTAGCTGAAGGAAACACACTGGATGCAACAAACGCACGAGGAAGGTCGTTGACAACACAGAGGTGGAACAAAGTTGCAAGATCAAGCAAATCCATTTATGATGAAAGAAAATTTGGAGACTCAGGCTATGAGGCGATGACACGACATGAAGATCATGTGAAGATAGGAGCTGCGTAGATGAGAGAATGAGTTGCAACAAGAATAGGTATAGTAGCAGGCACAACATGCACTCGCGGATGAAATTGCGCCCGTACAAGTTATAGATCCATCATAACAGCTTGCATAGAGTAGACATGGTGAGAAGTGTTGTTGATCACATCCAAGGGAATTCAGAAACATGCATGTCATTGTGTGCACGCATGCGATCCCACCCATTTAGTACACTCACTGAGGCAAAGACAATAAGCAAGTCTGGCTGGAGCTGAACATGTAGTTGACAATTGATGTGCATGACCATGAGCACACACTATAATATCATCACAGAAACTATGTATCACTGTGTTGCCAATTTGGCCACACCAAGAAGACCATGTGCATGTTAGCAAACAATTTGGATGGAGGAGCCACACCAATGCATCGGGATGCAACAAAGGAAAGAGTTCGCTTCAGCAAGATGTCACCATGGAGTGCATGCATACCATCATGGACGACCAAGTTGGCATCAACTCACCACCTTCACCATCACAAGCATGTTAAAGAGTTGGTCTCATCACAATGGACCAAGTGTCAGTGATGTCTTGCATGGCTTTCTCAAGTCATTCTGTCTCACATGGGCACATGTGCATTGCAATGTAACGTCTTGTCAAGTGGAAGTTCATGTGTCGATAGTTGGATGTAACAATCATAGAGTAGATGAAGAGTCATGAGGGTAGATGAACTGTCACAAAGGGGAATGTCAAGGTTCACCCCACCCTTTGCTATAAATAAAATCTCATAACTCATTGTAAAGGCTTTTGGTTAGTCAAGCTTCCGATCGGACTATCTTAGAGAGAGCTTGGGAAGTATTGTAATGAGTTTTGGCTTCTTCACTATGTAGAGCTAATATATTTCTTTGGAGGAGAAAGTGGTTGTGGTTGTACCATTCTGCTGTCAGAACTAGTGGTTAGACATGGATGTATTGTATGACTGGAACTCACACTTATTAATATAACAAATTTGTTAGAAAATTATATATTACAGAGCAATGGAACACATAGAATATTGCATTAATATAAACACAGAAAACACATAAAACCAGAGTGACACAAATATACGTGGTTCATCCAGTTTGGGCTACGTCCACCCTGAACAACCAATCCTTCCTTTCTATGATCCAGCAAGATGAAGAGACACAACCTACAACAGATCCGCTATAATATCCTCCATTTTCTCTCACAGTCTCACCTCTTTGTTTCTCACTCGGAGAATACACATCTATATCACAGCCTCAATACAATGCCCTCATACAAAGAGAGGGGTTGCCTTCTAGGGAAAAAAACCCTAAACTAAACATAAGTTCTACCATCAGATCATCCGCTTAATGAACAACCCAGATTGACTAGAAATTACTATACTTTTACAAGGCAATTTTACATATGTTTTTAGCTTCGGGGGCGCTACCCCTGAGACCACCTAGCCAGGGGGGATCGGCCCCCCCGAACCCCCGCAGGGGGGAAAAGTCCCCCCTGCACCCCCCCTCGTGGAGGGGTGTACAAACTTCCTGAGGTATACATCCGACTGAAGCAAAGACCTCTAAATAATCATGCTCCACACCCAACAAGAGTGAGCATGTTTCATGCATATGTTGTATTGTATTCTATGCTATCTGGTTTACTCTAAATGATATATGTATTTGTTTTCTTATGCATGCATGTATGGAATTTTCTATTTTTATATGTATGAATCTTTTTGAAACATGTTGTTGGTTTAACCATCACTTTGGATTGCTAGCTAACTTGCCTTCCATGTCGTGATGCATCTTTGCTTGTGTGTTCCTTTCTTAACTCTGTGCTATCACAGGTTTCCAAGGGGTGCACTCATCTCAACCCCCATGTGTTTGAACCTCTCATGCACCTTCCTTAGCTTGCTGCAACTGTCACACCCTTGCTACCAACAGGGACATCTTACTTGCCTCTATTTGAAGTCGGGGTTTGTTACACAACGTTTTGTCACTATTCCTGTACTCCCCGTTCCTTGATCCTGGAGGACCTATATAGTGAACTCCGCATGCTTTTCCTTCATGGAGAAACTCCCATTATGTCCCTCTTCATGAGCAGTTCCTTTCCCTTTTGCACCATTTCCCCTGAAACTTTTGTTTTTCCCAATTTACATGACCAACACTAATGTCATTTGTCTCCATTGCGCCGATGTGTAGAGATTATCATTATTCCCCGTGCCGATCGGTGCGACTGAGCTATGTTCCAGTCGTGTTGGTCCTATTATGGAATTTTTTTTAAATTAAAGTTGAAGCTTCCATCTCTAGAAGCTCTGTAATGGAAGTCTGGTAAATGGTTTGGCCAGATGGGGTCGAGGATGACAATTTGGGCTCCTTTCCCCTATAATGATGGAACTACCTCAAGGGATAAGTCCTTATCCCATGAGAAGAGGATCCTTCTCGCATCCATCTTTCCTATATAAACCTCTGTTCTTCCCAAGCACAAGCTAGTTAGAGTGTTGGCTGAGTGTGAGTATACTATTTTGATTTGACAAGCAAGCTATTACTAGTTGTAGCCATCTAGTTGTGTGAGGGAGAAGTGTGTTTAGTTTGGAGTGAAGCCTAAAGGGAAGAGTCTTTAAACTATTGTTGTTTGAAGTCATCATGAAGTGCTAGAAGAAGTGTGTGGGAACCTGGTCTTGTCAGAGGAAGGCTGCGATGTCAAGACGAATGGTTGCAATCTCTCTTTGATATTAATATATGCAACTATCAATTTATTTCCTACATATTTTGTAATATTATATATTCATGTCTTGATGCTTCTTGACTCATTAAGTAGGTTGAATTGCAATTTGTCTATTATTATGTTTGTGTTTTGTTGTTGTTTACATGTTTGAGGAGCTTGAAGAAGGAAGCGAGAAATTGCTGGAGTGAGCAAGCGAGGAAATCATCAAGTGACCAAGAGGTAGGCCCTCTTGATTGATTCTAACCCAAGGAAATCTTCCATAGAATGTACCTATTGTGGCTAGACCCTTTATCGGGCTAGAGGAATTCATCTGTGTCCTCACTTATAATTTTACTTCACCACAAACTGGTGACTTTGCTTGGGAGGTCCCATCATTTTGTTTATTTTGGATTTCATGATTTCATGAGAACTTTGCAAGTTTCGCATTTTCCCTTTTGTTTTGTTGCTTTTATCCTGCTTACTGGCTTAAGTCTAAAAATCATAGTAGTAGATCTGGTCCCTGTTTTGAATTTTGATTTTTATTTTTTCTTAGTTTCCTCAGACAACGCGTTTAATCAGCTGACAGTCACGCCGATCAGTGCGAATTGCAAAGGAACAGTCATGTCGACCAGCGTCTGGTGCTTGTTGTCAGTTAATTAGTCACGTCGATGCCTGTAAGTGAAGATTAGGGCTTGACCCCAATCTTGGCCAGTGTATTTTGCTCTTGTGATTTTGACCCCATAAGACTTTTGGACCATTTTCTCCCTAACTAGAAAGCTTCATTTAGCTTGCTTTGTGTGCTTTCTTGGTTTAGCCCACCCTCTAATGTGTTAAGTCTGGACCTGTGTGAAGTTCTTTTTTATCTTTTATTTGAATCCCTCAATCAGCGCTAGTTGAAAATTAGGCACTTGAGCCGGCAGGCCATTAACACTAGTTGTATTACTGGTCAGTCGTGCCGGTCGTGCTAATCGACACTAGTTGTAGTACTGTTCAGTCGTGCTAGTCTCAGGGGTAAGAAAAAATCAGAATGTCTCCCATTCCAGTGCCAGTGTGTCTTGACCTTCAAACACTCTTCTTCAATTGAATGAGTGATAGAGTCTTTGTTTGTTCTCTTATTTCAAGTGTCTCTTTTCTCTTTCCAAGCATAGATTACATTGCTTGTTTTGTCAATTGAAGCATTTATGTGTTTGGTTGGTTCGATTCAGGGAAGAAGTTGTTTCTAGTTTCATTTATCATGCCTTGGATTTGATTGATGTTGGTTTGTTCGGAATTGTGAAAATGTTCATTAAAGTGATTTATGTGAAAGGTTCATTTTGCATTTTATGAAAAGAAGAACATCATTCTAGTTTACGCAAGCGAAAATATTCCATGATTAGTGTTATTGAGAAGCTAGAATTGCATCATCATAAGCATGGAAATGAAATGAAACTTCTTATGTTGTTATAGGAAGATTAAATGCATTTAGGAGATTTATTAGTGAAAGATTTCATTCTTTGATTGTTGCATTAATATTGTGTTCTCCATCTCTCAATTAGTGATAACTTTCATCGAAGACTAAGATCTCTTTTCTCATATAGCTATATATAGGATTTTTCAGATGATAGTGGTAGGGCCTTGTAACTGAAACCTAATTCAATATCAACCGTTAAAATTTATTGAATTAACCTAAGGAAGCATTGAAACTTAATGCTCGCATTTGGTGGTCTAGGCTAGTGACATGTTCCGGCGTCTTAAAACGTAACAGCTAGTGTTCACTTTGGCATTAGATAGTGCTAGTACGGACTTGTGCTCCTCGTACCGTCATGTATATAAAGGGAGACCCCACTAGGTTTGCAATCCTTTATCCGTTGGAAGCCAAGTTTGCCACCTTGTAAATGTGATCCACCGAACACAACATTCTAGGAGATTGCCTGTCTGTACTTCTCTGTTCGTCAGCAGGTATTATGCAGTCCATGGTTACCTGGTAATCCTTTGTGCCTAAAGTACCATGAGTAGTAATTTTTTTATCTTTACTAACTCTTTAAATTTGAAAATATCATCGAGCACTTGTCCTTTCGAGCTCGTTAATTCCAAAAGCGACTAGAGTCACCTTTCATCCTTTTCTCAACTCTTAAAATATTAAAAGGCCAAGTTTTGTTTCATTGTCTTAAAATTAACTTCGCACGAAATATTCCTAGTTAAAGTTATCTTCCTTAGTGATTCTTTAGGGTTGATTCCAATGGACACATTTCTAGAGTCTGCCAGTCAAGGATTCCCCTCGGATGGGAATCCTAGTCCTTTTCCTTCTTTTGGAAATGTTGGTTCTCCTTATATGGAAACGTTTTCCCTCCCTGGGTTAACCATTGGTTTACCTATATGGTTATTTTTGACCTCGATGATCCTGAGTTTCCCAACTCCTGCCCCGCCATCTCCTTCATTCAAATCACGCGACGATGTTTCTAAGGTTGAACCCTTACCTTCTTCCCCTATTTCTTCAACTTCCTCTTCTACTTCACTTGGTGAAAGTTTGAATTCTAGTAACCAGGAGGCTAAGAAAAATAATAATAAAATGAAGAAGAAGAAGTCAGATAATCGAGAGGCCAACCATGTAGCTATTACTCCAAATGCACCCCCCGTCGACAAACCTTTTGATCCTTTGCGGAAGTTAAAATTCCCTTGCAGGCTGTGTAAGGGTGACCATCACCTTTGAGACTGTCCTGGCATTTCCAGAGTCTTAGAGGTATGGTCTCAAAATCTAGATCGACTATCCCCATCGACCTCTGGAGATCACGTCGATGCTACATCCTTGGTTAGAGATGGTAAGAAGAAAGGGAAGATTAGATTCCCCTATAGGTTATGTGAAGGAGAGCACCTTTTTCACCTTTGTCCTCTTATGGATAAAGCTTCCAAAGTTTTGGAAAACCTTGCAGCTCCTCAACCCCAACTTCCTCTTGGTTATCAGAGGTTTTCTTCTGACCCTCTCTCGGTTGGTAAAGAGATTGATTTGGATTCATCTCTTACCCATCCCAATATTCTTGAGTGAGACTCTCTTGTGTCTGTTCCCGACCAACCATTGGTCAAAAAGAGTGTGGACTTGGCTTCGCCTTCAATTGATCACTCTGTTCCCGAAGAGAGTGGTGATCATATTTCTCATGTTCTTCTCATCTCGTCATATTCTCATGAATCGACGAGTGACCCTCCCATCCCAATGTTTTCAGGAGAGTCCTTCTCCAATTCCCATACAGCATGGGGGAAATCATATGATACCCCTACCAAGTAGTTTTGTTGTCTCTTTTGATTGGGGTCCATTGCCTGCTTTCTGCCTCCCATCTTATGTGCCTTTCCAGATCACAGTACAAGCCTATAATATGGTAGTACCTAGCACTATATTAGATGAAGGTGCATCTATTAGCATCTTGTCTTCTACTACTTGGAAAGCTTTTGGCTTCCCACAACTTGTGCCTTTCACTCAGAATCTATTGGCTTTAAACAAAGGAACCAGTCAACCCTTAGTGTTATAGACATTTTTGGGCACTACAACCCCAAGCATGAAATTTCCATAAACCAAGGGCTCCTAAGTCCCTAAAAGTGTTGTTCTAACCCCTAAAGGAACAAGGTCAACTGATTACAGCTTCTCCTAGAAGTTCTCCATGAAAAATTGCTCAGCACTGGTCAAAACAGGATCATTTCAGCTGCTCGATAGGCAAAGTGCGTTGCATCTCACCTAAACACACTGTGTGGGTGCGTTGCATTTCAAAAATCCCTTCTATGGGGTGCAATGGGCGAGAAGTGACAAATGGCAGTGTCATTCAGTGAGGTGGAGAGGCATGGAAACTTCCAGAAACTTCTCCTGTGACACTTGCCTCTCTGAATTCGACCAAGGACGAGTAAGAGATCATCAATCTCCAAGTGGAAGCAAGAACTATCAGAGGGAAGACACTAATCAAATCACAAGCTGACTCATCTCCCTTACAGATATCTATATATGGATCCCTCATCCCAGAGATCCAGGGGGCTGGAATTTTGCATATTGTAAGGAATTGTTGTTGGTTTCTTGAGACAACATCATATTGTTGGGTGATCTAAGCTTTGTATGAGGTGAAGAGGGGCTTCCTTGTTATAGACATTTTTGTGCCTTACAGCATTGAGCATGAAATTTCCATAATCTAAGGGATCCAAAGTCCCTAAACATGTTGTTCCTACCCCTAGAGGAACAAGGCTAACAAACCACAACAATTCACAGAAGTTCTCCACCAGAAACTGCTCAAAAACAAGTCAATTCAGGATCAATTCAGTGGCTCCACTAGCTGTTTGCGCTAAATGTCAAAGCCAGCACTGGCTACCTGCGCTGAATGTCAAAGGCAACACTAGCTACCTGTGCTGAGCGAGAGTTGACATGTGTCAAGTTCATTCCACGAGGTGTCAAAACCCAGGAAGCTTCCAAAATCTTCCTCAATGACACTTGCCTCAGGGAATTCGACTGGTGATGAGTAAGAGGTTCCAAATCTCCAAGTGGAAGCAAGAACCTCCAAGTGGAATCAAGAACTGACAGAGGGAGAGGACACTAGTCAGATCTCAAGCTGACTCATCCTCTCTCCAAACATCTATATATGGATCTCTCCTCCATGAGATCTGGGGGACTGGAATTTTGTTATTGCAAAGAATTGCTGTTGGTTTGAGATTGGAATCATTGGGTGCTTAATGCTTTGAAGGGGGTGAAGATAGGAATTCCATTTGCTGGGAAGGAGATGCTGGATTGGAGCCCTCTGGGTTGTATCTCTTCCTGAACCTTGTTATTCATCAATAAAGCTATCTTGGTTTCTCCTATATACTGATGTATTTTTGATGTATGATTGCATTAGTATGTTTAGTTTATTTCTAATCCTGAACTAGTTATGAATATGAATCCATGTCTTGTGTAGTGTTCTCTTCTTGTGATCTTGCAGAAACTTCTTGAAGCTGGGCGAGCAAGAAGGCAAGTAGCTGGGAACTCTCCAAGAGAAGAGAAACCGGATCGAGGGACAAACGGAAGACACCGGTTAGTCCATCCATCTCTCTTCATTCTTAATTCATAAAGGAAGAATACTAGAATAGCTGTCTCTGTTTGTTGCTAAGGCACTGTCACACCTTAGGTGGATAGGATCGTCCTGCATAGGCATTTTTCCCCACAAAAAATTGGCGACTCCGCTGGGGAGATCTGTTTAGTCATTTTATTTGTGTTTCTATCATTGTTTGTTTCATAGACTCGACAGCAACAATCGAACTGCATCTGCTATTCCGAGATGCAAAGTAGACAGTTGCTGCTTTGATCCAATCACTGGACTTGTCTATGATCTGAACAATGGACTCACAAATGATTTGATGATCCTTTGTGATAGATCTTAATACTCCCTCAAAACATCCCTTTGATTACACCTTGCTTGTTGCTTTTATTTGGCCTGAAACAGTAGATTAAATAGCAATCTGTGACCCAGAACCAGTGAGAAACGAGAGTTTCTCCTTCAGCGCAGACCCTGTGAAGGGATTCTACATTTCAACGCAGGTCCCGTGAAGTCTACCTGCGCTGAATGTCAAAACCCCTGTGTTGAGGTTGCGCTGAACCAGTGTGGCCTTGTGCAGCTGGGGTTCTCTACTCTGTTTTTCCTTGTTTTGATCTCTAATTTTTGCAGCCTGTAACCAGCATAGGTACCAGTCTGATAACTCCTTTTCTCTGCTTAAATTCCGCCTCCTTTTGTACAAAAATACTGTGAGTGTTTTTATGTGTTTGTGGCATCATTTACTGTTTTCCTTTGCATGAGTGAAATAGTCATCCTGTAGCCCTTGATTCAGATCTGTTGATTGTGATCTTAAGAGAGAGTTCATTGGCTGTTTACAGTTGATTATACATTTGCTTTTGCTTATTGGTTTGAGTTTGTCTCTTTTAAGTGTCGAAACACGTATTCATTTCGAAAATCGTTAAGTGCTGTAATCTCTTCTACCCTCTCTGATTTCGAAAAAGTAAACTTGTTTGTATTTGTCATTTAAAAGCAAATTCAAAGTTGTATAAGAAGCTTTCTTTGTAGGCATCAATACTAAGAAAGCGGAAAACAAACACCTGCATTGTGCATTTGCATCTTGATAGTTTGCATGTCTGATTTAGGAAAAGTGCATTAGAGTGTGCTGATTGCTCTTTGAGAAAAGATGGTGTCTTTCTTTTCCCTTAGTAGCTAGGATTTTCAAAGTTGAAAAGATATAAAGCTTGCTTATCATCTTTAGACTGCATTTAGGAATTGTATCATACATCTCGTGGTGAACCCCAAAAGGAAAAATTCTAAAAAGATCAACCTAAAATAAATTGAATGAACTTAACAACGCTTTGCAACATAACGCACAACATAGAGGTCTAGGCTAGAGACGTGTTCCGGCGTCGTAAAGCCTGGTGACTGTCGATCTCGTGGATGGTGGGTGATTCCTCCTGAGGGACGATAGCACCAGTACGGATTGTGCTCCCACGTACCGTCGCGTATATATTGGGAGACCCCTATAGGCATAAAACCTTTATCCTTAGGAAGCCGTGTCGGCCGCCCTACTGATCGCAATGCACTGAACACAACATTCAGGAAGATCGACCGCCCGTACCCTAAAAAGTATTCTGCGGTTTTGCGAAAAGTTTGGCACACCCTCTGCCTAGAACTCCAGAGCAGTTCCTTTTGGCCTTTTTCAGACTCTATAACGGAAAAATTCCATCCGAGCATTTGTCACTTCGGGCTCGTTAAAACATCGAAGGAGACTAGAGTCATCTTTAGCTTTTTCTCGACTCTTTAAAAGTGAAAAAGCAAGTTGTGTCTAAAAGCGTCTAAAAAATTCATTTAATTCAGAAACACACTTTCCCCTTTTGTATTTTGGTTGATCGAGTAATCCGCAATCGTGGAAGAAAGTCAATTGAAACCCCGTTGTTCGCGGAGGCTTACGAGTCAACCGTCTTTGTCTCCGGAATCGAAAACAGTACGGACAAAGCGAACTCGTTTAACCGGTTCGAAATCTCCTATCAAAGTTAGAACAAGTGTTCCAACGACATCTGAGATTCCGGTTACTCCAAACATTTCTGGAAACCCTGCCTCTATAGAAGAAGTTCAACAGCCACAGAGGGACAGTAACACTGATCCTAGTCTGGGAGAAAATTCTTGCGTTATTGAACCAGTTCCATCTGTAACCGGTTCAGAGAGTCTTTCTCCTCAAACAACTGTCGCTGTCGATTCAACCCCTTCTTCGGCACAAGAAATATTTTACGGACCTGACGGTCTTCCCCTTCCACCTGGTTTGATTGCGATAGAGGAAATTGTAGAGGATCCGCAAGCAAGTACTCCAACACATTTTGGAGTAGGGGTCCCTCTATTTCCTTCTACATCAGAAGTTAGTCTATCACCAGTGGAAGTTACTGTAGAATCGCTAGGCAATCTATTGGATAGACTCAAAATGTCTGAACAACCGTCAACATCTAGGACTGTGTCGAACGACACGGCGACGGCAGAACCCCCTGCCGTCACTCCGACAATGTTTGCCGGCATACCATCTGTCCCAACTAACTCACAACCGCTAGAAGGAGTCCACCCAGGGACTATTTCGACAGTGTGGTCTATTCCAGTTTGTTCATCCGGAATAATATCTGGCAACTCTTATGTTGAAACTCGCCAGATTGATCCATTTGGAGGTCAATTTGGGCAATCCAGTCCCCAAGGACAAACAATCCCCTTGAGTTCCGGATTGCTACCGTATGGGGGGCAGTATGCCCTTTCATTACCCCCTCCAGGAGGGTATCCATATGGGATTTCACAACAGTATTCAGGTTATACTGGAATTACATCAAGTGGTTGGGTACCTATGCTACCTCAACAACCAAGGGTTGTGTATTCTATGCAACAATGTGTACCTATGTCGAACATCCCGACCACACCGATTATTGTGACAGTGTCGCAAGTTCAAACATTGCCTGTTGTATGTCAACCTCAGATTTCTCAGGTTGTAATGCAACAGCCCCTTGACCTTGTGACACAACCACAATCACCAACTGGTGGGGCGACACAGGTCCAAATGGGTACAATTACCCCACACCTTGGTCCAACAGTTAGTATAGCGCAACAGAACATGGCTTCACAATCGTGGCTGGTGCAATACCAACAACCGCAATTCCAGCAAGTGTACCGAGGTTCTGAGCAGCAGATCTTTGCGAACAGTGGACAACCGTATATTCAAAACGGTCAAAACCAACCGCTTTACAGTGGTCAAGTCCACCAACCATATCAGTCGTACCAACATCAATTACATTATGCTGGTATGCAAAGGCCCACTGCTCAAGCAATTCCATCGTACCTTGGGTATGCTTCACCTAACCTGAATCAACAGTTACCATTCGTGGCAACTTTAGAGTTACTCGATTTATGCCAGTTAACCAACGATCCGATTGCTTACGCCCCTTGGTGGCCAGCGATTCCTCACAAACTTCCATCGGACATTCCTAAATTTAATGGAAATCCAGGTGAAGACCCATCGAATCACGTGATGACTTTTCATCTGTGGTGTTCATCAAACATCCTAAACGATGATTCGATAAGGCTTCGCCTTTTCCAGAGGACGTTAACGGGTCCAGCGGAAAAATGGTATATTGAATTACCTAGAGCCTCATTCGACAATTTTAGCTCCCTAACCACGACTTTCTTAACCGATTTTCAATTACCGATAAGGTATGAAACGGGAACAGAAATCTTAACCAACTTCAAGAAGACAACAACCACTCACATATCTGATCATATACATGAGTGGCGTCGTCATCGTAGGATGGTGAAAACGTACGTTCCCGATCAGCTATTAGCTGAATGGTTTATCAAGGCGTTACTTCCTGGCATAACAGAAGATGTGTCCAAGGGGGGAGTCGTAATGGAGGAGCAAGTTATTGCTCATGCACAATATCTAGACTTAGTTTATACTCAGTCTGGCACGCTCTACGACAAAATACCTGACGCCCCTAGACCGGAATTCTCAATTCCTCCTCCTCCTAAATCAAACAGTGACTCTCATGCCGGCGATGGTGTGATTGGCATGACAAACACGAAATCGACAAAGGTTTCATCTAAGAAAGCCCGTAAGACTTCAGATCAAAATGCAAAAGAAGAAATTCTTGCTTCGGAAGTAAATGCCGTATCAGCAGATAAGGGCAAAGAAACCAAACAACCAGGGAGCAAGAAGAAGAAAAACAAAGGGAAGAAGAAGAAATAGGGTGAGTCATCTCCTGAAAAAACTTCTTCAAACCCTCCTAGAAATAGGAAATATCCATGTCAGATATGCGATGAGTATCACTGGACAAGGGATTGTCCATACAAAGCTGAGCTGAAAAGGTTCTTCAAAAGTTCGCAAACCTCAGTTGTGTTAACTGATCCGTTTCCCAATCCAGGTCAAAATTTGGTTGATAGTGGAAATGCTTCCCCGTCGCAAGTGCTCATGTTGTCGGTTTCAAAACAGCAGAATGATGCTTTGATTTCGACAAGGAACAAAAATTACGGGAATCCGCAGCTGTCGAACGACAAGGATAAAGATCAACCAAGCAGTTCGACAACAACTTCGACAGAAGTTGTACCGCCCATCATTCCTGAATTAACAATAAAACCGCCAAAGGGAGTAGTACACAAGTCGACATTTAATCCTTGCGCCAGAGCGCCGCAGCATTATAACATAGTGGAAGATTTGGCCCAATCGCCATCCGCTATGTCGACTCTTGAAGTACTACAAAATTGTCCATCCCAAAGGCAGGCTTTGTTATCGGCTATTGGTGGGGTTGATCCTAAGGATTCCAATCTTGTATCCTTCGACCACAAAGGATACGATCCTCAGTTACCAGCTCAACTAGCTTTCCTTATTCAAGTGAAAGCCCTCAACAAAACTGTTCATCGAACAATTATTGATGAGGGGGCATCTACATGTATTATGTCGATGAGTTGCTGGAAAACTTTAGGGTCTCCGACCTTGTCACGATATTCGAAGACATTGAAAGCATTCGATGGAAGGACCTATACCCCGTGTGGTATCCTTAATAACTTGAAGGTTGAACTAGGGGGAAAAACAGTAGAAATAGATGTTGAAGTCATCGATAGGAATCTTGACTGCAACATCCTACTAGGAAGACCGTGGATCTATGCCATGGCAGCTGTTGTGTCGACTTATTTTAGGAAGATCGCATTCCCTTTTCAAGGAGGGATTACGATCGTCGACAAACAAGACTTCCTCCCTAATGGTTCACAAGTTACAGGAAGCATTCCCATGATCCATGGAAGCAACCATTCGCTTCAAGATATCGGAGTAGGCCTACTGAAAGACCCCACATTAATGGGAACTTTCGCACTTCCACCTCCAATCTATATAGGATAAGTAGCATTGGTAGGAGCCTGCAACATGATATCTTCCACGAAGATCTTAGAAGACGATATCGACATGGATCATGAAATGGTTTTGCCCCCAAGCCCTATAGAAATATTGTAGCAATCAATGTTTCGGGCATGGGAGGCGAACCCAAATCAACGCTCGTCAAGCGTCTGGGTAGATAGGTCTAGAGAATATGGTACCCCATTAGATCCTTGGTCGAAAGTACATGGGAGTGACGAAGGAATACTACAATCAATGTTGATTGAAGGGGCACCATGGAGTGATTGCCACCATCGTTCCCTTCTTACAGAATATGAAGAAGATACTCAACATGACCTTTATCACCCTTCAGTTTTTGAATTCCTATCAAACACTGTAACACGGTGGATTCTGAGCGAAACTTATCCAATATTGAAGAGACTATAGCCATAAATATCTCGACTAAAACAAATGTTGTAGAGAATATTTATGTCGACAAAGGTTGTTCTCCTTCAGAACTGGAAATATATAACGCTCTTTTTCGCGAATTCAGAGATATCTTTGCTTGGTCATATGATGAAATGCCAGGCATTGACTCGAGTATCGTTGAACATGAAATTAAGATGTATCCTGATGTCAAACCAGTAAGACAATGGCTTCGGCAGGTGCACCCCAAGAAAGCCGCTGCCATTAAGGCAGAAGTTGAAAAACTTCTCCATGCTGGTTTCATCTACCCGGTTCCTCTAACCGATTGGGTATCGAATATTGCCCCTGTTATGAAGAAACAAGGGACAATTAGAGTGTGTGTCAATTATAGGGATGTAAACCAAGCTTGTCCGAAAGACAACTACCCTACACCCTTCATCGACTAGATAATTGATGAATGCGCCGGATGTGAAATCTTTTCATTCATGGATGGATTCTCCGGGTATAATCAAATAAATATCCGCCCACAGGACCAGTCAAAGACTGCATTCATTTGTCCGTGGGGCACATTCGCTTATCGAAAATTACCCTTTGGTTTAAAGAACGCAGGGGCGACGTTTCAGAGGGCAATGAATTATGCATTCCATGACATCAAGAACATCGTTCAACCATATCTCGACGACCTTCCGGCTCATTCGCGAAAGCGGACTGATCATCCGCAGCATTTAAGAGCGATATTTCTACGCTGCTGACACTACAAGATAAGACTCAATCCGCACAAATATGTATTTTGTGTCGGTTCTGGTCGTTTACTTCGCTTCATAGTCTCTAAGGATGGAATTCGTCTCGACCCTTGCAAGGTTCAGGCAATCATTAATTTGCCTCCACCTTCAAATTTGCTTCAGATTCACAAACTCCAAGGAAAAACAAACTTTCTGAGGAGGTTCATTCCAAATTACGCAGAACTTGCTAAAGGTTATACTCGTCTTTTGAAAAAGGATGTACCTTTTGTCTGGGATTAGGTGGCGCAAGCTTCTTTTGACGCTCTGAAATTTTCTCTAGTAAAAGCATCATTAATGTATGCCCCAGACTATCAAAGAGATTTTAACCTGTATCTGGCTGCAGCGGATACAACCATTGCAATGGTTTTAGTTCAAGAAGTCGATGGAATTGAACATCCTATATATTATTTAAGTAAAAACTTGAATGATACAGAAAGCAAATATTCTTACGTTGAAAAGCTAGCACTCGCTGTTGTTCAAGCGATACAAAGATTTCGACATTATGTCCTCTTTCGGAAAACTACCATTTTATCAGATTGCAACCCCATGACTTATATATTGTCGCGATAGTTGCTGGGGGGAAAATATTCAAAATGGATAGCGATCCTTCAAGAGTTTGATTTGGAATTTGTAAAATCCAAATCAAAGAAAGCTTTAGTTTTCGCAGAATTATTATGCGATCTCCCATCGTCGTCCAACGATGAAACATCCGAAGAATCAATCGTGGACGAGAATTTGTTTATGATATCTCCAAGCAATGAGTGGTATGGAGATATAATAATTTATCTCCAAACCCAAAAATTCAGGCCTAACACCTCTCACTCAGAACAGAAACATATACGATACCAAGCAAAAGACTACATGATCATCGGTGATACGCTTTACCGTCGTGGTATCGATACAGTTCTGAGGAGGTGCCTCACCCATGAGGAGGCCGAAAAAGCCCTGAATGAGTGTCATTCAGGCTCGTGTGGGGGGCATCAATCTGGATATGATACAGCACAAAAAATATTACGAGCAGGATACTTCTAGCCAACCATGTTCAAAGATTGCATAACCGCAGTCAGAAGTTGCGATGCTTGTCAAATTTTTGATAGCAAAACCAGAAGACCACCCGCACCTTTACAGCCAATAGTTGCTGTTGGGCCGTTCGCCAAATGGGGCATCGATTTCATGACATGTAACCCCACCTCGACCAGGGGGCATGGGTATATCATAGTCGCTGTTGACTATTTTACCAAATGGGCCGAGGCGATGCCTACATTAGATAACACTGGTGAAACAGCTGCCCTTTTCTTTTTCAATCATGTAGTCGCCAGGTTCGGCATACCACAGGTTATAGTTACAGATCATGGATCGCATTTTCACAATCACATGATGGTTGAATTAGCTGCCAAGCTATGGCTATCTCATGACAGCTCTACCCCGTATTATCTGCAAGCCAACGGACAAGTTGAGGCGATCAACAAGGTCCTGAAGCGTATGTTGCAAAAGATGATCGGAGTTCACAAAAGAAGGTGGCACCTAATCCTATACTCAGCCTTGTGGGCTTACCGAACATCGGTAAGGAATGCGACCAGGTTCACACCTTTCCAACTGGTGTATGGCTAGGAAGCAGTCTTGCCAATCTAGTGTGAAATCTCGTCTCTTAAACTCGCAATTGATCTCCTCCCAGGAACTTCAGAAGAAGAGGCCCGTTTCTTGGAATTAATCCAATTGGATGAAACCCGTCGTGATGCCGCTTTGGCTAACGAAGCTCATAAGAAACGAGTCAAGGCGCAGTTCGACAAAAATGTCAAACCCCGTGTCTTCTCAGAAGGTGACTTGGTCTTGCTTTATGACCAAGAATCTGATAAATTGGGACCAGGTAAATTTAATTCTTTATGGATGGGCCCCTACATTGTTAAACGAGTGTTAGCAAAAGGAGCCTACGAGTTAATGGATTATGACGGAATTCCACTGGCGCAACCCCGTAATGGGTTGTACCTCAAGCGTTACTATGCTTAAATAGTGACGAAAATGCATGCACATCGATTTGCGTTATTATGCTGGGGGCATGGAAACTTGTATTCGAGCAGTTTTAACACACAGTTCATGCTCGTTAAAAAATAAACGCAAGATCCGAGCAGTTTTAGCGCATAGTTCATGCTCGTTAAAAGATAAACATAAGATCGAGCAAGTGTTTCAATCCGCGTTTAAGCTCGTTAAAAAATGAACTACCTGGTAAAGAACCACAGTGAATGTAATATCATCAGCCATTAAAGCCTTGGTCGTGTTTGCACCGTCACCTCCACTTTTCCATTGGCCGATCGTTCACCTCCATATGTTTGTTTACCCATTTTGATGAACAGCTGCGAAGAGTGATTTCACTAGCCATCCTTGTGACACTGCCGTGATTGGAAAATTCCAACCTGTACCTGGAATCAGCTGCTAACCTTGTTTATCACTCGTTCCTCAAAAGACGAGTCTTCTTTAAGCTCTTTTCAACTGACTCGTAAAATATGAAAAGATTGCCAAGTCCTTGGCCTTTCAGCTCGTTAAAGGGACAGGAAGTGCTATCCCTCCTCTAGATTTTAATCTTTTTGGACCTGAGGGATTATTGCACAAAAAGATCAAGCGCTTGTTTTATTCGGCTCGTTAAAACTATCGAAAACTCATCCCTTTTGTATTGTTTTATACTTTTTCGGACTAAAGGGATTAGATGACAAAAGAGGAATTTCGGAGTTAACTTTATGTACCTTTTCAGACTCTCTAAAAATGAAAAGGACCGAGTTATCCTTGTCGTTAAACTCGTTAAAATCATTAAATAGCGACAAACTTTTCTTTAGACGAGAACGAGTTTCACTATCGCTAGGCTCGTTAAAACATAGCGATGGGCTTGCCCGAAGGGCAGGTTATAGAACAAGCATATGTTATCCTCCTCAAGCTTGACAAAAATAAAGAGGTACTGGTCAGCAATGACTGGGGAAAAATTGGGAGAAACTCAAGAAAACTTTGATGGTAGCAAGTCGCTCTTGAACATGACACTTTTCCTCCGTACCACAATCGGGTTGGGTTGTTTCATTCGTCGGTCACATCCATGGTCTCGCCATACCATCCATATTTGGGGTAATGCTACCAATCCATCGCATCAGTGTCGCCATATGTTCAAGAGAAGTCGTTCAGAAAAGTCAACCGTGTCCCATCCACTACCATACATTATCCTTCATCCTTTCATGACCGCCACCCTGAATCATATGTCACAGATCGTTTTCACCTCCATTAAAATCATTAGCTCCGTTCCGTGTCACTGATGTGGGATTCATTAAGGCCCTCCTTTGACGGATCGCTTCTTGTCGAGATCAGCTCATTATCCAAGAAGTTGATCTAGGAACAACCCCTTCAGTACTTTGAAGCTTGCATGCCTCAATGGCAAGTTTCTCACTTCCGGTGACAGGTATACATCAATGACCTTCGACCGAAAGATTTTGCGTGGTGTTCGACGCCAAGTCCTTTATTCACACCACGTGAATTTTACTGCAGTACCTTGAGGGTCATTATCATTATCGGTGATTCCTCTCGCGCTTGTTAATGGTTTACCTCATTGACCGGTAATCAAGCGATGTCCTTCCATGTTCGACTTCAGAACATTTCTCACATGGATCAACTTGTACTTAGAGTGAAGATCGAACGATTTTGAAGACCCCAGATCTAGTTTCATCCATCCGGGCTGCGATATATAGTCAGGAAAGATAAAGACATTGACATGTACATCATTGCAGCAGATAATAATCCTACTCAAAGGATGATAATTTCATCAAAATTATCAGTCTACCATCAGACGATTGTCTGTTCTATGTACAGAAAAATGAATTTATAAAACTGAGCATGGGAATGCCCGCCTCAGCTAGATCATGAAAGCAGTATGAAAATAAACGCAAGATCCGAGCAGTTTTAATGCGGAAATTCATGCTCGTTAAAAAATAAACATAAGCTTGTGATCAGGTTTTCCCCTAGAGTTCAAGCTCATTCAGAAAAATGAACCGGTAAATAACCATTTGAGACCGTAAATTCATCAGCCATAAAAGCCTTGGTCGTGTTTGTGCACCGTCACCTCCACTTTTCATTTGGCCGATCATTCACATCCACTTGATTGTTTACCTATTTTGAGGAACAGCTGCGAAGAGTGATCCCACCTAGCCATCCTTGTAATACTGCCGTGATTGGAAATTTCTAACCTGTACCTGGAATCTGCTGCTATCCCTGTTTATCACTCGTTCCTCGAAATACGAGTCTTCTTTGAGCTCTTTTCAAATGACTCGTAAAAAATGAAAAGTTTGCCAAGTTTTGGCCTTCCAGCTCGTTAAAAGGACCAGAAGAGCTATCCCTCCTCTAGATTTTAATCTTTTTGGACCTGAGGGATTATTGCACAAAAAGATCGAGCGCTTGTCTAGTTCGGCTCGATAAAGATATCGAACATTCATCCCTTCTGTATTGTTTTATACTTTTTCGGACTTAAGGGATTAGATGACGAAAAAGGACCCCTGGAGTCCACTTTATGTACCCTTTTCAGACTCTCTAAAAATGAAAAGGACCGAGTTGTCTTTGTCACTGGGCTCGTTAAAAAATATTAGATAGCGACAAACTTGTCTTTAGACGAGAACGAGTTTCCCTATCATTAGGCTCGTTAAAACATAGCGATGGGCTTGCCCGAAGGGCAAGTTATAGAACAAGCATATGTTATCCTCCTCAAGCTTGAAAAAAATAAAGAGGTACTGGTCAGAAATGACTGGGGAAAAATTGGGAGAACCTCAAAGCTTAATGGTAGCAAGTCTCTCTTGAACATGACACTTTTGCCTCCGTAAATATCGGGTTGGGTTATTATCATTCACTGGTCCCTTCACCATGGTCTCGCCATACCATCCATACATGGGGTAATGCTACCGATCCATCACATCAGTGTCGTTATATGTTCAAGAGATGTCATTCAGAAAGTGTCAACCGGGTCCCATCCACTACCGTACATCATCTTTCATCCTTCCATGACCGCCACCCTGAATCATATTTCACAAATCGTTTTCACCATCATCACTAGCTCCATTCCATGTCACTGATGTGGGATTCATTAAGGCCCTCCTTTGACGGATCACTTCTTGTTGACATCAGCTCACTATCCAAGAAGTTGATCTAGGAACACCCCCTCAGTACTTTGAAGCTTGCATTCCTCAATGGCAAGTTTCTCACTCCCGACGATAGGTATACATTAATGACCTTCGACCAGGAGACTTTGCGTGGTGTTCGACGTCAGATCCTATATTCACACCACGTGAATTGTGTTGCAGTACCTTGAGGGTCATCATCATTATCGGTGATTCCTCTCGCGCTTGTTAACAGTTTACATTATTGACTGGTAATCAAGCGATGTCTTTCCATGTTCGACTTCAAGAAATTCTCACATGGATCGACTTGTACTAGAGTGAATATCGGACAAGTTTGAAGACCCCGGATCTAGTTTCATCCATCCGAGCTGCGATATATATTCAGGAGATAAAAACATAGACATGTGCAGCAGATGATCATCCTACTAAAAAAGGAAGATAATTAAAAGCAGATAATTATCAGTCTATTATCAGACGATCGTCTGTTTATGTACAGCAAATGTATTTATAAAGCTGAGCATGGGAAATGCCCGCCTCAGCTAGATCATGAAAAGAAAGTATGAAAAGCTAATGTATTGTATTGTATTTTATTACAGGTCACCTCCCGACGATTGAATGAACTTCGGATCCTCCTAATAAAGCATTTCACCCGATAAACGACCTCATACTTTAGGGGGCAACTGTTATAGACATTTTTGTGCCTTACAGCATAGAGCATGAAATGTCAATAATCTAAGGGATCCAAAGTCCCTAAACATGTTGTTCTTACCCTTAGAGGAACAAGGTCAGCAAACCACAGCACTGCAAATCAGTTCTCCACTGAAAAACACTCAAAAACAGGTCAATTTTGGATCAAAGCAGCTGCTCCACTAGGCATCTGCGCTGAATGTCAAGAGCTCCATGGAGTACCTGCGCTGCATTGCAAGTACAACAAAGGCTACCTACGCTGGGTGTACTTTGACATGTGGAGGAATCTTTTTCTCAATGTGCCAGTGCCCAGGAAGCTTCCAAAAAGACACTTGATCATAAGATTCGCCTAATGATGAGTTAAGAGCTTCTAAAACTCCAAGTGGAAGGTAGAAACTCCGAGTGAAGAACTGAAGAACAACTGGAGTTGAAGAGGACAACAAGTCACACATCAAGCTGACTTATCTTCACTCCAAAACTCTATATAAGGATCTCATCCCATGGGATCTAGAGGCCGGAATTTAGTGCAAAGAATTGCTGTTGGTTTACAGTCGAGAGTATTGGGTGATTGCTTGAGGGAGGTGAAGAAGAGATTTCTCTCCGTCGGGAAGGTGATGCTGGATTGGACCTCTCACGGTTGTATCACCGCCTGAACCTTACTTCCATATATTAATAAAGCATTTGAGGTTCTTCTATTCACATGTGTTTCAATGGTGTATTGTCTTACTTGCGTCTTTGATTTATGCTAATCCTTGAATCGATTATGAATGCATGCTTCTTGTAGTTTCCTTTTCTTGTCTTATTTGCAGGGTCTCGTGTAGCTGGGCCCGTGAAAAGACTTGGAGCTGGGAGCAAGCGGAAAACAAAGGAGATTGGATCGACCATTTGCGCAAGACATCGGTAAGTGGGTCTCTCCCTTTAATCTCTTGCATGTCATAAAGAAGAAACTTTAGATAGCTTTGCTTTCAGCTGTTGCTAAGGAACTGTCACCCTTAGAGTGGGTTAGGGTCATTCCGAGTTGGATACTTTATAATATATATCCTGGGCAACGCGTTGATAGAGCTCCTCTCTGACGCCATCACCCATGGCATACGCCGGCTAGTCGTCAGGCTAGACTCACAGCTCGTGGTACTACAGCTCAATGGTACCTACTCTGTCCGAAATCCAGCTATTTATCGCAAGTTCCTAAGAGTTAAAATCCTGGAAAGACAGTTTGATTTTATCCAATATCAACACATTTCCAGAAACTTGAACACATTAACCGACTCATTAGCAAACTATGTGTTAGATAGACATTTGCAAATTTGATAAAAAGAGAAGCATCATCGATGTTTCATACATGGATCACATAAAAACTGGAATAAACCCCGAAAATCAAAAACATATATAACTGTTTACGGTTTACATATAATGTTCTGTAACCAAGACAAAATCGGTCATACGACCCCAAAACTCAAAAATGGCTAGGGGGCACCCTAGCCTAGTGATGCTCATGATAACATGCCACGGCCTGTGCGATCAAGCGCAGAAGACGAGACCATCGTCTATGAACACCAGCAGTATGTTGCTGCAGTCGTAGAGGCAACTCGTCAATCCGTACATCCGGAATCCCGAAGGTAAGACCCTCGACCTGTTCCTGGACAGCAGCAAGAGTCTCGGCCAAGTCAAGGTCACGGAGAATAGCTCTCCCTGGAGCCTCCCCTGCTGGGGTAGCGGCCGGAGCTCCCGGACGAACTGCTGGACGGACGGGGCCCACATCTGCATGCACACATGAGTTTGCTTAGAGTCTTGATAGAGTAAAGCACGAGGACATTATAAATAAAAAACAGTAAATGGTGATAAGGTCAAAATATTTACCAAGATCACCCCCCTGCTCGCCATCCGGTAGTACCAAATCCGGATCACCTCGGAAATCCATGCCAATATATGGATACTCGGAAAAAGCCATATCCTGCCGCTCGAACCACCTAAAGAAGGCATCAATAAAAGTAATCCGAGATTGACCTGCATGTCTAGCCATGTGGTCAACCCACCTCTACATGCGTGGCTCAGTAGGAGATGGCAAGTCGAGGGCAATGTACTGAGGTTGCATCAGGGGTATCTTCTCCAAAGCGAAGGCAGTCAAAACTGAACCAAAGCCAAAATTCTTCAGTTTCCTGTCCTTTACTTTGGTCAACTGGTTTTTCATCTGAACCAGTACTACATCACACCAGTTAAAAACTTTCGGCTGAAGACACTCCAGGGCGTGCTGCACATATGACCTGTTGGCAACATGAGGGGATGCACTACCGGCCATCCTATTCCCAGTGGAGTCGCCAGTCTGTTGTGGGGGAAAGTATCCAACTCGGAATGACCCTAACCCACTCTAAGGGTGACAGTTCCTTAGCAACAGCTGAAAGCAAAGCTATCTAAAGTTTCTTCTTTATGACATGCAAGAGATAGAAGGAAGAGATCCACTTACTGATGTCTTGCGCAAATGGTCGATCCAATCTCCTTTATTTGCCACTTGCTCCCAGCTCCAAGTCTTTTCACGGGCCCAGCTACACGAGATCCTGCAAATAAGACAAGAAAAGGAAACTACAAGAAGCATGCATTCATAATCGATTCAAGGATTAGCATAAATCAAAGACGCAAGTAAGACAATACACCATTGAAACACATGCGAATAGAAGAACCTCAAATGCTTTATTAATATATGGAAGTAAGGTTCAGGCGGTGATACAACCATGAGAGGTCCAATCCAGCATCACCTTCCAGACGGAGAGAAATCTCTTCTTCACCTCCCTCAAGCAATCACCCAATGCTCACAACTGTAAACCAACAGCAATTCTTCGCACTAAATTCCGGCCCCCAGATCCCATGGGATGATATCCTTATATAGAGTTTTGGAGTGAAGATAAGTCAGCTTGATGTGTGACTTGTTGTCCTCTTCAACTCCAGTTGTTCTTCAGTTCTTCACTCGGAGTTTCTACCTTCCACTTGGAGTTTTAGAAGCTCTTAACTCATCATTAGGCGAATCTTATGATCAAGTGTCTTTTTGGAAGCTTCCTGGGCACTGGCACATTGAGAAAAAGATTCCTCCACATGTCAAAATACGCCCAGCGCAGGTAGCCTTTGTTGCACTTGCAATGCAGCGCAGGTACACCATAGAGCTTTTGACATTCAGCGCAGATTCCTAGTGGAGCAGCTGCTTTGATCCAAAACTGACCTGTTTTTGAGTGTTTTTCAGTGGAGAACTGATTTGCAGTGCTGTGGTTTGCTGACCTTGTTCCTCTAAGGGTAAGAACAACATGTTTAGGGACTTTGGATCCCTTAGATTATTGACATTTCATGCTCTATGCTGTAAGGCACAAAAATGTTTATAACAAACTCCCAAAGAGAAGAGAGACTGGATCGAGGGACAAACGGAAGACACCGGTAAGTCTATTTATCTCTCTTCTTTCATATTTCATAAAGGAAGAAACCAGAATAGCTGTCCTTGTTTGTTGCTAAGGCACTGTCACTTTCTGAACATTCTATCATAGACAACCTCTGAACATTCTGAACATTCTATCATGGAGGTGGCTATGGTGGGGGTGAAGGAGGCACTGCGAACATGCCCGATCTCTTGTGCATGTGAAATTCTATATGCTCAACTCTAGCCTCCAATAAATGCAAGTGTTCATTCATTCGACAGTGGCTCTGAAAGATGTTGGCTAGATGCTCTAAGATCTCATTATGACTAAATTAGATATCTTCCATGTAGGTAATGAACTCATTGCTATCCTCATATTGGTGCCCTTGAAGGGTGTCTAGGTTGGCCTGGATGCTTCTCAGTTGTTCCACGATTGAGTCCATAGTGACTGGCATGACCACACAACCATGGGAACGACCCTGTTCTTGGGAAACTTTCCATTCTTGTCCCACACTCTATGAATCTATAGACAATGGACTATGGATGCCTGCACGATGGCCAACCTGCTTCTGCTTCCATCTGCCTCTGTGAGGGTGGCCCTCAGATGAAGCTTGGCAGAAGGCGTGCTAAATTATTGTACCTGAGACACAAATATTACCCCATGCTCCATGAGTTCACCACCCCCATGACCATAGACAGATAATTCCAAATTCGAACAACAAAGTGAGGGTAGACACATGATCGAGCAGCAGAACCCACAAAACACTGGGCTGCCCACATACTTGAATTTCCCAAAACAATTCACCCAAACACTGCAACCAAAAATGGAAAGAGACTTCCTAGTCCAACCCACCCAAACTAGGACAAACTTCAAAATATTGCCAGATAGGAAATGCAGTGAGATGTGTTTCACTCTCAACACAACCTGCTTAGGGCCAGGACCAACAAATTGTTGTCTAGAAGGAACATTAAACACCATGGAAAAGATAAGAGATCGAGCCCCTTCGACACAGAGAAACCACCACCCGAGAACAACTCGACACACCCCTTTGCACCAGAACTACTAGGACCAGATAAAGTTATAACAACTAGCCCAAACCACCCAATTGGGTACTAGAAATTAACCCAGAACCTCGACCTTAAAAGCACAAGAAAATGCCACCAAAAGAATTCCACTTTTAATGTGAAAGCTTCAAAAATGAACCATAATCAGAGAGTTGTAAATACCAAAAAATCCCAGTGCACCAATCTGACAGAGGAGCTGCTTCACAAGCCAAAGCTTGAAGTTCCATCAACACACTCATATCCCATAGGCGGGACTGTAGAACAAGAAATTTTCTCTCAAGGTTCCCAGATAAATCCCTGTGAGATAGGTAAGATGCTAATAGTTTCATGCATGACTGCCTCTACTCGTTGTTGGTTATTCTGCTCCTAGGGTGAGTTCGCATGGACAACCTCGATCAAACTCACTACCCTACACCCTCTGTTCATCTCCCAAATCAGGTCAACCTTACCCAGGAGTGCGAAGGGCATAATAACTAGGACCATCATGTCTAGAAGGATTAGAGGATGGTTTTCCCATCCCATAACACCATTATTTACTTTGAGCATGTTCACCGCGTGCCAAGGGGGAAAGCCCCGAGGCCAATTGGTTGTCCATTTGATCACCTCTGTCAGGGGTACGTTTTTAAAATTTTATTTTAATTATTCTATTTATATAATTTATTATTAAATATATATATATCTATATATATCTATATATATATATATATATATATATATATATATATATATATATATATATATATATATATATATATATATATATATATATAGATATAGATATATATATTTCTCTGACAAAAATTCGTAATTTTATTCAAAGAACAAAATTGTATTTTTCCAGATGCTATAAAACATTCAATCATCTTAGCCAATCACTGGTGCCCAAGAAAACCTATAAAAGAGAAACACAAATAGAAAATCACATTTGGGATCTATGTGTGAAGGCACTTAGCTACCATTTTGTGGCTTTCTTTTTCTCCACTTTTCGCCAGCCTCCATGATGAGGATTTGTAATTACAATAGAAATTGACTCTCTTCCACATTCACAATGAATTCTTTATCTGAATACAAACTCTCAGATGCATAGAGTCTTTTAATGTTCCCCGTCTCCTTTTCAAGGGATAATTTTTGTTTCTTTAATACTTTTGGAGCTTCAAACCATTGTTCCTGCCTGCTCAACTTCTCCTTCCAGTAATATTTCTTGTGTTTTTTAAGAAAAAATACTTGTATAATTCTCCATATTTTCTTCATCCTCTACTTTAGAGAGATGTTGTTATGAGAATTATCATCCCTTTGGATTTTGGGCCTGTTTTTTTTTTTTTTTTTGGCTCTATCTTTACCGGAGGATACATACTTTATAAATGTCCTATTTTAAGACAAATGACATATAAATGCCATGTTTTCAAAATCTAAAGGATGGGTCCTACTGTAGCGGCTACAACCATCCTACAAAATTTTTCCTTAGCTTCGTTTTGGAGCCTCCCTACCAACCTTTTGCAGTAGCATGTCTTGTCTTGTCAAGTACACAAGCTTTAGTGATTTTCTTGCAGAAGGAAAACATGTCCATCAAAGCTTGTTTCATCCTCCTCCCAGGCTCTTTCATCGGACTTGGTGCAGTTGCAGGCTGAGAAGCTCCCTCAAGAAATTGTGCAATTTTGGAGGGAAACCAACATTCCCTCCAGAAATTGCACAATTCTATCTGGTAGCCTGCTAGGCTCCAAAATTGTGCAAATTTTCCTGTCACTATTCATTGGCAAAATTACGCAATTCCTCCTCGCAGGATGGCTCAGCCCAACAATTGTGAAATTTTGGGAAGCAGTCAACTGCTCTACCTAGAAATTACGTAATCCCTCTGTGTAGCCAGCCCATCTCCCTCCCAGAAATGTGCATTTTTTCCTCCCAGTTGAGCAGACCGTTGCATGTGCAGTTGAGTTGACCAGTTCCCTTCGGGACCGAGAAAAAATAATTTACTTGGATGGGCTGTTCTTACCAAGGCAGCATGCAAAGGCATCCCTTGTTTTAGGGATATATTTTTAGGATTTGGAGGTTACATGCAAGGATCATTTCAGAAACCTCCCACCAAATGTCACTTTCCCTATATTTGTAGCATGTGTGTTGCAACCTGGATTTTATCGAAACTCATGAACCAGACGTCCAAAGCTCATTCCTCACATTGATCATGCAACTCTGACATCCCACACTGCATCTAGGAGTCGTCAGCACATTCAACTAAGTTGTTTTGAGGTAAGCCTACTTTTCATGTCTCATGCTGTGTTTCTGGTGCTTTTTGTGTTTCGATTTGTATCAATGTTGTCTATTTGATTTCAATGAGTGCTTGATGTTGTTTTGATACATACTAGCTTGTACTAGCATTGTTTTAGTTTTCAATAACATCTCATTGCTGTCGCATGCATGACACTATTTTTACACGAACGGTTGCAATTGGGGCAACTCGGTTCATACACTTGCATGATTTCCTATTTCCTGAATCTTGCAGTTGTAGTTTGCATGAATGATCATTCACTCTAGCTTGCACTCATCTCATCATGCATTCACGCTTCTCATGTTTTCAGTGCCCCATTGTCTGGACCGGACTGGCTTGCCCCGGACTGTACCTTTCTTGGCTAGTATTGCACATTTCCAGAAGCGAAGGCTCTACCTTCCCTCCAAAAATTGCGTAAGTCTAAACAAGTACTGACCTCTTGGCTTGCATTGCGCAATTCTTGGAGGTAGTGTTCCACTGGCCCGAGAAACTGCGTAATGCAGTTTGCTGGTTGCATGTCACTGCTGACTGAAATTATGCATTTCACAGTTTCACTCCTCAGCAGGCTAGGCTGGATTGTGCATTGCAGAGTCCCAACATTTAGTTAGCCTCCTGACAACCAGAACTATGCCTTGTACAATTTTGGAAATCAGTCTCCTAACCTCATGACAGAAATTGTGCATCCTTCATGATCATCACACATGTATGTTGCAAGTTAGTTATCAAGTTCATTTTAGTTTTCAACTAACAGATTGCTTGCACTAAGTTTTGCCATGTCCATAGGTATCAAAGGTGTTCATCTACCTCTTAGTAGCACAAGTACAATGGCCTTCAGGAGAGAAAAGTCAAAGGACACCGTTGAGAGCACAACGTGGGTTGCAGCCAAGCAAGTGTCTATGAGATTGCCTACCTATGAAGACATCAAGTTTCTCGTAGACAAGTACATCAAGATAAGATGGTAGCAACATCACAACGATCAACATCACAATGAGCATCATGATCAACATTAGCTGAAGGAAACACACTGGATGCAACAAACGCACGAGGAAGGTCGTTGACAACACAGAGGTGGAACAAAGTTGCAAGATCAAGCAAATCCATTTATGATGAAAGAAAATTTGGAGACTCAGGCTATGAGGCGATGACACGACATGAAGATCATGTGAAGATAGGAGCTGCGTAGATGAGAGAATGAGTTGCAACAAGAATAGGTATAGTAGCAGGCACAACATGCACTCGCGGATGAAATTGCGCCCGTACAAGTTATAGATCCATCATAACAGCTTGCATAGAGTAGACATGGTGAGAAGTGTTGTTGATCACATCCAAGGGAATTCAGAAACATGCATGTCATTGTGTGCACGCATGCGATCCCACCCATTTAGTACACTCACTGAGGCAAAGACAATAAGCAAGTCTGGCTGGAGCTGAACATGTAGTTGACAATTGATGTGCATGACCATGAGCACACACTATAATATCATCACAGAAACTATGTATCACTGTGTTGCCAATTTGGCCACACCAAGAAGACCATGTGCATGTTAGCAAACAATTTGGATGGAGGAGCCACACCAATGCATCGGGATGCAACAAAGGAAAGAGTTCGCTTCAGCAAGATGTCACCATGGAGTGCATGCATACCATCATGGACGACCAAGTTGGCATCAACTCACCACCTTCACCATCACAAGCATGTTAAAGAGTTGGTCTCATCACAATGGACCAAGTGTCAGTGATGTCTTGCATGGCTTTCTCAAGTCATTCTGTCTCACATGGGCACATGTGCATTGCAATGTAACGTCTTGTCAAGTGGAAGTTCATGTGTCGATAGTTGGATGTAACAATCATAGAGTAGATGAAGAGTCATGAGGGTAGATGAACTGTCACAAAGGGGAATGTCAAGGTTCACCCCACCCTTTGCTATAAATAAAATCTCATAACTCATTGTAAAGGCTTTTGGTTAGTCAAGCTTCCGATCGGACTATCTTAGAGAGAGCTTGGGAAGTATTGTAATGAGTTTTGGCTTCTTCACTATGTAGAGCTAATATATTTCTTTGGAGGAGAAAGTGGTTGTGGTTGTACCATTCTGCTGTCAGAACTAGTGGTTAGACATGGATGTATTGTATGACTGGAACTCACACTTATTAATATAACAAATTTGTTAGAAAATTATATATTACAGAGCAATGGAACACATAGAATATTGCATTAATATAAACACAGAAAACACATAAAACCAGAGTGACACAAATATACGTGGTTCATCCAGTTTGGGCTACGTCCACCCTGAACAACCAATCCTTCCTTTCTATGATCCAGCAAGATGAAGAGACACAACCTACAACAGATCCGCTATAATATCCTCCATTTTCTCTCACAGTCTCACCTCTTTGTTTCTCACTCGGAGAATACACATCTATATCACAGCCTCAATACAATGCCCTCATACAAAGAGAGGGGTTGCCTTCTAGGGAAAAAAACCCTAAACTAAACATAAGTTCTACCATCAGATCATCCGCTTAATGAACAACCCAGATTGACTAGAAATTACTATACTTTTACAAGGCAATTTTACATATGTTTTTAGCTTCGGGGGCGCTACCCCTGAGACCACCTAGCCAGGGGGGATCGGCCCCCCCGAACCCCCGCAGGGGGGAAAAGTCCCCCCTGCACCCCCCCTCGTGGAGGGGTGTACAAACTTCCTGAGGTATACATCCGACTGAAGCAAAGACCTCTAAATAATCATGCTCCACACCCAACAAGAGTGAGCATGTTTCATGCATATGTTGTATTGTATTCTATGCTATCTGGTTTACTCTAAATGATATATGTATTTGTTTTCTTATGCATGCATGTATGGAATTTTCTATTTTTATATGTATGAATCTTTTTGAAACATGTTGTTGGTTTAACCATCACTTTGGATTGCTAGCTAACTTGCCTTCCATGTCGTGATGCATCTTTGCTTGTGTGTTCCTTTCTTAACTCTGTGCTATCACAGGTTTCCAAGGGGTGCACTCATCTCAACCCCCATGTGTTTGAACCTCTCATGCACCTTCCTTAGCTTGCTGCAACTGTCACACCCTTGCTACCAACAGGGACATCTTACTTGCCTCTATTTGAAGTCGGGGTTTGTTACACAACGTTTTGTCACTATTCCTGTACTCCCCGTTCCTTGATCCTGGAGGACCTATATAGTGAACTCCGCATGCTTTTCCTTCATGGAGAAACTCCCATTATGTCCCTCTTCATGAGCAGTTCCTTTCCCTTTTGCACCATTTCCCCTGAAACTTTTGTTTTTCCCAATTTACATGACCAACACTAATGTCATTTGTCTCCATTGCGCCGATGTGTAGAGATTATCATTATTCCCCGTGCCGATCGGTGCGACTGAGCTATGTTCCAGTCGTGTTGGTCCTATTATGGAATTTTTTTTAAATTAAAGTTGAAGCTTCCATCTCTAGAAGCTCTGTAATGGAAGTCTGGTAAATGGTTTGGCCAGATGGGGTCGAGGATGACAATTTGGGCTCCTTTCCCCTATAATGATGGAACTACCTCAAGGGATAAGTCCTTATCCCATGAGAAGAGGATCCTTCTCGCATCCATCTTTCCTATATAAACCTCTGTTCTTCCCAAGCACAAGCTAGTTAGAGTGTTGGCTGAGTGTGAGTATACTATTTTGATTTGACAAGCAAGCTATTACTAGTTGTAGCCATCTAGTTGTGTGAGGGAGAAGTGTGTTTAGTTTGGAGTGAAGCCTAAAGGGAAGAGTCTTTAAACTATTGTTGTTTGAAGTCATCATGAAGTGCTAGAAGAAGTGTGTGGGAACCTGGTCTTGTCAGAGGAAGGCTGCGATGTCAAGACGAATGGTTGCAATCTCTCTTTGATATTAATATATGCAACTATCAATTTATTTCCTACATATTTTGTAATATTATATATTCATGTCTTGATGCTTCTTGACTCATTAAGTAGGTTGAATTGCAATTTGTCTATTATTATGTTTGTGTTTTGTTGTTGTTTACATGTTTGAGGAGCTTGAAGAAGGAAGCGAGAAATTGCTGGAGTGAGCAAGCGAGGAAATCATCAAGTGACCAAGAGGTAGGCCCTCTTGATTGATTCTAACCCAAGGAAATCTTCCATAGAATGTACCTATTGTGGCTAGACCCTTTATCGGGCTAGAGGAATTCATCTGTGTCCTCACTTATAATTTTACTTCACCACAAACTGGTGACTTTGCTTGGGAGGTCCCATCATTTTGTTTATTTTGGATTTCATGATTTCATGAGAACTTTGCAAGTTTCGCATTTTCCCTTTTGTTTTGTTGCTTTTATCCTGCTTACTGGCTTAAGTCTAAAAATCATAGTAGTAGATCTGGTCCCTGTTTTGAATTTTGATTTTTATTTTTTCTTAGTTTCCTCAGACAACGCGTTTAATCAGCTGACAGTCACGCCGATCAGTGCGAATTGCAAAGGAACAGTCATGTCGACCAGCGTCTGGTGCTTGTTGTCAGTTAATTAGTCACGTCGATGCCTGTAAGTGAAGATTAGGGCTTGACCCCAATCTTGGCCAGTGTATTTTGCTCTTGTGATTTTGACCCCATAAGACTTTTGGACCATTTTCTCCCTAACTAGAAAGCTTCATTTAGCTTGCTTTGTGTGCTTTCTTGGTTTAGCCCACCCTCTAATGTGTTAAGTCTGGACCTGTGTGAAGTTCTTTTTTATCTTTTATTTGAATCCCTCAATCAGCGCTAGTTGAAAATTAGGCACTTGAGCCGGCAGGCCATTAACACTAGTTGTATTACTGGTCAGTCGTGCCGGTCGTGCTAATCGACACTAGTTGTAGTACTGTTCAGTCGTGCTAGTCTCAGGGGTAAGAAAAAATCAGAATGTCTCCCATTCCAGTGCCAGTGTGTCTTGACCTTCAAACACTCTTCTTCAATTGAATGAGTGATAGAGTCTTTGTTTGTTCTCTTATTTCAAGTGTCTCTTTTCTCTTTCCAAGCATAGATTACATTGCTTGTTTTGTCAATTGAAGCATTTATGTGTTTGGTTGGTTCGATTCAGGGAAGAAGTTGTTTCTAGTTTCATTTATCATGCCTTGGATTTGATTGATGTTGGTTTGTTCGGAATTGTGAAAATGTTCATTAAAGTGATTTATGTGAAAGGTTCATTTTGCATTTTATGAAAAGAAGAACATCATTCTAGTTTACGCAAGCGAAAATATTCCATGATTAGTGTTATTGAGAAGCTAGAATTGCATCATCATAAGCATGGAAATGAAATGAAACTTCTTATGTTGTTATAGGAAGATTAAATGCATTTAGGAGATTTATTAGTGAAAGATTTCATTCTTTGATTGTTGCATTAATATTGTGTTCTCCATCTCTCAATTAGTGATAACTTTCATCGAAGACTAAGATCTCTTTTCTCATATAGCTATATATAGGATTTTTCAGATGATAGTGGTAGGGCCTTGTAACTGAAACCTAATTCAATATCAACCGTTAAAATTTATTGAATTAACCTAAGGAAGCATTGAAACTTAATGCTCGCATTTGGTGGTCTAGGCTAGTGACATGTTCCGGCGTCTTAAAACGTAACAGCTAGTGTTCACTTTGGCATTAGATAGTGCTAGTACGGACTTGTGCTCCTCGTACCGTCATGTATATAAAGGGAGACCCCACTAGGTTTGCAATCCTTTATCCGTTGGAAGCCAAGTTTGCCACCTTGTAAATGTGATCCACCGAACACAACATTCTAGGAGATTGCCTGTCTGTACTTCTCTGTTCGTCAGCAGGTATTATGCAGTCCATGGTTACCTGGTAATCCTTTGTGCCTAAAGTACCATGAGTAGTAATTTTTTTATCTTTACTAACTCTTTAAATTTGAAAATATCATCGAGCACTTGTCCTTTCGAGCTCGTTAATTCCAAAAGCGACTAGAGTCACCTTTCATCCTTTTCTCAACTCTTAAAATATTAAAAGGCCAAGTTTTGTTTCATTGTCTTAAAATTAACTTCGCACGAAATATTCCTAGTTAAAGTTATCTTCCTTAGTGATTCTTTAGGGTTGATTCCAATGGACACATTTCTAGAGTCTGCCAGTCAAGGATTCCCCTCGGATGGGAATCCTAGTCCTTTTCCTTCTTTTGGAAATGTTGGTTCTCCTTATATGGAAACGTTTTCCCTCCCTGGGTTAACCATTGGTTTACCTATATGGTTATTTTTGACCTCGATGATCCTGAGTTTCCCAACTCCTGCCCCGCCATCTCCTTCATTCAAATCACGCGACGATGTTTCTAAGGTTGAACCCTTACCTTCTTCCCCTATTTCTTCAACTTCCTCTTCTACTTCACTTGGTGAAAGTTTGAATTCTAGTAACCAGGAGGCTAAGAAAAATAATAATAAAATGAAGAAGAAGAAGTCAGATAATCGAGAGGCCAACCATGTAGCTATTACTCCAAATGCACCCCCCGTCGACAAACCTTTTGATCCTTTGCGGAAGTTAAAATTCCCTTGCAGGCTGTGTAAGGGTGACCATCACCTTTGAGACTGTCCTGGCATTTCCAGAGTCTTAGAGGTATGGTCTCAAAATCTAGATCGACTATCCCCATCGACCTCTGGAGATCACGTCGATGCTACATCCTTGGTTAGAGATGGTAAGAAGAAAGGGAAGATTAGATTCCCCTATAGGTTATGTGAAGGAGAGCACCTTTTTCACCTTTGTCCTCTTATGGATAAAGCTTCCAAAGTTTTGGAAAACCTTGCAGCTCCTCAACCCCAACTTCCTCTTGGTTATCAGAGGTTTTCTTCTGACCCTCTCTCGGTTGGTAAAGAGATTGATTTGGATTCATCTCTTACCCATCCCAATATTCTTGAGTGAGACTCTCTTGTGTCTGTTCCCGACCAACCATTGGTCAAAAAGAGTGTGGACTTGGCTTCGCCTTCAATTGATCACTCTGTTCCCGAAGAGAGTGGTGATCATATTTCTCATGTTCTTCTCATCTCGTCATATTCTCATGAATCGACGAGTGACCCTCCCATCCCAATGTTTTCAGGAGAGTCCTTCTCCAATTCCCATACAGCATGGGGGAAATCATATGATACCCCTACCAAGTAGTTTTGTTGTCTCTTTTGATTGGGGTCCATTGCCTGCTTTCTGCCTCCCATCTTATGTGCCTTTCCAGATCACAGTACAAGCCTATAATATGGTAGTACCTAGCACTATATTAGATGAAGGTGCATCTATTAGCATCTTGTCTTCTACTACTTGGAAAGCTTTTGGCTTCCCACAACTTGTGCCTTTCACTCAGAATCTATTGGCTTTAAACAAAGGAACCAGTCAACCCTTAGTGTTATAGACATTTTTGGGCACTACAACCCCAAGCATGAAATTTCCATAAACCAAGGGCTCCTAAGTCCCTAAAGTGTTGTTCTAACCCCTAAAGGAACAAGGTCAACTGATTACAGCTTCTCCTAGAAGTTCTCCATGAAAAATTGCTCAGCACTGGTCAAAACAGGATCATTTCAGCTGCTCGATAGGCAAAGTGCGTTGCATCTCACCTAAACACACTGTGTGGGTGCGTTGCATTTCAAAAATCCCTTCTATGGGGTGCAATGGGCGAGAAGTGACAAATGGCAGTGTCATTCAGTGAGGTGGAGAGGCATGGAAACTTCCAGAAACTTCTCCTGTGACACTTGCCTCTCTGAATTCGACCAAGGACGAGTAAGAGATCATCAATCTCCAAGTGGAAGCAAGAACTATCAGAGGGAAGACACTAATCAAATCACAAGCTGACTCATCTCCCTTACAGATATCTATATATGGATCCCTCATCCCAGAGATCCAGGGGGCTGGAATTTTGCATATTGTAAGGAATTGTTGTTGGTTTCTTGAGACAACATCATATTGTTGGGTGATCTAAGCTTTGTATGAGGTGAAGAGGGGCTTCCTTGTTATAGACATTTTTGTGCCTTACAGCATTGAGCATGAAATTTCCATAATCTAAGGGATCCAAAGTCCCTAAACATGTTGTTCCTACCCCTAGAGGAACAAGGCTAACAAACCACAACAATTCACAGAAGTTCTCCACCAGAAACTGCTCAAAAACAAGTCAATTCAGGATCAATTCAGTGGCTCCACTAGCTGTTTGCGCTAAATGTCAAAGCCAGCACTGGCTACCTGCGCTGAATGTCAAAGGCAACACTAGCTACCTGTGCTGAGCGAGAGTTGACATGTGTCAAGTTCATTCCACGAGGTGTCAAAACCCAGGAAGCTTCCAAAATCTTCCTCAATGACACTTGCCTCAGGGAATTCGACTGGTGATGAGTAAGAGGTTCCAAATCTCCAAGTGGAAGCAAGAACCTCCAAGTGGAATCAAGAACTGACAGAGGGAGAGGACACTAGTCAGATCTCAAGCTGACTCATCCTCTCTCCAAACATCTATATATGGATCTCTCCTCCATGAGATCTGGGGGACTGGAATTTTGTTATTGCAAAGAATTGCTGTTGGTTTGAGATTGGAATCATTGGGTGCTTAATGCTTTGAAGGGGGTGAAGATAGGAATTCCATTTGCTGGGAAGGAGATGCTGGATTGGAGCCCTCTGGGTTGTATCTCTTCCTGAACCTTGTTATTCATCAATAAAGCTATCTTGGTTTCTCCTATATACTGATGTATTTTTGATGTATGATTGCATTAGTATGTTTAGTTTATTTCTAATCCTGAACTAGTTATGAATATGAATCCATGTCTTGTGTAGTGTTCTCTTCTTGTGATCTTGCAGAAACTTCTTGAAGCTGGGCGAGCAAGAAGGCAAGTAGCTGGGAACTCTCCAAGAGAAGAGAAACCGGATCGAGGGACAAACGGAAGACACCGGTTAGTCCATCCATCTCTCTTCATTCTTAATTCATAAAGGAAGAATACTAGAATAGCTGTCTCTGTTTGTTGCTAAGGCACTGTCACACCTTAGGTGGATAGGATCGTCCTGCATAGGCATTTTTCCCCACAAAAAATTGGCGACTCCGCTGGGGAGATCTGTTTAGTCATTTTATTTGTGTTTCTATCATTGTTTGTTTCATAGACTCGACAGCAACAATCGAACTGCATCTGCTATTCCGAGATGCAAAGTAGACAGTTGCTGCTTTGATCCAATCACTGGACTTGTCTATGATCTGAACAATGGACTCACAAATGATTTGATGATCCTTTGTGATAGATCTTAATACTCCCTCAAAACATCCCTTTGATTACACCTTGCTTGTTGCTTTTATTTGGCCTGAAACAGTAGATTAAATAGCAATCTGTGACCCAGAACCAGTGAGAAACGAGAGTTTCTCCTTCAGCGCAGACCCTGTGAAGGGATTCTACATTTCAACGCAGGTCCCGTGAAGTCTACCTGCGCTGAATGTCAAAACCCCTGTGTTGAGGTTGCGCTGAACCAGTGTGGCCTTGTGCAGCTGGGGTTCTCTACTCTGTTTTTCCTTGTTTTGATCTCTAATTTTTGCAGCCTGTAACCAGCATAGGTACCAGTCTGATAACTCCTTTTCTCTGCTTAAATTCCGCCTCCTTTTGTACAAAAATACTGTGAGTGTTTTTATGTGTTTGTGGCATCATTTACTGTTTTCCTTTGCATGAGTGAAATAGTCATCCTGTAGCCCTTGATTCAGATCTGTTGATTGTGATCTTAAGAGAGAGTTCATTGGCTGTTTACAGTTGATTATACATTTGCTTTTGCTTATTGGTTTGAGTTTGTCTCTTTTAAGTGTCGAAACACGTATTCATTTCGAAAATCGTTAAGTGCTGTAATCTCTTCTACCCTCTCTGATTTCGAAAAAGTAAACTTGTTTGTATTTGTCATTTAAAAGCAAATTCAAAGTTGTATAAGAAGCTTTCTTTGTAGGCATCAATACTAAGAAAGCGGAAAACAAACACCTGCATTGTGCATTTGCATCTTGATAGTTTGCATGTCTGATTTAGGAAAAGTGCATTAGAGTGTGCTGATTGCTCTTTGAGAAAAGATGGTGTCTTTCTTTTCCCTTAGTAGCTAGGATTTTCAAAGTTGAAAAGATATAAAGCTTGCTTATCATCTTTAGACTGCATTTAGGAATTGTATCATACATCTCGTGGTGAACCCCAAAAGGAAAAATTCTAAAAAGATCAACCTAAAATAAATTGAATGAACTTAACAACGCTTTGCAACATAACGCACAACATAGAGGTCTAGGCTAGAGACGTGTTCCGGCGTCGTAAAGCCTGGTGACTGTCGATCTCGTGGATGGTGGGTGATTCCTCCTGAGGGACGATAGCACCAGTACGGATTGTGCTCCCACGTACCGTCGCGTATATATTGGGAGACCCCTATAGGCATAAAACCTTTATCCTTAGGAAGCCGTGTCGGCCGCCCTACTGATCGCAATGCACTGAACACAACATTCAGGAAGATCGACCGCCCGTACCCTAAAAAGTATTCTGCGGTTTTGCGAAAAGTTTGGCACACCCTCTGCCTAGAACTCCAGAGCAGTTCCTTTTGGCCTTTTTCAGACTCTATAACGGAAAAATTCCATCCGAGCATTTGTCACTTCGGGCTCGTTAAAACATCGAAGGAGACTAGAGTCATCTTTAGCTTTTTCTCGACTCTTTAAAAGTGAAAAAGCAAGTTGTGTCTAAAAGCGTCTAAAAAATTCATTTAATTCAGAAACACACTTTCCCCTTTTGTATTTTGGTTGATCGAGTAATCCGCAATCGTGGAAGAAAGTCAATTGAAACCCCGTTGTTCGCGGAGGCTTACGAGTCAACCGTCTTTGTCTCCGGAATCGAAAACAGTACGGACAAAGCGAACTCGTTTAACCGGTTCGAAATCTCCTATCAAAGTTAGAACAAGTGTTCCAACGACATCTGAGATTCCGGTTACTCCAAACATTTCTGGAAACCCTGCCTCTATAGAAGAAGTTCAACAGCCACAGAGGGACAGTAACACTGATCCTAGTCTGGGAGAAAATTCTTGCGTTATTGAACCAGTTCCATCTGTAACCGGTTCAGAGAGTCTTTCTCCTCAAACAACTGTCGCTGTCGATTCAACCCCTTCTTCGGCACCAGAAATATTTTACGGACCTGACGGTCTTCCCCTTCCACCTGGTTTGATTGCGATAGAGGAAATTGTAGAGGATCCGCAAGCAAGTACTCCAACACATTTTGGAGTAGGGGTCACTCTATTTCCTTCTACATCAGAAGTTAGTCTATCACCAGTGGAAGTTCCTGTAGAATCGCTAGGCAATCTATTGGATAGACTCAAAATGTCTGAACAACCGTCAACATCTAGGACTGTGTCGAACGACACGGCGACGGCAGAACCCCCTGCCGTCACTCCGACAATGTTTGCCGGCATACCATCTGTCCCAACTAGCTCACAACCGCTAGAAGGAGTCCACCCAGGGACTATTTCGACAGTGTGGTCTATTCCAGTTTGTTCATCCGGAATAATATCTGGCAACTCTTATGTTGAAACTCGCCAGATTGATCCATTTGGAGGTCAATTTGGGCAATCCAGTCCCCAAGGACAAACAATCCCCTTGAGTTCCGGATTGCTACCGTATGGGGGGCAGTATGCCCTTTCATTACCCCCTCCGGGAGGGTATCCATATGGGAGTTCACAACAGTATTCAGGTTATACTGGAATTACATCAAGTGGTTGGGTACCTATGCTACCTCAACAACCAAGGGTTGTGTATTCTATGCAACAATGTGTACCTATGTCGAACATCCCGACCACACCGATTATTGTGACAGTGTCGCAAGTTCAAACATTGCCTGTTGTATGTCAACCTCAGATTTCTCAGGTTGTAATGCAACAGCCCCTTGACCTTGTGACACAACCACAATCACCAACTGGTGGGGCGACACAGGTCCAAATGGGTACAATTACCCCACACCTTGGTCCAACAGTTAGTATAGCGCAACAGAACATGGCTTCACAATCGTGGCTGGTGCAATACCAACAACCGCAATTCCAGCAAGTGTACCGAGGTTCTGAGCAGCAGATCTTTGCGAACAGTGGACAACCGTATATTCAAAACGGTCAAAACCAACCGCTTTACAGTGGTCAAGTCCACCAACCATATCAGTCGTACCAACATCAATTACATTATGCTGGTATGCAAAGGCCCACTGCTCAAGCAATTCCATCGTACCTTGGGTATGCTTCACCTAACCTGAATCAACAGTTACCATTCGTGGCAACTTTAGAGTTACTCGATTTATGCCAGTTAACCAACGATCCGATTGCTTACGCCCCTTGGTGGCCAGCGATTCCTCACAAACTTCCATCGGACATTCCTAAATTTAATGGAAATCCAGGTGAAGACCCATCGAATCACGTGATGACTTTTCATCTGTGGTGTTCATCAAACATCCTAAACGATGATTCGATAAGGCTTCGCCTTTTCCAGAGGACGTTAACGGGTCCAGCGGAAAAATGGTATATTGAATTACCTAGAGCCTCATTCGACAATTTTAGCTCCCTAACCACGACTTTCTTAACCGATTTTCAATTACCGATAAGGTATGAAACGGGAACAGAAATCTTAACCAACTTCAAGAAGACAACAACCACTCACATATCTGATCATATACATGAGTGGCGTCGTCATCGTAGGATGGTGAAAACGTACGTTCCCGATCAGCTATTAGCTGAATGGTTTATCAAGGCGTTACTTCCTGGCATAACAGAAGATGTGTCCAAGGGGGGAGTCGTAATGGAGGAGCAAGTTATTGCTCATGCACAATATCTAGACTTAGTTTATACTCAGTCTGGCACGCTCTACGACAAAATACCTGACGCCCCTAGACCGGAATTCTCAATTCCTCCTCCTCCTAAATCAAACAGTGACTCTCATGCCGGCGATGGTGTGATTGGCATGACAAACACGAAATCGACAAAGGTTTCATCTAAGAAAGCCCGTAAGACTTCAGATCAAAATGCAAAAGAAGAAATTCTTGCTTCGGAAGTAAATGCCGTATCAGCAGATAAGGGCAAAGAAACCAAACAACCAGGGAGCAAGAAGAAGAAAAACAAAGGGAAGAAGAAGAAATAGGGTGAGTCATCTCCTGAAAAAACTTCTTCAAACCCTCCTAGAAATAGGAAATATCCATGTCAGATATGCGATGAGTATCACTGGACAAGGGATTGTCCATACAAAGCTGAGCTGAAAAGGTTCTTCAAAAGTTCGCAAACCTCAGTTGTGTTAACTGATCCGTTTCCCAATCCAGGTCAAAATTTGGTTGATAGTGGAAATGCTTCCCCGTCGCAAGTGCTCATGTTGTCGGTTTCAAAACAGCAGAATGATGCTTTGATTTCGACAAGGAACAAAAATTACGGGAATCCGCAGCTGTCGAACGACAAGGATAAAGATCAACCAAGCAGTTCGACAACAACTTCGACAGAAGTTGTACCGCCCATCATTCCTGAATTAACAATAAAACCGCCAAAGGGAGTAGTACACAAGTCGACATTTAATCCTTGCGCCAGAGCGCCGCAGCATTATAACATAGTGGAAGATTTGGCCCAATCGCCATCCGCTATGTCGACTCTTGAAGTACTACAAAATTGTCCATCCCAAAGGCAGGCTTTGTTATCGGCTATTGGTGGGGTTGATCCTAAGGATTCCAATCTTGTATCCTTCGACCACAAAGGATACGATCCTCAGTTACCAGCTCAACTAGCTTTCCTTATTCAAGTGAAAGCCCTCAACAAAACTGTTCATCGAACAATTATTGATGAGGGGGCATCTACATGTATTATGTCGATGAGTTGCTGGAAAACTTTAGGGTCTCCGACCTTGTCACGATATTCGAAGACATTGAAAGCATTCGATGGAAGGACCTATACCCCGTGTGGTATCCTTAATAACTTGAAGGTTGAACTAGGGGGAAAAACAGTAGAAATAGATGTTGAAGTCATCGATAGGAATCTTGACTGCAACATCCTACTAGGAAGACCGTGGATCTATGCCATGGCAGCTGTTGTGTCGACTTATTTTAGGAAGATCGCATTCCCTTTTCAAGGAGGGATTACGATCGTCGACAAACAAGACTTCCTCCCTAATGGTTCACAAGTTACAGGAAGCATTCCCATGATCCATGGAAGCAACCATTCGCTTCAAGATATCGGAGTAGGCCTACTGAAAGACCCCACATTAATGGGAACTTTCGCACTTCCACCTCCAATCTATATAGGATAAGTAGCATTGGTAGGAGCCTGCAACATGATATCTTCCACGAAGATCTTAGAAGACGATATCGACATGGATCATGAAATGGTTTTGCCCCCAAGCCCTATAGAAATATTGTAGCAATCAATGTTTCGGGCATGGGAGGCGAACCCAAATCAACGCTCGTCAAGCGTCTGGGTAGATAGGTCTAGAGAATATGGTACCCCATTAGATCCTTGGTCGAAAGTACATGGGAGTGACGAAGGAATACTACAATCAATGTTGATTGAAGGGGCACCATGGAGTGATTGCCACCATCGTTCCCTTCTTACAGAATATGAAGAAGATACTCAACATGACCTTTATCACCCTTCAGTTTTTGAATTCCTATCAAACACTGTAACACGGTGGATTCTGAGCGAAACTTATCCAATATTGAAGAGACTATAGCCATAAATATCTCGACTAAAACAAATGTTGTAGAGAATATTTATGTCGACAAAGGTTGTTCTCCTTCAGAACTGGAAATATATAACGCTCTTTTTCGCGAATTCAGAGATATCTTTGCTTGGTCATATGATGAAATGCCAGGCATTGACTCGAGTATCGTTGAACATGAAATTAAGATGTATCCTGATGTCAAACCAGTAAGACAATGGCTTCGGCAGGTGCACCCCAAGAAAGCCGCTGCCATTAAGGCAGAAGTTGAAAAACTTCTCCATGCTGGTTTCATCTACCCGGTTCCTCTAACCGATTGGGTATCGAATATTGCCCCTGTTATGAAGAAACAAGGGACAATTAGAGTGTGTGTCAATTATAGGGATGTAAACCAAGCTTGTCCGAAAGACAACTACCCTACACCCTTCATCGACTAGATAATTGATGAATGCGCCGGATGTGAAATCTTTTCATTCATGGATGGATTCTCCGGGTATAATCAAATAAATATCCGCCCACAGGACCAGTCAAAGACTGCATTCATTTGTCCGTGGGGCACATTCGCTTATCGAAAATTACCCTTTGGTTTAAAGAACGCAGGGGCGACGTTTCAGAGGGCAATGAATTATGCATTCCATGACATCAAGAACATCGTTCAACCATATCTCGACGACCTTCCGGCTCATTCGCGAAAGCGGACTGATCATCCGCAGCATTTAAGAGCGATATTTCTACGCTGCTGACACTACAAGATAAGACTCAATCCGCACAAATATGTATTTTGTGTCGGTTCTGGTCGTTTACTTCGCTTCATAGTCTCTAAGGATGGAATTCGTCTCGACCCTTGCAAGGTTCAGGCAATCATTAATTTGCCTCCACCTTCAAATTTGCTTCAGATTCACAAACTCCAAGGAAAAACAAACTTTCTGAGGAGGTTCATTCCAAATTACGCAGAACTTGCTAAAGGTTATACTCGTCTTTTGAAAAAGGATGTACCTTTTGTCTGGGATTAGGTGGCGCAAGCTTCTTTTGACGCTCTGAAATTTTCTCTAGTAAAAGCATCATTAATGTATGCCCCAGACTATCAAAGAGATTTTAACCTGTATCTGGCTGCAGCGGATACAACCATTGCAATGGTTTTAGTTCAAGAAGTCGATGGAATTGAACATCCTATATATTATTTAAGTAAAAACTTGAATGATACAGAAAGCAAATATTCTTACGTTGAAAAGCTAGCACTCGCTGTTGTTCAAGCGATACAAAGATTTCGACATTATGTCCTCTTTCGGAAAACTACCATTTTATCAGATTGCAACCCCATGACTTATATATTGTCGCGATAGTTGCTGGGGGGAAAATATTCAAAATGGATAGCGATCCTTCAAGAGTTTGATTTGGAATTTGTAAAATCCAAATCAAAGAAAGCTTTAGTTTTCGCAGAATTATTATGCGATCTCCCATCGTCGTCCAACGATGAAACATCCGAAGAATCAATCGTGGACGAGAATTTGTTTATGATATCTCCAAGCAATGAGTGGTATGGAGATATAATAATTTATCTCCAAACCCAAAAATTCAGGCCTAACACCTCTCACTCAGAACAGAAACATATACGATACCAAGCAAAAGACTACATGATCATCGGTGATACGCTTTACCGTCGTGGTATCGATACAGTTCTGAGGAGGTGCCTCACCCATGAGGAGGCCGAAAAAGCCCTGAATGAGTGTCATTCAGGCTCGTGTGGGGGGCATCAATCTGGATATGATACAGCACAAAAAATATTACGAGCAGGATACTTCTAGCCAACCATGTTCAAAGATTGCATAACCGCAGTCAGAAGTTGCGATGCTTGTCAAATTTTTGATAGCAAAACCAGAAGACCACCCGCACCTTTACAGCCAATAGTTGCTGTTGGGCCGTTCGCCAAATGGGGCATCGATTTCATGACATGTAACCCCACCTCGACCAGGGGGCATGGGTATATCATAGTCGCTGTTGACTATTTTACCAAATGGGCCGAGGCGATGCCTACATTAGATAACACTGGTGAAACAGCTGCCCTTTTCTTTTTCAATCATGTAGTCGCCAGGTTCGGCATACCACAGGTTATAGTTACAGATCATGGATCGCATTTTCACAATCACATGATGGTTGAATTAGCTGCCAAGCTATGGCTATCTCATGACAGCTCTACCCCGTATTATCTGCAAGCCAACGGACAAGTTGAGGCGATCAACAAGGTCCTGAAGCGTATGTTGCAAAAGATGATCGGAGTTCACAAAAGAAGGTGGCACCTAATCCTATACTCAGCCTTGTGGGCTTACCGAACATCGGTAAGGAATGCGACCAGGTTCACACCTTTCCAACTGGTGTATGGCTAGGAAGCAGTCTTGCCAATCTAGTGTGAAATCTCGTCTCTTAAACTCGCAATTGATCTCCTCCCAGGAACTTCAGAAGAAGAGGCCCGTTTCTTGGAATTAATCCAATTGGATGAAACCCGTCGTGATGCCGCTTTGGCTAACGAAGCTCATAAGAAACGAGTCAAGGCGCAGTTCGACAAAAATGTCAAACCCCGTGTCTTCTCAGAAGGTGACTTGGTCTTGCTTTATGACCAAGAATCTGATAAATTGGGACCAGGTAAATTTAATTCTTTATGGATGGGCCCCTACATTGTTAAACGAGTGTTAGCAAAAGGAGCCTACGAGTTAATGGATTATGACGGAATTCCACTGGCGCAACCCCGTAATGGGTTGTACCTCAAGCGTTACTATGCTTAAATAGTGACGAAAATGCATGCACATCGATTTGCGTTATTATGCTGGGGGCATGGAAACTTGTATTCGAGCAGTTTTAACACACAGTTCATGCTCGTTAAAAAATAAACGCAAGATCCGAGCAGTTTTAGCGCATAGTTCATGCTCGTTAAAAGATAAACATAAGATCGAGCAAGTGTTTCAATCCGCGTTTAAGCTCGTTAAAAAATGAACTACCTGGTAAAGAACCACAGTGAATGTAATATCATCAGCCATTAAAGCCTTGGTCGTGTTTGCACCGTCACCTCCACTTTTCCATTGGCCGATCGTTCACCTCCATATGTTTGTTTACCCATTTTGATGAACAGCTGCGAAGAGTGATTTCACTAGCCATCCTTGTGACACTGCCGTGATTGGAAAATTCCAACCTGTACCTGGAATCAGCTGCTAACCTTGTTTATCACTCGTTCCTCAAAAGACGAGTCTTCTTTAAGCTCTTTTCAACTGACTCGTAAAATATGAAAAGATTGCCAAGTCCTTGGCCTTTCAGCTCGTTAAAGGGACAGGAAGTGCTATCCCTCCTCTAGATTTTAATCTTTTTGGACCTGAGGGATTATTGCACAAAAAGATCAAGCGCTTGTTTTATTCGGCTCGTTAAAACTATCGAAAACTCATCCCTTTTGTATTGTTTTATACTTTTTCGGACTAAAGGGATTAGATGACAAAAGAGGAATTTCGGAGTTAACTTTATGTACCTTTTCAGACTCTCTAAAAATGAAAAGGACCGAGTTATCCTTGTCGTTAAACTCGTTAAAATCATTAAATAGCGACAAACTTTTCTTTAGACGAGAACGAGTTTCACTATCGCTAGGCTCGTTAAAACATAGCGATGGGCTTGCCCGAAGGGCAGGTTATAGAACAAGCATATGTTATCCTCCTCAAGCTTGACAAAAATAAAGAGGTACTGGTCAGCAATGACTGGGGAAAAATTGGGAGAAACTCAAGAAAACTTTGATGGTAGCAAGTCGCTCTTGAACATGACACTTTTCCTCCGTACCACAATCGGGTTGGGTTGTTTCATTCGTCGGTCACATCCATGGTCTCGCCATACCATCCATATTTGGGGTAATGCTACCAATCCATCGCATCAGTGTCGCCATATGTTCAAGAGAAGTCGTTCAGAAAAGTCAACCGTGTCCCATCCACTACCATACATTATCCTTCATCCTTTCATGACCGCCACCCTGAATCATATGTCACAGATCGTTTTCACCTCCATTAAAATCATTAGCTCCGTTCCGTGTCACTGATGTGGGATTCATTAAGGCCCTCCTTTGACGGATCGCTTCTTGTCGAGATCAGCTCATTATCCAAGAAGTTGATCTAGGAACAACCCCTTCAGTACTTTGAAGCTTGCATGCCTCAATGGCAAGTTTCTCACTTCCGGTGACAGGTATACATCAATGACCTTCGACCGAAAGATTTTGCGTGGTGTTCGACGCCAAGTCCTTTATTCACACCACGTGAATTTTACTGCAGTACCTTGAGGGTCATTATCATTATCGGTGATTCCTCTCGCGCTTGTTAATGGTTTACCTCATTGACCGGTAATCAAGCGATGTCCTTCCATGTTCGACTTCAGAACATTTCTCACATGGATCAACTTGTACTTAGAGTGAAGATCGAACGATTTTGAAGACCCCAGATCTAGTTTCATCCATCCGGGCTGCGATATATAGTCAGGAAAGATAAAGACATTGACATGTACATCATTGCAGCAGATAATAATCCTACTCAAAGGATGATAATTTCATCAAAATTATCAGTCTACCATCAGACGATTGTCTGTTCTATGTACAGAAAAATGAATTTATAAAACTGAGCATGGGAATGCCCGCCTCAGCTAGATCATGAAAGCAGTATGAAAAATAATGTATTGTATTGTATCTTATTACAGGTCTCCTCCCAGCATTGGATGAACTTCGGATCCCCCTGATAAAGCATTTCACCAGATAAACGGCCTCATACTTTAGGGGGCAACTGTTATAGACATTTTTGTGCCTTACAACATTGAGAATGAAATGTCCATAATCTAAGGGATCCAAAGTCCCTAAACATGTTGTTCCTACCCCTAGAGGAACAAGGCTAACAAACCGCAGCAATTCACAGAAGTTCTCCACTAAAAACTGCTCAAAAACAAGTCAATTCAGGATCAATTCAGTGGCTCCACTAGTTGTTTGCGCTAAATTTCAAAGCCAACACTGGCTACCTGCGCTGAATGTCAAAGGCAACACTGGCTACCTGCACTGAGCGAGAGTTGACATGTGGCAAGTTCATTCCACGAGGTGTCAAAACCCAGGAAGCTTCCAAAATCTTCCTCAATGACACTTGCCTCAGGGAATTCGACTGGTGATGAGTAAGAGGTTCCAAATCTCCAAGTGGAAGCAAGAACCTCCAAGTGGAATCAATAATTGACAGAGGGAGAGGACACTAGTCATATCTCAAGCTGACTCATCCTCTCTCCAAACATCTATATATGGATCTCTCCTCCATGAGATCTGGGGGGCTAGAATTTTGTTATTGCAAAGAATTGCTGTTGGTTTGAGATTGGAATCATTGGGTACTTAATGCTTTGAAGGGGGTGAAGATAGGAATTCCATTTGCTGGGAAGGAGATGCTGGATTGGAGCCCTCTTGGTTGTATCTCTTCCTGAACCTTATTATTCATCAATAAAGCTATCTTGGTTTCTCCTATATACTGATGTATTTTTGATGTATGATTGCATTAGTATGTTTAGTTTATTTCTAATCCTGAACTAGTTATGAATATGAATCCATGTCTTGTGTAGTGTTCTCTTCTTGTGATCTTGCAGAAACTTCTCGAAGCTGGGCGAGCGAGAAGGAAAGTAGCTGGGAACTCTCCAAGAGAAGAGAAACCGGATCGAGGGACAAACGGAAGACACCGGTTAGTCCATCCATCTCTCTTCATTCTTAATTCATAAAGGAAGAATACTAGAATAGCTGTCTCTGTTTGTTGCTAAGGCACTGTCACACCTTAGGTGGATAGGATCGTCCTGCATAGGAATTTTTCCCCACAACATTCCTTGGTGAGAGGATGATGCTGGGTCAGAACAACTGGTTGTAACTCCCTTGGCTCTTTCTTGTTTATCAATAAAAGCTATTCAAGTTTTCCTCCATACTCTTGTGTCATTTATGTTTGCTGCATTTGTATGGTCAAATTACATTTGATCCTAGATTGTTTATGATTATAGATCCATGTTCTTGTATAGTGCTATGCTACTGTGATCTTATAGGTACTCTGTGAAGCTGGGCGTGCAAGGGAACAAGTAGTGAAAGACTATCAAGAGAGAGAGGAAACGAACCAGGAGATTAGCGCAAGATAGAGGTTGGTCTTCTTTGTTCTTCTCTCATCTATACTTCATAAAGGAAAAACGAAAGTAGCTTTACTTTGTTTGTTTCTAAGGTAGCTATCACACCTTAGTGGGATAAGCAGTTCTGTGTAGACACTTTTCCATGTAACAAAATGGCGACTCCGCTGGGGACAAATTAGTTTGTTTGTTTATCTTCCTTGTTGTCTCTTTCATAAACTTACAGACAGAGCCTGAAGTCGAGCCAGGTAGCTTTCGAACTGCATTTGCTATACAAATGCAAAGTAGATAAATGTCGCTTTAGTCAATCTCCGGGATTTGTTTATAACTTAAACAACTGATTCACAAACTCTCTGATTGCCCCTTGTGGTAGCTCTCAGAACCTCCTTAGATCTACCCCTGATTGTTGCATTACTGATTATCATTTTCTTGACCAAAACCCATAAAATGAACTGCAAACTGTGACCCGGAACCCAAGCCAAGTCTCGTCTCTGGCCCAGCGCAGGTACTGTTCTATGAATCTGAAATTTAGCGCACTTCCCGAGTGTAGTAGGTGCACTGCATTTCAAATTCCCTGTGTTGCAGGTGCGCTGATCAGACTAGGCATTGTTCAGTTTTGGTTCCTGTGATTCATTCTTTCTAGTTCTATTCATGAATTTTGCTGCTTGTGATCAGTATATCTCTGTTTGAAACCCCTTTTCCTTGTTGTTATTCCGCCTCCTTTGTACAAAAGAACTGTAAATGTTTTTGTGTATTTGTTGAGTCATTTTCAGTTCTCCTTTGCAAAAGTAACGTAATCGTACTGTCGTCCTGTTGTGGAGGTAAATCCTCTCTGCGGACAGAGAATATCCCTACTAGCCCAGACCGGGTCTAGCAACAATCAAACAATGCTATCACGCAAGTTCCTAATTTTAAATTAAAGGTGGATGATGAGAACATGCTTGGATTCCAACGCTAATATTCGTAGAAGAGACGTCTCTCTCGTTCCTTTGCTTCAGCCGGTCACGATCCCCACGATCTCCATGATTGGACACCTGCACATGCAAAGAACAACACAAATACAAGCATAAAACCCAATAGATGCAATTATATATCAGTCAGAAAAGATATAACTCAACATCAATCATAGGACAATGAGAGTGGAACCATAATGATAGTCATCTATTATTGATAAACAACAAAGAAGAATACAACCATAGTTCTGACGTCAAATCCTCCTTTGGCTAAGTGATCAGCTACACAAGTCTTGCAAATCTTGTTGGGATAGGAAACAAGCCTCTCTCTCTCTTTGGGTGACAATAATCTCCTCACTTAGATTTGGCCTTATAGGTGCAAAGAAGGCTCTTGTAGCTTCAAACTCTTGAGCTCCTAGAATTCACTATCACTATGCTAGAACTGGAACTAGCTTGTTCAAGGCATAGAGACAAGATTTTATAGATAGAGAGGAAAGAGATAGGATCAACCACATTATTCATGGGATTGGCTTTATCACTTGGAAGCTTCCATGGAAGGTGGCAAACCACTTCCCTTCTATGGAGATTCGAAGCCAAACCATCTTAGCTCAACATAGATTCAGTTGGTGAATGGGTTAAGGAGAACCTTCAGAAGCTTGTTCATTGGAAACTTTACTCAATTCGGTTGGCGCGAGTGCGGCTCTAAGACAGAGCGCCAATGGCGCGCCCTTTTTAGAGGATTTCCTTCATTGGCGCGGGTAGTGAACTGTGGACCCGCGCTAATGAAAAAAGAGCTGTTTTCATGGATATTCTGTAGGAGATGTCTTCAGGGCATATGAAGCTCATACTTAGAGGAATATGATGCAAATGGTTTCAGGTCATGTCACTTCTCACAGGTCCCGGAATGAGTCCTCTAGTGTGCGGGAGAGGGGTAACAGGGACGGTGACAAACGGTGACAAATTACTGTGTAACACGTCCTTTGATTTGAAAGCGTCGCAAGTGTCGTTTTCAGGCATAGGAAAGAGTTTGATTGCTATAGATAGTCGATTACCCTGTTACTATTGTATTTGGTCTGAATTTGTAATTTTTCTAGTGTCGAAAATAAGTATTCATTTCCAAATCGTAAGGTGTTGTGATTGCCTCCATTTTTGATTTCGAAAAGAAACTTGTTGATAACTGTCGCTTGAAAAGTAATTCAGATTTGTGCATCAACTTTATTTTTACCATTTACATACTAAGAAAGTTGAAAACAAATACATGCATGTGCATTTGCATTTAGACTGTTTGATTGGTTTGATTTAGGACAGTGCATTTAGAGTGTGCTCTTTGCTCTTTGTGAAAGAATACTGTCTCTCTTTCCTTAGTAGCTAGGATTTTCATTGCACAAAGAAGATAAAAGACTGTTTATCATCTTAGATTTCATTTTAGGAATTACACATCTACATCTCGCGGTGAACCTGAAAGGAAAACTTCATAAACAAGATCAACTATAAAATAAATTCAATGAATCTAACAACGCTTTGGAACCTAACGCACAACATTTAGAAGTCTAGGCTAGAGATGTATTCCGGCATCGTAAGGCCTGGTAACTGTTGTTCTCACTGATGGTTGGGTGATTCCTCCACTTTGAGACGATAAGTGCCAGTACGAACTTGTGCACCCACGTACCGTCGAGTATATTTTGGGGGACCACAATAGGCTTAATCCTTTATCCATAGGAAGCCATGTCTGCCGCCCTATCGATTGCAATGCACTGAACACAACATTCAGGAAGATTGACTGCCATACCGTAAAAATTATTCTACAATTTTGCGATTGGTTTGTGTTATAGACATTTTTGTGCCTTACAGCATTGAGCATGAAATGTCCATAATCTAAGGGATCCAAAGTCCCTAAACATGTTGTTCCTACCCCTAGAGGAACAAGGCAAACCAACCACAGCAATTCACAGAAGTTCTCCACCTGAAAACACTCAAAAACAAGCCAATTCTGGATCATGTCAACTGCTCCAATGAGCATCTGCGCTGAATGTCAACTGCTACACTGGCTACCTGCGTTGAATGTCAACTCCAACACTAGCTACCTGCGCTGAGCGAGTTTGGACATGTGGCAGAGTCATTCCTCAAGGTGTCAATGCCCAGGAAGCTTCCAAAATGACACTTGCATCAAGGAATTCGACTGGTGATGAGTAAGAGGTTCCAAATCTCCAAGTGGAAGCAAGAACCTCCAAGTGGACTCAAGAACTGAGAGAGGGAGAGGACACTAGTCAGATCTCAAGCTGACTCATCCTCTCTCCAAACATCTATATATGGATCTCTCCTCCATGAGATCTAGGGGTTGGAATTTTGTGATTTCAAAGAATTGTTGTTGGTTTGTGACTGGGAATATTGGGTGCTTAATTCTTTGAAGGGAGCTGAAGAAGGAATTCCATTCTGCTGGGAAGGAGATGTTGGATTGGAGCCCTATGGGTTGTATCTCTTCCTGAACCCTGTTATCAATCAATAAAGATATCTTTATTCTTTCCTATATGCTGGTGTATTTTGTATGATTGCATTAGTGTATTTGATTTACTTCTAATCCTGAATCATTTATGAATATGTATATTTTCCTTTGTGTTGTGTTCTTCTCTTGTCGCAAGTAGTTGTTCTCTTGTCACAGGTAGTTGTTCTCTTGTGATCTCGTTGGATTCAAGTAGCTGTTATCTTGAGCAAGCGAGGAGACAAGTAGCTGTGGACACACAAAGAGAAGAGGATCTAGATCGAGGGACAACCGGAAGACAACGGTAAGTCTACCAATCTCCCCTCTTTCACATTTTATAAAGGAAGAAATCATAATAGCTATATTCGTTTGTTGCTAAGGCGATGTCACACCTTAGGTGGATAGGATTGTCCTGCACAGGCATTTTTCCCCACAACAAATTGGCGACTCCGATGGGGAAGAACTTGTTTATTCATTTCATTTGTGTTTCCGTCATTTGTTTACTTCATAGACTTGACAACGACTTGTTGTGGGGAAAAGTATCCGACTCGGAATGACCCTATCCCTACTCTAAGGGTGATAGTTCCTTAGCAACAACTGAAAGTAAAGCTTTGATATTTTCCTTTATGAAAGTACAGAGAAGGAAGAAAAGATTGACCAACCGATATCCTTCGCTTTTGTCGATCTTGTCCTCTCTCTTCGTCCCTTGCTCCCAGCTCCTTGTTCTCTTGCCGGCCCAGCTACACAAAGATCCTGCACAAACAAGAGAGGGAAACTACAAGAAACATGTACTCATAACTGATGCATGGATTAGAGTGAATCAGATATACAAGTAAATACAATACATCAATGCAATACAAGTATATAGGAGAACATTCAAAGCTTTATTGATAGAAGTAAAAGGGTTCTGAGAAGGTTACAACCATCAATGGCTCCAATCCAGCAGCACCTCCCCAGCAGCAAGAAATCTCCTCTTCTCCTCTATAAAAGCAATCATCCAATAGCTCTAACTGTAAACCAACAGCACTTCCTTGCTTTGCACAAAATTCCAGCCTCCCTAGACCTCATAGAAGAGCTCTATATATAGGAGATTTGGAGAAAGGATGAGTCAGCTTGAGGCTGGCATAAAGCTGACTAGTGTCCTCTCCCACTTTAGTTAATCTTCAGTTCTTGAGTCCACTTGGAGAATCTTGCTTCCACTTGGAGATCAAGACCCTCTTACTCATCACAGGGCGAATCCCTTGAACCAAGTGTCAGTTTGGAAGCTTCCAGGGCAGTTGACACCTTGCAGAATGACTGTGCCACTTGGCCAATCTCGCCCAGCGCAGGTAGCCTTCATTGGAGTTGACTTTCAGCGCAGGTACAAGGAGGAGCAGTTGACATTCAGCGCAGTTGCTCAGTGGGGCAGCTGACATGATCCAAAACTAGCCTGTTTTTGAGTGTTTTCAGGTGGAGAACTGATGGGAAGTGCTGTGGTTTGCTGACCTTGTTCTTCTAGGGGTAAGAACAACATGTTTAGGGACTGAGGATCCCTGTAATTATTGACATTTCATGCTCCATACTGCGAGGCACAAAAATGTCTATAACAGTTGCCCCCTAAAGTATGAGGCCGTTTATCGGGTGAAATGCTTTATCTAGAGGGTCCGAAGTTCATTCCAGTGCTGAGGAGGCGCCCTGTAATACAATACAATACAATACATTATTTTTCATTCTGTTTTCATGATCTAGCTGAGGCGGGCATTCCCATGCTCAGCTTTATAAATACATTTTGGTACATAGAACAGACGATCTTCTGATGGTAGACTGATAATTCTCTGCTGAAATTATCATCCTTTGAATAGGATGATCATCTGCTGCAATGATGTACATGACAAATGCTTTTATATTTCCTGAATATATATCGCAGCCCGGATGGATGAAACTAGATCCGGGGTCTTCAAACTCTGTCGATCTTCACTCTAAGTACAAGTCGATCCATGTGAGAATTGCGCTGAAGTCGAACATGGAAAGACATCGCTTGATTACCGGTCAATGATGAAAACCGTTAACAAGCGCGAGAGGAATCACCGATAATGATAATGACCCTCAAGGTACTGCAGTACAATTCACGTGGCGTGAATAAAAGACTTGGCGTCGAACGCCACGCAAAATCTTCTGGTCGAAGGTCATTGATGTATACCTGTCGCCAGAAGTGAGAAACTTGCCATTGAGGCATGCAAGCTTCAAAGTACTGATGGGGGTGTTCCTAGATCAACTTCTTGGATAATGAGCTGAAGTCGACAAGAAGCGATCCGTCAAAGGAGGGCCTTAATGAATCCCACATCAATGACACGGAACGGAGCTAATGATTTTAGTGGAGGTGAAAACAAACTGTGACATATGATTCAGGGTGGCGATCATGAATGGATGAAGGATAATGTATGGCAGTGGATGGGACACGGTTGACACTTTCAGAATGACCTCTCTTGAACATATAACGACACTGATACGATGGATCGGTAGCATTACCCCAAATGTGGATGGTTTGGCGAGGACCATGTTGATGAGACCGGTGAATGAAACAACCCAACCCGATGTGGTACGGAGGAAAAGTGTCATGTTCAAGAGCGACTTGCTACCATTAAACTTTGATGTTCTCCCAATTTTTCCCCAGTCATTTCTGACCAGTACCTCTTTATTTTTGTCAAGCTTGAGGAGGATAACATATGCTTGTTCTATAACCTGCCCTTCGGGCAAGCCCATCGCTATGATTTAACGAGCTTAGCGATAGGGAAACTCGTTCTCGTCTAAAGACAAGTTTGTCGCTATTTAATGAATTTAACGAGTCTAACGACAAGGATAACTCGGTCCTTTTCATTTTTAGAGAGTCTGAAAAGGTACATAAAGTCAACTCCAGAATTCCTTTTTCGTCATCTAATCCCTTAAGTCCGAAAAAGTATAAAACAATACAGAAGGGATGAATTTTCGATTGCTTTAACGAGCCGAACAAAACAAGCGCTCGATCTTTTTGTGTAATAATCCCTCAGGTCCAAAAAGATTAAAATCTAGAGTAGGGATAGCTCTTCCGGTCGTTTAACGAGCTGGAAGGCCAAAACTCGGCAAACTTTTCATATTTTACGAGTCAGTGAAAAGAGCTCAAAGAAGACTCGTCTTTTGAGAAACGAGTGATAAACAGGGATAGCAGCAGATTCCAGGTACAGGTTGGAATTTTCCAATCACGGAAGTGTCACAAGGATGGCTAGGTGAAATCACTCTTCGCAGCTGTTTCTCAAAAGAGGTAAACACACAAATGGAGGTGAATGATCGGCCAGATGAAAAGTGGAGGTGACGGTGCACAAACACGACCAAGGCTTCTATGGCTGATGAATTTACGATCTCAAAAGGTTATTTACCGGTTCATTTTTTCTGAATGAGCTTGAACTCTAAAGGAAAGCCTGCTCATAAACTTATGTTTATTTTTTAACGAGCATGAACTATGTGCTAAAACTGCTCGGATCTTGCGTTTATTTTTTAACGAGCATGAACTATGTGCTAAAACTGCTCAATATACCAGTCATCGAATAAGAATGCCTCCTGTGAGATAGCTATTTTTTAAGGAGCTTTATCTCACGAAGCTATGCTCCAATTTTGGCAAGTTTTTACCTTTGCCCCACAGGCTTTCTTCATGCAAGGTCGGAATCGGCTAATCCTACGAGTTTAAAGGGTTAGACCTACAGGTTTAAAGGGAGGACCTAAAAATTTAAAAAATAAATAGTCGTCCCTCGCTCACATTCCAAAAGTTTGCATGCCCCCAGACATAGGATAGAGTTTCGAGGCTGCCCCTCCTCTCCCCTACCTCTGCTTTTCCTTGGGTGTTCACAGCTACTTGTCATCTTGCCAATCTAATGTTAACGATACTAGTCTTCTCGTTATTTTAAGGGGTCTTACACGGTACTCAGGCTTCCCGTCGGCCCAAATTTTAACGAACAGCTATTTGTGACAAGAGAAGAACACTACTCAAAGACAAAACATTGGTATTATTGAGGGAGGCTTGTCTCTTTCTTATTATCCGAAGAGGGTTCTATTCGCTGCCGCAAATCAATCTCTTTCTTCAGCGATGTCTATCATTAGGTTACTAAAGATGGCGACCACCTGTTGCAGCAATAGAATCTCTTTCTTTGGAGGCTGCCCCTACTTATCCTTCAAAACATATGTTTTAATGGGTGAGGCTTGTCTTCAAAGATGGTTACTACTTGCTACCGCAAATGGTCCCCTTCCTCGGTATCCTGATTATCTAGACAAGGGGAGCGAGAAGCTGATTATCTCACTCACATAAATTTGACAAAAGAATATTATTCTAGAACAACCCCTCTTCCACCGCCGGACGGGGTACGGACTAGTCATATTCTTCTGCGGAAATTCTACCTTATACCTAGGGTTTCTTCTGCCCGAAGCAGACCAGGGTGCATGCCCCCTGGGTCCTAGTATTTCTTTCCGAATCACTCGCACTCATCGGGAAGGAGGACTGGGGGTGGAGGCGTATCTTGAGTGAACAGACCATTTAGGATTGGTATTTGACTATTTGCGATGCGAGATCCCGGAAACGAAAGTTGGTCTACGAGCTTGACCATCCTTCCTTCGTGTGGAAAACACATTACTCTAAAGAGTGAGGAGACTATCGCTCCCATGCAATAAATATAGTCGCGTCCAAGGAGTAGGTTATAATCCAAGGGTCCTTGGACGACCAACACGTTCATATTAACGGTCTTCCCTTTCAATGTAACAGGTACATTGGGGAGGATTCCTAATGGTCGACTGGTTCCTTTATCAAAACCTGAGAGATTTCTTAACTCAGGTAAAAGCGCCGGGGAACCCAGTGCTTTCCAAGCAACAGAGGAAAGGATACTCACAGACGCCCCTTCATCAATGATAGTACCAGCCATAATCATTCTATAGATCTGGACAATGATTCTGAATGGTATACTGGCTGGTAACCGGGGTATGCCTAGTTGATTCCAATCAAAGGATACAACCAGGTTTCTTGGTGGTGGGACCGAATATACGGCCGGGTATGACCCTGATGATGTTCCTTCCTGCGATAAAGGAATGGGCGCATTGCCCTGACGCTCATCGGAGTCGGTGCTAATGAAAAGAACCTGGATGGTGTCATCCTTATTCTCTTCAGTGAGGGTGTCGCATGAAGATGACTCTTCGGCGACGGTGTCATTTGAAGATGGGTCTTCAATGACAGAGTCATTGGATGATGGAACCTCTGAAGGAAGAACCGGGTCAACTGCCATTTCGACCTTTGGAATTTCGTCTGGTCTGGATTCAGTAGGTTCATTCTCAATGACCGACACTTCAGCTGACCGCTTGGGTGGGTCAGCTGGATTTTCAACTACCAAGGGATTAGGCGCGAGTTTTTGGTATCCAGGAGGAAGTCGTAACGGTGAAACCGGACGATCTTCCAAAACTCTCTTTGCCTCATCTAAGAATGGACATTTGTGGATGGCATGCTTGCCTTCACACAATACACAGGGTGATCTTGGTCTCCCTCTTCGTCCTTCACTCTCGCTAGTTGACGGACTGCAATCAACATGAATATCAGAGGTTGATGCTACCGGATTGTGCAACCTTGGGGACAGTCCCTTAGTATCCGGGGAATACAAGGACAATCACGATGGAAGTGGGTCCCTTTGCAAATGACACATGGCGATTTAGGCCCGGTCGGTGCAGTGTGTGGGTTTTTGTCAGCTGTCTCCTGCTTGCCCCCAGTCGCCTTCGCCATAGGCTCCTTCTACTTCTTTTCTTTCTTCTTCTTTTCCTTCTTCTCCTTGGGAGGCTGACTTTTGCCAGCTCTACCTCGCGAAGATGAAGGATCAGAGGAAGTATTGTAAGAAGTGGAAGGCTGGTGGGTAGTTCTAGACTGTTCTGACTGTTGATTCGACTGCTCAGGATTAGTGGCGATCTGGACTACATTAGTTCAAAAGAGCCATACAGGTAGGCCAATTGTCAATCCTGGAAGTGACAATGTTGCCATATGAGGCGCACCAACATCTCCCCAAGAGGAGAAGGGATTTGGACTTCCGCCAAGGTTACTTCCTTGGTTGGTGGGCTCCATACTTTTCAACTGAAAGATCAACGTGGGAATAACAGGTGATTATGTTCCGCTTAAAATAAATTTTATTAACGACGCTTTTAGACACAAACTTGCTTTTTCATGTTTTAAGAGTCGAGAAAAAGCTAAAGATGACTCTAGTCGCCTTCGATGTATTAGCGAGCCCGAAGTGACAAATGCTCGGTTGGACTTTTTCAGTTATAGAGTTTGAAAAAGGCCAAAAGAAACTGCTCTGGAGATCTAGGCAGAGGGTGTGCCAAACCTTTCGCGAAACCACAGAATACGTTTTACGGTACGGGTGGTCGATCTTCGTGAATGTTGTGTTCACTGCATCGCGATCAGTAGGGCGGTCGACACGGCTTCCTAAGGATAAAGGATAAATGCCTATAGGGGTCTCCCAATATACGCGACGATACGCGGGAGCACAAGTCCGTATTAGTGCCACCGACTCTCAGGAGGAATCACCCACCTTCGTAGAGATCGACAGTCACTACGTTTAACGACGCCGGAACACGTCTCTACCTAGACCTCTAAATGTTTGCGTTATGTTACAAAGCGTTGTTATGTAAATTGGATTTATTTTAATGTTGATCTTGCTTAGCAGTTTGCCTTTAAGGATCACCACGAGATGTATATATACAACTTCCTAAATGCAATCTAAGATGAGAAGCAAAACTTTTCAATCTTTCAACTTTGAAAACCTTAATCTACTGAGGGAAAAGAGGATATCAACTTTTCTCACAGATCATAGAACACACACTAAATGCACTTTTCCCTAAATCACAAGCACACAGTCAAATGCAAAATGCACAATGCAGGTATTTCTTTTCTTTTTCCTTAATGTTGATGTAAGACAAAAAGGAAACTGTTGTATAACTTTGAATCTAATTTCAAGCGAAAGTAAACAAGCTTGTCCAAAATCAAAAGACACCTTAGACACTGGAAATGTATAGATTCAAACCATAAAATGAAAAACAAACAAACTCAAACAGCCATGAACAGTAATAAAACTAGCTCTTAAGATCACAAAGACACTTTTACAGTTCAGGATCTAAGAGGCCACAGCTATACTGGTTTGCTTTTCACAATGGGAAACTGTAACTGAAGCAAGAAATACTGAAAGAACAATCACAGTTTCATCACACAACTGAGGCGGAATAATGTCAAGGAAAGTTGGTTTACAGCAAGTACAATGACAAGCAATCAGCAGCAAAACAACAGTGAAAACAGGGCTAAGACACAGTGGGAAACCTCAGGAAGACATAGCCTAACTGGATCAGCGCAGGCTCTGGTCTGTCAAATTGACTCTCAGCGCAGTTCCCGAAGGGAGTACCTGTGCTGAAATGCAGACTGCCTGTGGACAGCCTGCACTGAGACACGAGAGTTGCGTTTACAAGGATTTCCGGGTCATAAAAAGCTCAAAAATTCACTGTTTTTGCTGAAATAAAAAGCTATAGGTCAAGTACAAGCTAAGGGATGATCAAGAGGATGAAAATCTATCACAAAGAGCACAAGAGTCTTTTGTAGATCAGCTCTTCAAATCATGAATCTGCTCAGAAAATGAGCAAGAGTAGCAGCCCCTCTACTTCGCTTTTGATATAGTCAAAAGCTTTTCGATTTGGTACTCTTTGGTTCAGGAAATGAATAGCAAAGATACTACAAACACCAACAAGATACTAGGCTCCCCAGCGGAGTCGCCAGTTTGTTGTGGGGAAAAGTATCCGACTCGGAATGACCCTATCCCTACTCTAAGGGTGATAGTTCCTTAGCAACAACTGAAAGTAAAGCTTTGATATTTTCCTTTATGAAAGTACAGAGAAGGAAGAAAAGATTGACCAACCGATATCCTTCGCTTTTGTCGATCTTGTCCTCTCTCTTCGTCCCTTGCTCCCAGCTCCTTGTTCTCTTGCCGGCCCAGCTACACAAAGATCCTGCACAAACAAGAGAGGGAAACTACAAGAAACATGTACTCATAACTGATGCATGGATTAGAGTGAATCAGATATACAAGTAAATACAATACATCAATGCAATACAAGTATATAGGAGAACATTCAAAGCTTTATTGATAGAAGTAAAAGGGTTCTGAGAAGGTTACAACCATCAATGGCTCCAATCCAGCAACACCTCCCCAGCAGCAAGAAATCTCCTCTTCTCCTCTATAAAAGCAATCATCCAATAGCTCTAACTGTAAACCAACAACACTTCCTTGCTTTGCACAAAATTCCAGCCTCCCTAGACCTCATAGAAGAGATCTATATATAGGAGATTTGGAGAAAGGATGAGTCAGCTTGAGGCTGGCATAAAGCTGACTAGTGTCCTCTCCCACTTTAGTTAATCTTCAGTTCTTGAGTCCACTTGGAGAATCTTGCTTCCACTTGGAGATCAAGACCCTCTTACTCATCACAGGGCGAATCCCTTGAACCAAGTGTCAGTTTGGAAGCTTCCTGGGCAGTTGACACCTTGCAGAATGACTGTGCCACTTGGCCAATCTCGCCCAGCGCAGGTAGCCTTCATTGGAGTTGACTTTCAGCGCAGGTACAAGGAGGAGTAGTTGACATTCAGCGTAGTTGCTCAGTGGGGCAGCTGACATGATCCAAAACTAGCCTGTTTTTGAGTGTTTTCAGGTGGAGAACTGATGGGAAGTGCTGTGGTTTGCTGACCTTGTTCTTCTAGGGGTAAGAACAACATGTTTAGGGACTAAGGATCCCTGTAATTATTGACATTTCATGCTCCATACTGCGAGGCACAAAAATGTCTATAACATGACTATCGAACTGCATCTTTCCCGGATGCAAAGTAGAAAGTTGCTGCTTTGATCCAGTTGTTGGACTTGTCTATGATCTAAACTAGATCCACAAATGATTTGATGATCCTTGTGATAGTATTTAGTACCCTCTCAAAGCATCCCTCTGTTTATACCTTGCTTGTGTTTCTGATTTGGCCTGAAACAGTTGATTTTTGAGCATTTTGTGACCCAGAAACCAAGGGAAATGACAGTTTCTCTTTCAGCGCAGGCACTGTGAAGGCAGTCTGCATTTCAACGCAGGTCCCATGTGGGCTACCTGCGCTGAGTGTCAACTCCACAGTGTTAGACTTGCACTGAACCAGTGTGGCTTTGTGCAGCTGGGGTTCTTTGTTGTCTATTGCCCTGTTTTGATCTCTGTTTTTGTAGCCTTTAACCAGCATAGGTACCAGTCTGATAACTCCTTTTCTTTGCTTAGATTCTGCCTCTTTTTTGAACAAAAAGACTGTGAATGTTTTTATGTGTTTGTGGTGTCATTTACAATTTTCCTTTGCATGAGTAAAGTAGTCATCCTGTAGCCTTTGATTCAGATCTGATTGAGAGTGATCTTAGAAGAGAGTTCATTGGCTGTTTTCAGATTGATTATAGATTTACTTTTGCTTATTGGTTTGAATTTGTCTCTTTCAAAGTGTCAAAACAAGTCTTTATTTCGAAAATCGCAAAGTGATTGTAATCTCTTCTACCCTTGTTGATTTCGAAGAAAGTGAACTTGTTTGTATTTATCTTTTTAAAAGAAAATTCAAAGTTGTGCAAAAAGCTTTATTTGTAGGCATTTATATTAAGAAAGTGAAAAACAAACACCTGCATTGTGCATTTTTGCATTTGATAGTTTGCATGTTGGATTTAGGGAAAGTGCATTAGAGTGTGCTGATTGCTCTTTGAGAAAAGATAGTGTTATTCTTTTCCCTTTGTAGCTAGGATTTTCAAAGTTGAAAAGATAATAAAGCTTGCTTATCATCTTAGAATACATTTAGGAATTTGTATCATACATCTCGTGGTGAACCTTGAAAGGCAAACTTTAAAAATATCAACCTAAAATAAACTGAATGAACCTAACAACGCTTTGTAACATAACGCACAACATAGAGGTCTAGGCTAGAGACGTGTTCCAGCGTTGTTAAGCCTAGTGACTGTCGATCTCGTGGAAGGTGGGTGATTCCTCCTGAGGGACGATAGCGCTAGTACGGATTGTGGTCCCACGTACCGTCGCGTATATATTGGGAGACCCCTATAGGCATATATCTTTTATCCTTAGGAAGCTGTGTCGGCTGCCCTACTGATCGCAATGCAGTGAACACAGCATTCACGAAGATTGACCGCCCGTACCCTAAAAAGTATTCTGCGGTTTTGCGAAAAGTTTGGCACACCCTCTGCCTAGAACTCCAGAGCAGTTTCTTTTGGCCTTTTTCAGACTCTATAACAGAAAAATTCCATCCGAGCATTTGTCACTTCAGGCTCATTAAAACATCGAAGGAGACTAGAGTCATCTTTAGCTTTTTCTCGACTCTTTAAAAGTGAAAAAGCAAGTTGTGTCTAAAGCGTTTAATAAAATTCATTCAATTCGGAAACACCAATTTCCCCTTTTTGTATTTTGGTTGATCAAGTAATCTGCAATCGTGGAAGAAAGTCAATTGAAACCCCATCGTTCGCGGAGGCTTACGAGTCAACCGTCTTTGTCTCTGGAATCTAAAACAGTACGGACAAAGCGAACTCGTTTAACCGGTTCAAAATCTCCCATCAAGGTTAGAACAAGTGTTCCAACTACATCTGAGATTCTGGTTACTCCAAACATTTCTGGAAACCCTGCCTCTATAGAAGAAGTTCAACAGCCACAGAGGGACAATAATACTGATCCTAGTCTAGGGGCAAATACTTGCGTTACTGAACCAGTTCCATCTGTAGCCGGTCCAGAGAGTTTTGTTCCTCAAACTACTGTCGTTGTCGAAACAACCCCTTCTTCGGCACCAGAAATATTTTACGGACGTGACGGTCTTCCTCTTCCACCTGGTTTGATTGCGATAGAGGAAATTGTAGAGGATCCGCAAGCGAGTACTCCAACCCATTTTGGAGTCGGGGTCACTCTATTTCCTTCATCAGAAGTTAATCCACCACAAGTGGAAGTTCCTGTAGAATCGCTAGGCAATCTATTGGATAGACTTAAAATGTCTGAACAACCGTCAACATCTAGGACTGTGTCAAACGACACAGCGACAGCAGAAGCCCCTGCTGTCACTCCGACAATGTTTGCCGGCATACCATCTGTCCCGACTAGCTCGCAACCGCTAGAAGGAGTCCACCAAGGGACTATTTCGACAGTGTGGTCTGTTCCAGTTTGTTCATCCGGAATAATATCCAGCAACTCTTATGTTGTACTCGCCAGATTGATCCATTTGGAGGTCAATTTGGGCAATCCAGTCCCCAAGGACAATCAATCCCCTTGAGTTCCGGATTGCTACCGTATGGGGGGCAGTATGCCCTTTCATTACCCCCTCCGAGAGGGTATCCATACGAGAGTTCACAACAATATTCAGGTTATACTAGAATTACATCAAGTGGTTGGGTACCTATGATACCTCAACAACCAAGGGTTGTATATTCTATGCAACAGTGTGTACCTATGACGAACATCCCAACCACACCGGCTATTGTAACAGTGTCACAAGTTCAAGCGATGCATGTTGCATGTCAACCTCAGATTTCTCAGGTTGTAATGCAGCAGCCCCTTGACCATGGGTCACAACCACAATCACCAACTGGTGGGGCGACACAGGTCCAAACGGGTACAATTACCCCACACCTTGGTCCAACGGTTAGCATAGCGCAACAGAACATGGCTTCACAACCGTGGCTAGTGCAATACCAACAACCATAATTCCAGCAAGTGTACCAAGGTTCTGAGCAGCAGATCTTTGCGAACAGTGGACAACCGTATATTCAAAACGGTCAAAACCAACCGCTTTACAGTGGTCAAGTCCACCAACCATATCAGTCGTACCAACATCGATTACATTATGCTGGTATGCAAAAGCCCACTGCTCAAGCGATTCCATCGTACCCTAGTTATGCTTCACCTAACCTGAATCAACAGTTACCATTCGTGGCAACTTTAGAGTTACCCGATTTACACCGGTTAACCAACGATCCAATTGCTTACGCCCCTTGGTGGCCAGCGATTCCTCACAAACTTCCATCTGACATTCCTAAATTCAATGGAAATCCACGTGAAGACTCGTCGAATCACGTGATGAATTTTCACCTGTGGTGTTCATCGAATACCCTAAATGATGATTCGATAAGGCTTTGCCTTTTCCAGAGGACGTTAACGGGTCCAGTGGCAAAATGGTATATTGAATTACCTAGAGCCTCGTTCGACAATTTTCGTTCCCTAGCCACAACTTTTTTAACCCAATTTCAATTACCGATAAGGTATGAAACGGGAACAGAAATATTAAACAACTTCAAGCAGACAACTGCAACTCATATATATGATCATATACATGAGTGGCGTCATCATCGTAGGATGGTGAAAACATACGTTCCCGATCAGCTGTTAGCTGAATGGTTTATAAAGTCGTTACTTCCTGCTATAACGGAAGATGTGGCGAAGGGGGGAGTCGTAACAGAGGAGCAAGTTATTGCTCTTGCACAATATCTAGACTTAGTTTATACTCAGTCTGGCACGCTCTACGACAAAATACCAGATGCCCCTAGACCGGAATTTTCAATTCCTCCTCCTCCTAAATCCAATAGTGACTCTCATGCCGGTGATGGCGTGATTGGCACGGCAAACACGAAATCAATAAGGGCTTCGTCTAAGAAAGCCCGTAAGAATTCGAACCAAAATGCAAAAGAAGAAATTATTGCTTCGGAAGTAAATGCTGTATCAGCAGATAAAGGCAAAGAAACCAATCAACCAGGAAGCAAGAAGAAGCAAAACAAAGGGAAGAATAAGAAACAGGGTGAGTCATCTCCTGGAAAAACTTCTTCAAACCCTCCTGGGAAAGGGAAACAAATTTATCCATGTCAAATATGTGATGAAGAGGATCATTATACGAAGAATTGTCCATTCAAAGCTGAGTTGAAGAGGTTCTTTAAAAGTTACCAAACCTCAGCTGTGTTGACTGATCCATTTCCCAACCCAGGTCAAAATCTGGTTGATAGTGGAAATGCTTCCCCGTCACAAGTGCTTATGTTGTCGGTTTCAAAACAACAGAATGATGCTTTGATTTTGACAAGGAACAAAGATTATGGGAATCCGCAGCAGTCGAACAACAAAGGTAAAGATCAACCGAGTAGTTCGGCAACAACTTCAACAGAAGTTGTACCACCCATCATTCCTGAATTAACAATAAAACCGCCAAAGGGAGTAGTACACAAGTCAACGTTTAATCCTCACGGCAGAGCGGCGCAGCATTATAACATAGTGGAAGATTTGGCCGAATCGCCATCCGCTATGTCGACTCTTGAAGTACTACAGAATTTCCCATCCCAAAGGCAGGCTTTGTTATCGGCTATTGGTGGGGTTGATCCTAAGGATTCTAATCTTGTATCCTTTGATCACAAAGGATACGATCCTCAGTTACCAGCTCAACTAGCTTTCCTTATTCAAGTGAAAGCCCTCAACAAAACTGTTCATAGAACAATTATTGATGAGGGGGCATCTACATGTATTATGTCGATGAGTTGCTGGAAAACTTTAGGATCTCCAACCTTGTCGCGATCTTCGACAACATTAAAAGCTTTCGACGGAAGGACTTATACCCCGTACGGTATCCTTAATAACTTAAAGGTTGAACTGGGCGGAAAAACAGTGGAAATTGATGTTGAGGTCATCGATGGGAATCTTGACTACAACATCCTACTGGGTAGACCATGGATCTATGCCATGGCAGCTATTGTGTCGACTTATTTTAGGAAGATCGCTTTCCCATTTGAAGGAGGGATTATGGTCGTCGACCAACAGAACTTCCTCCCTAATGGTTCACAAGTTACAGGAAGCATTCCCATGATCCATGAGAGCAACCATTCGCTACAAGATATCGGAGTAGGTCTACTGAAAGACCCCACAATAATGGGAACTTTCGTGCTTCCACCTCCTATATACATAGGAAATATAACGTTAGTAGCAACCTGCAACATGATATCTTCCATGAAGGTCACAAATAAACGATGTCAACATGGATCATGCAATAGTTTTGCCCCCAAGCCCTATAGCAATATTATAGCAATCAATGTTTCGGGCATGGGAGGCGAACCCAAATCAACGCTCGTCAAGCGTTTGGGTAGATAGGTCTAGAGAATATGGTACCCCATTAGATCCTTGGTCGAAAGTACATGGGACTGACGAAGGAATTCTACAATCAATGTTGATTGAGGGGGCACCGTGGAATGATTACCACCATCGTTCCCTTCTTCCGGAATATGAAGAAGATACTCAACATGAACTTTACCACCCTTCAATTTTTGAATTCCTATCAAATATTGTAAATACAGTGGATTCTGAGTGAAACTTATCCAATATTGAAGAGACTATAGCCATAAATATCTCGACTAAAACAAATGTTGTAGAGAATATTTATGTCGGCAAAGGTTGTTCCCCTTCAGAACTGGAAATATATAACACTCTTTTTCCCGAATTCAGAGATGTCTTTGCTTGGTCATATGATGAAATGCCAGGCATAGACTCGAGTATCGTTGAACATGAAATTAAAATGTATCCTGATGTCAAACCAGTAAGACAACGGCTTCGGCAGTGCACCCAAGAAAGCCACTGCCATTAAAGCAGAAGTTGAAAAGCTCCTCCATGCTGGTTTCATCTACCCGGTTCCTCTAACCGATTGGGTATCGAATATTGTCCCTGTTAGGAAGAAACAAGGGACGATCAGAGTGTGTGTCGATTATAGGGATGTAAACCAAGCTTGTCCAAAGGAAAACTACCCTACACCCTTCATCGACCAGATAATTGATGAATGCGCCGGATGTGAAATATTTTCATTTATGGATGGATTTTCTGGGTATAATCAAATAAATGTCCACCCACAGGACCAGTCAAAGACTGCATTTATTTGTCCGTGGGGAAATTCGCTTATTGAAAATTACCCTTTGGTTTAAAGAACGTAGGGGCGACGTTTCAGAGGGCAATGAATTATGCCTTCCATGACATCAATAACATCGTTCAACCTTATCTCGACGACCTTCCGGCTCATTCGCGAAAGCGGACTGATCATCCGTAGCATTTAAGAGCGATATTTCTACGTTGCCGACACTACAAGATAAGACTCAATCCGCACAAATGTGTGTTTTGCGTCGGTCTGGTCGTTTACTTGGCTTTGTAGTCTCTAAGGATGGGGTTCGTCTCGACCCTTGCAAGGTTCAGGCAATCATTAATTTGCCTCCACCTTCAAATTTGCTTCAGATTCAGAAACTCCAAGGGAAAGCAAACTTTCTGAGGAGGTTCATTCCAAATTACGCAGAACTTGCTAAAGGTTACACTCGTCATTTGAAAAAGGATGTACCTTTTGTCTGGGATCAGGTAGCGCAAGCTTCCTTTGATGCTATGAAAGATTCTCTAGTAAAAGCATCATTAATGTATGCCCCAGACTGTCAAAGAGATTTTAACCTGTATCTGGCTGTAGCGGATACGACCATTGCGATGGTTTTAGTTCAAGAAGTCGATGGAATTGAACATCCTATATATTATTTAAGTAAAAACTTAAATGATACAGAAAGTAAATATTCTTATGTTGAAAAACTAGCGCTTGCAGCTGTTCAAGCGATTCAAAGATTTCGACATTATGTCCTCTTTCGGAAAACTACCATTTTGTCAGATTGCAACCCCATGACTTATATATTGTCGCGACAGTTGCTGAGGGGTAAATATTCAAAATGGATAGCGATCCTTCAAGAGTTTGATCTGGAATTTGTAAAATCCAAGTCAAAGAAAGCTCTAGTTTTCGCAGAATTATTATGCGACCTCCCATCGTCGTCCAACGATGAAACATCCGAAGAATTAATTGTGGACGAGAATTTGTTTCTTATATCTACAAGCGATGAGTGGTATGGAGATATCATAGTTTATCTCCAAACCCAAAAGTTCAGGCCTAACACCTCTCACTCTGAACAGAAACGTATACGATACCAAGCCAAAGACTACATGATCGTTGGTAATACGCTTTACCGTCGTGGTATCGATACAGTTCTGAGGAGGTGCCTTACTCATGAGGAGGCCAAAAAAGCCCTGAATGAGTGTCATTCAGGTGCGTGTGGGGGGCATCAATCTGGATATGCAACAACACAAAAAATCTTACGAGCAGGATACTTCTGGCCAACCATGTTCAAAGATTGCATAATCGCAGTCAGAAGTTGCCATGCTTGTCAAATTTTTGATAGCAAAACCAGAAGACCGCCCGCACCTTTACAGCCAATAGTTACTGTTGGGCCTTTCGCCAAATGGGGCATCGATTTCATGCAATGTAACCCCACCTCGACCGGGGGGCATGGGTACATTATAGTCGCTGTTGACTATTTTACCAAATGGGCCGAGGCGATGCCTACATTGGATAACACTGGTGAAACAACTGCCCTTTTCTTTTTCAATCATGTAGTCGCCAGGTTCGGCATACCACAGGCTATAGTCACAGATCATGGATCGAATTTTCGCAATCACATGATGGTTGAATTAGCTGCCAAGCTAGGGCTATCTCACGACAGCTCTACCCCGTATTATCCGCAAGCCAACGGACAAGTTGAAGCAATCAACAAGGTCCTGAAGCGTATGTTGCAAAGGATGATCGGGGTTCATAAAAGAAGGTGGCACCTAATCCTGTACTCAGCCTTGTGGGCTTACCGAATGTCGGTAAAGAACGTGACCGGGTTCACACCTTTCCAACTGGTGTATGGCTTGGAAGCAGTCTTGCCAATCCAGTGCGAAATTTCGTCGCTTAAACTCGCAATTGATCTCCTCCCCGGAACTTCGGAAGAAGAGGCTCGTTTCTTGGAATTAATCCAATTGGATGAAACCCGTCGTGATGCCGCTTTGGCTAACGAAGCCCATAAGAAACGAGTCAAGGCGCAGTTCGACAAAAATGTCAAACCCCATGTCTTCTCAGAAGGTGACTTGGTCTTGCTTTATGACCAAGAATCCGATAAATTGGGAGCAGGAAAATTTAATTCCTTATGGATGGGCCCCTATATTGTTAAACGAGTGTTAGAAAAAGGAGCCTACGAGTTAATGGATTATGACGGAATTCCACTGGCGCAACCCCGCAACGGGTTGTACCTCAAGCGTTACTACGCTTAAATAGTAACCTGCATGCTTTTGTTGTATTTTGTTTTTGCTAAAGTATCTGTTCTGGTCGAGTGATCCACCTTTTTCATTTGTTGCAGAAGTCAAACCTTCTGGAGACATGTGTTGGATATGCCGACGGAGCGAGTCGTAGTTCGCGGAACCTATCCTCCGCAGCCTGGGCCATTTTTGATCCAAGCGGCGAGTTGGTAAGTTTCAGAGGTGTATGTATTGGGAAATCAACGAATAACATCGCTGAGTATAGCGCGTTGATATAACTACTCTCTGATGCCATCACCCATGGTATACGCCGACTAATTGTCAGGCTAGACTCACAACTCATAATACTACAACTCAATGGTATATATTCGTTCGCAATCCAGCTATTTATCGCATGTTCCTAAGGGTTAAGATTTTGGAAAGACAATTTGATTAAATTCAATACCAGCATATTTCCAGAAACTTAAACACATTAACCGACTCATTAGCAAATTATGTGTTAGATAGACATTTGCGACATTTATAAAAAGAGACACATCATCAATGATTGTACATATGGATCATATAACTCAACCAGAATAAAACTCGAAAATAAAAATATATATATATATATAGCTGTTTATCGTTCATACATAATGTTCTGTAACCAAGACAAAATCGGTCATATGACCCCAAAACTCAAAAATGCTAGGGGGCACCCTAGCCTAGTGGTGCTCATGATAGCACGTCACGGCCTGTGCAATCATGCGCAAGAGATGAGTCCATCGTCTAGGCACACCAGTAGTATGTCGCTGCAACTGTAAAGGTAACTCATCAATCCTCACATCGGGAATGCCGAGAGTAAGACTCTCAACCTGCTCCTGCACAGCTGTAAGAGTCTCTGCCACATCAAGGTCGTGGAGAATAACCCTCCCAGCAGTCTCCCCTGCTGGGGCAGCAACTGGCGCTTTCGGGCGAGCTGCTAGACGAACAGGACCAACATTTGCATGCACACATGAGTTTGATTAAAGTCTTGATAGAATAAAGCACAAGGACATTATAAATAAGAATAGTAAATAGTAATATGGTCGAAGATTTTACCAATAGCGCCCCAATGTTCGCCATCCGGTAACACCAAATCCGGATCACCTCGGAAATCCATGCCAACATATGGGTACTCGGAATAGACCATCTCCTGGTGCTCGAACCACCTGAAGAAGGTATCAGTGAAAGTAATCTGAGATTGACCAACATGCCTAGACATGTGATCAACCCATCTCTGCATGCGTGGCTCGGTAGGAGAAGGCAAGTCGAGTGCGATATACTGAGGCTGCATCAGTGGTATTTTCTCCAAGGAAAAGGCAGTCAGAATAGAACCATACCCAAAGTTCTTCAGCTTCCCGTCCTTTACCTTGGTCAATTTACTTTTCATCTGAACAAGTACTGCATCACACCAGTTGAATAATTTCGGTTGGAGACACTCCAAGGAGTGCTGCACATAAGATATGTTGGCAACATGTAGAGATGCGCTACCAGCCATCCTACCAATAGTATACAAAATGGACCTGAGAGACCTGTCAGTAATCTCACGGATAACAACCTTGTCGTCTCTGCTCGGCTGGGAACCTTCCCTGCAATACTGGCGGACATAATCTCTCACGGAGTCATTCCCCCAGGCCGAACCTGACAAAGAAATGGGGGCACCCCGCCTTGACAATCCAGTCAAGAAGTAAATGTCCTCTATGTTCAGGGGGATGGATTTTCCCCTAATCTGGAATACTTGGTTGATGGGATCCCAAGCATCAAGCATATACTGCAGTAAAGAGATCTGTGCTCTCATGCTAGAGATACGGAAAAACTTCAGCAGGCCACAGTTCCGCAGCGCGTTCACCGTGACAGGGTCATGGAGGGCAATCATTTCCTCCTCTTCATGTTCTCGTTCTCGCCATGTAAGGGACATTTTGCTCAAAGATCCCTACAAAACAAACAAGAGGAAGAGTAAGTTCCTGGATTTGATGAGAAATTGGCAAAATTTCATCAAAAAACTGTGCATAGAACTGCTTTTCTGAGATCAACGCAGTTGGCAAGTGTCCTACCTGCGTTGAAGGTCAGACTGCCTTAAGGCAGCTTGACATTCAGCGCAGGTTTCGAATGGATTGCCTGCGCTGATGGCAGAGCGCCCTAGAAAAACCCCAGGGGCTCATGGGGACAGGAAAATAGGCACAGAATTGAAAAAGGAAACCATGAAAAGAAAGAGCTAGGGTTTAGCTCCTACCTAGTCCAGACGGTGTTGAAAATCGTCCGCAGAATCTCCCGGAATCAGCTGGTGAAAATCAAGGGGGAAGAGGCACCTCCAGAGCTCCAACAAACCAAGTTCAAATGAAATGGTAAAATGAGAGGTAAAAACACCTTTTAATGGCTTTTTACGAAGTTCAAAGCGAAATATTAGGGTTATAATCTCATTTTCATGAAAATGTTATTCATTTCTAACTAAGTTTAATGCAGCAATTGAGAATGCAGTACTATCCTTGAAAAGAGAAAAGCTGGTTATGGTAAAAATCAAAATTTGACTATATGATCGAGCAGTTTTAGCATAAAGTTCATGCTCGTTAAAAAATAAACGCAAGATCCGAGCAGTTTTAACGCGGTCTTCATGCTCGTTAAAAAATAAATATAAGAAGTGAGCAGAGTTTCCTCCAGTGTTTAAGCTCATTTTTAACTAAAAAATGAACCTATCCCAGTAAATAACCACTGTGAATGTAATTTTATCAGCCGTTAAAGCCTTGGTCGTGTTTGCACCTGCCACCTCCACTTTTCATTTGGCCGATCGTTCACCTCCATATGATTGTTTACCCATTTTGAGGAACAGCTGCGAAGAGTAATTTCACCTAGCCATCCTTGTGACACTGCCGTGATTGGAAAATTCCAACCTGTACCTGGAATCAGTTGCTATCCCTGTTTATCACTCGTTCCTCAAAAGACGAGTCTTCTTTAAGATCTTTTCAATTGACTCGTAAAATATGAAAAGGTTGACGAGTTTTGGCCTCCCAGCTCGTTAAAGGACAGGAAGAGCTATCCCTCCTCTAGATTTTAATCTTTTTGGACCTGAGGGATTATTGCACAAAAAGGTCGAGCGCTTGTTTTATTCGGCTCGTTAAAATTATCGAAAACTCATCCCTTCTGTATTGTTTTATACTTTTTCGGTATTAAGGGATTAGATGACGAAAAAGGAATTTTGGAGTTAACTTTATGTACCTTTTCAGACTCTCTAAAAATGAAAAGGACCGAGTTATCCTTGTCGTTAGACTCGTTAAAATTGTTAAATAGCGACAAACTTGTCTTTAGACGAGAACGAGTTTCACTATCGCTAGGCTCGTTAAAACATAGCGATGGGCTTGCCCGAAGGGCAGGTTATAGAACAAGCATATGTTATCCTCCTCAAGCTTGACAAAAATAAAGAGGTACTGGTCAGCAATGACTGGGGAAAAATTGCGAAAAAATCAAGAAAACTTTGATGGTAGCAGGTCGCTCTTGAACATGACACTTTTCCTCCGTATCATATTCAGGTTGGGTTATCCCATTCACCGGTCACATCACCATGGTCTCTCCATACCATCCATATTTGGGGTAATGCTACCGATCCATCGCATCAGTGTCGCCATATGTTCAAGAGAAGTCGTTCAGAAAGAGTCAACCGGGTCCCATCCACTGCCATACATTATCCTTCATCCATTCATGACCGCCACCCTGAATCATATGTCACAGATCGTTTTCACCTCCATTAAAATCATTAGCTCCATTCCGTGTCACTGAAGTGGGATTCATCAAGGCCCTCCTTTGATGGATCACTTCTTGTCGACATCAGCTCATTATCCAAGAAGTCGATCTAGGAACAACCCCTTCAGTACTTTGAAGCTTGCATGCCTCAATGGCAAGTTTCTCACTTCCGGCGACAGGTATACATCAATGACCTTCGACCAGAAGATTTTGTGTGGTGTTCGATGCCAAGTCCTTTATTCACACCACGTGAATTGTACTGCAGTACCTTGAGGGTCATTATCATTATCGGTGATTCCTCTCGCGCTTGTTAACGGTTTACATCATTGACCGGTAATCAAGCGATGTCTTTCCATGTTCGACTTCAGTGCAATTCTCACATGGATCGACTTGTACTTAGAGTGAAGATCGAACGAGTTTGAAGACCCCGGATCTAGTTTCATCCATCCGGGCTGCGATATATATTCAGGAAAAATAAAGACATTTGACATGTACATCATTGCAGCAGATGATCATCCTACTCAAAGGATGATAATTTCGCCAAAATTATCAGTCTACCATCAGACGATCGTCTGTTCTATGTACAAAAATGAATTTATAAAGCTGAGCATGGGTATGCCCGCATCAGCTAGATCATGAAAGCAGTATGAATCATAATGTATTGTATTGTATTTTATTACAGGTCTCCTCCCAGCAGATGGATGAACCTCAGACCCTCCTGGATAAAGCATTTCACCCGATAAACGGCCTCATACTTTAGGGGGCAACTGTTATAGACATTTTTGTGCCTTACAGCATTGAGCATGAAATGTCCATAATCTAATGGATCCAAAGTCCCTAAACATGTTGTTCCTACCCCTAGAGGAATAAGGCAAACCAACCACAGCAATTCACAGAAGTTCTCCACCTGAAAACACTCAAAAACAAGACAATTCTGGATCATGTCAACTGCTCCACTGAGCATCTGTGTTGAATGTCAACTGCTACACTGGCTACCTACGTTGAATGTCAACTCCAACACTAGCTACCTGCGCTGAGCGAGTTTGGACATGTGGCAGAGTCATTCCTCAAGGTGTCAATGCCCAGGAAGCTTCCAAAATGACACTTGCATCAAGGAATTCGACTGGTGATGAGTAAGAGGTTCCAAATCTCCAAGTGGAAGCAAGAACCTCCAAGTGGACTCAAGAACTGAGAGAGGGAGAGGACACTAGTCAGATCTCAAGCTGACTCATCCTCTCTCCAAACATCTATATATGGATCTCTCCTCCATGAGATCTAGGGGCTGGAATTTTGTGATTGCAAAGAATTGCTGTTGGTTTGTGACTGGGAATATTGGGTGCTTAATGCTTTGAAGGGAGCTGAAGAAGGAATTCCATTCTGCTGGGAAGGAGATGCTGGATTGGAGCCCTATGGGTTGTATCTCTTCCTGAAACCTGTTATCAATCAATAAAGCTATCTTGATTCTTTCCTATATGCTGGTGTATTTTGTATGATTGCATTAGTGTATTTGATTTACTTCTAATCCTGAATCATTTACGAATATGTATATTTGCCTTTGTGTTGTGTTCTTCTCTTGTCGCAAGTAGCTGTTCTCTTGTCACAGGTAGCTGTTCTCTTGTGATCTCGTTGGATTCAAGTAGCTGTTCTCTTGAGCAAGCGAGGAGACAAGTAGCTGTGGACACACAAAGAGAAGAGGATCTAGATCGAGGGACAACTGGAAGACAACGGTAAGTCTACCAATCTCCCCTCCTTCACATTTTATAAAGGAAGAAATCATAATAGCTGTATTCGTTTGTTGCTAAGGCGCTGTCACACCTTAGGTGGATAGGATCGTCCTGCATAGGCATTTTTCCCCACAACAGTTTGGTAATCCCTCTACCTAGATTTCCAGAGCAGTCCCTTTCATTCCTTTTCAGACTCCTTAATGGAAAAGGTCCATCTAAGCACTTGTCACTTCAGGCTCATTAAAAATCGAAGGTGACTAGAGTCATCTTTTGTTTTTTCTCGACTCTTAAAAATTGAAAAAACAACTTGTGTCAAAGCGTCTAAAATTTATTTTAAACGGAATAATCATCACCTTTCCCTACGTTGATCTCAGGTCGAGAAAATGGAATCCACCAACCAAGGAATTCCCCTTGGAGGAAATCCTAGTCCTTTCTCCTCTTGGGGAGATGTTGGTGCACCCCATATGGCCACATTGTCGCTTCCAGGATTGACAATCGGCTTGCCCGTATGGCTCTTCTCAACCTCTGTCTTTCAGAACACTGCAATTCCTGAATAGTCGAGTCAACAACTAGACGAATCCAGAGTTACCCACCAACCTTCTACTTCCTCCAATTCTTCCTCTCCTCCTTCTTCTTCGCTTGATGGGGTTGGTAAAGCCAAAAATCAAGTACCTGAAAAGAAGAAGGAAAAGAAGAAGAAAGAGAAGAAGAAGAAGGAGCCAAAAGCAAAAGGGGGCAACCAAGCGTCGTCTAGAGAAAATCCACACACTGCACCGACCAGGCCTAAATCGCCATGTGTCATTTGCAAAGGAGACCACTATCATAGAGATTTTCCTTGCATCCCTCGAATCTTAAGGGACTGGTCTCCTTGTTTGCACAACCCGGTGTCGTCAACCTCTGATGATCATGTTGAAAACACACCGTCGACTAGTGAAAGTGAAGCCCCAGGAAAAAAAGGAAAATACAGATTTCCTTGTAAACTGTGTGAAGGCGATCATGCCATCCACCGTTGTCCCTTCTTAGACGAGGCTAAAAGATTTTTGGACGATCATCCGATTTCACCGTTACGACTTCCTCTTGGATATAAAAAACTCTCGCCGAGTCTGTCACTAGTTAAAAAATCGGCTGACCCGCCCAGATGGTCGGTTGAAGCATCTATCATTGAAGACAAACCATTTGAACCATACCAGACGAAAGTCAAAAGGTCGAGGCGACAGTTGACCCGGTCTTGCCTTCAAAGGTTCCGCCTTCAGATGATACAATCACATAAGAGAATAAGGATGACACCGTCAAAATTCTTTTCGTAAGCACAGACTCCGATGAACATGGGGGAAATTTACCCATTCCTTTACCGCAGGAGGGAAGTTCGTTAGAGTCGTACCCTGCCGTCTATTCGGTCCCACCTCCAAGCAACCTAGTTGTCTCCTTCGACTGGAATCAACTAGGCAGACCCCGTTTACCGGCTAGTGTACCATTCCGAATTATTTCTCAAGTATATAGAATGGTTATGGCTGGTAACATCATAGATGAAGGGGCTTCTGTGAGTATCCTTTCCTCGACTGCTTGGAAAGTGCTTGGTTTGCCATCACTTTTGCCTGAGATGAGAAATCTAATAGGCTTTGACAAAGGAGCCAGTCGACCGTTAGGGATCCTTCCCAATGTGCCGATAACACTGAGAGGGAAAACCGTTCACATGAACGTAGTGGTAGTTCAAGGACCCCTGGATTATAATCTACTCCTTGGACGAGACTATATTTATTGCATGGGAGCCATTGTCTCATCACTCTTTAGAGTGATGTGTTTTCCGCACGAAGGAAGAGTGGTCAAGCTCGTAGACCAGCTTTCATTTCCCAGATCACACAGAGAAAATAGTCATATGCCATCCCTGAATGGTCTTTTCACACAAGGAATGTCTCATCAATCTCCAATCCGTCCACCTGATGAGCGCGAGTGATTCGGGAGACATGACTAAAACCCAGGGGGCATGCACCCTCGTCTGCTTCGGCAGGAAAACTTCGGGTATAGGGTAGGTTTCCACGAGAGATATATGACTAGACTGTACTCACGTCCGTGATTGGAAGAGGGGGTTAGACTGGAACAAGATTCTCTCGTCAAAGTTATGTGAGTGGATTGTCTCACCTTTGTCTGTTTCGGTAGACATCGCCGAAGAAATATTTTGTTTGCGCTGTGAATAGAACAATCTTTGGTAACCTGAAACAGGATTACCTTTCCTGATAAAACAAATGTTTTGTCAGTAGAACAAAAGGTGGCCTTGAAACTTTATTTTATACCTGGGGGCATGCAAACCTTTTGGCATGCAAGCGAAGAGCGACTATTTATTTTTTTAAATTTGTAGGTCATATAACCCTTTAAACTCATAGGATTCGTCGTTTCCTAACTTGCATAAAGAAAGGATGTGGGGCAAAACTCTAAAAATTGTCTTTTTTAAATGGGATATTATTATTTTACGACTAGATTAATCGAGCAGTTTTAGCGCATAGTTCAAGCTCGTTAAAAAATAAACATAAGCCATGAGAAAATCTTTCCCCCCACGTTTAAGCTCATTAAAAAATGAACTATTTCCCGGTAAATAACAATCGTGAATGTAGTACTTCAGCCTTTAAAAGCCTTGGTCATGTTCTCATCATCACCTCCACTCTGTATTGGCTGATCATTCACCTCCATTTGATTGTTTACCCCTTTTGAGGAACAACTGCGAAGAGTGATCTCACTAGCCATCCATGTAACACTGCCGTGATTGGAACATTCCAAACCTTACCTCGAATCAACTGCTACCGAATTTTATCACTCGTTCCTCAAAAGACGAGTCTCCTTTAAGCTTTTTTCAACTGACTTGTAAAATATGAAAAGATTTCTGAGCCATTGGCCTCTCCAACTCTTTAAAGGGACCGGAAGTGCTATCCCTCCGCTAAATTTTAATCTTTTTGGACCTGAGGGATTATTACACAAAAAGATCGAGCGCTTGTTTTGTTCGGCTCGTTAAAAGTATCGAAAATTAATCCCTTCTGTATTGTTTTATACCTTTTCAGACTTAAGGGATTAGATGACGAAAAAGGAATTTTGGAGTTTCCTTTATGTTCCTTTTCAGACTCTCTAAAATTGAAAAGGAACGAGTTATCTTTGTCGTTAAACTCGTTAAAACTTAATAGCAACAAACTTGTCCATAGCAGACAAGAACGAGTTTCACTATCACTAGGCTCGTTAAAACATAGCGATGGGTTTGCCCGAAGGGAAAATTATAGAATAAGCATATGTTATCCTCCTCAAGATTGACAAAAATAAATAGGTACTGGTCAGCAATGACTGGGGAAAATTGGGAAGAAAACTTGAAGAAAATTTGTTGGTAGCAAGTCGCTCTTGAACATGACACTTTCACTCCACATCCAAGTCGGGTTGGGTTGTTTCATTCACCGGTCACATCGCCATGGTCCCATCACACCATCCACATTTGGGGTAATGCTACCAATCCATCATGTTAGTGTCGTCGATATGTTCAAGAGAAGTCATTCAGAGAATTCACCTGTGTCTCACCCGCTACAATACATTCATACTCCATTCTTTCATGACCACCACCCTGAACCGTATGTCATCAGATCGTTTTCACCTCCACTAAAATCATTTGCTCCGTTCCATGTCATTGATGTGGGATTCATCAAGGCCCTCCTATGACGGATCACTTCTTGTCGGCATCAGCTCATTATCCAAGAAGTCGATCTAGGAACACCCTGTTCAGTACTTTGAAGCTTGCATGCCTCAATGGAAAGTTTCTCACTTCCGGCGACAGGTTTACATCAATGGCCTTCGACCGAAAGATTTTGCGTGGTGTTCGACCCCAAGTCCTTTATTCACACCACGTGAATTGTACTGCAGTACCTTGAGGGCCATTATCGTTATCGGTGATTCCTCTCGCGCCTGTTAACAACTTACATCATTGGCTGGTAATCAGGCGATGTCTTTCCGTGTTTGACTCCAGAACATATCTCACACGGATAGACTTGTACTTCGAGTGAAGATCGGACGATATTGAAGACCCCAGATCTAGTTTCATCCATCCGGGCTGTGATATATATTCAGGGAAATAAAGACATCAAATGTACACAGATAATCATCCAATCAAAGGGATGATGGCTCTACCAGAATCATCAGTCTACACTGATGATTGTCTATCCTATGTACATGAAAATGAATTTATAAAGCTGAGCATGGGAATTCCCACCTCAGCTAGATCATGAAAATATTATGAAGATAATGTATTTTATTGTATTGTATCTTATTACAGGTCTCCTCCCAGCTTGAAAGAACTTTGGATCCTCATAATAAAGCATTTCACCCGACATCAAAAGATTAATGACCTCATGCTTTAGGGGGCAACTGTTATAGACATTTTTGGGCACAAACAACCCCAAGCATGAAATGTCCATAAACCAAGGGATCCTAAGTCCCTAAAAGTGTTGTTCTAAAAGTGGGAACAAGGTCAACTGATTACAGCTTCTCCCAGAAGTTCTCCATGAAAAACTGCTTAGAACTGGTCAAAACAGGATCATTTCAGCTGCTCCATAGGAAAAGTGTGTTGCGTCTCACCTAAACACACTGTGTGGGTGCGTTGCATTTCAAAAAGCCCTTCTATGGGGTGCAATGGGCGAGAAGTGACAAATGGCAGTGTTATTCCGCGAGGTGGAGAGGCATGGAACTTCCAGAAACTTCTCCTGTGACACTTGCCTCTATGAATTCGACCAAGGATGAGTAAGAGATCATCAATCTCCAAGTGGAAGCAAGAACTATCAGAGGGAAGACACTAATCAAATCACAAGCTGACTCATCTCCCTTACAGATATATATATATATGGATCCCTCATCCCAGAGATCCAGGGGGCTGGAATTTTGCATATTGTAAGGAATTGTTGTTGGTTTCTTGAGACAACATCATATTGTTGGGTGATCTAAGCTTTGTATGAGGTGAATAGGGGCTTCCTTGGTGAGAGGATGATGCTGGGTCAGAACAACTGGTTGTAAATCCCTTGGCTCTTTCTTGTTTATCAATAAAAGCTATTCAAGTTTTCCTCCATACTCTTGTGTCATTTATGTTTGCTGCATTTGTATGGTCAATTTACATATGATCCTAGATTGTTTATGATTATAGATCCATGTTCTTGTATAGTGCTATGGTACTGTGATCTTACAGGTACTCTGTGAAGCTGGGTGTGTAAGGGAACAAGTAGCGAAAGACTATCAAGAGAGAGAGGAATCGAACCAGGAGATTAGCGCAAGATAGAGGTTGGTCTTCTTTGTTCTTCTCTCATCTATACTTCATAAAGGAAAAACGAAAGTATCTTTACTTTGTTTGTTTCTAAGGTAGCTATCACACCTTAGTGGGATAAGCAGTTATGTGTAGACACTTTTCCCTGTAACACTTAGGGATCCTTCCAAAGTTCCCTATTACTTTCGGAGGAAAGACCGTCTATATAGATGTCATGGTAGTCCAAGGTCTGTTAGATTTCAATATTCTCCTTGGATGCGACTATGTTTATGTCATGGGAGCTTTTGTTTCTTCACTTTTTCGCGTGGTTTGTTTTCCACACAAAGGGAGAATTGTGACTATTGATCAACTATCATTCATTGGTCACTAGACGTCTCCTTTGCAACCATTGTCCCCTATTAGCTCTTGTTTGCAAGCAATACCTTCCTCGCCACAAGTCAATTATGTGGCTACCCGTTCCATCTCCATATCTGTTGATGATCACACAAATGGTATTGTACATTATGTATTGGGGGCATTGGAAACTCATCTGTCTCTGGTACCAAATGACATGTATTCCTCTCGGAGCGTGGTCCTTCCATCGAGTGAAGACCTCTTGGAAGCCATGTTCTCTTATGGTTAATGAAAAAGGTGTCACAAGGCAGCTTCCTCTATTGTGTATGCCTCTTATACGTGTGAGCACCGATCGTAAGAAAGTATGATGCTCTGCCAATTCCTACCGACTTAAAAAAGAGTTTCTTTAATAAAAGCATTAATTGAACTATATTAATTTTATTTCTAGATTTCAAATAAAAGGTAGCATTTCCATCACCTTCGGAATTCGATTCAATGGCACCCATATCCGCCCTTTGCCGAGGCCAACAAGAGCAGCTGCTGAATGAATTTATCAACATATTGCTCTTCAGGTCCCTTACAGCTTTCCCTATTCAATATCATCTTTCTGGAAACTTCTCCCATCTGCGATGCCCTCTGCTTCACCTCCTTCCCCTCTTCCGGTGCCATTACTTCCCTCACACCTCTGCAAATGTCCTCCATGTTGGCTCCTCCGTTGGCCCCTTTAGCAAACTCCACACCCACTTTCAATTCAGTGACAATCAATCTGGCATTCAACCCTTGATCCCACAGCATTGGCAGAGCGATGAGAGGCAATCCTACACTCATTCCCTCCATGAGAGAGCTCCAACCACAATGCATAAGAAAATCTCTGGTGGAAGGATGTGATAAAATCTCTCTCTGTGGTGCTCAGCTGGTCAATACCAATCCTCTCTCCCGAATCCATCCCTCAAAACCATGGGGAAATGAAACCGAGCCGTGGGCATGGCCAAAAAAATGCAGTACTAAAATAAATGGTGTATACTCACTTCCAATCCTAGAGCCACCTCCCAGACCTCTGCATTCGACAAAAAGCATTCGGTGCCGAAAGAGGCATACACAACGGAAGAATTCACCTTTGGGAATTTTCTCGAGACCACCTCACTCATTTTTGAAACCATTTGAAAATCCAAATCAACCAAGTATAAGAACCCCATCACACCATGTATCTGGAAATGGAAAGGCAAGGCTGAAAACCACTATCACACCTGGAAAAACCCATGTCAATGATAGCAAGAAAACCAAATACACACATGCATATACCATGCATGCCAAAACAAGTAAGGAAATCATACATGCAACTCAATACCTCCAACTAATCCCACTGCAGTAGCTTGATCCAACTCTTCCTTGCTTGATCTTTTCTTTCCTTTGCCTTCCTTGTCCTTCCTTCGCTTTCCTTTCTCCAATGCTAGAGAACTCCAACAATACTCTAAGTGTGCAAGATTATGAGAGAGAGAGAGAGAGAATATAGAGAGCTCCACCATAGAACTGTAAAAAAATGATGAACTGATCCTCATTAACCTTTTTACCATTGAGGCCTCTAATTTCTTCAATTTCCATTATTTTCCTTCATTTCCCCCCTCACATGCAACCTGTGACCTTTCACCTTCCTTTTCTCCTAATTTCCATTATTTTTATAAATAAATGCAAATAAATGCCTTTTGCCTTTCCAAAGCCTTATCCATTTCCTTTTTAAATTTCCCTTAGCCATAACAAACCAAATGAACACCCACTAGGATGTTTTTCCCAACATTCAGTTTGGAATACGTGTGCCGTGACCTTGGTCTTATTTTTTCTTTATTAACTTTATTACATAGATTTTTAACCCAGGATTGTTACAGTATCATTAACAACTTTCTATCATTTTTTCATCTTTATTTGTCTTTGATAATGAATGAAGTTTCCATTCGAAACATTGGACATTTCAAAAACCTATACACAATTCAATACACAAAAGGTTCAAGCATCATCATAGCAATATGTGAAAGCCTACACACTTCACACTCAGATGTTGTACTTGTTTGCAATTGATTTTTTTCATAACGCATATCTGGTTGTTATGCCAACATTATAGTGAGATGCATGTCTAATAGGTTCAAATTTTAAAAGGAAATACTTAAACCTTTCAAATATTATTAAATTCCAACCATGTTCAGTAATATTTGAATAGTTTTTGAGATTGAAACAATATTTTTGTTAATATTCAATGAGACATGGGGAGATGGTGGAAAATTCTTAAGTCATTACTCAATTGAAATTTATAGAAAAGATAGAAATATATAGTGCATGGATGAAACCACCTCATAAGATAGATTTTCTTCCACATTGACAACTTATAAATGGATAAGGGCAAACACTTGATCAATAGATAAGTATAGAAATCCATGAAGAGGTAATCTAGGGCTTTGTGATTGTATAGGGACTCATGTGCTAACAATCTCCCTCCTCATTTATAAGTTTGAATAGTTATACAAGCAATACAACATGAAATAGCACATATACTAATATAATCTCCAACCTAAAAATCTAAAAAACACGTGTTGAGCCTTGTTGAAGATCTACCCAAAAGGTAGCCAAATTTGGATGCTAAAAACTCATATAATATAGGAAATTTCATTGCTTGAACATGTGATCTAGAACATCTATAATTGTTCATAGATGCAAACTCCAATATCTGATGTGCATGAATCAAGTAAAGGTAAGGACGAGTATGGGTTAGATACAAAAGTTTTCCTACAAGTTGACAGTATAAGGTAGCATCAACTTCAGGGCAAGTACAAGTGACTGAAAGTTTGGCTCCAGAATGAAAGGGAGAAGGGGCTGGCTTACAATCTTCCATGTGAAAATGGTGTAGAAGATCACATGCATACTTGGACTGGGAAAGGGAAATACCTTCCTTGGATTGCAAGACTTGAAGACCAAGAAAATAATGCAAGTGTCCTAAGTCTGTCATTTCAAACTTCTTTTTAAGTCTGGACTTCACATGGTTTATAAGGTTGGGATCACTACCAGTAAGGATAAGATCATCAACATAAAGAACAAGAATGATGAGAGACTTGCCCACTTTCTTGGTGTAGACAGTATTTTCAGAATGACACCTAGAAAATCCAGTTTCTAAAAGAAAGCTATACATTTTGGCATACCAAGGCCGAGGGGCTTGCTTGAGACCGTAAAGGGATTTCTTAAGCTGACATACAAGGCTGGAGTCTATTTTTATAAAGCTAGTAGGTTGTTCCATATAGATTTATTCATGCAAGTCCCCATGCAAGAAGGCAGATTTAACATCCATTTGATGGACTTCCCATTTGAAAGAGGCAACAATGGAAAGAACAAGATGGATAGAGTTCATTTTATCAACAGTGGAGAAGGTTTTAGTATAGTCAATGCCTTCAACTTGTGAAAAGCCCTTAGCAACAAGATGAACTTTATATTTATAAACTTTTCCATCTTGTCCATACTAGATTCTATAAACCCATTTGCATCTAACAAGTTTTCGTCCCTTCGGAAGGGGAACAAGATCCCATGTATCATTTTCCAATAATGAACGATATTATTCATTCATAGTTGTGTCCCAATCTAGATGGCCTGAAGCTTCTGCAAAGGTGGCGGGATCATAATTAACTAAAGCTTGAGCTAGTAAAGAAGAGGCTCTATCGAATTGAGAACGTGTACATTGCTAATTTGTAGGATCACCAGTAAGAGCACTTGCTACATCCCAAGTAGCATGGACCCATTTTGGAAGCTGAGGAGCTGAAGGAGGATCCTGAGAAGGTGGCGGAGGATTGTCATCCTCATTGTCATCATCTGAAGAAGAAATATTTTCAGAAGTAGAAGGGATAGAGAGAGGTGGCACATCTGCCGAACTAGGCTCATAGGCCGATATATCTTTCAACAAACTTTACATCTCTTCTAATGATAACATTTTTCGACTTAAGTGGAATAAGTCTATATCCTTTGACATCTTTTGGATATCCAACAAAAATACATTTTTCATTCTTAGGTTCTAAAGCTTTATGTTTCTCATCTGGAATATGGGCCCATGCTTCACTTCCAAAAACTTGAAAGTGACTTATATCTAGTTTAATTGAGTTCAATGCTTTTTCTGGAGTGATATTCTTTAAAACCTTAGTAGGAGTGAAATTTATTATGTAATTTGCACAGTTAATTGCTTCTGCCCAAAAATTAAGACTAAGTCCTTTAGATTGAAGCATACAATTAGCCATTTCCTTTAAGGTGCGATTCTTCCTTTCAACTACACCATTTTGTTGTGGAGTATGTGGAACAATATGTTGCATTTGAATTCCATTCTCAGTGCAAAATTTGATGAATTTGTTGTTAACATATTCTATGCCATTAGCAGATCTTAGCTTTAAGAATTTGATTTCCATATTGTTTTTCAACAAAGGCCTTAAAGGCCAAGAACATGTTAAATACTTCACTCTTTAGTTTTAAGAAGTATAATCAAGTGCGTCTGGAGAAGTCATCAATGAAAGTTAAGAAATACTTGTAGCCAGAGAATGAAACAACTGGAAGTGGACCACATAAATCACTATGCACAATCTGTAAAGGGGCTGAGGCATGCCAAGAAGCAAATTTTTTCAAAACTGTCCCGATGATGTTTTTTGAGTACACATCCAGAACAAACTCCATCTCTGCAAGATACCATTGGAAGACATGTCACCATATTTTCGTTACATAGATTCTGAAGGGAGTGATAGTTTAAGTGACCAAATCACTCATGCCAAAGTTTTCTCATGTCATCATGATGAGCAACAAATACCGAGGGAAGACTTGATGACCCAAAGTTGTTAAACTTATACAACCTTGTAGAATCATTAGCAATGCCAGTAGCTAAAATCTGTCTAGGATCTCTTAGGTCCTTAATAAAAATATCGTGAGATGAAAATTCAATGATTTTACCTTCACCTGAATGAGTTATCTGACATACAGATAGAAGGTTGTAGGATAAGATTGGAACACATAATACATCATTAAATTGACCATTGTTTATATGAACAGTTGCAATCCCTACAACATTAAGAGATCTATCATCACCAACATATATATTTTTGGTGTTACAATCATTTAAAGAAGAAAACATGGCTTTGTTTTTGGCCATGTGATAAGAAGCTCTAGAATCAATGAGTCACTCATGAGAATGAGAAGAAGAAGATACATTTAGTGCATATCCAGGCTGAGATGCTTGAAAACCACATGCATAAAGTGTTATTCTTGAAGATGAAGTTGAAGTTGTTGAGTGCTCCAAATGGATGTTATGCTTCTTCATTGCTGCTTCCAAGGATTCCATCTTCTTAAAGCATTTGGATTCTAAGTGGCCATCTCGATTACAAAAGTGGCAATGTCTATCAGTCTTCTTCCCTTTGTTTTTATTCTCCTTATCATTTTGTTGAAATGATTTTTCATTTTGAGACTGAAATGGCTTAGGGCACTTGTTTGGTTTAGGACCTTTATTTTTAGGATATGGCTTCTTAGGATTCTTTGAATTTGGTTGCTGCTGGGTAGCTAAGGCTTTCTTAGAATAGTTTCCAAGATTAAGAAGACCAAGATGTAAGTATATAAGGTTACCATCTTCTTTCTTAACCTTAACACCTTCCAAGAGAAGTCTAAGGGTCTTGAACTTGGACAAAAAATCTTCAATGGAAGAAAAATTATTTGGGTCAAATGTAAGCAACTCATTTTCGAGTTGATGGGCTCTAAGTTCATTTTTAATTCCAAAAACTTTAGTGATCTGTTTCATTGCTTCATTAGGAGTATCAAGTTCTACGATATGGAATCTAAGGTATGGAGAAATGGACATCCCTATCAACCCACATGCTTGATCTTGCCTATTTTCCAGTTTGACTACCTTATCTTCATCTTTTGGTTTGGTTTATTGGCATGAGGCTATTCTGTAAAGACCTTTACTTCTATGTAAATCCACAATGTAGGACCACCATTGGAAGTAGTTGGTTCTGTCAAGAATAACTTGGCATGGACTTTCCATTTTAACAGAAACTGAAGATATAGATGTTGAAACTAAGTGTTCCAATGGAAAGATCTCAAAAGATTAGGTTGATTAAAAAACCGGCTCTCAAAAAAGCTTTTGGATGAAGAAGTTATGGCTTTTTGAAGAAACGTTGTTGAAGAAGCCAACAAAGTGCGGGAATGTGTGAAAATGAATGATAATGTTATTTTAAAAATCTACCCCATTTCCAAACTTAATCTAATTAGCTCAACAAAAAGAAAGACTTGAACTCAAGACGTCTATTCTCATAAAGTAGCTTTGGACGAAGTGAGCTAGATTAAAAGGTTAGTAATTTTTGGAAAAGAGGAAGGTTTTTTTTTTAGTACTGAAGCTCTGGGGTGGGTGCTTACTTGATAAAGCTCTTTTTTTCCAAAAAAACAAAAAAACAAAAAACCCAACATGGAAATACAAAAAAATACAAACCTTACGGCTTGAAGTTAGCTTTAGCTAGAAACTAAATATTTTCCTCAATGTTTCTGATTTTCCATGATCACACTAAGGTGCGGCAGAAAAGAGCATATGCATGATAAAAATCCTTCCTTCTTGTTTCTGATTTGCCCAAATCGCATAGAGTCATGAGGCAAATAGCATACGCAGTAATGAAAGGTATAGATCCGGTAATAAAGAAAGCAAACAGCTAAATAAACCAAAATAAACAAACATAAAATAACTAAAAACTGCAAATAAACTATATATACCTCTAGATCTTAAAAATGACATAGCTAAGGCTACCAGGAACCTTTTTGCGTCATACAAAGGGTGTTCCTCACTAGAACATATGCTCCTAACACAATAGAGCAGTCCTCTTGGCCGAAATGCAGTCCGTAATATTAGATCTAGGAAACAACAGTCGGATGCAGTTCTACTGGCTTTAAATTTGGATCACCAACGAATGTGGCCCTCAAATTGCTCTGATACCATGTAGGAATTTACAAGGTAAGTTCCTCAGACAGAACGCCAAATGACACCACTCACAAACAGATCATAGATCAATACACCAGTATTTTTGACGTGGTTACAACCCTCAAAGAGGGGAATAGTCCACGACCTGAGCCAATGCAGTCACTTTAGGCAATTTATTAATAAAATAATGAAAATTTACATAAGATTATCTCATGAACTGTTACCCTACAAATGACCCTCCATGCTCTTTAAATAGAGATCATGGACCAATCAAGTGTTAAGCCATGGATGAAGTGTTGGTAATACCGAGGAGAGAATGAACCATCAGATCACTACATATCATGACCATTAGATTGTAAGTTACAAAAGTACATAGTAAAGAAACACACTTTACCTAACTCTACACTAGACCATGTTATACTTAACTATTTCCTATGTGCCGAAATATCCTAACAAACATTTCTCTTAGAAAATGTAAACACCTCCCCACCTTAACCTCGATGGAAGATGTTGACTTGCTAATCCAATCTCCCTGGTAAATAGTTATAGGGATGGGATAATCATTTTTTTCCCTAGAATTACAAAGAAGACTTACCATTATTTTCAACTCTTTAATACGAATCTAGTGATATAAAGTTTTACCTCAATCTAACCCCTGGCTCAGAAGCTATGATCATTTGACTCTATGAAAAATCAGAAAGGACCATGTCGCCACCCTGCAACGTGGACCCACATGGCCATGGCACATAACCAACTTTTTGATGCCACATGGAAGGTTGTAATTAACTATTTACCCACTCAATACATGCAATATCTCGGCCCCGTTCCCTGGCTATAACCCCCTTGTGCTACCTTAGCTACAACTTCTGGGCGCACCCCAACTATATGTTTCGGGCATGGCATTTTGTTTTCCTTCGAGGTGGCCCTTTTGGGGTTAATCCTCTACTATGCCTAGCTTTTCTTCCTCGATAATAACTTATGGGCATACCTTGGTTATTTCCTCTGGTACATCTTTGATGGTATCCTCCGGGGTGGACCCTTTAGGGTTAACGTCCCACCATTCCCTCGCTCTGCTTTCCCTATGATAACTCTTGAAAGTACCCTTGCTAATACTTCCAATGTGCCTTGGAGTTTTTCCTACTGGGAAATTTAACTTTGGTGTACGATATCCTTCCATTCGTCCTCTTGGCATGTCACTCACATCAGAACTTCGCCATGGCTTGAACTAACAAGGGTTTACATGATCATGACTAGCATGCTCGATCTTGAATCCATTGGGTTTTCACAAAGGTTCTCTCCCTTCCCACACTATGTTCCCATCAAGAAGCCCCATATTGGCCTAGTTACAATGGTTCTACAAACATTTGGACTTTTTCCAGTAGAACACTTTCGCCAGTGTTCTTCCATGGCCATTAGAGCTTGCTAAGTCACCCACTGGTGATATCCCTCCTGAGCTTACCACAGGTTGCTTCTTCTGGGATCCATGGGTTTCAAAAAATACCAAGGATATAAGGACATCAATACTCCTCAAATATATGCACACCAAGTTTCACCCTAAGGATTGCAATGACCTGGCCAACAACACTATGACACTTGTCCAGGAAATCTAAGACATCTGGATATTAGCAAGGACTAGAGGTTTATTCCCCTTAACTAAGTACCATTCCATAGAAGACCATGGCTATCACCAACCATTCCAACAAGAATTTTCCACACCATCTCATTATGGAGATATTGCATGAACGATGGTGTCCAGTCTAAGGAGGTTCAACATAAATGCAAATAAAACTAGATTACATTCTGCTAAGAATGTAAGGCTAGAATATCAAGTCAACCCATCCTATAAGGTCATGCCCTAATCAATGTGTATACCCATCATTAGGGCACACATTATGTCAAGCTACAAATGCCCATCATGTAAATCACAGGTTAATGAGAATAAGGGAGGAGGAAAATCCACAACATTCTCACATTGTAACTTCAACCATTCCAATACATACTATCATCAATTTAAACATCATATTGTATTAATAAGAAGTCTTCTTCTAAATATTTATGTAATTAAATCAAGCCTCTTATGGATTATTCCAATGCCTTTTATATTTTTCATTGTCCATTAGTTAATTGCATAAATGTAACTATGAAATCATGCATTTTCCTTGTGCATAGCAACACCATTTCAACTAGAATTGAAACATACATACATTATCATGTAAAGGATACATAAGAGTACTTATCTTGTGTTATTTAATGGTAAGTGAGTTAGGGACTATGACTCTCCACCCAACCATAGATAGCTGCAACCAATCCTCACTTGCAGCTATCGCCCCTAAGTCAGATTCTAGAGACTGATATAGATTTCTCAAGGGATTGTGTACTGACTTCTGTTGAAAGAAGTGTTGGATTGTGTTATATTATTTACACAACTACCTAACGTGCAGGCAGGTGGCTAACCTCCCTATCAGGGGGTAATTAAGGGGACAATATTCCCCTTGCACGGGGTCTAGAGCAGTGCCACAGGAAATTTTTTTCGGGCCCTATGTTAGGTGGGCAGACCTACCTATGGTTTTGTGCATGGATTTCACACATGGTTTTCGGCATGATGGTTTTTAGTCCATGTTATTTTGTAGATCTGGTCAAGGGAACTATGGTTATTGTTGGGTCCCTATAATACTAGTGATTACCCCATTACTATTGTAGTTATACCCCTTATTTATATTGTTGTGCCCCTATTACCCCCATATTGTTATTTATGTGCCCCATAGAATCCCTCTATTGTTTTTTTTGTGGTTTTATATTATTATTGTTAGGTCGGCTGGATTATATTGTGACTCCTTAGACTCCTATATATAGAAAGGAGGTTTTGTCATTTGTATCATCCAAGAATTGTTCATTTATGTAATGTAAAGGAGATTTCCCCCTCGAAGAGGCTGAATTCTAAGGCGTTGATCTATCTTTTCTATCTTTTCTTGAGCTGGTTTCATAACATTTGGTATCAGAGCTTTGATTCTAGGGTTTTGCTGCTCCAAACAGGTCATCGTGGCATTTTCGCTATAACTTTTTTTCTGTGATGTTTCAGAAGTCGAAAAAAAAAACCACTTGAGAAGAAATCATGCTGAACCTTGGGTCAGAATTTCAGAGCTTTTCTCGCAATATTTTCGGAGATATGATCTGAGGAAGTTGGTCTTTTTGCAGACTCTTGAATTACATTCAAAATAGGTGACCTGGAGAAAATCATCATAACTTTCTCTCTGGGGATCAGATTGATATTTTGTAAGAAGGTATAGAAATAGGACGGACTGTATTTTCCTGTATGCACTTTTCAGATCCATAGGTTGAAACAGTTACTCGTGGCACGTCGTACAAGTTCTCTCTACTGAACTAGTCTATAATAAAGTCACTGTGGGAGATTTCGCATAACTCTTCCTTGGAGAATCCAATTTGGGTCTGACTTGTGGCATTGGAAAGAGGACACAAAACGCTACTACAAGTTGCAATTTCAGAATTGGAGGATATGGAATTATAGATATACATCAGATTCAATATCAGGCTTCTACAAAGTGAAAAAATGTGTGTAGTTTTTTTTTAAATTTTTGTGTAAGTTGGGTTTGAAGGAATTCAAAGGGCATAGTAAAGAATTATTATCGGTAACTGATGCCCGAGGAAAGAAAATGCAAACACCTAGTAAGGAACCTGAAAGCTCTAGCATGACTCATGAAGAAGAGGAAGAAATGCTACATGATATATCAAAATTACAAGAACAAGTGCAACAAATGTCATGCTCACAAAAGCTAACAGAAGCTAAGATAAATGGCATGGAATCTAAGATAAAGGGCGTGGAAGCTAAGATGGATGATTGGAAGACAGATTTGAAGACAAACATGGAAGAATTGAAGATAGATTTGAACACAAACTTGAAGACAGGCATGACAGATATGAAGACAGATTTGACAAATTTTCTACAAGAAATACTTACTAATGGTGAAAAGGTAGTAAAGGAAACTCATGATGTGAACAAAATAAATGTTAATCATGATATCGTAGACACTAATGTTGGATCGAAGAATCACCATATTCCAAAAATCGATATGAGGAAGTTTTATGGCAAGGATCCCACCACATGGATATTACAAATGGAGCAATTCTTCGATCTCAATAATGTGCAAAACGCACAAAAGGTACGTATGGCAACTGTATATTTGGAACCAAATCAGTTTGTATGGTATCAATGGCTTTGTTCTCGTAAATAATTTATCACTTGGGCAATTTTTACGGAAGAATTGATAGCACATTATGAGGATACAAAAAGCAACACTTTTTTTAGCCAATTGATAAGTCTCAAACAAAAGGGTTCAATAATGGAGCACATTGAGGAGTTCCAAAAATTGAACATAAGGGTAAAAGATATTCCAGAGGAGCATGGGATTGATGTGTTCATAGGGTCTTTAAAGGATAATATCCAACATGATGTTCACCTTTGGGAACTTGATTCATTAGAGAAGGCATTCAGGTTAGCAAGAAAAATGGAAAGCAAAATTATGGAAACTAGGAAGCATACCATTCACAACTATAAAGATGGAAGTGTTGTTTCCCCTAGTCTTCCACAACCTACAAGGTTGACACCACAACAATTGGAAGAAAAAAGAGCAAAAGGGCTTTGTTATAATTGTGATAGAAAATACACAAAAGGTCATAAGTGTGCTGAGAAGAAATTATTCTACATAGATTGTGAAGAGGAAGAAGAAAAGGAGCAAGAAAGGTCAAAAGAAGAGGATATACTCCAGGAACAAAGCCTAGATGAAGAGCAAATAAATCTGACCATATCTTGTAATACATTGGCAGGAATTACCACTCCTCAAACCATCAAGATAGAAGGAAAAATCAAGAAGAAAAAGGTAATAGTGTTGATTGATTCAGGAAGCACCCACAATTTTATTCACCGTAGGGTAGCAAAAGAATTGAATTGCTTCCTATATCCAGCACCAGAGTGTCAAGTGATGATTGCAAATGGAGGAACAATAAATTGCTCTGGAAAGTGCCATAATATCAAGCTATCCATGGGAGAATATGTATTGTCTAGCCCAATGCTTTCCATTCCAATGGGAGATGCTGATGTTGTACTAGGAGTCCAATGGCTACAATCCTTGGGTAGCAACTAAAAGAATACTTCATTATGTTTGAGGTACAATTCAGTTTGGGATTCATTACAGTGCAAAAGCATCTCCTCTATTAGTTGGTTTCACTGATTTTGATTGGGTTGGTGACGATGATGATCAGAATTCTACTGTTGGTTATATCTTCACTCTTGGTTTTGGATCTATTACATGGGATTGCTAGAAACAAAATGCCATTTCTCTTTCTTTAGCAGAAGCAGAGTATCGTGGCACCATTGAAGTTAGTAAGGAATCCCTGGGCTTTGTCAAATCCTGTCAGAGTTTAGTTTTCAGCAACAACATCTAACTACTCTTTGGTGTGATAATCAAAGTGTCATTCAACTATGTAAAGATCCAGTCCAACATTAGCGCAAGAAACACATCGAACTACACATGCACTTCATAAGAAAGCTCATTCATGACCATGTTCTTGAAGTGCACTATTTTTCAACCGATGATCAAGTTGCAGATATCTTTACAAAGGGTCTCACAGAGGCGAAGTTTACTAAACTTCGATTTATGGTTAGAGTTCAAGAAGTTGTCACTAAGGAGGGATAGGATCTAATGCCTCCTTCCTTCTCCTATTGTGTCATCTTTGTACATCCTTAAATCCTATCCCAAGTTGTTCTTAAGGGGGGATTTTAGGATATTCAGACACATAGGAAATAATCAAGTATAACCTGGTCTAGTGTATAGTTAGGTAAAGTGCGTTTCTTTAGTATGTACTTTTTGTAACTTACAATCTGATGGTCACGGTATGTTCTAGACATGATGTGTTCCGACGATTCATTCTCTCCTCGGTATTACCGACACTTGATCCATGACTTAAACCCGATTGGTCCATGATCTCTATTTAAAGAGCATGGAGGGTAATTTTTAGGTGACCGTTCATGAGAGAAGCTTATGTAAATTTTATTTCTTTTACATTAATAAATTTCCTGAAGTGGTCGCATTGGCTTAGACCGTGGAATGTTTCCCTCTTTGAGGGTTTTAATGACATCAAGAACACTGGTGTATTGATATGAGACTATTTGTGAGCAGTGTCCTTTGGTGTTCTATCTGAGGAACTTACCATGTAAATTCCTACACAAAACAGACCCTTAATCCTACCTCTTCCACGTCAAGGCTTCTTGTCAGGTCCTGTAGATAAGGTTAGGTAATTGGGGCTATAAGATTAAGTCTATGCCTGAGGTCCCAACCATGTTACTCACATCAAAACTTTGCCATGGCCTGAACTAAGGAGGCTTTATAGGATCATGACCAACATTTTCGATCTTGAATCCAGTGGTTTTTCACAAGGGTTCTCTCCCTTCCCGCACTGTGTTCCATTCACCAAGGAGCCCCATCTTGGCATAGTTGTAATGGTTCTACAAACATTTAGACTTTTTCCAGTAGAACACTTTCGCCGACATTCTGCCATGACCATTAGAGCTTGCTAAGTCAGCCTCTTGTGCTATCCCTCCTAAGCTTACCACATGTTTCTCCTTTTGGGATTCATGGGTTTCAAAAACTACCGAGAAGGATAGAAGGAGATAAGTACTCCTCTAAGATATGCACATGAAGGTGCACCCTAAGGCTTGCAACAACCTACCCAACAACACTATAGAACTTGTCAAGGAACTCCTGAACATCTGGCTATTAGCAAGGACCAAAGGTTTATTCCTCTGAACTAAGTAACATTCCCTAGAACACCATGGCTATCACTAGTCATTCCAATAAGAAGTTCCCACATAATGTCATTATTGATATATTTTACGAATGATGGTGTCGAGTCTAAGGAGGTTCAACATAAATGCAAATAGAACAAGATTGCATTCTGCTAAGAATGTAAGGCTACACCCTACTCATGAGAGCTCATATATCCTTTAAACCAAGTCTTGGTTCTAATGAATGTGTATACCCATCATTAGGTCACGCATTATATCAAGCTACAAATGCCTCTCATGTAAATCACAGGTTAATGAGAATAAGGGAGGAGGAAAATCCTAGACATTCTCACATTGTAACATCAACCATAACAATACATACTATCATCAATGTAAACATCATATTGCATTAAGAAGAAGTACTCTTCTAAATATATATGTAATCAAATCAAGCCTCTTATGGGTTATTCCAATGCCTTGTATATTTTTCATTTTCCATCAGTTAATTTCATAAAAGTAACCATGAAATCATGCATTTTCCTTGTGCATATCAACACCATTTCAACCAGAAATGAAACATACATATGTTATCATGTAAAGGGTACATAAGAGTACTTATCTTGTGTGCTTTCAGGGAAACTAAGTTAGGGACTATGAATCTCCACCCAACCATAGATAGCTACAGCCAATGCTCACTTGTACCTATCACCACTAAGCTAGATTCTAGAGACTGAGATAGATTTCTCAAGGGATTATGTTCTGACTTCTGGTTGAAGTAGGGACTCCAAAGGCTCTCCCACCTCCACCCACCAACCTCATAGCAATCAAGAAATTCCACAAGGAATCAAGAGGTATGCTACTTCCACTCTTTAGTTTTTCAAAAACCAGAAAACTCCAGGGAATCCAAAGGCTTCACCTCCACCCTGAAAAATAGTGGTCCCACTCACTAAGGAAATCCAAAGCCCCCTGTTAACCAATCAAACAAGCAATTGAGACTCTAGAACTTCCTACTAGGAATCTAAGAGCTAAACCTATACCTATGATATCAAGGAATTCTAGAGAAAACCCATCTCCACCCTCCAGCCCCCTTGGTGTCCCGAGTTTTACCCTCACTTTTAGAAGCTCCTCCATCCCTCTATTGCTCAACCAAAAAATAAGATAACTCCTTTGGGAGCCATGGAACCATCCAAAAGTATCTCCCTACATGTGTTACTACACAATGATTTTCTCTACCTTCTTCCTTCATCTCCTGACGTTCTGTGTGTGCGCACCCCCCCTTCTTCTTTTCGCTCAAATGTTCTTTTGGTTTGCCCCACTCCTGGGTGCATGATCTCTCTCTCTCTCTCTCTCTCTCTCTCTCTCTCTCTCTCTCTCTCTCTCTCTCTCTCTCTCTCTCTCTCTCTCTCTCTCTCTCTCTCTCTCTCTCTCTCTCTCTCTCTCTCTCTCTCTCTCTCCTTTGATCAACTGACTGCTCTCTATCCTCCCTCCACTCTCGACCACGATGGTTCTTTTCTTATCCACATATCTGAGCCGTCTTCTCATCTGTAGAACCTCTAACAAATGAAACTGCCAACATATCTTACCAACCAATGGAAAGTGATCCATGTATCCATTTTTCATCAATTGGTTAATGGGGTTCAATGCCACATTTCCTTTTTGCATGCTTTGGCGTGGTTTCCTTAACAACATAGGTTAACTTGCTTTGTTGTTGTGTCCTTCTTTCTTGTCAAAACTTCCAAGAGAGTATGGTTTTGTCGTACCTTCTTGTAGTTCATTGATTTTGACATATAAGTTCATTGATTTTGATAAATCAATTTATTGATTTTTACAAAACAGTCTAGTTTTCATGCAACAAATAAATTGAACATCCCAAGCAAGCAACCACCCAGTCTATGGAATCTGTGTCCCATACTCAACCCATAATTCATTTATGAAAATATTTACATTGCAAAATGAGGTTAACTAATTGGGGTTGTCACAAACCCCTCCCCTTGGGGGAACACCGTCCTTGGTGTTATTTACCAATATGTAACATGACTAAGTAATTACATACTGCTTATGGAGCTTTATATGTACAACTCTATACAATATTTACACATATATACATTTTCTTTAACTAGCAAACAGAAAAGGATATGCTTCCCTCATTGAGTCAACCATTTCCCAAGTGGCTTCCTTGGGTCCAAAGTGCTTCCACTGCACTTTGACTTTCTCTATTTCTTGATTTTTGAGCATGGTGCTCCTTCGATCTAAGATGCATAGTGGCTCTGGATGGAATTCCCCCTCTGGTTCCACTTGTAGCATAGACCAATCAATCACATGATTAGAATCTTGTACATATCTCTTAAGCAAAGAAACATGGAAAACATAATGGAATTTTACTGATAGAGGTAAGGCTATATAATAAGCCATTACTCCAATCCTTTTAAGGATCTTAAAGGGCCCACAATACCATGGTTCCAACTTGGCACATGACCCAATCCTTAAGGAACTTTTCTTGGGTTTGATCCGCAAATAAACATGTTCGCCGACTTAACTCTTTTTGTATCCTATCTTGGCTGGCATAAAATTTCTGCATGTCTTGTGCCACCTTTAAGTTATGCCTTATAACTTGCATTTGCTACTCCATTTCCTTAAGCATGTCAGGTCCAATAAGGACCTTAGTCACTCGATCGTTCCAACTGATAGGAGTATTGCAACTCCTCTCATACAATGCCTCAAATGGGCTCATTTTCAAGGAATCTTGGTAGTTGTTATATGAGAATTCTACAAGTGGAAGATACTATTACCAATTCTTTTTCTAGTGCAATACATACATCCTCAACATGTCATCGAGGATTCGATTCACCATTTCTGTCTATCCATCCATTTGTGGATGATAAGCAGTATTAAAGGCCAATACGATAGTCCTGAATCCTGCAAATAGCTCCTTCCAAAACTTTGAAGTGACCTTAGCATCCCTATATGAGATGAGCTTCTTGGGAACTCCATGCAACCTCACAATTTATTTTATGAGAATTTGAGCCACCTCACTAGCCAAGTTGGTGGATTTATCGGCCATAAAATGTGCCACCTTGCTCAACTTATCAATCACCACCAAAATTGCATCATCTTGTCTGCAGGTTTTTGGGAAATTGGTAATGAAATCCATGGAGATCACTTCCCACTTCCATTCCGAAATGGGAATGGGCCACAACAAACCTGTTGGATGTTTTCACTCAGCATTTACTTGCTGGAATTCTATGCATTTAGAAACAAAATCAACTACTTCTTTCTTCAAATTCGACAAAAAATAAAACTTTTTAATGGTTGTGAGAGTCTTTTGATATCGAAGATGATTTGAATATGGCTTATCATGAAACTCTCTCATGATGAACCTTTCAATTCCTCACTAATTGGCACATTTGATTCTATTCTTTAATCTAATTAGACCATCCCCAGTGAGATGATACTCTTCATCCTCACTAACTTGGTGTAACTTTTCCCTTAATTGTTGGTATTTTTCATCATGTCATCCTCCATTTTTTACCCTTTCCACTAGGTCCACTTTATATAAAATATGTAAGTATAAATTATATTAATTTTCGGGGAAAAGAACACTCATCTCACTGGAAAATGCACACATTTAACCCCTCTTCTTATTGACAATGCTTTTGTGCAATATATATTACACAACCCAAAGTGCATAAGTGAGGAGGAGTTAAAACAAAATCTCAGGTTGATTCTTTGAATGATAGATGGCACTACATTAAGAAAATCAAATTATAAATAAATAATTTCGACCCAAACAATTGTCATAGGAAACCATCTGTAATATGTATACTTGGCCATTAAAAGTTTGCAAAATAAATTTATATAACAATCAATTGAGTGAAAATCAACTCAGCTCTCTATTTCGATGCCGGGAAGCCAGGTGAGACCGAGTATCTCGTTGCTTTGTCCAACACCCTTCGATTAAAAAAATTAGGCTTCTGTTGAAAAAGAAACGGCCTAGTTGTATTTTGGAGTAATAAGTCTCTCTAACTTCAATATGGTAAAAATTGAAATCCATAATGGGTTGTTTCTCAATGTTTTAGAATATATGAATATATATATATATATATAAAGAAAATTCATAATTTTATTTAAAGAACACCATTATATTTTTACAAATGCTATAAAACATTTAATCATATTAGGCAATGACTCGAGCCCAAGAAAAAAAACTATAAAAGAGAAACAAAAATAAAAAATCACATTTGGGAGCTAAGTGTGAAGGCATTTAGCTACCTTTTTGTGCCTTTCTTTTTCTCCACTTTTCGCCAACCTCTATGATTGGGAGTTGTAATTACAATAGTCAATTGATTCTCTTCCACATTCACAATGAATTCTTTATCTGAATGCGAACTCTTAGCTGCATAGTATCTCTCATTGGAACCATAGTTTTTGTTGCTTTAATACTTTTCTAGCTTTGAACCATTGTTCCTGCCTGCTCAACTTCTCCTTCCACTAATATTTCTTGTGGTTTTTTATCAACAATACTTGTATAGTTCTCCATATTTTCTTCATCCTCTACTTTAGAGAGATGTTGTTATGAGAACTGCTATCCCTTTGGATTTTAGAATTGTTTTTTTTGGCTCATCTTTACCTGAGGACACATATTTTATAAATTTCCCATTTGAAGACAAATACGACATCTAAATGCCATGTTTTCAAAATATAAACGCTGGATTCATTGAAAGCTATTATGAATTAGAAGGATGCAATCAGGTAAAACTTTACTAAGGTCTACTTCTACAAAGATCCTAAAAAAGTAAAAATTCATTTTGTGGCTCTATTTGGATCCAACTTTATAAACATTCCCAATGTATTTCCAATTGCTTCTAATACTTTGTGATGTCTAAAATGGAGGGGGGGATTATGTAATCTAACCCAAACCAACATTCTGGAAACCACAATGGTATTGGCATCAAAAACTGATAACCATGAGGTCATAAAGAAGTTTGCGCTACCCCAAAACCATGGACCTCTTTTAAAGCAAAATCCATATCCTTCAATGTATCAAATTTTACAACAAAAAAACCTTGGAGCATAAATGAATATAATATTTTCTATCTAGGTGGGGGAAACCCACTGATGTGGATCCTATGATTTGGGCTAGAATCCGTTGAATCTGTATATAATAGCTTGGGATTGAAAATCAATGTTAAGTGCATTAACCTCAGGAAGGTTAACTGCCATAGCCGATACCTGATTCATTTGTTCCACGATAGGGTCTAATCATATTTATTTTGTGTCTAAGCCTTTCTTTTTACTGCATCCTTAAATGAAACTAGTCCCTTGGAGTTATTGAATCTAGGACATCCTCCACACAACCTCAAGTTTTTGATGATGGATAGGTCTTGTTTGGTGCTATATTCTTGCAACTATTTCCATACAAAAATCATTTTTTGTAGCTTCGTCAAAATTCCCAACTTTTCTTGGGCATTGTGCTTCAGATCTTACACTAGATCCCCACCTCAAACCCTTATAAGAGTCGATTTCCCATTTTTTAATAATAAATATAATTAGAAATATTAAATTAATAATAATCAAATTTTAATTAAAATTTTTCTTACATTAAAATTTAGAGGGTCTTTAGAATATTTTACAACTTATATCGATTTTTGGTAGTTATTTAAATTATGTTTTTTTGAATGCATAAATGGATTCAATACCTTGAAAAAAACTCATGGACTGATCAAGTGCTAAAAAATTTGCTCAAAATTCAAAGTTGTCGGATTGGTATGGAACCTGAATGAATGTGTAGTGCTCGTCGTCCTGAATCTGGTGCAACTTGTTTTGTGCAAAATAGACTCCATATGCTTCCTAAAACATGTTCTATTCGTTTTCCAAAATAGACAAATTTGGTGAAAAAAATGCAGCATTGCATAATCAGTAGTCTGTACTGCTGACGTGGCAGGCTGACTGGGATGCCTACATGGCAGGGTGACTATCCATATGACTGGGCTCCTCTGTCGAATCATGTGGTGACAAGTGGCATCCATTTATTGGTGTGATATGGCACTTTTTTATTGGGTTTTGGGTGACCAATCACATGCTGCCACATGGCACGGCCAGGGGCCGCCACATGGTAGCCCAAGGGCCACCAAAATTGTGTTGAGGTCTAAGAAACAACGGTCATGGTCTAACTCGCGACCTCCAAAGTCTCCAACACAAGTCTTTACCAACATGCCATTCATTTGGTTCTTAACACTATAAGAACTTAACGCCTATTTGAATTTGATTGGCAGAGTGGTTGGGGAAGGGACCAAGGCTTAGCCTTGACCCCCCCATTAAACATTGTCATGTGACCACTACTGCAACCAAGGGCCAGGTGGAGCGGGGCCAGCCATGGGGGCCAGCCCCAGGACGCGTGGCGACAATGTGGCTAGGGTGCGGAGAATTGGGGGCTCGACTGGCGAGGGCAGACGCTTAGTCCTAACCCCTAGGCATGTGGCCCCCCATGTGGCCACAGTTTTCGGCATTAAGGCCTTAGTGGCCAAATTAGCATGCCCACTAAATGCGCTAGAAATCTGCCAAAATGGTGCTCGGTTAGCACAATTTGGGGCGAAATTATAGGATTGGTGCCGAATTTTGGGGAATTTGTAGAGCAAATAGTGGTGAAGCTAGGGGAACTCATAACTAGTGGATATTTTGGTCTTTTCAGCGGCAGGAAGAGGCTAGAAAACCATTTTTGGGTCTTCTGAAGCCATTGGAATAGGTTTCAGAGCCATTGGAGCACTGTAAAAACACATATTCTCAAATTTGAGCATAATGAAAGAGGGCCAAGCCATTGGAAGTTGGACCAGGAGACGTAGCCTAGAAGGGGTGAAATCCTTCAACATGTGATGATGTGTTATTGTTTATGATCATGTTTATGTTTGTTACATTCTGCTACTTAGTGTTTTATTTATGCTAATTTTCTCATGAAATTCACATAAAAACAAATAAAAACTCATGGTTAACTTGCAATTTATCTCATAAACCTTCAAGCACTTTGTTTATATTCTGAATTGGGTTTAAGGACAACAAAATTAACTTTCCCATTCAGATCAAGTTTGGTATTAGAGATATTGGTTTACTTGTGCAAGGAGGATTTAATTATTTTGCAAGTGTTTAAATGCTTACAAGGTTGAAGCTTAAGAGAGGAGAAGGCAAGCTTGTGGGTGCATGTGATGAGCCCCAAATTTGGTAACATTTTGGGCTCATTTGGCCTAACTACCCTTGCTCAACCCTTCATTTTTCATGACTGATGCATCATTTTCTTAGTATATTTATGTCATTTGTACGAATGAGGGCAGTCACTATTCCTAGGTGGCTAACACGTGTTTATTTCAGGTTTTTTGACAATTAATGGAGCAAAACCACGCAGATGTGGGCTAGGAGACAGCCAAGATGGGATTGAGATTTTGTAGGAAGGTTGTCCACAACATTGAATGGCCTTCCTCGTGATCTTCACCCCCAACTCCGAGCTCCAACAACCACCACCACCAAGTTAGAAGGCTGCCAAACGGATTTTGAGGAAGCAGCAGTTCACTCCTAGTTGGTCAGCCAAATCCCACTAATTTAGGAGGCCAGCTTGGCCCTCGTAATGTATAAATGATGAGGCTGTAGCCTTCGAAAAGGACTTTTTGAAACCTTGTTGCACATTCTGGATTACGAGCTGTTAGCTCTGCTTTGCTCTTTTGTAAGCCATTTTTGGCATGTTATTTGACTTATGATTATTATCTTTTAATGGAAAGCAGGCAGATTTGAGTTCAGTTCTGAGTTCTTAAAGGAGCCATAGCTCTCGGGGTTATGCCCAGCCTGAGAGCCTAAGGCCTCCTTCCTTTGTATTGTTATCTTTCTTTCAGCATCGTGTTTTTGTTCTTTTCCTTTACATGCATTTGGAAACGTAGTTTGCTGAGTTAGATTTCTTGGTGTGGTTAAGTAGGTTAATCTTATGAGACAGAGTTTCTTCAGCAGTTTTAGAATAGAGTAAAGAGATTGATATGAGTTCCAAAAAAGGGTTGACTGCACACTCATTTTCACCTCTATTTAGGGGCTGGAATTGCAGACAGTGCCACCCACCAAAAACATTGTTTTACATGCTCATGCAATCTTCGATGCAATATTTTCGTTTGTAGAAGTGTCCATGCGTTCAGATCTTGTGGAATGATTCTTTGCTTCAGTACCATGCATGATTTTCCTTAGCAATAACGTTGTTGTTCTTTGGTTTTATTAAACAGTTAGAATAGGATCATGATATTTCGGTTATGTGCAGGACGTGGATGATTTGTTTCGTTTACACTGTGCAGTACTACTCCCTCACTCTCTTATCCTTCTAAGCCGTGCCCAGACCAACTACTCATCTCCCAATTAGACCCCTATCTCTCAACCATTCTATCACCCTCGTTATTCTACCTTTTTCGACCTTCCATTCCTACTACCCTCTTTAAGACAACCTAGTTTAGCACACCCCCTCTTCATCTCATCTCTCTGTCACTGAGTCACTACAAACTCCTCCCTTACCTCCCTATCCATCCATGCAGCCTCGTCCACTCACCCATCACCCAAAAATCCGATTATAGGACATCCTGTAGGAATTACTGAACTTCCTGTAGAAATTCTGAACATCCTGTAGAACCCCTGCAGACTTCCTGTAGAAGCTCATAAACACGGTTTCTTGGCATCCTAACTTTGTGAAACTCTCTAAAAGGATTTTAGGGATTCCTTAGACCCTCTCTGAGCCTTCCTGTCCTCTTCCAAGCATTTCTCCCCTTGATCTATCCCCTGCACAGTAAAGACCCAGTTAGAAGCACATGCATAATAATTCCAACAACTTGAACAAAAATACAAAAATATGTTCTCTTCAGATAAAAGTAGTCTAGACACATGCATCTCACCTTCATAGAAGTAATGGCATCACTTTCAGTAGTTTTCATTCTCACCGTTGCATCAGTAGGACTAGCTGGTAGAATTAGGGTTTGCTAGGGTTTTCATTTCTTGTTGGCTTTCAATTCTTTTCTGCAAAGTAGGTTAATTTACTTTGAGTTATCTTTCATTCATCGGTTAAAAAGCTTCTTCTAAGAGCTCATAGAAGTTGGCTTGAGCCCCTAGCGGACTTGTGCCAGCTGACCAAGTGACAGTTGCGGCAAGAGCTAGTACTTGTGCATACAGCACCGTCACTTCCAAGTTTGTTACGAACTACCGGGTTGATAAACTTAGAGAAGGAAGCTCCAGGAGTTGTAGCATTATTGCGACAATACTGGAGCCCACCACATTTTTGGCGCCGTTGCCGGGGAAGCGTCAGAGTATTAGTGATTGTTGCTTTTCTTCTATTTTCCTACTCTCGCCTTCTGCTAAGTAGTTTATTTCATTTCCATTCTGCAAAAGTAACATAGACATTTCCTGCTTTCATAGATTAACATTTCAATTCCGCAATTTCATTTTTGCAAGCGTAGATTAGCATTTCAATTCTGCAAGCATAGACTAGCATTTCAATTCCTGCAATTTCATTTGAGCAAAATAGATTAGTCCTTTCCTGCTTTCATTTCAATTCTGCATTTTCATTTCAGCAAGATAGTTAGTTGTAGTTCAATCTGTTTCAGTTTTTGCAGGTACCAGAGAAAAAAATAAAATCAATCAAAAGTCTTTCCATTTCATGCCTTGTAGGAATCGAGATAAAACAGGCAAATTCCTACCCAACACCCCCACCACATCACTGAGTCACCCTTCTCTCTTCTTTGGTGATAGTGATCCAGAAGAACCTATAGGCGAACCTCCTGAGATATACGAAGATCCTATAGCAGAAGAAGAGTTAGAGAACACTCCATCTGAAGCCATGGCTGACCATAGGGGAGAAGATGAGAGAATAGAAGGTGCCTTCCCCATCCGAGAGACCAATGGAGACATGAAAATGAAGAACATAAGCCCTTCTGCTTTACCTCACTTCCATGGACTGACTACTGAGGACCCTGATACCTTCTTGTTTGAGTTTGATGTCCTTTGTCGAACCTATGACTATAGTGAAGATGAGAAGAAATTGAAACTCTTCCCCTCAACCATTAAGGATGCAGCATTACGCTGGTTCATGGGCTTACCTGGGAACAGTATCACTACTTGGGGCTCAGATGTAGCAAGCTTTCAATACCAAATACCGGGACTACTATAGGTCCAAGGAAACCAAGGGAGAAATCTTTCGGATGACCATGGGGAATGATGAGTCCTTAGAGGATAACGAGGAAAGGTTCCAACTTAGCTATAAACGGGCCAGGTGCACACTTGACCCTGAATCCCTCAAGTTGGTTCTGCTCCGAGGAGTCCCTGAAGACATCTTAGATACCCTTCACATGCTAGCTGGAGGAGATATTTACCAACTACCTTATGAGGACATAAAGACTGTGTTTAGAAACCACTCTAGGGCAGCCCAGAAAAGAGGTAGAGGAAACCCCCTCTCAGCTGGTATTCCTTTCTCCAAACATGAGTTTTCAAATCAATTAGAGGACCTCAAAAGTGAGGTGAGACAGACCATTGCCATTCAACTTGATACATTCTAAATCCAGCAGAAGAAAGAAGAAGCTGAGAGGGCCTTGGCTATCTTCTGCCCTAGGTGTACGAGGAAACATCCCAAGAACGAATGCCCATTACATTCGGTTGAAGTATGTTTTGTTTGTGAGGAGGACCACCCCACAAACCAATGTCCAACCTTACCTGGGCTTAAAGCCATGTATCAAGGGACAGAAGCACCCACTGAACCTCTCTATTTCCTTGACCAAAGGAGGCCACAAGGACCTAGACCTTACCAACAGGGGATGCAAGGGACACCCCAAGCTTATTACAACCCCAACCAATCTGCTCCTATGCCTTCCTGGGGACCCCCTGTTCATTCTTCCTGGTCTATACCTCCTCCATGGTCTTACCCACCTCAGTACCATACTCAGCCCACTACTCATTCGTTCCACTCACATGCCCAGCCACAGCCTCAGTGGAATGCACCTCAATCGGGGTGGAGGCCCCAGTACAATACTCCTCCCGCCATTTTGCCTCCACCACCAGCTCAACCACAACCATTACCTCCTGCTCCTCCAAGGCAACCTCAAATGCTTGCTCAACCGAACCCGAACCCCAACAATAGACAGGCCCAGCAGGTATATACTGGGGAAAAATCATGCCCTACCTATGCTGTGGAGATTCAGGAGATCAATCTGCGATCTGGAAAGACTCTTCCGGATCGCCAACCTCCTCCCCCAGAGGACGAGGAAGATAAACAGGAAAGTGAACCAAAGGCCATTCCACCCTTTCCTGAGAGACTAACAGCCACCACACAACCCAACCCAGAGGAGGATGAGCTTCTGGGAGAGCTCAAACAGTTGTGCGTGAAAATACCACTTCTCCAAGCCATCAAAGATGTACCGATATACAACAAATTGGTTAAGGAAAAGTGTTTTAGACACCCAGGCAGGTGAAAGAGAGATGCTTCGACCATCAATGTCATAGGACAACTGTCTGATCTTATGTTGGGACAAGTCATCTGCCCAAAGTATTTGGATCCTGGGAGTCCTGTAGTTGATGTCCACATCAATGGCACCATCATACCTCACACATTGATTGATCTGGGGGCTTCCATTAATGTGATGACCAGGGATACCATGCTCAAACTCAACCTTCAGGGTTCCTTGAGAAAGACCTCGATAGTCCTACAACTAGCAGATCGCTCCACCGTGACTCCTGAAGTGATTGTAGAGGATGTCTTGGTCTTTGTTGACTCTTGGGAATACCCTGCAGATTTCTTGGTTCTGCAACCAAAGGCAAAGCTTACTGGATACCCTCTTATTTTGGGAAGGCCTTGGTTAGCCACTTCCGATGCTTACATAAGCTACCGTGCAGGAAACATGACCATCAAAAATGGTCCTATGTCCAAGCAGCTAGTCCTGTACCCTCCTTCCCAACCCTCATTAGAGCATGACTTATCACTTTGGTTGGAGGAAGGAGAAGAGGATGAGGTGTACTCAACACCTTTGTGCACCCTAGACACCACTAGGGGAGACCCCCCAACCGAGGATGATTTGATTGAGACCTTGATCCAGAATCCACCTCCCAGTGCACTGTCCTTAGAGGAATTGGTGGAGGATGCTCAAGCCAGCACCTTAGTGGACCTTTGTGTGACCAACCCTGTCACTCCCAAAGTCAAAAGTGTGGAGTTCGGCCCTGAGAGAACGTTAAAGATCACCTCCTCCCTATCTCCTTCCCAGGAAAAGGAGCTGTGTAGTCTATTGGCCAGTCATCTAGATGCTTTTGCTTGGAGCTATAAGGAGATGAAAGGAGTCCATCCTTCGGTCTGTACCCATCACATCTACATCAAAGAGGATTGTAAACCAATTAGGCAACCCCAGAGGAGAATGAATCCAACCCTTAAGGACATCGTCAAGGAAGAATTGCAGAAACTATTGGATGTCGGATTCATTTACCCCATCTCAGATAGTGAATGGGTGTCCCCCCTGGTGTTGGTTCCCAAGAAAAATGGGAAGTGGAGAATCTGTGTGGACTACTGAGAACTGAACAAAGCTACCAAGAAAGACCATTTTCCTCTACCTTTCATAAATCAAGTGTTGGATGGACTGGCAGGAAAGAAATTTTTCTCTTTCCTGGATGGGTTTAGCGGGTATAACCAGATCCAGATCAGCCCAGAAGACCAAGATAAGACCACCTTCACTTGTCCTTGGGGTACCTTTGCTTACCGAGTTCTTCCCTTTGGACTATGCAATGCTCCTGCCACCTTCCAGAGAGCCGTCTTGAGCATCTTTTCTGAGCTGGTCCATGATTCGGTGGAAATCTATATGGATGACTTCACTCCTTATGGGTCCAACTTCCAGGAAGCATTGTTCAATCTAGGAAAAGTCCTAACCAAGTGCATTGAGATGAACCTGTCCCTTAGTCCTGAAAAGTGTGAATTCTTGATGACTGAAGGGACCGTGCTAGGCCATACCATTTCTTGCCAAGGGTTACAAGTGGATCCTAACAAAATTGCTCTTATCAAGAAGGTTCCACCTCCTCAGAAGGTAAGAGATGTTCGAAGTTTCTTAGGATTAACAGGGTATTATCGAAGATTCATTAAAGACTTCAGCAAGCTAGCCTCACCATTATTTGGCCTCTTGGCAAAAGATGTTGAGTTTCAGTCGACTGACCATTGTCAGAAGGGTCTGAATGAATTAAAAGACAAGTTGGTGTCTGCCCCAATCTTGAGAGGTCCAAATTGGGCCCTACCTTTCCACATCCACACTGATGCTTTGAACAAAGCCATAGGGGCAGCCTTAGGACAAGTTGAACAAAAACTTCCATATGCCATCTACTTTGTCAGCAAAAGCTTATCCAAGGCAGAACTGAACTACACTGTAACTGAGAAAGAATTCTTGGCCGTGGTCCATGCACTGAACAAGTTCCGACATTATATCACTGGCTATCAAACGCTTGTACATACTGATCATGCTACAATTAGATATTTAATTTATAAACTAGATGTGAATGCTCGTATTATTAGATGGTTACTTTTGTTGCAGCAATTTGATTTGACTATCGTTGACAAACCAGGTAAAGAAAATGTTGTTGTTGACTTTTTGTCTAGATTGGATTTATCTGCAGATGAGGATGGAACAGTGGATGACCAGATGCCCGATGAACATCTATTTGCTATTTCAGTACTCTCTCCATGGTTTGCTGATATAGCAAACTACCTTGTTTCAGCACAGTTCCCTCCGCACCTATCCTCAAGAGAGAAGCGCAGAATCGTCAGAAAGAGTACCTCATTCACTTGGATCGGGGGCAACTTGTTCAAGCTTGGCCCTGATCAGATCTTAAGGCGTTGTGTAAGGGAGGAGGAAGTCTTTGATATCCTCCTCACCTGTCATGATGGGCCTTGTGGAGGACATTTTGCAGCAAAGAGGACTGCCTTCAAAATCCTACAGGCAGGCTACTATTGGCCCACGCTTCATCAAGATGTCAGAAGGTAAATCAGCCAATGTGACCAATGCCAAAGGATGGGGAAACCGACTCCAAGGGATGAAATGCCTCTCCAACCTCAAGTGACTCTTGAGCCATTTGAGAAGTGGGGTATGGACTTTGTGGGTCCAATCAATCCTCCTTCGAGGCAAAGATATTACATCATTGTGTGCACAGACTACCTGACAAAGTGGGCAGAAACCAAGGCAATTAAAGCAGCGACAGAAGAAAAGGTGGCTGAGTTCTTAAGAGAAAACATTTTCTACAAGTTTGGCTACCCAAAATAGCTAGTCACCGATCAAGGAAGCTAGTTCACCTACAACTTAATTGAAGACCTACTCGCTCATCACAAAATCAAGCATAGGACTTCCACCCCCTATAATCCTCACGCAAATGGGCAGGTGGAAGTCACCAATAGAGCATTGGAAGGGATCTTGACTAAGGTGGTGAGCAGCAGCAGGAAATATTGGGCAGATCGCCTGGTTGAGGAAACATGGGCTTACAACACCACTTGGAAGACCACAACCGGCTTCACACCTTATGAGCTAGTCTATGGGAAGAGAGCTTTGCTGTCAATTGAATTCGAGTACAACACCTTGAGGATGGCAGCTCAGCTGGACCTAGATCTCAGCCATGCCCAACAAGAAAGGTTATTGCAGCTGAATGGATTGGACGAGCACTGAATGCAGGCCCTTCTTCACTCAGAAGTGGTTCAACTTTAGAGGAAGGTGTGGCATGACCAACACCTCAATGACAAGCAATTTCAGCCGGGAGATTGGGCGCTGTTGTAGGATTCCAGGCATAAATATTTCAAGGGAAAGCTGAGAACTATATGGCTGGGACCATATGCAGTGGAAAAATGTAATGACAATGGATCTGTAGTTATTCGGACCATTGATGAGGAGGCCATCCCTATGCTTGTCAATGGGCATCGGTTGAAGATCTACAGAAAGCCTCTGTCAAGGCAAGAATTCATCAAAACTGTGGAAAAATCAGTGCTGGTCATAGAGAAGGGTTCTGCCTCTGTTTTGGGCATACCCTGAGTTCAAAATATATCTATATATATATATATATATATATATATATATATATATATATATATATATATATATATATATATATATATATATATATATATATATATATATATATATATATATAATAAAGATCCTTGGGTGAAAACCTCTCTGAGGCGCTCAAGCCATATGGTAAGGGTGAAAACCTCATTGAGGCGCCCCTGCTGTCTTTCAAAAAAAGAAAAGAAAAAACAACAATAAACAAAAAGAAAAAACAGGTAAGCAAGGTCACAATGTGGCAATGTATGCAGGTTGCAGGTATTCCATGTAGGAAAAGGGGCCCACAATTCAAAGACAAGGGTCCCTACTATGTTACCAGGTGACCTCACCATCACTCCCTCCAGAAACACTCATCTCTTCTAATATCTGGGCACAATTTGATCACAGATTGGCCTCCTACAGGAAGTTACATGACGTACTACAGGAAGTCCTGTATTTCTACAGGAAACTTCCTGTAGAAGCTTGGGACGGCCCAGAACTGACTGTGTGAGGAGATCTAACGCCCGAGGTCAGGCATGGAGGCATGCAAGCTACTCTTTTTGCCATCACGCACTGCTGTCACCTCCTTCTACCACCCCAGTTGCCATGCAATGGAAAACACCTGCACAGTCAAATCAGAACACTGAATTATCAGAGGAAGCGATTCTCAAATGGAAAAAGATGTAGAGATACCATGCAATACTCATCACAGCTATCCAAGGGCCCTGCGATCATGATCGTAATGCCACCGTTTTCACCGTTCAGCATGCACCCGAGGAGGAAAAACTACTACAGGACATCCTACAGGAATCCCGTAGCAGTTCAGCCAGCTGGAGTGTACACTATCAAAACGCCTGTAGAACATAGAGCGGGCACATGCACCATCCGCAGCTAGGTAATAAGCTCCGTAACCAACAGCAGTCTGTGAGGAAGAACCCCCGTGCCTGTGCACGACGCAGCAACCAGCAAATCCATTCACCATCGTCCTGAAACCTGGAAATCATGTCGCGGCTGCACAGGTAAGTGCCTCACCCTTCTTTCGTTCGAATTACATGAATAATACTATGAAATGTTTGCAAGTGAGGGAATGAACGGGTTGAGCAGTCGAATGGCCATTCCACTGGCCACGACAACGAGTCAGATGGTCTAGTCAGATTTGGTAAGTGGCGGTCGTGGCAAGCAAATCGGGTAATAGACACGTGAGAAGTGTCCAGTCGGGGAGAAGCGGCGTTTTAACAGAAATGACGGCGGCGGATCTGCGGAGAATGATGCGGCAGTCAGGGAAACTTGCAGTAGAATGATTAGGTGACGTCGTCCAACGGTCTGGCAGGGATAACTCACCCCCGCGCCATGAATTCCGCCGGGATTCAAATCCATCGGCTAGATCGCCACCCCACGCATTTATCATCAGCCGTTTTGAAGTCGAGTGAGCGTCCGAATTTATCTGAAGCTCGTTACTCCAAGTCTTCGGCTTGTTCGAGCGTCTGGTAGTGGCACAGAAGGAGCAGAACCACTGCAGTGCTCTCCAGAACCCGTGCGTTGTTTCTACAGGAAAGCTACGCTACAGGAAGCTCACTGCCACGAGCAAAATCGCGCTCTTCACGCCAAAGGTGGCGAATTGGAAAAAGTAAGCCTGAACTTGTTCCTCCCATGCAATTGGTTTCGAGGGTGGCGGAGTCGACGTTCTCAAGAACGTAAAACTACAGTCTGGTCATAAAATTGTAAGCGTCGTCGTCGAAGTACATGTGGATTTTTCTACAGGATGTGATTTTTAAGGCTCATCTGTAGATAGTCTTCGCGAATTGTGTGCGTGGCAGAGGCGTAGTTCTACGCTCTGTCCCAAAAGGCTAGTTTTTGATACGCACCCGCCACCTCCAGCTAAAATAGCAGGTTTTCACCATGCCTGGTGGATTCATCAGAAAAGAACCGACTGACTCAAAGAAACTAAGGGAGAACCCTGAGGTGGTAGAGTTTTTCACTCGCGCGCGATGGATGTCGTTCTGCGAAAAACTTCAAGGGTATGATGATGAGGTGGCAGAGGAGTTCTTGTGGGCTCTGAAGCCAAAATTGAAAACGCTGGCCACTGTCAATTTTAGGGGTTTGAGTCTCAGACTCACCCCACAATTCATCAGCCGAGTCACTGAGCTCCCAATGGGGGTACCGTGGGACAAGGAGGAGAGGAAATTAGGCCAGAAGGCTAAAAAGGAGTTCTTTCCACCAGAGGAGCAATTCTCAGAGGACAAGAATGGGGTTCGTAGAACTAGCTTACTGCCACTTTGGAGCGAGGTCAGCCTCCAAATAATGAAATACATAACGTGCGAGGGACGGTTCAACATTGTATATGGGTACCATTTCCGACTACTCACAGAATTAAGGCATCAGATGGACCTACCTGCAGAAAACAAACTAAGTATTCCCTACTTCCTCCTGCAGTCTATGATTGAATGTGCCACCAAATTACGAGAGGGCACACCAGACCAGGTAGCTCATCACGGGCTCATTAAGCTCCTCGTGGAGGATGCACTCCACACATTCAAAGTCCCTCTCTCGTGGGAAGCCTTCCGAAATATGACTAAGGATGGCGATATAAAAATGTTGACCGAAGAGCCTGGTTCCTCCAGCAGCGAGGAGAAGGAGTCAGTACCCACAGAGAAGAAAGGAAAAGGCCAAGAACCCACGGCCAAAGCACCGAAGAAAGAACAAAAGGAGAAACAAGAGAAAAAGGCTGCCAAAGAGAAGGATGACAAATCCATATTAACGCCCAGAGAGAAAAGATTACAAAGTAGGGTGGACAGGACTGAGCCAGTCCACGTCAGTAAAGGCACCTCGACAGCAGCCTCGACCAAGTCAAAAAGCAAAACACACTCAGCAAAACAGGCTAAAACGGTGCCACCTGTTTCTACAGGAAAACCAAAAACGACTTCTACAGGAAGCCAAAAATCAGCTGAAACAGGGCCTTCTACAGGAAGCCCTGAGAAAGGGAAACCAAAGGAAAAGAGAGCCGAAATCCTTGAAAGGGAGGTAGCCGCCGTGCTGGCCACCCTTAGTACACCTCCTAAGCCGAAGGAAAAGAGAAAGAGGGAGATCCCTCTGTATTTTAAAGCCCAGAGAAGTGTAAGAATAAAAACAGGCAGGCCACAACCTCCGTCCAGCAGCCCAATTACTATAGAGGATACCCCTACTTCACCCAGGGAGAGGTCCCCCTCAAAGATATCAGTCACCTATGAGAGGGGGAGCCCGAAAACAACTACGTGGAAAGAGAGAATGGACAGGTTGGCTTCAGAAGCCCGGCTACAGGATGCTGAGGCTGCTCTACAGGAAACCTTAGCCCGGCTTAAGGAGACAGAGAGGATGGAGGGAGAAGCACCCTCATCACCACCGAGGGAAGATGAAGTAGAGCCACCAAGAGAAGAAGAGAAAGAGCATATTCCGGAGCCTAGTCCCCAGCCAAGTCTGAGCTCATATTATAATTTCTTAGAAGCTGGAAAGATTATACCACAGAAATTCACTGTGCCACTTTTCTTTGCGTTGGAGGAAGAAAGAGTGAGAACGCACACGTGGATGAAAATAGCTAAGTCAAAAGGTGTGGCAGATATAGGCCCCTTGGAGGAACAACTCAAGGAGGCACGAAAGGAGTTAGCTATGGCCAAACACGTGGCAAATTGCCAGCGGGTGTTCCTACAGGAAGAGAATGAAAAATTGAGACTGCAGCTACAGGAACTGAAGAAAGGAAAGGGCACATCCTCAGGGGACATCACAGCAGAACAGCAAGGCAGAGAAGGACTGCAAGTCGGTCTTGGGGAGCCAACCACGCATCTACAGGAAGGGGAGCTGCAAGCACAAATCGAGGTACAAGCTCTCAAACAGCAGTTGCAGCAAAAAGAGGCACAATTGGCCTGCATGGCCAGTTGGGCCATGGATGCTATACAATGCAGACAGTCGGCCAAATCCTATGGCCTGTACCTGAGAGACCAATGGCTACAATTTCAGATTAATGCATTAGCACAAAGGGGTATCTCTCAGCTCCAAGACCCGCAGCAGTTCACTGAATTATGCAATACCAGTTCATCAGAGGATAAGGCCAAACTATCGGAGTTCTATCTCCATAATTTGGCCCTTCCTAATGTGACTTCATGGGATCCCAACACGGTCTTAGGGGATATGCAGTGAATGGAATTTTCCTCATGGTTGAACCATGAAGAAAAAAGAGCAGCAGAAGTCAAAGCGGTCATGAACCGAGAGCTGAATGAGCCATTACTAATTAGAGCAGAGCCAGGGGATCCAACTGCATTAATATCGGCACACCAACACTTATCCACCGACCCTCAAGCTTTATCGAAATATATGGATCAACAAGCCCAGGCCATAGCACATTTCGAGGATATGGAGAGATTGTTAGGGGACAACTGTGTTCAAGCTTGCACCCGCCGATGGAACACCTTGGCCCACAGTCTAAAAATCAGAGAATATCACACTCCAACTCGAATGAGGGAAGCTCTAGTACGGGTGCCCCTCTATAAGAAATCCATGCAGAACCTCCAGGCCAGCTGGATTGGCCTCAAGCTAATCCCACCTCTGCTGTTAGGATTGATGGAAGGCATCACAGACAAAGATGAGCATGAACAGTGGGAAGAGGTGGAAAGAAAGGCTGGGTTCCATATCAGTGAAGAGGACACTACTGCAGAAGCCTGGGATGTGAGGGTGGCAGTGAAGGCAATGAAGGACGAGGAGCTGGATTAGTTGCTCAAGGATGAGCAATCATTTTAGCTGGGGGGTGATGATGAGCCCCAAATTTGGTAACATTTTGGGCTCATTTGGCCTAACTACCCTTGCTCAACCCTTCATTTTTCATGACTGATGCATCATTTTCTTAGTATATTTATGTCATTTGTACGAATGAGGGCAGTCACTATTCCTAGGTGGCTAACACATGTTTATTTCAGGTTTTTTGACAATTAATGGAGTAAAACCACGCAGATGTGGGCTAGGAGACAGCCAAGATGGGATTGAGATTTTGTAGTAAGGTTGTCCACAACATTGAATGGCCTTCCTCGTGATCTTCACCCCCAACTCCGAGCTCCAACAGTCACCACCACCTAGTTAGAAGGCAGCCAAACGAATTTTGAGGAAGCAGCAGTTCACTCCTAGTTGGTCAGCCAAATCCCACTAATTTAGGAGGCCAGCTTGGCCCTCGTAATGTATAAATGATGAGGCTGTAGCCTTCGAAAAGGAATTTTTGAAACCTTGTTGCACATTCTGGATCACGAGCTGTTAGCTTTGCTTTGCTCTTTTGTAAGCCATTTTTGGCATGTAATTTGACTTATGATTATTATCTTTTAATGGAAAGCAGGAAGATTTGAGTTCAGTTCTGAGTTCTTAAAGGAGCCATAGCTCTTGGGGTTGGGCCCAACCTGAGAGCCTAAGGCCTCCTTCCTTTGTATTGTTATCTTTCTTTCAGCATCGTGTTTCTGTTCTTTTCCTTTACATGCATTTGGAAACGTAGTTTGTTGAGTTAGATTTCTTGGTGTGGTTAAGTAGGTTAATTTTATGAGACAGAGTTGCTTCAGCAGTTTTAGAATAGAGTAAAGAGATTGGAGTTAATAAGAGTTCCAAAAAAGGGTTGACTGCACACTCATTTTCACCTCTGTTTAGGGGCTGGAATTGCAAACAGTGCCACCCACCAAAAACATTGTTTTACATGTTCATGCAATCTTTGATGCAATATTTTCGTTTGTAGAAGTGTCCATGCGTTCAGATCTTGTGGAATGATTCTTTGCTTCAGTACCATGCATGATTTTCCTTAGCAATAACATTGTTGTTCTTTGGTTTTATTAAACAGTTAGAATAGGATCATGATATTTTGGTTATGTGCAGGACGTGGATGATTTGTTTCGTTTACACTGTGCAGTACTACCCCCTCACTCTCTTATCCTTCTAAGCCATGCCTAGACCAACTACTCATCTCCCAATTAGACCCCCATCTCTCAAACATTCTATCACCCTCGTTATTCTACCTTTTTCGACCTTCCATTCCTACTACCCTCTTTAAGACAGCCTAGTTTAGCACACCCCCTCTTCATCTCATCTCTCTGTCACTGAGTCACTACAAACTCCTCCCTTACCTCCCTGTCCATCCATGCAGCCTCGTCCACTCACCCATCACCCAAAAATCCGATTATAGGACATCCTGTAGGAATTACTGAACTTCCTGTAGAAATTCTGAACATCCTGTAGAAATTCTGAACATCCTGTAGAACCCTTGCAGACTTCCTGTAGAAGCTCATAAACATGGTTGCTTGGCATCCTAACTTTGTGAAACTCTCTGAAAGGATGTTAGGGATTCCTTAGACCCTCTCTGAGCCTTCCTGACCTCTTCCAAGCATTTCTCCCCTTGATCTATCCCCTGCACAGTAAAGACCCAGTTAGAAGCACATGCATAATAATTCCAACAACTTGAACAAAAATACAAAAATATGTTCTCTTCAGATAAAAGTAGTCTAGACACATGCATCTCACCTTCATAGAAGTAATGGCATCACTTTCAGTAGTTTGCATTCTCACCGTTGCATCAGTAGGACTAGCTGGTAGAATTAGGGTTTGCTAGGGTTTTCATTTCTTGTTGGCTTTCAGTTCATTTCTGCAAAGTAGGTTAATTTCCTTTGAGTTAGCTTTCGTTCATCGGTTAAAAAGCTTCTTCTAAGAGCTCATAGAAGTTGGCTTGAGCCCCTAGCGGACTTGTGCCAGCTGACCAAGTGACAGCTGCGGCAAGAGCTAGTACTTGTGCATACAGCACCGTCGCTTCCAAGTTTGTTACGAACTATCGGGTTGATAAAATTAGAGAAGGAAGCTCCAGGAGTTGTAGCATTATTGCAACAATACTGGAGCCCACCAGCAGGTTCTCAAATTGGAGCAAGGAGAAGGAGGGATAATTGCCACAATATCCACCACAAGTTTCACCTACTGTTGTACCTGAGGCTTCAGTAAGCGTGGGCATGAGTTCAAAGCATGATAGTCTCCAAGATTCAGAGGATATTATTGCATTTCTCCAACAAGAGAACATGGAGCTCAAAAGACTACTTGAAGTTGCTCAGGAAGAGAAGCAAAATATGTGCCTCATGTTGCAGAATGTTGTGGACGAACACACTCATGAATGTTCTACTACCATAGTGTTTTCCATTTTAATATTTTATAATTTTCCTATGAAATTTTATCATATAAAAATGGGGACCCTTTATAAATTTTAAAATACAAAAAAAAATAAAAAAAATATTTTTTTTAATAATAAACACTTTTAGTTTTAAAACCATTTGATTTATTTTCATAAAAATATAAAATATCTAAATAGCCTCCGAGACCAAAACTCATACTTAGGGCTTTTAAAGCCTTAAGTAGTAAACACGAGACTTGGGAAAGCGAGAAATTGGTTAAGTATTGGCCTAGACTTGTCAAGGAAGCTGTGAGACAGATAGAGATAGAGCAGAGGTTGCTCAGGCTTGAGAAAAGTATTTTAATCTTCTCATATTTTCTGACTAATTCAATATATAGATACAAGGGTTTTTAGGTGTGGCTTTCCCTAGGAAATCATTGTGTAATGTGTTGATTGAATTCTTTCTCTTGTATCCTTCGTGATTTCACGATCGTCTAATTGTTTTCACTGATGAATATAGTAGATTCATGCATATTGTTTTAGTAAATCTCAATTAGCAGTTTGAATCTATAATGAATTTCTACATTGGGTTGGGAAATAGGCTCTCTTCTTTGGCTAATCACACCATATCAAAAGCCTCCACAATTGTTTTGAGTCAGTGCCGCCAACTCCGTAATGTTTCATTGATATGTTCAAAAAAATTCCTTCAGTTGACATCTACTACAATGCTCTTAAGCCTTCATTCATGTCTACCATTCCTAAACTAGCTTTGCATCAACATCATTCTGTCTCAAATCCTGATACCCATTTCGTGTCATTGATGAGGGATAGATAAAGGCCCTCTTGCGACGGGTCACTTCGTATCGACATTAATTCATTATATGGGAAGTTAAATTAGAAACCCCTTTTGGTACCTTGGAGTTTGCATACATCAATGACAAGTTTCCTCGCTCTCGGTGAAAAGTATTCATCATTGGCCTTCGACCAGAAGATTTTGTGTGGTGTTTGACTTTAACTCATTCATCCACACCACATAGATTGTACTATAGTACCTTGAGATCCATTGTCATTATTAGTGGTTTCTCTTTCATTTGTTAATGGATTGCATCATTGGCTGGTAATCATATGGTGTCTACCATGTTCAACTCCAACTCATTTATTCACATTGTTAGACTTGTACTATCTAGTGATGGGTAGAAGACCCCAGATCTAGTTCCATCTATCTGGGCTGATTTTTTAGGATTCATACAAGATTACAAAGTGTGATGGTTATGATCATTCAGAGAGTCATCCAAGCATGGGTCCATGATTTTCCATCAGTGGACGAGACTTCTGGATCATTGTACATGTAATATTTACTTATATGTTGAGCATGGGTATGCCTCCCTCAACAATAATATCATGATGATAATATGTATTGCAACAAATGGCGATCTCAACCAATTTGTTCTTGATCTAGACTTGTCACAAGGTAAAGCACTTTAGTCCTCAACCACTGCTTCTGACTTTGTACTTTAGGGGGGGATCTATTACAGGTCATTTTTTCACATCTACTCAAAAGGCTTGAAAACGAGATCAATCAACGTGCTTGTACACTTTGTCATTATCCCTTTGAAAATCCCTAAGCATCACCTCTCCAAAAAGTATGAGTTTGAGGGTCAATAAGCTCAAAAGTAGTATTTTTAGCCCCAACGCAATGTGCATGCCTATCCACCTACAATGGTTGCAAGTTCCATATGTAAGCACCTGCATTGACCAGTGCAGGTTGCTTTACTTTACAGGTGCGATGATTCTAGAATTTCAGGAAAATTAAAAATTATTTTCGAATCTTCTCCTTCTAGAAGCTTCTAAGGTGGTTTTAACCATTTACCATGGATAGATATCTCGAATTCCTTCTCTAGAGGTATTATCTATTATCTTTTGAACTTATCCTCCATATGTGGATCTATATCCTATATTGGTAAATCCTAAACTACCACTTTCAACCTATAAATTTATTGCGTCCCATAGAGTTTGGGTTGGTTTTTGGAGATTATTAGTTCCCTCATGTTGTTTCTTTGAGCTTAAGGAATCATCATCCATTTATGAATTAGGTTTGAATGTGAAGGTTTGCTTTGTGGCAAAGAAGGACAAGACAATTGGGAGACATCTACAAAGTCAACATCTAGAAATGGTTGTAACTCTCTCCTTTATTTATTAATACGAAAAGAACTTCGTTTTCCTATACTTGTGTGACATTGATTCTTGTGTATTTCAATTCCATTCAGACTCATTGATTAGAGACATTATCTTATGCTATGTGGATATTAATGTTCTCTTTTTTGTTTTAGTTGTTGTTGCAGGTTCCATTTATAGCGCGTGGAACTTAGAGTTGGAGCTTATAAACAAGGAGAAGAGGAATTACTATAGATTCTAGGTAGGTCTCTCTTCTGTATTCTAATCTCTCTAACGAAAAGACATATAATTTTTCTCTTTGTTGTTCTAGATCAGGCCACTAGATCTAGGGAGTTCATTTTTGTCCGCATAAGTGAATTTTAAACATAACAAGGAAATAACTCATAAGAAATTTCAAGTGGGAGATCATGTATATCTATGAATAAGGTGAAAGAGAACTTCCTTAAAAGTGAAATTGTGTTCCAAGTTATCACCAAGATATTGTATACCCTTCCCGATCTTGGTGAGAGTGGGGCTAGTAGCATACAAACTTGCCTTGCCTCCCAAAGTGAATTCACATGATGTGTTTCATATATCATTTCTTAAAATATATATACATGATGCTAATCATGTTAATGATTGGGATTTTATACAAGTGGAAATTAAGGGAGAATTCTAGCGAGAACCTCAATGCATACTTGACAGGGGGAAGACCATGCTGTGGAATTGAGTCATCACACAGGTCAAGGTGCAACAAAAGCACTTTAGAGTAGATGAAGCAACTTGGGATCTAGAGGATGCCATGAAAAAGGCATACCTATTTTTGTTCTCTATCTAGATTTAATTCTATAAATAAAAGCGTGTACACCAAAATTAATATATAAGAGAACTAGATATGCATGTCTAGTATATAAAAGAGATTAAGAGAAAATTCCATATTTTTAGATTTAGAATATTAAAAAAACATATAAACTCCTTTTTTTGGCATGTCTGTTGAGAAGAGTCCATGGATGCTAACATACAGGTCTCTGAGAGTGACTTTGGATTTCTGGACACTGTCATGCCTATAGCATGAGAGCGATCAGGGGTTAAAAGGCTTAAAACAATAGTGGGACTCAGGGAGAGGATGTCTGAGTGGTTGACATGTATCCTAGGGGTGTTGTTTCTGATGTGGATTGGTTTGGTTGATGTGTTCCATTGATTCCATTTCCTTAAGGTCACCAAGGAGGTTGAATCCCTTATAGTGGCCTTTATCATCGTATGCTTACCTTGGTTGACCAATTACTTGGGTAGACCTGGGAGGAGGGGGCGTTACATCCAAAAACCACACATTAACTCTACCAAGCAACCTTACCTCTAGTGTCTTTCTGTTATCCATGTTTGTTCCAACATGCCACAAATCACATTGCTTTCATTCAACTAATGTATCCTTCAACATTACTTGTCCATAACACAAACATACGTATACTTCAATCACATAATATCAATTCATATCTACATGATACTGACCTCATAGATCTGTTAGGGATGCTCTTCCCACTTGCTTCCTCATAAGACCAGGAACCTCTACATGCCATTCACCTACATAAGAAATCCTTCCACAAGAACGATCCCTAACAACCCTGTCAGACAACAACATACATACGTACATATATGCATATAAACATCAGCGTTAAGCAATCATGATCCCTGATGACCCTGTCAGACAATGGCATATATATGTGTGTGTCTGTGTGTTAGCATGATCATGATCACAATACAATTACCAGGTATCATAAGATCGATTTTAAGAGAACTCCCTTTATCTATGCACAACATACACAATATTGAGAACAACAGTTCCCAACATAGCCAAGGCATATGATGCCTAAAATTCATTTACCTTACCTCTTTGTTACCTTTCGCATGGTTGTCCTGCCATCGTCCATTTACAGCAATGGAACCAACAAATCCAATAGATTGTCATACTCTTGCGTTCAGTTTCCCTTTACTCATGCACCAAGATTCACCCAAGTCTTACATTACTTGTTGGGTTTCATTTAGCTCTCCCTAAACTCCATTAACTTTCCTCCTTCCCCAACCAATTCCCAAGGCCCTCGAAACATATAATGAAAGAACAATAATAAAACCATGAAAAACCAATAACAATACGACACCACAAAAAAAGTGGCATGATCATGCACCAGACCTAAACAAAACTGAAATTCAGGTGCAAACAAATCATAAAAGACCGAAAGCACAAAACTCCCAAAAAACACCATGAATCAATCCCTGTGGGTTCCCAATGATTCCAAGGGAAATCTCAACCCAAGACTTGTTAAATATTTCATGGCAGTCTTTTTTTCCATGCAATCTTTGCATCATACTGCCATAAACACATAGTTGTTAGTGTATAAATAGATATGATAGTATACCAATTATATTACCTTTTTGTGCCAAACATGTTGCCTTCTAACTAAACACATCCATGCCATCTCTCAACGGACTCCAATTCCTTGACATATCTAACATAACTGAAAACCAATTGTTATACATGTCAAGTACATGTTCACGAACATAGCACATATCTACATAATGTCAGATAAATCATGGTTTAGAAGACTTCCTGTATTCATGCAAAACACTCATTTGTTTGGAATTGCGGTTTCCAAACATACCTAAATGAATTCTCACCCAATTCCTTTATTTTACCTTTTAACTCGCTGCAATTGAGTCCTGTTATGTACTGTCACATCACCCAATTGTTAGTTATGTAAACAAATCAAATATTACCTTGTCATGCTAATACCAAGCATGTGGCCCTATAATTATTCACACATGTTAGCCACATGTTCCAAATATCAAAAAATTATGTCTATTAATTTGAAATCAACCTTTGCTAGGACTAAGAGTCATTCCATAATCAACTAACACTCATATGTCATAATACTACAACTATCACCTACTTGCACTCAAGTACATATCAGTTGTCTCATCACATATTGAGTAAGTACAACCATCTTAAAAGGAGATCATTCTTCATACAACCTTATAGACACATACTATCATGCAATTAATAAAAAAATCAAACTACCTGTAAACATACCATATTAGATCAACTAATAGATGACATAATCAAACACATACCTCAATGTATCTTAGGGGAGGCTATCACATCTGCATAGGTCAGTCCAAATTAGTATGACACAGTATCACAATTATATCGACTCAATACCTGAATATCATAACCATAACCATATGCATAGACCAATCTAGATTAGTACAATATATTTAACATCGAGATCCTAGCTGCAATGGCCATACTCATCATGCATATGACTGCAATGCATATAACATCAAGTTACTACCATTCATGACTAACTGATGCGTACACATATGACGACACTAATGAACTAGCATCTACCATGAATGTAACCAAAACAACAATAGAATGACAGAGATGCATATAACAACCATTAATAATGATACATGCATGCCAAACATATGACACATGTATGACAATCTTCTCCTACCCCAAAGTCTAGTGCTACAACCTCGCTCTAATAGTCTACATCTCCTCCTCCATCTTAGCCAACACATCATCATCATATCTTATCAACAACATCATGATGACATAACTACATATAATGACCTCACGATTCATATCTAACCTACTATGCATGCATAACCATAAACATAACAATGCATGCACAACAACATATAGACAGTGACATGCATAATAAATGCATATACAACCGACATGTATTCATGACAAGCACATCTCAACAATAACTTCTACTTATGAACACAATTGTAACAATGACCACCACCATGCATGCATAACAAGAACATATACAACCTACATGCATGCATGAAAACCACATTCTGCCCATCCAGTCCAAGGGTTGAACCATACTCTGATACCACTCTATAGCACCCTCCTCTGGCATTTACCCAAATTAACAGGCCTACCAAGGTAAACATGTGACGAAGAGTTACTATGATATGACTCAACCTCCTAGATCACCTTAAGGAAGTGGAATCAACGAAGCCAAAACTTCACTGACTTTTCTTAAGTGCTATAGGACCCCCAAGGGCTAAACCACCCTTCTAGGTCCCCAAACCTTGAGTTAACTATTTTTCAATGCCTTGGACTCCTAGACGTTGGCACAAAACTATTGAAATTTGATTTTAACCCTCCAATCGCATGCAAAAGCTTGCAAGGGAGCGAATGCAGTCTTTTTCACCCAGTTCTATGCCTGAGATTTGAAGCATGTTTTCAAGGCTAGTCCCTAGACCACTACCCAAAACTTGATGTAACTCTCAAAAATGATAAATGACACAAGGACAAAGCCTTCCATACAAAATTTAGACAAGAAATTGACCTAACTAGGCCTAACCATGAGAGACATTTTGTCAGACACATCATAAACATGTAATGTATAGGTCATAAATACACATATGAACATATCGAGCTCATACTTGATTCTCTCATATAATAGTTGCATTATCATTTATTAGGTCATCCATTTATTAGCCATTCATTTCCTAATCAAAACATGATAAAAGCCATAACTAAGATTTGTCATAAACCATGTTTATAACCAACATATAACCAAGAGATTAACAATGATATAACAACCATTAAAATCACATAATAATAAGAACAATTGCTGATAAAACTCAAGCGGAAAGATTCTTATTATTCATATGCAAAAGCCAACCAATTCAAGGACTTCCATGTACCACCAGACCATATATTGAGATAAAACAAATCTTTCTTATTGACGATCCTTTCGTGCAATATATATTGCACCACCCAAAGTGCACATGTGAAGAGGAGTTAAAACAAAATCTCAAGTTGATTCTTAGAATGATAGATGGTACTACATTAAGAAAATCAAACTATAAATAATTAATTTTGACCCAAACAATTGTCATAAGAAACCATACCATCTGTAATATGTATACTTGGCCATTAAAAGTTTGCAAAATAAATTTATATAACAATCAACTGAGTGAAAATCAACTCAGTTCTCTGGTTCAATGCCCGGAAGCCAGGTGAGAATATTGCTGAGTATCTCGTTGCTTTGTCCAACACCCTTCCATTAAAAAAATTAGTTTTCTGTTGAAAATTTTTTGGAGTAATAATACTCGTACATGAAAATTGATTTCAATCGTAAAAAAATAAAATTTGTATAGACACTGTGCTGATCATGAAAACATATCAGCTAGACTTAGCCACAAAGTGATAGATACAGAAAGAGTGCCCCTTTTGCGCCACTTCGATGTCCATGCTCTCCTCCAACTGGCAATAAATTACCTGACCACCTGGACCTATTTTGAATTTTCTTTTATCCCATCGAATGCCATTGATTCCTTTCCTTCCGCTATAACCATTCGATACAATTTTCATTACACTCCTTCCATTATTTTCCCAACCCTGAAAACCTGGAGCCTCCCACTGATGATAGCGTGAAGCAAAAGGACGCCAAAAGTGTTGAAAGTCATTCCATTCAGACACAGGTAAAATACTTTTGCTCTCATCATTTAGCTGAGCCTTGTGGAAACTCACCTGAGAACGAGTATAAGTCTCTCTAACCTCAATATGGTAAAAATTGAAATTCATAATGGGTTGTTTCTCAATGTTTTTGAACATGAATATATATTCAGGAAATCCATGTCGTGAGAATCTGTTGTGTGGAGTGTACCTCCACTACTCACATCTCTGATACAGATATTTCACTGTAGTACCTCTTAAGGGTATATTTACCTCAATCTCCACATAGAATGGAGTATTCTTCTCTGCACCAGTGATGCTCTGGATCACAGGACTGGCCGTAACAGACTCACGTTTCCATTGATGCCATTCTAATTTTTGTGTGCCATCCAATGTCCACACAGAAAAAGAGTGTGTGTCTATGGAAAGACTCCAGCTTCTGAATATCAATTTAATACAAATACCATTCTCAGTTCTAAAAGAGGAGCAACTGTAGGGATACTTGACGGACTCAGATCTGGAAAACCTGATTCGCAAAGGTGGAAGATTCTTCCAACTACAGACATTGCTTCCTTCACTCTGATCCAGCATTCCAACATCGTATATCAAACTGCCATCTTCTTGACGACTTATTCTAGCCAAGGCAAATATACAGTCACGATGATCATCCAACACAAACTCTACACGTCTATGAATGTATTCAGGTATTGGAAGCCTCCATAAAAAACGGTGATAGCTGTAAACCCAGAGACCAAGGTAACTATTACGGTATATAACAAGTGAATTGCAGAGGATACGCTGATGGAGACATTGCGATGAGGTTGCACAAGAAAATTGGTCTTCAGTCGTGATGAGGTTGCACAAGAAAATTGCGAGTTCCGCAACCGATTGTTGAAATATTAATTTCACGTGCACATTTATTTTTACAAAACAATTGAGGAAAACCGCCAACTTCCATCGGACCGCTTTTGCTAAAGGACTGGCATTCCCTCAAACTCACCCGATGCAATCACTTTTTGACGCGTGTTCCTCTGTACATTTTCAAAATAGCTTTTCATCGGGACATTACGTTCAGCAAATAAGGGGCGCCCGACATTGTTCTGAACCGTTCGATTCAAAGGATGGTGGATGTCTGTCCGATTAATCTAAAGCTGCATTCAGGGATGACATTGCGTGAAGTTTTTGGTTGACTTCCAGTAAAACATAAACGAAATTAAATGTGTTTGTAGAGTATTGGTAAAAGTTTTAATTTTTAATGTCTTTTGTGGTGGAGATTTTGTAATAAGGAGGAGTGTATAATGAATTTCTTTTGAAGAATATGTGAAGTGAGTGAAACGCGCAGCAGCGCTGATATATGATTTTTTTTATAGCAGTATATGTAAAAGTTTTTTCTACAACAGTGAATGTAAAAGAGATTTTTACACACAACAGTCTAAAATCTCAAGAGGAGACAAAGTAATGTTTTCTGTTGTTGAAATGTTTTTTTTGGTGAATCCCTCTGAGAGAGAGAATGAATTTTGTATCAGGAATTTCATTTTAATGAATACAAAGCTTTTGTGGGTGTATGTAATACTCTGTTCTCAGAAATCAGTAATAACTTCCCAGTGTTAAGATCCTGGAGATAAACAGAGCGTTGTCTCCGTGTTCAGTTAATTTGTTTTTAGAATTTTACCAGAAAAATTCCCAACAGTGGTATCAGAGCTTGTCCAGGCTCTTTGAAGGTGTCAAAGAAGCTGAAGGAAGGAGTTTTTTGCTGCAACAACTTCTTCAATAGAGTGAAGTCTCAGGCAAAAGAATCCAAGGTATTTCTCAAAGTTTTTTTGTGTTCCTGCTGTTGAAGACAGTCAGTGTTTTTTTTTAATATACAGTCAAGGATTTAGAAGCATAGCTGAGAATGCAAGGAATGACCAGCACCAGCACTAGTATGGGTATTTTTAATACTCAGCTCCCACAGTTTAATGGGAAAAAATATGACTATTGGGAAATAACCATGAGAGCCCTGTTTGCCTCACAAGATTTATGGGAATTAGTTGAAGATGGTTTTGAAGAATCAGCAGATGAAAATGAGTTTAATAGGTTAACTCAGGCAGGGAAAGATCTATTGAAGAGCAATAGGAAGAAGGATTCAAAAGCCCTTGTGTTTTTGTATCAAGCAATGGACCAGAGTGTGTTTCCAAGGATAGCAGCAGCTAAGACATCCAAAGAAGCATGGAAAACTCTCAAGACAACCTATCAAGGCATGGAGAAAGTGAAGACAACAAAACTACAGTTGCTGAGGAAAGATTTTGAGAATCTATGCATGAAGGAGTCAGACAAATTGACTCATTATTCACACATGTAATTGGTTTGGTCACACAGATAAGGACTCATGGAGAAGTTCTTGAAGAAAGGAGGATTGTGGAGAAACTGTTGAGGGTCCTACCCTCAAAGTTTGATGTGATTGTCACCACCATAGAAGAGACAAAGGATCTCTCAAACTTTTCAGTTGATAAACTTCATGCATCACTAATAACACATGAGCAGAGGTTGAGTAGAAATGAAAACTCATCTCTAGAGCAAGCCTTCAAGACCCATATGTCCTTTGAAAGAGGAAGAGGTCAAGGTAGAGTAAACAAGAGAGGAAGAGGAAGAAGCCAAAACAGAGGTGGAAGAAACAGTGCAGCAAATGCTCAAGGAAGAGGTAGCAATCCAAATCAGAACCAAGGCTAAGGCAACAACCAACAAAGAGGACAACATCATGCTCAAGGACAAAGGTATGAAAAATCCAATGTCCAATGTTATTGCTGTAAAAAATATAGGCATTATGCAAATGAATGTAGAAAGAAGCAGCATGATATGACTAATAGATCAAGTGCAAATATCACTAGAGAAAATATTAGCCAAGATAATGTGCTTTTAGCTTGTAACATGGCTGAAACAAACAGTGATGATATATGGTTTCTAGATTCCGGTTGTAGTAACCATATGATAGGAAACATAGCCTTGTTTTCTAAATTAGATTAAAATGTGAAATCACAAGTCACACTTGGGACTGATAGTAAAATTTCTGTTATGGGAAAAGGAGAAGTAAAAATATTTACAAAGAAAGGTGAAAAGAAAACCATAGCAGATGTCTATTATGTTCCTGGAATGAGATGTAACCTCTTGAGTATTGGACAGCTTGTTCAAAAGGGGTACAATGTTTTCTTTGTGAATGATGTATGCACCATCATGGATAGAGCACCCATCAAACGATGCATTGTTGAAGTGAAGATGACGAGGAACAGGATGTTCCCTCTCAGGATAAGGGCAGATTTGAAAAACAAAGAAGTAATTGCAGCAGTTACCCAAGAGGCTTTCCAAAGCATACCAAAGGATGAAAATTGGTTGTGGCACTTGACATTTGGACATCTCAACTTTGGAGGTCTTAACTTGTTGAGTAGAAAAGGAATGGTAAGAGGATTACCATTGATAGACAAGCCAGACAACCTTTGTGAAGGTTGTATCTTGGGGAAACAACACAGAGAGAGTTTTCCATCCGGGAAAAGCATAAAGGCAAAAACACCCTTAGAAATTGTCCACTCAGATTTATGTGGACCAATGCAAACTCCATCATTAGTAGGCAACCAATATTTTTTAATATTCATTGATCATTTCACCAGAAAGACTTGGGTTTATTTCCTAAAGAACAAAAGTGAAGTGTTTGAAAAATTTCGAAATTTCAAAGCACTTGTAGAAAACCAAAGCAGACTGCATATCAAAGTTTTAAGAACTGATAGAGGAGGTGAGTATGTCTCCAAGGAATTCCTACGGTTTTGTAGAGAAAATGGAATACACAAACAGTTTACAGCTAGGTACACCCTGCAGCAAAATGGAGTTGGTGAAAGGAAGAATAGGACCATCATGGATATGACAAGGAGCATGTTGAAGGCAAAGCATTTGCCAAATGATTATTGGGCTGAAGCTGTACATTGTGCAGTGTATATTTTGAATAGGTGTCCTACAATAGCTGTGATGAACAAAGTGCCGGAAGAAGCATGGAGTGGGAGAAAGCAAGGAGTCACCCACATGAAAGTTTTTGGTTGTGTGGCTTATGCACACATTCCAGATCAGCTAAGGAGGAAGTTGGACAGCAAAGGGGAGAAATGTATTTTCATTGGATACAGTGAGGAATCCAAAGCTTACAGGTTGTATATCCCATCTACCAAGAAGTTTTTTGTGAGCAGAGATGTTCAATTCATTGAGGAGGAAGCTTGGGATGTAAGCATAGAGAAAACAGTTAATGTTAAAAACTGTTTGTTTCATGATGAAGATGATGAAGAGATGGCTGAAATATATCCCCAAACAGCAGTGCCAACACAAGGACAGTAAAGGACACCCTTGAGGAGAAATGAAAGTGCTTCTCCAAGCACACCACAAGGAGGAAATTCAAGTGCGTCTTCAAGCACTTGCATACCAAATGAAAGAGGTAAGAAATTCAGAAATTTAAGTGATATTTATGATGAAGGAATGAATTCATTGTTTTCTTTGTATTGTCATGTTGATGACCCTATTCATTTCAAAGATGCAATTAAAGACAAGAAATGGATAGAAGCTATGGATGAGGAGATGAATACCATAGAAAGAAACAAGACATGGGATTTAGTTGAGCTACCAAAAGGAAAAGAAGTCATTGGAGTCAAATGGGTCTACAAGACCAAGAGTAATGCTGAAAGCAAAATAGAAAGACACAAGGCAAGACTGGTTGTCAAAGGATACAAGCAGCAGTATGGGAGAGATTATGAGGAAAATTTCGCATAGGTTGCAAGAATGGAAACCGTGAGAGCAGTGCTGTCCATAGCAGCACAAAACAAGTGGAAAGTTTACCAAATGGACGCGAAGTCAGCATTCCTGAATGGAGTGTGAATGGAAGAGGTTTACATTGAACAACCTCCATGCTATGAGAAGAAAGGCCAAGAGCACAAAGTGTGTAGATTGAAGAAAGTTCTTTATGGGTTGAAGCAAGCACCAAGAACGTGGTACAGTAGGATAGATTCCTATCTACTGGAAAATGGATTCGACAAATGTGAGGGAGAACCCACCATCTACATCAAAGAAAAGGATGGTAAATTACTAATTGTTGTGTTGTATGTTGATGATGTTATCTTCACATGTAATGATGAATATCTCATTGAAAATTTCAAAGCGGTCATGTTAACGGGAAAAGTGTCTACTCAGAACACCCCTATCCCACTAAGGTGTGACAGTACCTTAGAAACAAACAAGGAAAACTACTTTCGTATTATTCTTTATGAACTATAAACGAAGAGGAATAGGATGAACCAACCTGTGTCTTGCGCTAGTCCTTTGATCCAATCTCTCTCCTCTTTGACAGCTTCCAGCTACCTGCTCCTTTACTTGCCGAGCTTCACCAAGTTCCTGCAAGATCACAGAAGAGGAAAACTACACAAAGACATGGATTTACATTCATAAATAGCTTAGGATCAGATTTAAGCTAAACATGCAAATATAACAAAACATCATTGATACACAAGCATGTAGGAGAAACTCAAATAGTTTTATTGATATAACAAGAAGGTCCAGGAGGAGTTACAACCGATGATTCCTGATCCAGCATCAACCCCCCAGCAAAGGAATCCCCTCTTCACCTCCAACAAAGCATAAATCACCCAATAGACTGATCTCTATCTCAAAACCAACAACAATTCTCTGCAATGTACAAAATTCCAGCCTCTGGATCTCTGGGATGAGGGATCCATATATAGATGTATGCAAAGAGGATGAGTCAGCTTATGATTTGACTAGTGGCCTCTCTCTGTTAGTTCTTGCTTCCACTTGGAGACTGAGAGCCTCTTACTCATCCTTGGTCGAACTCAGTGAGGCAAGTGTCATTGGGGAAGATTCTGGAAGCTTCCATTGTCTGTCCACCTCGCGGAATGACACTGCCATTTGTCATTTCCCGCTTAGCGCACCCTGGTAGTGCATTTAGGTGCATTGCAACGCACCTAGCTAGTGTAATGGGGTGCTATGCAACACAGCTAGCTAGTGGAGTAGCTGAAATGATCCTGATTTGACTGATTCTGAGCAGTTTCTGGAGGAGAACTTCTGGGAGAAGCTGTAATTGGTTGACCTTGTTCTTCTAGGGGTAGGAACAACACTTTTAGGGACTTAGGATCCCTTGGTTTATGGACATTTCATGCTTAGAGTTGTAAGGCACAAAAATGTCTATAACAGTTGCCCCCTAAAGTATGAGGCCGTTTATCGAGTGAAATGCTTTATTAGGAGGATCTGAAGTTCTTTCAATGCTGGGAGGAGACCTATAATAAGATACAATACAATACATTATCTTCATACTGTTTTCATGATCTAGCTGAGGCGGGCATTCCCATGCTCAGCTTTATAAATTCATTTTTATGTACACAGGACAAACAATCGTCTGATGGTAGACTGATGATTCTGATGAAGTCATCATCCTTTTGGTAGGATGATTATCTGTGCTGCAATGATGTACATGTCAATGTTTTTATTTTTCCCTGAATATATATCACAGCTCGGATGGATGAAACTAGATCCGGGGTCTTCAATCTCGTCTGATCTTCACTCGAAGTACAAGTCGATCCATGTGAGAAATGTTTTGAAGTCGAACATGGAAAGACATCGCTTGATTACCAGTCGATGATGTAAACTGTTAACAAGTGCGAGAGGAATCACCGATAATGATGATGACCCTCAAGGTACTGTAGTACAATTCACGTGGTGTGAATAAATGACTTGGCGCCGAACACCACGCAAAATCTTTCGGTCGAAGGTCATTGATGTATACCTGTCGCCGGAAGTGAGAAACTTGCCATTGAGGCATGCAAGCTTCAAAGTACTGAATGGGGTGTTCCTAGATCAATTTCTTGGATAATGAGATGATGTCGACAAGAAGCGATCCGTCAAAGGAGGGCCTTGATGAATCCCACATCAATGACACGCAACGGAGCAAATGATTTTGATGGAGGTGAAAACGATCTGATGATATATGGTTCAGGATGGTGGTCATGAAGGAATGAAGTATAATGTATGGTAGTGGATGGAACACGGGTGAATTCTCTGGATGACTTCTCTTGAACATGTCGGTGACACTTATGTAATGGGTTGGTAGCATTTACCCCAAATGTGGATGGTATGGCGTGACCATGGTGATGTGACCGGTGAATGGAACAACCCAACCCGACTCAGGCACGGAGTGGAAGTGTCATGTTCAAGAGCGACTTGCTACCAATAAATATTCTTTGAGTTTCTTCCCAATTTTTCCCCAGTCATTGCTGACCAATACCTCTTTATTTTTGTCAAGCTTGAGGAGGATAACATATGCTTGTTCTATAATTTGCCCTTCGGGCAAACCCATCGCTATGTTTTAACGAGCCTAGTGATAGTGAAACTCGTTCTCGTCTAAAGACAAGTTTGTCGCTATTAATCTTTTTTAACGAGTTTAATGACAAAGATAACTCGGTCCTTTTCATTTTTAGAGATTCTGAACAGACACGTAAAGGTAACTCCGAAATTCCTTTTTCGTCATCTAATCCCTTAAGTCCGAAAAAGTATAAAACAATACAGAAGGGATGAATTTTCGATAGTTTTAACGAGCCGAACAAAACAAGCGCTCGATCTTTTTGTGCAATAATCCCTCAGGTCCAAAAAGATTAAAATCTAGAGGAGGGATAGCACTTCCGGTCGCTTTAACGAGCTGGAGGGCCAAAACTCGGAAATCTTTTCATATTTTACGAGTCAGTTGAAAAGAGATTAAAGAAGACTCGTTTTTTGAGGAACGAGTGATAAAATGGGTAGCAGCTGATTCCAGGTAAGGGTTGGAATTTTCCAATCACGACAGTGTCACAAGGATGGCTAGTGAAATCACTCTTCGTAGCTGTTCCTCAAAATGGGTAAACAATCAAATGGAGGTGAATGATCGGCCAATGGAAAAGTGGAGGTGATGGTGCAAACACGACCAAGGCTTTAATGGATGAAATGCTTCATTCACGGTGGTTATTTACCGGGGAATAGTTCATTTTTTAATGAGCTTAAACGCAGGTGGAAACATTTGCTCATGTCTTATGTTTATTTTTTAACGAGCTTGAACTATGCGCTAAAACTGCTTGATTAATCCAGTCATATGATAAGAATGTCTCATATAAATTTGGCAATTTTTAGAGTTTTGCCCCACATCCTTTCTTTATGCAAGTTAGGTGACGACTAATCCTACGAGTTTAAATGGTTAGAGGTCCTAAAAATTTAAAAAATAAATAGCCGCCCCTCGCTTGCACTCCAAAAGGTTTGCATGCCCCCAGGTATAAAATATGGTTTCAAAGTTACCCCTCAATTTGCAGACAAAACATTTGTTCTATCGGGAAAGGCCTTCCTCTTACAGGTTACCCAAAGATTGTTCTATTCGCGGTGTAAACAAAACACTTCTTCGGCGATGTCTACCAAGATAAACAAAGGTGAGTGACGACGTCCGCCAACTTACATAACTTTGACAAGAGAATCTTATTCTAGAATAACCCCTCTTCCACCGACGGACGGGGTACAGACTAGTCATATTCTCCCGTGGAAACCTACCCTATACCCGAAGTTTTCCTACCGAAGCAGACCAGGACGCATGCCCCCTGGGTTTCAGTCGTATCCCCCCGAATTACTCGCGCTCATCGGGAGGACGGACTGGGGATTGAGACATTTCTTGCGTGAAGAGACAATTTAGGGATGGTATATGACTATTTGCGATGCGTGATCCGGGAAATGAAAGCTGGTCCACGAGCTTGACCACTCTTCCTTCATGCGGAAAAAACATTACTCTAAAGAGTGAGGAGACGATGGCTCCCATGCAATAAATATAGTCTCGTCCATGGAGTAGGTTATAATCCAAGCGTCCTTGAACAACCATTACGTTCATTTGAACTGTCTTCCTTCTCAATGTTATGGGCACATCGGGAAGGATCCCTAAAGGTCGACTGGTTCCTTTATCAAAGCTTGTTAGATTTCTCATCTCAGGAAAAAGTGATGGCGAACCAAACCCTTTCTAAGCAGTAGAGGAAAGGATACTCACAGAAGCCCCCTCATCTATGATGGTACGAGCCATGACCATTCTATATATTTGAACGATAATTCAAAATCGTATGCTTACTGGCAAATGGGGTTTGCCTAGTTGATTCCAGTCGAAGGAGACAACTAGGTTGCTTGGAGGTGGGGCCGAGTAGACGGCCGGGTATGGCTCTGACGAACTTCCCTCCTGCGGTAAAGGAATGGGTAGATTTCCCTCATATTCGTTGGAGTCTGTGTTGATGAAGAGAATTTGGACGGTGTCATCCTTGTTCTCTTCAGTGACTGTATCATCCAAAGATAAAACCTCTGAAGGCAAGACCGAGTCAACTACCGCCTTGACCTTTTGACTTTCGTCTGGTATGGATTCAGATGGTTTATCTTCGATGATAGGCGCTTCAGCCGACCACTTGAGCGGGCCAGCTGGATTGTCAACTAGCGACGGACTCGGCAAGAGTTTTTTATATTTGATGAGCCCCAACAATGTACAATTATTTGGGCTCATTCAACTTCCTAATTTGACTTAATCCACCATTCTCATTAGTTTATTGCATGTTTTTTATTATATTTGTGTTAATAGAGTGAATTTGGTTAGTCATTATGCCAACAAGTCTAATGGGTGCTTTGTGTAGCCTTTTTGGTCAACTTCGAGACAAAATGGAAGGTCTTAATGAGCACTTGGCAGCCAAATTCGTGGGAGAACAAGCTATAGGATTTGTATGAAGGTGTCCCCCTCATTTATGGGCCCTTACCTCGAATTCTCCACCATCAGCTCGGAGTTCAAAGGCCACCAAATCAATGAGCACAAGGGCAGCCAAGCAAGTCAAGTAGGATTGCTGTTAACTACAAGTCTTGGGCAGCCAAGTCCCTAACTTTTAGGAGGACTGTTGGGTCCTCAAATTGTATAAATAAGAGGGCTTGGGGCCTCATTTTGGGTTAGCTAGTGGTTAGTCATTTTTGTAGCCAGTTAGTCATTTTGTTTTAGCCATTAGTTAGCTAGTTTGTAGTTCGATTTTTATGCAGTAGATTAGCTTTGCTTTCAGCTCATGCCCAAGTTCTTCTTGTGGACAGTTTTGATGTAACTTTTCATTTCTTGATTAATAAAGATGGATCTAGCTTTGCACCAGCTCTAAATCGCTCTTGGGAGGCTGTAGTTCTTGGGGTTGGGCCCATCTCAAGCGCCCAGTACCTCCCTTGTTTATATTTATGTGTTTGTTGCGTTCTTGAAATAAAATCTTCTCTTTAGAGTTACATCTTGCTTTATTATTTAGATTTCTTTTGATGGTTAAAGTAGCTGTTTATGTTAGCATATATTGATAGGATATTGACAAGGAAAAGCTCTACAAAAAGGCCATCAAGTAACTTGGATCTCACCTCTCCCTCAGTGGGATAATGAGTTGGGACCAATGTAACCTTGCTGCCCACAAAAACAATTTCTTTGCTTCACCATGCAATCATTAGTGTTTGAATCTCATTTGCAGAACTCGATATCAGTTTGGATGCATGTTTAGGTTTATAATCACTTAGTTTCATAGTTGTTTCACATGGTTTCACTACAAATAAACTTCTGTTCATTTCCTTTGCTGTTAGGTCAGATTAGAGTAAAGTAACTAGGTCATAGGTTTTATAACTAGATCTTCGTTTTCTTGCATGTCTTTGTTGGTTCAGTTGTAAACACTATGCAGGGCACCTTCATCACCTCCTCGTTCATCTAAGCCTCGTCCAGATTAGCTTCTCCATCACCAAGTCGGTTCCCTCATCTCCCATCTTCTCTTTTGCCAAGTAACCTTACCTTCTTCCCCATTGTTGTCTCAACCACCTTCAAGCCAAGTCATCTTTCCACATCACCTCACCACTCCATCATCAGTTCCTGGGTCACTTCAGACCCCCATCCTACCTCCATAACCATCCATGCATCTTCCATCAACCATCCATCCTCAAACATCCCATTTCAGAACATCCTGTAGAAGAATTGCAGACCTTCCTGTAGAAACCCCTGCGTTTCCTATAGAATCCCCTGCAGACATCCTGTAGGAGGCCACTCACTCGGTTGCTGAGCCTCTGAATGTGAGGAACCTCTGTGGACTGATGCTAAGGATCTTTGGGGACCTCTCCTAGCCTCCCCAACCTTTCCCAAGCTTTCCTTCCTTCTGCATCACATCTGCACAACCAAACCCTAATAAGCACAAAATCACAATCACTCCATCCACTTAAAGAAAAAATATAAAACCATGTCTTTTAAGATGCAAGTAGATTAGATTCATGCATTTTCACTTATTAGAAGTAATGGAATCATTGGTAGAAGTTTCCTTCACATTCTTTGCATCATAGAGGTTAGACTAGTTAAATTAGGGTTTCCATGTTTTGATTTGCTTTCAGTTCATTTTTGCCGAGTAGATTAGTCTTGTTTGAGCTAGCTTTCGTCCATCATTTAACAAGCTTCTTCTGAGAGCCTATAGAAGTTGGCTTGAGCCCTAGCGGACTTGTGCCATCTAACCAAGTGACAGCTGCGACAAGAGCTAGTACTTGTGCATACAGCACCGTCGCTTCCAAGTTTGTACGAACTACCGGGTTGATAAAATTAAGAGACAGGAAGCCCCAGGAGTTGTAACATTATTGCTACAATACTGGAGCTCACCAATATTCAGGAGGAAGTCGTAACGGTGAAACCGGACGATCATCCAAAAATATTTTCGCTTCGTCTAAGAAGGGACAACGATGGACGGCATGATTGCCTTCGCACAGTTTATAGGGAAATCTAGCTTTCCCTCTTTGTCCCGGGGCTTCACTTTCGCTAGTTGACGGTGTGCTTTCAACATGATCACCAGAGGTTGATGACACCGGATTGTGCAAACGAGGAGACCAATCCTTTAGTATCCGAGGGATGCAAGGACAATCTCTGTGAAAGTGGTCTCCTTTGCAAATGACACATGGCGATTTAGGCCTGGTTGGTGCAGTGTGTGGATTTCCGTTAGACGACACTCGTTTTCCCCCATTCACCTTTGGATCCTTCTTCTTCTTCTCTTTCTTCTTCTTCTCCTTCTTCTCCTTAGGAACTTGACTTTTGGCTTTGCCAGCCCTATCAAGCGAAGAGGAAGGTGGAGAGGAAGAATTAGAGGAAGTAGACGGTTGGTGGGCAACTCTGGACTTGTCTAATTGCTGATTCGATTGTTCAGGAACAGTGGTGTTCTGAACGAAATTGGTTGAGAAGAGCCATACTAGCAAGCTAATTGTCAGTCCTGGAAGCGACAATGTGGCCATATGGGGTGCACCAACATCTCCCCAAGAGGAGGAGGGACTAGGATTTCCACCAAGGGGAATTCCTTGGTTGGTAGAATCCATTTTCTCAACCTAATATCAACGTAGGAAAAGGGTATGAATATTCCGTTTAAAATAAATTTTAAGATGCTTTGACACAACTTGTTTTTTCAGTTTTTAAGAGTCGAGAAAAAACAAAAGATGACTCTAGTCTCCTTCGATTTTTAATGAGCCTGAAGTGACAAGTGCTCAGATGGACCTTTTCCGTTAAGGAGTCTGAAAAGGAACAAAAGGGACTGCTCTGGAGATCTAGGTAGAGGGAGTACCAAACCAATCGCAAAACTGCAGAATACTTTTTACGGTACAGCAATCAATCTTCCCGAATGTTGTGTTCGGTGCATTGCGATCAGTAGGACAGCCGACACGGCTTCCTATGGATAAAAGGTTTTAAGCCTATAGGGGTCTCCCAATATATACTCGACGGTACGTGGGAGCACAAGTCCGTACTGGCACTTATCGTCTCAAAGTGGAGGAATCACCCAACCATCAGTGAGGACAACAGTTACCAGGCTTTACGACACCGGAATACGTCTCTAGCCTAGACCTCTAAATGTTGTGCGTTAAGTTCCAAAGCGCTGGTAGATTCATTCAATTTATTTTAAGTTGATCTTTCTTAGAAGTTTGCCTTTTGGGATCACCACGAGATTTAGATGTAATTCCTAAAATTCAATCTAAAGATGATAAGCAAGATTTTATCTCTTTTCAGCAATGAAAATCCTAGCTACAAGGGGAAAAGAAAGACACAATCTTTTCTCAAAGAGCAAAGAGCACACTGTAAATGCACTTTTCCTAAATCAAGCCAAAAAGACTATCAATATGCAAATGCACATATGCATGTATTTGTTTTCACTTTCTTAATATTGATGCCTAAAAAGAAAGTTGATGTACAAATCTGAATTTGCTTTCAAGTGAAAAACACAAACAAGCTTATTTTCAAAATCAAAAGGTAGAGAAGATTACGACACTTTATGATTTTGAAATAAACACTCGTTTCGACACTAGAAGGTGACAAATTCAAACCAAAGACAAAAGTAAAAGCATAATCGACTGTCAACAGAAAATAAACTTTCTCCTAAGATTAAAATCGACACTTGCGACAGATCTAAATCCAAGGACGACAGTATGACTGTTCTACTCTTTCAATGGAAAACTGTAAATGATGTAACAAACACACAAAGAACATCTACAGTATTTTGTACAAAGGAGGCGGAATTAAGGCAAAGAAAAGGGGTTTTTAAACAGACACACACTGATTACAAGCTGCAAAAATCAGAGATAAAACTGAAAAAATGAAGCAAAGAACCTTAGCTGCACAAGGCTAGGCTAATCAGCGCACCTGTTACACAGAGAAACTGGATTGCAGCGCAGGTAGCCCTCTCGGGAACTGCGTTGAAATGCAGAATCTCTTCACAGAGCCTCTGCTGGGGCAGAAATGAGACTTCTATCCGGGTTCTGGGTTACGGTTTGCAGTTTAATCTATGGATTTTGGCCAAGTAAAAGCAATCAGTAATGCACAATCAAAGGGTGGATTTAAAGGAGGTCTAAGAGCTATCACAAAGGGTAATCAGATCATTTGTGAATCAACTGTTCAAATCATAAACAAATCCAGTGAATGGATTGAAGTAGCAGATGTCTACTTTGCATTGATAATGGCAAATGCAGTTCGATTGCTACTTCTGTGTTTATGAAACAAACAACAAGAGAAACACAAACAAACTAACTAGACACGCTCCCCAGCGGAGTCGCCATTTTGTTAACGGGAAAAGTGTCTACTCAGAACGCCCCTATCCCACTAAGGTGTGGCAGTACCTTAGAAACAAACAAGGAAAACTACTTTCATCTTCTTCTTTATGAACTATAAACGACGAGGAATAGGATGAACCAACCTGTGTCTTGCGCTAGTCCTTTGATCCAATCTCTCTCCTCTTTGACAACTTCCAGCTACCTGCTCCTTTACTTGCCGAGCTTCACCAAGTTCCTGCAAGATCACAGAAGAGGAAAACTACACAAAGACATGGATTTACATTCATAAATAGCTTAGGATCAGATTTAAGCTAAACATGCAAATATAACAAAACATCATTGATACACAAGCATGTAGGAGAAACTCAAATAGTTTTATTGATATAACAAGAAGGTCCAGGAGGAGTTACAACCGATGATTCCTGATCCAGCATCAACCCCCTAGCAAAGGAATCCCCTCTTCACCTCCAACAAAGCATAAATCACCCAATACACTAATCTCTATCTTAAAACCAACAACAATTCTCTGCAATGTACAAAATTCCAGCCTCTGGATCTCTGGGATGAGGGATCCATATATAGATGTATGCAAAGAGGATGAGTCAGCTTATGATTTGACTAGTGGCCTCTTTCTGTCAGTTCTTGCTTCCACTTGGAGACTGATAGCCTCTTACTCATCCTTGGTCAAACTCAGTGAGGCAAGTGCCATTGGGGAAGATTCTGGAAGCTTCCATTGCCTGTCCACCTCGCGGAATGACACTGCCATTTGTCATTTCCCGCTTAGCGCACCCTGGTAGTGCATTTAGGTGCGTTGCAACGCACCTAGCTAGTGTACTAGTGTGCTATGCAACGCAGCTAGCTAGTGGAGCAGCTGAAATGATCCTGATTTGACTGATTCTGAGCAGTTTCTGGTGGAGAACTTCTGGGAGAAGCTGTAATTGGTTGACCTTGTTCCTCTAGGGGTAGGGACAACACTTTTAGGGACTTAGGATCCCTTGGTTTATGGACATTTCATGCTTAGAGCTGTAAGGCACAAAAATGTCTATAACAGGTCATGAAAGAGGAATTTGAAATGACTGAGATGGGTTTGCTGAGATGCTTCTTAGGAATAGAGGTAGATCAAAATGAAAATGGGATTTTTATCTCACAGGAAAAATATGTTAATGAAGTATTGGAAATATTTAATATGCAGGACAACAAGGCAACAATCACTCCCACAGTGATGGGATTAAAACTCAGCAAAGAGGACAGCAGCAAGGATTTTGATCCTAAATTGTACAAGAGCATAGTTGGCAGCCTCATGTATTTAACTGCAACTAGGCCAGATATAATGTTTGCTGTTAGTTTAATTTCCAGATTTATGGAGAGGCCAAAAGAAGCACATTGGTAGGCAGCAAAAAGAATTCTGAGGTATGTTAAAGGTACTAAAAGGTTTGGCATTTTATATACTATCTCAGAATGTTCAGATTTAATTGGATACACTGATAGCGATTGGGCTGGAAGTGTAGATGATCAGAAAAGCACATCCGGTTATGTATTTCACATGGGTTCAAGAGCTATTTCATGTGCTTCTAAGAAACATCCTATTGTAGCATTGTCTACAGCAGAGGTAGAATATGTGGCAGCTACAATAGCAACATGTCAAGCAGTTTAGATGAGAAGGATGTTAAGGAGCTTAGGCCAAGAGCAAGCAAAAGGGTCGGTGATTTTTTGTAACAATAGCTTAGCTATTGCATTATCCAAGAATTTGGTGTTTCATAAGAGAACGAAACACATTGACACAAGGTTTCACTATATCAGGGAATTGGCAAGCAATGGAGAAATTATTTTACAACATTGCAGAACTCAGGAATAGGTAGCAGACATTCTAACAAAGCCATTGGATCAGAAGAGCTTTGAATTTTTGAGGAAGTGTTTGGGTATGATTGAATGCCCAACAGTTGAAATTAAAGGGGAGTGTTGAAATATTAATTTCACATGCGCATTTATTTTTACAAAACAGCTGAGGAAAACCACCAACCTCCATCGGACCGCTTTTGCTAAAGGACTAGTATTCCCTGAAACTCACCCGATGCAATCACTTTTTGACGCGTGTTCCTCTGTATGTTTTCAAAACAGCTTTTCATCGGGAAATAACGTTCAACAAATAAGGGGCGTCTGATATTGTTTCGAACCATTCGATTGAAAGGATGGTGGATGTCCATCCGATTAATCTAAAGCTACATTCAGGCCTGCAGGAAATGACAATGCGTGAAGTTTTTGGTTGACCGCCAGTAAAATATAAATGAAATTAAATGTGTTCATAGAGTATTGGTAAAAGTTTTAATTTTAATGTTTTTTATTTCTTACGGAGGTATGGGCCTAGTAAAAACGTATTTACGTGTTATGTTTTTTTTTTATGTATTGTATATGCATTCTAATGAAAAGGTGAAAGCGCACAGCAGTGCGAAGGAAAAGCAAGCAGTGCTTAATGTCTTTTGTGCTGGAGATTTTGTAATACGCAGGAGCGTATAATGAATTTCTTTTGAAGAATATGTGAAGTGAGTGAAACGCACAACAACGCTGAAATATGATTTTTTTTACAACAATATATGTAAAAAAAAATTTTAACAACAGCGAATGTAAAAGAGATTTTTACACACAGCAGTGTAAAATCTCAAGATGAGACAGAGTAATGTTTTCTGTTGTTGAAATGTTTTTTTTGGTGAATCCCTCTGAGAGAAACAGAATGAATTTTGTATCAGGAATTTTATTTTAATGAATACAAAGCTTTTGTGGGTGTATGTAATACTTTATTCTCAGAAATAAGTTATAACTTCCCTGTGTTAAGATCCTAGAGATAAACAGAGCATTGTCTCTGTGTTTAGTTAATTTGTTTTTAGAATTTTACCAGAAAAATTCACAACATCGACGTGCGGAAAAGAATCGACTGTTTAGTTATATGTCTCTACAGTTATTCGTTTGATGCGAATGTAAGTTGCAATACAAAAGATTGTTCGGTTGTTGTCACAATGCTTTCGCTGTCTAATCCGTCTGGGTCAGTCAGGATTATGTAGGTTTGAGAGTTGTTTTAGGTTATTATTTTTTCCCTTGAAAAAATGTTGAATTTTCTAAAGAAAAAGCTTATGACCGGAATTTTCCTGGAGAGGTGTTTTCCCATAGAAGAGATGCTCTATCCACGTAAATATTACACAAAAATAAAAATAAAAGTAAAATTTAAAATTATAATAATTATTATAATTTGAAGTAAAGATATTATGGAGAAATCACATAGAATTCATAGAGTCAACGACTTTCGAAGCTGAATTCTATGTGATTTTTCTGGAAGATCTTTACTTAACATCATCAACTACATAATGTTAAAAAAAAATTACACGGAGAGCAGAGTAGTGACTTTCGTGAAGCTGGATTTTCCAGCGACAAACTTAAAAAACACAGTGTTACTCACAGCAAAAAAAAAAAAGTAGAACAGAGCACTCTCCACCATTTTCTCCACAGAGACTCTTGTTCTCTTTTTCTCTAACTTGAAAAATGACTTTTACATGCTTCTTTATCTCAACATACAATTTTTTACATTAATGCATGACTGAACAAATAATTAATACATTGTTGTTGTTGAGTGTAGACAGTAATCACGTGGAGTGTGCGCAATGGTCACAGAATGAATGCTTGCCCATATCTATTTACCAAAATACATTAAATGCCTTAAATAAATTTTTGTATTGCTGAATGGTTTGCGCGACACTTATGTTTTCACTTCAGTCCTTCCATCTTTAAATAAAGATGCAACCTGCAAAAATACTTTTGATAAGTATGGTTGTTTTTATGGTTTTAACGCCGTGGTCAAGATTAATATTTTCAACACTACCCCTTAATCACTATTGTTGCCATTGACAATTCCCAAATAGTTTCTGAGATAAACAAAACTTTCACGTGGCAATGGATTTGTGAAGATATTAGCAAATTGATCATGTGACCTTCAGTGCTACAATACAATTTCATCATTGTTAATCAACTCTATAATAAAATGATATTTAACATCAATATGCTTGGTCCTCTTGTGAAGGACAAAATTCTTTGACAATGCAATTGCTGAGGTGTTGTCACAGAAAATAGTGGTTGTTCCCTCTTGGTCATGACGAAGATCCCTCAACATCCTTCTCATCCAAATGGTCTGACATGCTGCTGCTGTTGCTGTGACATATTCAACTTCTACTATTGACAGTGACACTATTAGCTACTTCTTGGAGGCCTATGAAATGGCTTCGCAACCCAAATGAAAAACATATCCTAACATGCTCTTTCTATCATCGACACTTCCAACCCAATCACTTTTAGTGTAACCAACCAGCCTAAAATCACTTGTTGTTGTGTACAAAATGCCATAATGTTTTTTCCTATTGACATACCTTAAAATCCTTTTCACTACTTGCCAATGTGTCTCCTTGGGTGTCTCCATAAACCTCAACACCAAACTTACTGCATACATTATATCTGGCCTAGTGGCGGTCAAATACATCAAGATGCCTATCGTGCTTTTGTATAATGTCGGATTAACATGGATGTTGCAATCTTCTTTGCTCAACTTCAACCCCATGATAGTTGGAGTTGGTGTGGGATTGTTGTTTTGCATTTTAAACCTCTTCAAAATGTCTACCACATACTTTGCTTGAGAGATTAAAATGCCATTTTCTGTTCGCTTCACTTCTATGCCCCAAAAATATCTTAACAGTCCCAATTCAATTATTTCAAATTCACTCTTCATGACTTGTTTGAAATCAACGATGAGGAAATCATCACTGCCTATAAAAATCAAGTCATCTACATATAAGGCAACAATAAGAATCTTACCATCACTCTTTGATGTAGAGAGTAGGCTCACTGTTACATTTGTCGAAACCACTGTCCAACAAGTAGGCATTTATCCTGCTATACCTTGCGTGCGGTTCTTTTTTAAGCCCATAAAGAGCTTTCCTCAACTGATACACTTTGTCTTCTTGGCCTTCTTTCTCATAACCAGACGGTTGCGTAACATACACTTCTTCTTTCAGCGCCCCATTCAAGAACGTTGATTTTACATCCATTTGATACACTCTCCATTTATGTTGTGCGACAATCGCCACAACTGCGCACACTGTTTCCATCCTCACGACTTGCGCAACCGTCTCTGCGTAATCTCTTCCATGTTGTTGCTTGTAGCGTTTGACAACTAGCCTTGCTTTGTGTCTTTCAATCTTTCTCTCAATGTTTCTTTTGGTCTTATAAACCCACTCCACTCGAATGACATGTTTTCCTTTCGGAAGGTTCACTAACTCCGATGTGTCATTCCTTTCTATTGCTTCTATTTCTTCCTCCATTGCGACAACCCATTTTCTTATTTGACTGCATCCTCAAATTGGATCGGGTCATCTACATGACAAAACTAGGAAAATAAGGAATTCATGCCAATGCTACTATAAACTTCATCTTGCTCATAAATTTCATTTAAATTTCTGAATTTTGGTTTTCTTGTGCTTGCTGAAGATGGGCTTGACATGTCACTTGGTGTTACGCTTTGCGGTGTGCTTGGAGAATCACTTGCTTGGTTGCGTGAAGTTGTCCTATTATTTGTTGATGGTGTTGCTTGCTGCCTGGTTTGTTGCGCTCGAATAGGAGTAGAGGGAGTCACTGTTGAGGAATTATCTGTTGCTGTTAACTCCTCTTTTTCCTCATGTGGAATACATGCTTTGAAATTGACTCTCTTCTAAAATTCCATCCCATGCTTCCTCTTCAATAAACTGCACATCTATGCTAATTATGACCTTCTTGGTTAATGGATTGTAGAGTTTGTATGCCTTGGATTCATCACTGTATCCAATAAATATACATTTCTCCCACCTTGTTGTCCAAATTCTTCCTTAACTTATTCGGGACATGTGCATATGCTAGACATCCAAAAAATCTCATGTGGGAAACACTATGCTTTCTTCCACTCGATGCTTCTTCAGGAATTATGTTCTGGATGCTTTTGGTTGGACATCTATTCAAGATATATGTTGCACAAGTGATAGATTCAACACAATAATCATTTGGAAAATGCCTTTCCTTCATCATACTCCTTGCCATTTCCATAAAGGTCCTATTATTCCTTTCGGCCACACCATTTTGCTGAGGTGTATACCTTGTTGTAAATTGCTTGTGAATTGCATGCTCCCTGCAAAATTGAAGGAAATCATTTGAGATGTATTCTCCACCTCTGTCAGTCCTGACGACTTTGATGCAGTGTCCACTTTGCTTCTCAACAAGAGCTTTGTATTAGTGAAAGCACTCAAACACTTCACTTTTTTGTTTTAGGAGATAGACCCATGTATTCCTTATGCAGTCATCTATGAAGGTCAATACATAGTGGCTGCCACTAATTGATTGTTTCTGCATTGGTCCACATAAATATGAGTGGACAATCTCCAAAGGTGCCTTGGCCCTTATTGACTTTCATACCGGAAATGTCTCTCTATGTTTCTTGCCCAAGATACATCCTTTACATAGGCTCTCCGGTTTTTCTATGAATGGCAAAACCTTCATCATGCCTTTCCTATGTAGCAAATTAAAACCTCCAAAGTTGAGATGACCAAATCTGAAATTCCATAACCAATTTTCATGTTTTACCTCTGCTTGAAAGTTGCCTTGTGTGACAGCTGCCTCTTTTCTTCCATTCTCTTGTGAGTTCATTGAGAGTTGTGCTTGTGCACCTTCTTTCTACAAATTTGATTTTAATTTTAGGGGAAACATTCTATTGTTTGTCATTTGAACCTTTGCAATCAACTATCTGTTTGGAGGTCTATCCAAAATTGTGCACACATCATTTTTGAAGAAGATATTGTAGCCCTTTTGCATGAGTTGTCCAATGCTTATGAAGTTATGTTTCAGATCAGGGACAAAGTGATCTAGGTGGATATTGGTGGCCACCTGCCAAGTCCACCTGGACCCCCACCATTGTCTTTCTCAGCATTTTCAGTTTCCTTAATCTTATCACAACTTACTATTTTTTCGGGTCCTGAACTTCCGGAGCCGTTTTGAGGCCCTAAACGACATTTTTTGGGGAATCTGAGGGCAACATGGGTCCATGGAATGGACCGATGTTTCCTGTTCCAACAATGATAGTGCTCGGATAGATCTTTCTAATGAGCTATTGTACGCGTCAAACGAAGATCATATGCCAAAGTTACGACCCCAGGAAATTGATGTACCAATTTACCCCCAAACGGGGCCCACAGTTTGGCGTTTCATCTCCTAGGATTAGGTTTTGGAATGTTAAGGGTTTTCCATTGTTTCTCAACAATAAATAGGCTTTCGAGCCTCATTGTAATACAGTTCAGAGGCATGTAGCCTTCACATCTCTTCTCAGAGATAAGCTACCATCGCCCTAGCTAGTTTATTTCCATTTCTGGTTGTAAGCATATTTCAGTATTTTCCATTAATGAAATGAAGTATTATTTCCGCTGCATCTTTGTGTATATGGTTATCTCTGTAATTTGTTGCGTTCCTATTTAAATCCGGATCAGTGGTATCAGAGCGGTCTGCTTTTTCTCTGTTTTTCTTTGCATGTCCCCAACAAGGTCGGGATATAAGGAGTTAGGGCTTGAACTGATTGAACCTTTGCAAGACCAGCCTCGCAAATCCCGACGACCTCCTATGGCGGACGAGAAGAAAGACGAGGGGGCAGGAGATCCCATCAAAATCTTGCTCGAAGAAGCCCTCGAGCGACAACAGAACGCGATGATGGACAGCTTTGCCCAGATCCTTCAGCGGCTACCCAGAAGCAACGCATCGGCTTCCAGCAGCTACTCAGGAAACGCCACACCCTTTAAGGTACAAGTTAATTTTCAAATCCCCATATTCAAGGGTCAGATAGATGCAGATGCCGTAGATAAATGGTTAAATCTGCTAGAGGGTTATTTTTCTGTTCATGAGTTTTCGAGTCGGGAAAATATTATTTTTTCTCTTCTCAAAGCAGCCCCCCACGTCAAGGACTGGTGGGAAACCTACTGCGAGTAGAAGGATGAAAGTACTGGCTCACTATTTTCAGCCACCCCCACCTGGGATTCGTTCCGGGATGCCATCAAGGAGCAGTACTACCCTGTCAGAAGCTATGAGGATGAATACATAAAGTGGACCACGGTGCGGCAGGGAAGGGACCAAGACGTGCCGGAGTTCACCAATCTTTTCCACACCCTTCGCACAAAGTTGGGTATCAAGGATTCGGAGCAACATTTGATACTCAAATACCGTGGCTGCCTGCACAAGTACATCCAGGAAGAAATACAATTCCTAAACATCCCCTCGCTCGGCGCAGCATACCGATATGCCGTCAAGGTCGAGGAGAAGTTTAAAAAAAAGAAGCGAGACTTTGGATCTACGAATCCAAAGGGGAAAGGTGCCCCTAAACCACAGAACAAAGGACAAAGCCAAGGCGGAACAGCCCAAGACAACCAGCCGAAGCCGCAAGCAAAGAACAACGCCGGGAAGCCGAGAAAGGACACTGGAAAATGGTGTGAGTTCCATAAGAGCTCCACTCACAACACAAGTGAGTGTCGGGCCAAGCAGTCACTGGTGGCTGAGCTAAAGGTTTCAGAATCAGATGCATGTTCCGACTCTGAGTCAGAACCCGATAAGGGGTACGAAAAAGGGAAGCAGATCATTGATGCGGATCCCAGCGCCACTGTTGCTACCGCAAAGATCCAGGAAAATGAACCCGAAGATCCAGAGGAGGAGGAGCGCCTCTTCCACTCCCAGATGTGGGTAAAGGGCTCCCCGATAAAGTTCATTGTTGATAGCGGGAGTCAAAAGAACCTCATTTCGGCAGAGGTCGTGAAGCGGTTGGGCTTACCGACCATAGCACATCCACAACCATACACCATTAGGTGGCTTCACCAAGGACGAGATCTTCGCGTGAGCCAGCAGTGTCACCTTCCCTACAACATCAAGCCCTTCACGGATGAGGTATTGTGTGACATTGCTCCCCTTGAAGTTTGTGATGTATTACTAGGACAACCATACTTGTGGAAGTGACATGCTGTGTATGAATCAAGGCCCCGTGCTGTCATTATTACATTGGGAAATAAGTTGTTCAGGATACCAGAGGTAGCACCACCTGCCTCCATCTCTTTGATTACTGCAAAACAATGCAGTAAGATCATTTCCAAAACCAAGAAATTTGTTTTCCTGATGATACGCCCTCAAGGAAAGAAGAAGACAATGGCCGCGACCTCCAAACGAGGTCCCTCTGCACGACAACTACAAATGGACAAGATTGTGGAGGAGTACGAGGACATCTTCACCTCCTCAGCAGGGGTTCCTCTGCACTGTCAAGTCAAGCACTCCATTGATCTGACCCCAGGTGCGCCGCTACCCAATGGACCAATTTATCGGCGCTCCGTTCTGGAGAACGATGAAATCAAGAGGCAGATTCAGGAGCTCCTGCAGAAAGGTCACATCCGTCCGAGTTCATCGTCCTGTGGGAGTCCGATCGTGTTGGTACAGAAGAAGGATGGGACGTGGAGACTCTGTATTGACTATCGGGCGCTGAACAAGATCATTGTCCGTAATAGGTACCCGATCCCGCGGATTGATGACCTACTAGACCAACTAAAGGGGGTGAAATATTTCAGCAAGATCGATCTGAAGTCAGAATATCACCAGGTACCAATCGAACCCTCCGATGTGTGGAAGACTGCCTCCAAATCCAAGGAGGGCCTCTTCGAATGGTTGGTCATGCCTTTGGGATTGACGAATGCTCCTGCAACCTTTATGAGGCTAATGGATGACATCTTGCGGCCATTCACCAACTCCCTTGTAGTAGTATACTTGGATGACATTCTGATCTTCAGCCAGAGTTGGGAAGAGCACCTCCACCACATCCGACAGGTTCTCCAAACACTGCGGCAACACAAGCTATGTGCCAATTTGGAGAAATGCACTTTTGGCATGACCCAGGTTCAGTATCTGGGATACATCATTGATGAACGGGGGGTGCATGTCGATCTCAACAGAAGGCATTCAGGGAGTTGAAGGATTGCCTCTGCACGGCACCAGTGCTCGCGTTACCAGATTTACAAAAACCATTTTAGGTCGAGACAGATGCCTCTGACTATGCTATTAGGGCAGTGCTTACTCAACATGGATATCCAGTGGCATATCACAGTGAAACACTTTCAGACACAGTCCAGAAGTACCCCACTTATGATAAAGAGATGTATTCCATTGTACAGGCCTGCCGACAATGGAAGCATTACATTTTGGGGAAGGAAATGGTCATCCACACAGACCACCGACCTCTGCAGTTCATACAGACCCAAGGGAAATTGTAGAATGATCGCCATCAGAAGTGGTCTACATACCTGCAACAGTTTCACTTGAATATCAAGTATAAAAAGGGCAGCACCAATAATGTTGCAAATTTCCTTAGTCGACCACCGATCATGGCGCTAACCACCGTGCTCAACTCTTGTGGGCACGAGACTTCTGATTGGCCACTTCTCTACAAAAGCGACCCAGAATTCGGCCACACATACCAGACACTCTTGGAGGGTCAGCATGTTGCAGATTTTCACCTCCAGGATGCCCTATTATGCCACCTCGGTCACCTTTGTGTTCCTTCAAGCGAGCGTGCCAAGATGATTTGGGAAGCACACTACAGTCGGGCTGCTGGGCATTTCGGGGTCGAGAAAACAGTGGCAGTACTGCAAAATTATTTCTATTGGACGAATCTTCGATAGGATGTTGGGAAGTACATCCGATCATGTACTACCTGTGCCATTGCCAAACCGACCATTAAGAAGCACGGCCTCTATACCCCGTTGCCTACCCCTAGTCGGCCTTGGGAATCCATCTCCATGGATTACATGTCAGGCCTTCCTTCCACTAAACATGGAAATGACTGTGTTTTTGTGGTCGTCGACAGGTTCTCGAAGATGGCCATTATGATGGCCTGCAAGAAGAATATCACAGCAGAAGCCACTGCTAAACTCTTCTTTGAACGAGTGTGGGTGCACTTTGGGATCCCACAGTCTATCATCTCAGATCGGGATAGTCGGTTTCTCAGCACATTTTGGTCCAGTCTCTGGACAATGCTAGACACCAAACTCACGAAGTCCACAGCCTTCCATCCTCAAACTGATGGCCAGACAGAGGTTGTCAATAGGATGATTGCGCACATTCTGCGCATGTATAACTCAAAGCATCCACGCACATGGGACGAAAGCCTCCCCTATGTTCAGCGCAGCTACAACCGAGCTCTTCACAGCTCCACTGGCCATAGACCTTTTCAGGTGGGTTTGGGATTCCAGCCACTATGCCCCATTGATGTGGCCATGCCACTTGCAGCTACTCACATGAATTCAGCTCATGTCCAGTCCGAAATAGATAAGGCCACCAGCTTCATTGAGCGCATCCAACATATTCGCCAGCAGGTCCATGACATTCTTGAGAAATCAAATGCCAAGTACAAGCAGCGACATGATCAACATCGGGTGCCACACAAGTTTCAGGTGGGCGACAAAGTCTGGTTGCATTTGCAGAAGGAACGCCTTACTGGAGCCTATCGGAAATTGAGACCACTCCGATATGGTCCTTACACCATTACTAAGGCCATGGGAGACAATGCATTTGAGCTCAGAATTCCCCCATTCCTTGGCCTGCACCCAGTGTTCAATGTGGACCGCCTTCGGCCATACTTTCCACCATTGCTAGACACATCCGACATTACAGAACAACTCAAACCCACAAAATTAAATCCAGATTGCATGGAACAAGCTGCAACTGATCGGGTCATGGACACACAGATCAAGAACACTCGCCAACAGAATATCCAACTGTATCAAGTTGTCAAAGCAGGCCAACTACTTCAGCAGGGCAAGTGGCTCACCAGGGAACAAGTTCAGCAGAAGTTTCCTCATCTCATGGAGGAGCTGAACGCAATGGGGACCATTGCTTCCTAAGGGGGGAGGAATGATCCAGGTGGATATTGGTGGCCACCTGCCAAGTCCACCTGGACCCCCACCATTGTCTTTCTTGTTGGAAATAATACTGAGAGGGGGGGGGGGGGGTGAATCAGTATTATCAGATCATTAAAACTTTTCAATGCTCAAAAACATATACGCTACTTCAGTTAAGTGAACCCGCGTGTACACGCGACTGTGTCTAAAGAAACTCGCGTATATCCAGAAATCTTATGATTCAATTAGCTTATCTTCAGTAAATGCATCAGAACATTATTAACCATATTAACAGTAAACAGGTGCAGTATAGCAGAACAGATCATCACACAAAAGCCACACACATGAACACAAAGATATAAGGTGGAAACCCAATGTGGGTGAAGACCACCTGCTGCAAGTCATCTCAATCTTCTTCTTAATAAGAAAATACTTTTGCAATATTTGTACTGGTGCAGACTTATACCAGTACGGGAGCTACAACCCCCTTTGCTTTTGTACTAGCCGATCCATTTACTAGTACACAGGCTGCTACCTGCTACAATGCTCCAAAGATCTCCCTTAGCTTTTGTACTAGCTTAGATACTAGTACGTAGGTGCTTGCCTACAATCTTCTCTCCTCCAGGTACCACGTTTCATCAATTTTCAGACTGGATACACTGAAGCACAACACATAATCTGAAAGGCCACGTTTCATCCAATTTTCATACTGGACCCATAACTATCATTGAAGATAAAAACAATCATCAAACTCTGAATCACTGAAACCCTGTTAACAGCACTGTCACCAGAACACAGAGCAGACACAGAACTCTGTAATAACCATCTGACCCATCTGTAACTTCAAATATCAAGCTTTACAATGTATACGCTACTTAGATGAATCAAACCCGCGTGTATACGCGCTTTTGCCAAAGACAACCCGCGTACAGATCTAAAAATAATTTCTCATAACTTGCAGTTGTACCAGACATCAATCATACTCATAATACTTATAGAACAATACATGCATCAGTATGTAGATCTAGAATAAGCATCATAAAGATAGTTCATTTCAAACCATTTGATCCCGATCTCTCCTTAGATCTTGTTCTCCATCAACCGATGAGATCTCTCCTTAGCTCAGATCAAGCAATGCATCATCAACCCATAACCTGCATACTGGATCTAATGCTTCATCAGATATTCAAGACATTTCAGATACCTTTGCCTAATGATCTTCTTCTCCTTATATAGCCTTAGGCCTTGCTCAATACCACGAGCCAAAACCATAGAGATCCAAAACCATCAACTCAAAACTAGGGATCGACACGCCCGTCGAGACACAATGGTCCGAAACCATAGGCACAACTTCCAAGGACTAACCGCCATGGACCAAAGGTACTTTTCCACATACACGCGCTTTTGCTGAAGCCAACCTGCATGTACACGCGACTTGGGCTTAATGAACCTGCGTGTATGAACTTTCTCTTCTTCTTATAGTCTGATTATGAATTCCTTGCTGCTGACCTCTTGCCCTCTTGCTGCTGACCTTCTGCACTATGATTTGTCATCAGTGTGGTTTGCCATCAAGGACAACACTTATCTCATAATGCCAACAATCTCCCCCTTTGGACTTGATGGCAAAGCTAACTTGTCACACTTAGAACTATCATCTGATTCCTTTGAGCTGTCCTCCATCAGTCACATCTGATATCTCTTCTGAAGATTCATCCAGTTATACATAAGTGAGATATTCTTCTATGAGAGGGTTGCCATCAAGTTCAACACATGCATCATAATGCCAACAATCTCCCCCTTTGGACTTGATGGCAACAACACCAAATCACTCTCCCCCTTTGACATCAAGGGCAAAGGGTGGATCAAGATGTTCTCTTCCTTTGCTGAACATTTCGCTGTCCATACTCCCCTTGAGTATCTGTTAAAATCTCTGAATGATCTCCCCCTTTGTATATGCCAAAGTGTACCAATCTGTCAATGCTCCCCCTGAGTACATGCCAAGTCTCTGTGTTGCTGAAGTGTGTTGTTCATGCTCTTCCTGACTGTAGGCAAGATCTGCAAAAGATGTTCTTCAAGAAGAACATGACTCTCTACATCATAAAGGACCTTCCTATCACCAAATACTCATACATACATCCATCTCTCAACTAGGTGAGGATATACAAAAAAATGACTCATCCACCCAACCAAGTGGGGATACATCAAAAGTTTACATATGACAACCAATAATATTGCATCAATCATCCCAGGCATAGTGGGGAAACCAAAATAGGCCGTTACATGACCTTGACACCATGAAAGAGATACCACAAAAGAGATATATGACATAGAGACGAAAGAACTAGACCAAGACTTATGAAAGTCACCAGCAGCATCTGATTAATCACCATTCAGATCAGCAACCAAGAGATCCTTCTGTTCTCCTCTCGCCTTTGTTCCACCTGAAGCCAACAACAAATGTGAACCAGAACCAAAAGCTTTAAGATAATGCCAATAATGCATCATTGGAAGATTATGTGATCCCTCTGAACCTGTGCCAGATGATCTCTGTTAGATTCATATCAGACTTTCTGCAACCAACATCTGTCCCTGCTGATTTCCTTCAAAAACTCCATATACGCGTCTGCATCCACATAAACAAGCGTATATACGCGGATAGGCCTTATGAAACTCGCGTACAACTATTTTCATATCAGCAACCTGTAAATGTCCTGCAGCAAGGTATGTCTGAACATAGATGTCAACTCCTCCTTTTAATCATCATCATGAAATCATTCACATTACATGTGAAACCATCATAGCCACTACATCAACGTCAAGATCTACATGATCCAAGTATCATTACTTGGGAACATCTGCATCAATCAACATATGTAAGGATCAACCTATCATCATATAGATAAGAAATCATCACCATGTCTCCAACAAAGCAACTTTGAGTAGTCATCCATGTATCAACACTATGTATCTTGAGCTCAAGCTCATTTGACAAAAACTTCTTGATATCATCAACAACAACAATCCTTATCCACACGAGTGCCTGCATCATAACTGTATGATCTTTATGCATATGAAAACAGCAGTATATGAGTGACTCATCATCAAGTGAGGAAGATGTGTATTCAGCCTTGTCCTTATGAAGATCACCATGTAAGCACCATATATGCATCATCAAAGAATCAACCATAAATCTGATCTGATCATCAACTATGTAACCCCAAGAATCATATGAGATCTAATCACATCATAGCAAGATATATCATTTAGCCATATAAGAATCATCACCAAGGACTATTAACCATAATGCCAACAATGAATTATTAAAGGCATATGCTCCCCCTCAACCTGTGCCATCTGTTAGATCTGATCATGCATATATCAGCAATAAGCATCAAGGCATCATCATCATCATCAAGTTAGGATCAAAAACACTTCTAGACATCTTACAAATATCAAAACATTTTTTTACACATCCTCAGCAGACTGTAACTATTAACCAATAGAGCAAATAATGGACTGAATCATATTAGATCCTTTTTCTGATCCTGTTCCCACTGCTTTTCCTCAGACTGACATATACGCGACTTTGCAGTGTCTAACTCGCGTATATACGCGAATTCCATTTATGAAACTTGCGTATGAGTTTCAGGACACTGAAGTTTTACACCTTCAGCTTCCTCTGAGTTTATTATGTCTGTGTTGTGCTGAACCTGAGTATTTTGTGCTGTGCCACATCTTTCTGTCTGTACTTCCTTCTTCTTCCATATCTTCAAGTGTGATGTTGTTTTCTCCTTTTGGTGTGATGTCCGTCCTTTGTTCCTGCATTCCTTTGCTATATGTCCAAGCTTGTTACATGCATAACATCTAACATGTTTCATGTTCCTCCTGTAGCAATCAGCAGCTTTGTGACCAAACATATTGCAAGCAAAGCAATATCCATTAAAGTACCTTGAGTGTGATGATCTTTCTGCATGATGGTCTTGAACCCTTCTTCTTCTACATCTAGTTGCAATATGTCCAAGATTATGACATACATAACATTCAACATTATTCATAGGAGGAGTAAAGGATTTTCTTTGAGGAATCTCTTTTCTTGGTTGATGATGAGATTGATCTTTCATTTCTTTCTCTTTAAAGTTCCTTGCCTCACCTTGTGAACTAGATTCACCTTCAACAGTTTCATGGAAACCAAGACCAGTCTTGATAGCAGGAGACCTTTGACTACTAAGAATATCATCCAAGACTTTAGAACTGTCTTGAAATCGTAAAAGCTTATCCCTTTCTTCTAGTTTACCTTTCAAGATATCTACCTCAACCTGAAGCTGTTCTTCCTTTTCAATAGATTTCTTTTTCAAAACTTCTTCAGCTTTCCTTCCTTCTTCCATTTGTTCCCTTAGTTTGAGAATTTCTTTTTCTTGTTCTTCATACAGATCCTGCTGCATTTGACGAACTCGGAAGGCACATTCTAGTTGAGATTTTAAGCTGGTGACATCGTTTTCTTGTTTTGCAATATCTTGGAGTAGATCTGTATTCTGCTTCTTTGACTCTTCAAGATCTCCTTTTAGTGAGAGGATTGTAGCTTCAAGATTTTCATAGTAACTGGATCTATCTTTGAGTTTCTTGATGGTTGTGCTTCTTTCGTTGACTTCTTTTCTTAATGATGTCACTTCATGCTGCAATTTTTGACATTGGTCTTCCTTGTCCTTGAGAAGCTTTCTCACCTTGTTTCCTTCTTCTAGTTGGGCCTTTAGTTTGGTAACTTCTTCTTTGAAAGCACATTCCCTTTTGTTCAATAGATCTTGTTGATCTTTAACTTTGTCTGTAAGCCTTCTAAATACTACCTCTAATTGATACTTTTCTTGCTCACCCATAAAAGCATGTTCAGTAGTGTCACTATTACTTCCATCACTTTCACAGGGAAATATAGCAGGAACATCAGAGGATAACACATTCATACCTGATAATGATTCTGAATCTAATTCTGAATCTGATTCTGAATCTGAAGAGCTTCTTATACCTAATCCCCAATCGACTCTCCCACTGTCATAGATCTTCTGAGATGTCTTCTTCTTCTTATGAGCTTTCTTCTTAAGCTTCTTTCCCATTGTTCCACGGATCTCCTTCAAGCGATCAAGCTTCTACCAAAGGACCTGCTCTGATACCAATTGTTGGAAATAATACTGAGAGGGGGGGGGTGAATCAGTATTATCAGATCATTAAAACTTTTCAATGCTCAAAAACATATACGCTACTTCAGTTAAGTGAACCCGCGTGTACACGCGACTGTGTCTAAAGAAACTCGCGTATATCCAGAAATCTTATGATTCAGTTAGCTTATCTTCAGTAAATGCATCAGAACATTATTAACCATATTAACAGTAAACAGGTGCAGTATAGCAGAACAGATCATCACACAAAAGCCACACACATGAACACAAAGATATAAGGTGGAAACCCAATGTGGGTGAAAACCACCTGCTGCAAGTCATCTCAATCTTCTTCTTAATAAGAAAATACTTTTACAATATTTGTACTGGTGCAGACTTATACCAGTACGGGAGCTACAACCCCCTTTGCTTTTGTACTAGCCGATCCATTTACTAGTACACAGGCTGCTACCTGCTACAATGCTCCAAAGATCTCCCTTAGCTTTTGTACTAGCTTAGATACTAGTACGTAGGTGCTTGCCTACAATCTTCTCTCCTCCAGGTACCACGTTTCATCAATTTTCAGACTGGATACACTGAAGCACAACACATAATCTGAAAGGCCACGTTTCATCCAATTTTCATACTGGACCCATAACTATCATTGAAGATAAAAACAATCATCAAACTCTGAATCACTGAAACCCTGTTAACAACACTGTCACCAGAACACAGAGCAGACACAGAACTCTGTAATAACCATCTGACCCATCTGCAACTTCAAATATCAAGCTTTACAATGTATACGCTACTTAGATGAATCAAACCCGCGTGTATACGCGCTTTTGCCAAAGACAACCCGCTTACAGATCTAAAAATAATTTCTCATAACTTGCAGCTGTACCAGACATCAATCATACTCATAATACTTATAGAACAATACATGCGTCAGTATGTAGATCTAGAATACGCATCATAAAGATAGTTCATTTCAAACCATTTGATCCCGATCTCTCCTTAGATCTTGTTCTCCATCAACCGATGAGATCTCTCCTTAGCTCAGATCAAGCAATGCATCATCAACCCATAACCTACATACTGGATCTAATGCTTCATCAGATATTCAAGACATTTCAGATACCTTTGCCTAATGATCTTCTTCTCCTTATATAGCCTTAGGCCTTGCTCAATACCACGAGCCAAAACCATAGAGATCCAAAACCATCAACTCAAAACTAGGGATCGACACGCCCGTCGAGACACAATGGTCCGAAACCATAGGCACAACTTCCAAGGACTAACCGCCATGGACCAAAGGTACTTTTCCACATACACGCGCTTTTACTGAAGCCAACCTGCGTGTACACGCGACTTGGGCTTAATGAACCTGCGTGTATGAACTTTCTCTTCTTCTTATAGTCTGATTATGAATTCCTTGCTGCTGACCTCTTGCCCTCTTGCTGCTGACCTTCTGCACTATGATTTGTCATCAGTGTGGTTTGCCATCAAGGACAACACTTATCTCATAATGCCAACATTTCTCAGCATTTTCAATTTCCTTAATTGTAGCACAACTTACTATTTTTTCGGGTCCTGAACTTCCAGAGCCGTTTTGAGGCCCTAAACGACGTTTTTTAGGGAATCCGTGGGCAATATCGGTCCATGGAATGGACCGATTTTGCTCGTTCCAACAATGATAGTGCTCGGATAGATCTTTCTAATGAGCTATTGTACGTGTCAAACGGAGATCATATGCCAAAGTTACGACCCCGGGAAATTGATGTACCAATTTACCCCCAAACGGGGCCCACAGTTTGGCGTTTCATCTCCTAGGGTTAGGTTTTGGAATGTTAAGGGTTTTCCATTGTTTCTCAACAATAAATAGGCTTTCGAGCCTCATTGTAATACAGTTCAGAGGCATGTAGCCTTCACATCTCTTCTCAGAGATAAGCTACCATCGCCCTAGCTAGTTTATTTCCATTTCTGGTTGTAAGCATATTTCATTATTTTCCATTAATGAAATGAAGTATTATTTCCGCTGCATCTTTGTGTATATGGTTATCTCTGTAATTTGTTCCGTTCCTGTTTAAATCCGGATCACAAAGTAAACATTTGAGATGTACTTCTTCTCCCCCTTCTTTGTTAGGATATTAATTCTACCTTTTCCCATGACAGAGACTTTGCTATCAGTCGCTAATTTCGCTTCAGATTTCACACTTTCATCTAGATTGGAAAAAGTTTCTATGTTTCCTGACATGTGATTGCTACACCCTAAATCTAGATACCATATATCACTCTGTTTTTCTTGTGCTACATTACAAGCTAAAAACATGTTATCATGGTTCTAATTTTCTTTTGTGAAATTTACACTTGGTTTGTTACTAATGTCATATTGCTTCTTTCGACATTCAATTTCATAATGACCATACTTCTTACAGTAATGACATTGAACTTGAGATTTATCATACCTCTGATCTTGTGCTTGATTTTGGCTTGGGCCTTGACTTGTATTTTGATTGTTGCCTCTTCCACTTGAGCTTGAAGGGCTGCTTCTTCCTCTTCCTCTAGCATATGATCTTCCTCTACCTCGACCTTGACCAAATGATACTTTTGTCTTGAAGGCATGCTCCAATGAGGAGCTTTTTGCTCTATTCAGTCTATGTTCATGAGAAATCAGTGATGCATTAAGCTCATCGACTGAGAATTGTGAGAGATCCTTTGTCTCTTCTATGGCCACAACAATGGCATCAAACCTTGCTAGAAAACTTCTCAAAACTTTCTCAACTATTCTTCTTTCCTCAAGTGTCTCACCATGAAACTTGATTTTAGTAACCATCCCACTTACATGTGTAAAAAATGAGTCTACATTCTCAGACTCTTTCATACAAAGTGTTTCAAGGTCTCTTCTCAACATTTGCAGCTTTTTTTTTATTTTTGCAATGCCTTTGTAGGCTATCTGGAGGGTTTCCCATGCTTGCTTGGACTTCATTGCTGCTGCAACCCTTGGGAAAATATTTTCATTAACTGCTTGAAAAAAGTAGAAGAGGGATTTTGCATCCTTCTTCTGGTTGTCCCTTAACAAATCTCTTTCTGCTTGAGATAAGGCATTGTATGTTGTTGCATTTGCTGGTTCTTGAAAACCATTCTCCACGGAATCCCAAATGTCTTGAGAAGAGAAGCCTTCACTTTAATAGCCCAATAATGATAATTTTTTCTATTAAACTGAGGTATTTGAGGATTAGTCCAACTTGTGCTTTTTTTTTATTTCTGAGTGAAAAAAAATTTCTACTTGTTGGTAAATACGCTAAAATGCTAAAAACAATCTTTCCCTCAAAACAATTTTAACTGCTAGTAAAAACACTTGCTTTTACACTAATAGAGTTTAACCCACTCTCATACCATGTTAATTTTTTTTTTTACGCAAAGAGGCAGAGTAGTGACTTTCACGAAGCTGATATCAGGCAGCAACACAGTAATAGTTTAATTCTAAATCATGAAAATACGTTCATATGAGACTGTGGCTCATTCACCAAGTAAAACAAATGTTTTACAATGATTTACACTTCATGTTGACTAACACACATTAAACAGTCACTGTTGTTTTTAACCCACCCAGCAAAATTTGCTCCACCATAATGACTTTTACATACTTCTTTATCTCAACATACAATTTTTTACATTAATGCATGAGAGAGCAAATAATTAATACATTGTTGTTGTTGAGTGTGGACAATAATCGCCCAGGTGTTTGTGGAGTGTGGGAAAATAGTCACGGAATGAATGCTTGCCCGTATCTATTTACCAAAATATAGTAAATGCCTTAAATACTTGGTTGTGTTTCGGAATGGTTCACCCCGTACTTATGTTCTGGCTTCACCTGGTACTTCTTCTGGCTTCAGTCCTTCCATCTTCAAACAAAGATGCAATGTGAAAACCTTACATCTTCAAACAGAGAAGCAACATGCAAAAATACTTCTGACAAGTACGGTTGTTGAAATTAATATTTCCAACACAGAAGCATCCAATATGAAATTATTATAATTACATAAATTACATAAAAATGAAAAAATGAAATAAAATATAAAAATATAATTATAATTAATAATTAAACCAATATAGATCCATCTTAACTTCGGATCTACCAAAAGGTCAAATTTCTTGAGGTGCAAACCTCGTTTATAGTGAAAAGAGATTTTCTCCCAACCAATAATTGATCGAACATAAGTTAAAATAGATCTAACATAGTCTTAGTTATAATGCCCCACAAATCAGGGACAATCAAGGCTTTTGTTAGATAAGTTAAGTATTTTTGAAATTCCAATATAATTATTCTAACTTTTAAGATTAATTATATGATTAGTTTACGTTTTTAAAGTTATTTATTTTTTTTTCAATCTAAAAGGGTCAATTATATTATCATGAAAATATTGTTTACAAAATGTTTTTCAACGGCTAGGAAAGTCGGAGTATGCAGATGTTATGCTCATAGAACCATTTATTCTGATAGGCTGAATAACCTTACATGCCAAAATGGTGACAAAAATGATAGACAACCTCTGAACATTCTATCATGGAGGTGGCTATGGTGGGGGTGAAGGAGGCACTGCGAACATGCCCGATCTCTTATGCATGTGAAATTCTATATGCTCAACTCTAGCCTCCAACAAATGCAAGTGTTCATTCATTCGACAGTGGCTCTGAAAGATGTTGGCTAGATGCTCTAAGATATTATTATGAATAAATTAGATATCTTCCATGTAGGCAATGAACTCATTGTTATCCTCATATTGGTGCCCTTGAAGGGTGTCTAGGTTGGCCTGGATGCTTCTGAGTTGTTCCACGATTGAGTCCATAGTGACTGGCATGACCACACGACCATGGGAACGAACCTATTCTTGGGAAACTTTCCTTTCTTGTCCCACACTCTATGAATCTATAGACAATGGACTGTGGATGCCTGCTCGATGGCCAACCTGCCTCTGCTTCCATCTGCCTCTGTGAGGGTGGCCCTCAGATGGAGCTTGGCAGAAGGCGTGCTAAATTCTTGTACCTGAGACACAAATATTACCCCATGCTCCATGAGTTCACCACCCCCACGACCATAGACAGATAATTCCAAATTCGAACAACAAAGTGAGGGTAGACACATGATCGAGTAGCAAAACCCACAAAACACCGGGCTGCCCACATACTTGAATTTCCCAAAGCAATTCACCCAAACACTGCAACCAAAAATGGAAAGAGACTTCCTAGTCCAACCCACCCAAACTAGGACAAGCTTCAAAATATTGCTAGATAGGAAATGCAGTGAGATGTGTTTCACTCTCAAACACAACCTGCTTAGGGCCAGGACCAACAAATTGTTGTCTAGAAGGAACATTAAACACCGTGGAAAAGACAAGATATCGAGCCCCTTCGACACAGAGAAACCACCACCCGAGAACAACTCGACACACCCCTTTGCACCCGAACTACCAGGACCAGAGAAGGTTCTAACAACTAGCCCAAACTACCCAATTGGGTACTAGACATTAACCCAGAACCTCGACCCTAAAAGAACAAGAAAATGCCACCAAAAGAATTCCACTTTTAATGTGAAAGCTTCAAAAATGAACCATAATCAGAGAGTTATAAATACCAAAAAATCCCAGTGCACCAATCTGACATAGGAGCTGCTTCACAAGCCAAAGCTTGAAGTTCCATCAACACACTCATATCCCATAGGCGGGACTGTAGAACAAGAAATTTTCTCTCAAGGTTCCCAGATAAATCCCTGTGAGATAGGTAAGATGCTAATAGTTTCATGCATGACTGCCTCTACTCGTTGTTGGTTATTCTGCTCCCAGGGCGAGTTCGCATGGACAACCTAGATCAAACTCACTACCCTACACCCTTTGTTCATCTCCCAAATCAGGTCAACCTTACCCAGGAGTGCGAAGGGCATAATAACTAGGACCATCATGTCTAGAAGGATTAGAGGATGGTTTTCCCATCCCATAACACCATTATTTACTTTGAGCATGCTCACCACGTGCCAAGGGGGAAGCCCCGAGGCCAATTGGTCGTCCATTTGATCACCTCTGGCGGGGGTACGTTTTTAAAATTTTATTTTAATTATTCTATTTATATAATTTATTATTAAATATATATATAGATATATAGATATATATATTTCTCTGACAAAAATTCATAATTTTATTCAAAGAACAAAATTATATTTTTCCAGATGCTATAAAACATTCAATCATCTTAGCCAATCTCTGGTGCCCAAGAAAACAAAACTATAAAAGAGAAACACAAATAGAAAATCACATTTGGGATCTAAGTGTGAAGGCACTTAGCTACCATTTTGTGGCTTTCTTTTTCTCCACTTTTCACCAACCTCCATGATGAGGATTTGTAATTACAATAGAAATTGACTCTCTTCCACATTCACAATGAATTCTTTATCTGAATACAAACTCTCAGATGCATAGAGTCTTTTAATGTTCCCCGTCTCCTTTTCAAGGGATAATTTTTGTTTCTTTAATACTTTTGGAGCTTCAAACCATTGTTCCTGCCTGCTCAACTTCTCCTTCCACTAATATTTCTTGTGTTTTTTAATAAAAAATACTTGTATAATTCTCCATATTTTCTTCATCCTCTACTTTAGAGAGATGTTGTTATGAGAATTATCGTCCCTTTGGATTTTGGGCCTATTTTTTTTTTTGGCTCTATCTTTACCGGAGGATACATACTTTATAAATGTCCTATTTGAAGACAAATGACATATAAATGCCATGTTTTCAAAATCTAAAGGATGGGTCCTACTGTAGCGGCTACAACCATCCTACAAAATTTTTCCTTAGCTTCGTTTTGGAGCCTCCCTACCAACCTTTTGCAGTAGCATGTCTTGTCTTGTCAAGTACACAAGCTTTAGTGATTTTCTTGCAGAGGGAAAACATGTCCATTAAAGCTTGTTTCATCCTCCTCCCAGGCTCTTTCATTGGACTTGGTGCAGCTGCAGGCTGAGAAGCTCCCTCAAGAAATTGTGCAATTCTGGAGGGAAACCAACATTCCCTCCAGAAATTGCACAATTCTATCTGGTAGCCTGCTAGGCTCCAAAATTGTGCAAATTTGTCTGTCACTATTCATTGGCAAAATTACGCAATTCCTCCTTGCAGGATGGCTCAGCCCAACAATTGTGAAATTTTGGGAAGCAGTCAACTGCTCTACCTAGAAATTATGTAATCCCTCTGGGTAGCCAGCCCATCTCCCTCCCAGAAACATCCCACCAAATGTCACTTTACCTATATTGTAGCATGTGTGTCGCAACCTCAATTTTATTAAAACTCATGAACCAGACGCCCAAAGCTCATTCCTCACATTGATCATGCAACTCTGACATCCCATACTGCATCTACGAGTCGTCAGCACATTCAACTAAGTTTTTTTGGGGTAAGCCCGCTTTTCATGTCTCATGCTGCGTTTCTGGTGCTTTTTGTGTTTCGATTTGTATTAATGTTGTCTATTTGATTTCAATAAGTGCTTGATGTTGTTTTGATACATACTAGCTTGTACTAGCATTGTTTTAGTTTTTAGTAACATCTCATTGCTGTCGCATGCATGACACTATTTTTACATGAACGGTTGCCATTAGGGCAACTCGGTTCATACACTTGCATGATTTCCTATTTCTTGAATCTTGTAGTTGTAGTTTGCATGAATGATCATTCACTCTTGCTTGCACTCATCTCATCATGCATTCACGCTTCTCATGTTTTCAGTGCCCCATTGGTTGGACCGGACTGGCTTGCCCCGGACCGTACCTTTCTTGGCTAGTACTGCGCATTTCCAGAAGTGAAGGCTCTACCTTCCCTCCAAAAATTGCGTAAGTCTAAACAAGTACTGACCTCTTGGCTTGCATTGCCCAATTCTCGGAGGTAGTGTTCCACTGGCCCGAGAAACTGCGTAATGCAGTTTGCTGGTTGCATGTCACTGCTGACTAAAATTATGCATTTCACAGTTTCACTCCTCAGCAGGCTAGGCTAGACTGTGCATTGCAGAGTCCCAAAATTCAGTTAGTCTCCTGACCAAGTGACCAAGAGGTAGGCCCTCTTGATTGATTCTAACCCAAGGAAATCTTCCATAGAATGTACCTGTTGTGGCTAGACCCATTATCGGGCTAGAGAAATTCATCTGTGTCCTCACTTATAATTTTACTTCACCACAAATTGGTGACTTTGCTGGGGAGGTCCCATCATTTTGTTTATTTTGGATTTCATGATTTCATGAGAACTTTGCAAGTTTCGCATTTTCCCTTTTGTTTTGTTGCTTTTATCCTGCTTACTGGCTTAAGTCTAAAAATCATAGTAGTAGATCTGGTCCCTGTTTTGACTTTTGATTTTTATTTTTTCTTAGTTTCCTCAGACAACACGTTTAATCAGCTGACAGTCACGCCGATCAATGCGAATTTCAGAGGAACAGTCATGTCGACCAGCGTCTGGTGCTTGTTGTCAGTTAGGTAGTCACGTCGATGCCTGTAAGTGAAGATTAGGGCTTGACCCCAATCTTGGCCAGTGTGTTCTGCTCTTGTGATTTTGACCCCGTAAGACTTTTGGACCATTTTCTCCCTAACTAGAAAGTTTCATTTAGCTTGCTTTGTGTGCTTTCTTGGTTTAGCCCACCCTCTAATCTGTTAAGTCTGGACTTGTGTGAAGTTCTTTTTTATCTTTTATTTGAATCCCTCAATCAACGCTAGTTGACAATTAGGCACTCGAGCCGACAGACCATTAACACTAGTTGTATTACTGGTCAGTCGTGTCGGTCGTGCTAATCGACACTAGTTGTAGTACTGTTCAGTCACACTAGTCTCAGGGGTAAGAAAAAATCAGAATGTCTCCCATTCTAGTGCCAGTGTGTCTTGACCTTCAAACTCTCTTCTTCAATTGAATGAGTGATAGAGTCTTTGTTTGTTCTCTTATTTCAAGTGTCTCTTTTCTCTTTCCAAGCATAGATTACATTGCTTGTTTTGTCAATTGAAGCATTTATGTGTTTGGTTGGTTCGATTCAGGGAAGAAGTTGTTTCTAGTTTCATTTATCATGCCCTGGATTTGATTGATGTTGGTTTGTTCAGAATTGTGAAAATGTTCATTAAAGTGATTTATGTGAAAGGTTCATTTTGCATTTTATGAAAAGAAGAACATCATTCTAGTTTACGCAAGCGAAAATATTCTATGAGTAGTGTTATTGAGAAGCTAGAATTGCATCATCATAAGCATGGAAATGAAATGAAACTTCTTATGTTGTTATAGGAATATTAAATGCATTTAGGAGATTTATTAGTGAAAGATTTCATTCTTCGATTGTTGCATTAATATTGTGTTCTCCATCTCTCAATTAGTGATAACTTTCATCGAAGACTAAGATCTCTTTTCTCATATAGCTACATATAGGATTTTTCAGATGATAGTGGTAGGGCCTTGTAACTGAAACCTAATTCAATATCAACCATTAAAATTTATTGAATTAACCTAAGGAAGCATTGAAACTTAATGCTCGCATTTGGTGGTCTAGGCTAGTGACATGTTCCGGCGTCTTAAAACGTAACAGCTAGTGTTCACTTTGGCATTAGATAGTGCTAGTACGGACTTGTGCTCATCATACCGTCATGTATATAAAGGGAGACCCCAGTAGGTTTGCAATCCTTTATCCGTTGGAAGCCAAGTTTGCCACCTTGTAAATGTGATACAACGAACACAACATTCTAGGAGATTGCCTGTCTGTACTTCTCTGTTCGTCAGGAGGTATTATGCAGTCCATGGTTACCTGGTAATCCTTTGTGCCTAAAGTACCATGAGTAGTAATTTTTTATCTTTTCTAACTCTTTAAATTTTAAAATATCATTGAGCACTTGTCCTTTCGAGCTCGTTAATTCCAAAAGCGACTAGAATCACCTTTCATCCTTTTCTCAACTCTTAAAATATTAAAAGGCCAAGTTTTGTTTCATTGTCTTAAAATTAACTTCGCACGAAATATTCCTAGTTAAAGTTATCTTCCTTAGTGATTCTTTAGGGTTGATTCCAATGGACACATTTCTAGAGTCTACCAGTCAAGGATTCCCCTCGGATGGGAATCCTAGTCCTTTTCCTTCTTTTGGAAATGTTGGTGCTCCTTATATGGAAACGTTGTCCCTCCCTGCGTTAACCATTGGTTTACTTATATGGTTATTTTTTACCTCGGTGATCCTGAGTGTCCCAACTCCTGCCCCGCCATCTCCTTCATGCAAATCACGCGATGATGTTTCTAAGGTCGAACCCTTACCTTCTTCCCCTATTTCTTCACCTTCCTCTTCTACTTCACTTGGTGAAAGTTTGAATTCTAGTAACCAGGAGGCTAAGAAAAAGAATAAGAAAATGAAGAAGAAGAAGTCAGATAATCAAGAGGCCAACCATGTAGCTATTACTCCAAATGCACCCCTCGTCAACAAACCTTCTTATCCTTTGCGGAAGTTAAAATTCCCTTGCAGGCTGTGTAAGGGTGACCATCACCTTTGAGACTGTCCTGGCATTTCCAGAGTCTTAGAGGTATGGTCTCAAAATCTAGATTGACCATCCCCATCGACCTCTGGAGATCACGTCGATGCTGCATCCTTGGTTAACGATGGTAAGAAGAAAAAGAAGATTAGATTCCCCTATAGGTTATGTGAAGGATAGCACCTTCTTCACCTTTGTCCTCTTATGGATAAAGCTTCCAAAGTTTTGGAAAACCTTGCAGCTCCTCAACCCCAACTTCCTCTTGGTTATCAGAGGCTTTCTTCTGACCCTCTCTCGGTTGGTAAAGAGATTGATTTGGATTCATCTCTTTCTCGTCCCTATTCTTGAGCGAGACTCTCTTGTGTCTGTTCCCGACCAACCATTGGTCAAAAAGAGTGTGGAATTGGCTTCGCCTTCAATTGATCACTCTGTTCCCGAAGAGAGTGGTGATCATATTGCTCATGTTCTTCTCATCTCGTCATATTCTCATGAATCGACGAGTGACCCTCCCATCCCAATTTTTTCAGGAGAGTCCTTCTCCAATTCCCATACAGCATGGGGGCAATCATATGATACCCCCACCAAGTAGTTTTGTCCTCTCTTTTGATTGGGGTCCATTTCCTGCTTTCTGCCTCCCATCTTATGTGCCTTTCCAGATCACAGTACAAGCATATAATATGGTAGTACCTAGCACTATATTAGATGAAGGTGCATCTGTTAGCATCATGTCTTCTACTACTTGGAAAGCTTTGGGCTTCCCACAACTTGTGCCTTTCACTCAGAATCTATTGGCTTTAAACAAAGGAACCAGTCAACCCTTAGTGTTATAGACATTTTTGGGGACTACAACCCCAAGCATGAAATGTCCATAAACCAAGGGCTTCTAAGTCTCTAAAAGTATTGTTCTAACCCCTAAAGGAACAAGGTCAACAGATTACAGCTTCTCCCAGAAGTTCTCCATGAAAAACTGCTCAGAACTGGTCAAAACAGGATCATTTCAGCTGCTCGATAGGCAAAGTGTGTTTCATCTCACCTAAACACACTATGTGGGTGCGTTGAATTTCAAAAATCCCTTCTATGGGGTGCAATGGGCGAGAAGTGACAAATGGCAGTGTCATTCAGCGAGGTGGAGAGGCATGGAAACTTCCAGAAACTTCTCCTGTGACACTTGCCTCTCTGAATTCAACCAAGGATGAGTAAGAGATCATAAATATCCAAGTGGAAGCAAGAACTATCAGAGGGAAGACACTAATCAAATCACAAGCTGATTCATCTCCCTTACAGATATCTATATATGGATCCCTCATCCCAGAGATCCAGGGGGCTGGAATTTTGCATATTGTAAGGAATTGCTGTTGGTTTCTTGAGACAACATCATATTGTTGGGTGATCTAAGCTTTGTATGAGGTGAAGAGGGGCTTCCTTGGTGAGAGGATGATGGTGGGTCAGAACAACTGGTTGTAACTCCCTTGGCTCTTTCTTGTTTATCAATAAAATCTATTCAATTTTTCCTCCATACTCTTGTGTCATTTATGTTTGCTGCATTTGTATGGTCAATTTACATCTGATCCTAGATTGTTTATGATTATAGATCCATGTTCTTGTATAGTGCTATGCTACTATGATCTTATAGGTACTCTGTGAAGCTGGGCGTGCAAGGGAACAAGTAGTGAAAGACTATCAAGAGAGAGAGGAAACGAACCAGGAGATTAGCGCAAGACAGAGGTTGGTCTTCTTTGTTCTTCTCTCATCTATACTTCATAAAGGAAAAATGAAAGTAGTTTTACTTTGTTTGTTTCTAAGGTAGCTATCACACCTTAGTGGGATAAGCAGTTCTGTGTAGACACTTTTCCATGTAACAAAATGGCGACTCCGCTGGGGACAAATTAGTTAGTTTGTTATTTTCCTTGTTGTCTATTTCATAAACTTACAAACGGAGCCTGAAGTCGAGCCAGGTAGCTTTCGAACTGCATTTTCTATGCAAATGAAAAGTAGATAAATGTCGCTTCAGTCAATCTCTGGGATTTGTTTATAACTTAAACAACTGATTCACAAACTCTCTGATTGCCCCTTGTGGTAGCTCTCAGAACCTCCTTAGATCTACCCCTGATTGTTGCATTACTGATTACCATTTTCTCGACCAAAACCCATAAACTGAACTGCAAACTATGACCCGGAACCCAAGCCAAGTCTCATCTCTGGCCCAACGCAGGTACTGTTCTATGAATCTGAAATTTAGCGCACTTCCCGAGTGTAGTAGGTGCGCTGCATTTCAAATTCCCTGTGTTACAGGTGCGCTGATCAGACTAGGCATTGTTCAGTTTTGGTTCTTGTGATTCATTCTTTCTAGTTCTATTCATGAATTTTGCTGCTTGTGATCAGTATATCTCTGTTTGAAACCCCTTTTCCTTGCTGTTATTCCGCCTCCTTTGTACAAAATAACTGTAAATGTTTTTGTGTATTTGTTGAGTCATTTTCAGTTCTCCTTTGCAAAAGTAACATAATCGTACTGTCGTCCTGTTGTGGAGGTAAATCCTCTCTGTGGACAGAGAAGATCCCTACTAGCCCAGACCGGGTCTAGCAACAATCAAACAATGCTATCACGCAAATTCCTAATTGCAAATTAAAGGTGGATGATGAGAACCTGCTTGGATTCCAACGCTAATATTCATAGAAGAGACGTCGCTCTCGTTCCTTTGCTTCGGCCGGTCACAATCCCCACGATCTCCGTGATTGGACACCTGCACATGCAAAGAAAACACAAATACAAGCATAAAACCCAATAGATGCAATTATATATCAGTCAGAAAAGATATAACTCAACATCAATCATAGGACAATGAGAGTGGAACCATAATGATAGTCATCTATTATTGATAAATAACAAAGAAGAATACAACCATAGTTCTGACGTCAAATCCTCCTTTGGCTGAGTGATCAGCTACACAAATCTTGCAAAGCTTGTTGGGATAGGAAACAAGCCTCTCTCTCTTTGGGTGACAAGAATCTCCTCACTTAGATTTGGCCTTATAGGTGCAAAGAAGGCTCTTGCAGCTTCAAACTCTTGAGCTCTTGGAATTCACTATCACTATGCTGGAACTGGAACTAGCTTGCTCAAGGCATAGAGACAAGCTTTTATAGATAGAGAGGAAAGAGATAAGATCAACCACATTATTCATGGGATTGGATTTATCACTTGGAGCTTCCATGGAAGGTGGCAAACCACTTCCCTTCTATGGAGATTTGAAGCCAAACCATCTTAGCTCAACATAGATTTAGTTGGTGAATGGGTTAAGGAGAACCTTCAGAAGCTTTTTCGTTGAAAACTTTACTCAATTCGGTTGGCGTGAGTGCGGCTCTAAGACAGAGCGCCAATGGCGCGCCCTTTTTAGAAGATTTCCCTCATTGGCGCGGGCAGTGAACTGTGGACTCGCGCTAATGCAAAAAGAGCTGTTTTCATGGATATTCTGCAGGAGATGTCTTCAGGGCATATGAAGCTCATACTTAGAGGAATATGATGAAAATGGTTTTAGGTCATGTCACTTCTCACAGGTCCCGGAATGAGTCCTCTAGTGTGCGGGAGAGGGGTAACAGGGACGGTGACAAACGGTGACAAATTACTGTGTAACACGTCCTTTGATTTGAAAGCGTCACAAGTGTCATTTTCAGGCATAGGAAAGAGTTTGCTTGTTGTAGATAGTCGATTATCCTGTTACTATTGTATTTGGTTTGAATTTGTAATTTTTCTAGTGTCAAAAATAAGTATTCATTTCCAAATCATAAGGTGTTGTGATTGCCTCCATTTTTGATTTCGAAAAGAAACTTTTTGATAACTACCGCTTGAAAAGTAATTCAGATTTGTGCATCAACTTTCTTTTTACCATTTACATACTAAGAAAGTCGAAAACAAATACATGCATGTGCATTTGCATTTAGACTGTATAATTGGTTTGATTTAGGACAGTGCATTTAGAGTGTGCTCTTTGCTCTTTGTGAAAGAATATTGTCTCTCTTTCCTTAGTAGCTAGGATTTTCATTGCACAAAGAAGATAAAAGACTGTTTATCATCTTAGATTGCATTTTAGGAATTACACATCTACATCTCGTGGTGAACGTGAAAGGAAAACTTCATAAACAAGATCAAATATAAAATAAATTCAATGAATCTAACAACGCTTTGGAACCTAATGAACAACATTTAGAAGTCTAGGCTAGAGACGTATTCCGGCATCGTAAAGCATGTTGTTGTTCTCACTGATGGTTGGGCGATTCCTCCACTTTGAGACGATAAGTGCCAGTACGGACTTGTGCTCCCACATACCGTTGAGTATATTTTGGGGGACCACAATAGGATTAATCCTTTATCCATAGGAAGCCATGTCTGCCGCCCTATTGATTGCAATGCACTGAACACAACATTCAGGAAGATTGACTGCCATACCGTAAAAATTATTCTACAGTTTTGCGATTGGTTTGGTAATCCCTCTACCTAGATTTCCAGAGCAGTCCCTTTCGTTCCTTTTCAGACTCCTTAACGGAAAATGTCCATCTGAGCACTTGTCACTTCAGGCTCATTAAAAATCGAAGGTGACTAGAGTCATCTTTTGTTTTTTCTCGACTCTTAAAAATTGAAAAAACAACTTGTGTCAAAGCGTCTAAAATTTATTTTAAACGGAATAATCATCACCTTTCCCTACGTTGATCTTAGGTCGAGAAAATGGAATCCACCAACCAAGGAATTCCCCTTGGAGGAAATCCTAGTCCTTTCTCCTCTTGGGGAGATGTTGGTGCACCCCATATGGCCACATTGTCGCTTCCAAGATTGACAATCGGATTGCCCGTATGGCTATTCTCAACCTCTGTCGTTCAGAACACCGCAATTCCTGAATAGTCGAGTCAGCAACTTGACGAATCTAGAGTTACCCACCAACCTTCTACTTCCTCCAATTCTTCCTCTCTTCCTTCTTCGCTTGATGGGGTTGGTAAAGCCAAAAATCAAGTACCTGAAAAGAAGAAGGAAAAGAAGAAGAAAGAGAAGAAGAAGAAGGAGCCAAAAGTGAAAGGGGGCAACCAAGCGTCGTCTAGAGAAAATCCACACACTATGTTATAGACAATTTTGTGCCTTACAGCAACAAGCATGAATTGTCAATAATCCAAGGGATCCAAAGTTCCCTAAACATGATGTTCCTACCCCTAGAGGAACAAGGTCAGCAAACCAACAGCTCTCAGATCAGTTCTCCACCTGAAAACACTCAAAAACAAGCAATCCTGAAATCAAAGCAGGTGCTCCACTGGGTTTCTGCGCTGAAACACAACTGCTCCATGGTGTACCTGCGTTGCAAAGCAGGCAGAACAAAGCCCACCTGCGCTGGGCGAGTTTGGACATGTGGCAGAGTGAGTCATAGCTTTGGAATCTTCCAAAAATGACACTTGGATCAGGTATTTCGCCTTGTGATGAGTCAGAGGCTTTGTTTCTCCAAGTGGAAGCAAGGTTCACCAAGTGGACTCAAGAACTGAAGATCAACTAAAGATTAACTGAAGAGAGAAAGGACACAAGGCAGCTACACATCAGTTGCAAGCTGACTCATCCTTTCTCAATTCATCTATATATTGAGCTCTCTCCTATGAGCTCAGGAGGCTGGAATTTTGTGCAAAGTAATGATATGCTGTTGGTTTCATTCTTGAGTTATTGGGTGATTCTTTGAGAGAGGTGAAGAAGAGCAATTCTTTCTGCTGGGAGGTGTTGCTGGGTTGGAGCCTGCAATGGTTGTAATCCTCTCAGAACCTTTATTTCTTCATTAATAAAATCTATTGAGGTTCTTCTATGTGCTCTTGTTTCAATTGTATATTGTGATGATTGCATATTTGGTTTACACTAATCCATGAACCAGTTATGATTGCATGCCTCTTGTAGTTTCCTTCTTTGTTGTTTTGTAGGATCTCATTGTAGCTGGGCGAGCAGAAGGACAAAGAGCTAGGAGCAAGCGGCCAAAGAGGAGAGTTTGGATTCGACACTAAGCGCAAGGCAATGGTTAGTGCTTTCTCCATTCTCTTTTGCTTTCATAAAGAAGAAAACTTTCAGTAGTTTGCTTTACAGTTGTTGCTAAGGAACTGTCACCCTTAGAGTGGGTTAGGGTCATCCGAGTCGGATACTTTTCCCTACAACAAACTGGCGACTCCGCTGGGGATCGTATCCATTTGATTGTGTTTGTAGTATCTTTGCTATTCATTTCCTGAACAAAAGAGTACCAAATCAAAAAGCTTTTGACTATATCAAAAGCGAAGTAGAGGGGCTGCTACTCTTGCTCATTGTCTGAGCAGATTCATGATTTGAAGAGCTGATCTACAAAGATCCTTGTAAGCTCTTAGTGATAGCTTTGCACCTTCTAAATCATCCCTTTGAGTATGCTTGACTAAATGCTTCTGATTTGAGCAAAAACCATGCATTTTTGAGAAAATTATGACCCGGAAACTGTGAAAACGCAACTCTCGTTTTCCAGAGCAGGTAGTACACAGGCTACCTGCTTTGCAACGTAGGTCCCGAACTGGCTACCTGCGCTGAGAGCCAGTTTGACTGTGCAGAGCCTGCGTTGACCCAAATTTGCTTAGTGCATTTGGGGTTTCCTCCTTTCTCTTGCCTGTTTTCACTTAGTTTTGCTGCTAAGTGTCAGTCTTGTGCCTATTTTGAAACCAATATTACTTGCCATCATTCTGCCTCTGTTATATAACGAAATTGTACTTGTTCTTTGTATTTCTTGCTCATTTACAATTTCCCATAACGAAAAGTAAACTAGTCATGCTTTTGGCCTCTTAGATCTGAACCTGTGTTAGGCGTTTTGCTGGTCTAAAGAGTTAGCTTGTTTGCTGTCCATAGCTGATTAGTCATTTTACTTTCGTTAGTTTGGTTTGATTTCATGTATTTCCAGTGATTAAACAAAGTGAATCTTAAGGTGTCTTTTGATTTTGGACAAGCTTGTTTACTTTCGCTTTAAATCGAAATCAAAGTTATATAACCACTTTCTTTTTGTATCCATCCACATTAAGAAAGGGAAAAGAAAATACATGCATTGTGCATTTTGCATTTGAAAAAGTTTGCATGATGATTTAGGAGAAAGTGCATTAGTTTGTGCTATATGAATTGTGTGAAAAGAATTTGCCTTCTTTCTCTCTCAGTAGTTAAGATTTTCATCAGTCAAAAAGATTTGAAAAAGCTTGCTTCTCATCTTAGGCTGCATTTAGGAATTTGTCATATACATCTCGTGGTGAACCTTGAAAGGCAAACTTTAAAAAGATCAACTTAAAATATACTGAATGAACCTAACAACGCATTTGAAACATAACGCAAACATCTAGAGGTCTAGGTAGAGACGTGTTCCGGCGTCGTTAAACATAGTGACTGTCGATCTCTACGAAGGTGGGTGATTCCTCCTGAGAGTCGGTGGCACTAATACGGACTTGTGCTCCCACGTACCGTCACGTATATATTGGGAGACCCCTATAGGAAATTCTCCTTTATCCATAGGAAGCCGTGTCGGCCGCCCTACTAATCGCGATGCAGTGAACACAGCATTCACGAAGATCGACCACCCGTACCGTAAAACGTATCCTGTGGTTTCGCGAAAGGTTTGGCACACCCTCTGCCTAGATCTCCAGAGCAGTTTCTTTTGGCCCTTTTCAAACTCTATAACTGAAAAGGTCCAACCGAGCATTTGTCACTTCAGGCTCGTTAATACATCGAAGGCGACTAGAGTCATCTTTAGCTTTTTCTCGACTCTTAAAACATGAAAAAGCAAAGTTATGTTTAAAAGCGTCTAATAAAATTCACTCAAATCGGAAACACAAATTTTCCCCTTTATATTTTAGTTGATCGAGTAATCCGCAATCGTGGAAGAAAGTCAATTGAATATCCGGCGTTCTCAAAGGCTTGCGAGTCAACCGTCTTTGTCTCCGGAATCGAAAACAATCTGGACAAAGCGAGCTCGTCGAACCAGTTCAAAATCTCCTTTAAAAGTTAGAACAAGTGTTCCAACAACATCTGAGATTTTGGTCACTCCAAACATTTCTGGAAACCCTGCCTCAATAGAAGAAGTTCAATCGCCACAGAGGGACAGTAATACTGATCCTAGTCTGGGGGCAAATACTCGTATGACTGAACCAGTTCCATATGTAACCGGTCCAGAGAGTTTTGTTCCTCAAACATCCGTCGCGATCGATACAACCCCTTCTTCGGCACCGGAAATCTTTTACGGACCTGACGGTCTTCCTCTTCCACCTAGTCTGATTGCGATAGAGGAAATTATAGAGGAATCGCAAGTATCCACTCCAATTCAATTTGGAGTAGGGGTCACTCTATTTCCTGCTACAACAGAAGTTTGTCCATCACCAGTGGAAGTTCCTGTAGGATCACTAGGTGATCAATTGGATAGACTAAAAATGACTGAACAACCGTCGACATCTAGGACTGTGTCGAATGACACGGCGATGGCAGAATTACCTGCTGCAAATCCAACAATGTTCGCCGGCATACCATCTGTCCCAACTAGCTCGCAGTCGCTAGAAGGAGTCCAACAAGAGACTATCTCGACAGTATGGTCTGTTCCTGTTTGTTCCGGAGTAATGACTGGTAACTCTCATGGTGAGGCTCATCAAATTGACCCTTTTGGGAATCTAATTAGGCCATCCAGTCCTCCAAGGCAGGCAGTTGCCTTGAGTTCTGGGTTGCTACCGTATGGGGGGCAGTACCCATACGGGAGCTCTCAACTTTATTCAAGTTATGGTGGAATTGCAACGAGTAGTTGGGTACCTGTGCTATCCCAGCCACCGAGAGTTGTATATTCTATGCAACAGTGTGTACCTGTGACAAACATCCCAACTACACCGGCTATTGTGACCGTGTCGCAAGTTCAAACAATGCCTGTTGTGTGTCAACCTCAGATTGCTCAGGTTCTCATGCAACAGCCACTTGACCCTGCGACCCAACCACAATCACCTACTGGTGGGACAACACAAGTACAGTTGGGTACAACTACCCCACATCTTGGTCCAATGGTTAGTGTAGCGCAACAACCCATGGTGTCGCAACCGTGGATAATGCAATACCAACAGCCGCAATTCCAACAAGTGTACCAAGGTTCTGAACAGCAAATATTTGCGAATACTGGACAACCATATATTCAAAATGGTCAAAATCAACCACTTTATAGTGGTCAAGTCAATCAACCGTATTCATCATACCAACATCAACTCCATTATGCTGGTATGCAAAGACCGACTGTTCAGGCGATTCCATCGTATCCTGGTTACGCTTCACCTAACTTGAACCAGCAGTTACCATTCGTGGCGACTTTAGAGTTGCCTGATTTACATCGGTTAACAAACAATCCAATTGCTTACGCCCCTTGGTGGCCAGTGATTCCACACAAACTCCCATCCGACATTCCTAAATTCAATGGAAATCCAGGTGAAGACCCGTCGAATCATGTGATGACATTTCATCTATGGTGTTCGTCGAACACTTTGAATGACGATTCGATAAGGCTTCGCCTCTTTCAGAGGACATTGACAGGTCCAGCGGCAAAATGGTATATAGAATTGCCTAGAGCTTCGTTCGACAATTTTGGCTCCCTTGCCACGACATTTTTGACCCACTTTCAATTACCAATAAGGTATGAAACAGGAACAGAGATATTGACTAACTTCAAACAGACAACCGCAACTCATATATCAGATCATATACATGAGTGGCGACGTCGACGAAGAATGGTTAAAACATACGTTCCTGATCAGCTTTTAGCTGAGTGGTTTATAAAGTCATTACTTCCGGCTATAACGGAAGATGTAGCAAAGGGAGGAGTCGTAACAGAAGAGCAAGTTATCGCTCGTGCACAATACTTGGATTTAGTATACACTCAGTCCGGCACGCTCTATGACAAAATACCAGACGCCCCTAGACCAGAGTTTTCAATCCCTCCTCCTCCTAAATCAAACAGTGACTCTCATGCCGGCGATGGCGTGATTGGCACGGCAAACACGAATCCGAAAAGGACCAATCAAAAGAAGGCCCGTAAGGATTCGAATCAAAATGTGCATGAAGAAGTTCTTGCTTCGGAAGTAAATGCCGTATCGACAGATAGAGGCAAAGAAACCAATCAACCAGGAAGCAAGAAGAATCAAAACAAAGGGAGGAAGAATAAACAAGGTGGGTCATCCCCTAAGAAAAATTCTTCAAACCCTCCTGGGAATAGGAAACGGCCTCCGTGTCACATATGTGACGACGATCATCGGACGGCAGATTGTCCGTACAAAGCTGAGTTTAAAAGATTCGTAAAAGATACGCATACTCCAGCTGTGTTGACTGATCCTTTTCCCGACCAAAGTCAGAATCTGGTTGACAGTGGAAATGCTTCCCCATCACAAGTTATGATGTTGTCAAGTTTTAAGCGCCAAGATGATGCTTTAATTTCAACATTAAACAAAAGCCGTGGGAATCCACAGCCGTTGAATGGCGAAAGAAAATGTCGACCAGGCAGTTCGACAACAACTTCGACAGAAGTTGAGCCGCCATCCAACACAAGAAGCATTCCATCGATCCATGGAAGCAATCATCCTATCCAATATATCGGAGTAATTTTCCCAAAAGGCCCTCCTTTAATGGGCACTTTTACCCCACCACCGCCAAGTAATCTTGCGGAGTTGGATGCAACGGGATATGAAGCCTTCTATTTTTAATGGATCTAAAAGTTTCGAGGATAGTTCCTTTCTCAAGTCAACCTCGTTTAAAAAATGAAATGAGGAGTAAAAGAGGATAGTTCTTTGCGATGTCAACCTCTTTAAAAAATGAAATGTCCCCTTATTATTTAGGGGGCATGGGCCTCATCTGCATTATTATTATGTTGGGGGCATAATCGAGCAGTTTTTGTGCAGAAGTTCATGCTCGTTAAAAAATAAACGTAAATTGTGAGCAATCTTTCCCTAGCAGTTCAAGCTCATCCAGAAAAAATGAACCGGTAAACAACCTCGAGAAATGTAACCTTTGTAAGCCATATTAAAAGCCCTTGGTCGTGTTTTATATGCCATCACCTCCATCTGTTCATTTGGCCAATCGTTCACCTCCATATGTTTGTTTACCCATTTTGAGGAACAGCTACGAAGAGTGATTTCACTTAGCCATCCTTGTGACACTGTCGTGATTGGAGAATTCCAACCTGTACCTGGAATCTGCTGCTATCCCTGTTCATCACTCGTTCCTCAAAAGACGAGTCTTCTTTGAGCTCTTTTCACTGACTCGTAAAATATGAAAAGTTTGCCGAGTTTTGGCCTTCCAGCTCGTTAAAGCGACCGGAAAGCTATCCCTCCTCTAGATTTTAATCTTTTTGGACCTGAGGGATTATTGCACAAAAGGATCGAGCGCTTTTTTTGTTCGGCTCGTTAAAGCAACCGAAAATTCATCCCTTCTGTATTGTTTTAAACTTTTTCGGACTTAAGGGATTAGATGACGAAAAAGGAATTTTGGAGTTAACTTTTCGTACCTTTTCAGACTCTCTAAAAATGAAAAGGACCGAGTTTTCTTTGTCGTTAGACTCGTTAAAATGATTAAATAGCGACAAACTTGTCTTTAGACGAGAACGAGTTTCCCTATCGCTAGGCTCGTTAAAACATAGCGATGGGCTTGCCCAAAGGGCAGGTTATAGAACAAGAATATGTTATCCTCCTCAAGCTTGACAAAAATAAAGAGGTACTGGTCAGCAATGACTGGGGAAAAATTGGGAGAACCTCACGGTATTAATGGTAGCAAGTCGCTCTTGAACATGACACTTTGTCCTCCGTCCGCATCGGGTTGGGTTGTTTCATTCACCGATCGCAGAATCATGGTCCTCGCCACGCCATCCACAATTGGGGTAATGCTACCAATCCATCACATCAGTGTCGTTATATGTTCAAGAGATGTGGTTCTGTAAAGAGTCAGCCCTGTTCCACCCACTGCCATACATTATCCTTCATCCACTTCATGACCGCCACCCTGAATCATACATCACAGTTTGTTTTCACCTCATCATAATCACTAGCTCCGTTCCGTGTCACTGATGTGGGATTCATTAAGGCCCTCCTTTGACGGATCGCTCCTTGTCGACATCAGCTCATTATCCAAGGAGTTGATCTAGGAACACCCCCTTCAGTACTTTGAAGCTTGCATGCCTCAATGGCAAGTTTCTCACTTCCGGCGACGGGTATACATCAATGACCTTCGACCAAAAGATTTTGCATGGTGGTCGACGCCAAGTCCTTTATTCCCACCATGTAGATTGTACTGCCGTACCTTGAGGGTCATCATCCTTATCGGTGATTCCTCTCGTGCTTGTTAACGGTTTACATTATTGACCGGTAATCAAGCGATGTCTTTCCATGTTCGACTTCAAGAAATTCTCACATGGATCGACTTGTACATCGAGTGAAGATCGGAAGAGATTGAAGACCCCGGATCTAGTTTCATCCATCCGGGCTGCGATATATATTCAGGACATAAAGAAATTTGATATGTACATCATTGTAGCAGATGATCATCCTTTTCAAAGGATGATAAATTCGGTAGAGAATTATCAGTCTAGCATCAGACGATCGTCTGTTCTATGTACCAAAATGTATTTATAAAGCTGAGCATGGGAATGCCCGCCTCAGCTAGATCATGAAAAATGTATGAAAAATAATGTATTGTATTGTATCTTATTACAGGACACTTCTCAGCAGATCGAATGAACTTCGGATCCTCTCAATAAAGCATTTCACCCGATAAACGACCTCATACTTTAGGGGGCATCTGTTATAGACAATTTTGTGCCTTACAGCAACAAGCATGAATTGTCAATAATCCAAGGGATCCAAAGTTCCCTAAACATGATGTTCCTACCCCTAGAGGAACAAGGTCAGCAAACCAACAGCTCTCAGATCAGTTCTCCACCTGAAAACACTCAAAAACAAGCAATCCTGAAATCAAAGCAGGTGCTCCACTGGGTTTCTGCGCTGAAACACAACTGCTCCATGGTGTACCTGCGTTGCAAAGCAGGCAGAACAAAGCCCACCTGCGCTAGGCGAGTTTGGACATGTGGCAGAGTGAGTCATAGCTTTGGAATCTTCCAAAAATGACACTTGGATCAGGTATTTCGCCTTGTGATGAGTCAGAGGCTTTGTTTCTCCAAGTGGAAGCAAGGTTCACCAAGTGGACTCAAGAACTGAAGATCAACTAAAGATTAACTGAAGAGAGAAAGGACACAAGGCAGCTACACATCAGTTGCAAGCTGACTCATCCTTTCTCAATTCATCTATATATTGAGCTCTCTCCTATGAGCTCAGGAGGCTGGAATTTTGTGCAAAGTAATGATATGCTGTTGGTTTCATTCTTGAGTTATTGGGTGATTGTTTGAGAGAGGTGAAGAAGAGCAATTCTTTCTGCTGGGAGGTGTTGTTGGGTTGGAGCCTGCAATGGTTGTAATCCTCTCAGAACCTTTATTTCTTCATTAATAAAAGCTATTGAGGTTCTTCTATGTGCTCTTGTTTCAATTGTATATTGTGATGATTGCATATTTGGTTTACACTAATCCATGAACCAGTTATGATTGCATGCCTCTTGTAGTTTCCTTCTTTGTTGTTTTGTAGGATCTCATTGTAGCTGGGCGAGCAGAAGGACAAAGAGCTAGGAGCAAGCGGCCAAAGAGGAGAGTTTGGATTCGACATTAAGCGCAAGGCAACGGTTAGTGCTTTCTCCATTCTCTTTTGCTTTCATAAAGAAGAAAACTTTCAGTAGTTTGCTTTACAGTTGTTGCTAAGGAACTGTCACCCTTAGAGTGGGTTAGGGTCATCCGAGTCGGATACTTTTCCCTACAACACACTGCACCGACTAGGCCTAAATCGCCATGTGTCATTTTCAAAGGAGACCACTATCATAGAGATTGTCCTTGCATCCCTCGGATCTTAAGGGACTGGTCTCCTTGTTTGCACAACCCGGTGTCGTCAACCTCTGATGATCATGTTGAAAACACACCGTCGACTAGTGAAAGTGAAGCCCCAGGACAAAAAGGAAAATACATATTTCCTTGTAAACTGTGCAAAGGCGATCATGCCATCCACCGTTGTCCCTTCTTAGATGAGGCTAAAAGATTTTTGGACGATCATCCGATTTCACCGTTACGACTTCCTCCTGGATATAAAAAACTCTTACCGAGTCTGTCACTAGTTAAAAAATCGGCTGACCCGCCCAGATGGTCGGCTGAAGCATCTATCATTGAAGACAAACCATATGAACCCATACCAGATGAAAGTCAAAAGGTCGAGGCGACAGTTGACACTGTCTTGCCTTCAGAGGTTCCGTCTTCAGATGATACAATCACAGAAGAGAATAAGGATGACACCGTCCAAATTCTTTTTGTAAGCACAGACTCCGATGAACATGGGGGAAATTTACCCATTCCTTTACCGCAGGAGGGAAGTTTGTTAAAGTCGTACCTTGCTGTCTATTTGGTCCCACCTCCAAGCAACCTAGTTGTCTCCTTCGACTGGAATCAACTAGGCAGACCCCGTTTACCGGCAAGTGTACCATTCCGAATTATTGCTCAAGTATATAGAATGGTTATGGCTGGTACCATCATAGATGAAGGGGCTTCTGTGAGTATCCTTTCCTTGACTGCTTGGAAAGCGCTTGGTTCGCCATCGCTTTTGCCTGAGATGAGAAATCTAATAGGCTTTGACAAAGGAGCCAGTCGACCAATAGGGATCCTTCCCAATGTGCCCATAACACTGAGAGGGAAAACCGTTCACATGAACGTAGTGGTAGTTCAAGGACCCCTGGATTATAATCTACTCCTTGGACGAGACTATATTTATTGCATGGGAGCCATTGTCTCATCACTCTTTAGAGTGATGTGTTTTCCGCACGAAGGAAGAGTGGTCAAGCTCGTAGACCAACTTTCATTTCCCGGATCACACAGAGAAAATAGTCATATGCCATCCCTGAATGGTCTTTTCACACAAGGAATGTCTCATCAATATCCAATCCGTCCACCTAATGAGCGCGAGTGATTCGGGAGACATGACTGAAACCCAGGGGGCATGCACCCTGGTCTGCTTCGGCAGGAAAACTTCGGGTATAAGGTAGGTTTCCGCAAGAGATATATGACTAGACTGTACTCTCGTCCGTGATTGGAAGAGGGGGTTAGACTGGAACAAGATTCTCTCGTCAAAGTTATGTGAGTGGATTGTCTCACCTTTTTCTGTTTCGGTAGACATCGCCAAAGAAATGTTTTGTTTGCGCTGTGAACATAAATCTTTGGTAACCTGAAAGAGGATTACCTTTCCTGATAAAACAAATGTTTTGTCGGTAGAACAAAAGGTGGCCTTAAAACTTTATTTTATACCTGGGGGCATGCAAACCTTTTGGCATGCAAGCGAAGAGCGACTATTTATTTTTTTAAAATTTGTAGGTCATATAACCCTTTAAACTCATAGGATTGGTCGTTTACTAACTTGCATAAAGAAAGGATGTGGGGCAAAACTCTAAAAATTGCCGTTTTTAAATGGCACATTCTTATTTTACGACTGGATTAATCGAGCAGTTTTAGCGCATAGTTCAAGCTCGTTAAAAAATAAACATAAGCCATGAGAAAATGTTTCCCCCCACGTTTAAGCTCATTAAAAAATGAACTATTTCCCGGTAAATAACCATCGTGAATGTAGTACTTCAGCCTTTAAAACCCTTGGTCATGTTCTCATCATCACCTCCACTCTGTATTGGCCGATCATTCACCTCCATTTGATTGTTTACCCCTTTTGAGGAACAATTGTGAAGAGTGATCTCACTAGCCATCATTGTAACACTGTCGTGATTGGAACATTCCAAACCTTACCTGGAATCAACTGCTACCGAATTTTATCACTCTTTCCTCAAAAGATGAGTTTCCTTTAAGCTCTTTTCAATTGACTTGTAAAATATGAAAAGATTGCCGAGCCATTGGCCTCTCCAGCTCATTAAAGGGACCGGAAGTGCTATCCCTCCGCTAAATTTTAATCTTTTTGGACCTGAGGGATTATTACACAAAAAGATCGAGCGCTTGTTTTGTTCGGCTCGTTAAAAGTATCGAAAATTAATCCCTTCTGTATTGTTTTATACTTTTTCGGACTTAAGGGATTAGATGACGAAAAAGGAATTTTGGAGTTTCCTTTATGTTCCTTTTCAGACTCTCTAAAATTGAAAAGGACCGAGTTATCTTTGTCGTTGAACTCGTTAAAACTTAATAGCAACAAACTTGTCCATAGCAGACAAGAACGAGTTTCACTATCGCTAGGCTCGTTAAAGCATAGCGATGGGTTTGCCCGAAGGGAAAATTATAGAACAAGCATATGTTATCCTCCTCAAGATTGGAAAAAATAAAGAGGTACTGATCAACAATGACTGGGGAAAATTGGGAAGAAAACTTGAATAAAATTTGTTGGTAGCAAGTCGCTCTTGAACATGACACTTTCACTCCACATCCAAGTCGGGTTGGGTTGTTTCATTCACCGGTCACATCACCATGGTCCCATCACACCATCCACATTTGGGGTAATGCTACCAATCCATCATGTTAGTGTCGTTGATATGTTAAAGAGAAGTCATTCAGAGAATTCACCTGTGTCTCACCCGCTACAATACATTCATACTCCATTCTTTCATGACCACCACCCTGAACCGTATGTCATCAGATCGTTTTCACCTCCACTAAAATCATTTTCTCCGTTCCATGTCATTGATGTGGGATTCATCAAGGCCCTCCTATGACGGATCACTTCTTGTCGACATCAGCTCATTATCCAAGAAGTCGATCTAGGAACACCCCGTTCAGTACTTTGAAGCTTGCATGCCTCAACAGAAAGTTTCTCACTTCCGGCGATAGGTTTACATCAATGGCCTTCGACCGAAAGATTTTGCGTGGTGTTCGACGCCAAGTCCTTTATTCACACCACGTGAATTGTACTGCATTACCTTGAGGGTCATTATCATTATCGGTGATTCCTCTCGTGCCTGTTAACAACTTACATCATTGGCTGGTAATCAGGTGATGTCTTTCCGTGTTTGACTCTAGAACATATCTCACACGGATAGACTTGTACTTTGAGTGAAGATCGGACGAGATTGAAGACCCCAGATCTAGTTTCATCCATCCGGGCTGCGATATATATTCAGGGAAATAAAGACATCAAATGTACACAGATAATCATCCAATCAAAGGGATGATGGCTCTACCAGAATCATCAGTCTACACTGACGATTGTCTGTCCTATGTACATGAAAATGAATTTATAAAGCTGAGCATCGGAATTCCCACCTCAGCTAGATCATGAAAATATTATGAAGATAATGTATTGTATTGTATCTTATTACAGGTCTCCTCCCAGCTTGAAAGAACTTCGGATCCTCATAATAAAGCATTTCACCCGACATCAAAAGATTAATGACCTCATGCTTTAGTGGGCAACTGTTATAGACATTTTTGGGCACAAACAACCCCAAGCATGAAAAGTCCATAAACCAAGGGCTCCTAAGTCCCTAAAAGTGTTGTTCTAACCCCTAAAGGAACAAGGTCAACTGATTACAACTTCTCCGAGAAGTTCTCCATGAAAAACTGCTCAGAACTGGTCAAAACAGGATCATTTCAGCTGCTCCATAGTGTTATAGACATTTTTGTGCCTTACAGCATAGAGCATGAAATGTCAATAATCTAAGGGATCCAAAGTCCCTAAACATGTTGTTCCTACCCCTAGAGGAACAAGGTCAGAAAACCACAGCACTTCAGATCAGTTCTCCACTGAAAAACACTCAAAAACAGGTCAATTTTGGATCAAAGCAGCTGCTCCACTAAGCATCTGCGCTGAATGTCAAAAGCTCTATGGTGTACCTGCGCTGCATAGCAAGTGCAACAAAGGCTACCTGCGCTGGGCGTACTTTGACATGTGGAGGAATCTTTTCTCAATGTGCCAGTGCCCAGGAAGCTTCCAAAATGACACTTGGATCAAAAGATTCGCCTAATGATGAGTTAAGAGCTTCTAAAACTCCAAGTGGAAGGTAGAAACTCCTAGTGGACTCAAGGACTGAAGAACAACTGGAGTTGAAGAGGACAACAAGTCACACATCGAGCTGACTTATCTTCACTCCAAAACTCTATATAAGGATCTCATCCCATGGGATCTAGAGGGGGGAATTTGGTGCAAAGAATTGCTGTTGGTTTACAGTTGAGAGTATTGGGTGATTGCTTGAGGGAGGTGAAGAGGAGATTTCTTTCCGTCGGGAAGGTGATGCTGGATTGGACCTCTCACGGTTGTATCACCGCCTGAACCTTACTTCCTTATATTAATAAAGCATTTGAGGTTCTTCTATCCGCATGTGTTTCAATGGTGTATTGTCTTACTTGCGTATTTGATTTATGCTAATCCTTGAATCAATTATGAATGCATGCTTCTTGTAGTCTCCTTTTCTTGTCTTGTTCGCAGGATCTCGTGTAGCTGGGCCCGTGAGAAGACTTGGAGCTGGGAGCGAGCGGCAAATAGAGGAGATTGGATCGACCATTTGCGCAAGACATCGGTAAGTGGATCTCTTCCTTTCATCTCTTGCATGTCATAAAGAAGTAACTTTAGATAGCTTTGCTTCAGCTGTTGCTAAGGAACTATCACCCTTAGAGTGGGATAGGGTCATTCCGTGTTGGATACTTTTCCCCACAACAGACTGGCGACTCCGCTGGGGATCGTGTCTTGTTGGTAGCTTGTGTTTCTTGCTATTCATTTCTTAAACAAAGGGAGTACCGAATCGAACTGCATTCGAGTCCTTCGAATGCAAAGTAGAGGGCAGCTACTCTAGCCCAGTGCTGGGCATGTTTATGATTTGAAGAGCTGGTCCGCAAGGACTCTTTTTAGCTCTTTGTGATAGTGTCCATCTTCCTTTAATCATCCTCTAGTGTATACTTGACTGATAGCCTTTGATTTGGCCAAAAACCATTGATTTTTGAGCAAACTGTGACCCGGAATCTGAGAGAGACGAGAGTTGTCTCTTCAGTGCAGCTGCAGCAAAGGCTACCTGCGCTGCAACGCAGGTCCCGAAGGGGCTACCTACGCTGCATGTCAGATTGACAGTGCAGCACCTGCGCTGATCCAGTTTTGCCTTGTGCAACTGGGATTCCCCACTGTCTGTTGCCCAGTTTTCAGTATTGTTTTTGCAGCCTGTTGTCAACCTGTATACCCAGCTGAAACTACTTCTCTTTGCCTTCATTCCACCTCAGTTGTATGAAGAAACCGTGATTGTTCTTATTGTATTTCTTGCTTTCATTCACAGTTTCCCGTAGCGAAAGTGAACTAGTCTTGCTATGACCTCTTGGATCTAGACCTATGAGAAAGTGTTGTTGTGATTCTAAGAGCTAGTTTATTGTTGTTCATAGCTGCTTGAGCATTTGCTTTCGTTATATGGTTCGAATTTCAGTATTTCTTGTGTTGAAACGAGTGAATCTTAAGGTGTTCTTTTGATTATTGGACAAAAACTTGTTTGCTTTCGCTTGAAATTGAATTCGAAATTATACAACAGCTTTCTTTTTGTAATACATCAACATTAAGGAAGAAGAAAAGAAATACTTGCATTGTGCATGTGCATTTTGACAGTTTGCATGTTGATTTAGGAAAAGTGCATCAGTGTGCGCTCTATGATATGTTTGAAAATATGATGTCTTTCTTTTCCTTCAGTAGTTAAGATTTTCATAAGTTGAAAGAATTGAAAAAGCTTGCTTATCATTCTTAGACTGCATTTAGGAGTTGTATCATACATCACGTGGTGATCCATAAAGGCAAACTGCTAAGCAAGATCAACCTAAAAAGAACTGAATTTATCTAACAACGCTTTGAAACATAACGAAACACAGTAGAGGTCTAGGTAGAGACGTGAACCGGCGTCGTTAAACATAGTGACTGTCGATCTCTACGAAGGTGGGTGATTCCTCCTGAGGGACGATAGCACTAATACGGACTTGTTCCCCCGCGTACCGTCGCGTATATTGGGGGACCCCTATAGGAACAAAGCCTTTATCCATAGGAAGCCGTGTCGGCCACCCTACTGATCGCGATGCAGTGAACACAGCATTCACGAAGATCGACCACTCGTACCGTAAAACGTATTCTGTGGTTTCGCGAAAGGTTTGGCACACCCTCTGCCTAGAACTCCAGAGTAGTTTCTTTTGGCCTTTTTCAAACTCTATAACTGAAAAAGTCCATCCGAGCATTTGTCACTTCGGGCTCGTTAATACATCGAAGGAGACTAGAGTCATCTTTAGCTTTTTCTCGACTCTTAAAAAGTGAAAAAGCAAGTTGTGTCTAAAGCGTCGTCATATAAAATTCATTCTAAGCGGAACATAATCACCCCTTATTCCTACGTTGATCTTTAGGTTGAGAACATGGAACACACCAACCAAGGAATTCCACATGATGGGACCCCTAGCCCTTTCTCCTCTTGGGGAGAAGTTGGTGCGCCCCACATGGCCACATTGTCGCTTCCAGGACTGACAATTGGCCTGCCAGTTTGGCTATTCTCAACCACTGTAGTTCAGAACACCACGGTTCCTGAACAGTCGAGTCAACAGTTAGACCAGTCTAGAGCTGCCCTCCAGCCTTCCGCTTCTTATAAGCCTTCCTCCGATCCTTCTTCTTCGAAAGGTCAAGCCGCCGAAAGCGGAGCTCCCATAGAAAAGAAGAAGGAAAAGAAGAAGAAAGAAAAGAAGCAGAAGGAGCCAAAGGCGCCTGGGGGCAAGCAAAAGGCATCTAACAAAAATCCACACACAGCACGGACCGGGCCCAAATCGCCATGTGTCATATGTAGAGGGAACCACCTCCACCGTGATTGTCCCAGTATTCCCCGGATACTAAGGGACTGGTCCCCTCGTTTGCACAGTTCGGAAGAGTCGACCTCTGACAACCAGGTTGAATGCTTACCGTCGACCAACGAAAGTGAAGGTTCTAGACGACGAAGGGGAATGCGATTCCCCTGCGAACTGTGTGAAGGCAATCACACCCTCCACCGTTGTCCCTTTTTAGACGAAGCGAAGAGAGTTTTGGAAGATCAACCAGTTGCACCGTTGCTACTTCCTCCTGGATATCAAAAACTCGCGCCAAGTCCTTCGTTGGTTGAAAATACAGCTGCCCCGCTCATAGGGCCAGCTGAAGTGTCAGTCACTGAAAGTGAACCTACTGAATCCGGACCGGACGAAGTTCGAAAGGTCGAAACGGCAGTTGACCCGGTTCTCCCTTCAGAAGTTTCATCTTCAAATACCACAGTCACTGAGGATTCATCTTCAGCTGACACCCCTACCGAAGAGAGTAAGGATGACACTGTCCAGATTCTTTTCATCAACACCGATTCTGATGAACATCAGGGCAATGTGCCCACTCCTTTATCGCAGGAAGGAGCATCGTCAGGGTCATACCCGGCCGTATATTCGGTCCCACCACCAAGCAACCTGGTTGTGTCCTTTGATTGGAACAAACTAGGCAAACCCCGGTTACCAGCCAGTATACCATTTAGAATTATAGTCCAAATATACAAAATGGTGATGGCTGGAACTATCATTGATGAAGGGGCATCTGTGAGTATCCTATCCTCTATTGCTTGGAAAGCACTGGGTTGCCCGACGCTTTTGCCTGAGATAAGGAATCTCTCGGGTTTTGACAAAGGAACCGGTCGACCATTAGGGATTCTACCTAATGTGCCTATTACCTTGAAAGGGAAGGCTGTCAAGATGAACTTGATGGTCGTCCAAGGACCCTTGGATTATAACCTACTCCTTGGACGAGACTACATATATTGCATGGAAGCAATAGTCTCCTCACTCTTTCGAATAATGTGTTTTCCATACGAAGGAAGAATGGTCAAGCTCGTAGACCAACTTTCATTTCCAGGATCACGCATCGCAAATAGTCACATACCTATCCTGAATGGTCTATTTGATCAAGAAAGGTCTCTACCTCCGGTTTTTCTTCCTGATGAGTGCGAGTGATTCGGGAAAGAAAGGCTGGAACCCAAGGGGCATGCATCCTGGTCTGCTCTGGAGGCAGAAAAAACCTTGGGTGTAAAGTAGAATTTCCACGGGAGAATATGACTAGTCCGTACCCCGTCCCCCCCTTCATCTTCGTAAAACAGAAGGGCCGGCAAGAGCTCTCATGCAGAAGAAGGGGCAGTTAGGAATGGGGTAGTTATGGAAAAGGATTCTTTTGTCAAGGTTACTTGTTTGACAAAGGTCATTCACCTTTGTCTAAATAAGTAGGCTCTGCCAAAGAAGGGGATCCGTTTGCGGCAGCAAGTAGTAACCATCTTTGGGTAAAAGGCAAGCCTCACCCATTAAAACAGATGTTTTAAAGGATAAGTAGGGGCAGCCTCCAAAGAAAGAGATTCTATTGCTGCAACAAATTGTAACCATCTTTGTGTAACCTAATGACAGACATCGCCGAAGAAAGAGTTTCATTTGCGGCAACAAACAAAACCATTCTTTGGGTAACCAGAAAGAGGTAAGCCACACCCGTTGAAAACAAGGGTTTTTGACGGACAAGTAGGGGCGACCTTGAAATTAGACTTACACCTGGGGGCATGCAAACCTCTTGGTGTGCAAGCACGGGCGGCTGTTTTGGTTTTTTAGTTTTTTAGGTCCCCCCTTTTAAACTTGTAGGTCTAACCCGTTAAACTCGTAGGATTAGCCGATACCCAGCTTGCATAAAGAGAGGATATGGAGCAAAGCGTAGGGAGATGAAGCTCCTTAAAAAATAGCAATCTTCCAGGAGACCTTCCTACTTTATGACTGGTAAAGACGAGCAGTTTTGGCATAGTTCATGCTCGTTAAAAAATAAACGCAAAGACGAGCAATTTTGGCATAGTTCATGCTCGTTAAAAAATAAACGCAAAAACGAGCAGTTTTGGCATAGTTCATGCTCGTTAAAAAATAAACGCAAAACCAAGCAGTTTTAACGCGGACTTCATGCTCGTTAAAAAATAATCATAAGCATGTGAGCAAGCTTCCCCCCAGAGTTCAAGCTCATTCAGAAAAAATGAACGGGTAAATAACCATTTGAGACCGTAAATTCATCAGCCATAAAAGCCTTGGTCGCGTTTGTGCACCGTCACCTCCACTTTTCATTTGGCCAATCATTCACATCCACTTGATTGTTTACCTATTTTGAGGAACAGCTGCGAAGAGTGATTTCACTTAGCCATCCTTGTAATACTGCCGTGATTGGAAAATTCCAACCTGTACCTGGAATCTGCTGCTATCCCTGTTTATCACTCGTTCCTCAAAATACGAGTCTCCTTTGAGCTCTTTTCACTGACTCGTAAAATATGAAAAGTTTTCCGAGTTTTGGCATTCCAGCTCGTTAAAAGGACCGGAAGAGCTATCCCTCCTCTAGATTTTAATCTTTTTGGACCTGAGGGATTATTGCACAAAAAGATCGAGCGCTTGTCTAGTTCGGCTCGATAAAGCTATCGAACATTCATCCCTTCTGTATTGTTTTATACTTTTTCGGACTTAAGGGATTAGATGACGAAAAAGGGCGTTTGGAGTTAACTTTATGTACCTTTTAAGACTCTCTAAAAATGAAAAGGACCGAGTTGTCTTTGTCGCTAGACTCGTTAAAAACATTAAATAGCGACAAACTTGTCTTTAGACGAGAACGAGTTTCCCTATCGCTAGGCTCGTTAAAACATAGCGATGGTATTGCCCGAAGGGCAGGTTATAGAACAAGCATATGTTATCCTCCTCAAGCTTGACAAAAATAAAGAGGTACTGGTTAGAAATGACTGGGGAAAAATTGGGAGAACCTCAAAGCTTAATGGTAGCAAGTCGCTCTTGAACATGACACTTTTGCCTCCGTAAATATCGGGTTGGGTTATTATCATTCACCGGTCCCTTCACCATGGTCTCGCCATACCATCCATACATGGGGTAATGCTACCGATCCATCACATCAGTGTCGTTATATGTTCAAGAGATGTCATTCAGAAAGTGTCAACCGGGTCCCATCCACTACCATACATCATCTTTCATCCTTCCATGACCGCCACCCTGAATCATATTTCACAGATCGTTTTCACCATCATCACTAGCTCCGTTCCATGTCACTGATGTGGGATTCATTAAGGCCCTCCTTTGACGGATCACTTCTTGTCGACATCAACTCATTATCCAAGAAGTTGATCTAGGAACACCCCCTCAGTACTTTGAAGCTTGCATGCCTCAATGGCAAGTTTCTCACATCCGGCGATAGGTATACATTAATGACCTTCGACCAGGAGACTTTGCGTGGTGTTCGACGTCAGATCCTATATTCACGCCACGTGAATTGTGCTGCAGTACCTTGAGGGTCATCATCATTATCGGTGATTCCTCTCGCGCTTGTTAATAGTTTACATTATTGACTGGCAATCAAGCGATGTCTTTCCATGTTCGACTTCAAGAAATTCTCACATGGATCGACTTGTACTAGAGTGAAGATCGGACAAGTTTGAAGACCCCGGATCTAGTTTCATCCATCCGGGCTGCGATATATATTCAAGAGATAAAAACATAGACATGTGCAGCAGATGATCATCCTACTAAAAGGATGATAATTAAAAGCAGAGAATTATCATTCTATTATCAGACGATCGTCTATTTATGTACAGCAAATGTATTTATAAAGCTGAGCATGGGAAATGCCCGCATCAGCTAGATCATGAAAAGAAAGTATGAAAAGATAATGTATTGTATTGTATTTTGTTACAGGTCACCTCCCGACGATTGAATGAACTTCGGATCCTCCTAATAAAGCATTTCACCCGATAAATGACCTCATACTTTAGGGGGCAACTGTTATAGACATTTTTGTGCCTTACAGCATAGAGCATGAAATATCAATAATCTAAGGGATCCAAAGTCCCTAAACATGTTGTTCCTACCCCTAGAGGAACAAGGTCAGCAAACCACAGCACTTCAGATCAGCTCTCCACTGAAAAACACTCAAAAACAGGTCAATTTTGGATCAAAGCAGCTGCTCCACTAAGCATCTGCGCTGAATGTCAAAAGCTCTATGGTGTACCTGCGCTGCATAGCAAGTGCAACAAAGGCTACCTGCGCTGGGCGTACTTTGACATGTGGAGGAATCTTTTCTCAATGTGCCAGTGCCCAGGAAGCTTCCAAAATGACACTTGGATCAAAAGATTTGCCTAATGATGAGTTAAGAGCTTCTAAAACTCCAAGTGGAAGGTAGAAACTCCTAGTGGACTCAAGGACTGAAGAACAACTGGAGTTGAAGAGGACAACAAGTCACACATCGCGCTGACTTATCTTCACTCCAAAACTCTATATAAGGATCTCATCCCATGGGATCTAGAGGGTGGAATTTGGTGCAAAGAATTGTTGTTGGTTTACAGTTGAGAGTATTGGGTGATTGCTTGAGGGAGGTGAAGAGGAGATTTCTTTCCATCGGGAAGGTGATGCTGGATTGGACCTCTCACGGTTGTATCACCGCCTGAACCTTACTTCCTTATATTAATAAAGCATTTGAGGTTCTTCTATCCGCATGTGTTTCAATGGTGTATTGTCTTACTTGCGTATTTGATTGATGCTAATCCTTGAATCAATTATGAATGCATGCTTCTTGTAGTCTCCTTTTCTTGTCTTGTTCGCAGGATCTCGTGTAGCTGGGCCCGTGAGAAGACTTGGAGCTGGGAGCCAGTGGCAAATAGAGGAGATTGGATCGACCATTTGCGCAAGACATCGGTAAGTGGATCTCTTCCTTTCATCTCTTGCATGTCATAAAGAAGTAACTTTAGATACCTTTGCTTCAGCTGTTGCTAAGGAACTATCACCCTTAGAGTGGGATAGGGTCATTCCGTGTTGGATACTTTTCCCCACAACACATAGGAAAAGTGTGTTGCATCTCACCTAAACACACTATGTGGGTGCGTTTCATTTTAAAAAGCCCTTCTATGGGGTGCAATGGGCGAGAAGTGACAAATGGCAGTGTTATTCCGCGAGGTGGAGAGGCATGGAAACTTCCAGAAACTTCTCCTGTGACACTTGCCTCTCTGAATTCGACCAAGGATGAGTAAGAGATCATCAATCTCCAAGTGGAAGCAAGAACTATGAGAGGGAAGACACTAATCAAATCGCAAGCTGACTCATCTCCCTTACAGATATATATATATATATATATATATATATATATATATATATATATATGGATCCCTCATCCCAGAGATCCAGGGGGCTGGAATTTTTCATATTGTAAGGAATTGCTGTTGGTTTCTTAAGACAACGTCATATTGTTGGGTGATCTAAGCTTTGTATGAGGTGAAGAGGGGCTTCCTTGGTGAGAGGATGATGCTGGGTCAGAACAACTGGTTGTAACTCCCTTGGCTCTTTCTTGTTTATCAATAAAAGCTATTCAAGTTTTCCTCCATACTCTTGTGTCATTTATGTTTGCTGCATTTGTATGGTCAATTTACATATGATCCTAGTTTGTTTATGATTATAGATTCATGTTCATGTATAGTGTTATGCTACTGTGATCTTACAGGTACTCTGTGAAGCTGGGTGTGCAAGGGAACAAGTAGCGAAAGACTATCAAGAGAGAGAGGAATCGAACCAGGAGATTAGCGCAAGATAGAGGTTGTTCTACTTTGTTCTTCTCTCATCTATACTTCATAAAGGAAAAACGAAAGTATCTTTACTTTGTTTGTTTCTAAGGTAGCTATCACACCTTAGTGGGATAAGCAGTTCTGTGTAGACACTTTTCCCTGTAACACTTAGGGATCCTTCCAAAGTTCCCTATTACTTTCGGAGGAAAGACCGTCTATATAGACGTGATGGTAGTCCAAGGTCTATTAGATTTCAATATTCTCCTTGGACGCGACTATGTTTATGTCATGGGAGCTTTTGTTTCTTCACTTTTTCGCGTGGTTTGTTTTCCACACGAAGGGAGAATTGTGAATATTGATCAACTATCATTCATTGGTCACTAGACATCTCCTTTGCAACCATTGTCCCCTATCAGCTCTTGTTTGCAAGCAATACCTTCCTCGCCACAAGTCAATTATGTGGCTACCCGTTCCATCTCCATATCTGCTGATGATCACACAAATGGTATTGTACATTATGTATTGGGGGCATTGGAAACTCATCTGCCTCTGGTACCAAATGACATGTATTCCTCCCGGAGCATGGTCCTTCCATCTAGCGAAGACCTCTTGGAAGCCATGTTCTCTTATGGTTAATGAAAAAGGTGTCACAAGGCGGCTTCCTCTATTGTGTATGCCTCTTATACATGTGAGCACCGATCGTAAGAAAGTATGATGCTCTGCCAATTCCTACCGACTTAAAAAAGAGTTTCTTTAATAAAAGCATTAATTGAACTATCTTACTTTTATTTCTAGATTTCAAATAAAAGGTAGCATTTCCGTCACCTTCGGAATTTGATTCAATGGCACCCATATTCGCCCTTTGTCGAGGCCAACAAGAGCAGCTGCTGAACGAATTTATCAACATATTGCTCTTCAGGTCCCTTACAGCTTTCCCTATTCAATATCATCTTTCTGGAAACTTCTCCCGTCTGCGATGCCCTCTGCTTCACCTCCTTCCCCTCTTCCGGTGCCATTACTTCCCTCACACCTCTGCAAATGTCCTCCATGCTCGCTCCTTTGTTGGCCCCTTTAGCAAACTCCACACCCACTTTCAATTCAGTGACAATAAATCTGGCATTCAACCCTTGATCCCACAGCATTGGCAGAGCGATGAGAGGCAATCCTACACTCATTCCCTCCATGAGAGAGCTCCAACCACAATGCATAAGAAAAGCTCTGGTGGAAGGATGTGATAAAATCTCTCTCTGTGGTGCCCAGCTGGTCAATACCAATCCTCTCTCCCGAATCCATCCCTCAAAACCATGGGGAAATGTAACCGAGCCGTGGGCATGGCCGGAAAAATGCAGTACTAAAATAAATGGTGTATACTCACTTCCAATCCCAGAGCCACCTCCCAGACCTTTGCATTCAACAAAAATCATTCGGTGCCGAAAGAGGCATACACAATGGAAGAATTCACCTTTGGGAATTTTCTCGAGACCACCTCACTCATTTTTGAAACCATTTGAAAATCCAAATCAACCAAGTATAAGAACCCCATCACACCATGTATCTGGAAATGGAAATGGAAATGGAATAGTAAGGAAATCATACATGCAACTCAATACCTACAAGTAATCCCACTGCAGTAGCTTGATCCAACTCTTCCTTGCTTGATCTTTTCTTTCCTTTGCCTTCCTTGTCCTTCCTTTGCTTTCCTTTCTCCAATGTTAGAGAACTCCAACAATACTCTAAGTGTGCAAGATTATGAGAGAGAGAGAGAGAATATAGAGAGCTCCACCATAGAACTGTAAAAAAATGATGAACTGATCCTCATTAACCTTTTTATCATTGAGGCCTTTAATTTCTTCAATTTCCTTTATTTTCCTTCATTTCCCCCCTCACATGCAACCTGTGACCTTTCACCTTCCTTTTCTCCTAATTTCCATTATTCTTATAAATAAATGCAAATAAATGCCTTTTGCCTTTCCAAAGCCTTTGCCATTTCCTTTTTAAATTTCCCTTAGCCATAACAAACCAAATGAACACCCACTAGGATGTTTTTCCCAACATTCAGTTTTGAATACGTGTGCCATGACCTTGGTCTTATTTTGTCTTTATTAACTTTATTACATAGATTTTTAACCCAGGATTGTTACAGTATCATTAATAACTTTCTATCATTTTTTCATCTTTATTTGTCTTTGATAATGAATGAAGTTTCCATTCGAAACATTGGACATTTCAAAAACCTATACACAATTGAATACACAAAAGGTTCAAGCATCATCATAGCAATATGTGAAAGCCTACACACTTCACACTCAGATGTTGTACTTGTTTGCAATTGATTTTTTTCATAATGCATATCTGGTTGTTATGCCAACATGATAGTGAGATGCATGTCTAATAGGTTCAAATTTTAAAAGGAAATACTTAAACCTTTCAAATATTATTCAATTCCAACCATGTTCAGTAATATTTGAATAGTTTTTGAGATTGAAACAATATTTTTGTTAATATTCAATGAGACATGGGGAGATGGTGGAAAATTCTTAAGTCGTTACTCAATTGAAATTTATAGCAAAGATAGAAATATATAGTACATGGATGAAACCACCTCATAAGATAGATTTTCTTCCACATTGACAACTTATAAATGGATAAGGGCAAACACTTGATTAATAGATAAGGATAGAAATCCATGAAGAGGTAATCTAGGGCTTTGTGATTGTATAGGGACTCATGTGCTAACAATATCCCTCCTCATTTATAAGTTTGAAGAGTTATACAAGCAATACAACATGAAATAGCACATATACTAATATAATCTCCAACCTAAAAATCTAAAAAAACGTGTTGAGCTTTGATGAAGATCTACCCAAAAGGTAGCCAAATTTGGATGCTAAAAACTCATATAATATAGGAAATTTCATTGCTTGAACATGTGATCTAGAACATCTATAATTGTTCATAGATGCAAACTCCAATATCTGATGTGCATGAATCAAGTAAAGGTAAGGACGAGTATGGGTTAGATACAAAAGTTTTCCTACAAGTTGACAGTATAAGGTAACATCAACTTTAGGGCAAGCACAAGTGACTGAAATTTTGGCTCCAGAATGAAAGGGAGAAGGGGCTGGCTTACAATCTTCCATGTGAAAATGGTGTAGAAGATCACATGCATACTTGGACTGGGAAAGGGAAATACCTTCCTTGGATTGCAAGACTTGAAGACCAAGAAAATAATGCAAGTGTCCTAAGTCTGTCATTTCAAACTTCTTTTTAAGGCTGGGCTTCACATGGTTTATAAGGTTGGGATCACTACCAGTAAGGATAAGATCATCAACATAAAGAACAAGAATGATAAGAGACTTGCCCAATTTCTTGGTGTAGACAGTATTGTCAGAATGACACCTAGAAAATCCAGTTTCTAAAAGAAAGCTATACATTTTGGCATACCAAGCCCGAGGGGCTTGCTTGAGACCGTTAAGGGATTTCTTAAGCTGACATACAAGGCTGGAGTCTATTTGTATAAAGCTAGTAGGTTGTTCCATATAGATTTCTTCATGCAAGTCCCCATGCAAGAAGGTAGATTTAACATCCATTTGATGGACTTCCCATTTGAAAGAGGCAACAATGGAAAGAACAAGATGGATAGAGTTCATTTTAGCAACAAGGGAGAAGGTTTTATTATAGTCAATGCCTTCAACTTGTGAAAAACCCTTAGCAACAAGACGACCTTTATATTTATAAACTTTTCCATCTTGTCCATACTTGATTCTATAAACCCATTTGCATCTAACAAGTTTTCGTCCCTTCGAAAGGGGAACAAGATCCCATGTATCATTTGCCAATAATGAACGATATTATTCATTCATAGTTGTGTCCCAATCTAGATGTCTTGAAGCTTCTGCAAAGGTGTCGGGATCATAATTAACTAAATCTTGAGCTAGTAAAGAAGAGGCTCTATCGAATTGAGAACGTGTACATTGCTAATCTGTAGGATCACCAGTAAGGGCACTTGCTACATCCCAAGTAGCATGGACCCATTTTGGAAGCTGAGGCGCTGAAGGAGGATCCTGAGAAGGTGGGGGAGGATTGTCATCCTCATTGTCATCATCTCAAGAAGAAATATTTTCAGAAGTAGAAGGGATAGAGAGAGGTGGCACATCTGCCAAACTAGGCTCATAGGCCGATATATATTTCAGCAAACTTTACATCTCTTCTAATGATAACATTTTTTGACTTAAGTGGAATAAGTCTATATCCTTTGACATCTTTTGGATATCCAACAAAAATACATTTTTCATTCTTAGGTTCTAAAGCTTTATGTTTCTCATCTGGAATATGGGCCCATGCTTCACTTCCAAAAACTTGAAAGTGACTTACATCTAGTTTAATTGAGTTCAATGCTTTTTCTGGAGTGATATTCTTTAAAACCTTAGTAGGCGTGAAATTTATTATGTAATTTGCACAGTTAATTGCTTATGCCCAAAAATTAAGACTAAGTCCTTTAGATTGAAGCATACAATTAGCCATTTCCTTTAAGGTGCGATTCTTCCTTTCAACTACACCATTTTGTTGTGGAGTATGTGGAACAATATGTTGCATTTGAATTCCATTCTCAGTGCAAAATTTGATGAATTTGTTGTTAACATATTCTATGCCATTATCAGATATTAGCTTTAAGAATTTGATGTCCATATTGTTTTTCAACAAAGGCCTTAAAGGCCAAGAACATGTTAAATACTTCACTCTTTAGTTTTAAGAAGTATAATCAAGTGCGTCTGAAGAAGTCATCAATGAAAGTTAAGAAACACTTGTAGCTAGAGAATGAAACAACTGGAAGTGGACCACATAAATCACTATGCACAATCTGTAAAGGGGCTGAGGCATGCCAAGAGGCACATTTTTTCAAAACTGTCCCGATGATGTTTTTTGAGTACACATCCAGAACAAACTCCATCTCTGCAAGATACCCTTGGAAGACATGTCACCATATTTTCTTTACATAGATTCCGAAGGGAGTGATAGTTTAAGTGACCAAATCGCTCATGCCAAAGTTTTCTCATGTCATCATGATGAGCAACAAATACCGAGGGAAGACTTGATGACCCAAAGTTGTTAAACTTATACAACCTTGTAGAATCATTAGTAATGCCAGTAGCTAAAATCTGTCTAGGATCTCTTAGGTCCTTAATAAAAATGTCGTGAGATGAAAATTCAATGATTTTACCTTCACCTGAATGAGTTATCTGACATACATATAGAAGGTTGTAGGATAAGATTGGAACACATAATACATCATTAAATTGACCATTGTTTATATGAACAGTTCCAATCCCTACAACATTAAGAGATCTATCGTCACCAACATATATATTTTTGGTGTTACAATCATTTAAAGAAGAAAACATGGCTTTGTTTTTGGCCATGTGATAAGAAGCTCTAGAATAAATGAGTCACTCATGAGAATGAGAAGAAGAAGATACATTTAGTGCATATCCAGGCTGAGATACTTGACAACCACATGCATAAAGTGTTATTCCTGAAGATGAAGTTGAAGTTGTTGAGTGCTCCAAATGGATGTTATGCTTCTTCATTGCTGCTTCCAAGGATTCCATCTTCTTAAAGCATTTGGATTCTAAGTGGCCATCTCGATTACAAAAGTGGCAATGTCTATCAACCTTCTTCCCTTTGTTTTTATTTTCCTTATCATTTTGTTGAAATGATTTTTCATTTTGAGACTGAAATGGCTTAGGGCACTTGTTTGGTTTAGGACCATTCTTTTTAGGATATGGCTTCTTAGGATTCTTTGAATTTGGTTGCTGCTGGGCAGCTAAGGCTTTCTTAGAAGAGTTTCCAAGATTAAGAAGACCAAGATGTAAGTATATAAGGTTACCATCTTCTTTCTTAACCTTAACACCTTCCAAGAGAAGTCTAAGGGTCTTGAACTTGGACAAAAAATATTCAATGGAAGAAAAATTATTTGGGTCCAATGTAAGCAACTCATTTTCGAGTTGATGGGCTCTAAGTTCATTTTTAATTCCAAAACTTTAGTGATCTGTTTCATTGCTTCATTAGGAGTATCAAGTTATGCGATATGGAATCTAAGGTATGGAGAAATGGACATCCCTATCAACCCACATGCTTGATCTTGCCTATTTTCCAGTTTGACTACCTTATCTTCATCTTTTGGTTTGGTTTATTGGCCTGAGGCTATTCTGTAAAGACCTTTACTTCTATGTAAATCCACAATGTAGGACCACCATTGGAAGTAGTTGGTCCTGTCAAGAATAACTTGGCATGGACTTTCCATTTTAACAGAAACTGAAGATATAGATGTTGAAACTAAGTGTTCCAATGGAAAGATCTCAAAAGATTAGGTTGATTAAAAAACCGGCTCTCAAAAAAGCTTTTGGATGAAGAATTTATGGATTTTTGAAGAAACGTTGTTGAAGACGCCAACAAAGTGCGGGAATGTGCGGAAATGAATGATAATGTTATTTTAAAAATCTACCCCCTTTCCAAACTTAATCTAATTAGCTCAACAAAAAGAAAGACTTGAACTCAAGATGTCTATTCTCATAAAGTAGCTTTGGACCAAGTGAGCTAGATTAAAAGGTTAGTAATTTTTGGAAAAGAGGAAGGTTTTTTTTTTTTAGTAACTGAAGCTCTGGGGTGCGTGCTTACTTGATAAAGCTCTTTTTTTCCAAAAAAACAAAAAAAACAAAATACCCAACATGGAAATACAAAAAAATACAAACCTTACGGCTTGAAGTTAGCTTTAGCTAGAAACTAAATATTTTCCTCAATGTTTCTGATTTTCCAAGATCACACTAAGGCACGGCAGAAAAGAGCATATGCATGATAAAAATCCTTCCTTCTTGTTTCTGATTTGCCCAAATCTCATAGAGTCGTGAGGCAAATAGCATACGCAGTAATGAAAGGTATAGATCCGGTAATAAAGAAAGCAAAGAGCTAAATAAACCAAAATAAACAAACAGAAAATAACTAAAAACTGCAAATAAACACTATATACCTCCAGATCTTAAAAATGACATAGCTAAGGCTACCAGGAACCTTTTCGCGTCATACAAATGGGGTTCCTCACTAGAACATATGCTCCTAACACAATAGAGCAGTCCTCTTGGCCAAAATGCAGTCCGTAATAGTAGATCTAGGAAACGACAGTCGGATGTAGTTCTACTGGCCTTAAATTTGGATCACCAACGAATGTGGCCCTCAAATTTCTCTGATACCATGTAGGAATTTACAGGGTAAGTTCCTCAGACAAAACGCCAAATGACACCACTCACAAACAGATCATAGATCAATACACCAGTATTTTTGACGTGGTTACAACCCTCAAAGAGGGGAATAGTCCACGGCCTGAGCCAATGCAGTCACTTTAGGCAATTTATTAATAAAATAATGAAAATTTACATAAGCTTATCTCATGAACGGCTACCCTACAAATGACCCTCCATGCTCTTTAAATAGAGATCATGGACCAATCAGGTGTTAAGCCATGGATGAAGTGTTGGTAATACCGAGGAGAGAATGAACCATCAGATCACTACATATCATGACCATTAGATTGTAAGTTACAAAAGTACATAGTAAAGAAACACACTTTACCTAACTCTACACTAGACCATGTTATACTTAACTATTTCCTATGTGCCGAAATATCCTAACAAACATTTCTCTTAGAAAATGTAAACACCTCCCCACCTTAACCTCGATGGAAAATGTTGACTTGCTAATCCAATCTCCCTGGTAAATAGTTATAGGGATGGGATAATCATTTTTTTCCCTAGAATTAGAAAGAAGACTTACCATTATTTTCAACTCTTCAATACGAATCTAGTGATATAAAGTTTTACCTCAATCTAACCCCTGGCTCAGAAGTTATGATCATTTGACTCTATGACAAATCAGAAAGGACCATGTCACCACCATGCAACGTGGACCCACGTGGCCATGGCACATAACCAACTTTTTGATGCCACATGGAAGGTTGTAATTAACTATTTACCCACTCAATACATGCCATATCTTGGCCCCGTTCCCTGGCTATAACCCCCTTGTGCTACCTTAGCTACAACTTCCGGGCGCACCCCGACTATAAGTTTCGGGCATGGCATTTTGTTTTCCTTCGAGGTGGCCCTTTTGGGGTTAATCCTCTACTATGCCTAGCTTTTATTCCTTGATAATAACTTATGGGCATACCTTGGTTATTTCCTCTGGTACATCTTTGATGGTATCCTCGGGGGTGGACCCTTTAGGGTTAACGTCCCACCATTCCATCGCTCTGCTTTCCCTATGATAACTCTTGAAAGTACCCTTGCTAATACTACCAATGTGCCTTGGAGTTTTTCCTACTGGGAAATTTAACTTTGGTGTACGATATCCTTCCATTCGTCCTCTTGGCATGTCACTCACATCAGAACTTCGCCATGGCTTGAACTAACGAGGGTTTACATGATCATGACTAGCATGCTCGATCTTGAATCCATTGGGTTTTCATAAAGGTTCTCTCCATTCCCACACTATGTTCCCATCAAGAAGCCCCATATTGGCCTAGTTACAATGGTTCTACAAACATTTGGAATTTTTCCAGTAGAACACTTTCGCCAGTGTTCTTCCATGGCCATTAGAGCTTGCTAAGTCACCCACCGATGATATCCCTCCTGAGGTTACCACAGGTTTCTTCTTCTTGGATCCATGGGTTTCAAAAAATACCAAGGATATAAGGACATCAATACTCCTCAAATATATGCACACCAAGTTTCACCCTAAGGATTGCAATGACCTGACCAACAACACTATGACACTTGTCCAGGAAATCTAAGACATCTGGATATTAGCAAGGACTAGAGGTTTATTCCCCTTAACTAAGTACCATCCCCTAGAAGACCATGGCTATCACCAACCATTCCAACAAGAATTTTCCACACCATCTCATTATGGAGATATTGCATGAACGATGGTGTCCAGTCTAAGGAGGTTCAACATAAATGCAAATAAAACTAGATTACATTCTGTAAAGAATGTAAGGCTAGAATATCAAGTCAACCCATCCTATAAGGTCATGCCCTAATCAATGTGTATACCCATCATTAGGGCACACATTATGTCAAGCTACAAATGCCCATCATGTAAATCACAGGTTAATGAGAATAAGGGAGGAGGAAAATCCACGACATTCTCACGTTGTAACATCAACCATTCCAATACATACTATCATCAATTTAAACATAATATTGTATTAAGAAGAAGTCTTCTTCTAAATATTTATGTAATTAAATCAAGCCTCTTATGGATTATTCCAATGCCTTTTATATTTTTCATTGTCCATTAGTTAATTGCATAAACATAACTATGAAATCATGCATTTTCCTTGTGCATAGCAACACCATTTCAACTAGAATTGAAACATACATACATTATCATGTAAAGGATACATAAGAGTACTTATCTTATGTTATTTAATGGTAAGTGATTTAGGGACTATGACTCTCCACCCAACCATAGATAGCTGCAACCAATCCTCACTTGCAGCTATCACCCCTAAGTCAGATTCTAGAGACTCATATATATTTCTCAAGGGATTGTGTATTAACTTCTGTTGAAAGAAGTGTTGGATTGTGTTATATTATTTACACAACTACCTGACGTGCAGGCGGGTGGCTAACCTCCCTATCAGGGGGTAAGTAAGGGGACAATATTCCCCTTGCACGGGGTCTAGAGCAGTGCCAGAAATTTTTTTCGGGCCGTATGTTAGGTGGGCAGACCTACCTATGGTTTTGTGCATGGATTTCACACATGGTTTTGGGCATGATGGTTTTTAGTCCATGTTATTTTGTAGATATGGTCAAGGGAACTATGGTTATTGTTGGGTCCCTATAATACTAGTGATTACCCCATTACTATTGTAGTTATACCCTTATTTATATTGTTGTGCCCCTATTACCCCCATATTGTTATTTATGTGCCCCATAGAATCCCTCTATTGTTATTTTTGTGGTTTTATATTATTATTGTTAGGTCAGCTGGATTATATTGTGACTCCTTAGACTCCTATATATAGAAAGGAGGTTTTGTCATTTGTATAATCCAAGAATTGTTCATTTATGTAATGTAAAGGAGGTTTCCCCCTCGAAGAGGCTGAATTCTAAGGCGTTGATCTATCTTTTCTATCTTTTCTTGAGCTGGTTTCATAACATTTGGTATCAGAGCTTTGATTTTAGGGTTTCGCTGCTCCAAACAGGTCATCGTGGCATTTTCGCTATAACGTTTTTTTCTGTGACATTTCAGAAGTCGAAAAAAAAACCCATTTGAGAAGAAATCACGCTGAACCTTGGGTCCGAATTTCAGAGTTTTTCTCGCGATATTGTCGGAGATATGATCTGAGGAAGTTGGTCTTTTTGCAGACTCCTGAATTACATTCAAAATAGGTGACCTGGGGAAAATCGTCATAACTTTCTCTCTGGGGATTGGATTGAAATTTTGTAAGAAGGTACAGAAAGAGGACGGACTGTAGTTTGGAGTATGAACTTTTCAGATCCATAGGTCGAAACAGTGACTCGTGGCACGTCGTACAATTTCTCTCTACTGAACTAGTCTATAATAAAGTCACTGTGGGAGATTTCGCATAACTCTTCCTTGGAGAATCCAATTTGGGTCTGACTTGTGGCATTGGAAAGAGGACACAGAACGCTAGAACAGGCTGCAATTTCAGAAATGGAGGATCTCGAATTATAGATATACATCAGATTCAATATCAGGCTTCTACAAAGTGAGAAAAGGTGTGTAGGTTTTTTTTTAAATTTTTGTGCAAGCTGGGTTTGAAGGAATTCAAAGGGCATAGTAAAGAATTATTATCGGTAACTGATGCCCCGAGGAAAGAAAATGAAAACACCTAGTAAGGAACCTGAAATCTCTAGCATGACTCATGAAGAAGAGGAAGAAATGCTACATGATATACCAAAATTACAAGAACAAGTGCAACAAATGTCACGCTCACAAAAGCTAACAGAAGCTAAGATAAATGGCATGGAATCTAAGATAAAGGGCGTGGAAGCTAAGATGGATGATTGGAAGACAGATTTGAAGACAAACATGGAAGAATTGAAGATAGATTTGAACACAAAATTGAAGACAGGCATGACAGATATGAAGACAGATTTGACAAATTTCCTACAAGAAATACTTACTAATGGTGAAAAGGTAGTAAAGGAAACTCATGATGTGAACAAAAGAAATGTTAATCATGATATCATAGACGCTAATGTTGGATCGAATAATCACCATATTCCAAAAATTGATTTGAGGAAGTTTGATGGCAAGGATCCCACCACATGGATATTACAGATGGAGCAATTCTTCGATCTCAATAATGTGCAAAACACACAAAAGGTACGTATGGCAACTGTATATTTGGAACCAAATCATTTTGTATGGTATCAATGGCTTTGTTCTCGTAAACAATTTATCACTTGGGCAATTTTTACGGAAGAATTGATAGCACATTATGAGGATACAAAAAGCAACACTTTTTTTATCCAATTGATAAGTCTCAAACAAAAGGGTTCAATAATGGAGCACATTCAGGAGTTCCAAAAATTGAACATAAGGGTAAAAGATATTCCAGAGGAGCATGGGATTGATGTGTTCATATGGTCTTTAAAGGATAATATCCAACATGATGTTCGCCTTTGGGAACCTGATTCATTAGAGAAGGCATTCAGGTTAGCAAGAAAAATGGAAAGCAAAATTATGGAAACTAGGAAGCATACCATTCACAACTATAAAGATGGAAGTGTTGTTGCCCCTAGTATTCCACAACCTACAAGGTTGACACCACAAAAATTGGAAGAAAAAAGAGCAAAAGGGCTTTGTTATAATTGTGATAACAAATACACAAAAGGTCATAAGTGTGCTGAGAAGAAATTATTCTACATAGATTGTGAAGAGGAAGAAGAAAAGGAGCAAGAAAGGTCAAAAGAAGAGGATATACTCCAGGAAAAAAGCCTAGATGAAGAGCAAATAAATCCGACCATATCTTGTAATGCATTGGCAGGAATTACCACTCCTCAAACCATCAAGATAGAAGGACAAATCAAGAAGAAAAAGGTAATAATGTTGATTGATTCAGGAAGCACCCACAATTTTATTCATTGTAGGGTAGCAAAAGAATTGAATTGCTTCCTATATCCAGCACCAGAGTGTCAAGTGATGATTGCAAATGGAGGAACAATAAATTGCTCTGGAAAGTGCCATAATATCAAGCTATCCATGGGAGAATATGTATTGTCTAGCCCAATGCTTTCCATTCCAATGGGAGATGCTGATGTTGTACTAGGAGTCTAATGGCTACAATCCTTGGGTAGCAACTAAAATAATACTTCATTATGTTTGAGGTACAATTCATTTTGGGATTCATTACAGTGCAGAAGCATCTCCTCTATTAGTTGGTTTCACTGATTTTGATTGGGCTGGTGACGATGATGATCAGAATTCTACTGTAGGTTATATCTTCACTCTTGGTTCTGGATCTATTACATGGGATTGCTAGAAACAAAATTCCATTTCTCTTTCTTTAGCAGAAGCAGAGTATCGTGGAACCGTTGAAGTTAGTAAGGAATCCCTGGACTTTGTCAGATCCTGTCAGAGTTTAGTTTTCAGCAACAACATCTGACTACTCTTTGGTGTGATAATCAAAGTGTCATTCAACTATGTAAAGATCCAGTCCAACATTAGCGCAAGAAACACATCGAACTACACATGCACTTCATAATAAAGCTCATTCATGACCATGTTCTTGAAGTGCACTATTTTTCAACCGATGATCAAGTTGCAGATATCTTTACAAAGGGTCTCACAGAGGCGAAGTTTACTAAAATTCGATTTATGGTTAGAGTTCAAGAAGTTGTCACTAAGGAGGGATAGGATCTAATGCCTCCTTCCTTCTCCTATTGTGTCATCTTTTTACATCCTTAAATCCTATCCCAAGTTGTTCTTAACGAGGGATTTTAGGATATTCAGACACATAGGAAATAATCAAGTATAACCTGGTCTAGTGTATAGTTAGGTAAAGTGCGTTTCTTTAGTATGTACTTTTTGTAACTTACAATCTGATGGTCATGATGTGTTCCGACGATTCATTCTCTCCTCGGTATTACTGACACTTGATCCATGACTTAAACCCGATTGGTCCATGATCTCTATTTAAAGAGCATGGAGGGTAATTTTTAGGTGACCGTTCATGAGAGAATCTTATGTAAATTTTATTTCTTTTACATTAATAAATTGCTTGAAGTGGTCGCATTGTCTTAGACCGTGGAATGTTTCCCTCTTTGAGGGTTTTAATGACATCAAGAACACTGGTGTATTGATATGAGACTATTTGTGAGCAGTGTCCTTTGGTGTTCTATCTGAGGAACTTACCCTGTAAATTCCTACACAAAACAGACCCTTAATCCTACCTCTTCCACGTCGAGGCTTCTTGTCAGGTCATGTATATAAGGTTAGGTAATTGGGGCTATAAGATTAAGTCTATGCCTGAGGTCCCAACCATGTTACTCACATCAGAACTTTGCCATGGCCTGAACTAAGGAGGCTTTATAGGATCATGACCAACATTCTCGATCTTGAATCCAGTGGTTTTTCACAAGGGTTCTCTCCCTTCCCGCACTGTGTTCCATTCACCAAGGAGCCCCATATTGGCATAGTTGTAATGGTTCTACAAACATTTAGACTTTTTCCAATAGAACACTTTCGCCGAAATTCTGCCATGACCATTAGAGCTTGCTAAGTCAGTCTCTTGTGCTATCCCTCCTAAGCATACCACATGTTTCTCCTTTTGGGATTCATGGGTTTCAAAAACTACCGAGAAGGATAGAAGGAGATAAGTACTCCTCTAAGATATGCACATGAAGGTGCACCCTAAGGCTTGCAACAACCTACCCAACAACACTATAGAACTTGTCGAGGAACTCCTGAATGTCTGGCTATTAGCAAGGACCAAAGGTTTATTCCTCTGAACTAAGTAACATTCCCTAGAACACCATGGCTATCACTAGCCATTCCAATAAGAAGTTCCCACATAATGTCATTATTGATATATTTTACGAATGATGGTGTCGAGTCTAAGGAGGTTCAACATAATGCAAATAGAACAAGATTGCATTTTGCTAAGAATGTAAGGCTACTCCCTACTCATGAGAGCTCATATATCCTCTAAACCAAGTCTTGGTTCTAATGAATGTGTATACCCATCATTAGGGCACACATTATATCAAGCTACAAATGCCTCTCATGTAAATCACAGGTTAATGAGAATAAGGGAGGAGGAAAATCCTAGACATTCTCACATTGTAACATCAACCATAACAATACACACTATCATCAATGTAAAAATCATATTGCATTAAGAAGAAGTACTCTTCTAAATATATATGTAATCAAATCAAGCCTCTTATGGGTTATTCCAATGCCTTGTATATTTTTCATTTTCCATCAGTTAATTTCATAAAAGTAACCATGAAATCATGCATTTTCCTTGTGCATATCAACACCATTTCAACCAGAAATGAAACATACATACGTTATCATGTAAAGGGTACATAAGAGTACTTATCTTGTGTGCTTTCAGGGAAACTAAGTTAGGGACTATGACTCTCCACCCAACCATAGATAGCTGCAGCCAGTGCTCACTTGTACCTATCACCCCTAAGCTAGATTCTAGAGACTGAGATAGATTTCTCAAGGGATTATGTACTGACTTCTGGTTGAAGTAGGGACTCCAAAGGCTCTCCCACCTCCACCCACCAACCTCATAGCAATCAAGAAATTCCACAAGGAATCAAGAGGTATGCTAATTCCACTCTTTAGTTGTTCAAAAACCAGAAAACTCTAGGGAATCCAAAGGCTTCACCTCCACCCTGAAAAAAAGTGGTCCCACTCACTAAGGAAATCCAAAGCCCACTGTTAGCCAATCAAACAAGCAAATGAGACTCTAGAACTTCCTACTAGGAGTCTAAGAGCTAAACCTATACCTATGCTATCAAGGAATTCTAGAGAAAACCCATCTCCACCCTCCAGCCCCCTTGGTGTCCCGAGGTTTACCCTCACTTTGAGAAGCTCCTCCATCCCTCTATTGCTCAACCAAAAAATAAGATAACTCCTTTGGGAGCCATGGAACCATCCAAATGTATCTCCCTACATGTGTTACAACACAATGATTTTCTCTACCTTCTTCCTTCATCTCCTGACGTTCTGTGTGTGCGCACCCCCCCCCCCCCCCCTTCTTCTTTTCTCTCAAATGTTCTTTTGGTTTGCCCCACTCCTGGGTGCATGATCTCTCTCTCTCTCTCTCTCTCTCTCTCTCTCTCTCATCCTTTGATCGTCTGACTGCTCTCTATCCTCCCTCCACTCTCGACCACGATGGTTCTTTTCTTATCCACATATCTGAGACGTCTTCTCATCTGTAGAACCTCTAACAAATGAAACTGCCAACAGATCTTACCAACCAATGGAAAGTGATCAATGTATCCATTTTTAATCAATTGGTTAATGGGGTTCAATGCCACATTTCCTTTTTGCATGCTTTGGCGTGGTTTCCTTAACAACATAGATTAACTTGCTTTGTTGTTGTGTCCTTCTTGCTTGTCAAAACTTCCAAGAGAGTATGGTTTTGACGTACCTTCTTGTAGTTCATTGATTTTGACAAATAAGTTCATTGATTTTGATAAATCAATTTATTGATTTTTACAAAACAGTCTAGTTTTCCTGCAATAAATAAATTGAACATCCCAAGAAAGCAACCACCCAGTCTATGGAATCTGTGTCCCATACTCAAACCATAATTCTTTTATGAAAATATTTACATTGCAAAATGAGGTTAACTAATTGGGGTTGTCACAAACCCCTCCCCTTGGGGGAACACCGTCCTTGGTGTTCTTTACCAATATGTAACATGACTAAGTAATTACATACTGCTTATGGAGCTTTATGTGTACAACTCTATACAATATTTACACATATATACATTTTCTTTAACTAGCAAACAGAAAAGGATATGCTTCCCTCATTGAGTCAACCATTTCCCAAGTGGCTTCCTTGGGTCCAAAGTGGTTCCACTGCACTTTGACTTGTTCTATTTCTTGATTTTGGAGCATGGTGCTCCTTCGATCTAAGATGCATAGTGGCTCTGGATGGAATTCCCCCTCTAGTTCCACTTGTAGCATAGACCAATCAATCACATGATTAGAATCTTGTACATATCTCTTAAGCAAAGAAACATGGAAAACATAATGGAATTTTACTGATGGAGGTAAGGCTATATAATAAGCCACTAGTCCAATCCTTTTAAGGATCTTAAAGGGCCCAAAATACCATGGTTCCAGCTTGGCACATGACCCAATCCTTAATGAACTTTTCTTGGGTTTGATCCGCAAATAAACATGTTCGCCGAATTAACTCTTTTTGTATCCTATCTTGGCTGGCATAAAATTTCTGCATGTCTTGTGCCACCTTTAAGTTATGCCTTATAACTTGCATTTGCTACTCCATTTCCTTGAGCATGTCAGGTCCAATAAGGACCTTATTCACTGGATCGTTCCAACTGATAGGAGTATTGCAACTCCTCTCATACAATGCCTCAAATGGGCTCATTTTCAAGGAATCTTGATAGTTGTTATATGATAATTCTACAAGTGGAAGATACTATTACCAATTCTTTTTCTAGTGCATTACATACATCCTCAACATGTCATCGAGGATTCGGTTCACCATTTCTGTCTATCCATCCATTTGTGGATGATAAGCAGTACTAAAGGCCAATACGATAGTCCTAAATCCTGCAAATAGCTCCTTCCAAAACTTGGAAGTGACCTTAGCATCCCTATATGAGATGAGCTTCTTGGGAACTCCATGCAACCTCACAATTTATTTTATGAGAATTTGAGCCACCTCACCAGCCAAGTTGGTGGATTTATCGGCCATAAAATGTGCCACCTTGCTCAACTTATCAACCACCACCAAAATTGCATCATCTTGTCTGCAGGTTTTTGGGAAATTGGTAATGAAATCCATGGAGATCACTTCCCACTTCCATTCCGAAATGGGAATGGGCCACAACAAACCTGTTGGATGTTTTCACTCAGCATTTACTTGCTGGAATTCTATGCATTTAGCAACAAAATCAACTACTTCTTTCTTCAAATTCGGCAAAAAATAAAACTTTTTAATGGTTGTGAGAGTCTTTTGATATCGAAGATGATTTGAATATGGCTTATTATGAAACTCTCTCATGATGAACCTTTCAATTCCTCACTAATTGGCACATTTGATTCTATTCTTTAATCTAATTAGACCATCACCAGTGAGATGATGCTCTTCATCCTCACTAACTTGTTGTAATTTTTCCCTTAATTGTTGGTATTTTTCATCATGTCATCCTCCATTTTTGACCCTTTCCACTAGGTCCACTTTATATAAAATATGTAAGTATAAATTATATTAATTTTCGGGGAAAAGAACACTCATCTCACTGGAAAATGCACACATTTAACCCCTCTTCTTATTGACAATGCTTTTGTGCAATATATATTACACAACCCAAAGTGCACAAGTGAGGAGGAGTTAAAACAAAATCTCAGGTTGATTCTTTGAATGATAGATGGCACTACATTAAGAAAATTAAATTATAAATAAATAATTTCGACCCAAACAATTGTCATAGGGAACCATCTGTAATATGTATACTTGTCCATTAAAAGTTTGCAAAATAAATTTATATAACAATCAATTGAGTGAAAATCAACTCAGCTCTCTAGTTCGATGTCGGGAAGCCAGGTGAGCATATCACCGAGTATCTCGTTGCTTTGTCCAACACCCTTCGATTAAAAAAATTAGGCTTCTGTTGAAAAAGAAACGGCCTAGTTGTATTTTGGAGTAATAAGTCTCTCTAACTTCAATATGGTAAAAATTGAAATCCATAATGGGTTGTTTCTCAATGTTTTAGAATCTATATATATATATATATATATATATATATATAATAAAATTTCATAATTTTATTTAAAGAACACCATTATATTTTTACAAATGCTATAAAACATTTAATCATATTAGGCAATGACTCGAGCCCAAGAAAAAAAACTATAAAAGAGAAACACAAATAAAACATCACATTTGGGAGCTAAGTGTTAAGGCATTTAGCTACCTTTTTGTGCCTTTCTTTTTCTCCACTTTTCGCCAACCTCTATGATTGGGAGTTGTAATTACAATAGTCAATTGATTCTCTTCCACATTCACAATGAATTCTTTATCTGAATGCGAACACTTAGCTGCATAGAATCTCTCATTGGAACCATAGTTTTTGTTGCTTTAATACTTTTCCAGCTTTGAACCATTGTTCCTGCCTGCTCAACTTCTCCTTCCACTAATATTTCTTGTGGTTTTTTATCAACAATACTTGTATAGTTCTCCATATTTTCTTCATCCTCTACTTTAGAGAGATGTTGTTATGAGAACTACTATCCCTTTGGATTTTAGACTTGCTTTTTTTTTGGCTCATCTTTACCTGAGGACACATATTTTATAAATGTCCCATTTGAAGACAAATACGACATCTAAATGCCATGTTTTCAAAATATAAAGGCTGGATTCATTGAAAGATATTATGAATTAGAAGGATGCAATCAGGTAAAACTTTACTAAGGTCTACTTCTACAAAGATCCTAAAAAAGTAAGAATTCCTTTTGTGGCTCTATTTGGATCCAACTTTATAAACATTCCCAATGTATTTCCAATTGCTTCTAATACTTTGTGATGTCTAAAATGGAGGGGGAGATTATGTAATCTAACCCAAACCAACATTCTGGAAACCACAATGGTATTGGCATCAAAAACTGATAACCATGAGGTCATAAAGAAGTTTGCGCTACCCCAAAACCATGGACCTCTTTTAAAGAAAAATACATATCCTTCAATGTATCAAATTTTACAACAAAAAAACCTTGGAGCATAAATGAATATAATATTTTCTATCTAGGTGGGGGAAACCCACTGATGTGGATCCTATGATTTGGGCTAGAATCCTTTGAATCTGTATATAATAGCTTGGGATTGAAAATCAATGTTAAGTGCATTAACCTCAGGAAGGTTAACTGCCATAGCCGATACCTGATTCATTTGTTCCACGATAGGGTCTAATCATATTTATTTTGTGTCTAAGCCTTTTTTTTTACTGCATCCTTCAATGAAACTAGTCCCTTGGAGTTATTGAATCTAGGACATCCTCCACACAACCTCAAGTTTTTGATGATGGATAGGTCTTGTTTGGTGCTATATTCTTGCAACTATTTCCGTACAAAAATCATTTTTTGTAGCTTCGTCAAAATTCCCAACTTTTCTTGGGCATTCTGCTTCAGATCTTACACTATATCCCCACCTAAAACCCTTATAAGAGTCGATTTCCCATTTTTTAATAATAAATATAATTAGAAATATTAAATTAATAATAATCAATTTTTAATTAAATTTTTTCTTACATTAAAATTTAGAGGCTCTTTAGAATATTTTACAACTTATATCGATTTTTCGTAGTTATTTAAATTATGTTTTTTTGAATGCATAAATGGATTCAATACCTTGAAAAAAACTCATGGACTGATCAAGTGCTAAAAAAATTTCTCAAAATTCAAAGTTGTCGGATTGGTATGGAACCTGAATGAATGTGTAGTGCTCGTCATCCTGAATCTGGTGCAACTCGTTTCGTGCAAAATAGACTCCATATGCTTCCTAAAACATGTTCTATTCGTTTTCCAAAATAGACAAATTTGGTGAAAAAAATGCAGCATTGCATAGTCATTAGTATGTACTGCTGACGTGGCAGCCTGATTGGGATGCCTACATGGCAGGGTGACTATCCATATGACTGGGCTCCTCTGTCGAATCATGTGGTGACAAGTGGCATCCATTTATTGGTGTGATATGGCACGTTTTTATTGGGTTTTGGGTGACCAATCACATGTTGCCACATGGCACGGCCAAGGGTCGCCACATGGTAGCCCGAGGGCCACCAAAATTGTGTTGAGGTCTAAGAAACAACGGTCATGGTCGAACTCACGACCTCCAAAGTCTCCAACACAAGGCTTTACCAACATGCCATTCATTTGGTTCTTAACACTATAAGAACTTAACGCCTATTTGAATTTGATTGGTAGAGTGGTTGGGGAAGGGACCAAGGCTTAGCCTTGACCCCCCCATTAAACATTGTCATGTGACCACTACTGCAACCAAGGGCCAGGTGGAGAGGGGCCAGCCCCAGGACGTGTGGCGACAATGTGGCTAGGGTACGGAGAACTGGGGGCTCGACTGGCGGGGGCAGACGATCAGTCCTAACCCCTAGGCATATGGCCCCCCATGTGGCCACAATTTTCGGCATTAAGGCCTTAGTGGCCAAATTAGCACACCCACTAAATGCGCTAGAAATCTGCCAAAATGGCCCTCGGTTAGCACAATTTGGGGCGAAATTATAGGATTGGTGCCGAATTTTGGGGAATTTGTAGAGCAAATAGTGGTGAAGCTAGGGGAACTCATAACTAGTGGATATTTTGGTCTTTTGAGCGGCAGGAAGAGGCTAGAAAACCATTTTTGGGTCTTCTGAAGCCATTGGAATAGGTTTCAGAGCCATTGGAGCACTGTAAGAACACATATTCTCAAATTTGAGCATAATGAAGGAGGGCCAAGCCATTGGAAGTTGGACCAGGACACGTAGCCTAGAAGGGGTGAAATCCTTCAACATGTGATGATGTGTTATTATTTATGATCATGTTTATGTTTGTTACATTCTGCTACTTAGTGTTTTATTTATGCTAATTTTCTCATGAAATTCACATAAACACAAATAAAAACTCATGGTTAACTTGCAATTTATCTCATAAACCTTCAAGCACTTTGTTTATATTCTGAATTGGGTTTAAGGACAACAAAATTAACTTTCCCATTCAGATCAAGTTTGGTATTAGAGATATTGGTTTACTTGTGCAAGGAGGATTTAATTATTTTGCAAGTGTTTAAATGCTTACAAGGTTGAAGCTTAAGAGAGGAGAAGGCAAGCTTGTGGGTGCAGGTTCTCAAATTGGAGTAAGGAGAAGGAGGGCACAATTGCCACAATATCCACCACAAGTTTCACCTACTGTTGTACCTGAGGCTTCAGTAAGCATGGGCATGAGTTCAAAGCATGATAGTCTCCAAGATCCAGAGGATATTATTGCATTTCTCCAACAAGAGAACATGGAGCTCAAAAGACTACTTGAAGCTGCTGAGGAAGAGAAGAAAAATATGTGCCTCATGTTGCAGAATGTGGTGGAGGAACACACTCATGAATGTTCTACTACCATAGTGTTTTCCATTTTAATATTTTATAATTTTCCTATGAAATTTTATCATATAAAAATGGGGACCCTTTATAAATTTTAAAATACAAAAAAAATATATTTTTTTAATAATAAAACACTTTAGTTTTAAAACCATTTGATTTATTTTCTTAAAAATATAAAATATCTAAATAGCCTCCGAGACCAAAACTCATACTTAGGGCTTTTAAAGCCTTAAGTAGTAAACACGGGACTTGGGAAAGCGAGAAATTGGTTAAGTATTGGCCTAGACTTGTCGAGGAAGCTGTGAGACAGATAGAGATAGAGCAGAGGTTGCTCGGGCTTGAGAAAAGTATGTTAATCTTCTCATATTTTCTGACTAATTCAATATATAGACACAAGGGTTTTTAGGTGTGGCTTTCCCTAGGAAATCATTGTGTAATGTGTTGATTGAATTCTTTCTCTTGTATGCTTCGTGATTTCACGATCGTTTAATTGTTTTCACTGATGAATATAGTAGATTCATGCATATTGTTTTAATAAATCTCAATTAGCAGTTTGAATCTATAATGAATTTCTACATTGGGTTGGGAAATAGGCTCTCTTCTTTGGCTAATCACACCATATCAAAAGCCTCCACAATTGTTTTGAGTCAGTGCCACCAACTCCGTAATGTTTCATCGATATGTTCAAAAAAATTCCTTCAATTGACATCTACTACAATGCTCTTAAGCCTTCATTCATGTCTACCATTCCTAAACTAGCTTTGCATCAACATCATTCTGTCTCAAATCCTGATACCCATTTCGTGTTATTGATGAGGGATAGATAAAGGCCCTCTTGCGACAGGTCGCTTCGTATTGACATTAATTCATTATTCGGGAAGTTAAATTAGAAACCCCTTTTGGTACCTTGGAGTTTGCATATATCAATGACAAGTTTCCTCGCTCTCGGTGAAAAGTCTTCATCATTGGCCTTCGACCAGAAGATTTTGTGTGGTGTTTGACTTTAACTCATTCATTCACACCACATAGATTGTACTATAGTACCTTGAGATCCATTATCATTATTAGTGGTTTCTCTTTCATTTGTTAATGGATTGCATCATTGGCCAGTAATCATATGGTGTCTACCATGTTCAACTCCAACTCATTTATTCACATTGTTAGACTTGTATTATCTAGTGATGGGTAGAAGACCCCAGATCTAGTTCCATCTATCTGGGCTGATTTTTTAGGATTCATACAAGATTACAAAGTGTGATGGTTATGATCATTCATAGAGTCATCCAAGCATGGGTCCATGATTTTCCATCAGTGGACGAGACTTCTGGATCATTGTACATGTAATATTTACTTATATGTTGAGCATGGGTATGCCTCCCTCAACAATAATATCATGATGATAATATGTATTGCAACAAATGACGATCTCAACCAATTTGTTCTTGATCTAGACTTGTCACAAGGTAAAGCACTTTAGTCCTCAACCACTGCTTCTGACTTTGTACTTTAGGGGGGAATCTATTACAGGTCATTTTTTCACATCTACTCAAAAGGCTTGAAAACGAGATCAATCAACGTGCTTGTACACTTTGTCATTATCCCTTTGAAAATCCCTAAGCATCACCTCTCCAAAAAGTATGAGTTTGAGGGTCAATAAGCTCAAAAGTAGTATTTTTAGCTCCAACGCAATGTGCATGCCTATCCACCTACAATGGTTGCAAGTTGCATATGTAAGCACCTGCATTGACCAGTGCAGGTTGCTTTACTTTACAGGTGCAATGATTCTAGAATTTCAGGAAAATTAAAAATTATTTTCGAATCTTCTCCTTCTAGAAGCTTCTAAGGTGGTTTTAACCATTTACCATGGATAGATATCTCAAATTCCTTCTCTAGAGGTATTATCTATTATCTTTTGAACTTATCCTCCATATGTGGATCTATATCCTATATTGGTAAATCCTAAACTACCACTTTCAACCTATAAATTTATTGCCTCCCATAGAGTTTGGGTTGGTTTTTGGAGATTATTAGTTCCCTCATGTTGTTTCTTTGAGCTTAAGGAATCATCATCCATTTATGAATTAGGTTTGAATGTGAAGGTTTGCTTTGTGGCAAAGAAGGACAAGACAATTGGGAGACATCTACAAAGTCAACATCTAGAAATGGTTGTAACTCTCTCCTTTATTTATTAATACGAAAAGGACTTCGTTTTCCTATACTTGTGTGACATTAATTCTTATGTATTTCAATTCCATTCAGACTCATTGATTAGAGACATTATCTTATGCTATGTGTATATTAATGTTCTCTTTTTTGTTTTAGTTGTTGTTGCAGGTTCCATTTATAGCGCGTGGAACCTAGAGTTGGAGCTTATAAACAAGGAGAAGAGGAATTACTATAGATTCCAGGTAGGTCTCTCTTCTGTATTCTAATCTCTCTAAGGAAAAGACATATAATTTTTCTCTCTATTGTTCTAGATCAGGCCACTAGATCTAGGGAGTTCATTTTTGTCCGCATAAGTGAATTTTAAACATAACAAGGAAATAACTCATAAGAAATTTCAAGTGGGAGAGCATGTATATCTATGAATAAGGTGAAAGAAAACTTCCTTAAAAGTGAAATTGTGTTCCAAGTTATCACCAAGATATTGTATACCCTTCCCGATCTTGGTGAGAGTGGGGCTAGTAGCATACAAACTTGCCTTGCCTCCCAAAGTGAATTCATATGATGTGTTTCATATATCATTTCTTAAAATATATATACATGATGCTAATCATGTTAATGATTGGGATTTTATACAAGTGGAAATTAAGGGAGAATTCTAGCGAGAACCTCAATCCATACTTGACAGGGGGAAGACCATGCTATGGAATTGAGTCATCACACAGGTCAAGGTGCAACAAAAGCACTTTAGAGTGATGAAGCAACTTGGGATCTAGAGGATGCCATGAAAAAGGCATACCTATTTTTTTTCTCTATCTAGATTTAATTCTATAAATAAAAGCGTGTACACCAAAATTAATATATAAGAGAACTAGATATGCATGTATAGTATATAAAAGAGATTAAGAAAAGATTCCATATTTTTAGATTTAGAATATTAAAAAAAAATATAAACTCCTTTTTTTGGCATGTCTGTTGAGAAGAGTCCATGGATGCTAGCATACAGGTCTCTGAGAGTGACTTTGGGTTTCTGGACACTGTCATGCCTATAGCATGAGAGCGACCAGGGGTTAAAAGGCTTAAAACAATAGTGGGACTCAGGGAGAGGATGTTTGAGTGGTTGACATGTCTCCTAAGGGTGTTGTTGCTGATGTGGATTGGTTTGGTTGATGTGTTCCATTGATTCCATTTCCTTAAGGTCACCAAGGAGGTTGAATCCCTTATAGTGGCCTTTATCATCGCATGTTTACCTTGGTTGACCAATTACTTGGGTAGACCTGGGAGGAGGGGGCGTTACATCCAAAAACCACACATTAACTCTACCAAGAAACCTTACCTCTAGTGTCTTTCTGTTATCCATGTTTGTTCCAACATGCCGCAAATCACATTGCTTTCATTCAACTGATGTATCCTTCAACATTACTTGTCCATAACACAAACATACGTATACTTTAATCACATAATATCAATTCATATCTACATGATACTGACCTCATAGATCTGTTAGGGATGCTCTTCCCACTTGCTTCCTCATAAGACCAGGAACCTCTTCATGCCATTCACCTACATAAGAAATCCTTCCACAAGAACGATCCCTAACAACCCTGTCAGACAACAACATACATACGTACATATATGCATATAAACATCAGCATTAAACAATCATGATCCCTGATGACCCTGTCAGACAATGGCATATATATGTGTGTGTGTCTGTGTGTTAGCATGATCATGATCACAATACAATTACCAGGTATCATAAGATCGATTTTAAGAGAACTCCCTTTATCTGTGCACAACATACACAATATTGAGAACAACAGTTCCCAACATAGCCAAGGCATATGATGCCTAAAATTCATTTACCTTACCTCTTTGTTATCTTTCGCATGGTTGCCCTGCCATCGTCCATTTACAGAAATGGAACCAACAAATCCAATAGATTGTCATACTATTGCATTCAGTTTCCCTTTACTCATGCACCAAGAGTCACCCAAGTCTTACATTACTTTTTGGGTTTCATTTAGCTCTTCCTGAACTCCATTAACTTTCCTCCTTCCCCAACCAATTCCCAAGGCCCTCGAAACATAAAATGAAAGAACAAGAATAAAACCATGAAAAACCAATAACAATACAACACCGCAAAAAAAGTGGCATGATCATGCACCAGACCTAAACAAAACTGAAATTCAGGTGCAAACAAATCATAAAAGACCGAAAGCACACAACTCCTAACAAACACCATGAATCAATCCCCATGGGTTCCCAATGATTCCAAGGGAAATCTCAACCCAAGACTTGTTAAATATTTCATGGCCGTCTTTTTTTCCATGCAATCTTTGCATCATACTGCCATAAAATAGAATAATAATCTAATTCGCCTTACCTATTGATTTGAATTCCCTTTCTCGCTGATCGTGCTATTTTACACTGGGTTCCGAGCTTCTTGCTGTCACGGGACATGATCAAATGATTATCATATCTTTGATGTGTAAGAGAGGGAATTTAAGACCGTAAAGTGGATGTAATGAACGCATGAGATGTCACCGAGGAGCAATTAAATATGGAAATTGAAGTAAATGCCCACGAGACGACGGTTGCCAACTCGGTGTTCGTGGAGCATTTATGTTTCTGTTTTCCACTTGCGTGGCATTCTTAATAAGGGCTCAGATTTTATTTTTTCGAGATGCGTGGGAAAGGGAATTCAAATCAATAGGTAAGGCGACTTAGATTATTGGACTGATCGTGCTACCCCACGGATACTACTGGAAAAACCAATACACAACTTGGTATTTTAAATCCTGTGATGGAATCATTCAGTTTTATATATGATATTTAAAAAAAAATTACTATATCCGATCTCCAAAAATAATATTTCAATAATAAAATTATATTATAGAAAAGCAGCTGTTTTAACCAGCAGTTTTTTCACATTCACTTCAGTTGGGAATAGCTTCGTCTCCCTGAAGATAATATTTGAATAATATAAAATGAAATTAGAAAAGCAGCTTTCATCTCTTTTTTGGTATTTCAGTAATAAAATTAGAAAAGCAACATTGTTCTTAATATTGTTGTATGGAACATTGGCCCGCCATTTTACTTACCGACGAGTAAGTAAAATTAAAATTAAAATTAGAATGAAATTATAGAAAAGCACCCGTACTTTTAATCAACAATGTTTCCACGTTCACTTCAGTTAAAAATAGGAGCGACTCTCTACAGAAAAACTAAAAATAGAAAAACTACTTTCATCTTTTATCTTCCACGTTCACTTTAGTTAAAAATAGGAGCGACTCTCTGCAGAAAAACTAAAAATAGAAAAACTACTTCATCTTTTATCTTGTATTTCACGAATAAAAATAGAAAAATTACTTTCATCTTTCAATACTAAAAATAGAAAAACTACTTTCATCTTTTATCTTTTATTTCAAGAATAAAAATAGAAAAACTACTTTCATCTTTCAATACTAAAAATAGAAAAACTACTTTCATCTTCTATCTTGTATTTCAAGAATAAAAATAGAAAAGCAGCAAGTGGAAAAATCCTCCAATAATAGAAAACGAATTTCTGAGAAGTTTGTAATGAATTTGCTTAAGAATAGCGTGGATTTCAGTTTTTTTTTATTTCCAACAACATAAGTCTTCAGTCGTGATGGCAATGGCAATGTTGGATTTCCAACAACATAAGTCTTCAGGGCAATGTTGGTGCTAATGGTTTTCATCTTTTGATCCTATGTGGTGCTCCATGTTTTTATTTTGTATGCTTGTCAGCTATTTGTCTTCTTATATCTTTTCTCAGATGTGGTCTCTTTTCATGAGATCCATTCCTCTTTCTGTTCTTACAGAACATGTTGTATATATTGCCTCAATATAATATATTGCTTTTCTTTCTGGAAAAAAAAAAAAGTCTTCAGTCGTGATGAAGTTGTACAAGAAAATTGCGAGTTCCGCAACCGATTGTTGAAATATTAATTTCACGTGCACATTTTTTTTTACAAAACAATTGAGGAAAACCGCCAACTTCCATCGGACCGCTTTTGCTAAAGGACTGCCATTCCCTCAAACTCACCCGATGCAATCACTTTTTGACGCGTGTTCCTCTGTACGTTTTCAAAATAGCTTTTCATCAGGACATTACGTTCAACAAATAAGGGGCATCCGACATTGTTCTGAACCGTTCGATTCAAAGGATGGTGGATGTCCGTCCGATTAATCTGCATTCAGGGATGACATTGCGTGAAGTTTTTGGTTGACTTCCATTAAAACATAAATGAAATTAAATGTGTTTGTAGAGTATTGGTAAAAGTTTTAATTTTTAATGTCTTTTGTGCTGGAGATTTTGTAATTCGCAAGAGCGTATAATGAATTTTTTTTTGAAGAATATGTGAAGTGAGTGAAACACGCAGCAGCGCTGATATATGATTTTTTTTATAGCAGTATATGTAAAAGTTTTTTTTTATAGCAATGAATGTAAAAGAGATTTTTACACACAGCGGTGTAAAATCTGAGGAGGAGACAGAGTAATGTTTTCTGTAGTTGAAATGTTTTTTTGGTGAATCCCTCTGAGAGAAAGAGAAGAATTTTGTATCAAGAATTTTATTTTAATGAATACAAAGCTTTTGTGGGTGTATGTAATACTCTGTTCTCAGAAATCAGTTATAACTTCCTTGTGTTAAGATCCTGGAGATAAACAGAGCATTGTCTCTGTGTTCAGTTAATTTGTTTTTAGAATTTTACCAGAAAAATTCCCAACAGTGGTATCAGAACTTGTCCAGGCTCTTTGAAGGTGTCAAAGAAACTGAAGGAAGGAGTTTTTTGCTGCAACAACTTCTTCAATAGAGTGAAGTCTCAGGCAAAAGAATCCAAGGTATTTCTCAAAGTTTTTTTGTGTTGCTGCTGTTGAAGACAGTCAGTGTTTTTTTTTAATATACAGTCAAGGATTTAGAAGCATAGCTGAGAATGCAAGGAATGACCAACACCAACACTAGTATGGGTATTTTTAATACTCAGCTCCCACAGTTTAATGGGAAAAACTATGACTACTGGGAAATAACCATGAGAGCCCTGTTTGGCTCACAAGATTTATGGGAATTAGTTGAAGATGGTTTTGAAGAATCAACAGATGAAAATGAGTTTAATAGGTTAACTCAGGCAGGGAAAGATCTATTGAAGAGCAATAGGAAGAAGGATTCAAAAGCCCTTGTGTTTTTGTATCAAGCAATGGACCAGAGTGTGTTTCCAAGGATATTAGCAGCTAAGACATCCAAAGAAGCATGGAAAACTCTCAAGACAACCTATCAAGGCATGGAGAAAGTGAAGACAACAAAACTACAGTTGCTGAGGAAAGATTTTGAGAATCTATGCATGAAGGAGTCAGACAAATTGAATCATTATTCACACATGTAATTGGTTTGGTCACACAGATAAGGACTCATGGAGAAGTTCTTGAAGAAAGGAGGATTGTGGAGAAACTGTTGAGGGTCCTACCCTCAAAGTTTGATGTGATTGTCACCACCATAGAAGAGACAAAGGATATCTCAAACTTTTCAGTTGATGAACTTCATGCATCACTGATAACATATGAGCAGAGACTGAGTAGAAATGAAAACTCATTTCTAGAGCAAGCCTTCAAGACCCATATCTCCTTTGGAAGAGGAAGAGGTCAAGGCAGAGGAAACAAGAGAGGAAGAGGCAGAAGACAAAACAAAGGTGGAAGAAAAAGTCCAGAAAATGCTCAAGGAAGAGGCAACAATCCAAATCAGAACCAAGGACAAGGCAGCAACCAACAAAGAGGACAACATCATGCACAAGGACAAAGGTATGAAAAATCCAATGTCCAATGTTATTACTGTAAAAAATATGGGCATTATGCAAATGAATGTAGAAAGAAGCGGCATGATATGACTAATAGATCAAGTGCAAATATCACTAGAGAAAATATTAGCCAAGATAATGTGCTTTTAGCTTGTAACATGGTTGAAACAAATAGTGATGATATATGGTTTCTAGATTCCGGTTGTAGTAACCATATGATAGGAAACATAGCCTTGTTTTTTAAATTAGATCAAAATGTGAAATCACAAGTCACACTTGGGGCTGATAGTAAAATTTATGTTATGGGAAAATGAGAAGTAAAAATATTTACAAAGAAAGGTGAAAAGAAAACCATAGCAGATGTCTATTATGTTCCTAGAATGAGATGTAACCTCTTGAGTATTGGACAACTTGTTCAAAAGGGGTACAATGTTTTCTTTGTGAATGATGTATGCACCATCATGGATAGAGCACCCAACAAACGATGCATTGCTGAAGTGAAGATGACGAGGAATAGGATGTTCCCTCTCAGGATAAGGGCAGATTTGAAAAACAAAGAAGTAATTGCAGCAGTTACCCAAGAGGCTTTCCAAAGCGTACCAAAGGATGAAAATTGGTTGTGGCACTTGAAATTTGGACATCTCAACTTTGGAGGTCTTAACTTGTTGAGTATAAAAGGAATGGTAAGAGGATTACCATTGATAGACAAGCCGGACAGCCTTTGTGAAGGTTGTATCTTGGGGAAACAACACAGAGAGAGTTTTCCATCCGGGAAAAGCATAAGGGCAAAAGCACCCTTAGAAATTGTCCACTCAGATTTATGTGGACCAATGCAAACTCCATCATTAGCAGGCAACCAATATTTTTTAATATTCATTGATGATTTCACCAGAAAGACTTGGGTTTATTTCCTGAAGAACAAAAGGGAAGTGTTTGAAAAATTTCGAAATTGCAAAGGACTTGTAGAAAACAAAAGCGGCCTGCATATCAAAGTTTTAAGAACTCATAGAGGAGGTGAGTATATCTTCGAGGAATTCCTACGATTTTGTAGAGAAAATGGAATACACAAACAATTTACAGCTAGGTACACCCGACAGCAAAATGGAGTTGCTGAAAGGAAGAATAGGACCATCATGGATATGGCAAGGAGCATGTTGAAGGCAAAGCATTTGCCAAATGATTATTGGGCTGAAGCTGTACATTGTGCAGTGTATGTTTTGAATAGGTGTCCTACAAAAGCTGTGATGAACAAAGTGCCGGAAGAAGCATGGAGTGGGAGAAAGAAAGGAGTCACCCACATGAAAGTTTTTGGTTGTGTAGCTTATGCACACATTCCAGATCAGCTAAGGAGGAAGTTGGACAACAAAGGGGAGAAATGTATTTTCATTGGATACAGTGAGGAATCCAAAGCTTACAGGTTGTATATCTCATCTACCAAGAAGTTTTCTGTGAGCAGAGATGTTCAATTCATTGAGGAGGAAGCTTGGGATGGAAGCATAGAGAAAACAATTAATGTTAAAAACTGTTTGTCTCATGATGAAGATGATGAAGAGATGGCTGAAATACATCCCCAAGCAGCAGCGCCAACACAAGGATAGCAAGAGACACCCTTGAGGAGAAATGAAAGTGCTTCTCCAAGCACACCACAAGGAGGAAATTCAAGTGCGTCTTCAAGCACTTGCACACCAAATGAAAGAGGTAAGAAATTAAGAAATTTAAGTGATATTTATGATGAAGGAATGAATTCCTTGTTTGCTTTGTATTGTCATGTTGATGACCCTATTCATTTCGAAGATGCAATTAAAGATAAGAAATGGATAGAAGCTATGGATGAAGAGATGAATGCCATAGAAAGAAACAAGACATGGGATTTAGTTGAGCTACCAAAAGGAAAAGAAGTCATTGGAGTCAAATGGTTCTACAAGACCAAGAGTAATGCTAAAGGCAAAATAGAAAGACACAAGGCAAGGCTGGTTGTCAAAGGATACAAGCAGCAGTATGGGAGAGATTATGAGGAAACTTTCGCACCGGTTGCAAGAATGGAAACCGTGAGAGCAGTGCTGCCCATAGCAGCACAAACCAAGTGGAAAGTTTACCAAATGGACGTGAAGTCAGCATTCCTAAATGGAGTGTTAATGGAAGAGGTTTACATTGAACAACCTCCAGGCTATGAGAAGAAAGGCCAAGAGCACAAAGTGTGCAGATTGAAGAAAGCTCTTTATGGGCTGAAGCAAGCGCCAAGAGCGTGGTACAGTAGGATAGATTCATATCTACTGGAAAATGGACTCGACAAATGTGAGGGAGAACCCACCATCTACATCAAAGAAAAGGATGGTAAATTACTAATTGTTGTGTTGTATGTTGATGATGTTATGTTCACAGGTAATGATGAATATCTCATTGAAAATTTCAAAGCAGTCATGAAAGAGGAATTTGAAATGACTGACATGGGTTTGTTGAGATGCTTCTTAGGAATAGAAGTAGATCAAAATGAAAATGGGATTTTTATCTCACAAGCAAAATATGTTAATGAAGTATTGGAAAGATTTAATATGCAGGACAACAAGGCAGAAATCACTCCCACAGCGATGGGATTAAAACTCAGCAAAGACGACAACAACAAGGATTTTGATCCTAATTTGTACAAGAGCATAGTTGGTAGCCTCATGTATTTAACTGCAACTATGCCAGATATAATGTTTGCTGTTAGTTTAATTTCCAGATTCATGGAGAGGCCAAAAGAAGCACATTGACAGGCAACAAAAAGAATTATGAGGTATGTTAAAGGTGTTGGACACCTAATCCTAATGGGTTAGTGTGGAAGCTGAATAGACTAAGTAGTCCAAGAGACCTTGGGATGTGAAACCCAACGGTCACTACATGTACTATAAATGTAAACCATTTGTTAATAAAATCGTACTGCATGTTTTATGTTTCATATTCTCTCTTGCTATCCATGTGTGTTTGACATGGTATCAGAGCAGGCGTATTCCTGCCCTGCAAATTAATTTGAGCCATTTGTTTTATGGCCTCTCTATGCAGTTTATTTCTGCCATAAATTTCATGAATATTTTCTCATGAATATTTATTCAGCTCAATTTTAGCTGCAACCTGATTACACTGCTGCTAGTGTCTGCTCTCCATATAGAAGCGCCTCCATACCCCTGACAATGCCTGCGCTGCTACTCCATATAATTAGCCGCTACACTGCATGCGCTCTGTCCTGAGATAACCTGGCCAGCGCTACACATCTGTCCTTGTAACTCCTGGTCTGCTCCACTGCTCAGAGCGCAGGTCCCAGGTTCCTTTTCTTGGCGTGCTCCTTATTCTGCCTATATGCTGCCTTTCATAAAAGCGTTGCTTCTCCTGGTTCTGGCAATATAATAACGCTCCTCTCTCATACCTGCAATTTAGGGTAACAGTCTTCACTGCTATGGTCAGTCATCTGCGCATCTTTGCCATCATTTTCTGTGCATTTTATTCTACCGTTGAAGAATCGATTCGCTGCATTGAGGCAATTTTCGCTATGTCGAATGGTGTGGCCGCTGGAAAACGATGTGGTTTTACATTGTCTTGAATCTGTTGTGGTATACACTGTGGTTTTACAATGTTTTGAGTCTGCGTACCTCCACTTCGCCAATTCCATCCTGCACATTGTAGCCAGCACGCATGCCATTTTCCGAATCTGGTGGTATGAATCCCCTTCGCTACGCCTCCACCCAACGGCTCTGTTGTTATACATGGTGAGGAGGTATGACAGTCACAGAGAAATCACTTGTTGTAGTTATAAACAAATTCAAAGCTTTCCCGGACTGTTACAAGCAGCAATAAATACATACGCAAGCTTCCAGCTAGAAGCCGGTTGTCAGAAATGGGAATTATTTTGTAAAAAAATCTTCGACACTAAGCACAAAAGCAGTTGCAGGGGATCCATGTTTCGTTTGAATGTTTACGTCCTGCATCACAATATTTGTACATGGAACAGTTCTGCTGCAGGCGAGTTTTATTGCTTGTGGCGTTGCTGATGTGCCGCTGATACCTTTGTAGGTGACGTTGCTGACATACACAGTCGAACTCTGATTTCTGCATGCCTGTGCAGGGACACAGTAATACTGGTCAATGATGATGGGATTGGAGACATTGTTCATTATCACATTTTCATAACTGATATTTTGGGCATATCCAGAACCCCACTATCAGATTCTTGCCTCTGTAACGCTGCTACCAATCGACGGTTGCCTGTCCACAAAACTATAACAGCAGTATAGGAGAGCTCCCGGCGAGGATTGAACTCGCGACCTTTAGCTTACGAAGCGAACGCTCTACCTCTACCAGAACTATCATCCACCAAACCGTACGTGGCCCCAAGAGCCATCGTGAAGGTATCAAAGCACCGTTGTTCGTTCCTGGGTGGAAGGGCTGAGATGACTCGTGGTAGGAGAAATAGTCATGGCTACAAGGAATAGGAAGAGGTCCGGGGTTCATAACCGGCAGAGGCTCGGTGGGGAGCGGTGAACCGAGGGCAGGATTATCACTATTATTGTTGTTTTCAAAGAAAGAATGGAGGGCCGAATCAAGCTGCCAGTTACAGCTTTCAAGAAAGAAGGCGGCTTCCTCTGGCGTGGTCGCTGTAACGCCACAAAATTGCTGTACAAGCCCTTGTAGTTCTGATTGTAAGAATTGTTATGATTTTCAGAATCTTTGTCTGGAATAAGCTTACAGGAGATACTGCCAAACTTTGAATTCCCACAGTCACATCTAAATCGCCTTCTCGTCCACAACTTCATGGCCTTCGTGAAAAGTTAAAGAGCAGGCTATACATACACCAACATTGCCTGAGGGGACGCATGTCAGGCATGAGAAAACAGCCTGTCTGTTCATATACCCCTTTGGATACGTGCATTCTTTCCCCAAATCGGCTTCGAATTCTTGGACGTCCACGCTCTCTATGTACTCGTCAATGGTGAGTGCGGTCTCATTTTCATTCTCAAATATATCACCCATTTGTTGAATAATATAGAATCCTGCCAACTTCACGGTGACTCTTCAATCAAACGAAATTGGATCTCTGCAAAAGCGTGGATTATACTATCATGGTGATTATATAATTGTGACTTGGTTTCTTCATGCCTAGTTGGGAGTTGAACATTAACCTTGTAAATACATTGAACACTGTGCGTTTGGTCTCCACACTAAATTGAGTGGGTATTCTCTGTGCTCTAGTTTCTGTGCGATTATCTACGTTGATTAAGCTGGTTATAACAGTCTCTACAACCCAGGCATTTCTCGGTTTACATAAATGCGCATGTCCATTGCAGAAACACACTTTAGTATCAAATCAAGTCAATCAACTTCATTCTTATGCGATTCAGTCTTTGCAAAAAGTTCTCGTAGCTTTTGATCCGTGATTTTTGCTGAAGTTATACCTATAGAATGCCGAGTCTGTCATCGAATAGCAGGGGATAAGATTAATTGTTTAAGGGCCAAAAATTGTGTCTTATCTGCCTGACATTCCAGGTTCCAACAGAGCAGGCCACAAACGTCCTACAGTGTCCACACTGCTTCAGCGAACGAGCTAGATTTCTCCATGTGTTTTATTTGGCTTTTTAGACTCCAATGACAAAATTATTGGTTGTGCCTGTGAATTCGACATTGTGGAGGCCCAAAGGAGAATTAGATTGACAGGTTAGCACATTGTCATTCAAACTGCCTTTATTTTTTGCTCTGATTTGCACTGGTGACTGCATGCAATAGCTCTGTAAAAATCATTTTCCATTTTATAAAATACTAGAGTAATTTCGGTGGTCAAGACTATTATATGTTGAAAGAGTGATATATGGATTCCATGGGAGATGATGGTGATGTTGTGTGTTTTGGTTATCTGCGATGAGATGACCTATTGGTTATTGTACGCTAGTCCAACCTATATGCTAGTATAATATTGGTCCTTCATATATGATGAGAGGCGTTGAATTCTTGCTTTATGGAGCACCCTTTATTTGATTTTGGAATTGCATTCAATAATATAAATCGTTGGAAAATGGTTGATGGAGTGTTGGAACTACTAAACAATTTGATACATTCTACTGTCGACAATACAATCATGATTGATAAAGTCATTCTCAGAAATATTCAAACCTGTTTGCAAAATGCAAAAGATCGGATTGATTTTTTGCAGCTCGAATCTCAGCTACAACAAGAAGAACTAAAACAGAGGAGTCATTTTGAACCTATTTTTGTTTAGAAAATTGAGACAACCACCCATCAGCAGCATGTTAATAATGTTACAGTTCATTCAAATAAAGCAGTAGTTGTATATGCAGACGCAGAAACTCAGTCTGCACTTCCCAAGCCCATCATCAGACCTTGGGAACAGCTTGTCCACAAAAAGCACAAAACTGGTCTTGGATATGACAAGGACTTGTCCTTTCATATTCCAGAATATGCCAAGCCCATTCAGTTTCAGAGTGCTGGATTCATTCATGACAGTTCACTTGCTCCTCATGACAGTTCACCTCCAGCTGTTCCAGATTCTGCCCCTCTTCCACAGCAACAACAAAAACAACAAAAACTACAAATCGTGAAATGCCAACACTGTGATCGAGTTGGCCATTTGAAAGATCACTGTTTTGATCTTCATCCATGTAAGCACTGTCATAAAACCAGCCATTATTCACACAGATGCTTCAAAAACAAACGTCCTTCAAGAACAAAGATTCATCTTGGATGGATCGCTTCTTGGCAATGGGCATCAACAACCAAGAAGATATTCCAAACACATGTCAGAACTTGTTCCAGAGTATTGAACAGTCTTGCAGTTGAGTTTTCTCCATCTTCTCACCTTGTATCTGACAGGGGGGAAAATGATGGTCATCTACAAGCTTCAAAGTCACATCAAGCGATCCTGAGCCACAACCTACCACACCAGTTTCAGAGTTGTAGCCAGAGACAAAGATTCCCGTGAACATGCCTTCAGTTGGCAATCTGGGACACTTCCTCTAGCAGAAGACTTCAGCTTCTTGCCAGTTTCAGAAGCATTCCAGGAACAAAATTGAGAACACTTCCTCTAGCAGAAGACTCCAGCTTCTTGCCAGTTTTGGAAGAGTTCGAGGAATTGCATTAAGCATTCCAGAATTGTTGGTTATCCTTAAACCATCACAAGTTGAGACTTCCCTTTTCAGGTTGAAGTTTTACCTTTTATGCGGGGTGAGACCTCCCTTTTATGGTTGAAGGTTTCCCTCTTTAAAACAATAGGATCACTTCCTCTAGCAGAAAACTTCAGTTTCTTGCCAGTTTTGGAAGAGTTCCGGGAACTGCACTAAGCGTTCCAGTGTTGGTGGTCATCCTTAAACCACCGCCCTTTATACCAACATTTCATAGAGCACATTCAGCCTAGTGCTGCCATGCATTTTTTGCACATTTTGTATTACAACTCTCTTCTTGGACGCATACATAACCCTTCGGATTAAGGGGGGGAATGTTGGACACCTAATCCTAATGGGTTAGTGTGGAACCTGAATAGACTAAGTAGTCCAAGAGACCTTGGGATGTGAAACCCAACGGTCACTACATGTACTATAAATGTAAACCATTTGTTAATAAAATCGTACTGCATGTTTTATCTTTCATATTCTCTCCTGCTATCCATGTGTGTTTGACAAAAGGTACTAAAAGGTTTGGCATTTTATATACTATCTTTGAATGTTCAGATTTAATTGGACACACTGATAGCAATTGGGCTGGAAGTGTAGATGATCGGAAAAGCACATCCGATTATGTATTTCACATGGGTTCAGGAGCTATTTCATGGGCTTCTAAGAAACAACCTATTGTAGCATTGTCTAAAGTAGAGGCAGAATATGTGGCAGCTACAGCAACAGCATGTCAAGCAGTTTGGATGAGAAGGATGTTAAGGAGCTTAGGCCAAGAGCAGGCAAAAGGGTCGGTGATTTTTTGTGACAATAGCTCAGCTATTGCATTATCCAAGAATTTGGTGTTTCATAAGAGAACGAAACACATTGACACAAGGTTTCACTACATCAGAGAATTGGTAAGCAATGGAAAAATTATTTTACAACATTGCAGAACACAGGAATAGGTAGCAGACATTCTGACAAAGCAATTGGATCAGAAGAGCTTTGAATTTTTGAGGAAGTGTTTGGGTATGACTGAATGCCCAGTAGTTGAAATTAAAGGGGAGTGTTGAAATATTAATTTCACATGCGCATTTATTTTTACAAAACAACTGAGGAAAACCACCAACCTCCATCGGACCGCTTTTGCTAAAGGACTGGTATTCCCTGAAACTCACCCAATGCAATCACTTTTTGACGCGTGTTCCTCTGTATGTTTTCAAAACAGCTTTTCATTGGGACATAAAGTTCAACAAATAAGGGGCGTCTGATATTGTTCCGAACCGTTCGATTGAAAGGATGGTGGACGTCCGTCCGATTAATCTAAAGCTGCATTCAGGCCTGCAGGAAATGACATTGCGTGAAGTTTTTGGTTGACCACCAATAAAATATAAATGAAATTAAATGTGTTCGTAGAGTATTGGTAAAAGTTTTAATTTTAATGTTTTTTATTTCTTATGGAGGTATGGGCCTAGTAAAAACGTATTTACGTGTTATGTTTTTTTTTATGTATTGTATATGCATTGTAATGAAAAGGTGAAAGCGCACAGCAGCGCGAAGGAAAAGCAAGCAGTGCTTAATGTCTTTTGTGCTGGATATTTTGTAATATGTAGGAGCGTATAATGAATTTCTTTTGAAGAATATGTGAAGTGAGTGAAACGCACAACAACGCTGATATATGATTTTTTTTACAGCAGTATATGTAATTTTTTTTTTACAACAGTGAATGTAAAAGAGATTTTTACACACAGCAGTGTAAAATCTCAAGAGGAGACAGAGTAATGTTTTTTGTTGTTGAATTTTTTTTTTTGGTGAATCCCTCTAAGAGAAAGAGAATGAATTTTGTATCAGGAATTTTATTTTAATGAATACAAAGCTTTTGTGGGTGTATGTAATACTCTGTTCTCAGAAATCAGTTATAACTTCCCTGTGTTAAGATCCTAGAGATAAACAGAGCATTGTCTCTGTGTTTAGTTAATTTGTTTTTAGAATTTTCCCAGAAAAATTCACAACACTGACGTGCGGAAAAGAATCGACTGTTTAGTTATATGTCTCTACAGTTATTTGTTTGATGCGAATGTAAGTTGCAATACAAAAGATTGTTCGGTTGTTGTCAGAATGCTTTCGCTGTCTAATCCGTCTGGGTTAGTCAGGATTATGTAGGTTTGAGAGTTGTTTTAGGTTATTATTTTTTCCCTTGAAAAAATGTTGAATTTTCTAAAGAAAAAGCTTATGGCCGGAATTTGCCTAGAGAGGTGTTTTCCCATAGAAGAGATGCTCTATCCATGTAAATATTACACAAAAATAAAAATAAAAGTAAAATTTAAAATTATAATAATTATTATAATTTTAAGTAAAGATATTATGGAGAAATCACATAGAATTCATAGAGTCAACGACTTTCGAAGCTGAATTCTATGTGATTTTTCTGGAAGATCTTTACTTAACATCATCAACTACATAATGTTAAAAAAAAATTACACGGAGAGCAGAGTAGTGACTTTCGTGAAGCTGGATTTTCCAGCGACAGACTTAAAAAACATAGTGTTACTCACAACAAAAAAAAACAAAGTAGAACAGAGCACTCTCCACCATTTTCTCCACAGAGACTCTTGTTCTCTTTTTCTCTAACTTGAAAAATGACTTTTACATGCTTCTTTATCTCAACATACAATTATTTACATTAATGCATGACTGAACAAATAATTAATACATTGTTGTTGTTGAGTGTAGACAGTAATCACGTGGAGTGTGCGCAATGGTCACAGAATGAATGCTTGCCCATATCTATTTACCAAAATACATTAAATGACTTAAATACATTTTTGTATTGCTGAATGGTTTGTGCGGCACTTATGTTTTCACTTCAGTCCTTCCATCTTTAAATAGAGACGCAACCTGCAAAAATACTTTTGATAAGTATGGTTGTTTTTAGGGTTTTAACGCCGTGGTCGGGATTAATATTTTCAACACTACCCCTTAATCACAATTGTTGCCATTGACAATTCCCAAATAGTTTCTGAGATAAACAAAACTTTCACGTGGCAATGGCTTTGTGAAGATATCAGCAAATTGATCATGTGACCTTCAGTGCTACAATACAATTTCATCATTGTTAATCAACTCTATAATAAAATGATATTTAACATCAATATGCTTGGTCCTCTTGTGAAGGACAAAATTCTTTGACAATGCAATTGCTGAGGTGTTGTCGCAGAAAATAGTGGTTGTTCCCTCTTGGTCATGACGAAGATCCCTCAACATCCTTCTCATCCAAATTGTCTGACATGCTGCTGCTGTTGCTGTGACATATTCAACTTCTGCTATTGATAGTGACACTATTGGCTACTTCTTGGAGGCCTATGAAATGGCTTCACAACCCAAATGAAAAACATATCCTAACATGTTGTTTTTATCATCGACACTTCCAACCCAATCACTTTTAGTGTAACCAACCAGCCTGAAATCACTTGTTGTTGTGTACAAAATGCCATAATGTTTTGTCCTATTGACATACCTTAAAATCCTTTTCACTACTTGCCAATGTGTCTCCTTGGGTGTCTCCATAAACCTCAACACCAAACTTACTGCATACATTATATCTGGCCTAGTGGCAGTCAAATACATCAAGATGCCTATCGTGCTTTTGTATAATGTCGGATTAACATTGATGTTGCAATCTTCTTTGCTCAACTTCAACCCCATGATAGTTGGAGTTGGTGTGGGATTGTTGTTCTGCATTTTAAACCTCTTCAAAATGTCTACCACATACTTTTCTTGAGAGATTAAAATGCCAATTTCTGTTCGCTTCACTTCTATGCAGTCCCAATTCAATTATTTCAAATTCACTCTTCATGACTTGTTTGAAATCAACGATGAGGAAATCATCACTGCCTATAAAAATCAAGTCATCTACATATAATACAACAATAAGAATCTTACCATCACTCTTTGATGTAGAGAGTAGGCTCACCGTTACATTTGTCGAAACCATTGTCCAACAAGTAGGCATCTATCCTGCTATACCTTGCGTGCGGTTCTTTTTTAAGCCCATAAAGAGCTTTCCTCAACTGATACACTTTGTCTTCTTGGCCTTCTTTCTCATAACCAGGCGGTTGTGCAACATACACTTCTTCTTTCAGCGCCCCATTCAAGAATGTTGATTTTACATCCATTTGATACACTCTCCATTTATGTTGCGCGACAATCGCCACAACTGCGCACACTATTTCCATCCTCACGACTTGCGCAACCGTCTCTGCGTAATCTCTTCCATGTTGTTGCTTGTAGCGTTTGACAACTAGCCTTGCTTTGTGTCTTTCAATCTTTCTCTCAATGTTTCTTTTGGTCTTATAAACCCACTCCACTCAAATGACATGTTTTCCTTTCGGAAGGTTCACTAACTCCCATGTGTCATTCCTTTCTATTGCTTCTATTTCTTCCTCCATTGCCACAACCCATTTTCTTATTTGACTGCATCCTCAAATTGGATCGGGTCATCTACATGACAAAACTAGGAAAATAAGGAATTCATGCCAATGCTACTATAAACTTCATCTTGCTCATAAATTTCATTTAAATTTCTGAATTTTGGTTTTCTTGTGCTTGCTGAAGATGGGCTTGACATGTCACTTGGTGTTACGCTTTGCGATGTGCTTGGAGAATCACTTGCTTGGTTGCGCGAAGCTGTCCTATTATTTGTTGATGGTGTTGCTTGCTGCCTGGTTTGTTGCGCTTGAATAGGAGTAGAGGGAGTCACTGTTGAGGAATTATCTGTTGCTGTTAATTCCTCTTTTTCCTCATGAGGAATACATGCTTTGAAATTGACTCTCTTCTAAATTCCATCCCATGCTTCCTCTTCTATAAACTGCACATCTTTGCTAATTATGACCTTCTTGGTTAATGGATGGTAGAGTTTGTATGCCTTGGATTCATCACTGTATCCAATAAATATACATTTCTCCCACCTTGCTGTCCAACTTCTTCCTTAACTTATTCAGGACATGTGCATATGCTAGACATCCAAAAACTTTCATGTGGGCAACACTATGCTTTCTTCCACTCGATGCTTCTTCAGGAACTATGTTCTGGATGCTTTTGGTTGGACATCTATTCAAGATATATGTTGCACAAGCGATAGATTCAGCACAATAATCATTTGGAAAATGCCTTTCCTTCATCATACTCCTTGCCATTTCCATAATGGTCCTATTATTCCTTTCGGCCACACCATTTTGCTGAGGTGTATACCTTGTTGTAAATTGCATGCTCCCTGCAAAATCAAAGGAAATCATTTGAGATGTATTCTCCACCTCTGTCAGTCCTGACGACTTTGATGTTGTGTCCACTTTGCTTCTCAACAAGAGCTTTGTATTAGTGAAAGCACTGAAACACTTCACTTTTTTGTTTTAGGAGATAGACCCATGTCTTCCTTATGCAGTCATCTATGAAGGTCAATACATAGTGGCTGCCACTAATTGATTGTGTCTGCATTGGTCCACATAAATATGAGTGGACAATCTCCAAAGGTGCCTTGGCCCTTATTGACTTTCATACCGGAAATGTCTCTCTATGTTTCTTGCCCAAGATACATCCTTCACATAGGCTGTCCGATTTTTCTATGAGTGGCAAACCCTTCATCATGCCTTTCCTATGTAGCAAATTAAAACCTCCAAAGTTGAGATGACCAAATCTCAAATTCCATAACCAATTTTCATCTTTTACCTCTGCTTGAAAGTTGACTTGTGTGACAGCTGCCTCTTTTCTTCCATTCTCTTGTGAGTTCATTGAGAGTTGTGCTTGTGCACCTTCTTTCTACAAATTTGATTTTAATTTTAGGGGAAACATTTTATTGTTTGTCATTTGAACCTTTTCAATCAGCTATCTATTTGGAGGTCTATCCAAAATTGTGCACACATCATTTTTGAAGAAGACATTGTAGCCCTTTTGCATGAGTTGTCCAATGCTTATGAAGTTATGTTTCAGATCAAGGACAAAGTAAACATTTGAGATGTACTTCTTCTCCCCCTTCTTTGTTAGGATATTAATTCTACCTTTTCCCATGATAGAGACTTTGCTATCAGTCCCTAATTTCGCTTCATATTTCACACTTTCATCTAGATTGGAAAAAGTTTCTATGTTTCCTGACATGTGGTTGCTACACCCTGAATCTAGATACCATATATCACTCTGTTTTTCTTGTGCTACATTACAAGCTAAAAACATGTTATCATGGTTCTAATTTTCTTTTGTGAAATTTACACTTGGTTTGTTACTAATGTCATATTGCTTCTTTCTACATTCAATTTCATAATGACAATACTTCTTATAATAATGACGTTGAACTTGAGATTTATCATACCTTTGATCTTGTGCTTGATTTTGGCTTGGGCCTTGACTTGGATTTTGATTGTTGCCTCTTCCACTTGAGCTTGAAGGGCTGCTTCTTCCTCTTCCTCTAGCATATGATCTCCCTCTACCTCGACCTTGACCAAATGATACTTTTGTCTTGAAGGCATGCACCAATGAGGAGCTTGTTGCTCTATTCAGTCTATGTTCATGAGAAATCAGTGATGCATTAAGCTCATCGACTGAGAACTGTGAGAGATCCTTTGTCTCTTCTATGGCCACAACAATGGCATCAAACCTTGCTAGAAAACTTCTCAAAACTTTCTCAACTATTCTTCTTTCCTCAAGTGTCTCACCATGAGACTTGATTTTAGTAACCATCCCACTTACATGTGTAAAAAATGAGTCTACATTCTCAGACTCTTTCATACAAAGTGTTTCAAGGTATCTTCTCAACATTTGTAGCTTTTTTTCTTTTTGCAATGCCTTTGTAGGCTATCTAGAGGTTGTCCCATGCTTGCTTGGACTTCATTACTGCTGCAATCCTTGGGAAAATATTTTCATGAACTGCTTGAAAAAAGTAGAAGAGGGATTTTGCATCCTTCTTCTGGTTGTCCCTTAACAAATCTCTTTCTGCTTGAGATAAGGCATTGTATGTTGCTGCATTTGCTGGTTCTTGAAAACCATTCTCCACGGAATCCCAAATGTCTTGAGAAGAGAAGCCTTCACTTTAATAGCCCAATAATGATAATTTTTTCTATTAAACTGAGGTATTTGAGGATTAGTCCAACTTGTGCTTTGTTTTCATTTCTGAGTGAAAAAAAATTTCTACTTGTTGGTAAATACGCTAAAATTCCCCTGGATGCGGGTGTTCGCACGGCAGAAAGTGTGAGGCCACATGGCCAACATGTGACGCCTCGCGTGGATATATGGGAGGACACTCTGATCGCCGCCGAGGAATTAAACTCCGAGGCATTAACTCAGGGCCTTTAATGAGATCCGAGACGAATTGGGGAAGTTGCAGAGCGCATTTATGGCGCCCAAGGTTCAAGAGAATGTTGAGAGGGTTAAAGCGGAGGTTTGTATGGGGAAGAACCATATTCAGAGTGAGAGGCACGCTGCGCAGGATGGTGTGGGAAATTTCTTCCTTCTGGCAGACGCTACGGCTGGTTCAGACAGTGAACAAGAGGCCACGGAATATCTCGTGCTGTTTCTCCCTATTGAAAGAATTGCGGGCATCACTATACTACTGCCAAGAGCCGAGGAGAGAGTCCTTAGCTTCGTTGGGAAGAGACTTGAGCAGGGGCTGCCAGCAATTGAAGCTCTGTTCTGCACCACCAGCTCCACTGTCGAAATGGTCAAGCCAAGGGAAAGAATGCCATGTAGACGTGGCTCTGGTCGAGGGAGCTCCTCACGCCATCCAGCAGCAGATGCCCACCACCATTGCTGCTGTTGCTACTGTCACAGAAGAGCCGGGGCTACCCACATGCAGGCTGCCCAATTCATGAACGCGGGCAGCCCCACAGTAGAACCACCCTCCCTTCCAGCATTTGGCATAGCAGTTTTTACTATTGGAAGCATTAGTGCACACCTCTCCGTCTTATTCATCAAGGATTCCAAGGAAAATGAAGACGATGAGGGCAACAGGGCGATGCTATATGCTGAACAACCGACAATTGCTGAGGAAAAGGCAGAGGGAACTACGGAGCTGGCTCCCACCCAATCTCAGAAGCAGGAGGCGTCGTCCTCGAAGAACGCTGCAGGGGAAGAAGGGGATGGCCTCCCTGAGTACTTTGGATGGGTTCCGATTGTTGAGGAGAAGCCTGAGGAGTAGCACTCAGCGGCAGGCTTTGGCGACCGTCTTTTTGTTCAGGTTCTATTTAAGTTTTCTGTCACGGTTGCCACCTGTGTCTGGGTATGGGATAAGCTATATGTTTATGTCTGGGTCTTTAAAGTTTATGTCCAGTTTTTTATATTCTATGGTTCAGCTAGTTGGTCGCCTCTGCGCGGGCAGTTTTTGCTTAAAAGCCCCTGCGTGGGTGATTATGGTCTGGAATGAAAACTATGATGTGTTTTGTTGTATTGGTCACAACTCCGGATGGAAATGTCGCCCCTGTAAGGGCTGTTATGGAGTTGCAATACGCCAACCCATAGTGCCACAGTAGGCCTTGGGCATCCTGCTTTTCTGTCTGTAATGTTTTTATGTACATAATATAATAGATTAGAATAGTTTTACTGAGAAAAAAAATACGCTAAAATGCTAAAAACAATCTTTCCCTCAAAACAATTTTAACTGCTAGTAAAAACACTTGCTTTTACACTAATAGAGTTTAACCCACTCTCATACCATGTTAATTTTTTTTTTACGCGGAGAGGCAGAGTAGTGACTTTCACGAAGCTGATATCAGGCAGCAACACAATAATAATTGAATTCTAAATGATGAAAATACATTCATATGAGACCGTGGCTCATTCACCAAGTAAAACAAATGTTTTACAATGATTTACACTTCATGTTGACTAACACACATTAAACAGTCACTGTTGTTTTTCACCCACCCAGCAAAATTTGCTCCACCATAATGACTTTTACATCTTTATCTCAACATACAATTTTTTACATTAATGCATGAGAGAGCAAATAATTAATACATTGTTGTTGTTGAGTGTGGACAATAATCGCCCAGGTGTTTGTGGAGTGTGGGAAAATAGTCACGGAATGAATGCTTGCCCGTATCTATTTACCAAAATACAGTAAATGCCTTAAATAATTTGCTGTGTTGCGGAATGGTTCACCTCGTACTTATGTTCTGGCTTCACCTGGTACTTCTTCTGGCTTCAGTCCTTCCATCTTCAAACAAAGATGCAACGTGAAAACCTTACATCTTCAAACATAGACGCAACATGCAAAAATACTTCTGACAAGTATGGTTGTTGAGATTAATATTTCCAACACAGAAGCATCCAATATGAAATTATTATAATTACATAAATTACATAAAAATGAAAAAATGAAATAAAATATAAAAATATAATTATAATTAATAATTAAACCAATATATATCCATCTTAACTTCGGATCTACCAAAAGGTCAAATTTCTTGAGGTGCAAACCTCTTTTATAGTGAAAAGAGATTTTCTCCCAACCAATAATTGATCGAACACAAGTTAAAATGGATCTAACATAGTCTTAGTTATAATGCCCTACAAATCAGGGACAATCAAGGCTTTTGTTAGATAAGTTAAGTATTTTTGAAATTCCAATATAATTATTCTAACTTTTAAGCTTAATTATATGATTAGGTTATGTTTTTAAAGTTATTTATTTTTTTGTCAATCTAAAAGGGTCAATTATATTATCATGAAAATATTGTTTACAAAATGTTTTTCAACGGCTAGGAAAGTCGGAGTATGCAGATGTTATGCTCATAGAACCATTTATTCTGCTAGGTTGAATAACCTTACATGCCAAAATGGTGACAAAAATGATAGACAACCTCTGAACATTCTGAACATTCTATCATGGAGGTGGCTATGGTGGGGGTGAAGGAGGCACTGCGAACATGCCCGATCTCTTGTGCATGTGAAATTCTATATGCTCAACTCTAGCCTCCAACAAATGCAAGTGTTCATTCATTCGACAGTGGCTCTGAAAGATGTTGGCTAGATGCTCTAAGATCTCATTATGACTAAATTGGATATCTTCCATGTAGGCAATGAACTCATTGCTATCCTCATATTGGTGCCCTTGAAGGGTGTCTAGGTTGGCCTGGATGCTTCTCAGTTGTTCCACGATTGAGTCCATAGTGACTGGCATGACCACACGACCATGGGAACGGCCCTGTTCTTGGGAAACTTTCCTTTCTTTTCCCACACTCTATGAATCTATAGACAATGGACTATGGATGCCTGCACGATGGCCAACCTGCCTCTGCTTCCATCTGCCTCTGTGAGGGTGGCCCTCAGATGAAGCTTGGCAGAAGTCGTGCTAAATTCTTGTACCTGATACACAAATATTACCCCATGCTCCATGAGTTCACCACCCCCACGACCATAGACAGATAATTCCAAATTTGAACAACAAAGTGAGGGTAGACACATGATCGAGCAGCAGAACCCACAAAACACCGGGCTACCCACATACTTGAATTTCCCAAAACAATTCACCCAAACACTGCAACCAAAAATGGAAAGAGACTTCCTAGTCCAACCCACCCAAACTAGGACAAACTTCAAAATATTGCCAGATAGGAAATGCAGTGAGATGTTTTCACTCTTAAACACAACCTGCTTAGGGCCAGGACCAACAAATTGTTGTCTAGAAGGAACATTAAACACCATGGAAAAGATAAGAGATCGAGCCCCTTCGACACAGAGAAACCATCACCCGAGAACAAATCGACACACCCCTTTGCACCCGAACTACCAGGACCAGAGAAAGTTATAACAACTAGCCCAAACCACCCAATTGGGTACTAGACATTAACCCAGAACCTCGACCCTAAAAGAACAAGAAAATGCCACCAAAAGAATTCCACTTTTAATGTGAAAGCTTAAAAAATGAACCATAATCAGAGAGTTGTAAATACCAAAAAATCCCAGTGCACCAATTTGACAGAGGAGCTGCTTCACAAGCCAAAGCTTGAAGTTCCATCAACACACTCATATCCCATAGGCGGGACTGTAGAACAAGAAATTTTCTCTCAAGTTTCCCAGATAAATCCCTGTGAGATAGGTAAGATGCTTATAGTTTCATGCATGACTGCCTCTACTCGTTGTTGGTTATTCTGCTCCCAGGGTGAGTTCGCATGGACAACCTCGATCAAACTCACTACCCTACACCCTCTGTTCATCTCCCAAATCAGGTTAACCTTACCCAGGAGTGCGAAGGGCATAATAACTAGGACCATCATGTCTAGAAGGATTAGAGGATGGTTTTCCCATCCCTTAACACCATTATTTACTTTGAGCATGTTCACCGCGTGCCAAGGGGGGAAGCCCCGAGGCCAATTGGTCGTCCATTTGATCACCTCTGTCGGGGGTACGTTTTTAAAATTTTATTTTAATTATTCTATTTATATAATTTATTATTATATATATATATATATATATATATATATATATATATATATATATATATATATATATATATATATATTTCTCTGACAAAAATTCGTAATTTTATTCAAAGAACAAAATTATATTTTTCCAGATGCTATAAAACATTCAATCATCTTAGCCAATCACTGGTGCCCAAGAAAACAAAACTATAAAAGAGAAACACAAATAGAAAATCACATTTGGGATCTAAGTGTGAAGGCACTTAGCTACCATTTTTTGGCTTTCTTTTTCTCCACTTTTCGCCAACCTCCATGATGAGGATTTGTAATTACAATAGAAATTGACTCTCTTCCACATTCACAATGAATTCTTTATCTGAATACAAACTCTCAGATGCATAGAGTCTTTTAATGTTCCCCGTCTCCTTTTCAAGGGATAATCTTTGTTTCTTTAATACTTTTGGAGCTTCAAACCATTGTTCCTGCCTGCTCAACTTCTCCTTCCACTAATATTTCTTGTGTTTTTTAATAAAAAATACTTGTATAATTCTCCATAATTTCTTCATCCTCTACTTTAGAGAGATGTTGTTATGAGAATTATCATCCCTTTGGATTTGGGCCTGTTTTTTTTTTTTTTTTGGCTCTATCTTTACCGGAGGATACATACTTTATAAATGTCCTATTTGAAGACAAATGACATATAAATGCCATGTTTTCAAAATCTAAAGGATGGGTCCTACTGTAGCGGCTACAACCATCCTACAAAATTTTTCCTTAGCTTCGTTTTGGAGCCTCCCTACCAACCTTTTGCAGTAGCATGTCTTGTCTTGTCAAGTACACAAGCTTTAGTGATTTTCTTGCAGAACGAAAACATGTCCATCAAAGCTTGTTTCATCCTCCTCCCAGGCTCTTTCATCGGACTTGGTGCAGCTGCAGGCTGAGAAGCTCCCTCAAGAAATTGTGCAATTCTGGAGGGAAACCAACATTCCCTCCAGAAATTGCACAATTCTATCTGGTAGCCTGCTAGGCTCCAAAATTGTGCAAATTTGCCTGTCACTGTTCATTGGCAAAATTATGCAATTCCTCCTCGCAGGATGGCTCAGCCCAACAATTGTGAAATTTTGGGAAGCAGTCAACTGCTCTACCTAGAAATTACATAATCCCTCTGGGTAGCCAACCTAGCTCCCTCCCAGAAATGTGCATTTTTTCCTCCCAGTTGAGAAGACCGTTGCATGTGCAGTTGAGTTGACCAGTTCCCTTCGGGACCAAGAAAAAATAATTTACTTGGATGGGTTGTTCTTACCAAGGCAGCATGCAAAGGCATCCCTTGTTTTAGGGATCTATTTTTAGGATTTGGAGGTTACATGCAAGGATCATTTCAGAAACCTCCCACCAAATGTCACTTTCCCTATATTTGTAGCATGTGTGTCGCAACCTCGATTTTATCGAAACTCATGAACCAGATGTCCAAAGCTCATTCCTCACATTGATCATGCAACTCTGACATCCCACACTGCATCTAGGAGTCGTCAACACATTCAACTAAGTTGTTTTGGGGTAAGCCCGCTTTTCATGTCTCATGCTGCGTTTCTGGTGCTTTTTGTGTTTCGATTTGTATCAATGTTGTCTATTTGATTTCAATGAGTGCTTGATGTTGTTTTGATACATACTAGCTTGTACTAGCATTGTTTTAGTTTTCAATAACATCTCATTGCTATCGCATGCATGACACTATTTTTACACGAACGGTTGCCATTGGGGCAACTCGGTTCATACACTTGCATGATTTCCTATTTCCTGAATCTTGTAGTTGTAGTTTGCATGAATGATCATTCACTCTTGCTTGCACTCATCTCATCATGCATTCACGCTTCTCATGTTTTCAGTGCCCCATTGGCTGGACCGGACTGGCTTGCCCCGGACTGTACCTTTCTTGGCTAGTACTGCGCATTTCCAGAAGCGAAGGCTCTACCTTCCCTCCAAAAATTGCGTAAGTCTAAACAAGTACTGACCTCTTGGCTTGCATTGTGCAATTCTTGGAGGTAGTGTTCCACTGGCCCGAGAAATTGCGTAATGCAGTTTGCTGGTTGCATGTCACTGCTGACTGAAATTATGCATTTCACAGTTTCACTCCTCAGCAGGCTAGGCTGGTCTGTGCATTGCAGAGTCCCAACATTCAGTTAGCCTCCTGACAACCTGAACTATGCCTTGTACAATTTTGGAAATCAGTCTCCTAACCTCCTGACAGAAATTGTGCATCCTTCATGATCATCACACATGTATGTTGCAAGTTAGTTATCAAGTTCATTTTAGTTTTCGACTAACAGATTGCTTGCACTAAGTTTTGCCATGTCCATAGGTATCAAAGGTGTTCATCTACCTCTTAGCAGCACAAGTACAATGGCCTTTAGGAGAGAAAAGTGAAAGGACACCGTTGAGAGCACAACGTGGGTTGCAGCCAAGCAAGTGTCTATGAGATTGCCTACCTATGAAGACATCAAGTTTCTCATAGACAAGTACATCAAGATAAGATGGTAGCAACATCACAATGAGCATCACGATCAACATCAGCTGAAGGAAACACACTGGATGCAACGAACGCACGAGGAAGGTCGTTGACAACACAGAGGTGGAACAAAGTTGCAAGATCAAGCAAATCCATTTATGATGAAAGAAAATTTGGAGACTCAGGCTATGAGGTGACGACACGACATGAAGATCATGTGAAGATAGGAGCTGCATAGATGAGAGAATGAGTTGCAGCAAGAATAGGTATAGTAGCGGGCACAACGTGCACTCACGGATGAAATTGCGCCCGTACAAGTTATAGATCCATCACAACAACTTGCATAGAGTAGACATGGTGAGAAGTGTTATTGATCACATCCAAGGGAATTCAGAAACATGCATGTCATTGTGTGCACGCATGCGATCCCACCCATTTAGTACACTCACTGAGGCAAAGACAATAAGCAAGTCTGGCTGGAGCTGAACATGTAGTTGACAATTGATGTGCATGACCATGAGCACACACTATAAGATCATCACAGACACTATGTATCACTGTGTTGCCAATTTGGCCACACCAAGAAGACCATGTGCATGTTAGCAAACAATTGGGATGGAGGATCCACACCAATGCATCGGTATGCAACAGAGGAAAGAGTTCGCTTCAGCAAGATGTCACCATGGAGCGCATGCATACCATCATTTACGACCAAGCTTGGCATCAACTCACCACCTTCACCATCACAAGCATGTTAAAGAGTTGGTCTCATCACAATGGACCAAGTGTCAGTGATGTCTTGCATGGCTTTCTCAAGCCATTCTGTCTCACATGGGCACATGTGCATTGTAATGTAACGTCTTGTCAAGTGGAAGTTCAAGTGTCGATAGTTGGATGTAACAGTCATAGAGTAGATGAAGAGTCATGAGGGTAGATGAACTGTCACAAAGGGGAATGTCAAGGTTCACCCCACCCTTTGCTATAAATAAAACCTCATAACTCATTGTAAAGGCTTTTGGTTAGTCAAGCTTCCGATCAGACTATCTTAGAGAGAGCTTGGGAAGTATTGTAATGAGTTTTGGCTTCTTCACTATGTAGAGCTAATATATTTCTTTGGAGGAGAAAGTGGTTGTGGTTGTACCGTTCTGCTGTCGGAACTAGTGGTTAGACATGGATGTATTGTATGACTGGAACTCACACTTATTAATATAATAGATTTGTTAGAAAATTATATATTACAGAGCAAGGGAACACATAGAATATTGCATTAATATAAACACAGAAAACACATAAAACCAGAGTGACACAAATATACGTGGTTCATCCAGTTTGGGCTACGTCCACCCCGAACAACTAGTCCTTCCTTTGAATGATCCAGCAAGATGAAGAGACACAACCTACAACAGATCTGCTATAATATCCTCCGTTTTCTCTCACAGTCTCACCTCTTTGTTTCTCACTCGAAGAATACACATCTATATCACAGCCTCAATACAATGCCCTCATACAAAGAGAGGGGTTGCCTTCTAGGGCAAAAAACCCTAAACTAAACATAAGTTCTACCATCAGATCATCCGCTTAATGAACAACCCAGATTGACTAGAAATTACTATACTTTTACATTGCAATTTTACATATGTTTTTAGCTTCGGGGCGCTGCCCCTGAGACCACCTAGCCGGGGGGGATCGGCCCCCCCGAATCCCCGCAGGGGGGACAAGTCCCCCCTGCACCCCCCCTCATGGAGGGGTGTACAAACTTCCTGAGGTATACATTCGGCTGAAGCAAAGACCTCTAAATAATCATGCTCCACACCCAACAAGAGTGAGCATGTTTCATGCATATGTTATATTGTATTCTATGCTATCTGGTTTACTCTAAATGATATATGTATTTGTTTTCTTATGCATGCATGTATGGAATTTTCTGTTTGTATATGTATGAATCTTTTTGAAACATGTTGTTGGCTTAACCATCACTTTGGATTGCTAGCTAACTTGCCTTCCATGTCGTGATGCATCTTTGCTTGTGTGTTCCCTTCCTAACTCTGTGCTATCACAGGTTTCCAAGGGGTGAACTCATCTCAACCCCCATGTGTTTGAACCTCTCATGCACCTTCCTTAGCTTGCTGCAACTGTCACACCCTTGCTACCAACAGGGACATCTTACTTGCCTCTATTTGAAGTCGGGGTTTGTTACACAACGTTTTGTCACTATTCCTGTACTCCCCGTTCCTTGATCCTGGAGGACCTATATAGTGAACTCCGCATGCTTTTCCTTCATGGAGAAACTCCCATTATGTCCCTTTTCATGAGCAGTTCCTTTCCCTTTTGCACCATTTCCCCTGAAACTTTTGTTTTGCCCAATTTACAAGACCAACGCTAATGTCATTTGTCTCCATTGCGCCGATGTGTAGAGATTATCATTATTCCCCTCGCCGATCGGTGCGACTGAGCTATGTTCCAGTCGTGTTGGTCCTATTATGGAATTTTTTTTAAATTAGAGCTGAATCTTCCATCTCTAGAAGCTCTGTAATGGAAGTCTGGTAAATGGTTTGGCCAGATGGGGTCGAGGATGACAATTTCGGCTCCTTTCCCCTATAATGATGGAACTACCTCAAGGGATAAGTCCTTATCCCATGAGAAGAGGATCCTTCTCGCATCCATCTTTCCTATATAAACCTCCATTCTTCCCAAGCACAAGCTAGTTAGAGTGTTGGCTGAGTGTGAGTATACTATTTTGATTTGACAAGCAAGCTATTACTAGTTGTAGCCATCTAGTTGTGTGAGGGAGAAGTGTGTTTAGTTTGGAGTGAAGCCTAAAGGGAAGAGTCTTTAAACTATTGTTGTTTGAAGTCATCATGAAGTGCTAGCAGAAGTGTGTGGGAACCTGGTCTTGTCAGAGGAAGGCTGCGATGTCAAGACGAATGGTTGCAATCTCTCTTTGATATTAATATATGCAACTATCAATTTATTTCCTACATATTTTGTAATATTATATATTCATGTCTTGATGCTTCTTGACTCATTAAGTAGGTTGAATTGCAATTTGTCTATTATTATGTTTGTGTTTTGTTGTTGTTTACATGTTTGAGGAGCTTGAAGAAGGAAGCGAGAAATTGTTGGAGCGAGCAAGCGAGGACATCATCAAGTGACCAAGAGGTAGGCCCTCTTGATTGATTCTAACCCAAGGAAATCTTCCATAGAATGTACCTGTTGTGGCTAGACCCATTATCGGGCTAGAGGAATTCATCTGTGTCCTCACTTATAATTTTACTTCACCACAAATTGGTGACTTTGCTGGGGAGGTCCCATCATTTTGTTTATTTTGGATTTCATGATTTCATGAGAACTTTGCAAGTTTCGCATTTTCCCTTTTGTTTTGTTGCTTTTATCCTGCTTACTGGCTTAAGTCTAAAAATCATAGTAGTAGATCTGGTCCCTGTTTTGACTTTTGATTTTTATTTTTTCTTAGTTTCCTCAGACAACGCGTTTAATCAGCTGACAGTCACGCCGATCAGTGTGAATTGCAGAGGAACAGTCATGTCGACCAGCGTCTGGTGCTTGTTGTCAGTTAGGTATTCACGTCGATGCTTGTAAGTGAAGATTAGGGTTTGACCCCAATCTTGGCCAGTGTGTTCTGCTCTTGTGATTTTGACCCCGTAAGACTTTTGGACCATGTTCTCCCTAACTAGAAAGCTTCATTTAGCTTGCTTTGTGTGCTTTCTTGGTTTAGCCCACCCTCTAATGTGTTAAGTCTGGACCTGTGTGAAGTTCCTTTTTATCTTTTATTTGAATCCCTCAATCAGCGCTAGTTGACAATTAGGCACTCGAGCCGACAGGCCATTAACACTAGTTGTATCACTGGTCAGTCGTGCCGGTCGTCCTAATCGACACTAGTTGTAGTACTGTTCAGTTGCGCTAGTCCTTGGGGTAAGAAAAAATCAGAATGTCTCCCATTCCAGTGCCAGTGTGTCTTGACCTTCAAACTCTCTTCTTCAATTGAATGAGTGATAGAGTCTTTGTTTGTTCTCTTATTTCAAGTGTCTCTTTTCTCTTTCCAAGCATAGATTACATTGCTTGTTTTGTCAATTGAAGCATTTATGTGTTTGGTTGGTTCGATTCAGGGAAGAAGTTGTTTCTAGTTTCATTTATCATGCCTTGGATTTGATTGATGTTGGTTTTTTCGGAATTGTGAAAATGTTCATTAAAGTGATTTATGTGAAAGTTTCATTTTGCATTTTATGAAAAGAAGAACATCATTCTAGTTTACGCAAGCGAAAATATTATATGAGTAGTGTTATTGAGAAGCTAGAATTGCATCATCATAAGCATGGAAATGAAATGAAACTTCTTATGTTGTTATAGGAAGATTAAATTCATTTAGGATATTTATTAGTGAAAGATTTCATTCTTCAATTGTTGCATTAATATTGTGTTCTCCATCTCTCAATTAGTGATAAATTTCATCGAAGACTAAGATCTCTTTTCTCATATAGCTACATATAGGATTTTTCAGATGATAGCGGTAGGGCCTTGTAATTGAAACCTAATTCAATATCAACCGTTAAAATTTATTGAATTAACCTAAGGAAGCATTGAAACTTAATGCTCGCATTTGGTGGTCTAGGCTAGTGACATGTTCCAGCGTCTTAAAACGTAACAACTAGTGTTCACTTTGGCATTAGATAGTGCTAGTACGGACTTGTGCTCCTCGTACCGTCATGTATATAAAGGGAGACCCCACTAGGTTTGCAATCCTTTATCCGTTGGAAGCCAAGTTTGCCACCTTGTAAATATGATACACCGAACAAAACATTCTAGGAGATTGCCTGTCTGTACTTCTCTGTTCGTCAGGAGGTATTATGCAGTCCATGGTTACCTGGTAATCCTTTGTGCCTAAAGTACAATGAGTAGTAATTTTTTATCTTTACTAACTCTTTAAATTTGAAAATATCATCGAGCACTTGTCCTTTCGAGCTCGTTAATTCCAAAAGTGACTAGAGTCACCTTTCATCCTTTTCTCAACTCTTAAAATATTAAAAGGCCAAGTTTTGTTTCATTGTCTTAAAATTAACTTCGCACGAAATATTCCTAGTTAAAGTTATCTTCCTTAGTGATTCTTTAGGGTTGATTCCAATGGACACATTTCTAGAGTCTACCAGTCAAGGATTCCCCTCGGATGGGAATCCTAGTCCTTTTCCTTCTTTTGAAAATGTTGGTGCTCCTTATATGGAAACGTTGTCCCTCCCTGGGTTATACATTGGTTTACCTATATGGTTATTTTTGACCTCGGTGATCCTGAGTGTCCCAACTCCTGCCCCGCCATCTCCTTCATTCAAATCACGTGACGATGTTTCTAAGAAAAAGAATAAGAAAATGAAGAAGAAGAAGTCAGATAATCAAGAGGCCAACCATGTAGCTATTAGTCCAAATGCACCCCCCATCGACAAACCTTCTGATCCTTTGCAGAAGTTAAAATTCCCTTGCAGGCTGTGTAAGGGTGACCATCACCTTTGAGACTGTCCTGGCATTTCCAGAGTCTTAGAGGTATGGTCTCAAAATCTAGATTGACACCCCCATCGACCTCTGGAGATCACGTCGATGCTGCATCCTTGGTTAGCGATGGTAAGAAGAAAGGGAAGATTAGATTCCCCTATAGGTTATGTGAAGGAGAGCACCTTCTTCACCTTTGTCCTCTTATGGATAAAGCTTCCAAAGTTTTGGAAAATCTTGCAGCTCCTCAACCCCAACTTCCTCTTGGTTATTAGAGGCTTTCTTCTGACCCTCTCTCGGTTGGTAAAGAGATTGATTTGGATTCATCTCTTGCCCGTCCCAATATTCTTGAGCGAGACTCTCTTGTGTCTATTCCCGACCAACCACTGGTCAAAAAGAGTGTGGACTTGGCTTCGCCTTCAATTGATCACTCTGTTCCCAAAGAGAGTGGTGATCATATTGCTCATGTTCTTCTCATCTCGTCATATTCTCATGAATCGACGAGTGACCCTCCCATCCCAATTTTTTCAGGAGATTCCTTCTCCAATTCCCATACAGCATGGGGGCAATCATATGATACCCCCACCAAGTAGTTTTGTCGTCTCTTTTGATTGGGGTCCATTGCCTGCTTTCTGCCTCCCATATTATGTGCCTTTCCAGATCACAATACAAGCCTATAATATGGTAGTACCTAGCACTATATTAGATGAAGGTGCATCTGTTAGCATCATGTCTTCTACTACTTGGAAAGCTTTGGGCTTCCCACAAATTGTGCCTTTCACTCAAAATCTATTGGCTTTAAACAAAGGAACCAGTCAACCCTTAGTGTTATAGACATTTTTGGGCACTACAACCCCAAGCATGAAATTTCGATAAACCAAGGGCTTCTAAGTCCCTAAAAGTGTTGTTCTAACCCCTAAAGGAACAAGGTCAACTGATTACAACTTCTCCCAGAAGTTCTCCATGAAAAACTGCTCAGAACTGGTCAAAACAGGATCATTTCAGCTGCTCGATAGGCAAAGTGCGTTGCATCTCACCTAAACATACTGTGTGGGTGTGTTTCATTTCAAAAATCCCTTATATGGGGTGCAATGGGCGAGAAGTGACAAATGGCAGTGTCATTCAGCGAGGTGGAGAGGCATGGAAACTTCCAGAAACTTCTCCTGTGACACTTGCCTCTCTCAATTCGACCAAGGATGAGTAAGAGATCATCAATCTCCAAGTGGAAGCAAGAACTATCAGAGGGAAGACACTAATCAAATTGCAAGCTGACTCATCTCCCTTACAGATATCTATATATGGATCCCTCATCCCAGAGATCCAGGGGGCTGGAATTTTGCATATTGTAAGTAATTGCTGTTGGTTTCTTGAGACAACATCATATTGTTGGGTGATCTAGGCTTTGTATGAGGTGAAGAGGGGCTTCCTTGGTGAGAGGATGATGTTGGGTCAGAACAACTGGTTGTAACTCCCTTGGCTCTTTCTTGTTTATCAATAAAAGCTATTCAAATTTTCCTCCATACTCTTGTGTCATTTATGTTTGTTGCATTTGTATGGTCAATTTACATATGATCCTAGATTGTTTATCATTATAGATCCATGTTCTTGTATAGTGCTATGATACTGTGATCTTATAGGTACTCTGTGAAGCTGGGCGTGCAAGGGAACAAGTAGTGAAAGACTATCAAGAGAGAGAGGAAACGAACTAGGAGATTAGCGCAAGACAGAGGTTGGTCTTCTTTGTTCTTCTCTCATCTATACTTCATAAAGGAAAAATGAAAGTAGCTTTACTTTGTTTGTTTCTAAGGTAGCTATCACACCTTAGTGGGATAAGCAGTTCTGTGTAGACACTTTTCCATGTAACAAAATGGTGACTCCGCTGGGGACAAATTAGTTTGTTTGTTTATCTTCCTTGTTATCTATTTCATAAACTTACAGACGGAGCCTGAAGTCGAGCCAGGTAGCTTTCGAACTGCATTTGCTATGCAAATGTAAAGTAGAGAAATGTCGCTTCAGTCAATCTCCGGGATTTGTTTATAACTTAAACAACTGATTCACAAACTCTCTGATTGCCCCTTGTGGTAGGTCTCAGAACCTCCTTAGATCTACCCCTGATTGTTGCATTACTGATTACCATTTGCTCGACCAAAACCCATAAACGGAACTGCAAACTGTGACCCGGAACCCAAGCCAAGTCTCGTCTCTGGCCCAGCGCAGGTACTGTTCTATGAATCTGAAATTTAGCACACTTCCCGAGTGTAGTAGGTGTGCTGCATTTCAAATTCCCTGTGTTACAGGTGCGCTGATCAGACTAGGCATTGTTCAGTTTTGGTTCCTGTGATTAATTCTTTCTAGTTCTATTCATGAATTTTGCTGCTTGTGATCAGTATATCTCTGTTTGAAACCCCTTTTCCTTGCTGTTATTCTGCCTCCTTTGTACAAAAGAACTGTAAATGTTTTTGTGTATTTGTTGAGTCATTTTCACTTCTCCTTTGCAAAATTAACGTAATCGTACTGTCGTCCTGTTGTGGAGGTAAATCCTCTCTGCGGACAGAGAAGATCCCTACTAGCCCAGACCGGGTCTAGCAACAATCAAACAACGCTATCACGCAAGTTCCTAATTGCAAATTAAAGGTGGATGATGAGAACCTGCTTGGATTCCAACGCTAATATTCGTAGAAGAGACGTCGCTCTCGTTCCTTTGCTTCGGCCGGTCACGTTCCCCATGATCTCCGTGATTGGACACCTGCACATGCAAATAACAACACAAATACAAGAATAAAACCCAATAGATGCAATTATATATCAGTCAGAAAAGATATAACTCAACATCAATCATAGGACAATGAGAGTAGAACCATAATGATAGTCATCTATTATTGATAAATAACAAAGAAGAATACAACCATAGTTCTGACGTCAAATCCTCCTTTGGCTGAGTGATCAGCTACACAAATCTTGCAAAGCTTGTTGGGATAGGAAACAAGCCTCTCTCTCTTTGGGTGACAAGAATCTCCTCACTTATATTTGGCCTTATAGGTGCAAAGAAGGCTCTTGCAGCTTCAAACTCTTGAGCTCCTGGAATTCACTATCACTATGCTGGAACTGGAACTAGCTTGCTCAAGGCATAGAGACAAGCTTTTATAGATAGAGAGGAAAGAGATAGGATCAACCACATTATTCATGGGATTGGCTTTATCACTTGGAAGTTTCCATGGAAGGTGGCAAACCAATTCCCTTCTATGGAGATTCGAAGCCAAACCATCTTAGCTCAACATAGATTCAGTTGGTGAATGGGTTAAGGAGAACCTTCGGAAACTTGTTCGTTGAAAACTTTACTCAATTCGGTTGGCACGAGTGTGGCTCTAAGACAGAGTGCCAATGGCGCACCCTTTTTAGAGGATTTCCCTCATTGGTGCGAGCAGTGAACTGTGGACCCGCGCTAATGCAAAAAGAGTTGTTTTCGTGGATATTATGCAGGAGATGTCTTCAGAGCATATGAAGCTCATACTTAGAGGAATATGATGCAAATGGTTTCAGGTCATGTCACTTCTCACGGGTCCTGGAATGAGTCCTCTAGTGTGCGGGAGAGGGGTAACAGGGACAGTGACAAACGGTGAAAAATTACTTTGAAACACGTCCTTTGATTTGAAAGCGTCGCAAGTGTCGTTTTCAGGCATAGGAAAGAGTTTGATTGCTGTAGATAGTCGATTATCCTGTTACTATTGTTTTTGGTCTGAATTTGTAATTTTTCTAGTGTCGAAAATAAGTATTCATTTCCAAATCGTAAGGTGTTGTGATTGCCTCCATTTTTTATTTCGAAAAGAAGCTTGTTGATAACTGTCGCTTGAAAAGTAATTCATATTTGTGCATCAACTTTCTTTTTACCATTTACATACTACGAAAGTCGAAAACAAATACATGCATGTGCATTTGCATTTAGACTGTTTGATTGGTTTGATTTAGGACAGTGCATTTAGAGTGTGCTCTTTGCTCTTTGTGAAAGAATACTGTCTCTCTTTCCTTAGTAGCTAGGATTTTCATTGCACAAAGAAGATAAAAGACTGTTTATCATCTTAGATTGAATTTTAGGAATTACACTTCTACATCTCGCAGTGAACCTGAAAGGAAAACTTCATAAACAAGATGAACTATAAAATAAATTCAATGAATCTAACAATGCTTTGGAACCTAACGCACAACATTTAGAAGTCTAGGCTAGAGACGTATTCCGACATTGTAAAGCCTGGTAACTGTTGTTCTCACTGATGGTTGGGTGATTCCTCCACTTTGAGACGATAAGTGCCAGTACAGACTTGTGCTCCCACATACCGTCGAGTATATTTTGGGGGACCACAATAGGCTTAATCCTTTATCCATAGGAAGCCATCTCTGTCGCCCTATCGATTGCAATGCACTGAACACAACATTCATGAATATTGACTGCCATACCGTAAAAAGTATTCTACAGTTTTGCGATTGGTTTGGTAATCCCTCTACCTAGATTTCCAGAGCAGTCCCTTTCGTTCCTTTTTCAGACTCCTTAACGGAAAAGGTCCATCTGAGCACTTGTCACTTCAGGCTCATTAAAAATCAAAGGTGACTAGAGTCATCTTTTTTTTTCCCGACTCTTAAAAATTGAAAAAACAACTTGTGTCAAAGCGTCTAAAATTTATTTTAAACGGAATAATCATCACCTTTCCCTACGTTGATCTCGGGTCGAGAAAATGGAATCCACCAACCAAGGAATTCCCCTTGGTGGAAATCCTAGTCCTTTCTCCTCTTGGGGAGATGTTGGTGCACCCCATATGGCCACATTGTTGCTTCCAGGATTGACAATCGACTTGCCCGTATGGCTCTTCTCAACCTCTGTCGTTCAGAACACCGCAATTCCTGAATAGTTGAGTCAGCAACTAGACGAATCCAGAGTTACCCACCAACCTTCTACTTCCTCCAATTCTTCCTCTCCTCCTTCTTCTTCGCTTGATGGGGTTGGTAAAGCCAAAAATCAAGTACCTGAAAATAAGAAGGAAAAGAAGAAGAAAGAGAAGAAGAAGAAGGAGCCAAAAGCGAAAGGGGGCAACCAAGCGTCGTCTAGAGAAAATCCACACACTGCACCGACCAGGCCTAAATCGCCATGTCGCATTTGCAAAGGAGACCACTATCATAGAGATTGTCCTTGCATCCCTCGGATCTTAAGGGACTGGTCTCCTCGTTTTCACAACCCGGTGTCGTCAACCTCTGATGATCATGTTGAAAACACACCGTCGACTAGTGAAAGTGAAGCCCCAGGACAAAAAGGAAAATACAGATTTCCTTGTAAACTGTGCGAAGGCGATCATGCCATCCACCGTTGTCCCTTCTTAGATGAGGCTAAAAGATTTTTGGACGATCATCCGATTTCACCGTTACGACTTCCTCCTGGATATAAAAAACTCTTGCCGAGTCCGTCACTAGTTAAAAAATCGGCTGACCTGCCCAGATTATCGGCTGAAGCATCTATCATTGAAGACAAACCATCTGAACCCATACCAGATGAAAGTCAAAAGGTCGAGGCGACAATTGACCCGGTCTTGCCTTCAAAGGTTCCGTCTTCAGATGATACAATCACAGAAGAGAATAAGGATGACACTGTCCAAATTCTTTTCGTAAGCATAGACTCCGATGAACATGGGGGAAATTTACCCATTCCTTTACCGCAGGAGGGAAGTTCGTTAGAGTCGTACCCTGCCATCTATTCGGTCCCACCTCCAAGCAACCTAGTTGTCTCCTTTGACTGGAATCAACTAGGCAGACCCCGTTTACCGGCTAGTGTACCATTCCGAATTATTGCTCAAGTATATAGAATGGTTATGGTTGGTACCATCATAGATGAAGGGGCTTCTGTGAGTATCCTTTCCTCGACTGCTTGGAAAGTGCTTGGTTCGCCATCGCTTTTTCCTGAGATGAGAAATCTAATAGGCTTTGAAAAAGGAGCCAGTCGACCGTTAGGGATCCTTCCCAATGTGCCCATAACACTGAGAGGGAAAACCGTTCACATGAACGTAGTGGTAGTTCAAGGACCCTTGGATTATAATCTACTCCTTGGACGAGACTATATTTATTGCATGGGAGCCATTGTCTCATCACTCTTTAGAGTGATGTGTTTTTCGGACGAAGGAAGAGTGGTCAAGCTCGTAGACCAGCTTTCATTTCCCGGATCACATAGAGCAAATAGTCATATGCCATCCCTGAATGGTCTTTTCACACAAGGAATGTCTCATCAATCTCCAATCCGTCCACCTGATGAGCGCGAGTGATTCGGGAGACATGACTGAAACCCAGGGGGCATGCACCCTGATCTGCTTCGGCAGGAAAACTTCGGGTATAGGGTAGGTTTTCGCGAGAGATATATGACTAGACTGTACTCCCATCCGTGATTGGAAGAGGGGGTTAGACTGGAACAAGATTCTCTCGTCAAAGTTATGTGAGTGGATTGTCTCACCTTTGTCTGTTTCGGTAGACATCGCTGAAGAAATGTTTTGTTTGCGCTGTGAATAGAACAATATTTGGTAACCTGAAAGAGGATTACCTTTCCTGATAAAACAAATGTTTTGTCGGTAGAACAAAAGGTGGCCTTGAAAATTTATTTTATACCTGGGGGCATGCAAACCTTTTGGCATGCAAGCGAAGAGCAACTATTTACTTTTTCAAATTTGTAGGTCATATAACCCTTTAAACTCATAGGATTGGTCATTTCCTAACTTGCATAAAGAAAGGATGTGGGGCAAAACTCTAAAAATTGCCGTTTTTAAATGGGACATTCTTATTTTACGACTGGATTAATCGAGCAGTTTTAGCGCATAGTTCAAGCTCGTTAAAAAATAAACATAAGCCATGAGAAAATGTTTCCCCCCACGTTTAAGCTCATTAAAAAATGAACTATTTCCCGGTAAATAACCATCGTGAATGTAGTAATTCAGCCTTTAAAAGCCTTGGTCATGTTCTCATCATCACCTCCACTCTGTATTGGCCGATCATTCACCTCCATTTGATTGTTTACCCCTTTTGAGGAACAACTACGAAGAGTGATCTCACTAGCCATCCTTGTAACACTGCCGTGATTAGAACATTCCAAACCTTACCTGGAATCAATTGCTACCTAATTTTATCACTCGTTCCTCAAAAGACGAGTTTCCTTTAAGCTCTTTTCAACTGACTTGTAAAATATGAAAAGATTGCCGAGCCATTGGCCTCTCTAGCTCTTTAAAGGGACCGGAAGTGCTATCCCTCCGCTAAATTTTAATCTTTTTGGACCTGAGGGATTATTACACAAAAAGATCGAGCGCTTGTTTTGTTCGGCTCGTTAAAAGTATCGAAAATTAATCCCTTCTGTATTGTTTTATACTTTTTCGGACTTAAGGGATTAGATGACGAAAAAGGAATTTTGGAGTTTCCTTTATGTTCCTTTTCAGACTCTCTAAAATTGAAAAGGACCGAGTTATCTTTGTCGTTAAACTCGTTAAAACTTAATAGCAACAAACTTGTCCATAGCAGACAAGAACGAGTTTCACTATCGCTAGGCTCGTTAAAACATAGCGATGGGTTTGCCCGAAGGGAAAATTATAGAACAAGCATATGTTATCCTCCTCAAGATTGACAAAAATAAAGAGGTACTGGTCAGCAATGACTGGGGAAAATTGGGAAGAAAACTTGAAGAAAATTTGTTGGTAGCAAGTCGCTCTTGAACATGACACTTTCACTCCACATCCAAGTCGGGTTGGGTTGTTTCATTCACCGGTCACATCGCCATGGTCCCATCACACCATCCACATTTGGGGTAATGCTACCAATCCATCATGTTAGTGTCGTTGATATGTTCAAGAGAAGTCATTCAGAGAATTCACCTGTGTCTCACCCGCTACAATACATTCATACTCCATTCTTTCATGACCACCACCTTGAACCGTATGTCATCAGATCGTTTTCACCTCCACTAAAATCATTTGCTCCGTTCCATGTCATTGATGTGGGATTCATCAAGGCCCTCCTATGACGGGTCACTTCTTGTCGACATCAGCTCATTATCCAAGAAGTCGATCTAGGAACACCCCGTTCAGTACTTTGAAGCTTGCATGCCTCAATGGAAAGTTTCTCACTTCCGGTGACAGGTTTACATCAATGGCCTTCGACCGAAAGATTTTGCGTGGTGTTCAACGCCAAGTCCTTTATTCACACCACGTGAATTTTACTGCAGTACCTTGAGGGTCATTATCATTATCGGTGATTCCTCTCGCGCCTGTTAACAACTTACATCATTGGCTGGTAATCAGGCGACGTCTTTCCGTGTTTGACTCCAGAACATATCTCACACGGATAGACTTGTACTTTGAGTGAAGATCGGACGAGATTGAAGACCCTAGATCTAGTTTCATCCATCCGGGCTGCGATATATATTCAGGGAAATAAAGACATCAAATGTACACAGATAATCATCCAATCAAAGGGATGATGGCTCGACCAGAATCATCAGTCTACACTGACGATTGTTTGTCCTATGTACATGAAAATGAATTTATAAAGTTGAGCATGGGAATTCCCACCTCAGCTAGATCATGAAAATATTATGAAGATAATGTATTGTATTGCATCTTATTACAGGTCTCCTCCCAGCTTGAAAGAACTTCGGATCCTCATAATAAAGCATTTCACCCGACATCAAAAGATTAATGACCTCATGCTTTAGGGGGCAACTGTTATAGACATTTTTGGGCACAAACAACCCCAAGCATGAAATTTCCATAAAAAAAGGGCTCCTAAGTCCCTAAAAGTGTTGTTCTAACCCCTAAAGGAACAAGGTCAACTGATTACAGCTTCTCCCAGAAGTTCTCCATGAAAAACTGCTCAGAACTGGTCAAAACAGGATTATTTCAGCTGCTCCATAGGCAAAGTGTGTTGCATCTCACCTAAACACACTGTGTGGGTGCGTTGCATTTCAAAAAGCCCTTCTATGGGGTGCAACGGGAGAGAAGTGACAAATGGCAGTGTTATTCCGTGAGGTGGAGAGGCATGGAAAATTCCAGAAACTTCTCCTGTGACACTTGCCTCTCTGAATTCGACCAAGGATGAGTAAGAGATCATCAATCTCCAAGTGGAAGCAAGAACTATCAGAGGGAAGACACTAATCAAATCACAAGCTGACTCATCTCCCTTACAAATATATATATATATATATATATATATATATATATATATATATATATATATATATATATATATATATATATATATATATATATATATCCCTCATCCCAGAGATCCAGGGGGCTGGAATTTTGCATATTGTAAGGAATTGTTGTTGGTTTCTTGAGACAACATCATATTGTTGGGTGATCTAAGCTTTGTATGAGGTGAAGAGGGGCTTCCTTGGTGAGAGGATGATGCTGGGTCAAAACAACTGGTTGTAACTCCCTTGGCTCTTTCTTGTTTATCAATAAAAGCTATTCAAGTTTTCCTCCATACTCTTGTGTCATTTATGTTTGCTGCATTTGTATGGTCAATTTACATATGATCCTAGATTGTTTATGATTATAGATCCATGTTCTTGTATAGTGCTATGCTATTGTGATCTTACAGGTACTCTGTGAAGCTGGGTGTGCAAGGGAACAAGTAGCGAAAGACTATCAAGAGAGAGAGGAATCGAACCAAGAGATTAGCACAAGATAGAGGTTGGTCTTCTTTGTTCTTCTCTCATCTATACTTCATAAAGGAAAAACGAAAGTATCTTTACTTTGTTTGTTTCTAAGGTAGCTATCACACCTTAGTGGGATAAGAAGTTCTGTGTAGACACTTTTCCCTGTAACACTTAGGGATCCTTCCAAAGTTCCCTATTACTTTCGGAGGAAAGACCGTCTATATAGACGTGATGGTAGTCCAAGGTCTGTTAGATTTCAATATTCTCCTTGGATGCGACTATGTTTATGTCATGGGAGATTTTGTTTGTTCACTTTTTCGCGTGGTTTGTTTTCCACACGAAGGGAGAATTGTGACTATTGATCAACTATCATTCATTGGTCACTAGACGTCTCCTTTGCAACCATTGTCCCCTATTAGCATTTCCGTCACCTTCGGAATTCGATTCAATGGCACCCATATCCGACCTTTGCCGAGGCCAACAAGAGCAGCTGCCAAACGAATTTATCAACATATTGCTCTTCAGGTCCCTTACAACTTTCCCTATTCAATATCATCTTTCTGGAAACTTCTCCCGTCTGCGATGCCCTCTGCTTCACCTCCTTCCCCTCTTCCGGTGCCATTACTTCCCTCACACCTCTACAAATGTCCTCCATGTTGGCTCCTCCGTTGGCCCCTTTAGCAAACTCCACACCCACTTTCAATTCAGTGACAATCAATCTGGCATTCAACCCTTGATCCCACAGCATTGACAGAGCGATGAGAGGCAATCCTACACTCATTCCCTCCATGAGAGAGCTCCAACCAAAATGCATAAGAAAAGCTCTGGTGGAAGGATGTGATAAAATCTCTCTCTGTGGTGCCCAGCTGGTTAATACCAATCCTCTCTCCCGAATCCATCCCTCAAAACCATGGGGAAATGAAACCGAGCCGTGGGCATGGCCGGAAAAATGCAGTACTAAAATAAATGGTGTATACTCACTTCCAATCCCAGAGCCACCTCCCAGACCTCTGCATTCGACAAAAAGCATTAGGTGCCGAAAGAGGCATACACAACGGAAGAATTCACCTTTGGGAATTTTCTCGAGACCACCTCACTCATTTTTGAAACCATTCGAAAATCCAAATAAACCAAGTATAAGAACCCCATCACACCATGTATCTGGAAATGGAAAGGCAAGGCTGAAAACCACTATCACACCTGGAAAAACCCATGTCAATGATAGCAAGAAAACCAAATACACACATGCATATACCATGCATGCCAAAACTAGTAAGGAAATCATACATGCAACTCAATACCTGCAAGTAATCCCACTGCAGTAGCTTGATCCAACTCTTCCTTGCTTGATCTTTTCTTTCCTTTGCCTTCCTTGTCCTTCCTTTGCTTTCCTTTCTCCAATGCTAGAGAACTCCAACAATACTCTAAGTGTGCAAGATTATGAGAGAGAGAGAGAGAATATAGAGAGCTCCACCATAGAACTGTAAAAAAACCATGAACTGATCCTCATTAACCTTTTTATCATTGATGCCTCTAATTTCTTCAATTTCCATTATTTTCCTTCATTTCCCCCCCTCACATGCAACCTGTGACCTTTCACCTTCCTTTTCTCCTAATTTCCATTATTCTTATAAATAAATGCAAATAAATGCCTTTTGCCTTTCCAAATCCTTTGCCATTTCATTTTTAAATTTCCCTTAGCCATATCAAACCAAATGAACACCCACTAGGATTTTTTTCCCAACATTCAGTTTGGAATATGTGTGCCATGACCTTGGTCTTATTTTGTCTTTATTAACTTTATTACATAGATTTTTAACCCAGGATTGTTACAGTATCATTAACAACTTTCTATCATTTTTTCATCTTTATTTGTCTTTGATAATGAATGAAATTTCCATTCGAAACATTGGACATTTCAAAAACCTATACACAATTCAATACACAAAAGGTTCAAGCATCATCATAGCAATATGTGAAAGCCTACACACTTCACACTCAGATGTTGTACTTGTTTGCAATTGATTTTTTTCATAATGCATATCTGGTTGTTATGCCAACATTATAGTGAGATGCATGTCTAATAGGTTCAAATTTTAAAAGGAAATACTTAAACCTTTCAAATATTATTCAATTCCAACCATGTTCAGTAATATTTGAATAGTTTTTGAGATTGAAACAATATTTTTGTTAATATTCAATGAGACATGGGGAGATGGTGGAAAATTCTTAAGTCATTACTCAATTGAAATTTATAGCAAAGATAGAAATATATAGTGCATGGATGAAACCACCTCATAAGATAGATTTTCTTCCACATTGACAACTTATAAATGGATAAGGGCAAACACTTGATCAATAGATAAGGATAGAAATCCATGAAGAGGTAATCTAGGGCTTTGTGATTGTATAGGGACTCATGTGCTAACAATCTCCCTCCTCATTTATAAGTTTGAAGAGTTATACAAGCAATACAACATGAAATAGCACATATACTAATATAATCTCCAACCTAAAAATCTAAAAAACACGTGTTGAGCCTTGATGAAGATCTACCCAAAAGGTAGCCAAATTTGGATGCTAAAAACTCATATAATATAGGAAATTTCATTGCTTGAACATGTGATCTAGAACATCTATAATTGTTCATAGATGCAAAATCCAATATATGATGTGCATGAATCAAGTAAAGGTAAGGACGAGTATGGGTTAGATACAAAATTTTTCCTACAAGTTGACATTATAAGGTAGCATCAACTTCAGGGCAAGTACAAGTGACTGAAAGTTTGGCTCTAGAATGAAAGGGAGAAGGGGCTATCTTACAATCTTCCATGTGAAAATGGTGTAGAAGATCACATGCATACTTGGACTGGGAAAGGGAAATACCTTCCTTGGATTGCAAGACTTGAAGACCAAGAAAACAATGCAAGTGTCCTAAGTCTGTCATTTCAAACTTCTTTTTAAGGCTGGACTTCACATGGTTTATAAGGTTGGGATCACTACCAGTAAGGATAAGATCATCAACATAAAGAACAAGAATGATAAGAGACTTGCCCACTTTCTTGGTGTAGACAGTATTGTCAGAATGACACCTAGAAAATCCAGTTTCTAAATGAAAGCTATACATTCTGGCATACCAAGCCCGAGGGGCTTGCTTGAGACCGTAAAGGGATTTCTTAAGCTGACATACAAGGCTGGAGTCTATTTGTATAAAGCTAGTAGGTTGTTCCATATAGATTTCTTCATGCAAGAAGGCAGATTTAACATCCATTTGATGGACTTCCCATTTGAAAGAGGCAACAATGGAAAGAACAAGATGGATAGAGTTCATTTTAGCATCAGGGGAGAAGGTTTTAGTATAGTCAATGCCTTCAACTTGTGAAAAACCCTTAGCAACAAGATGACCTTTATATTTATAAACTTTTCCATCTTGTCCATACTTGATTCTATAAACCCATTTGCATCTAACAAGTTTTCGTCCCTTCGGAAGGGGAACAAGATCCCATGTATCATTTGCCAATAATGAACGATATTATTCATTCATAGTTGTGTCCCAATCTAGATGGCCTGAAGCTTCTGCAAAGGTGTCAGGATCATAATTAACTAAAGCTTGAGCTAGTAAAGAAGAGGCTCTATCGAATTGAGAACGTGTACATTGCTATTCTGTAGGATCACCAGTAAGAGCACTTGCTACATCCCAAGTAGCACGGACCCATTTTGGAAGCTGAGGAGCTGAAGGAGGATCCTAAGAAGGTGGGGGATGATTGTCATCCTCATTTTCATCATCTCAAGAAGAAATATTTTCAGAAGTAGAAGGGATAGAGAGAGGTGGCACATCTGCCGAACTAGGCTCATAGGCCGATATATATTTCAGCAAACTTTACATCTCTTCTAATGATAACATTTTTCAACTTAAGTGGAATAAGTCTATATCCTTTGACATCTTTTGGATATCCAACAAAAATACATTTTTCATTCTTAGGTTATAAATCTTTATGTTTCTCATCTGGAATATGGGCCCATGCTTCACTTCCAAAAACTTGAAAGTGACTTACATCTAGTTTAATTGAGTTCAATGCTTTTTCTGGAGTGATATTCTTTAAAACCTTAGTAGGAGTGAAATTTATTATGTAATTTGCACAGTTAATTGCTTCGGCCCAAAAATTAAGACTAAGTCCTTTAGATTGAAGCATACAATTAGCCATTTCCTTTAAGGTGCGATTCTTCCTTTCAACTACACCATTTTGTTGTGGAGTATGTGGAAAAATATGTTGCATTTGAATTCCATTCTCAGTGCAAAATTTGATGAATTTGTTGTTAACATATTCTATGCCATTATCAGATCTTAGCTTTAAGAATTTGATGTCCATATTGTTTTTCAACAAAGGCCTTGAAGGCCAAGAACATGTTAAATACTTCACTCTTTAGTTTTAAGAAGTATAATCAAGTGCGTCTGGAGAAGTCATCAATGAAAGTTAAGAAATACGTGTAGCCAGAGAATGAAACAACTGGAAGTGGACCACATAAATCACTATGCACAATCTGTAAAGGGGCTGAGGCATGCCAAGAGGCACATTTTTTCAAAACTGTCCCGATGATGTTTTTTGAGTACACATCCAGAACAAACTCCATCTCTGCAAGATACGATTGGAAGACATGTCACCATATTTTCTTTACATAGATTCCGAAGGGAGTGATAGTTTAAGTGACCAAATCGCTCATGCCAAAGTTTTCTCATGTCATCATGATGAGCAAAAATACCGAGGGAAGACTTGATGACCCAAAGTTGTTAAACTTGTACAACCTTGTAGAATCATTAGCAATGCCAGTAGCTAAAATCTGTCTAGGATCTCTTAGGTCCTTAATAAAAACACCGTGAGATGAAAATTCAATGATTTTACCTTCACCTGAATGAGTTATCTGACATACAGATAGAAGGTTGTAGGATAAAATTGGAACACATAATACATCATTAAATTGACCATTGTTTATATGAACAGTTCCAATCCCTACAACATTAAGAGATCTATCTTCACCAACATATATATTTTTGGTGTTACAATCATTTAAAGAAGAAAACATGGCTTTGTTTTTGGCCATGTGATAAGAAGCTCTAGAATAAATGAGTCACTCATGAGAATGAGAAGAAGAAGATACATTTAGTGCATATCCAGGCTGAGATGCTTGACAACCACATGCATAAAGTGTTATTCCTGAAGATGAAGTTGAAGTTGTTGAGTGCTACAAATGGATGTTATGCTTCTTCATTGCTGCTTCCAAGGATTCCATCTTCTTAAAGAATTTGGATTCTAAGTGGCCATCTCGATTACAAAAGTGGCAATGTCTATCAGTCTTCTTCCCTTTGTTTTTATTTTCCTTATCATTTTGTTGAAATGATTTTTCATTTTGAGACTGAAATGGCTTAGGGCACTTGTTTGGTTTAGGACCATTCTTTTTAGGATATGGCTTCTTAGGATTCTTTGAATTTGGTTGCTGCTGGGCAGCTAAGGCTTTCTTAGAAGAGTTTCCAAGATTAAGAAGACCAAGATGTAAGTATATAAGGTTACCATCTTCTTTCTTAACCTTAACACCTTCCAAGAGAAGTCTGAGGGTCTTGAACTTGGACAAAAAATCTTCAATGGAAGAAAAATTATTTGGGCCCAATGTAAGTAACTCATTTTCGAGTTGATGGGCTCTAAGTTCATTTTTAATTCCAAAAACTTTAGTGATCTGTTTCATTGCTTCATTAGGAGTATCAAGTTCTGCGATATGGAATCTAAGGTATGGAGAAATGGACATCCCTATCAACCCACATGCTTGATCTTGCCTATTTTCCAGTTTGACTACCTTATCTTCATCTTTTGGTTTGGTTTATTGGCCTGAGGCTATTCTGTAAAGACCTTTACTTCTATGTAAATTCACAATGTAGGACCACCATTAGAAGTAGTTGGTCCTGTCAAGAATAACTTGGCATGGACTTTCCATTTTAACAGAAACTGAAGATATAGATGTTGAAACTAAGTGTTCCAATGGAAAGATCTCAAAAGATTAGGTTGATTAAAAAACCGGCTCTCAAAAAATCTTTTGGATGAAGAAGTTATGGCTTTTTGAAGAAACGTTGTTGAAGACGCCAACAAAGTGCGGGAATGTGCGGAAATGAATGATAATGTTATTTAAAAATCTACCCCCTTTCCAAACTTAATCTAATTAGCTCAACAAAAAGAAAGACTTGAACTCAAGACGTCTATTCTCATAAAGTAGCTTTGGACCAAGTGAGCTAGATTAAAAGGTTAGTAATTTTTGGAAAAGAGGAAGGTTTTTTTTTTAGTAACTGAAGCTTTGGGGTGCGTGCTTACTTGATAAAGCTCTTTTTTTCCAAAAAAACAAAAAAACAAAAAACCCAACATGGAAATACAAAAAAATACAAACCTTACGGCTTGAAGTTAGCTTTAGCTAGAAACTAAATATTTTCCTCAATGTTTCTGATTTTCCAAGATCACACTAAGGCGCGGCAGAAAAGAGCATATGCATGATAAAAATCCTTCCTTCTTGTTTCTGATTTGCCCAAATCGCATAGAGTCGTGAGGCAAATAGCATACACAGTAATGAAAGGTATAGATCCGGCAATAAAGAAAGCAAAGAGCTAAATAAACCAAAATAAACAAACAGAAAATAACTCAAAACTGCAAATAAACATTATATACCTCCAGATCTTAAAAATTACATAGCTAAGGCTACCGGGAACCTTTTCGCGTCATACAAAGGGGGTTCCTCACTAGAACATATTCTCCTAACACAATAGAGCAGTCCTCTTGGCCGAAATGCAGTCCGTAATAGTAGATCTAGGAAACAACAGTAGGATGTAGTTCTACTGGCTTTAAATTTGGATCACCAACGAATGTGGCCCTCAAATTGCTCTGATACCATGTAGGAATTTACAGGGTAAGTTCCTCAGACAGAACGCCAAATGGCACCACTCACAAACAGATCCTAGATCAATACACCAGTATTTTTGACGTGGTTACAACCCTCAAAGAGGGGAATAGTCCACGGCCTGAGCCAATGCAGTCACTTTAGGCAATCTATTAATAAAATAATGAAAATTTACATAAGCTTATCTCATGAACGGTTACCCTACAAATGACCCTCCATGCTCTTTAAATAGAGATCATGGACCAATCAGGTGTTAATCCATGGATGAAGTGTTGGTAACACCGAGGAGAGAATGAACCATCAGATCACTACATATCATGACCATTAGATTGTAAGTTACAAAAGTACATAGTAAAGAAACACACTTTACCTAACTCTACACTAGACCATGTTATACTTAACTATTTCCTATGTGCCGAAATATCCTAACAAACATTTCTCTTAGAAAATGTAAACACCTCCCCAACTTAACCTCGATGGAAGATGTTGACTTGCTAATCCAATCTCCCTGGTAAATAGTTATAGGGATGGGATAATCATTTTTTTCCCTAGAATTAGAAAGAATACTTACCATTATTTTCAACTCTTCAATACGAATCTAGTGATATAAATTTTTACCTCAATCTAACCCCTGGCTCAGAAGCTATCATCATTTGACTCTATGACAAATCAGAAAGGACCATGTCACCACCCTGCAACGTGGACCCACGTGGCCATGGCACATAACCAACTTTTTGATGCCACATGGAAGGTTGTAATTAACTATTTACTTACTCAATACATGCCATATCTCGGCCCCGTTCCCTGGATATAACCCCCTTGTGCTACCTTAGCTACAACTTCCGGGCGCACCCCGGCTATAAGTTTCGGGCATGGCATTTTGTTTTCCTTCGAGGTGGCCCTTTTGGGGTTAATCCTCTACTATGCCTAGCTTTTCTTCCTCGATAATAACTTATGGGCATACTTTCGTTATTTCCTCTGGTACATCTTTGATGGTATCCTCCGGGGTGGACCCTTTAGGGTTAACGTCCCACCATTCCCTCACTCTGCTTTCCCTATGATAACTCTTGAAAGTACCCTTGCTAATACTTCCAATGTGCCTTTGAGTTTTTCCTACTGGGAAATTTAACTTTGGTGTACGATATCCTTCCATTCGTCCTCTTGGCATGTCACTCACATCAGAACTTCACCATGGCTTGAACTAACGAGGGTTTACATGATCATGACTAGCATGCTCGATCTTGAATCCATTGGGTTTTCACAAAGGTTCTCTCCCTTCCCACACTATGTTCCCATCAAGAAGCCCCATATTGGCCTAGTTACAATGGTTCTACAAACATTTGGACTTTTTCCAGTAGAACACTTTCGCCAGTGTTCTTCCATGGCCATTAGAGCTTGCTAAGTCACCTATTGGTGATATCCCTCCTGAGCTTACCACAGGTTTCTTCTTCTGGGATCCATGGATTTCAAAAAATACCAAGGATATAAGGACATCAATACTCCTCAAATATATGCACACCAAGTTTGACCCTAAGGATTGCAATGACCTGGCCAACAACACTATGACACTTGTCTAGGAAATCTAAGACATATGGATATTAGCAAGGACTAGAGGTTTATTCCCCTTAACTAAGTACCATTCCATAGAAGACCATGGCTATCACCAACCATTCCAACAAGAATTTTCCACACCATCTCATTATGGAGATATTGCATGAACGATGCCGTCCAGTCTAAGGAGGTTCAACATAAATGCAAATAAAACTAGATTACATTCTGCTAAGAATGTAAGGCTAGAATATCAAGTCAACCCATCCTATAAGGTCATGCCCTAATCAATGTGTATACCCATCATTAGGGCACACATTATTTCAATCTACAAATGCCCATCATGTAAATCACAGGTTAATGAGAATAAGGGAGGAGGAAAATCCACGACATTCTCACGTTCTAACATCAACCATTCCAATACATACTATCATCAATTTAAACATCATATTGTATTAAGAAGAAGTCTTCTTCTAAATATTTATGTAATTAAATCAAGCCTCTTATGGATTATTTCAATGCCTTTTATATTTTTCATTGTCCATCAGTTAATTGCATAAACGTAACTATGAAATCATGCATTTTCCTTGTGCATAGCAACACCATTTCAACTAGAATTGAAACATACATACATTATCATGTAAAGGATACATAAGAGTACTTATCTTGTGTTATTTAATGGTAAGTGAGTTAGGGACTATGACTCTCCACCCAACCATAGATAGCTGCAACCAATCCTCACTTGCAGCTATCACCCCTAAGTCAGATTCTAGAGAATGATATAGATTTCTCAAGGGATTGTGTACTGACTTCTGTTGAAAGAAGTGTTGGATTGTGTTATATGATTTACACAACTACCTGACGTGCAGGCAGGTGGCTAACCTCCCTATCAGGGGGTAAGTAAGGGGACAATATTCCCCTTGCACGGGGTCTAGAGCAGTGCCACAGGAAATTTTTTTCGGGCCCTATGTTAGGTGGGCAGACCTACCTATGGTTTTGTGCATGGATTTCACACATGGTTTTGGGCATGATGGTTTTTATTCCATGTTATTTTGTAGATCTGGTCAAGGGAACTATGGTTATTGTTGGGTCCCTATAATACTAGTGATTACCCCATTACTATTGTAGTTATACCCCTTATTTATATTGTTGTGCCCCTATTACCCCCATATTGTTATTTATGTGCCCCATAGAATCCCTCTATTGTTATTTTTGTGGTTTTATATTATTATTGTTAGGTCGGCTGGATTATATTGTGACTCCTGAGACTCCTATATATAGAAAGGAGGTTTTGTCATTTGTATCATCCAAGAATTGTTCATTTATGTAATGTAAAGGAGGTTTCCCCGTCGAAGAGGCTGAATTCTAAGGCGTTGATCTATCTTTTCTATCTTTTCTTGAGCTGGTTTCATAACATTTGGTATCAGAGCTTTGATTCTAGGGTTTCGCTGCTCCAAACAGGTCATCATGGCATTTTCGCTATAACTTGTTTTCTGTGACATTTCAGAAGTCGAAAAAAAAAACCATTTGAGAATAAATCACGTTGAACCTTGGGTCCGAATTTCAGAGCTTTTATCGCGATATTTGCGGAGATATGATCTGAGAAAGTTGGTCTTTTTGCAGACTCCTGAATTACATTCAAAATAGGTGACCTGGGGAAAATAGTCATAAATTTGTCTCTGGGGATCGGATTGAAATTTTGTAAGAAGGTACAGAAAGAGGACGGACTTCAGTTTCTAGTATGCACTTTTCAGATCCATAGGTCGAAACAGTGACTCGTGGCACGTCGTACAAGTTATCTCTACTGAACTAGTCTATAATAAAGTCACTGTGGGTGATTTCGCATAACTCTTCCTTGGAGAATCCAATTTGGGTCTGACTTGTGGCATTGGAAAGAGGACACAGAAGGCTACTACAGGTTGCAATTTCAGAAATGGAGGATCTGGAATTATAGATATACATCAAATTCAATATCAGGCTTCTACAAAGTGAAAAAAGGTGTGTAGTTTTTTTTTAAATTTTTGTGTAAGCTGGGTTTGAAGGAATTCAAAGGGCATAGTAAAGAATTATTATCGGTAACTGATGCCCTGAGGAAAGAAAATTCAAACACCTAGTAAGGAACCTGAAAGCTCTAGCATGACTCATGAATAAGAGGAAGAAATGCTACATGATATATCAAAATTACAAGAACAAGTGCAACAAATGTCACGCTCACAAAAGCTAATAGAAGCTAAGATAAATGGCATGGAATCTAAGATAAAGGGCGTGGAAGCTAAGATGGATGATTGGAAGACATATTTGAAGACAAACATGGAAGAATTGAAGATAGATTTGAACACAAACTTGAAGACAGACATGATAGATATGAAGACAGATTTGACAAATTTTCTACAAGAAATACTTACTAATGGTGAAAAGGTAGTAAAGGAAACTCATGATGTGAACAAAATAAAGGTTAATCATGATATGATAGACGCTAATGTTGGATCGAAGAATCACCATATTCCAAAAATCGATATGAGGAAGTTTGATGGCAAGGATCCCACCACATGGATATTACAGATGGAGCAATTCTTCGATCTCAATAATGTGCAAAACACACAAAAGGTACGTATGGCAACTGTATATTTGGAACCAAATCAGTTTGTATGGTATCAATGGCTTTGTTCTCATAAACAATTTATCACTTGGGCAATTTTTACGGAAGAATTGATAGCACATTATGAGGATACAAAAAGCAACACTTTTTTTAGCCAATTGATAAGTCTCAAACAAAAGGGTTCAATAATGGAGCACATTGAGGAGTTCCAAAAATTGAACATAAGGGTAAAAGATATTCCAGAGGAGCATGGGATTGATGTGTTCATAGGGTCTTTAAAGGATAATATCCAACATGATGATCGCCTTTGGGAACCTGATTCATTAGAGAAGGCATTCAGGTTAGCAAGAAAAATTGAAAGCAAAATTATGGAAACTAGGAAGCATACCATTCACAACTATAAAGATGGAAGTCTTGTTGCCCCTAGTCTTCCACAACCTACAAGGTTGACACCACAACAATTGGAAGAAAAAAGAGAAAAAGGGCTTTGTTATAATTGTGATAGCAAATACACAAAAGGTCATAAGTGTGCTGAGAACGAATTATTCTACATAGATTGTGAAGAGGAAGAAGAAAAGGAGCAAGAAAGGTCAAAAGAAGAGGATATACTCCAGGAACAAAGCCTAGATGAAGAGAAAATAAATCCGACCATATCTTGTAATGCATTGGCAGGAATTACCACTCCTCAAACCATCAAGATAGAAGGACAAATCAAGAAGAAAAAGGTAATAGTGTTGATTGATTCAGGAAGCACCCACAATTTTATTCATTGTAGGGTAGCAAAAGAATTGAATTGCTTCCTATATCCAGCACCAGAGTTTCAAGTGATGATTGCAAATGGAGGAACAATAAATTGCTCTGGAAAGTGCCATAATATCAAGCTATCCATGGGAGAATATGTATTGTCTAGCCCAATGCTTTCCATTCCAATGGGAGATGCTGATGTTGTACTAGGAGTCCAATGGCTACAATCCTTGGGTAGAAACTAAAAGAATACTAAAAGAATACTTCATTATGTTTGAGGTACAATTCAGTTTGGGATTCATTACAGTGCAGAAGCATCTCCTCTATTAGTTGGTTTCACTGATTTTGATTGGGCTGGTGACGATGATGATCAGAATTCTACTGTAGGTTATATCTTCGCTCTTGGTTCTGGATCTATTACATGGGATTGCTAGAAACAAAATGCCATTTCTCTTTCTTTAGCAGAAGTAGAGTATCGTGGCACCGTTGAAGTTAGTAAGGAATCACTGGGCTTTGTCAAATCCTGTCAGAGTTTAGTTTTCAGGAACAACATCTGACTACTCTTTGGTGTGATAATCAAAGTGTCATTCAACTATGTAAAGATCCAGTCCAACATTAGCGCAAGAAACACATCGCACTACACATGCACTTCATAAGAAAGCTCATTCATGACCATGTTCTTGAAGTGCACTATTTTTCAACCGATGATCAAGTTGCAGATATCTTTACAAAGGGTCCCACAGAGGCAAAGTTTACTAAACTTCGATTTATGGTTAGAGTTCAAGAAGTTGTCACTAAGGAGGGATAGGATCTAATGCCTCCTTCCTTATCCTATTGTGTCATCTTTGTACATCCTTAAATCCTATCCTAAGTTGTTCTTAAGGGGGGATTTTAGGATATTCAGACACATAGGAAATAATCAAGTATAACCTGGTCTAGTGTATAGTTAGGTAAAGTGCGTTTCTTTAGTATGTACTTTTTGTAACTTACAATCTAGTGGTCACGATATGTTCTAGACATGATGTGTTTCGACGATTCATTCTCTCCTCGGTATTACCGACACTTGATCCATGACTTAAACCCGATTGGTCCATGATCTCTATTTAAAGAGCATGGAGGGTAATTTTTAGGTGACCGTTCATGAGAGACGCTTATGTAAATTTTATTTCTTTTACATTAATAAATTGCTTGAAGTGGTCGCATTGGCTTAGACCGTGGAATGTTTCCCTCTTTGAGGGTTTTAATGACATCAAGAACACTGGTGTATTGATATGAGACTATTTGTGAGCAGTGTCCTTTGGTGTTCTATCTGAGGAACTTACCCTGTAAATTCCTACACAAAACAGACCCTTAATCCTACCTATTCCACGTCGAGGCTTCTTTTCAGGTCATGTAGATAAGGTTAGGTAATTGGGGCTATAAGATTAAGTCTATGCCTGAGGTTCCAACCATGTTACTCACATCAGAACTTCGCCATGGCCTAAACTAAGGAGGCTTTATAGGATCATGACCAACATTCTCGATCTTGAATCTAGTGGTTTTTCACAAGGGTTCTCTCCCTTCCCGCACTGTGTTCCATTCACCAAGGAGCCCCATCTTGGCATAGTTGTAATGGTTCTACAAACATTTAGACTTTTTCCAGTAGAACACTTTCGCTGACATTCTGCCATGACCATTAGAGCTTGCTAAGTCAGCCTCTTGTGCTATCCCTCCTAAGCTTACCACATGTTTCTCCTTTTGGGATTCATGGGTTTCAAAACCTACCGAGAAGGATAGAAGGAGATAAGTACTCCTCTAAGATATGCACATGAAGGTGCACCCTAAGGCTTGCAACAACCTACCCAACAACACTATAGAACTTGTCGAGGAACTCCTGAACATCTGGCTATTAGCAAGGACCAAAGGTTTATTCCTCTGAACTAAGTAACATTCCCTAGAACACAATGGCTATCACTAGCTATTCCAATAAGAAGTTCCCACATAATGTCATTATTGATATATTTTACGAATGATGGTGTCGAGTCTAAGGAGGTTCAACATAAATGAAAATATAACAAGATTGCATTCTGCTAAGAATGTAAGGCTACGCCCTACTCATGAGAGCTCATATATCCTCTAAACCAAGTCTTGGTTCTAACGAATGTGTATACCCATCATTAGGGCACACATTATATCAAGCTACAAATGCCTCTCATGTAAATCACAGGTTAATGAGAATAAGGGAGGAGGAAAATCCTAGACATTCTCACATTGTAACATCAACCATAACAATACATACTATCATCAATGTAATCATCATATTGCATTAAGAAGAAGTACTCTTCTGAATATATATGTAATCAAATCAAGCCTCTTATGGGTTATTCCAATGACTTGTAAATTTTTCATTTTCCATCAGTTAATTTCATAAAAGTAACCATGAAATCATGCATTTTCCTTGTGCATATCAACACCATTTCAACCAGAAATGAAACATACATACGTTATCATGTAAAGGGTACATAAGAGTACTTATCTTGTGTGCTTTCAGGGAAACTAAGTTAGGGACTATGACTCTCCACCCAACCATAGATAGCTACAGCCAGTGCTCACTTGTACCTATCACCCCTAAGCTAGATTCTAGAGACTGAGATAGATTTCTCAAGGGATTATGTACTGACTTCTGGTTGAAGTAGGGACTCCAAAGGCTCTCCCACCTCCACCCACCAACCTCATAGCAATCAAGAAATTCCACAAGGAATCAAGAGGTATGCTACTTCCACTCTTTAGTTGTTCAAAAACCAGAAAACTCCAGGGAATCCAAAGGATTCACCTCCACCCTGAAAATATTGGTCCCACTCACTAAGGAAATCCAAAGCCCACTATTAACCAATCAAACAATCAAATGAGACTCTAGAAATTCCTACTAGGAATCTAAGAGCTAAACCCATACCTATGCTATCAAGGAATTCTAGAGAAAACCCATCTCCACCCTCTAGCCCCCTTGGTGTCCCGAGGTTTACCCTCACTTTGAGAAGCTCCTCCATCCCTCTATTGCTCAACCAAAAAATAAGATAACTCCTTTGGGAGCCATGGAACCATCCAAAAGTATCCCCCTACATGTGTTACTACACAATGATTTTCTCTACCTTCTTCCTTCATCTCCTGACGTTCTGTGTGTGCGCACCCCCCCTTCTTCTTTTCGCTCAAATGTTCTTTTGGTTTGCCCCACGCCTAGGTGCATGATCTCTCTCTCTCTCTCTCCTTTGATCGACTGACTGCTCTCTATCCTCCCTCCACTCTCAAGCACGATGGTTCTTTTCTTATCCACATATCTGAGCCGTCTTCTCATCTGTAGAACCTCTAACAAATGAAACTGCCAACAGATCTTACCAACCAATGGAAAGTGATCCATGTATCCATTTTTAATCAATTGGTTAATGGGGTTCAATGCCACATTTCCTTTTTGCATGCTTTGGCATGGTTTCCTTAAAAACATAGGTTAACTTGCTTTGTTGTTGTGTCCTTCTTGCTTGTCAAAACTTCCAAGAGAGTATGGTTTTGTCCTACCTTCTTGTAGTTCATTGATTTTGACAAATAAGTTCATTGATTTTGATAAATCAATTTATTGATTTTTACAAAACAGTCTAGTTTTCCTGCAACAAATAAATTGAACATCCCAAGCAAGCAACCACCCAGTCTATGGAATCTGTGTCCCATACTCAACCCATAATTCATTTATGAAAATATTTACATAGCAAAATGAGGTTAACTAATTGGGGTTGTCACAAACCCCTCCCCTTGGGGGAACACTGTCCTTGGTGTTCTTTACCAATATGTAACATGACTAAGTAATTACATACTGCTTATGGAGCTTTATATGTACAACTCTATACAATATTTACACATATATACATTTTCTTTAACTAGCAAACAGAAAAGGATATGCTTCCTGGTGAGCTCCAGTATTGTAGCAATAATGCTACAACTCCTGGGGCTTCCTGTCTCTCATTTTATCAACCCGGTAGTTCGTACAAACTTGGAAGCGACGGTGTTGTATGCACAAGTACTAGCTCTTGTCGCAGCTGTCACTTGGTCAGCTGGCACAAGTCCGCTAAGGCTCAAGCCAACTTCTATGGGCTCTCAAAAGAAGCTTGCTAATTGATGGACGAAAGCTAATCTCAAAGGAAAGCTATTCTACTTGACAAGAATGAACTGAAAGAAAATCAAAGCATGTAAACTGTTATCACTTAGAATTTCAGTCAATGTACTACAGTCCATGTACATAATGTTGTCCCAAACTAAAAATTTTCATTGTCATGTGTGATGAATGGTTATAGTCTTGTGTGTATTACTTAGGGATCATGTTTTAAAAAGGTGTTGATCTGAATCATTGCAAAAAACCGTTAGTCAATCTCCATCATAATTCTTTAAAGCATGTCATGTCTTGTTTGCGTCATTGGTCCTTTGCGCAGTTTCGCAGCGCAGTTTGATTGGCCAATTTGGCAGCGTAATGATGTTTCCGCCTTTTCGTAGCGTGTGATTTATCAGCCATTTCGCAGCGAATTCTGTCCATTTATAGCTGTTTGCGCTACGAAATCGGGGATTCGGGGTTTATGCAGCGCATTTTCTTGAAATGTCAAGTCTGGGGGGATGAGTCATCAGGTCCGTTCATAGGTTGTCAGTTGATGTCCTCTCCAAGTCATTTTTGGTCATCATTACGCTATGAGGTTCAAAACCACGCACATAAATATCATTCAAAGTGATTTATGATGTATGGTTGTATTATGATAGTTGTTATTAGTGCGGGAACTGTTTTGTTTGTATGACAAAATTATTGAAGCGAAAGGGAGCCCGAGTTCTCATTTAAAAGGACCTGTTTGCAAGCGAGCCTGTATCCCAAAGTTTGAAGTTCTCTTCTGAGTTGAAGCTGTTGTTAGTTTTCTGTTCGAAAGTTTGCAAAGTGAAATGGAGAAAAGGGAACATCGATCTGGTAGGTGCCAAAGAACAGAACCTGTGGGGCTTGATATTACTTTAAAGGATGAAGGTGTAGCGAGAGCTTTTAAAAACGCTGGTTGCTGGAGGTTTTGTGAGAAGTTGCAAGGTGGGCACGCAGAGGTAACAAAAGCTTTTGCATTGAATTTTACTGGTTTAAACTCTAAGGTGTCAATGCTAGAATTCCTTGTATCCCCAGAAGCTATTTCTAACGTGACTGAGATCCCTAGAGGTGGAAATGAATGGTTCAAAAACTTTAAATTCGACATGAGCCCGTGTAAGGAATTTCTGAAGGAACCTTATGTAAATGAGGATCTCACGAAAGTTGTGCCGAGGAGTTACGTGAAAGAACATTTTGCTCTGCTCCTCACATGCATCCAAAAGTATTTAACATGCGAAGGGAGGTACAATAAAGTGTACTCATATCATTTTAAGCTTTTGTTACATTTCACAGGCAAAGCATCAATTGATATCCCTTTCTACTTATTCAGAAGCCTGAGTAAAATGTGTGATAAAATTCAGTTGAAAAAAGATGACTGTGAGACATCACTGTTCCATCATGGTTTGGTGAAGTTGTTAGTATTAGATGGTTTGCAGAAGATTGGAAGAGATTGGGACTCCTTTATTTTTATGGCGGCCTTTCAGAGCAAGACGGGCCTAACTCCATTGCCTGTTAAGGAAAGGGAGAAAACGGTTGAAGAACCTACTCTTGCTGAGATCAGGAAGGAGGTGAAAGATCTAAAGAAGTCCAAAACCAAGTTGAAGAAACCAGTCAAGCCTGTGGTGATCAAGGAGACACCTAAATCATCATCAAAAGAGAAGGTCAAACAGAAGAAGGATGCACCTGCACCAAGTGAAGTTGAAAAAGGATCAAGAGTAAAAACCAGAGGTCAGTTGAGTAAGGAAAAGGGTAAGTCAATTGCTGTTGAAGAGAGTCCTGTGTCAAAAGCTAGTTTAACTGATTTACTTGAAGCAATTGAACTTGAACAAGATCAGTCAGTGCAGATGGAGACAATGGAACTTGAACAAGATCAGCCAATGCAACCAATGCACATTGACTTAACCCAATCTTCACCAGAGAGCATGAAGAAATCAAAGGCTTCAAAGAGGTTACGGTTTGAGGAGCCAAGTGAAGAATATGTGTTTAAACCAAGGAGGCCAATTACAAGAAGACAAATGAAAGAGGCCGAGAAAGTGCATAAAGAGGAGGCAGCTGTAAAAATGCCTAGTACAGAGTTTATTGAAATTTTGACTAAAACAGTGCATGCAGCCAAAAGTAAAGACAAAAGTAAAAAGGTTGTTATTAGTCAAGGAGGGAATGTCATTGCTCTCAAGAACCAGGCAGGAAAGACCAAAGAAGAGGTAGCTCAGACAAAGAGTCTTTCTAAAGAAAGAGCAATGAGATATGCTAGTTATAGGAGGGCTGTATTAAAGGGCAGCACAAGTCTACTCAAGCAAGCTGACTCAAGGTCTGATTTATTCTCATGGATAATACCAGCACTTAAATAAGAAAAAAATGTGAGAAAGCTGAACATGTGTCTGAGATCAGAAAATAAGGCTTTGAAGGAGGAGGTTAGCAGTTTGAAGAAGAAGCTAGGTAAACTAGCTCACTGACTTAAGAAGAAAGGTACTTTTCAAAGTTTTGATAAATTTTGGTTCAACTTCTATCATTTTGAAGTTATTTAGGTCCCTATGCACCTGTACAAATATCTGAAGAAGTAATAAATTTAAGCTGAAAGCGCTGCAAGATGAATATGTTTTGTTTTGGCAAGAAACAGTAGTTTCGTTGCGCGCTACGAAACTACTGTAGAACGTTGTTTTATAAGGAAATAATGAAATTTGATGATGAGGTCAGCAAATTTTGAAGGAAATGTCTCGAGGAAAAGAGGGAGATTATACATGAATATCATAGCAGCTTAAATGGTGACAGGTGTGAGTTTTGAAGAAAAAGTGAAATGTTTTGTTTTTTGCTAAAGTTCTCTTAAAGTCACTTTATGACCGAAATACTAGGGTTCTGGTAGGGTTACCGAGATTTTTGGCTAGCACACCTGTTCACTCCACAAGGCATCCAGATCATGAGGCATATGGTGTTATGCGTGGTTATTGAAGGATTAAAGAACTTGGAGTGTGGTCTTTAAATGGTAAAGAAGAATGGAAGACAAGGACCGTGAAAATAGGGTGTTCAGGTTTACTAATTTATGAGCCATCTATACAGCTAGCACCCGAGGGTCAACTCATTCAGTGAATGTTCCTCAACATATCTCAGCCACAACAGAAATTGTACAGCTGTCAAGGATCCAAGGAGAATCATGCATACGAGGAGATGGAGTTGGACTTGCAATGTAATTGGGATTCTATGTATTTACAGCCCAACACTTCATGTATTTAATAAGTTGGTTTAGAAATAGATAAGGTTAATTAATGGTAGATCATCGATTTCTCCCTTCATGCTTGTTGAGGAGACTCAAGATAGTTGTAGTTTTGGTTTTCCTATATATAGTGAAAACTCTGATGTAAGTAGGGTTGGAAATTTATAAAAAAACAGAGTTTTTATCAGCTTGTGTAAGAAGACTTTTGACAGTAATACAAGAATTACTTTTTTCTTCCCAAGATTCATTATATGTTTAAGGCTCAGAACATGTGTGGTTTTGTCATTATCTTTTATGTATTTTACAGCTCACTAAATATACAATCACTCTGAATTCACCTAGTGCTCAGACTTCCTGTGTTTATTTATGAGTTGAGTTCTTTTTGAGAGATGTTTTGAGTGTTAAACGTTATATGCCTTGGCTTCTATGATTGAGTGATCAATAGTTTACTGCAGAAGTATTTGACCCCATGAGCCCAATGGAAGAAGTGTTGTTTTGTTTTTCCAACCAGCTTTATTTTCATGAAATGTGTGAAGAGTTAGCCATCTGTTTTTGTAATTGATTCTTACCAAAAGTATGTGAGAGAGCCCTCTCTGACTAAGGAGGCTAATCCTTAGTCTAAAGTCTGGTTGAAATAGTTACATGAGATCTTGCTAGGTAGCAGCCCTTAGTACTGATTTTGTGATAACATTTTGGTGCGTCTGCCGGGAGCCTGATGATTACTTATCCCCGAAATTTGAAGAGTGAATTTCTGAAGGTAGCAGGAGTTCAAAATGATTTTCGAGGCTGCATTCTACCTTGGTGACTCCATTGTTTTTTAAAGCTCAAAGGTGGCTGTTGTAGGGAAAAGTATCCGACTCGGATGACCCTAACCCACTCTAAGGGTGACAGTTCCTTAGCAACAACTATAAAACAAACTACTGAAGGTTTACTTCTTTATGAAAGCAAAAGAGAATGGAGGAAGCACTAACCGTTGCCTTGCGCTTAATGTCGAATCCAAACTCTCCTCTTTGGCCGCTTGCTCCTAGCTCTTTGTCCTTCTGCTCGCCCAGCTGCAATGAGATCCTGCAAAACAACAAAGAAGGAAACTACAAGAGGCATGCAATCATAACTGGTTCATGGATTAGTGTAAACTAAACATGCAATCATCACAATACATAATTGAAACAAGAGCACATAGAAGAACCTCAATAGCTTTTGTTAATGAAGAAATAAAGGTTCTGAGAGGATTACAACCATTGCAGGCTCCAACCCAGCAACACCTCCCAGCAGAAAGAATTGCTCTTCTTCACCTCTCTCAAACAATCACCCAATAACTCAAGAATGAAACCAACAGCATATCATTACTTTGCACAAAATTCCAGCCTCCTGAGCTCATAGGAGAGAGCTCAATATATAGATGAATTGAGAAAGGATGAGTCAGCTTGCAACTGATGTGTAGCTGCCTTGTGTCCTCTCTCTCTTCAGTTAATCTTTAGTTGATCTTCAGTTCTTGAGTCCACTTGGTGAACCTTGCTTCCACTTGGAGAAACAAAGCCTCTGACTCATCACAAGGCGAAATACCTGATCCAAGTGTCATTTTTGGAAGATTCCAAAGCAATGACTCACTGTGCCACATGTCCAAACTCGCCCAACGCAGGTGGGCTTTGTTCTACCTGCTTTGCAACGCAGGTACACCATGGAGCAGTTGTGTTTCAGCGCAGAAACCCAGTGGAGCACCTGCTTTGATTTCAGGATTGCTTGTTTTTGAGTGTTTTCAGGTGGAGAACTGATCTGAGAGCTGTTGGTTTGCTGACCTTGTTCCTCTAGGGGTAGTAACATCATGCTTAGGGAACTTTGGATCCCTTGGATTATTGACAGTTCATGCTTGTTGCTGTAAGGCACAAAATTGTCTATAACAGATGCCCCCTAAAGTATGAGGTCGTTTACCGGGTGAAATGCTTTATTGAGAGGATCCGAAGTTCATTCGATCTGCTGAGAAGTGTCCTGTAATAAGATACAATACAATACATTATTTTTCATACATTTTTCATGATCTAGCTGAGGCGGGCATTCCCATGCTCAGCTTTATAAATACATTTTGGTACATAGAACAGACGATCGTCTGATGCTAGACTGATAATTCTCTGCCGAATTTATCATCCTTTGAAAAGGATGATCATCTGCTGCAATGATGTACATATCAAATGTCTTTATGCCCTGAATATATATCGCAGCCCGGATGGATGAAACTAGATCTGGGGTCTTCAATCTCTTCCGATCTTCACTCGATGTACAAGTCGATCCATGTGAGAATTTCTTGAAGTCGAACATGGAAAGACATCGCTTGATTACCGGTCAATAATGTAAACCGTTAACAAGTGCGAGAGGAATCACCGATAAGGATGATGACCCTCAAGGTACGGCAGTACAATCTACATGGTGGGAATAAAGGACTTGGCGTCGACCACCATGCAAAATCTTCTGGTCGAAGGTCATTGATGTATACCTGTCGCCGGAAGTGAGAAACTTGCCATTGAGGCATGCAAGCTTCAAAGTACTAAGGGGGGTGTTCCTAGATCAACTCCTTGGATAATGAGCTGATGTCGACAAGGAGCGATCCGTCAAAGGAGGGCCTTAATGAATCCCACATCAGTGACACAGAACGGAGCTAGTGATTATGATGAGGTGAAAACAAACTATGATGTATGATTCAGGGTGGCGGTCATGAAGTGGATGAAGGATAATGTATGGCAGTGGGTGGAACACGGTTGACTCTTTACAGAACCACATCTCTTGAACATATAACGACACTGATGTGATGGATTGGTAGCATTACCCCAATTGTGGACGGTGTGGCGAGGACCATGGTTCTGCGACCGGTGAATGAAACAACCCAACCCGATGTGGTACGGAGGACAAAGTGTCATGTTCAAGAGCGACTTGCTACCATTAATACTATGAGGTTCTCCCAATTTTTCCCCAGTCATTGCTGACCAGTACCTCTTTATTTTTGTCAAGCTTGAGGAGGATAACATATGCTTGTTCTATAACCTGCCCTTCGGGCAAGCCCATCGCTATGTTTTAACGAGCCTAGCGATAGGGAAACTCGTTCTCGTCTAAAGACAAGTTTGTCGCTATTTAATCATTTTAACGAGTCTAACGACAAGGAAAACTCGGTCCTTTTCATTTTCAGAGAGTCTGAAAAGGTACGAAAAGTTAACTCCAAAATTCCTTTTTCATCATCTAATCCCTTAAGTCCGAAAAAGTTTAAAACAATACAGAAGGGATGAATTTTCGGTTGCTTTAACGAGCCGAACAAACAAGCGCTCGATCTTTTTGTGCAATAATCCCTCAGGTCCAAAAAGATTAAAATCTAGAGGAGGGATAGCTTTCCGGTCGCTTTAACGAGCTGGAAGGCCAAAACTCGGCAAACTTTTCATATTTTACGAGTCAGTGAAAAGAGCTCAAAGAAGACTCGTCTTTTTGAGGAACGAGTGATGAACAGGGATAGCAGCAGATTCCAGGTACAGGTTGGAATTCTCCAATCACGGCAGTGTCACAAGGATGGCTAAATGAAATCACTCTTCGCAGCTGTTCCTCAAAACGGGTAAACAAACATATGGAGGTGAACGATTGGCCAAATGAACGGATGGAGGTGATGGCATATAAACACGACCAAGGGCTTTTAATATGGCTTTCAAAGGTTACATTTCTCGAGGTTGTTTACCAGTTCATTTTTTTTGGGTGAGCTTGAACTGTTAGGGAAAGATTGCTCACAATTTATGTTTATTTTTTAATGAGCATGAACTCTGTACAAAACTGCTCGATTCTTGCGTTTATTTTTTAACGAGCATGAACATTGCTAAAACTGCTCGATGATATGTTTGCATGCCCCCAGCATAATAACGCAAATCGAGGTGCATGCCCCCCAAGCTTCATTGCATTCAACTTTGTTGGTTGGAATGAAGGTTTACCATTGAGATCTGGAAAGGGGATCGTTTCATTTTTTAATGAGGTTGACATAGTAAAAGAACTATCCTCATTGCCAACTGTATTTACAGTACTCGATAGAAAATCGAAAACTGAAGGATGATAAAGGTTATTTTGAGTATCTTCCCCACAACCCGGGAGAAGGGAACGATGGTGGGAATCATTCCATGGTGCCCCGTCAATTACCATTGATTGGACTATTCCTTTGTCGGTTCCATGCACTCGCGACCAAGGACTTAAAGGGGTGCCATATTCTCTAGACCTATCTATCCAAACGCTTAATGAGCGTTGATTTGGGGTTGCCCCCCAGGCCAAGAAAATTGATTGCTACAATACTTCCATTGGGCTTGGGGACAAAACCTTTGCATGATCCATGCTGATATCGTTTTCTGACATCTTTTGTGCGGAAGATATCATATTGCAGGTTCCTACTGTCGCCACTTCTCCCACAATGAACGTTGGCGGAAGGGTGAAAGTTCCCATTAATGTAGGATCTTTTAGTAGGCCTACTCCGATATTTTGAAACGAATGGTCGTTTCCATGGATCAGAGGAACGCTTCCTGTAACTTGTGAACCATTAGGGAGGAAATTTTGTTGGTCAATGATCGTAATCCCTCCTTGAAAGGGGAATGCGATTTTCCTAAAATAGGTCGACACAACAGCTTCCATGGCATAAATCCATGGTCTTCCCAGTAGGATGTTATAGTCAAGATTGCCATCAATGACTTCAACATCTATTTCTACTGTTTTGCCCCCTAGTTCAACTTTCAAGTTACTAAGGATACCGTAAGGGGTATATGTCCTTCCGTCGAATGCTTTTAATGTTGTCGATGATCGCGACAAGGTTGGAGATCCTAAAGTCTTCCAGCAACTCATCGACATAATACATGTCGATGCCCCCTCATCAATAATTGTTCGATGAACAGTTTTGTTGAGGGCTTTCACTTGGACGAGGAAAGATAGTTGAGCTGGTAACTGAGGATCATATCCTTTGTGATCAAAGGATACAAGATTGGAATCTTTAGGATCCACCCCATCAATTGCTGATAACAATGCCTGCCTTTGGGATGGGCAATTTTGTAGTACTTCAAGAGTCGACATAGCAGACGGCGATTGCGCCAAATCTTCCACTATATTATAATGTTGTGCCGCTCTGGCACGAGGATTAAATGTCGACTTGTGTACTACTCCCTTTGGCGGTTTTATTGTTAATTCATGTGTGATGGGGGGTACAACTTCTGCCGAAGTTGTTGTCGAACTGCTAGGTTGATCTTTACCTTTATCATTCGACATCTGTGGATTCCCGTAATCTTTGTTCCTTGTCAAAATCAAAGCATCATTCTGTTGCTTCGATATCGATAACATAAGCACTTGCGACGGTGAAGCATTTCCACTACCAACCAGATTTTTTCCTCGATCGGGAAACGGATCAGTTAACACAGCTGGAGTTTGCGAACTCTTTAAGAATCTTTTTAGATCAGCTTTGTATGGACATTGTCTCGTCCAGTGATCCTCATCACATATCTGACACCCATAAGGTGGTTTCCTATCTCGAGGAGGGCTTGAAGAATTTTTCTTAGGAGTTGACTCGCCTTGTTTATTCTTCTTCCCTTTGTTTTGTTTCTTCTTGCTTCCTAGTTGATTGGTTTCTTTGCCCTTATCTGTCGATACGACATTTACTTCCGAAGCAAGAACTTCTTCATGCGCATTTTGATTCAAATCCTTACGGGCCTTCTTTTGATTGGTCCTTTTCGGATTCGCGTTTGCCGTGCCAATCACGCCATCGCCGGCATGAGAGTCACTGTTTGATTTAGGAGGAGGAGGGATTGAAAACTCTGGTCTAGGGGCGTCTGGTATTTTGTCATAGAGCGTGCCGGACTGAGTATATACTAAATCCAAGTATTGTGCATGAGCGATAACTTGCTCTTCTGTTACGACTCCTCCCTTTGCTACATCTTCCGTTATAGCCAGAAGTAATGACTTTATAAACCACTCAGCTAAAAGCTGATCAAGAACGTATGTTTTAACCATTCTTCGTCGACGTCGCCACTCATGTATATGATCTGATATATGAGTTGCGGTTGTCTGTTTGAAGTTAGTCAATATCTCTGTTCCCGTTTCGTACCTTATTGGTAATTGAAAGTGGGTCAAGAATGTTGTGGCAAGGGAGCCAAAATTGTCGAACGAAGCTCTAGGCAATTCTATATACCATTTTGCCGCCGGACCTGTCAATGTCCTCTGAAAGAGGCGAAGCCTTATCGAATCGTCATTCAAAGTGTTCAACAAACACCATAGATGAAATGTCATCACATGATTTGACGGGTCTTCACCTGGATTTCCATTGAATTTAGGAATGTCGGACAGGAGTTTGTGCGGAATCACTGGCCACCAAGGGGCGTAAGCAATTGGATCGTTTGTTAACCGATGTAAATCAGGCAACTCTAAAGTCGCCACGAATGGTAACTGCTGGTTCAAGTTAGGTGAAGTGTAACCAGGATACGATGGAATCGCCTGAACAGTCGGTCTTTGCATACCAGCATAATGGAGTTGATGTTGGTATGATGAATACGGTTGATGGACTTGGCCACTATAAAGTGGTTGATTTTGACCATTTTGAATATATGGTTGTCCAGTATTCGCAAATATTTGCTGTTCAGAACCTTGGTACACTTGTTGGAATTGCGGCTGTTGGTATTGCATTATCCACGGTTGCGACACCATGGGTTGTTGCGCTACATTAACCATTGGACCAAGATGTGGGGTAGTCGTACCCAACTGTACTTGTTTTGTCCCACCAGTAGGTGATTGTGGTTGAGTCGCAGGGTCAAGTGGCTGTTGCATGAGAACCTGAGCAATCTGAGGTTGACACACAACAGGCATTGTTTGAACTTGCGACATGGTCACAATAGCCGGTGTAGTTGGGATGTTTGTCACAGGTACACACTGTTGCATAGAATATACAACTCTCAGTGGCTGGGATAGCACAGGTACCCAACTACTCATTGCAATTCCGCCATAACTTGAATAAGGTTGAGAGCTCCCGTATGGGTACTGCCCCCCATACGGTAGCAACCCAGAACTCAAGGCAACTTCCTGCCTTGGAGGACTGGATGGCCTAATTAGATTCCCAAAAGGGTCAATTTGATGAGCCTCACCATGAGAGTTACCAGACATTACTCCGGAACAAACAGGAACAGACCATACTGTCGAGATAGTCTCTTGATGGACTCCTTCTAGCGACTGCGAGCTAGTTGGGACAGATGGTATGCCGGTGAACATTGTTGGATTTGCAGCAGGTAATTCTGCCGTCGCCGTGTCATTCGACACAGTCCTAGATGTCGACGGTTGTTCAGTCATTTTTAGTCTATCCAATTGATCACCTAGTGATTCTACAGGAACTTCCACTGGTGATGGACAAACTTCTGTTGTAGCAGGAAATAGAGTGACCCCTACTCCAAATTGAATTGGAGTGGATACTTGCGGTTCCTCTATAATTTCCTCTATCGCAATCAGACCAGGTGGAAGAGGAAGACCGTCAGGTCCGTAAAAGATTTCCGGTGCCGAAGAAGGGGTTGTATCGACCGCGACGGATGTTTGAGGAACAAAACTCTCTGGACCGGTTACAGATGGAACTGGTTCAGTCATACGAGTATTTGCCCCCAGACTAGGATCAATATTACTGTCCCTCTGTGGCGATTGAACTTCTTCTATTGAGGCAGGGTTTCTAGAAATGTTTGGAGTGACCAGAATCTCAGATGTTGTTGGAACGCTTGTTCTAACTTTTAAAGGAGATTTTGAACTGGTTCGACGACCTCGCTTTGTCCGGATTGTTTTCGATTCCAGAGACAAAGACGGTTGATTCGCAAGCCTCCGAGAACGACGGATATTCAATTGACTTTCTTCCACGATTGCGGATTACTCGATCAACTAAAATATAAAGGGGAAAATTTGTGTTTCCGATTTGAATGAATTTTATTAGACGCTTTTAAACATAACTTTGCTTTTTCATGTTTTAAGAGTCGAGAAAAAGCTAAAGATGACTCTAGTCGCCTTCGATGTATTAACGAGCCCGAAGTGACAAATGCTCGGTTGGACCTTTTCAGTTATAGAGTTTGAAAAGGGCCAAAAGAAACTGCTCTGGAGATCTAGGCAGAGGGTGTGCCAAACCTTTCGCGAAACCACAGAATACGTTTTACGGTACGGGTGGTCGATCTTCGTGAATGCTGTGTTCATTGCATCGCGATCAGTAGGGCGGTCGACACGGCTTCCTATGGATAAAGGATAATTGCCTATAGGGGTCTCCCAATATATACTCGACGGTACGTGGGAGCACAAGTCCGTATTAGTGCCACCGACTCTCAGGAGGAATCACCCACCTTCGTAGAGATCGACAGTCACTATGTTTAACGACGCCGGAACACGTCTCTACCTAGACCTCTAGATGTTTGCGTTATGTTTCAAATGCGTTGTTAGGTTCATTCAGTATATTTTAAGTTGATCTTTTTAAAGTTTGCCTTTCAAGGTTCACCACGAGATGTATATGACAAATTCCTAAATGCAGCCTAAGATGAGAAGCAAGCTTTTTCAAATCTTTTTGACTGATGAAAATCTTAACTACTGAGAGAGAAAGAAGGCAAATTCTTTTCACACAGTTCATGCAGCACAAACTAATGCACTTTCTCCTAAATCATCATGCAAACTTTTTTCAAATGCAAAATGCACAATGCATGTATTTTCTTTTCCCTTTCTTAATGTGGATGGATACAAAAAGAAAGTGGTTATATAACTTTGATTTCGATTTAAAGCGAAAGTAAACAAGCTTGTCCAAAATCAAAAGACACCTTAAGATTCACTTGCTTAATCACTGGAAATACATGAAATCAAACCATACGAACGAAAGTAAAATGACTAACCAGCTATGGACAGCAAACAAGCTAACTCTTTAGACCAGCAAAACGCCTAACACAGGTTCAGATCTAAGAGGCCAAAAGCATGACTAGTTTACTTTTCGTTATGGGAAATTGTAAATGAGCAAGAAATACAAAGAACAAGTACAATTTCGTTATATAACAGAGGCAGAATGATGGCAAGTAATATTGGTTTCAAAACAGGCACAAGACTGACACCTAGCAGCAAAACTAAGTGAAAACAGGCAAGAGAAAGGAGGAAACCCCAAATGCACTAAGAAAATTTGGGTCAACGCAGGCTCTGCACAGTCAAACTGGCTCTCAGCGCAGGTAGCTAGTTCGGGACCTGCGTTGCAAAGCAGGTAGCCTGTGTACTACCTGCTTTGGAAAACGAGAGTTGCGTTTTCACAGTTTCCGGGTCATAATTTTCTCAAAAATGCACGGTTTTTGCTCAAATCAGAAGCATTCAGTCAAGCACACTTAAAGGGATGATTTAGAAGGTGCAAAGCTATCACTAAGAGCTTACAAGGATCCTTGTAGATCAGCTATTCAAATCATGAATTTGCTCAGAAAATGAGCAAGAGTAGCTGCCCTCTACTTCGCTTTTGATATAGTCAAAAGCTTTTCGATTTGGTACTCTTTCGTTCAGGAAATGAATAGCAAAATACTACAAACACAATCAAACGGATATGATCCCCAGCGGAGTCGCCAGTTTGTTGTAGGGAAAAGTATCCGACTCGGATGACCCTAACCCACTCTAAGGGTGACAGTTCCTTAGCAACAACTATAAAACAAACTACTGAAGGTTTACTTCTTTATGAAAGCAAAAGAGAATGGAGGAAGCACTAACCGTTGCCTTGCGCTTAATGTTGAATCCAAACTCTCCTCTTTGGCCGCTTGCTCCTAGCTCTTTGTCCTTATGCTCGCCCAGCTGCAATGAGATCCTGCAAAACAACAAAGAAGGAAACTACAAGAGGCATGCAATCATAACTGGCTCATGGATTAGTGTAAACCAAACATGCAATCATCACAATACATAATTGAAACAAGAGCACATAGAAGAACCTCAATAGCTTTTATTAATGAAGAAATAAAGGTTCTGAGAGGATTACAACCATTGCAGGCTCCAACCCAGCAACACCTCCCAGCAGAAAGAATTGCTCTTCTTCACCTCTCTCAAACAATCACCCAATAACTCAAGAATGAAACCAACAGCATATCATTACTTTGCACAAAATTCCAGCCTCCTGAGCTCATAGGAGAGAGCTCAATATATAGATGAATTGAGAAAGGATGAGTCAGCTTGCAACTGATGTGTAGCTGCCTTGTGTCCTCTCTCTCTTCAGTTAATCTTTAGTTGATCTTCAGTTCTTGAGTCCACTTGGTGAACCTTGCTTCCACTTGGAGAAACAAAGCCTCTGACTCATCACAAGGCGAAATACCTGATCCAAGTGTCATTTTTGGAAGATTCCAAAGCAATGACTCACTGTGCCACATGTCCAAACTCGCCCAACGCAGGTGGGCTTTGTTCTACCTGCTTTGCAACGCAGGTACACCATGGAGCAGTTGTGTTTCAGCGCAGAAACCCAGTGGAGCACCTGCTTTGATTTCAGGATTGCTTGTTTTTGAGTGTTTTCAGGTGGAGAACTGATCTGAGAGCTGTTGGTTTGCTGACCTTGTTCCTCTAGGGGTAGGAACATCATGCTTAGGGAACTTTGGATCCCTTGGATTATTGACAATTCATGCTTGTTGCTGTAAGGCACAAAATTGTTTATAACAGTGGCTTCGAGAGGAAGATATACAAGGAGCAATCCTGACCCAAACCCACCTAGTCCTGTGGAGAATCCTAATATCATCTCAAGGAGTAAACAAAGATTCTCTGATATACCAGGTACTTCAAGTATTTCAAAGTCTTTATTTCCTGAGTTTTCTAGAAGTCCTGAGGATAAACTTGTTGATGATAAAGTTTAAGAGGTTATATTAAGGTCTGAGAATGAAGAAGAATTAATTGGTATTATTTTGGATCTACAAAAGAGAGGTATTGATACTTCATCTTTAGTATCACAAAAAGATAAAGAGGAGTTTTGGGAAATTGTTTCTTCTGAATTGTTATTAGAGAAAGAGGATTTGAAACAGCTCAAGGAGCTTGACCCTTTTGAAATTTTTCTTAACTCAAAGATTGGTTTACCTCTCCCAAATTGGAGTTCCTTTGTCAATGGTTTACAAAGCCCCAATAGTCCTTTTCGTACTCATAATTTGTCCTCTGCCTCTGCTAGTCCAAACAGCCCTCAGACAATATCTCATACTAGTTCTGGTCCTTCTGGTCATAGCATACCTATTGTCACTGTTCCTCCATTAATTATGGTTGTACCTGCTAGGTATGCTCCTCTAGCTCTCCCTGCTGTTTTGCATGATCTCCCTAGCAAATATGCTGCTAGGATTCCAACATGGGGAGGAGATGAAGACATTACTGCTAAAGAACATGCGGATAGATTCAATGAATTTGCTGACAGAGAAGAGGTGGATGATGAAGATGTAAAGTTAAGACTATTTGCACAAAATTTTATTGGAGAGGTCCGAAAATGGTTTAAAGCCTTGGGAGCTGGTAGCATTCATAGTTGGGCTGAGTTTGAAGATAGTTTTCTGAGGAAATGGGGAAATAGAACTAATCCCGTTCAGGCCCTCACTGAGTATAATAATTTAAGAAGAGCTCCAGATGAGACCATTCAAATTTTTTCTAAGAGGTTTAACAAAATTTATAATTCCATCCCAGTACATTTGAAACCTCCTGGAGCTTTGGCACAGTTAAGGTATGCTGAGTCTTTTGATTCATATTTTTCTCTTTTACTCAGAGAAAGAGAGTCTGCTAATTTGGCTGAAATGCAAAATGATGCTATCAAAGTAGAGGTGAATATACTTGCTGCTAAAAAGTCCAAGATGGCTAAGGCTAAGGTAAAGGAAGAGGAGAGGCCTTCTACATCTGCCCAAGAAGATAAATTTGAAACCATGATGAAGACTATGGAGAAATTGATGGACCAATTAGCTCTTGGGAATACTGCTGCTCCTCAAGCACAACAAGAACCTAGGTTCAGGAATCCTCAATTTAGAAGGCCTCAAAATCAGCAAAGGCCAAGAGATAATAGAAATCAGCAAGCTGATCCTCCTGTGAGACCTCCTTTTCAACAAAACATGGTGGATGAGGAAGCAGAACCTGAGGAACCTGAGGAATCTATTCATTGTCTTGGTGAAGAAGATTCAGAGATATTTTTAACAAAGGAGGAACATTATGAGTCTAGCCAACTAAAAGCCGAGGAGGAACCCTCAGATTTCTTAAAGGGTTATCAACATGCTATATTTGAAATCCAAAAGCAATATAACCTCAGAAACAGAGATGTCCCTATTACAGCAAACAAGGCTCAGCCTAAGAAAAATGTTTCAAAAGCAGTGGAAGACAAAAAGGAAAAGTCAAAACAAGCTGATGGAAAGAGTGATTCTCCTCTTGAGAAAAAGGATAATCAAACCCCTGCTCCTCCTAAAGAAATTGAAAGGTCTACTTCAGTGTTTAATATAGAAAATGAGATTGCTAAAATTAAAATATCAGTCCCATTCAATGAAATCTTGAAAGTAGACAAGTATAGAAGTAAGATTGTGGAAATGCTTAATTCTCCACCAGGAGGGGCTGATATTTTGAATGTGCAAGAGGATAATCCTGTTATTTGTTTAGGTCCAAGATTGGAAGATGAGCAAAATGATGAGTTTCCTCCTTTCTATATTAGCATCAATATACATGAGATGACTCTACATAATGCCATGCTGGATTCAGGGGCATCTCATAACCTTATGCCTAAAGTCATTATGGAAAGGTTAGGATTAGAAGTGACTAGGCCTTACAAGGACTTATTTTCTTTTGATTCAAAGAGGGTTCATTGTATTGGGTTGATAAAGGATGTGGTTGTGGCACTCACACAAATCCCAGCCAAAACCACTGTCATGGATATTGTTGTTGCAGATGTTCCACCTAAATTTGGAATATTACTCTCAAGGTCATGGGCAGCGAAAATAAAGGGTACCATGCAAATGGATCTGACTTATGCAACCATTCCAGTGTTTGGTGAGCAAAGAAGGTTATATCGTGAGACAAGGATGGCATATATGGTGAGCAGCAAGGACAAACCACAGAATTTCCCTATTTATTCTTGTGATACAGGCCTTGGATCAGCCATTCTCTTCAATGAAGCAGTTGGAAAGGAACCACAGGAAGAACATGCAGAAAATCAGTGTCTAGAAGTGCAGCAAAGTAATGAAGAAGACATCACTGGTTGCTGGTCTTTATACTTTGATGGAGCAGCAGGAAAAGAAGGTGCAGGAGCTGGAATTTGGGTCATGAGTCCAACTGATGAAAGTAAGTTTCTGTCATATAAACTTAATTTTGATTGTACTAATAATATGGCGGAGTATGAGTCTCTGGTATTAGGCTTAGAAACTTTGATAGAATTGAAGGCAAAAAACATTGCTGTTCATGGAGATTCTGAATTAATCATAAAGCAAGTTCAAGGTACTTATCAAACAAAGGATGCAAGGATGAGAGCTTATAGAAATTTGGTGTTGGAATTGTTGGAAAAGTTTCAGTCCTATACTTTCAGTATAAAGACATGATATCATAATTCAATTGCAGATTCCCTTGCTGTTGCAGCTAGTCTTTTTGTTATCCCTAAGCATTCTTCTGATAATTATGAAGTGAAATTTCGCCATAGGCCAGTCATCCCAGATAATATCTTAAATTGGCAAGTCTTTGAAGATGATCAGCAGGTAAGAAATTTCCTAGAGTTGAAAGGAGAATTTGAACATAGTCAAATTGATCAGCAGAACATGTTAGTGGAGACAAAGGAAAAGCCTGAGGTTTTGCAGCTGCAAAATAATCTAATTCCTAAAGGTCTTATTCCACTTGAGAAACTTTTTGATCAGAATGATGTGTTTAAAGCACCAAGGTTGCAAGCCAATGAAGAAGAAATAGAGAGCTGCAATTTAGGTGACTCAGTGGTACCTAAATTAGTCAAAATTTCAAAGTTTTTATCAGCTGATATAAAAGTCAAATATGTTGAACTGATGAAGAAGTTTATTGATGTTTTTGCATGGAGTTATGCTGATCTGAAGCAGTATGATTCTTCAATCATACAACATACTATCCCAATTAAGCAAAAACTAAGAAGAATCAATCCTCTTCTGATGCCATTAATTGAAAAGGAAGTAAAGAAGCTTTTTGATGCAAAGATTATTGTTCCAATCAAATTTTCAAATTGGCTAGCTAATTTGGTACCAGTTAGGAAGAAGAATGGAGAGATAAGGATTTGCATAGACTTCAGGAACTTGAACAAGGCTTCATTAAAAGACAATTATCCTCTTCCTAAAATGGATCTTATTTTGCAGAATATTGTTGGATCTCAAAGAATGTCTATGTTAGATGGCTTCTCAGGGTACAATCAGATCCTTGTTCATCCAGAGGATCTGGAGAAGACAGCCTTCACTGTTATAGACATTTTGCCTCGCAGCATGGAGCATGAAATGTCAATAATTACAGGGATCCTTAGTCCCTAAACATGTTGTTCTTACCCCTAAAAGAACAAGGTCATCAAACAACAGCACTTCCAATCAGTTCTCCACCTGAAAACACTTCAAAACAGGCTAATTTTGGATCATGTCAGCTGCTCCACTAAGCATCTGCGCTGGAATGCAACTGCTCCTCCTTGTACCTGCGCTGTAAGTCAAGTTTAATGAAGGCTACCTGCGCTGGGCGAGATTGGCCAAGTGGCACAGTCATTCTGCAAGGTGTCAATTGCCCAGGAAGCTTCCAAACTGACACTTGGTTCATGAGATTCGCCCTGTGATGAGTAAGAGGTACTTGATCACCATGTGTAAGCAAGGATCTCCAAGTGGACTCAAGAACTGAAGATTAACTGAAGAGGGAGAGGACACTAGTCAGCTCTATGCCAGCCTCAAGCTGACTCATCCTCTCTTCTTCTCTCCTATATATAGAGCTCTTCTATGAGGTCTAGGGAGGCTGGAATTTTGTGTAAAGCAAGGAGGTGCTGTTGGTTTACAGTTAGAGCTATTGGGTGATTGTTTTACTAGAGGTGAAGAGGAGAGTTCTTGTTGCTGGGGAGGTGCTGCTGGATTGGAGCCATCAATGGTTGTAACCTTCTCAGAACCCTGTTACTTCTATCAATAAAGTTTTGCATGTTCTCCTATATACTTGTATTGCATTGATGTATTGTATTTACTTGTATATTTGATTCACTCTAATCCATGCATCATTTATGAGTACATGTATCTTGTAGTTTCCTCTCTTGTTTTGTGCAGGATCTGTGTGTAGCTGGACCGGCAAAGAGAGCAAGGAGCTGGGAACAAGAGACAAAGAGAGAGGATTAGGATCGACTAAGCGAAAGACACCAGGTTGGTTAATCTCTTCTTCCTTCTCTCTGTACTTTCATAAAGGAAAATATCAAAGCTTTACTTTCAGTTGTTGCTAAAGACTGTCACCTTTAGAGTAGGGATAGGGTCATCCGCGTCGGATACTTTTCCCCACAACAAACTGGTGACTCCGCTGGGGAGCCTAGTATCTTGTTGGTGTTTGTAGTATTTTGCTATTCATTTCTTGAAGAAAAGAGTACCAAACCGAAAAGCTTTTGACTATATCAAAAGCGAAGTAGAGGGACTGCTACTCTTGCTCATTTGCTGAGAAAATTCAAGATTTGAAGAGCTTATCTACAAAAGACTCTTTACTCTTTGTGATAGCTTTTCATCCTCTTGATCATCCCTTAGCCTGTACTTGACCTATAGCTTTTTATTTCAGCAAAAACAGTGCATTTTTGAGCTTTTTATGACCCGGAATTCCTTGTAAACGCAACTCTCGTGTCTCAGTGCAGGCTTTCCACAGGCAGTCTGCATTCCAGCGCAGGTACTCCCTTCGGGAACTGCGCTGAGAATCAAACTGACAGACCAGAGCCTGCGCTGGTCCAGTTAACCAGTGTCTTGCTGAGGTTTCCCTTAGTGTCTGAGCCTTGTTTTCACTGATTTTTTGCTGATTGCTTGCTGGTCATTGTACTTGCTGTAAACCATTCTCCTTGACATTATTCCGCCTCAGTTGTGTGATGAAACTGTGAATGTTCTTTCAGTATTTCTTGTTTCAGTTGCAGTTTCCCATTGTGAAAAGCGAACCAGTATAGCTGTGGCCTCTTAGATCCTGAACTGTAAAAGTGTCTTTGTGATCTTAAGAGCTAGTTTTATTACTGTTCATGGCTGTTTGAGTTTGTTTGTTTTTCATTTTATGGTTTGGATCTATACATTTCCTGTGTTTAAACAAGTCGATCATAAGGTGTCTTTTTGATTATTGGACAAGCTTGTTTATTTCTACTTGAAATTAGATTCAAAATTATACAACAGTTTCCTTTCTGTCTTACATCAACATTAAGGATAACGAAAAGAAATACATGCATTGTGCATTTTGCATTTGACTGTGTGCTTGACGATTTAGGAAAATGTGCATTTTAGTGTGTGTTCTATGATCTGTGGAAAAATTTGTGTCTTTCTTTTCCCTCAGTAGATTAAGGTTTTCAAAGTTGAAAGATTGAAAAGATTTGCTTCTCATCTTAGATTGCATATAGGAAGTTGTATGTATACATCTCGTGGCGACCCTGAAAGGCAAACTGTTAAGCAAGATCAACATTAAAATAAACCAAATTTACATAACAACGCTTTGTAACATAACGCAAACATCTAGAGGTCTAGGTAGAGACGTGTTCCGGCGTCGTTAAACATAGTGACTGTCGATCTCTACGAAGGTGGGTGATTCCTCCTGAGAGTCGGTGGCACTAACACGAACTTGTGCTCCCGCGTACCGTCGCGTATATTGGGAGACCCCTATAGGCTTTTATCCTTTATCCTTAGGAAACCGTGTCGGCCGCCCTACTGATCGCGATGCAGTGAACACAGCATTCACGAAGATCGACCACCCGTACCGTAAAACGTATTCTGTGGTTTCGCGAAAGGTTTGGCACACCCTCTGCCTAGATCTCCAGAGCAGTTTCTTTTGGCCTTTTTCAAACTCTATAACTGAAAAAGTCCAACCGAGCATTTGTCACTTCGGGCTCGTTAATACATCGAAGGTGACTAGAGTCATCTTTAGCTTTTTCTCGACTCTTAAAACATGAAAAAGCAAGTTTGTGTCTAAAAGCGTCGTTAATAAAATTTATTTTAAGCGGAACATAATCACCTGTTATTCCCACGTTGATCTTTCAGTTGAAAAGTATGGAGCCCACCAACCAAGGAAGTAACCTTGGCGGAAGTCCAAATCCCTTCTCCTCTTGGGGAGATGTTGGTGCGCCTCATATGGCTACATTGTCACTTCCAGGATTGAAAATCGGCCTCCCTGTATGGCTCTTTTCAACTAATGTAGTCCAGATCGCCACTAATCCTGAGCAGTCGAATCAACAGTCAGAACAATCTAGAACTACCCACCAGCCTTCCACTTCTTATGATACTTCCTCTGATCCTTCATCTTCGCAAGGTAGAGCTGGCAAAAGTCAGCCTCCCAAGGAGAAGAAGGAAAAGAAGAAGAGAGAAAAGAAGCAGAAGGAGCCTCTGGCGAAGGTGACTGGGGGCAAGCAGAAGAAAGCTGACAAAAACCCACACACTGCACCGACCGGGCCTAAATCGCCATGTGTCATTTGCAAAGGGATCCACTTCCATCGTGATTGTCCTTGTATTCCCCGGATACTAAGGGACTGGTCCCCAAGGTTGCACAATCCGGTAGCATCAACTTCTGATTGTCATGTTGATTGCATTCCGTCAACTAGCGAGAGTGAAGGACGAAGAAGGGGACCAAGATCACCCTGTCTATTGTGTGAAGGCAATCATGCCATCCACAAATGTCCATTCTTAGATGAGGCAAAGAGAGTTTTGGAAGATCACCCGGTTTCACCGTTGCAACTTCCTCCTGGATACCGAAAACTCGCGCCTAATCCCTCGATAGTTGAAAATCCAGTTGACCCGCTCAAGTGGTCAGCTGAAGTGTCGGTCATTGAGAATGAACATACTGAATCCAGACCAGACGAAAGTCTAAAGGTCAAAACGGCAGTTGACCCGGTTCTTCCTTCAGAGGTTCTATCGTCCAATGACTCCGTCATTGAAGACCCATCTTCAAATGACACCGTCGCCGAAGAGTCATCTTCATGCGACACCCTCACTGAAGAGAATAAGGATGACACCATCCAGGTTCTTTTCATCAGCACCGACTCCGATGAGCATCAGGGCAATGCGCCCATTCCTTTATCGCAGGAAGGAACATCATCAGAGTCATATCCGGCCGTATATTCGGTCCCACCACCAAGCAACCTGGTTGTATCCTTTGATTGGAATCAACTAGGCAGACCCCGGTTACCAGCCAGTATACCATTCAAAATCATTGTCCAGATCTATAGAATGATTATGGCTGGTACTATCATTGATGAAGGGGCGTCTGTGAGTATCCTTTCCTCTATTGCTTGGAAAGCACTGGGTTCCCCAGCGCTTTTACCTGAGTTGAGAGATCTCTCAGGTTTTGATAAAGGAACCAGTCGACCATTAGGGATCCTCCCCAATGTACCTGTTACATTGAAAGGGAAGACCGTCAATGTGAACGTGTTGGTCGTCCAAGGACCCTTGGATTATAACCTACTCCTCGGACGCGACTATATTTATTGCATGGGAGCGATAGTCTCCTCACTCTTTAGAGTAATGTGTTTTCCACACGAAGGAAGGATGGTCAAGCTCGTAGACCAACTTTCATTTCCGGGATCTCGCATCGCAAATAGTCAAATACCAACCCTAAATGGTCTATTCACTCAAGATACGCCTCCACCCCCAGTCCTCCTTCCCGATGAGTGCGAGTGATTCGGAAAGAAATACTAGGACCCAGGGGGCATGCACCCTGGTCTGCTTCGGGCAGAAGAAACCCCGGGTATAAGGAAGAATTTCCGCAGAAGAATATGACTAGTCCGTACCCCGTCCGTGGAAGGAAGTGGGGTTGTTCTGGAATAGTGTTCTTTTGTTAAAGTTATGTGTTTGGCAAAAGAGTCATTCACCTTTGTCTAAAAAAGTGGGCAATGCCCAAGTAGGAATTCCCTTATCGCGACGAATAGTAACCATCTTTGAATTCAAGCCTCGCCCATTGAAACATATGTTTTGAAGGATAAGCAGGGGCAGCCTACAAAGTAGGAGACTTTATTGTTGTGACAGAGGGTAACCATCTTTGGACAACCCAATGATAGACACCGCCGAAGAAAGAGATTGATTTGCGGCAGCGAATAGAACCATCTTCGGATAATAAGAAAGAGGCGAGCCTCCCTCAATAATACCAATGTTTTGTCTTTGAGTAGTGTTCTTCTATTGTCACAAATAGCTGTTTGTTAAAAGTGGGCCGACGGGAAGCCTGAGTACTGCGTAAGACCCCTTAAAATAACGAGAAGACAAGTATCGTTAGCATTAGATTAGCAAGATGACAAATAACTGTGAACACCCAAAGAAAAGCAGAGGTAGGGGAGAGGAGGGGCAGCCTCGAAATTCTATCCTATACCTGGGGGCATGCAAACTTTTGGAATGCAAGCAAGGGACGACTATTTATTTTTTAAATTTTTAGGTCCTCCCTTTAAACCTGTAGGTCTAACCCTTTAAACTCGTAGGATTAGCCGTTTCCAACCTTGCATGAAGAAAGCCTGTGGGGCAAAGGTAAAATTTTCCAAAATTGGAGCATAGCTTTGTGAGATAAAGCTCTTTAAAAAATAGTTATCTCATAGGAGGCGTTCTTATTATGACTGGTATATCGAGCAGTTTTAGCATATAGTTCATGCTCGTTAAAAAATAAACGCAAAATTCGAGCAGTTTTATGACTGAATTTATGCTCGTTAAAAAATAGAAAAGTGTGAGCAAAAGTTTCCCCCAGAGTTCAAGCTCATGGAAAAAATGAACCTATCCCGGTAAATAACCTTTTGAGATTGTAAATTCATCAGCCATAAGAACCTTGATCGTGTTTTCATCCATCACCTCCACTGTTCATTTGGCCGATCATTCACTTCCATTTGTGTGTTTACCTCTTTTGAGAAACGGCTGCGAAGAGTGATTTCACCTAGCCATCCTTGTGACACTGCCGTGATTGGAAAATTCCAACCTGTACCTGGAATCTGCTGCTATCCCTGTTTATCACTCGTTCCTCAAAAGACGAGTCTTCTTTGAGCTCTTTTCACTGAATCGTAAAATATGAAAAGTTTGCCGAGTTTTGGCCTTCCAGCTCGTTAAATGACCGGAACGCTATCCCTCCTCTAAATTTTAATCTTTTTGGACCTGAGGGATTATTGCACAAAAGGATCGAGCGCTTGTCTTGTTCGGCTCGTTAAAAGTACCAAACAACCATCCCTTCTGTATTGTTTTATACTTTTTTGGACTTAAGGGATTAGCTGACGAAAAAGGAATTATGGAGTTAACTTTCTGTACCTTTTCAGACTCTCTAAAAATGAAAAGGACCGAGTTTTCCTTGTCGTTAGACTCGTTAAAATGATTAAATAGCGACAAACTTGTCTTTAGACGAGAACGAGTTTCCCTATCGCTAAGCTCGTTAAATCATAGCGATGGGCTTGCCCGAAGGGCAGGTTATAGAACAAGCATATGTTATCCTCCTCAAGCTTGACAAAAATAAAGAGGTACTGGTCAGAAATGACTGGGGAAAAATTGGGAGAACATCAAAGTTTAATGGTAGCAAGTCACTCTTGAACATGACACTTTTCTTCCGTACCACATCGGGTTGGGTTGTTTCATTCACCGGTCTCATCGCCATGGTCCTCGCCAAACCATCCACATTTGGGGTAATGCTACCGATCCATCGCATCAGTGTCGTTATATGTTCAAGAGGGGTCATTCTGAAAGTGTCAACCGTGTCCCATCCACTACCATACATTATCCTTCATCCATTCATGATCGTCACCCTGAATCATATGTCACAATTTGTTTTCACCTCCACTAAAATCATTAGCTCCGTTCCGTGTCATTGATGTGGGATTCATTAAGGCCCTCCTTTGACGGATCGCTTCTTGTCGACTTCAGCTCATTATCCAAGAAGTTGATCTAGGAACACCCCCATCAGTACTTTGAAGCTTGCATGCCTCAATGGCAAGTTTCTCACTTCCGGCGACAGGTATACATCAATGACCTTCGACCAGAAGATTTTGCGTGGCGTTCGACGCCAAGTCCTTTATTCACGCCACGTGAATTGTACTGCAGTACCTTGAGGGTCATCGTCATTATTGGTGATTCCTCTCGCGCTTGTTAACGGTTTTCATTATTGACCGGTAATCAAGCGATGTCTTTCCATGTTCGACTTCAGCGAAATTCTCACATGGATCGACTTGTACTTAGAGTGAAGATCGAACGAGTTTGAAGACCCCGGATCTAGTTTCATCCATCCGGGCTGCGATATATATTCGGGAAATATAAAAGCATTTGCCGTGTACATCATTGCAGCAGATGATCATCCTATTCAAAGGATGATAATTTCAGCAGAAAATTATCAGTCTACCTTCAGACGATCGTCTGTCATATGTACCAAAATGTATTTATAAAAGCTGAGCATGGGAATGCCCGCCTCAGCTAGATCATGAAAATAGAATGAAAAATAATGTATTGTATTGTATTGTATTACAGGGCGCCTCCTCAGCACTGGAATGAACTTCGGACCCTCTAGATAAAGCATTTCACCCGATAAACGGCCTCATACTTTAGGGGGCAACTGTTATAGACATTTTTGTGCCTCGCAGCATGGAGCATGAAATGTCAATAATTACAGGGATCCTCAGTCCCTAAACATGTTGTTCTTACCCCTAAAAGAACAAGGTCATCAAACAACAGCACTTCCAATCAGTTCTCCACCTGAAAACACTTCAAAACAGGCTAATTTTGGATCATGTCAGCTGCTCCACTGAGCATCTGCGCTGGAATGCAACTGCTCCTCCTTGTACCTGCGCTGTAAGTCAAGTTTAATGAAGGCTACCTGCGCTGGGTGAGATTGGCCAAGTGGCACAGTCATTCTGCAAGGTGTCAATTGCCCAGGAAGCTTCCAAACTGACACTTGGTTCATGAGATTCGCCCTGTGATGAGTAAGAGGTACTTGATCACCATGTGTAAGCAAGGATCTCCAAGTGGACTCAAGAACTGAAGATTAACTGAAGAGGGAGAGGACACTAGTCAGCTCTATGCCAGCCTCAAGCTGACTCATCCTCTCTTCTTCTCTCCTATATATAGAGCTCTTCTATGAGGTCTAGGGAGGCTGGAATTTTGTGTAAAGCAAGGAGGTGCTGTTGGTTTACAGTTAGAGCTATTGGGTGATTGTTTTACTAGAGGTGAAGAGGAGAGTTCTTGCTGCTGGGGAGGTGCTGCTGGATTGGAGCCATCAATGGTTGTAACCTTCTCAGAACCCTGTTACTTCTATCAATAAAGTTTTGCATGTTCTCCTATATACTTGTATTGCATTGATGTATTGTATTTACTTGTATATTTGATTCACTCTAATCCATGCATCAGTTATGAGTACATGTATCTTGTAGTTTCCTCTCTTGTTTTGTGCAGGATCTGTGTGTAGCTGGACCGGCAAAGAGAGCAAGGAGCTGGGAACAAGAGACAAAGAGAGAGGATTAGGATCGACTAAGCGAAAGACACCAGGTTGGTTAATCTCTTCTTCCTTCTCTCTGTACTTTCATAAAGGAAAATATCAAAGCTTTACTTTCAGTTGTTGCTAAAGACTGTCACCTTTAGAGTAGGGATAGGGTCATCCGCGTCGGATACTTTTCCCCACAACATTCACTACACCATGGGGCACATTTATGTATGCAAAGATGCCCTTTGGCCTCATGAATGCAGGGGCGACTTTCCAGAGGGCTATGGACATTGCTTTTGCAGAGGAAAAAGATAAATCAGTGGTGGTATATCTTGATGATATCACAGTTTTTTCAAAGAGAGAGGAGGATCATTTAAAGCACCTTGAAAAGATACTACTGAAGTGTAGGAGGTTTGGTATTTCTTTAAACCCAACCAAAAGTATCTTTGCTTTGACTTCTGGTAAATTACTTGGGCATATCATTTCTGAAGAAGGAATTAGGATTGATCCTAATAGATTCAGTGCTATTCAAAAGTTAGATTTGCCAAGGAGTAAGAAAGAGATTCAATCTTTCCTTGGTAAAGTTAATTTTGTTAGAAGGTTTATACCTAACTTTGCTGAAGTGGTTAAATATATCACAAAAATGCTAAGGAAAGGAGCAGACTTTAAGTGGACAGCTGAGGCAAGGAAGTCATTTGAAGAAATTAAGAAATCACTTACTCAAGCACCAGTCCTTATTAGCCTTGATTTCACCAAAGAATTTCTAATATTCACATTTGCTTCTGAGGATACAATTGCTAGAGTTTTATTGCAGAAAGTAAGTCAAGGTATTGAACAGCCTATTTCATTCTTTAGTAAGACATTGGCTAATGCTGAATTGAAGTATAACATTTTAGAAAAGCAGGCATATGCATTGGTAAAGGCAATCAAGGATTTTAGAATTTATGTGTTACATTCTCATATTGTTGCATATGTGCCAAGTGCTGTTATTAAAGACATCCTTACACAAGCAGACCCGGATGGAAAAAGAGGAAAATGGATAGCCAAATTGTTAGAATATGATATTGAAATTAGGCCAACTAAGTTGGTGAAGGGTCAAGGGTTGGCAGAGTTGTTAACTCACTCAAATCTGGACAGCAGTGACATCAATTTCAATGCAGAAATATCAGAAATTTTTGAAGAAGAAGAAGAGTTGGTTCAGATCAATGAAAAATTTCTGATATCAGAATGGTATAGGGATGTGTCATTTGTTTTACAACACAACAGAGCTCCTGATAACCTTTCTAAGTCTAAAGCTCGGTTCACCAAGCTGAAATCCCTTAGATACTTTGTATATGAGCAGAATTTATTTTGGAAGGATGTTGGAGGGATTCTATTAAATTGTCTGATTGAAGAAGAGGCTGATAGGGTGATTGATGAATTTCATAAGGGAGATTGTGGAGGCCACCATTATTGGAAGGCCACTGCAAATAAAATATTGAGAGCTGGGTTTTTTTGGCCCACTATGTTCAAAGACATTTACAAGAAGATAGCAGCCTGCCATGAATGTCAGATGTTTGAGGGCAAAAGGAAGCTTATGCCTATGCCATTGATTCCTATCTATGTAGAAGCACCTTTTCAACAGTGGGGGCTAGATTTTATAGGTGAGATACATCCCTCTTCATCAGGACAACACCGGTGGATACTCACAGCCACTGATTATTTTACAAAGTGGATAGAGGCAGTACCAACTAGACAAGCAAATGATGCAGTAATTATTTCCTTTTTAGAAAACAACATCTTGTCAAGGTTTGGATGTCCACTCAAGCTTATCACAGACAATACTCAGGCTTTTAAGTCTAAAAGAATGATAAATTTTTGTCATCAATAACATATTTCCCTTGGTCACTCCACAGCTTATTATCCACAGGGTAATGGTCTAGCTGAAAGTTCAAACAAAAGTCTTGTGAGGATTATCAAAAAACTGCTACAAGAAAACAAAAAGACTTGGCACTTAAAGCTGAAGTATGCCTTATGGGCTGATCGCATCTGCACTAAAAGATCTATTGGAACCTCACCTTATGAGCTTGTGTATGGAGCAAAGGCTATTTTCCCAACATCTCTTGGGGTACCAGTTATGAAGCTAATTCAAGGACTAGAAGAGGAACCAAATGCCATACAACGGAGGATTAATCAATTGATAGCTTTGCAAGAGAAAAGGAATAAAGTGTTTGAAGACCATCAACAAAATCAGAATGGGGTCAAGAGGGTTTTTGACAAGAAGATTAAAGATGTCACATTTCAGATTAATGACAAAGTCTTGAAGTGGGAGGTTAGAATTGAAGAAAAAGGTAAACATGGCAAATTTGAGAATTTATGGAAGGGGCCATATTTGATTTCTACTTTCCATGGGAATAATACTTATATTCTGCAAGAAGTTGATGGATCGCCATATGTTGGAGGACCTGTTAATGGCAGGTTCTTAAAACATTATAATCAGTGAAAATCTGCCCAGTATCTCATGATCATTGTAAATAACCGTTTTTTGAATGTTTCCTGTTGAAAATAAGTGACAAGCTGAACAAGAAAACTTTAGCCCGAGGAGAAGGCCCACAAAGTTTGAAAAGGATGCTTGTCAGCAGTGTGTGTTTAATAAAATGGATAAGACACTGGTTCTACGAGTTCTTAGTGTACTGCAGGAGCACACTATCCCAAGTGGAGCCACTGTTATCACTTAGAATTTCAGTCAATGTACTACAGTCCATGTACATAATGTTGTCCCAAACTAAAATTTTTCATTGTCATGTGTGATGAATGGTTATAGTCTTGTGTGTATTACTTAGGGATCATGTTTTAAAAAGGTGTTGATCTGAATCATTGCAAAAAACCGTTAGTCAATCTCCATCATAATTCTTTAAAGCATGTCATGTCTTGTTTGCGTCATTGGTCCTTTGCGCAGTTTCGCAGCGCAGTTTGATTGGCCAATTTGGCAGCGTAATGATGTTTCCGCCTTTTCGTAGCGTGTGATTTATCAGCCATTTCGCATCGAATTTTGTCCATTTATAGCTGTTTGCGCTACGAAATCGGGGATTCGTGGTTTATGCAGCGCATTTTCTTGAAATGTCAAGTCTGGGGGGATGAGTCATCAGGTCCGTTCATAGGTTGTCAGTTGATGTCCTCTCCAAGTCATTTTTGGTCATCATTACGCTATGAGGTTCAAAACCACGCACATAAATATCATTCAAAGTGATTTATGATGTATGGTTGTATTATGATAGTTGTTATTAGTGCGGGAACTGTTTTGTTTGTATGACAAAATTATTGAAGCGAAAGGGAGCCCGAGTTCTCATTTAAAAGGACCTGTTTGCAAGCGAGCCTGTATCCCAAAGTTTGAAGTTCTCTTCTGAGTTGAAGCTGTTGTTAGTTTTCTGTTCGAAAGTTTGCAAAGTGAAATGGAGAAAAGGGAACATCGATCCGGTAGGTGCCAAATAACAGAACCTGTGGGGCTTGATATTACTTTAAAGGATGAAGGTGTAGCGAGAGCTTTTAAAAATGCTGGTTGCTGGAGGTTTTGTGAGAAGTTGCAAGGTGGGCACGCAGAGGTAACAAAAGCTTTTGCATTGAATTTTACTGGTTTAAACTCTAAGGTGTCAATGCTAGAATTCCCTGTATCCCCAGAAGCTATTTCTAACGTGACTGAGATCCCTAGAGGTGGAAATGAATGGTTCAAAAACTTTAAATTCGACATGAGCCCGTGTAAGGAATTTTTGAAGGAACCTTATGTAAATGAGGATCTCACGAAAGCTGTGCCAAGGAGTTACGTGAAAGAACATTTTGCTCTGCTCCTCACATGCATCCAAAAGTATTTAACATGCGAAGGGAGGTATAATAAAGTGTACTCATATCATTTTAAGCTTTTGTTACATTTCACAGGCAAAGCATCAATTGATATCCCTTTCTACTTATTCAGAAGCCTGAGTAAAATGTGTGATAAAATTCAGTTGAAAAAAGATGACTGTGAGACATCACTGTTCCATCATGGTTTGGTGAAGTTGTTAGTATTAGATGGTTTGCAGAAGATTGGAAGAGATTGGGACTCCTTTATTTTTATGGCGGGCTTTCAGAGCAAGACGGGCCTAACTCCATTGCCTGTTAAGGAAAGGGAGAAAACGGTTGAAGAACCTACTCTTGCTGAGATTAGGAAGGAGGTGAAAGATCTAAAGAAGTCCAAAACCAAGTTGAAGAAACCAGTCAAGCCTGTGGTGATCAAGGAGACACCTAAATCATCATCAAAAGAGAAGGTCAAACAGAAGAAGGATGCACCTGCACCAAGTGAAGTTGAAAAAGGATCAAGAGTAAAAACCAGAGGTCAGTTGAGTAAGGAAAAGGGTAAGTCAATTGTTGTTGAAGAGAGTCCTGTGTCAAAAGCTAGTTTAACTGATTTACTTGAAGCAATTGAACTTGAACAAGATCAGTCAGTGCAGATTGAGCCAATGGAACTTGAACAAGATCAGCCAATGCAACCAATGCACATTGACTTAACCCAATCTTCACCAGAGAGCATGAAGAAATCAAAGGCTTCAAAGAGGTTACGGTTTGAGGAGCCAAGTGAAGAATATGTGTTTAAACCAAGGAGGCCAATTACAAGAAGACAAATGAAAGAGGCCGAGAAAGTGCATAAAGAGGAGGCAGCTGTAAAAATGCCTAGTACAGAGTTTATTGAAATTTTGACTAAAACAGTGCATGCAGCCAAAAGTAAAGACAAAAGTAAAAAGGTTGTTATTAGTCAAGGAGGGAATGTAATTGCTATCAAGAACCAGGCAGGAAAGATCAAAGAAGAGGTAGCTCAGACAAAGAGTCTTTCTAAAGAAAGAGCAATGAGATATGCTAGTTATAGGAGGGTTGTATTAAAGGGCAGCACAAGTCTACTCAAGCAAGCTGACTCAAGGTCTGATGTATTCTCATGGATAATACCAGCACTTAAACAAGCAAAACATGTGAGAAAGCTGAACATGTGTCTGAGATAAGAAAATAAGGCTTTGAAGGAGGAGGTTAGCAGTTTGAAGAAGAAGCTAGGTAAACTAGCTCACTGACTTAAGAAGAAAGGTACTTTTCAAAGTTTTGATAAATTTTGGTTCAACTTCTATCATTTTGAAGTTATTTAGGTCCCTATGCACCTGTACAAATATCTGAAGAAGTCATGAGTTTAAGCTGAAAGCGCTGCAAGATGAATATGTTTTGTTTTGGCAAGAAACAGTAGTTTCGTAGCGCGCTACGAAACTACTGTAGAACGCTGTTTTATAAGGAAATAATGAAATTTGATGATGAGGTCAGCAAATTTTGAAAGGAATGTCTCGAGGACAGGAGGGAGATTATACATGAATATCATAGCAGCTTAAATGGTGACAGGTGTGAGTTTTGAAGAAAAAGTGAAATGTTTTGTTTTTTGCTAAAGTTCTCTTAAAGTCACTTTATGACCGAAATACTAGGGTTCTGGTAGGGTTACCGAGATTTTTGGCTAGCACACCTGTTCACTCCACAAGGCATCCAGATCATGAGGCATATGGTGTTATGCGTGGTTATTGAAGGATTAAAGAACTTGGAGTGTGGTCTTTAAATGGTAAAGAAGAATGGAAGACAGGGACCGTGAAAATAGGGTGTTCAGGTTTACTAATTTATGAGCCATCTATACAGCTAGCACCCGAGGGTCAGCTCGTTCAGTGAATGTTCCTCAACATATCTTAGCCACAACAGAAATTGTACAGCTGTCAAGGATCCAAGGAGAATCATGCATACGAGGAGATGGAGTTGGACTTGCAATGTAATTGGGATTCTATGTATTTACAGCCCAACACTTCATGTATTTAATAAGTTGGTTTAGAAATAGATAAGGTTAATTAATGGTAGATCATCGAGTTCTCCCTTCATGCTTGTTGAGGAGACTCAAGATAGTTGTAGTTTTGGTTTTCCTATATATAGTGAAAACTCTGATGTAAGTAGGGTTGGAAATTTATAAAAAAACAGAGTTTTTATCAGCTTGTGTAAGAAGACTTTTGACAGTAATACAAGAATTACTTTTTTCTTCCCAAGATTCATTATATGTTTAAGGCTCAGAACATGTGTGGTTTTTTCATTATCTTTTATGTATTTTACAGCTCACTAAATATACAATCACTCTGAATTCACCTAGTGCTCAGACTTCCTGTGTTTATTTATGAGTTGAGTTCTTTTTGAGAGATGTTTTGAGTGTTAAACGTTATATGCCTTGGCTTCTATGATTGAGTGATCAATAGTTTACTGCAGAAGTATTTGACCCCATGAGCCCAATGGAAGAAGTGTTGTTTTGTTTTTCCAACCAGCTTTATTTTCATGAAATGTGTGAAGAGTTAGCCATCTGTTTTTGTAATTGATTCTTATCAAAAGTCTGTGAGAGAGCCCTCTCTGACTAAGGAGGCTAATCCTTAGTCTAAAGTCTGGTTGAAATAGTTACATGAGATCTTGCTAGGTAGCAGCCCTTAGTACTGATTTTGTGATAACATAAACCTAGGAAACCCTAATTTAACTAGTCTGACCTCTACAATGCATGGAATGTAAATGCAACTTCTACCAATGCTGTCACTACCTCTGATAAATGGAAATGCATCATTCTAAACTACTTGCATCATGAAAGTTATGTTTTTGTATTTTCTCTTAAGTATGTGTGGGATGATGGTGATCTTGAGCTAACTAGGGTTTGGTTGTGCAGATGGGATGGAGAAGGAAGGAAAGCGTGGGATAGGTTGGGGAGGCTAGGAGAGGTCCCTAGGGATCCTTAGCACCCATCCACAGAGGTTCCTCGCATTCAGATGCTCAGCAACCGAGAGAGTGGCCTCCTACAGGATGGCTGTGGAGAATCCTACAGGATACTCTGTTTTCTACATGATGTCTAGAAATGGCTAGAGGATGACCTACCGTGAGTGTTTGGAGTGATGGAGGGATGATGAAATGGTAGAGGGAGATGTGTAAGGTAGGGATGAGGCTGGTGATGGCTGTGGAAGTGAAAGATTAGGATGGGAAGTGAGTGTAGGGAGGAGGATGGAAGGTGAAGGGCTATGTCAACGAAAGGCTAGAGAATGGAGACACGTGAGGAATGAAAGACTTGGTGAGGTAACAGAGCGGAGCAGGGGTCAAAGAGATGTCTGCATGCGTGATCAAGATGGAGGACAAAGTGATGGAACGAGATAGAGGAAGCAGTGTAAGTGAAACAAATGATTTATGACTGTTACTTAACCAAAAATGCATCAACCTAACTACTTGTGCTTGTAAATTCAATGAGCAGCAATCGAAATGTGAAAGAGAACGTGCATGAAGCTGTGGTAAGGAAGGGTGGTGCCTGTGTGAATCATGTAAAAGCATCTAACTTAACGTGTCTGTGTTGGCAGCAATCATGGAACCAAGAAATGCGTATTTTTGGTGGTTAATCATGGACTTCACTCCAATCCCAGATGAGACGGCAGTGAGCCTTAACAACCTTTTTGTTGGAGCTCCAATTGATTATATTTATCCTCTGCTACACTAAACAAATGGAAACAAATTCACTAGAAGCAAACTCCTATCTACTTCATGAAAAATACCAACTCATCAACCTGTAATTCGAATTGCATGTGTAAATGGAAAGCTCACAGTGCTGAAAGGAAATGGAAACAACACTACAGCAGAGGGGATCTATGGCTTTCAGGTTGGGCCCTAACCTGAGAGCTATAGTCTCCTTAAGAAAAACTCAGAACTAGATCACAAACTGCCTTCTTTATTCATAACTGATATTATGCCAAATTGGCTTACAAAAAGGAACGAAAACTGAACTGTGCTCCAAAATTACAATAGCAATACGAGAGTTTCAACAACCTATCTAAGGCTAAAGCCTTCATACTTATACAAAAATGATGATCCAACAAGTGGCCTACATTTTAGGAGCTCGGCTGTCTAACTAGAGTCTAACTGCTGATCCTGTAGGATGGTCATAATTGCTGTTTCTGTAGAGCAGTTTATAACTGTTGTTCCTGTAGAACAGCTGGCCGTTTTTTAAGCTCGGAGGGGAGATGGATTAGAGCTCGGAGTTCTTGATGGGAATCACGAGGGATGTCCCTAGAACCGTGGACATCCTCTCCCAAAACCCGCAGTGCCACCTCGTTGTCTCCTTAACTCCTTTTTCGTTGCCTTTTGCTCCCTTTTTAATGCCAAAACCTGTAATCAAAATGCATCAGTCACGTAGAGAGAGTCCCTACCCTTCTTCCTACAAACAACATGAATAAACTAAGAAATGCATGCATAAGCAATAAAAATGAATGGTTTGAGCAAGAAGAATAGACCAAAATGAGCCCAAATTGTACCAAAATTGGGGCTCATCATCACCCCCCAGCTGAACCATTTTCTCATCCTTGAGCAACCTTGCTTCTGCTTCTCGTCCTTGGCTGAGGACTCGGAATCGGAACAGGCTCTTTCTTTTCTGCTTTTGATGGCCCTGCCTTCTCTGCCCCTGGTGGTGATGAAGGTGACGCTTCCTTCCCCTTTTCCATTTCCTTGAGTCGGGCTTCGGAAGGTGACTGGCCTATCTTTCGAGTCCAGGAGGTTATTTTTGGGCTCCCCTTTTCTGGGGTGGTTGATGTTTTAAAGGGGGTCCTTGGACTGGGTGAAGTGGGTACATCCCCTGAAGTGGTTTGGCTGCTGGGTGGAGGCTGTGGCTTGCCCGTGGTCATCCTTTTGCTCCTCCTGACTTCAGGTGGTAGAGGGGTCTCCCTCTCCCTTTTCTCTTTCGGTTTTGGAGGTGTGCTGAGGGTAGCCAGTGCCACTGCTGCCTCCTTCTCAAGAATGCCAGCCTTCTCTCCCTTGCGATTTGCTCTCTCGGAGCTCCTTGTAGAAGGCCTCTCCTTTTTAGATTTCGGGCTTCTTGTGGAAGACCCTACTTTGCCCGCTTCTGGGCTTCCTGTAGAAGACTCTTTCTTTGTCCTCGGACTCTCTATAGGAGGCTGTCTCTCAATGACCTTCGGGCCTCTTGTACAAGCCCCTCTTTCCAATCTTGGGCTTCTTGTGGAAGCCCCTGTCTCTGTCTTCGGGCTTCCTGTAGAAACCCGTGGTTGCACTTTCAGGCTTCTTGTAGAAGCCTCTTTCTCCGTTTTTGGGCCTCCTGTAGAAGCCTGTCCTCCAATGATTCTCGGGCTTCCTGTAGAAGCCTTGGTTGTTGCTCTTGGGCTTCCTGTAGAAGCCTACTCCTCACTGATCTTCGGGCTTCCTGTAGGAGCCTTTGTCTTTGTTTTCGGGCTTCCTGTAGAAGCCTGTTTTTGTGTTCTCGGGCTTCCTGTAGAAGCCTGTGCTTGCGTTCCTGTAGATGCAACTTCCACCACCTTTTCTTTCTTGGCTGCATGGACTTTGCTTTTGGCTTTGCCTTCAGGAGCTGACGAGGTGCTTGGGCCGGCAGGGACCACCTCAGTCTTGACTGCCCTGCTTTTCAACCTCTGTTCCCTTGCTGACAGGATGGGGGTGTCTTCTTTTGCTTTGTCATCCTTTCCCTCCTCCTTCTCTTTTCGTTCTTTCTTTTGTGATGGAGTCGGGGCCTTTTTGCTTTTCCATTTCTTACTCTTGGCTACGGGCTCTTCTTCTTCACCGCTAGAGGACCCCGTCTCTCCAAGCAACATTTTTATGTCCCCTTCTCTTGTTAAGTTCCTAAATGATTCCCATGCGAGGGGGAATTTATATGAGTGGAGAGCGTCCTCCAAAAGCAATTTTATCAGCCCATGATGGGCTATCTGATCAGGGATTCCGTCCTTGAGCTTTGTAGAGCACTCTATCAAGGACTGAAGTAAAAAGTAAGGAATGCTCAACTTCTGTACTGCAGGGAGGTCAATCTGGTGTCGTAGTTCATTGAGCAGCCTGAAGTGATACGCATATATGATGTTGTAACGACCCTCACAGGTGATATATTTCATAATTTGAAAACTGACTTCGTCCCACGGTGGCACCAGGCTTGTCCTTTTCACCCCATTTTTGTCCTCTGTGAATGATTCTTCAGGCGGGAAGAATTCCTTCTTTGCTTGCTGGCTCCACTTCCGCTCTTCTTTATCCCACGGTAGACCCATGGGCAGTTCCGTGACTCGACTTATGTGCTCTGGGGTGAGTTGGAGGCTGAGGCCTCGGAAGCTTACCGTGGCCAGCGTCAGGGATTTAGGCTTCAAGGCCTGCAAGAATTCCTCGGATACTTCATCATCGTAGCCTCGTAGCTTATCACAAAAAGGCATCCATTGTGCCTTAGTGAAGAGCTCAACCACTGCTGGGTTTCTCCTTAATTTGGCGGGATCTGTGGGTTCTCGCCTGATAAACCCACCAGGCATTACGAACACAGTGGTTTTGACAAAAGGCGGTAGATACAAAGGAAATTCGGTCTTATAGACAGAGCATGCAATGAATTCACAAAACCACAGTCTAATTATACTGCTATCCTGTAGAAGCGATAGTATAGGCACGGTAATCCAATATCTTTTACGACCAGACTGTGAATAATGACCTTGCCACCTTCGAAAACCAATTGCGGAAGGAGTTTCAGGGTTACCTCTTTTCCGCCACCTTTTTTTACGTGAAGACTTCACCTTCCTGTAGATACTGCTTTCCTGTAGAAACTATTCCTGTAGGAGCAGTGCGCAGACTTCGGAGGGAGCTATAGTTGGACAGCGGTCGAGAGGCGCCTTACCAGCGTTCAGGTAGCCGAGAGCTTGGCGTATCAACATGCAGAGGTAATCAGAGGAGCTACTCGAGTCTTGAAGTGAGGTTGATGGATATACACGCTTAATCGAGCCGATTAGATTTTGAATCGGCGCAGCTCGTGGTGCGGGGGGTGAGTTGTCCCCGCCGGACCGTTGGGTGACGTCACCCATCATCCGCCTGCACATTCGTTTGCTGCCGCATTCATTCCCATAGATCTGCCGCCGCCCTTTTCGGTTAAACTTGCTTCATGGTTGACGGGACTGATCTTCACGTGCGTGCTGCGTGTGTCCTTTGTTGTGGCTGCCACCTCATCATCCTACTATCCCTTCACTAGCCGATGTGGCCAGTCAACTGGCCTTAGGGCTGCTCAACCATTCACCTTTATGCCATGCAAAACAAATCAAAGCCATATCCATGCGATTTGATGGAGAGAAGGATTAGAACACTTACTTGCGCGCGTCTGCATATGATTTTCAGGTTTTTGGACGACGGATCTACCTGCTGCGTGTAGCTTACACAGTCCGGAGGCTCGTGGTCACGGGATGTTGGCGCTGTGGTGGACGTTCTGGTCGCATGCGCCCGCGTTTTGCTTGCAGTTGGCTAGGCGATGAATGGCATCTACTCCTGCAGGTTTGACTGCTACAGGATTCCCGCGGGAGCCTTGCAACAGTCTCACCTCCTGGGGTGCATGCTGCATGCTGGCGGTTCTGGCTTCTCGATCACGACCCCAGCGCTTCTGATGCACAACGTGGATGTGGTATGGCTCTCGGTGCTTGGTTTTTCTCTTTGACAGACGTTTTTTTCACGAGAACTCATTGCTTTGTTGTGCTGCTACAGGGATCTTGTTTGCATGGTGACGAGGAAGGTCGAGCAAGATACTAGCAATGTTCGGGGGTGCCATCAGTGGCATGCATGCATTCAATTCATTCCTCAGTCGCTAGATCTTTATTTAAAACACATTTCGGCCGCCGCAACCTTCTACAGGAAGTTTCCTGTAGAACACAGAGCTTCCTGTAAAAACTTTGCACTTTCCTGTAGAAGATCTGCGTCTTCCTGTAGGAAGACTGTCTGTTCCTGTAGAAAACTGTATCTTCCTGTAGAAGATCCAAATCATGATGAAAATTGCACATACCTTGGAAAAAATTGTTATTCTTTGGAGGAGGTGTTGATGACATCCTTTGATAGCATGATGAAGGCCCCTGGCTTGGAGTGGAGAGGCTTCTTCTCCTCCATAGAACATCTGCATGCAAAACTTTTATTGTGCTTATTTTTTTTTTTCTTCTTTTTTTTTTTTTGAAAAGATAGCAGGGGCGCCCCAAAGAGGTTTTCACCCTTGCTACCTGCCCTGAGCGCCTCAAGGAGGTTTTCACTCAAGGATCTTTTTTCTTAAACTTTTTTTTTTTTTTTTTGAAAGACAATAGGAGCGCCTCAATGAGGTTTTCACCCCTACTGCCTGCCTTGGGCGCCTCAGAGAGGTTTTCACCCAAGGATCTTTATTAATTTTTTCCTCTTTTTTCTTTTTTTTTTTCTCTTTTTTTTTTTCTTTTTTTTTTTTTTCTTTTTTTTTTTTTTCTTTTTTTTTCTTCCTTCAGGGCATGCCCAGAATGGAGGCAGAACCCTTCTCTATGACCAAAACAGATTTCTTCATAGTGCTGATAAACTCTTGTCTTGAGGGAGGCTTCCTGTAGATCTTCAATCGGTGCCCATTGACAAGCATGGGAATGGCTTCCTCATCAATCGTTCGAATGAGGACAGATCCATTGTCATGGCACTGCTCCACTACATATGGCCCTAGCCATCTGGTTCTCAACTTCCCCTTGAAATCTTTGAATCTAGAGTCATACAACAAAGCCCAATCTCCCGGCTGAAATTGCTTGTCATGGAGATGTTGGTCATGCCACACCTTCCTCTGAAGTTGAACTACTTCTGAGTGAAGGAGGGCCTGCATGCGGTGCTCATCCAGTCCATTCAGCTGCAACAACCTTTCTTGCTGTGCATGGCTGAGATCTAAGTCTAGCTGAGCCGCCATCCTCAAAGTGTTATACTCAAACTCAATGGACAACAAAGCTTTCTTCCCATAGACCAGCTCATAAGGTGTGAAGCCGGTGGTGGTCTTCCAAGTGGTGTTGTAAGCCCAGGTGGCTTCAACCAGGCGATCTGCCCAGTCCTTTCTGTTGCTGCTCACCACTTTGGTCAAGATCCCCTCTAATTCTCTATTGGTGACCTCCACCTGCCCATTTGCTTGAGGATGATAGGGAGTGGAGGTTCTATGCTTGATCTTGTGATGAGCTAGGAGATCTTCAACCAAGTGGGAGGTGAACTGGCTCCCTTGATCGGTGACCAGCTCTCTTGGATAGCCAAACTTATAGAAGATGTTCTCTCTCAAGAACTCGGCCACTTTTTCTTCTGTTGCTGCTTTGATGGCTTTGGTCTCTGCCCACTTCGTCAGGTAGTCAGTGCACACAATGATGTAGGATCTTTGCCTCGAAGAGGGATTGATTGGACCCACAAAGTCCATGCCCCACTTCTCAAATGGCTCAAGAGTCACTTGAGGTTGGAGAGGCATCTCATCCCTTTGGGTCGGTTTTCCCATTCTTTGGCATTGGTCGCACTGGCTGACATATCTTCTGACATCTTGATGCAGTGTGGGCCAATAGTAGCCTGCCTGCAGAATCTTGAAGGCAGTTCTCTTTGCTGCAAAGTGTCCTCCACAAGGCCCATCATGACAGGTGAGGAGGATGTCAAAGACTTCCTCTTCCCTTACACAACGCCTTAAGATCTGATCGGGGCCAAGCTTGAATAGGTTGCCCCCAATCCATGTAAATGAGGCACTCTTTCTGATGATTTTGCTCTTCTCTTTTGAAGAGAGGTGCAGAGGGAACTGAGCCGAAACAAGGTAGTTGGCGATATCAGCAAACCATGGAGAGAGTACTGATATAGCAAACAGATGCTCATCAGGCATCTGATCATCCACCATCCCATCTTCATCTGCAGACAAATCCAATCTAGACAAGAAGTCAGCAACAACATTTTCTCTCCCTGGTTTATCAACAATGGTTAGATCAAATTGCTGCAATAAAAGTAACCATCTAATAATACGAGCATTCACATCTGGTTTATTCATCAAGTATCTAATAGCAGCATGGTCAGTATGTACAAAAGTCTGGTAACTGGTAATGTAATGACGAAACTTGTTCAGTGCATGGACCACAGCTAAGAATTCCTTCTCGGTTACAGTGTAGTTCAGCTCGGCTTTGGACAAGTTTTTGCTAACGAAGTAAATGGCATATGGAAGTTTTTCCTCAACTTGTCCTAAGGCTGCACCTATGGCTTTGTTTGAGGCATCAGTGTGAATGTGGAAAGGTAGGGCCCAGTTTGGACCTCTCAAGATTGGTGCAGACACCAACTTGTCCTTTATCTCATTCAAACTCTTCTGACAATCGTCAGTCCACTTAAACTCCACATCTTTTGCCAACAGACCAAACAATGGTGAGGCTAACTTGCTGAAGTCCTTAATGAATCTCCGGTAGTATCCTGCTAATCCCAAGAAACTCCGGACATCCCTTACCTTTTGAGGAGGTGGAACCCTTCTGATGAGAGCAATTTTGTTGGGATCCACCTGCAATCCTTGGGAAGAAATAGTATGGCCTAGCACGGTCCCCTCAGTCATTAGGAATTCACATTTTTCAAGACTAAGGGACAAGTTCATCTCAATGCACTTGGTGAGGACCTTTCCCAAGTTGGACAATGCTTCCTGGAAGTTGGCCCCATAAGGGGTAAAGTCATCCATGTATATTTCCACTGCATCATGGACCAACTCCGAGAAGATGCTTAAGACAGCTCTCTGAAAAGTAGCAGGAGCATTGCATAGCCCAAAGGGAAGGACTCTGTAGGCAAAGGTACCCCAAGGACAGGTGAAGGTGGTCTTATCTTGGTCTTCCGGGCTGATTTGGATTTGATTGTACCCGCTAAACCCATCCAGGAAAGAGAAGAACTTCTTTCCTGCCAGTCCATCCAACACTTGATCTATGAAGGGTAGGGGGAAATGGTCTTTCTTGGTAGCTTTGTTCAGCTCACGGTAATCTACACAGATCCTCCACTTCCCATTCTTCTTGGGAACCAACACTAGAGGGGACACCCATTCACTATCTGAGATGGGGTAGATGAATCCGGTATCCAACAGTTTTTGCAACTCTTCCTTGACAATGTCCTTGAGGGCTGGATTCATCCTCCTCTGGGGTTGCCTAACTGGTTTACAATCCTCTTTGATGTATATATGATGGGTACAGACCGAGGGATGGACTCCTTTCATCTCCTTATAGCTCCAAGCAAAGGCATCTAAGTGGCTGGCCAATAGGCTACACAACTCCTTCTCCTGGGAAGGAGATAGGGAGGAGCTGATCTTTAATGCTCTCTCAGGGCCAAACTCCACACTCTTGATTCTGGGAGTGACAAGGTCGGTTGTACAGAGGTCCACTGAGGTGCTAGCTTGGGCATCCTCCACCAACTTCTCTAAAGATAGTGCACTGGAAGGTGGATTCTGGATCAGGGTCTCAATCAGATCATCCTCGGTAGGAGGGTCTCTTCTATTGGCTTCTATGGTACACAGAGGTGTTGAATACACCTCGTCTTCTTCTCCTTCTTCCAACCAGAGTGGTAAATCATGCTCTAAAGAAGGTTGGGCAGGAGGGTATAGGACAAGTTGCTTGGACATGGGACCATTCTTGATGGTCATGTTTCTTGCCCGACAACTTATGTAAGCATCTGCAGTAGCTAACCAAGGCCTTCCCAAGAAGAGAGGATATCCAGTAAGCTTGGCCTTTGGTTGCAGAACCAGGAAGTCTGCAGGGTATTCCCAAGAATCAATAGAGACCAAGACATCCTCCACAATCCCTTCGGGAGTCACGGTGGAGCGATCTGCTAATTGCAGTACTGTCGAGGTCTTCCTCAAGGAACCCTGAAGATTGAGTTTAAGCATGGTATCTCTGGTCATCACATTGATGGCTGCCCCCAGATCAATCAAGGTGTGGGGGATAATGGTGCCATTGATGTGAACATCTACTACAGGGCTTCCAGGATCTAGGTACTTTGGGCAGATGACTTGTCCTAGCATAAGGTCGGACAGTTGTCCTATGACATTGATATTTGAGGCATCTTTCTTCCGTCTGCCTGGGTGCTTGAAACACTTCTCCTTAACCAGCTTGTTATATATAGGCACATCCTTGATGGCTTGGAGAAGTGGGATTTTTACACACAACTGCTTGAGCTCACCCAAAAGCTCATCTTCTTCCGGGTTAGGTTGTGTGGTGGCTGTTAGTCTCTCAGGAAAGGGTGGAATAGGCTTTGGTTCACTCTCCTGATGGTTTTCCTCATCCTCTAGGGGAGGAGGTTGGCGATCTGGAAGAGTCTTTCCAGATCTAAGATTGATCTCCTGGATCTCCACAGCATAGGTATGGCATGAGGTCTCCCCAGTATATACCTGCTGAGCCTGTCTATTGTTGGGGTTCGGGTTCGGTTGAGCAGGCATCTAAGGTTGCCTAGGAGGAGCAGGAGGCAAAGGCTGAGGTTGAACTGGTGGTGGAGGCAAAATGGCAGGAGGGGTGTTGTATTGGGGCCTCCACCCCGACTGAGGAGCACTCCATGGAGGCTGCAACTGGGTATGTGAGGGATATGGATGAGAGGGAGGTTGAGTAGGATACTGAGGTGGATAAGACCATGGAGGAGGCATGGACCAAGAAGGATGAGCAGGGGAACCCCAGGAAGGCATAGGAGTCGATTGGTTGGGGTTGTAATAAGCTTGAGATGCCCCTTGCATCCCCTGCTGATAAGGTCTAGATCCTTGAGGCCTCCTTTGATTGATGAAGTAGAGAGGTTCAGTGGGGGCTTCAGTCCCTTGGTACATGGCTTTAAACCCAAGTAAGGTGGGACACTGATTGGTAGGATGGTCCTCCTCACAAACAAAACACACTTCAACCGAATGCAATGGGCATTCGTTCTTAGGGTGTCTTCTGGTGCACCTAGGACAGAAGATAGCCAAGGCTCTCTCAGCTTCTTCTTTCTTCTGCTGGATCCTGAATGTGTCCAACTGCATGGCAATGGTTTGTCTCACCTCACTCTTAAGATCTTCTAAGTGGTTTGTAAACTCATGTTTGGAGAAGGGGACACCATTGGAGAGGAGATTTCCTCTACCTCTTTTCCTAGCTGCCCTGGAATGGTTTCGGAACACAGTCTTGATGTCCTCATAAGGCAGTTGGTAAATGCCCCCCCCAGCTAACATGTGAAGGGTGTCTAAGAGATCTTCAGGGACTCCCCAGAGTAGAACCAACTTGAGGGATTCAGGGTCAAGTGTGCACCTGGCCCGTTTATAGCTAAGTTGGAACCTCTCCTCATAATCCTCTAAAGACTCATCATTCCCCATGGTCATTCGAAAGATCTCTCCCTTAGTTTCCTTGGACCTACAATAATCCATATACTTGGTATTGAAGGCTTGCTGCATCTGAGCCCAAGTAGCTATGCTATTCCCAGGTAATCCCATGAACCAGCGTAGGGCTGCATCCTTAAGGGTGGAAGGGAAAAGCTTCAGCTTTTGCTCATCTTCAGTATAGTCATAAGTTCTACAAAGGACAACAAACTCAAATAAGAAGGTATCAGGATCCTCAGTGGTCAGTCCATGGAAGTGAGGCAAAGCAGAGGAGCTAATGTTTTTCATTCTCATCTCTCCATTGGTCTCTCAGATGGGGAAAGCTCCTTCTATTCTCTCATCTTCTCTCCTATTATCAGCCATGGCTACAGATGGAGTGGTCTCTAACTCTTCTTCTTCTATAGGGTCTTGATGTGTCTTCGGATGCTCACCTATAGGTTCCTCTAGGTCACGGTCACCAAAGAAGAGTGAAGGGTGACTCAGTGATGTGGTGGGGGTGTTTGGTAGGAATTTGCCTGATCTATCACGGTTCCTACGAGGCATGAAATGGAAAGGACTTTTTTTTTTATTTTGTTTTGAGTGCTTTTGCTTTTTCTTTGGTACCTACAAAACTGAAACAAAGTGATCTACAACTAACTATATTGCTCAAATGAAATTGCAAAATTGGAAAGCTAATCTAGGAAAGCAGGAAATATTAATCTAGGAAAGCAGGAAATGCTAATCTAGGAAAGTAAGAAATGCTAAGCTACTTTTGCAAAAAGGGAAATGAAGTAAACTACTGAGCAGAAGTAAGAGTATGGAAGTAGAAGAAAAGCAACAATTACTAATACTCTGACGCTTCCCCGGCAACGGTGCCAAAAAGATGGTGAGCTCTAGTATTGTAGCAATAATGCTACAACTCCTGGGGCTTCCTGTCTCTCATTTTATCAACCCGGTAGTTCGTACAAACTTGGAAGCGACGGTGCTGTATGCACAAGTACTAGCTCTTGTCGCAGCTGTCACTTGGTCAGCTGGCACAAGTCCGCTAGGGCTCAAGCCAACTTCTATGGGCTCTCAGAAGAAGCTTGCTAATTGATGGACGAAAGCTAATCTCAAAGGAAAGCTATTATACTTGACAAGAATGAACTGAAAGCAAATCAAAGCATGTAAACCTAGGAAACCCTAATTTAACTAGTCTGACCTCTACAATGCATGGAATGTAAATGCAACTTCTACCAATGCTGTCACTACCTCTGATAAATGGAAATGCATCATTCTAAACTACTTGCATCATGAAAGTTATGTTTTTGTATTTTCTCTTAAGTATGTGTGGGATGATGGTGATCTTGAGCTAACTAGGGTTTGGTTGTGCAGATGGGATGGAGAAGGAAGGAAAGCGTGGGATAGGTTGGGGAGGCTAGGAGAGGTCCCTAGGGATCCTTAGCACCCATCCACAGAGGTTCCTTGCATTCAGATGCTCAGCAACCGAGAGAGTGGCCTCCTACAGGATGGCTGTGGAGAATCCTACAGGATACTCTGTTTTCTACAGGATGTCTAGAAATGGCTACAGGATGACCTACCGTGAGTGTTTGGAGTGATGGAGGGATGATGAAATGGTAGAGGGAGATGTGTAAGGTAGGGATGAGGCTGGTGATGGCTGTGGAAGTGAAATATTAGGATGGGAAGTGAGTGTAGGGAGGAGGATGGAAGGTGAAGGGCTATGTCAATGAAAGGCTAGAGAATGGAGACACGTGAGGAATGAAAGACTTGGTGAGGTAACAGAGCGGAGCAGGGGTCAAAGAGATGTCTGCATGCGTGATCAAGATGGAGGAAAAAGTGATGGAACGAGATAGAGGAAGCAGTGTAAGTGAAACAAATGATTTATGACTGTTACTTAACCAAAAATGCATCAACCTAACTACTTGTGCTTGTAAATTCAATGAGCAGCAATCGAAATGTGAAAGAGAACGTGCATGAAGCTGTGGTAAGGAAGGGTGGTGCCTGTGTGAATCATGTAAAAGCATCTAACTTAACGTGTCTGTGTTGGCAGCAATAATGGAACCAAGAAATGCGTATTTTTGGTGGTTAATCATGGACTTCACTCCAATCCTAGATGAGATGGCAGTGAGCCTTAACAACCTTTTTGTTGGAGCTCCAATCGATTATATTTATCCTCTGCTACACTAAACAAATGGAAACAAATTCACTAGAAGCAAACTCCTATCTACTTCATGAAAAATACCAACTCATCAACCTGTAATTCGAATTGCATGTGTAAATGGAAAGCTCACAGTGCTGAAAGGAAATGGAAACAACACTACAGCAGAGGGGATCTATGGCTCTCAGGTTGGGCCCTAACCTGAGAGCTATAGTCTCCTTAAGAAAAACTCAGAACTAGATCACAAACTGCCTTCTTTATTCATAACTGATATTATGCCAAATTGGCTTACAAAAAGGAACGAAAACTGAACTGTGCTCCAAAATTACAATAGCAATACGAGAGTTTCAACAACCTATCTAAGGCTAAAGCCTTCATACTTATACAAAAACGATGATCCAACAAGTGGCCTACATTTTAGGAGCTCGGTTGTCTAACTAGAGTCTAACTGCTGATCCTGTAGGATGGTCATAATTGCTGTTCCTGTAGAGCAGTTTATAACTGTTGTTCCTGTAGAACAGCTGGCCGTTTTTTAAGCTCGGAGGGGAGATGGATTAGAGCTCGGAGTTCTTGATGGGAATCACGAGGGATGTCCCTAGAACCGTGGACATCCTCTCCCAAAACCCGCAGTGCCACCTCGTTGTCTCCTTAACTCCTTTTTCATTGTCTTTTGCTCCCTTTTTAATGCCAAAACCTGTAATCAAAATGCATCAGTCACGTAGAGAGAGTGCCTACCCTTCTTCCTACAAACAACATGAATAAACTAAGAAATGCATGCATAAGCAATAAAAATGAATGGTTTGAGCAAGAAGAATAGGCCAAAATGAGCCCAAATTGTACCAAAATTGGGGCTCATCACTTCCCTCATTGAGTCAACCATTTCCCAAGTGGCTTCCTTGGGTCCAAAGTGCTTCCACTGCACTTTGACTTGCTCTATTTCTTGATTTTGGAGCATGGTGCTCCTTCGATCTAAGATGCATAGTGGCTCTGGATGGAATTCCTGTTGTGGGGGAAAGTATCCAACTCGGAATGACCCTAACCCACTCTAAGGGTGATAGTTCCTTAGAAACAGCTGAAAGCAAAGCTATCTAAAGTTACTTCTTTATGACATGCAAGAGATAAAAGGAAGAGATCCACTTACCGATGTCTTGCGCAAATGGTCGATCCAATCTCCTCTATTTGCCGCTTGCTCCCAGCTCCAAGTCTTTTCACGGGCCCAGCTACACGAGATCCTGCAAAGAAGACAAAGAAAGGAAACTACAAGAAGCATGCATTCATAACTGATTCAAGGATTAGCATAAATCAAATACGCAAGTAAGACAATACACCATTGAAACACATGCGAATAGAAGAACCTCAAATGCTTTATTAATATATGGAAGTAAGGTTCAGGCGGTGATACAACCATGAAAGGTCCAATCCAGCATCACCTTCCCGACGGAGAGAAATTTCTTCTTCACTTCCCTCAAGCAATCACCCAATGCTCACAACTGTAAACCAACAGCAATTATTCGCACTAAATTCCGCCCTCCAGATCCCATGGGATGAGATCCTTATATAGAGTTTTGGAGTGAAGATAAGTCAGCTTGATGTGTGACTTGTTGTCCTCTTCAACTCCAGTTGTTCTTCAGTCCTTGAGTCCACTCGGAGTTTCTACCTTCCACTTGGAGTTTTAGAACCTCTTTACTCATCTTTAGGCGAATCTTCTGATCCAAGTGTCATTTTGGAAGCTTCCTGGGCACTGGCACATTGGGAAAAGATTCCTCCACATGTCAAAGTACGCCCAGCGCAGGTAGCCTTTGTTGCACTTGCTATGCAGCGCAGGTACACCATAGAGCTTTTGACATTCAGCGCAGATGTTTAGTGGAGCAGCTGCTTTGATCCAAAATTGACCTGTTTTTGAGTGTTTTTCAGTGGAGAACTGATTTGCAGTGCTGTGGTTTGCTGACCTTGTTCCTCTAAGGGTAAGAACAACATGTTTAGGGACTTTGGATCCCTTAGATTATTGACATTTCATGCTCTATGCTGTAAGGCACAAAAATGTCTATAACAGTTGCCCCCTAAAGTATGAGGTCGTTTATTTGGTGAAATGCTTTATTAGGAGGATCCGAAGTTCATTCAATCGTCGGGAGGTGACATGTAACAAAATACAATACAATACATTATCTTTTCATGATCTAGATGATGCGGGCATTTCCCATGCTCAGCTTTATAAATACATTTGCTGTACATAAACAGACGATCGTCTGATAATCGAATGATAATTCTCTCCTTTTAATTATCACCCTTTTAGTAGGATGATCATCTGCTACACATGTCTACGTTTTTATCTCCTGAATATATATCGCAGCCCGGATGGATGAAACTAGATCTGGGGTCTTCAAACTTGTCCGATCTTCACTCTAGTACAAGTCGATCCATGTGAGAATTTCTTGAAGTCGAACATGGAAAGACATTGCTTGATTACCAGTCAATAATGTAAACTGTTAACAAGCGCGAGAGGAATCACCGATAATGATGATGATCCTCAAGGTACTGCAGCACAATTCACGTGGCGTGAATATAGGATCTGACGTCGAACACCACGCAAAGTCTCCTGGTCGAAGGTCATTAATGTATACCTATCGCCGGAAGTGAGAAACTTGCCATTGAGGCATGCAAGCTTCAAAGTACTGAGGGGGTGTTCCTAGATCAACTTCTTGGATAATGAGCTGATGTCGACAAGAAGTGATCCGTCAAAGGAGGGCCTTAATGAATCCCACATCAGTGACACGGAACGGAGCTAGTGATGATGGTGAAAACGATCTGTGAAATATGATTCAGGGTGGCGGTCATGGAAGGATGAAAGATGATGTACGGTAGTGGATGGGACCCGGTTGACACTTTCTGAATGACATCTCTTGAACATATAACGACACTGATGTGATGGATCGGTAGCATTACCCCATGTATGGATGGTATGGCGGGACCATGGTGAAGGGACCGGTGAATGATAATAACCCAACCCGATATTTACGGAGGCAAAAGTGTCATGTTCAAGAGCGACTCGCTACCATTAAGCTTTGAGGTTCTCCCAATTTTTCCCCAGTCATTTCTGACCAGTACCTCTTTATTTTTGTCAAGCTTGAGGAGGATAACATATGCTTGTTCTATAACCTGCCCTTCGGGCAAGCCCATCGCTATGTTTTAACGAGCCTAGCGATAGGGAAACTCGTTCTCGTCTAAAGACAAGTTTGTCGCTATCTAATATTTTTAACGAGCCCAGCGACAAAGACAACTCAGTCCTTTTCATTTTTAGAGAGTCTGAAAAGGGTACATAAAGTGGACTCCAGGGGTCCTTTTTCGTCATCTAATCCCTTAAGTCCGAAAAAGTATAAAACAATACAGAAGGGATGAATGTTCGATAGCTTTATCGAGCCGAACTAGACAAGCGCTCGATCTTTTTGTGCAATAATCCCTCAGGTCCAAAAAGATTAAAATCTAGAGGAGGGATAGCTCTTCCGGTCCTTTTAACGAGCTGGAAGGCCAAAACTCGAAAAACTTTTCATTTTTTACGAGTCAGTGAAAAGAGCTCAAAGAAGACTCGTATTTTGAGGAACGAGTGATAAACAGGGATAGCAGCAGATTCCAGGTACAGGTTGGAATTTTCCAATCACGACAGTATTACAAGGATGGCTAGGTGGGATCACTCTTCGCAGCTGTTCCTCAAAATAGGTAAACAATCAAGTGGATGTGAATGATCGGCCAAATGAAAAGTGGAGGTGACGGTGCACAAACACGACCAAGGCTTTTATGGCTGATGAATTTACGGTCTCAAATGGTTATTTACCGGTTCATTTTTTCTGGATGAGCTTGAACTCTGGGGAAAGCTTGCTCACATGCTTATGTTTATTTTTTAACGAGCATGAATTTCCGCATTAAAACTGCTCGGATCTTGCGTTTTTTTTTTAACGAGCATGAACTTTGCCAAAACTGCTCGTTTGATAAAGTCAAATTCATATTTTACCATGACTATTTTTTCTTTTCCAGAGATAGTACTGTTTTCATCAATTTGCTGCAACAAACTTGTTAGAAACGGATAACATGAAGTAAAAATACTAATATTTCACTTTGAACTACGTAAAAAGCAATTTAAAAGATGTTTTTACCTCTCATTTTACCATTTCATGTGCATTTGGTTTGTTGGAGCTTTGGAGGTGCCTCTTCCCCTCGATTTTTCACCAGCTGATTTCGGGAGATTCTGTGGACGATTTTCAGTGCCGTTTCCACCAGGTAGGAGCTAAACCCTAGCTCTATCTTTTCATGGTCTTATTTCTCAGTTTTATGCTTGTTTTCCTACCCCTATGAGCCCCTGGGGTTTCTCTAGGGCGCTCTGCCATCAGCGCAGGTGCCCTATATCGAAACCTGCGTTGGGGGTTCTCATTTTCAAAGGCAGTTTGTCTCCCAACGCAGGTGAGACCCTTCCCCACCTGCGTTGGGCGCAGAAAAATTTTTGGTTGCATATTTTTCATGAGAATTTTGCCATTTTCTTTACTGGGTCAGGGATCTTACTCCTCCTCTTGTTTGTTTTGCAGAGTTTATTGGAGCAGAATGACTCTCACGTGGCGAGAACGAGAGCATGAAGAGGAGGACATGATTGCCCTCCATGATCCTGTTACCGTGAGCGCGTTGCGGAACTGTGGCTTGCTAAAATTCTTCCGTATATCTAGCATGAGGGCACAGATACATTTACTGCAGTACCTGCTTGATGCTTGGGATCCTGTTAACCAAGTGTTCCAGATTAGGGGCAAGTTCATCCCTTTGACCATAGTGGACATTTACTTCTTGACTGGGTTGTCAAGGCGGGGTGCCCCCATTTCCTTGTCCGGTTCGGCCCGAGGGAGCGATTCCGTGAAAGATTATATCCGTCAGTATTGTAGGGAGGGATCCCAGCTGAGCAGAGACGGCAAGGTTTCTATCCGTGATGTCACTGACAGGTCTCTCAGGTCTATTCTGTACACGATTTGTAGGATGGCCGGCAGTGCATCCCCTCATGTTGCCAACAGGTCATATGTGCAGCACGCCCTGGAGTGTCTTCAGCCGAAAGTTTTTAACTGGTGTGATGCAGTACTGGTTCAGATGAAAAACCAGTTGACCAAAGTAAAGGACAGGAAACTGAAGAATTTTGGCTTTGGTTCAGTTTTGACTGCCTTCGCTTTGGAGAAGATACCCCTGATGCAACCTCAGTACATTGTCCTCGACTTGCCATCTCCTACTGAGCCACGCATGCAGAGGTGGGTCGACCACATGGCTAGACATGCAGGTCAAACTCAGGTTACTTTTACTGATGCCTTCTTTAGGTGGTTCGAGCGGCAGGATATGGCTTTTTCCGAGTATCCATATATCGGCATGGATTTCCGAGGTGATCCGGATTTGGTACTACCGGATGGCGAGCAGTGGGGTGATCTTGGTAAATATTTTGACCTTATCACTGTTTACTGTTTTTTATTTATAATGTCCTTATGCTTTACTCTATCAAGACTCTAATCAAACTCATGTGTGCATGCAGATGTGGGCCCCGTCCGTCCAGCAGTTCGTCCGAGAGTTCCGGCCACTGCCCCAGCAGGGGAGGCTTCAGGGAGAGCTATTCTCCGTGACCTTGACATGGCCAAGACTCTCGCAGCTGTGCAGGAACAGGTCGAGGGTCTTACCTTTGGGATTCCGGATGTACGGATTGACGAGTTGCCTCTGCGATTGCAGCGACATACTGCTGGTGTTCCTAGACGATGGTCTCGTCTTCTGCGCATGATCGCACAGGCCGTGGCATGTTATCATGAGCATCACTAGGCTAGGGTGCCCCCCAGCCATTTTTGAGTTTTGGGGTCGTATGACTGATTTTGTCTTGGTTACAGAACATTATATGTAAACCGTAAACAGTTATATATATTTTTGATTTTCGGGGTTTATCCCAGTTTTTATGTGATCCATGTATGAAACATCGACGATGCTTCTCTTTTTATCAAATTTGCAAATGTCTATCTAACACATAGTTTGCTAATGAGTCGGTTAATGTGTTTAAGTTTCTGGAAATGTGTTGATATTGGATAAAATCAAACTGTCTTTCCAAGATTTTAACTCTTAGGAACTTGCGATAAATAGCTGGATTTCGGACAGAGTAGGTACCTTTGAGCTGTAGTACCACGAGCTGTGAGTCTAGCCTGACGACTAGCCGGCGTATGCCATGGGTGATGGCATCAGAGAGGAGCTCTATCAACGCGCTATACTCAACGATATTATTTGTTGATTGACCAATACATACCCCCTGAAACTCATTAACTCGCCGCTTGGGTTAAAAATGGCCCATGCTGCTGAGGATAGGTTCCTCGAACTACGACTCGCTCCGTCAGCATATCCAACCCATGGTTCCAATGGATTTGACATTTGCAATAAGTGTAAAAAGCGGATTACTTAAACCGGAACAAACGCTTTAGCGAAAACAAAAATGTAACAAAAGCATACAGGTTACTATTAGGAATAGTAACGCTTAAGGTACAACCCGTTGCGGGGTTGCGCCAGTGGAATTCCGTCATAATCTACCAACTCATAGGCACCTTTTGCTAACACCCTTTTAACAATATAAGGGCCCATCCATAAGGACTTGAATTTCCCAGCTCCCAATTTATCGGATTCTTGGTCATAAAGCAAGACCAAATCACCTTCCGAGAAGACACGGGGTTTGACATTTTTGTCGAACTGCGCTTTGACTCGTTTCTTATGGGCTTCGTTGGCCAAGGCGGCATCACGACGGGTTTCATCCAACTGGATTAACTCCAAGAAATGAGCTTCTTCTTCTGAGGTTCCGGGGAGGAGATCAATTGCGAGTTTAAGGGACGAAATTTCACACTGGATTGGTAGGATCGCTTCCAGGCCATACACCAGTTGAAACGGTGTGAACCCAGTGGCATTCCTTATCGACGTTCGCTAGGCCCACAAAGCCGAGTACAGGATCAAATGCCCTCTTCTTTTGTGAACCCCCACCATCCTTTGCAGCATGCGCTTCAGGACTTTGTTGATCGCTTCAACTTGTCCGTTAGCTTGCGGATAGTATGGAGTAGAGCTGTCGTGAGACAATCCTAGTTTGGCAGTTAATTCAACCATCATGTGATTGCGAAAATGTGATCCATGATCTGTTACTATGGCATGTGGTATGCCGAATCTAGCGACCACATGATTAAAAAAGAATAGGGCTGTTGTCTCACCAGTGTTATCCAATGTAGGCATCGCCTCGACCCATTTGGTAAAATAGTCAACTGCGACTATAATATACCCATGCCCCCCGGTCGAGGTGGGGTTACATTGCATGAAATCGATGCCCCATTTGGCGAAAGGCCCCACAGCTATTATTGGCTGTAGAGGAGCGGGGGGTCTTCTGGTTTTGCTATCAAAAATCTGACATGCATGGCAACTTCTAACTGCGGTTATGCAATCTTTGAACATGGTTGGCCAGAAGTATCCTGCTCGTAAGATTCTTTGTGCTGTAGCATATCCAGATTGATGCCCCCCACAGGTGCCTGAATGACATTCATTCAGGGCTTTTTCGGCTTCCTCATGGGTTAGACACCTTCTCAGGACCGTATCGACACCACGACGGTAAAGCGTATCACCGACGATCATGTAGTCTTTTGCTTGGTATCGAATGCGTTTTTGTTCTGAGTGAGAGGTTTCTGGCCGAAACTTTTGGGTTTGGAGATAAACTATTATATCTCCATACCACTCATCACTTGCTGATATCAGAAACAAACTTTCGTCCACGATCGATTCTTTGGACGTTTCATCATTGGACGATGATGGGAGATCGCATAATAATTCTGCGAAAACTAAAGCTTTCTTTGATTTGGATTTCAAAAATTCCAGATCAAACTCTTGAAGGATAGCTATCCACTTTGAATATTTGCCCCCAAGCAACTGTCGCGACAGTATATAAGTCATGGGGTTGCAATCTGACAATACGGTGGTCTTCCTGAAGAGGACATAATGCCGAAATCTTTGTATCGCTTGAACAACAACAAGTGCTAGCTTTTCAACATGAGAATATTTACTTTCTGTATCATTTAAGTTTTTACTTAAATAATATATAGGGTGCTCAATTCCGTCGACTTCTTGAACTAAAACCATTGCAATGGTCGTATCTGCTGCAGCCAGATACAGGTTAAAGTCTCTTTGATAGTTCGGGGCATACATTAATGATGCTTTTACTAGCGCTTCTTTCAGAGCATCAAAGGAAGCTTGCGCGACCTGGTCCCAGACGAAAGGTACATCCTTTTTCAAGAGACGGGTATAACCTTTAGCAAGTTCTGCGTAATTCGGAATGAACCTCCTCAGAAAGTTTGCTTTCCCTTGGAGTTTCTGAATCTGAAGCAAGTTCGAAGGTGGAGGCAAGTTAATGATTGCCTGCACCTTGCAAGGGTCGAGACGAATCCCATCCTTGGAGACTATAAAGCCCAGTAAACGACCAGAACCGATGCAAAACACACATTTGTACGGATTGAGTCTTATCTTGTAGTGTCGGCAACGTATAAATATCGCTCTTAAATGATGCGGATGATCAGTCCGCTTTTGCGAATGAGCCAGAAGATCGTCGAGATAAGGTTGAACGATGTTCTTGATGTCATGGAAAGCATAATTCATTGCCCTCTGAAACGTCGCCCCTGCGTTCTTTAAACCAAAGGGTAATTTTCGATAAGCGAATGTGCCCCACGGACAAATAAATGCAGTCTTTGATTGGTCCTGTGGGCGGATATTAATTTGATTATACCCGGAAAATCCGTCCATAAACGAAAAGATTTCACATCCGGCGCATTCATCAATTATCTGGTCGATGAAGGGTGTAGGGTAGTTGTCCTTTGGACAAGCTTGATTTACATCCCTATAATCGACGCACACTCGTATTGTTCCTTGTTTTTTCATAACAGGGACAATATTCGATACCCAGTCGGTTAGAGGAACCGGGTAGACGAAACCAGCATGGAGGAGTTTTTCAACTTCTGCCTTAATGGCAACGGCTTTCTTGGGGTGCACCTGCCGAAGCCGTTGTCTTACTGGTTTGACATCAGGATACATCTTAATTTCATGTTCAACGATACTCGAGTCGATGCCTGGCATTTCATCATATGACCAAGCAAAGACATCTCTAAATTCGCGAAAAAGAGCTTTATATATTTCTTGTTCTGAAGGGGAACAACCTTTGCCGATATAAATATTCTCTACAATGTCTGTTTTGGTCGAGATATTTATGGCTATAGTCTCTTCTATATTGGACAGGTTTCTCTCGGAATCCACCGTATTTACAGTATTTGTTAGGAATTCAAATACTGAAGGGTGATATAGGTTACCTTGAGTATCTTCCTGAGGAAGAGAACGATGGTGGTTATCATCCCATGGCGCCCCCTCAATCAACATTGACTGTAGGATTCCTTCGTCACTTGCATGCACTCGTGACCAAGGATCTAAATGGGTACCACATTCTCCTGACCTGTCTACCCAAACGCTTGACGAGCGTTGATTTGGGCTCGCCTCCCATGCCTGAAACATTGATTGCTACAATATTTCGATCGGGCTTGGGTGCAAAACCATTGCACGATCCATGATGACTTTGTCTTTTGCGACCTTCGTGGAAGATATCATGTTGCAGGTAGCCACCAATGGTACATTTCCTATGTACATATGATTTGGTAGCGAGAAAGTCCCCATCATCGTGGGGTCTTTCAACAGGCCTACTCCTATATCTTGAATTGAATGGTCGCTTTCATGGATCATGGGAATGCTTCCCGTAACTTGTGAACCATTAAGGAGGAAGTTCTGTTGGTCGATGACCGTAATCCCTCCTTCACACGGGAATGCGATCTTCCTAAAATAAGTCGACACGACAGTTGCCATGGCATAAATCCATGGTCTTCCCAGTAGGATGTTGTAATCCAGATTTCCATCTATGACTTCAACATCAATCTCTACTGTTTTTCCACCTAGTTCAACTTTCAAGTTACTTAGGATACCGTAAGGGGTATATGTCCTATCGTCGAATGCTTTTAGTGTTGTCGACGATCTCGACAAGGTTGGCGACCCTAATGTTTTCCAGCAACTCATCGACATAATACATGTAGATGCCCCCTCATCAATAATTGTTCGATGAACAGTTTTGCTGAGGGCTTTGACTTGAATAAGGAAAGCTAGTTGAGCTGGTAACTGAGGGTCATACCCTTTGTGATCAAAGGACACAAGATTGGAATCCTTAGGATCAACCCCCCCTATTGCCGATAACAATGCCTGCCTTTGGGATGGACAATTTTGTAGTACTTCTAGAGTCGACATAGCGGATGGCGATTGAGCCAAATCTTCTACTATGTTATAATGTTGCGCCGCTCTGGCACGAGGATTAAACGTCGACTTGTGTACTACACCCTTAGGTGGTTTTATCGTTAATTCTGGCATTATGGGTGGGACAACTTCTGTCGAAGTCGTTGTCGAACTACTAGGTTGATCTTTACCTTTTTCGTTTGACAGTTGTGGATTCCCGTAATCTTTGTTCCTTGTCGAAATCAAAGCATCATTTTGTTGCTTAGAGATCGATAACATTAGCACTTGCGACGGGGAAGAATTTCCACTATCAACCATATTCTGACCTGGATTGGGAAATGGATCAGTCAACACAGCTGGGTTCTTTGGACTTTTAAAGAATCTCTTGAGCTCAGCTTTGTATGGACAATCTGTTGTCTTGTGATCTTCGTCACATATCATACAGGGCCATTTCTTTTTCCCTTTCTCAGGAGAGTTCGAAGAAGCTTTTTCAGGTGACGGATCATCCTGTTGCTTCTTCTTCCCTTTGTTTTGCTTCTTCTTGCTTCCTGGTTGATTGGTTTCTTTGCCTTTATCTGTTGATATGGCATTTACTTCCGAAGCAAGAATCTCTTCATGGGCATTTCGATCTGAAGTCTTACGGGCTTTCTGAGGTGACGCCTTTTTCGACTTCGCGCTTGCAGTGCCAATCACGCCATCTCCGGCATGAGAGTCAATATTCGATTTAGGAGGGGGAGGAATTGAAAATTCAGGTCTAGGGGCGTCAGGTATTTTGTCGTAGAGCGTGCCAGACTGAGTATATACTAAGTCTAAATATTGAGCACGAGCGATGACTTGCTCCTCTGTTACGACTCCCCCCTTGGCCACATCTTCCGTTATAGCCGGAAGTAATGACTTTATAAACCATTCAGCTAATAGCTGATCAGGAACGTATGTTTTCACCATCCTACGACGGTGACGCCACTCATGTATATGATCTGATATGTGAGTAGCTGTCGTCTGTTTGAAGTTGGTTAGTATCTCGGTTCCTGTTTCATACCTGATTGGTAGTTGAAAATGGGTTAAGAAAGTCGTGGCTAAGGAGCTGAAATTGTCGAAAGAGGCTCTTGGAAATTCTATATACCATTTAGCCGCCGGACCTGTCAATGTCCTCTGGAAGAGGTGAAGTCTTATCGAATCATCGTTCAGAGTGTTCGATGAACACCACAGATGAAAAGTCATGACGTGATTCGACGGGTCTTCACCTGGATTTCCATTGAATTTAGGAATGTCCGAGGGAAGTTTGTGAGGAATCGCTGGCCACCAAGGGGCATAAGCAATCGGATCGTTCGTCAACCGATGTAAATCGGGTAACTCTAGAGTTGCCACGAATGGTAGCTGTTGACTCAGGTTATGCGAAGCGTACCCAGGATACGATGGGATCGCTTGAGCAGTTGGTCTTTGCATACCGGCATAATGTATTTGATGCTGGTATGATTGATACGGTTGGTGGACTACCCCACTGTAAAGTGGTTGGTTTAGACCGTTTTGTATGTACGGTTGTCCACTGTTCGCAAAAATCTGCTGCTCGGTACCTTGGTACACTTGCTGGAATTGTGGTTGTTGATACTGCACCAACCATGGTTGTGATGCCATGGGTTGTTGTGCTATACTAACCACTAGACCAAGATGAGGGGTAATGGTACCCGTTTGTGCTTGCGCCGCCCCGCCAGCCGGCGATTGTGGTTGAGTTGCAGGGTCAAGGGGCTGTTGCATCACAACCTGAGGAAACTGAGGTTGACATACAACAGGCACCGTTTGAACTTGCGACACGGTTACAATCGCTGGTGTCGTCGGGATGTTCGTCACAGGCAGTTGTTGTTGCATAGAATACACAACTCTTGGTTGCTGGGGTAGCATAGGTATCCAACCAATTGTAGTTATTCCAGTATAACCTGAATATGGTTGTGAACTCCCGTATGGGTAACCTCCCGAAGGGGGTAATGAAAAAGCATATTGCCCCCCATACGGTGGTGGTCCGGAACCGAGAGGATTTATTATACCTCGAGGACCGGATTGCCCAAACTGATTCCCGAAAGGATCAATTTGTTGAGTTCCAACATAGGAGTTACCGGGTATTATCCTGGGAGAACAAACAGGAACAGACCATACTGTCGTCATGGCCCCCGAAGAGACCCCCTCCAGCTGTTGAGAGTTAGGGACAGAAGGTATGCCGGCGAACATTGTCGGAATGACTGCAGGGAGTTCTGCTGTCGCTGTGTCATTTGGCACAGTCCTAGATGTTGACGGTTGTTCAGACATTTTGAGTCTATCCAATAGATTGCCTAGTGATTCTTCAGGAACTTCTCTGGGTGATAGGCTAGCTTCTGATGCAGTAGGAAGTAGAGTGATCCCTGCTCCAAAATGTGTTGGAGTAGTTGCTTTCGGATCTTCTACAATTTCTTCTATTGCGATCAGACTGGGTGGAAGAGGAAGACCGTCAGGTCCGTAGAATATTTCCGGTGCCGAAGAAGGGGTTGTTTCGACAGCGACACTTGTTTGAGGAGCAAGACTCTCTGAACCGATCACTGATGGAACTGATTCAGTAACACAAGTATTTGCTCTCAGACTAGGATCAATGTTACTGTCCTTTTGGGGCTGTTGAACTTCTTCAATAGGGGCAGGGTTTCCAGAAATGTTTGGAGTAACCGGAACCTCAGATGTCGTCGGAACACTTGTTCTAACTTTGACAGGAGATTTGGAACCAGTTGAACGAGATCGCTTTGCCCGGGTTGTTTTCGATTCCGGAGACAAAGACGGTTGACTCGTACGCCTCCGCGAACGACGGTTCATCGATTGACTTTCTTCCAAGGTTGCGGATTACTTGATCAACCAACAATGCACAGGGTAAAATGTGTTTTCGAATTGAATTAATTTTAGATGCTTTTAAGACACAACTTGCTTTTTCACTTTTTAAGAGTCGAGAAAAAGCTAAAGATGACTCTAGTCTCCTTCGATGTATTAACGAGCCCGAAGTGACAAATGATCGGATGGACTTTTTCAGTTATAGAGTTTGAAAAAGGCCAAAAGAAACTACTCTGGAGTTCTAGGCATAGGGTGTGCCAAACCTTTCGCGAAACCACAGAATACGTTTTACGGTACGAGTGGTCGATCTTCGTGAATGCTGTGTTCACTGCATCGCGATCAGTAGGGCGGCCGACACGGCTTCCTATGGATAAAGGCTTTGTTCCTATAGGGGTATCCCAATATACGCGACGGTACGCGGGAGCACAAATCCGTATTAGTGCTATCGTCCCTCAGGAGGAATCACCCACCTTCGTAGAGATCGACAGTCACTATGTTTAACGACGCCGGTTCACATCTCTACTTAGACCTCTACTGTGTTTCGTTATGTTTCAAAGCGTTGTTAGATAAATTCAGTTCTTTTTAGGTTGATCTTGCTTAGCAGTTTGCCTTTATGGATCACCACGTGATGTATGATACAACTCCTAAATGCAGTCTAAGAATGATAAGCAAGCTTTTTCAATTCTTTCAACTTATGAAAATCTTAACTACTGAAGGAAAAGAAAGACATCATCTTTTCAAACAGATCATAGAGCACACACTGATGCAATTTTCCTAAATCGACATGCAAACTGTCAAAATTCACATGCACAATGCAAGTATTTCTTTTCTTCTTCCTTAATGTTGATGTATTACAAAAAGAAAGCTGTTGTATAATTTCGAATTCAATTTCAAGCGAAAGAAAACAAGTTTTTGTCCAATAATCAAAAGAACACCTTAAGATTCACTCGTTTCAACACAAGAAATACTGAAATTCGAACCATATAACGAAAGCAAATGCTCAAGCAGCTATGAACAGCAATAAACTAGCTCTTAGAATCACAACGACACTTTCTCATAGATCTAGATCCAAGAGGTCATAGCAAGACTAGTTCACTTTCGCTACGGGAAACTGTGAATGAAAGCAAGAAATACAATAAGAACAATCACGGTTTCTAAATACAACTGAGGCGGAATGAAGGCAAAGAAAGGTAGTTTCAGCTGGGTATACAGGTTGACAACAGGCTGCAAAAACAATACTGAAAACTGGGCAACAGACAGTGGGGAATCCCAGTTGCACAAGGCAAAACTGGATCAGCGCAGGTGCTGCATTGTCAATCTGACATGCAGCGCAGGTAGCCCCTTCGGGACCTGCGTTGCAGCGCAGGTAGCCTTTGCTACAGCTGCACTGAGGAGACAACTCTCGTCTCTCTCAGATTCCGAGTCACAGTTTGCTCAAAAATCAATGGTTTTTGGCCAAATCAGAGGCTATCAGTCAAGTGTACACTAGACGATGATTAAAGGAAGATGAACACTATCACAAAGAGCTAAAAAGAGTCCTCGTGGATCAGCTTTTCAAATCATAAACATGCCCAGCACTGGGCTAGAGTAGCTGCCCTCTACTTTGCATTCGAAGGACTCGAATGCAGTTCGATTCGGTACTCCCTTTGTTTAAGAAATGAATAGCAAGAAACACAAGCTACCAACAAGACACGTTCCCCAGCGGAGTCGCCAGTCTGTTGTGGGGGAAAGTATCCAACTCGGAATGACCCTAACCCACTCTAAGGGTGACAGTTCCTTAGCAACAGCTGAAAGCAAAGCTATCTAAAGTTACTTCTTTATGACATGCAAGAGATAAAAGGAAGAGATCCACTTACCGATGTCTTGCGCAAATGGTCGATCCAATCTCCTCTATTTGCCGCTTGCTCCCAGCTCCAAGTCTTTTCACGGGCCCAGCTACACGAGATCCTGCAAACAAGACAAAGAAAGGAAACTACAAGAAGCATGCATTCATAACTGATTCAAGGATTAGCATAAATCAAATACGCAAGTAAGACAATACACCATTGAAACACATGCGAATAGAAGAACCTCAAATGCTTTATTAATATATGGAAGTAAGGTTCAGGCGGTGATACAACCATGAAAGGTCCAATCCAGCATCACCTTCCCGACGGAGAGAAATCTCTTCTTCACCTCCCTCAAGCAATCACCCAATGCTCACAACTGTAAACCAACAGCAATTCTTCGCACTAAATTCCGCCCTCCAGATCCCATGGGATGAGATCCTTATATAGAGTTTTGGAGTGAAGATAAGTCAGCTTGATGTGTGACTTGTTGTCCTCTTCAACTCCAGTTGTTCTTCAGTCCTTGAGTCCACTCGGAGTTTCTACCTTCCACTTGGAGTTTTAGAACCTCTTTACTCATCTTTAGGCGAATCTTCTGATCCAAGTGTCATTTTGGAAGCTTCCTGGGCACTGGCACATTGGGAAAAGATTCCTCCACATGTCAAAGTACGCCCATCACAGGTAGCCTTTGTTGCACTTGCTATGCAGCGCAGGTACACCATAGAGCTTTTGACATTCAACGCAGATGCTTAGTGGAGCAGCTGCTTTGATCCAAAATTGACCTGTTTTTGAGTGTTTTTCAGTGGAGAACTGATTTGCAGTGCTGTGGTTTGCTGACCTTGTTCCTCTAAGGGTAAGAACAACATGTTTAGGGACTTTGGATCCCTTATATTATTGACATTTCATGCTCTATGCTGTAAGGCACAAAAATGTCTATAACAATTCCCCCTCTGGTTCCACTTGTAGCATAGACCAATCAATCACATGATTAGAATCTTGTACATATCTCTTAAGCAAAGAAACATGGAAAACATAATGGAATTTTACTGATAGAGGTAAGGCTATATAATAAGCCACTAGTCCAATCCTTTTAAGGATCTTAAAGGGCCCACAATACCATGGTTCCAACTTGGCACATGACCCAATCCTTAAGGAACTTTTCTTGGGTTTGATCCACAAATAAACATGTTCGCCGACTTAACTCTTTTTGTATCCTATCTTGGCTGGCATAAAATTTCTGCATGTCTTGTGCCACCTTTAAGTTATGCCTTATAACTTGCATTTTCTACTCCATTTCCTTGAGCATGTCAGGTCCAATAAGGACCTTATTCACTGGATCGTTCCAACTGATAGGAGTATTGCAACTCCTCTCATAAAATGCCTCAAATGGGCTCATTTTCAAGGAATCTTGGTAGTTGTTATATGAGAATTCTACAAGTGGAAGATACTATTACCAATTCTTTTTCTAGTGCATTACATACATCCTCAACATGTCATCGAGGATTCGGTTCACCATTTCTGTCTATCCATCCGTTTGTGGATGATAAGTAGTACTAAAGGCCAATACGATAGTCCTGAATCCTGCAAATAGCTCCTTCCAAAACTTGGAAGTGACCTTAGCATCCCTATATGAGATGAGCTTCTTGGGAACTCCATGCAACCTCAAAATTTATTTTATGAGAATTTGAGCCACCTCACTAGCCAAGTTGGTGGATTTATTGGCCATAAAATGTGCCACCTTGCTCAACTTATCAATCACCACCAAAATTGCATCATCTTGTCTGCAGGTTTTTGGGAAATTGGTAATGAAATCCATGGAGATCACTTCCCACTTCCATTCCGAAATGGGAATGGGCCACAAAAAACGTGTTGGATTTTTTCACTCAGCATTTACTTGCTAGAATTCTATGCATTTAGCAACAAAATCAACTACTTCTTTCTTCAAATTCGACAAAAAATAAAACTTTGTAATGGTTGTGAGAGTCTTTTGGTATCGAAGATGATTTGAATATGGCTTATCATGAAACTCTCTCATTATGAACCTTTCAATTCCTCACTAATTGGCACATTTGATTCTATTCTTTAATCTAATTAGACCATCACCAGTGAGACGATACTCTTCATCCTCACTAACTTGTTGTAACTTTTCCCTTAATTGTTGGTATTTTTCATCATGTCATCCTCCATTTTTGACCCTTTCCACTAGGTCCACTTTATATAAAATATGCAAGTATAAATTATATTAATTTTCGAGGAAAAGAACACTCATCTCACTGGAAAATGCACACATTTAACCCCTCTTCTTATTGACAATGCTTTTGTGCAATATATATTACACAACCCAAAGTGCACAAGTGAGGAGGAGTTAAAACAAAATCTCAGGTTGATTCTTTGAATGATAGATGGCACTACATTAAGAAAATCAAATTATAAATAAATAATTTCGACCCAAACAATTGTCATAGGAAACCATCTGTAATATGTATACTTGGCCATTAAAAGTTTGCAAAATAAATTTATATAACAATCAATTGAGTGAAAATCAACTCAGCTCTCTAGTTCGATGCCGGGAAGCTAGGTGAGCATATCACCGAGTATCTCGTTGCTTTGTCCAACACCCTTCGATTAAAAAACATTAGGCTTCTGTTGAAAAAGAAATGGCCTAGTTGTATTTTGGAGTAATAAGTCTCTCTAACTTCAATATGGTAAAAATTGAAATCCATAATGGGTTGTTTCTCAATGTTTTAGAATATATATCTATATCTATATATATATATATATATATATATATAAAGAAAATTCATAATTTTATTTAAAGAACACCATTATATTTTTACAAATTCTATAAAACATTTAATCATATTAGGCAATGACTCGAGCCCAAGAAAAAAAACTATAAAAGCGAAACACAAATAAAAAATCACATTTGGGAGCTAAGTGTGAAGGCATTTAGCTACCTTTTTGTGCCTTTCTTTTTCTCCACTTTTCGCCAACCTCTATGATTGGCAGTTGTAATTACAATAGTCAATTGATTCTCTTCCACATTCACAATGAATTCTTTATCTGAATGCAAACTCTTAGCTGCATAGAATCTCTCATTGGAACCATAGTTTTTGTTGCTTTAATATTTTTCCAGCTTTGAACCATTGTTCCTGCCTGCTCAACTTCTCCTTCCACTAATATTTCTTGTGGTTTTTTATCAACAATACTTGTATAGTTCTCCATATTTTCTTCATCCTCTACTTTAGAGAGATGTTGTTATGAGAACTACTATCCCTTTGGATTTTAGACTTGCTTTTTTTTGGCTCATCTTTACCTGAGGACACATATTTTATAAATGTCCCATTTGAAGACAAATACGACATCTAAATGCCATGTTTTCAAAATATAAAGGCTGGATTCATTGAAAGCTATTATGAATTAGAAGGATGCAATCAGGTAAAACTTTACTAAGGTCTACTTCTACAAAGATCCTAAAAAAGTAAAAATTCCTTTTGTGGCTCTATTTGGATCCAACTTTATAAACATTCCCAATGTATTTCCAATTGCTTCTAATACTTTGTGATGTCTAAAATGGAGGGGGAGATTATGTAATCTAACCCAAACCAACATTCTAGAAACCACAATGGTATTGGCATCAAAAACTGATAACCATGAGGTCATAAAGAAGTTTGCGCTACCCCAAAACCATGGACCTATTTTAAAGCAAAATCCATATCCTTAAATGTATCAAATTTTACAACAAAAAAACCTTGGAGCATAAATGAATATAATATTTTCTATCTAGGTGGGGGAAACCCACTGATGTGGATCCTATGATTTGGGCTAGAATCCGTTGAATCTGTATATAATAGCTTGGGATTGAAAATCAATGTTAAGTGCATTAACCTCAGGAAGGTTAATTTCCATAGCCGATACCTGATTCATTTGTTCCACGATAGGGTCTAATCATATTTATTTTGTGTCTAAGCCTTTCTTTTTACTGCATCCTTAAATGAAACTAGTCCCTTGGAGTTATTGAATCTAGGACATCCTCCACACAACCTCAAGTTTTTGATGATGGATAGGTCTTGTTTGGTGCTATATTCTTGCAACTATTTCCATACAAAAATCATTTTTTGTAGCTTCGTCAAAATTCCCAACCTTTCTTGGGCATTCTGCTTCAGATCTTACACTAGATCCCCACCTCAAACCCTTATAAGAGTCAATTTCCCATTTTTTAATAATAAATACAATTAGAAATATTAAATTAATAATAATCAATTTTTAATTAAAATTTTTCTTACATTAAAATTTAGAGGGTCTTTAGAATATTTTACAACTTATATCGATTTTTGGTAGATATTTAAATTATGTTTTTTTGAATGCATAAATGGATTCAATACCTTGAAAAAAACTCATGGACTTATCAAGTGCTAAAAAATTTGCTCAAAATTCAAAGTTGTCGGATTGGTATGGAACCTGAATGAATGTGTAGTGCTCGTCGTCCTGAATCTGGTGCAACTCGTTTCGTGCAAAATAGACTCCATATGCTTCTTAAAACATGTTCTATTCGTTTTCCAAAATAGACAAATTTGGTGAAAAAAATGCAGCATTGCATAGTCAGTAGTCTGTACTGCTGATGTGGCAGGCTGACTGGGATGCCTACATGGCAGGGTGACTATCCATATGACTGGGCTCCTCTGTCGAATCATGTGGTGACAAGTGGCATCCATTTATTGGTGTGATATGGCACGTTTTTATTGGGTTTTGGGTGACCAATCACATGCTGCCACATGGCACGGCCAGGGGCCGCCACATGGTAGCCCGAGGGCCACCAAAATTGTGTTGAGGTCTAAGAAACAACGGTCATGGTCGAACTCGCGACCTCCAAAGTATCCAACACAAGGCTTTACCAACATGCCATTCATTTGGTTCTTAACACTATAAGAACTTAACGCCTATTTGAATTTGATTGGCAGAGTGGTTGGGGAAGGGACCAAGGCTTAGCCATGACCCCCCCATTAAAAATTGTCATGTGACCACTACTGCAACCAAGGGCTAGGTGGAGAGGGGCCAGCCCCAGGACGTGTGGCGACAATGTGGCTAGAGTGCGGAGAACTGGGGGCTCGACTTGCGGGGGCAGACGGTTAGTCCTAACCCCTAGGCATGTGGCCCCCCATGTGGCCACAATTTTCGGCATTAAGGCCTTAGTGGCCAAATTAGCACGCCCACTAAATGCGCTAGAAATCTGCAAAAATGGCGCTCGGTTAGCACAATTTGGGGCGAAATTATAGGATTGGTGCCGAATTTTGGGGAATTTGTAGAGAAAATAGTGGTGAAGCTAGGGGAACTCATAACTAGTGGATATTTTGGTCCTTTCAGCAGCAGGAAGAGGCTAGAAAACCATTTTTGGGTCTTCTGAAGCCATTGGAATAGGTTTCAGAGCCATTGGAGCACTGTAAAAACACATATTCTCAGATTTGAGCATAATGAAAGAGGGCCAAGCCATTGGAAGTTGGACTAGGAGACATAGCCTAGAAGGGGTGAAATCCTTCAACATGTGATGATGCGTTATTGTTTATGATCTTGTTTATGTTTGTTACATTATGCTACTTAGTGTTTTATTTATGCTAATTTTCTCATGAAATTCACATAAAAACAAATAAAAACTCATGGTTAACTTGCAATTTATCTCATAAACCTTCAAGCACTTTGTTTATATTCTGAATTGGGTTTAAGGACAACAAAATTAACTTTCCCATTCAGATCAAGTTTGGTATTAGAGATATTGGTTTACTTGTGCAAGGAGGATTTAATTATTTTGCAAGTGTTTAAATGCTTACAAGGTTGAAGCTTAAGAGAGGAGAAGGCAAGCTTGTGGGTGCAGGTTCTCAAATTGGAGCAAGGAGAAGGAGGGCACAATTGCCACAATATCCACCACAAGTTTCACCTACTGTTGTACCTGAGGCTTCAGTAAGCATGGGCATGAGTTCAAAGCATGATAGTCTCCAAGATTCAGAGGATATTATTGCATTTCTCCAACAAGAGAACATGGAGCTCGAAAGACTACTTGAAGCTGCTGAGGAAGAGAAGCAAAATATGTGCCTCATGTTGCAGAATGTTGTGGAGGAACACACTCATGAATGTTCTACTACCATAGTGTTTTCCATTTTAATATTTTATAATTTTCCTATGAAATTTTATCATATAAAAATGGGGACCCTTTATAAATTTTAAAATACAAAAAAAATAATTTTTTTTTTAATAATAAAACACTTTTAGTTTTAAAACCATTTGATTTATTTTCATAAAAATATAAAATATCTAAATAGCCTCCGAGACCAGAACTCATACTTAGGGCTTTTAAAGCCTTAAGTAGTAAACACGGGACTTGGGAAAGCAAGAAATTGGTTAAGTATTGGCCTAGACTTGTCGAGGAAGCTGTGAGATAGATAGAGATAGAGCAGAGGTTGCTCGGGCTTGAGAAAAGTATTTTAATCTTCTCATATTTTCTTACTAATTCAATATATAGATACAAGGGTTTTTAGGTGTGGCTTTCCCTAGGAAATCATTGTGTAATGTGTTGATTGAATTCTTTTTCTTGTATGCTTCATGATTTCACGATCGTTTAATTGTTTTCACTGATGAATATAGTAGATTCATGCATATTGGTTTAGTAAATCTCAATTAGCAGTTTGAATCTATAATGAATTTCTACATTGGGTTGGGAAATAGGCTCTCTTCTTTGGCTAATCACACCATATCAAAAGCCTCCACAATTGTTTTGAGTCAGTGCCACCAACTCCGTAATGTTTCATCGATATGTTCAAAAAAATTCCTTCAGTTGACATCTACTACAATGCTCTTTAGCCTTCATTCATGTCTACCATTCCTAAACTAGCTTTGCATCAACATCATTCTGTCTCAAATCCTGATACCCATTTCGTGTCATTGATGAGGGATAGATAAAGGCCCTCTTGCGACGGGTCACTTCGTATCGACATTAATTCATTATCCGGGAAGTTAAATTAGAAACCCCTTTTGGTACCTTGGAGTTTGCATACATCAATGACAAGTTTCCTCGCTCTCGGTGAAAAGTCTTCATCATTGGCCTTCGACCAAAAGATTTTGTGTGGTGTTTGACTTTAACTCATTCATTCACACCACATAGATTGTACTATAGTACCTTGAGATCCATTATCATTATTAGTGGTTTCTCTTTCATTTGTTAATGGATTGCATCATTGGCCAGTAATCATATGGTGTCTACCATGTTCAACTCCAACTCATTTATTCACATTGTTAGACTTGTACTATCTAGTGATGGGTAGAAGACCCCAGATCTAGTTCCATCTATCTGGGCTGATTTTTTGGGATTCATACAAGATTAGAAAGTGTGATGGTTATGATCATTCAGAGAGTCATCCAAGCATGGGTCCATGATTTTCCATCAGTGGACGAGACTTCTTGATCATTGTACATGTAATATTTACTTATATGTTGAGCATGGGTATGCCTCCCTCAACAATAATATCATGATGATAATATGTATTGTAACAAATGACGATCTCAACCAATTTGTTCTTGATCTAGACTTGTCACAAGATAAAGCACTTTAGTCCTCAACCACTGCTTCTGACTTTGTACTTTAGGGGGGAATCTATTACAGGTCATTTTTTCACATCTACTAAAAAGGCTTGAAAACGAGATCAATCAACGTGCTTGTACACTTTGTCATTATCCCTTTGAAAATCCCTAAGCATCACCTCTCCAAAAAGTATGAGTTTGAGGGTCAATAAGCTCAAAATTAGTAATCTTAGCCCCAACGCAATGTGCATGCCTATCCACCTACAATGGTTGCAAGTTGCATATGTAAGCACCTGCATTGACCAGTGCAGGTTGCTTTACTTTACAGGTGCGATGATTCTAGAATTTCAGGAAAATTAAAAATTATTTTCGAATCTTCTCCTTCTAGAAGCTTCTAAGGTGGTTTTAACCATTTACCATGGATAGATATCTCAAATTCCTTCTCTAGAGGTATTATCTATTATCTTTTGAACTTATCCTCCATATGTGGATCTATATCCTATATTGGTAAATCGTAAACTACCACTTTCAACCTATAAATTTATTGCGTCCCATAGAGTTTGGGTTGGTTTTTGGAGATTATTAGTTCCCTCATGTTGTTTCTTTGAGCTTAAGGAATCATCATCCATTTATGATATAGGTTTGAATGTGAAGGTTTGCTTTGTGGCAAAGAAGGACAAGATAATTGGGAGACATCTACAAAGTCAACATCTAGAAATGGTTGTAACTCTCTCTTTATTTATTAATACGAAAAGGACTTCGTTTTCCTATACTTGTGTGACATTGATTCTTATGTATTTCAATTCCATTCAAACTCATTGATTAGAGACATTATCTTATGCTATGTGTATATTAATGTTCTCTTTTTTGTTTTAGTTGTTGTTACAGGTTCCATTTATAGCACGTGGAACCTAGAGTTGGAGCTTATAAAGAAGGAGAAGAGGAATTACTATAGATTCCAGGTAGGTCTCTCTTCTGTATTCTAATCTCTTTAAGGAAAAGACAGATAATTTTTCTCTCTATTGTTCTAGATCAGGCCACTAGATCTAGGGAGTTCATTTTTGTTCGCATAAGTGAATTTTAAACATAACAAGGAAATAACTCATAAGAAATTTCAAGTGGGAGAGCATGTATATCTATGAATAAGGTGAAAGAGAACTTCCTTAAAAGTGAAATTGTGTTCCAAGTTATCACCAAGATATTGTATACCCTTCCCGATCTTGGTGAGAGTGGGGCTAGTAGCATACAAACTTGCCTTGCCTCCTAAAGTGAATTCACATGATGTGTTTCATATATCATTTCTTAAAATATATATACATGATGCTAATCATGTTAATGATTGGGATTTTATACAAGTGGAAATTAAGGGAGAATTCTAGCGAGAACCTCAATGCATACTTGACAGGGGGAAGACCATGCTATGGAATTGAGTCATCACACAGGTCAATGTGCAACAAAAGCAATTTAGAGTGATGAAGCAACTTGGGATCTAGAGGATGCCATGAAAAAGGCATACCTATTTTTGTTCTCTATCTAGATTTAATTCTATAAATAAAAGCGTGTACACCAAAATTAATATATAAGAGAACTAGATATGCATGTCTAGTATATAAAAGAGATTAAGAAAAAATTCCATATTTTTAGATTTAGAATATTAAAAAAAAATATAAACTCCTTTTTTTTGCATGTCTGTTGAGAAGAGTCCATGGATGCTAACATACAGGTCTCTGAGAGTGACTTTGGGTTTCTGGACACTGTCATGCCTATAGCATGAGAGCGACCAGGGGTTAAAAGGCTTAAAACAATAGTGGGACTCAGGGAGAGGATGTCTGAGTGGCTGACATGTCTCCTAAGGGTGTTGTTGCTGATGTGGATTGGTTTGGTTGACGTGTTCCATTGATTCCATTTCCTTAAGGTCACCAAGGAGGTTGAATCCCTTAAAGTGGCCTTTATCATCGCATGTTTACCTTGGTTGACCAATTACTTGGGTAGACCTGGGAGGAGGGGGCGTTACATCCAAAAACCACACATTAAATCTACCAAGCAACCTTACCTCTAGTGTCTTTCTGTTATCCATGTTTGTTCCAACATGCCGCAAATCACATTGCTTTCATGCAACTGATGTATCCTTCAACATTACTTGTCAATAACACAAACATACGTATACTTTAATCACATAATATCAATTCATATCTACATGATACTGACCTCATAGATCTGTTAGGGATGCTCTTCCCACTTGCTTCCTCATAAGACCAGGAACCTCTTCATGCCATTCACCTACATAAGAAATCCTTCCACAAGAACGATCCCTAACAACCCTGTCAAACAACAACATACATACGTACATATATGCATATAAACATCAACGTTAAACAATCATGATCCCTGATGACCCTGTCAGACAATGGCATATATATGTGTGTGTGTCTTTGTGTTAGCATGATCATGATCACAATACAATTACTAGGTATCATAAGATCGATTTTAAGAGAACTCCCTTTATCTGTGCACAACATACACAATATTGAGAACAACAGTTCCCAACATAGCCAAGCCATATGATGCCTAAAATTCATTTACCTTACCTCTTTGTTACCTTTCGCATGGTTGTCCTGCCATCGTCCATTTACAACAATGGAACCAACAAATCCAATAGATTGTCATACTCTTGCATTCAGTTTCCCTTTACTCATGCACCAAGAGTCACCCAAGTCTTACATTACTTTTTGTGTTTCATTTAGCTCTCCCTGAACTCCATTAACTTTCCTCCTTCCCCAACCAATTCCCAAGGCCCTCGAAGCATAAAATGAAAGAACAAGAATAAAACCATGAAAAACCAATAACAATACAACACCACAAAAAAAGTGGCATGATCATGCACCAGACCTAAACAAAACTGAAATTCAGGTGCAAACAAATCATAAAAGACCGAAAGCACAAAAACTCCCAACAAACACCATGAATCAATCCCCATGGGTTCCCAATGATTCCAAGGGAAATCTCAACCCAAGACTTGTTAAATATTTCATGGCAGTCTTTTTTTCCATGCAATCTTCGCATCATACTGCCATAAACACATAGTTGTTAGTGTATAAATAGATATGATAGTATACCAATTATATTACCTTTTTGTGCCAAACATGTTGCCTTCTAACTAAACACATCCATGCCATCTCTCAACGGACTCCAATTCCTTGACAGATCTAACATAACTGAAAACCAATTGTTATACATGTCAAGTACATGTTCACGAACATAGCACATATCTACATAATGTCATATAAATCATGGTTTATAAGACTTCCTGTATTCATGCAAAACACTCATTTGTTTGGAATTGCGGTTTCCAAACATACCTAAATGAATTCTCACCCGACTCCTTTCTTTTACTTTTTAACTCGCTGCAATTGAGTCCTGTTATGTACTGTCACATCACCCAATTGTTAGTTATGTAAACAAATCAAATATTACCTTGTCATGCTAATACCAAGCCTGTGGCCCTATAATTATTCACACATGTTAGCCACATGTTCCAAATATCAAAAAATTATGTCTATTAATTTGAAATCAACCTTTGCTAGGACTAAGAGTCATTCCATAATCAACTAACACTCATTAGTCATAATACTACAACTATCACCTACTTGCACTCAAGTACATATCAGTTGTCTCATCACATATTGAGTTAGTACAACCATCTTAAAAGGAGATCATTCTTCATACAACCTTATAGACACATACTATCATGCAATTAATAAAAAAATCAAACTACCTGTAAACATACCATATTAGATAAACTAATAGATGACATAATCAAACACATACCTCAATGTATCTTAGGGGAGGCTATCACATCTGCATAGGTCAGTCCAAATTAGTATGACACGGTATCACAATTATATCGACTCAATACCTGAATATCATAACCATAACCATATGCATAGACCAATCTAGATTAGTACAATATATTTAACATCGAGATCCTAGCTGCAATGGCCATACTCATCATGCATATGACTGCAATGCATATAACATCAAGTTACTGCCATTCATGACTAACTGATGCATACACATATGACGACACTAATGAACTAGCATCTACCATGCATGTAACCACAACAACAATAGAATGACAGAGATGCATATAACAACCATTAATAATGATACATGCATGCCAAACATATAACACATGTATGACAATATTCTCCTACCCCATAGTCTAGTGCTACAACCTCGCTCTAATAGTCTACATCTCCTCCTCCATCTTAGCCAACACATCATCATCATATCTTATCAACAACATCATGATGACATAACTACATATAATGACCTCACGATTCATATCTAACCTACTATGCATGCATAACCATAAACATAACAATGCATGCACAACAACATATAGACAGTGACATGCATAATAAATGCATATACAACCGACATGTATTCATGACAAGCACATCTCAACAATAACTTGTACATATCAACACAATTGTAACAATGACCACCACCATGCATGCATAACAAGGACATATACAACCTACATGCATGCATGAAAACCACATTCTGCCCATCCAGTCCAAGGGTTGAACCATACTCTGATACCACTCTATAGCACCCTCCTCTCGCATTTACCCAAATTAATAGGCCTACCAAGGTAAACATGTGACGAAGAGTTACTATGATATGACTCAACCTCCTAGATCACTTTAAGGAAGTGGAATCAACGAAACCAAAACTTCACTGACTTTCCTTAAGTGCTATAGGACCCCCAAGGGCTAAACCACCCTTCTAGGTCCCCAAACCTTGAGTTAACCGTTTTTCAGTGCCCTGGACTCCCAGATGTTGGCACAAAACTATTGAAATTTGATTGTAACCCTCCATTCGCATGCAAAAGCTTGCAAGGGAGCGAATGCAGTCTTTTTCACCCAGTTCTATGCCTGAGATTTGAGGCACGTTTTCAAGGCTAGTCCCTAGACCACTACCCAAAACTTGATGGAACTCTCAAAAATGATAAATGACACAAGGACAAAGCCTTCCATACAAAATTTAGACAAGAAATTGACCTAACCAGGCCTAACCATGAGAGACATTTTGTCAGACACATCATAAACATGTAATGTATAGGTCATAAATACACATATGAACATATGGAGCTCATACTTGATGCTCTCATATAATAGTTGCATTATCATTTATTAGGTCATCCATTTATTAGCCATTCATTTACTAATCAAAACATGATGAAAGCCATAACCAAGATTTGTCATAAACCATGTTTATAACCAACATATAACCAAAAGATTAACAATGATATAACAACCATTAAAATCACATAATAATAAGCACATTTGCTGATAAAACTCAAGCGGAAAGATTCTTATTATTCATATGCAAAAGCCAACCAATTCAAGAACTTCCATGTACCAGCAGACCATATATTGAGCTGAAACAAATCTTTCTTAGTGACGATCCTTTCGTGCAATATATATTGCACCACCCAAAGTGCACATGCGAAGAGGAGTTAAAACAAAATCTCAAGTTGATTCTTAGAATGATAGATGGTACTACATTGAGAAAATCAAATTATAAATAATTAATTTTGACCCAAACAATTGTCATAAGAAACCATACCATCTGTAATATGTATACTTGGCCATTAAAAGTTTGCAAAATAAATTTATATAACAATCAACTGAGTGAAAATCAACTCAGCTCTCTGGTTCAATGCCCGGAAGCCAGGTGAGCATATTGCTGAGTATCTCGTTGCTTTGTCCAACACCCTTCCATTAAAAAAATTAGTTTTCTGTTGAAAATTTTTTGGAGTAATAATACTCGTACATGAAAATTGATTTCAATCGTAAAAAAATAAAATTTGTATAGACATTGTGCTGATCATGAAAACATATCAGCTAGACTTAGCCACAAAGTGATAGATACAGAAAGAGTGCCCCTTTTGTGCCACTTCGATGTCCATGCTCTCCTCCAACTGGCAATAAATTCCCTGACCACCTGGACCTATTTTGAATTTTATTTTATCCCATCGAATGCCATTGATTCCTTTCCTTCCGCTATAACCATCCGATACAATTTTCATTACACTCCTTCCATTATTTTCCCAACCCTGAAAACCTGGAGCCTCCCACCGATGATAGCGTGAAGCAAAAGGACGCCAAAAGTGTTGAAAGTCATTCCATTCAGACACAGGTAAAATCCTTTTGCTCTCATCCTTTAGCTGAGCCTTGTGGAAACTCACCTGAGAACGAGTATAAGTCTCTCTAACCTCAATATGGTAAAAATTGAAATTCATAATGGGTTGTTTCTCAATGTTTTTGAACATGAATATATATTCAGGAAATCCATGTCGTGAGAATCTGTTGTGTGGAGTGTACCTCCACTGCTCACATCTCTGATACAGATATTTCACTGTAGTACCTCTTAAGGGTATCTTTACCTCAATCTCCACATAGAATGGAGTATTCTTCTCTGCACCAGTGATGCTCTGGATCACAGGACTGGCCGTAACAGACTCACGTTTCCATTGATGCCATTCTAATTTTTGTGTGCCATCCAATGTCCACACAGAAAAAGAGTGTGTGTCTATGGAAAGACTCCAGCTTCTGAATATCAATTTAATACAAATACCATTCTCAGTTCTAAAAGAGGAGCAACTGTAGGGATACTTGACGGACTCAGATCTGGAAAACCTGATTCGCAAAGGTGGAAGATTCTTCCAACTACAGACATTGCTTCCTTCACTCAGATCCAGCATTCCAACATCGTATATCAAACTGCCATCTTCTTGACGACTTCTAGCCAAGGCAAATATACAGTCACGATGATCATCCAACACAAACTCTACACGTCTATCAATGTATTCAGGTATTGGCAGCCTCCATAAAAAACGGTGATACGGTATATAACAAGTGAATTGCAGAGGATACGCTGATGGAGACTGGCATACTCTGGAAAACGATGTGTGACAGCATGGGCCCAGGTTCGATTCAGAGTCATTAAAACTGGCAACCGATACCATGGCAATCGCGTTAAGACTTTACCAAGAACAACGTCGTCCACAAGCCCATCTATTAAAGAACCTGGAAATAAATCATAAATTAGACTCAGTGACAATAACCATCTAACCAGCCATTCCTGAAACCACCTAACCCACCATGCTTGAACTTGATTGCAGATTTCAATTTATTCTCGATAAAAGTGAAATATTCCAAAATCTACCATCTAAATAAATAAAGATGACTCTCCCACATGACTCTCCCCAGGCCACAGAAATACATATAAAAACACATACCTGAAATAAGGTGATAGGAATTTCAAAAAGTATATTCCAAAATCTACCATCTAAATAAATAAATAAATAAATATGACTCTTCCCCAGCCCACAGACATACATATAAAAACACATACCTGAAGTGGGAAGCAAATCCTGCAAGGGAGCTCCTACTCTTTCCTCGGCACTATCGTTTTTGTCCTCCTGCCTCTGTTGAAACTTATTCTTTTCCAAAGAAATTATCATTCTACATGTATGTGCAGGTGTTTGTTTCATTGTGCAGTCAGTACCTGTGTTTGTTTCTACAATTAGATTATGGAAAATTGCATGCAAATAAATTATAGAAAAGCACCTGCGTTAAAGTATGTAGGGCAAATTGCATGCAAATAAATTATAGAAAAGCACCTGCGTTAAAGTATGTAGGGCATAAACCAGTTTTAGGTTTTATTTTTAAGATTTTAATAAAATTTGATCAAATTTATGGAAACCCAAGTTACAGATATTAAATTTCAGAAGAATTTTAAATGCGGCTCAACACTCTAAATCGATTTGCACCATTTAAAATACTATTCAAAAACTTATCAAACTAAATTGATCTTACCCAACAGGACAAGTCCTAATAATCTAAGTGGCCTTACCTATTGATTTGAATTCCCTTTCTCGCTGATGCTGGACCACCGGCATTACCCTTCAAGGACTGATCGTGCTACCCCACGGACACTACTGGAAAAACCAAAACACAACTTGGTATAATAAACCCTGTGATGGAATCATTCAGTTTTATATATGATATTTTAAAAAAAATTACAACTTCAGCCGATCTCCAAAAATAATATTTCAATAATAAAATTATGTTATAGAAAAGCAGCTGTTTTAACCAGCAGTCTTTTCACATTCACTTCAGTTGGGAATAGCTGCGTCTCCCTGAAGATAATATTTGAATAATATAAAATGAAATTAGAAAAGCAGCTTTCATCTCTTTTCTTGTATTTCAGTAATAAAATTAGAAAAGCAACATGCAACATTGTTCTTAATATTGTTGCATGGAACATTGGCCCGCCATTTTACTTACCGACGAGTAAGTAAAATTAAAATTAGAATTAGAATGAAATTATAGAAAAGCACCCGTACTTTTAACCAACAATGTTTCCACGTTCAGTTCAGTTAAAAATAGGAGCGACTCTCTGCAGGAAAACTAAAAATAGAAAAACTACTTTCATCTTTTATCTTGTATTTCACGAATAAAAATAGAAAAATTACTTTCATCTTTCAATACTAAAAATAGAAAAACTACTTTCATCTTTTATCTTGTATTTCAAGAATAAAAATAGAAAAACTACTTTCATCTTTCAATACTAAAAATAGAAAAACTACTTTCATCTTCTATCTCGTATTTCAAGAATAAAAATAGAAAAGCAGCAAGTGGAAAAATCCTCCAATAATAGAAAACGAATTTCTGGAAAGTTTGTAATGAATTTGCCTAAGAATAGCGTGGACTTCAGTTTTTTTTTTATTTCCAACAACATAAGTCTTCAGTCGTGATGGCAATGGCAATGTTGGTGCTAATGGTTTTCATCTTTTGATCCTATGTGGTGCTCCATGTTTTTATTTTGTATGCTTCTCAGCTATTTGTCTTCTTATATCTGTTCTCAGATGTGGTCTCTTTTCATGAGATCCATTCCTCTTTCTGTTCTCATAGAACATGTTGTATATATTGCCTCAATATAATATATTGCTTTTCTTTCTGAAAAAAAAAAAAGTCTTCAGTCGTGATGAGGTTGCACAAGAAAATTGCGAGTTCCGCAACCGACTGTTGAAATATTAATTTCACGTGCACATTTATTTTTACAAAACAATTGAGGAAAACCGCCAACCTTCATCGGACCACTTTTGCTAAAAGACTGGCATTCCCTCAAACTCACCCGATGCAATCACTTTTTGACGCGTGTTCCTCTGTATGTTTTCAAAATAGCTTTTCATCGGGACATTACGTCCAACAAATAAGGGGCGTCCGACATTGTTCCGAACCGTTCGATTCAAAGGATGGTGGATGTCCGTCCGATTAATCTAAAGCTGCATTCAGGCATGACATTGCGTGAAGTTTTTGGTTGACTGCCAGTAAAACATAAATGAAATTAAATGTGTTCGTAGAGCATTGGTAAAAGTTTTAATTTTTAATGTCTTTTGTGGTGGAGAATTTGTAATAAGGAGGAGCGTATAATGCATTTTTTTTGAAGAATATGTGAAGTGAGTGAAACGCGCAACAGCGCTGATATATGATTTTTTTTACAGCAGTATATGTAAAAGTTTTTTTTACAACAGTGAATGTAAAAGAGATTTTTACACACAACAGTCTAAAATATCAAGAGGAGACAAAGTAATGTTTTCTGTTGTTGAAATGTTTTTTTTGGTGAATCCCTCTGAGAGAGAGAATGAATTTTGTATCAGGAATTTTATTTTAATGAATACAAAGCTTTTGTGGGTGTATGTAATACTCTGTTCTCAGAAATTAGTTATAACTTCCCAGTGTTAAGATCCTGGAGATAAACAGAGGATTGTTTCTGTGTTCAGTTAATTTGTTTTTAGAATTTTACCAGAAAAATTCCCAACAGTGGTATCAGAGCTTGTCCAGGCTCTTTGAAGGAGTCAAAGAAGCTGAAGGAAGGAGTTTTTTGCTGCAACAACTTCTCCAGTAGAGTGAAGTCTCAGGCAAAAGAATCCAAGGTATTTCTCAAAGTTTTTTTGTGTTGCTGCTGTTGAAGACAGTCAGTGTTTTTTTTAATATACAGTCAAGGATTTAGAAGCATAGCTGAGAATGCAAGGAATGACCAGCACCAGCACTAGTATGGGTATTTTTAATACTCAGCTCCCACAGTTTAATGAGAAAAACTATGACTATTGGGAAATAACCATGAGAGCCCTGTTTGCCTCACAAGATTTATGGGAATTAGTTGAAGATGGTTTTGAAGAATCAGCAGATGAAAATGAGTTTAATAGGTTAACTCAGGCAGGGAAAGATCTATTGAAGAGCAATAAGAAGAAGGATTCAAAAGCCCTTGTGTTTTTGTATCAAGCAATGGACCAGAGTGTGTTTCCAAGGATAGCAGCAGCTAAGACATCCAAAGAAGCATGGAAAACTCTCAAGACAACCTATCAAGGCATGGAGAAAGTGAAGACAACAAAACTACAGTTGCTGAGGAAAGATTTTGAGAATATATGCATGAAGTAGTCAGACAAATTGACTCATTATTCACACATGTAATTGGTTTGGTCACACAGATAAGGACTCATGGAGAAGTTCTTGAAGAAAGGAGGATTGTGGAGAAACTGTTGAGGGTCCTACCCTCAAAGTTTGATGTGATTGTCACCACCATAGAAGAGACAAAGGATCTCTCAAAATTTTCAGTTGATGAACTTCATGCATCACTCATAACACATGAGCAGAGGTTGAGTAGAAATGAAAACTCATCTCTAGAGCAAGCCTTCAAGACCCAGATGTACTTTGGAAGAGGAAGAGGTCAAGGCAGAGGAAACAAGAGAGGAAGAGGCAGAAGACAAAACAAAGGTGGAAGAAACAGTCCAGCAAATGCTCAAGGAAGAGGCAGCAATCCAAATCAGAACCAAGGACAAGGCAGCAACCAACAAAGAGGACAACATCATGCACAAGGACAAAGGTATGAAAAATCCAATGTCCAATGTTATTACTGTAAAAAATATGGGCATTATGCAAATGAATGTAGAAAGAAGCAGCATGATATGACTAATAGATCAAGTGCAAATATCACTAGAGAAAATATTAGCCAAGATAATGTGCTTTTAGCTTGTAACATGGCTGAAACAAATAGTGATGATATATGGTTTCTAGATTCCGGTTGTAGTAACCATATGACAGGAAGCATAGCCTTGTTTTTTAAATTAGATCAAAATGTGAAATCACAAGTCACACTTGGGGCTGATAGTAAAATTTATGTTATGGGAAAATGAGAAGTAAAAATATTTACAAAGAAAGGTGAAAAGAAAACCATAGCAGATGTCTATTATGTTCCTGGAATGAGATGTAACCTCTTGAGTATTGGACAACTTGTTCAAAAGGGGTACAATGTTTTCTTTGTGAATGATGTATGCACCATCATGGATAGAGCACCCAGCAAACGATGCATTGCTGAAGTGAAGATGACGAGGAATAGGATGTTCCCTCTCAGGATAAGGGCAGATTTGAAAAACAAAGAAGTAATTGCAGCAGTTACCCAAGAGGCTTTCCAAAGCGTACCAAAGGATGAAAATTGGTTGTGGCACTTGAGATTTGGACATCTCAACTTTGGAGGTCTTAACTTGTTGAGTATAAAAGGAATGGTAAGAGGATTACCATTGATAGACAAGCCGGACAGCCTTTGTGAAGGTTGTATCTTGGGGAAACAACACAGAGAGAGTTTTCCATCCGGGAAAAGCATAAGGGCAAAAGCACCCTTAGAAATTGTCCACTCAGATTTATGTGGACCAATGCAAACTCCATCATTAGCAGGCAGCCAATATTTTTTAATATTCATTGATGATTTCACCAAAAAGACTTGGGTTTATTTCCTGAAGAACAAAAGGGAAGTGTTTGAAAAATTTCGAAATTTCAAAGCACTTGTAGAAAACAAAAGCGGCCTGCATATCAAATTTTTAAGAACTGATAGAGGAGGTGAATATATCTTCGAGGAATTCCTACGATTTTGTAGAGAAAAAGGAATACACAAACAATTTACAGCTAGGTACACCCGGCAGCAAAATGGAGTTGTTGAAAGGAAGAATAGGACCATCATGGATATGGAAAGGAGCATGTTGAAGGCAAAGCATTTGCCAAATGATTATTGGGCTGAAGTTGTACATTGTGCAGTGTATGTTTTGAATAGGTGTCCTACAAAAGCTGTGATGAACAAAGTGCCGGAAGAAGCATGGAGTGGGAGAAAGAAAGGAGTCTTCCACATGAAAGTTTTTGGTTGTGTGGCTTATGCACACATTCCAGATCAGCTAAGGAGGAAGTTGGACAACAAAGGGGAGAAATGTATTTTCATTGGATACAGTGAGGAATCCAAAGCTTACAGGTTGTATATCCCATCTACCAAGAAGTTTTCTGTGAGCAGAGATGTTCAATTCATTGAGGAGGAAGCTTGGGATGGAAGCATAGAGAAAACAATTAATGTTAAAAACTGTTTGTCTCATGATGAAGATGATGAAGAGATGGCTGAAATACATCCCCAAACAACAGCGCCAACACAAGGACAGCAAGAGACACCCTTGAGGAGAAATGAAAGTGCTTCTCCAAGCACACCACAAGGAGGAAATTCAAGTGCGTCTTCAAGCACTTGCACACCAAATGATGAAGGAATGAATTCCTTGTTTGCTTTGTATTGTCATGTTGATGACCCTATTCATTTCGAAGATGCAATTAAAGATAAGAAATGGATAGAAGCTATGGATGAAGAGATGAATGCCATAGAAAGAAACAAGACATGGGATTTAGTTGAGCTACCAAAAGGAAAAGAAGTCATTGGAGTCAAATGGTTCTACAAGACCAAGAGTAATGCTAAAGGCAAAATAGAAAGACACAAGGCAAGGCTGGTTGTCAAAGGATACAAGCAGCAGTATGGGAGAGATTATGAGGAAACTTTCGCACCGGTTGCAAGAATGGAAACCGTGAGAGCAGTGCTGCCCATAGCAGCACAAACCAAGTGGAAAGTTTACCAAATGGACGTGAAGTCAGCATTCCTAAATGGAGTGTTAATGGAAGAGGTTTACATTGAACAACCTCCAGGCTATGAGAAGAAAGGCCAAGAGCACAAAGTGTGCAGATTGAAGAAAGCTCTTTATGGGCTGAAACAAGCGCCAAGAGCGTGGTACAGTAGGATAGATTCATATCTACTGGAAAATGGACTCGACAAATGTGAGGGAGAACCCACCATCTACATCAAAGAAAAGGATGGTAAATTACTAATTGTTGTGTTGTATGTTGATGATGTTATGTTCACAGGTAATGATGAATATCTCATTGAAAATTTCAAAGCAGTCATGAAAGAGGAATTTGAAATGACTGACATGGGTTTGCTGAGATGCTTCTTAGGAATAGAAGTAGATCAAAATGAAAATGGGATTTTTATCTCACAGGCAAAATATGTTAATGAAGTATTGGAAAGATTTAATATGCAGGACAACAAGGCAGAAATCACTCCCACAGCGATGGGATTAAAACTCGGCAAAGACGACAACAGCAAGGATTTTGATCCTAATTTGTACAAGAGCATAGTTGGTAGCCTCATGTATTTAACTGCAACTATGCCAGATATAATGTTTGTTGTTAGTTTAATTTCCAGATTCATGGAGAGGCCAAAAGAAGCACATTGACAGGCAACAAAAAGAATTATGAGGTATGTTAAAGGTACTAAAAGGTTTGGCATTTTATATACTATCTCAGAATGTTCAGATTTAATTGGATACACTGATAGCGATTGGGCTGGAAGTGTAGATGATCGGAAAAGCACATCCGGTTATGTATTTCACATGGGTTTAGGAGCTATTTCATGGGCTTCTAAGAAACAGCCTATTGTAGCATTGTCTACAGCAGAGGCAGAATATGTGGTAGCTACAGCAGCAGCATGTCAAGCAGTTTGGATGAGAAGGATGTTAAGGAGCTTAGGCCAAGAGCAGGCAAAAGGGTCGGTGATTTTTTGTGACAATAGCTCAGCTATTGCATTATCCAAGAATTCAGTGTTTCATAAGAGAACGAAACACATTGACACAACGTTTCACTATATCAGAGAATTGGTAAGCAATGGAGAAATTATTTTACAACATGGCAGAACTCAGGAACAGGTAGCAGACATTTTGACAAAGCCATTGGATCAGAAGAGCTTTGAATTTTTGAGGAAGTGTTTGGGTATGACTGAACACCCAGCAGTTGAAATTAAAAGGGAGTGTTGAAATATTAATTTCACCTGCGCATTTATTTTTACAAAACAACTGAGGAAAACCACCAACCTCCATCGGACCGCTTTTGCTAAAGGACTGGTATTCCCTCAAACTCACCCGATGCAATCACTTTTTTATGTGTGTTCCTCTGTATGTTTTCAAAACAACTTTTCATCGGGACATAACATTCAACAAATAAGGGGCGTCTGATATTTTTCCGAACCGTTCGATTGAAAGGATTGTGGATGTCCGTCCGATTAATCTAAAGTTGCATTCAGGCCTGTAGGAAATGACATTGCGTGAAGTTTTTGGTTGACCGCCAGTAAAATATAAATGAAATTAAATGTGTTCGTAGAGTATTGGTAAAAGTTTTAATTTTAATGTTTTTTATTTCTTACGGAGGTATGGGCATAGTAAAAACGTATTTACGTGTTATGTTTTTTTTTTTATGTATTGTATATGCATTGTAATGAAAAGGTGAAAACGCACAACAGTGCGAAGGAAAAGCAAGCAGTGCTTAATGTCTTTTGTGATGGAGATTTTGTAATACGCAGGAGTGTATAATGAATTTCTTTTGAAGAATATGTGAAGTGAGTGAAACGCGCAGCAACGCTGAAGTGAGGAGACAGAGTAATGTTTTCTGTTGTTGAAATGTTTTTTTTTGGTGAATCCCTCTGAGAGAAAGAGAATGAATTTTGTATCAGGAATTTTATTTTAATGAATACAAAGTTTTGTGGGTGTATGTAATACTCTGTTCTCAGAAATCAATTATAACTTCCCTGTGTTAAGATCCTGGAGATAAACAGAGCATTGTCTCTGTGTTCAGTTAATTTGTTTTTAGAATTTTACCAGAAAAATTCCCAACACCGACGTGCGGAAAAGAATCGACTGTTTAGTTATATGTCTCTACAGTTATTCGTTTGATGCGAATGTAAGTTGCAATACAAAAGATCATTCGGTTGTTGTCACAATGCTTTCGCTGTCTAATCCGTCTGGATCAGTCAGGATTATGTAGGTTTGAGAGTTGTTTTAGGTTATTATTTTTTCCCTTGAAAAAATGTTGAATTTTCTAAAGAAAAAGCTTGTGGCTGGAATTTTCCCGGAGAGGTGTTTTCCCATAGAAGAGATGCTCTATCCACGTAAATATTACACAAAAATAAAAATAAAAATAAAACTTAAAATTATAATAATTATTATAATTTTAAGTAAAGATATTATGGAGAAATCAAATAGAATTCATAGAGTCAACGACTTTCGAAGCTGAATTCTATGTGATTTTTCTGGAAAATCTTTACTTAACATCATCAACTACATAATGTTAAAAAAAAATTACATGGAGAGCAGAGTAGTGACTTTCGCGAAGCTGGATTTTCCAGCGACAGACTTAAAAAACACAGTGTTCACTCACAACAAAAAAAAACAAAGTAGAACAGAGCATTCTCCACCATTTTCTCCACAGAGACTCTTGTTCTCTTTTTCTCTAACTTGCAAAATGACTTTTACATGCTTCTTTATCTCAACATACAATTTTTTACATTAATGCATGACTGAACAAATAAATAATACATTGTTGTTGTTGAGTGTAGACAGTAATCACGTGGAGTGTGGGCAATGGTCGCAGAATGAATGCTTGCCCATATCTATTTACCAAAATACATTAAATGCCTTAAATACAATTTTGTGTTGCTGAATGGTTTGGGCGGCACTTATGTTTTCACTTCAGTCCTTCCATCTTTAAATAAAGACGCAACCTACAAAAATACTTTTGATAAGTATGGTTGTTGTTAGGGTTTTAACGCCGTGGTTGGGATTAATATTTTCAACACTACCCCTTAATCACAATTACTGCCATTGACAATTCCCAAATAGTTTCTGAGATAAACAAAACTTTCACGTGGCAATGGCTTTGTGAAGATATCAGCAAATTGATCGTGTGACCTTCAGTGCTACAATACAATTTCATCATTGTTAATCAACTCTATAATAAAATGATATTTAACATCAATATGCTTGGTCCTCTTGTGAAGCACAAAATTCTTTGACAATGCAATTGCTGAGGTGCTGTCGCAGAAAATAGTGGTTGTTCCCTCTTGGTCATGACGAAGATCCCTCAACATCCTTCTCATCCAAATTGTCTGACATGCTGCTGCTGTTGCTGTGACATATTCAACTTCTACTATTGACACTGACACTATTGGATACTTCTTGGAGGCCTATGAAATGGCTTCACAACCCAAATGAAAAACATATCCTAACGTGCTCTTTCTATCATCGACACTTCCAACCCAATCACTTTTAGTGTAATCAACCAGCCTGAAATAACTTGTTGTTGTGTACAAAATGCCATAATGTTTTGTCCTATTGACATACCTTAAAATCCTTTTCACTACTTGCCAATGTGTCTCCTTGGGTGTCTCCATAAACCTCAACACCAAGCTTACTGCATACATTATATCTGGCCTAGTGGCGGTCAAATACATCAAGATGCCTATCATGCTTTTGTATAATGTCGGATTAACATTGCTATTGCAATCTTCTTTGCTCAACTTCAACCCCATGATATTTGGAGTTGGTGTGGGATTGTTGTTCTGCATTTTAAACCTCTTCAAAATGTATACCACATACTTTTCTTGAGAGATTAAAATGCCATTTTCTGTTCGCTTCACTTCTATGCCCCAAAAATATCTTAACAGTCCCAAGTCAATTATTTCAAATTCACTCTTCATGACTTGTTTGAAATCAACGATGAGGAAATCATCACCGCCTATAAAAATCAAGTCATCTACATATAAGACAACAATAAGAATCTTACCATCACTCTTTGATGTAGAGAGTAGGCTCACCGTTACATTTGTCGAAACCATTGTCCAACAAGTAGGCATCTATCCTGCTATACCTTGCGTGCAGTTCTTTCTTAAGCCCATAAAGAGATTTCCTCAACTGATACACTTTGTCTTCTTGGCCTTCTTTCTCATAACCAGGCGGTTGCACAACATACACTTCTTCTTTCAACGCCCCATTCAAGAACGTTGATTTTACATCCATTTGATACACTCTCCATTTATGTTGCGCGACAATCGCCACAACTGCGCACACTGTTTCCATCCTCACGACTTGCGCAATCGTCTCTGCGTAATCTCTTCCATGTTGTTGCTTGTAGCGTTTGACAACTAGCCTTGCTTTGTGTCTTTCAATCTTTCTCTCAATGTTTCTTTTGGTCTTATAAACCCACTCCACTCGAATGACATGTTTTCCTTTCAGAAGGTTCACTAACTCCCATGTGTCATTCCTTTCTATTGCTTCTATTTCTTCCTCCATTGCCACAACCCATTTTCTTCTTTGACTGCATCCTCGAAATGGATCGGGTCATCTACATGACAAAACTAGGAAAATAAGGAATTCATGCCAATGCTACTATGACTTCATCTTGCTCATAAATTTCATTTAAATTTCTGAATTTTGGTCTTCTTGTGCTCGCTGAAGATGGGCTTGACATGTCACTTGGTGTTACGCTTTGCGGTGTGCTTGGAGAATCACTTGCTTGGTTGCGCGAAGCTATCCTATTATTTGTTGATGGTGTTGCTTGTTGCCTGGTTTGTTGCACTTGAATAGGAGTAGAGGGAGTCACTGTTGAGGAATTATCTGTTGCTATTAATTCCTCTTTTTCCTCATGTGGTATACATGCTTTGAAATTGACTCTCTTCTAAAATTCCATCCCATGCTTCCTCTTCTATAAACTGCACATCTCTACTAATTATGACCTTCTTGGTTAATGGATTGTAGAGTTTGTATGCCTTGGATTCATCACTGTATCCAATAAATATACATTTCTCCCACCTTGCTGTCCAACTTCTTCCTTAACTTATTCGGGACATGTGCATATGCTACACATCCAAAAACTCTCATGTGGGCAACACTATGCTTTCTTCCACTCCATGCTTCTTCAGGAACTATGTTCTGGATGCTTTTGGTTGGACATCTATTCAAGATATATGCTGCACAAGCGATAGATTCAGCACAATTATCATTTGGAAAATGCCTTTCCTTCATCATACTCCTTGCCATTTCCATAATGGTCCTATTATTCCTTTCGGCCACACCATTTTTCTAAGGTGTATACCTTGTTGTAAATTGCTTTTGAATTCCATGCTCCCTGCAAAATTGAAGGAAATCATTTGAGATGTATTCTCCACCTCTGTCAGTCCTGACGACTTTGATGTAGTGTCCACTTTGCTTCTCAACAAGAGCTTTGTATTAGTGAAAGCACTCAAACACTTCACTTTTTGGTTTTAGGAGATAGACCCATGTCTTCCTTATGTAGTCATCAATGAAGGTCAATACATAGTGGCTGCCACTAATTGATTATGTCTGCATTGGTCCACATAAATATGAGTGGACAATCTCCAAAGGTGCCTTTGCCCTTATTGACTTTCCTACCGGAAATGTCTCTCTATGTTTCTTGCCCAAGATACATCCTTCACATAGGCTGTCCAGTTTTTCTATGAGTGGAAAACCCTTCATCATGCCTTTCCTATGTAGCAAATTAAAACCTCCAAAGTTGAGATGACCAAATCTCAAATTCCATAACCAATTTTCATCTTTTACCTCTGCTTGAAAGTTGACTTGTGTGACAGCTGCCTCTTTTCTTCCATTCTCTTGTGAGTTTATTGAGAGTTGTGCTTGTGCACTTTCTTTCTACAAATCTGATTTTAATTTTAGGGGAAACATTCTATTGTTTGTCATTTGAACCTTTGCAATCAGCTATCTGTTTGGAGGTCTATCCAAAATTGTGCACACATCATTTTTGAAGAAGACATTGTAGCCCTTTTGCATGAGTTGTCCAATGCTTAAGAAGTTATGTTTCAGATCGGGGACAAAGTAAAATTTTGAGATGTACTTCTTCTCCCCCTTCTCTGTTAGGATATTAATTCCACCTTTACCCATGACAGAGACTTTGCTATCAATCCCTAATTTCGCTTCATATTTCACACTTTCATCTAGATTGGAAAAAGTTTCTATGTTTCCTGACATGTGGTTGCTACACCCTAAATCTAGATACCATATATCACTCTGTTTTTCTTGTGCTACATTACAAGCTAAAAACATGTTATCATGGTTCTAATTTTCTTTTGTGAAATTTACACTTGGTTTGTTACTAACGTCATATTGCTTCTTTCTACATTCAATTTCACAATGACCATACTTCTTACAGTAATGACATTGAACTTGAGATTTATCATACCTCTGACCTTGTGCTTGGTTTTGGCCTGGGCCGACTTGGATTTTGATTGTTGCCTCTTCCACTTGAGCTTGAAGGGCTGCTTGTTCCTCTTCCTCTAGCATATGATCTTCCTCTACCTCGACCTTGACCAAATGATACTTTTGTCTTGAAGGCATGCTCCAATGAGGAGCTTGTTGCTCTATTCAGTCTATGTTCATGAGAAATCAGTGATGCATTAAGCTCATCGACTGAGAACTACGAGAGATCCTTTGTCTCTTCTATGGCCACAACAATGGCATCAAACCTTGCTAGAAAACTTCTCAAAACTTTCTCAACTATTCTTCTTTCCTCAAGTGTCTCACCATGAGACCTGATTTGAGTAACCATCCCACTTACCTGTGTAAAAAATGAGTCTACATTCTCAAACTCTTTCATACAAAGTGTTTCAAGGTCTCTTCTAAAAATTTGTAGCTTTGTTGTCTTAACTTTTGCAATGCCTTTGTAGGCTATCTGGAGGGTGTCCCATGCTTGCTTGGACTTCATTGCTGCTGCAACCCTTGGGAAAATATTTTCATGAACTGCTTGAAAAAAGTAGAAGAGGGATTTTGCATCCTTCTTCTGGTTGTCCCTTAACAAATCTCTTTCTGCTTGAGATAAAGCATTGTATATTGCTGCATTTGCTGGTTCTTGAAAACCATTCTCCACGAAATCCAAAATGTCTTGAGAAGAGAAGCCTTCACTTTAATAGCCCAATAATGATAATTTTTTCTATTAAACTGAGGTATTTGAGGATTAGTCCAACCTGTGCTTTGTTTTCATTTCTGAGTGAAAAAAAAATTCTACTTGATGGTAAATACGCTAAAATGCTAAAAGCAATCTTTCCCTCAAAACAATTTTAACTGCTAGTAAAAACACTTGCTTTTACACTAATAGAGTTTAACCCACTCTCATACCATGTTAATTTTTTTTTTACGCGGAGAGGCAGAGTAGTGACTTTCACAAAGCTGATATCAGGCAGCAACACAATAATAATTGAATTCTAAATCATGAAAATACATTCATATGAGACTGTGGCTCATTCACCAAGTAAAACAAATGTTTTACAATGATTTACACTTCATGTTGACTAACAAACATTAAACAGCCACTGTTGTTTTTCACCCACCCAGCAAAATTTTCTCCACCATAATGACTTTTACATACTTCTTTATCTCAACATACAATTTTTTACACTAATGCATGAGAGAGCAAATAATTAATACATTGTTGTTGTTGAGTGTGGACAATAATCGCCCAAGTGTTTGTGGAGTGTGGGCAAATAGTCACGGAATGAATGCTTGCCCGTATCTATTTACCAAAATATAGTAAATGCCTTAAATACTTTGCTGTGTTGCGGAATGGTTCACCCCGTACTTATGTTCTGGCTTCACCTGGTACTTCTTCTGGCTTCAGTCCTTCCATCTTCAAACAAAGATGCAACATGAAAACCTTCCATCTTCAAACATAGACGCAACATGCAAAAATACTTCTGACAAGTATGGTTGTTGAGATTAATATTTCCAACACAGAAGAATCCAATATGAAATTATTATAATTACATAAATTACTTAAAAATGAATTATAATTAATAATTAAACCAATATAGATCCATCTTAACTTCAGATCTACCAAAAGGTCAAATTTCTTGAGGTGCAAACCTCTTTTATAGTGAAAAGAGATTTTCTCCCAACCAATAATTGATCGAACATAAGTTAAAATGGATCTAACATAGTCTTAGTTATAATGCCCTACAAATCAAGGACAATCAAGGCTTTTGTTAGATAAGTTAAGTATTTTTGAAATTCCAATATAATATTCTAACTTTTAAGCTTAATAATATGATTATTTTACGTTTTTAAAGTTATTTATTTTTTTGTCAATCTAAAAGGGTCAATTATATTATCATGAAAATATTGTTTACAAAATGTTTTTCAACGGCTAGGAAATTCGGAGTATGCAGACGTTATGCTCATAGAACCATTATTTTTGCTAGGCTAAATAACCTTACATGCCAAAATGGTGAAAAAAATGATAGACAACCTCTGAACATTCTGAACATTCTATCATGGAGGTGGCTATGGTGGGGGTGAAGGAGGCACTGCGAACATGCCCGATCTCTTGTGCATGCGAAATTCTATATGCTCAAATCTAGCCTCCAACAAATGCAAGTGTTCATTCATTCGACAGTGGCTTCGAAAGATGTTGGCTAGATGCTCTAATATCTCATTATGACTAAATTGGATATCTTCCATGTAGGCAATGAACTCATTGCTATCCTCATATTGGTGCCCTCGAAGGGTGTCTAGGTTGGCCTGGATGCCTCTCAGTTGTTCCACGATTGATTCCATAGTGACTGGAATGACCACACGACCATGGGAATGACCCTGTTCTTGGGAAACTTTCCTTTCTTGTCCCACACTCTATGAATCTATAGACAATGGACTATGGATGCCTGCACGATGGCCAACTTGCCTCTGCTTCCATCTGCCTCTGTGAGGGTGGCCCTTAGATGAAGCTTGACAGAAGGCATGCCAAATTCTTGTACCTGAGACACAAATATTACCCCATGCTCCATGAGTTCACCACCCCCACGACCACAGACAGATAATTCCAAAGTCGAACAACAAAGTGAGGGTAGACACATGATCGAGCAGCAGAACCCACAAAACACCGGGCTGCCCACATACTTGAATTTCCCAAAACAATTCACCCAAAAACTGCAACCAAAAATGGAAAGAGACTTCCTAGTCCAACCCACCCAAACTAGGACAAACTTCAAAATATTGCGAGATAGGAAATGTAGTGAGATGTGTTTCACTCTCAAACACAACCTGCTTAGGGCTAGGACCAACAAATTGTTGTCTAGAAGGAACATTAAACACCATGCCAAAGATAAGAGATCGAGCCCCTTCGACACAGAGAAACCACCACCCGAGAACAACTCGACACACCCCTTTGCACCCGAACTACCAGGACCAGAGAAAGTTATAACAACTAGCCCAAACCACCCAATTGGGTACTAGACATTAACCTAGAACTTTGACCCTAAAAGAACAAGAAAATGCCACCAAAAGAATTCCACTTTTAATGTGAAAGCTTCAAAAATGAACCATAATCAAAGAGTTGTAAATACCAAAAAATCCCAGTGCACCAATCTGACAGAGGAGCTGCTTCACAAGCCAAAGCTTGAAGTTCCATCAACACACTCATATCCCATAGGCGAGACTGTAGAACAAGAAATTTTCTCTCAAGGTTCCCAGATAAATCCCTGTGAGATAGGTAAGATGCTAATAGTTTCATGCATGACTGCCTCTACTCATTGTTGGTTATTCCGCTCCCAGGGTGAGTTCGCATGGACAACCTCGACCAAACTCACTACCCTACACCCTTTGTTCATCTCCCAAATCAGGTCAACATTACCTAGGAGTGCGAAGGGCATAATAACTAGGACCATCATGTCTAGAAGGATTAGAGGATGGTTTTCCCATCCCATAACACCATTATTTACTTTGAGCATGTTCACCGCATGCCAAGGGGGAAAGCCCCGAGGCCAATTGGTCGTCCATTGATCACCTCTGTCAGGGGTATGTTTTTAAAATTTTATTTTAATTATTCTGTTTATATAATTTATTATTAAATGTATATATATATATACATATCTTTCTCTGACGAAAATTCGTAATTTTATTCAAAGAACAAAATTATATTTTTCCAGATGCTATAAAACATTCAATCATATTAGCCAATCACTAGTGCCCAAGAAAACAAAACTATAAAAGAGAAACACAAATAGAAAATCACATTTGGGATCTAAGTGTGAAGGCACTTAGCTACCATTTTGTGGCTTTCTTTTTCTCCACTTTTCGCCAACCTCCATGGTGAGGATTTGTAATTACAATAGAAATTGACTCTCTTCCACATTCACAATGAATTCTTTATTTGAATACAAACTCTCAGATGCATAGAGTCTTTTAATGTTCCCCGTCTCCTTTTCAAGGGATAATTTTTGTTTCTTTAATACTTTTGGAGCTTCAAACCATTGTTCCTGCCTGCTCAACTTCTCCTTCCACTAATATTTCTTGTGTTTTTTAATCAAAAATACTTGTATAATTCTCCATATTTTCTTCATCCTCTACTTTAGAGAGATCTTGTTATGAGAATTACCATCCCTTTGGATTTTGGGCCTGTTTTTTTTTGGGGGGCTCTATCTTTACCGGAGGATACATACTTTATAAATGTCCTATTTGAAGACAAATGACATATAAATGCCATGTTTTCAAAATCTAAAGGATGGGTCCTATTGTAGCAGCTACAACCATCCTACAAAATTTTTCCTTAGCTTCGTTTTGGAGCCTCCCTACCAACCTTTTGCAGTAGCATGTCTTGTGTTGTCAAGTACACAAGCTTTAGTGATTTTCTTGCAGAAGGACAACATGTCCATCAAAGCTTGTTTCATCCTCCTCCCAGGCTCTTTCATCGAACTTGGTGCAACTATAGGCTAAGAAGCTCCCTCAATAAATTGTGCAATTCTGGAGGGAAACCAACATTCCCTCCAGAAATTGCACAATTCTATCTGGTAGCCTGCTAGGCTCCAAAATTGTGCAAATTTGCCTGTCACTGTTCATTGGCACAATTACGCACTTCCTCCTAACATGATGGCTCAGCCCAACAATTGTGAAATTTTGGGAAGCAGTCAACTGCTCTACCTAGAAATTGCGTAATCCCTCTGGGTAGCCAGCCCAGCTCCCTCCCAGAAATGTGCATTTTTTCCTCCCAGTTGAGCAGACCATTGCATGTGTAGTTGAGTTGACCAGTTCCCTTCGGGACCGAGAAAAAATAATTTGCTTGGATGGGTTGTTCTTACCAAGGCAGCATGCAAAGGCATCCCTTGTTTTAGGGATCTATTTTTAGGATTTGGAGGTTACATGCAAGGATCATGGCGTAGTCGATGGACAACAGGTGAATATTCCTGTACTACCCCTTGTTGGTCCCGAGGGATGGAGGAGGCTAGGTTAGCCGAAAGATGGTTATCGGTTCAAGGACGCAAGGTCCCATATCGAATTTATCCAGAGGCCCACCCATGACCCTGGAATGATAAGGACTAGTCCGTCCAGATCCTGACATGATCATTCACAATTCACTTACTATTGGATCGGGACTGACGGGACTCGAACCCGCAACTTCCGTCTTGACAGGGCGGTTTCAGAAACCTCCCACCAAATTTCGCTTTCCCTATATTTGTAGCATGTGTGTCGCAACCTCGATTTTATAGAAACTCATCAACCAGATGTCGCAAAGCTCATTCCTCACATTGATCATGCAACTCTGACATCCCACACTGCATCTAGGATTTGTCAGCACATTCAACTAAGTTGTTTTGGGGTAAGCCCTCTTTTCATGTCTCATGTTGCGTTTCTGGTGCTTTTTGTGTTTTTATTTGTATCAATGTTGTCTATTTGATTTCAATGAGTGCTTGATGTTTTTTTGATACATACTAGCTTGTACTAGCATTGTTTTAGTTTTCAATAACATCTCATTGCTGTCGCATGCATGACACTATTTTTACACGAACGGTTGCCATTGGGGCAACTCGGTTCATACACTTGCATGCTTTCCTATTTCCTGAATCTTGAAGTTGTAGTTTGCATGAATGATCATTCACTCTTGCTTGCACTCATCTCATCATGCATTCACGCTTCTCATGTTTTCAGTGCCCCCTTGGTTGGACCGGGCTGGCTTGCCTCGGACTGTACCTTTCTCAGCTAGTACTACGTATTTCCAGAAGTGAAGGCTCTACCTTCCCTCCAAAAATTGCGCAAGTCTAAACAAGTACTGACCTCTTGTCTTACATTGTGAAATTCTTGGAGGAAGTGTTCCACTGGCCCGAGAAACTGCATAATGCAGTTTGCTGGTTGCATGTCACTGCTGACTGAAATTATGCATTGCACAGTTTCACTCCTCAGCAGGCTAGGCTGGACTGTGCATTGTAGAGTCCCAACATTCAGTTAGCCTCCTGACAACCTGAACTATGCCTTGTACAGTTTTGGAAATCAGTCTCCTAACCTCCTGACAGAAATTGTGCATCCATCATGATCATCACACATGTATGTTGCAAGTTAGTTATCAAGTTCATTTTAGTTTTCGACTAACAGATTGCTTGCACTAATTTTTTCCATGTCCACAGGTGTCGAAGGTGTTCATCTACCTCTCACCAGCACAAGTACAATTGCCTTCAGGAGAGCAAAGTCAAAGGACACCATTGAGAGCACAACGTGGGTTGCAGCCAAGCAAGTGTCTATGAGATTTCCTACCTATGAATACATCAAGTTTCTCGTAGACAATTACATCAAGATAAGATGGTAGCAACATCACAACGATCAACATCACAATGAGCATCACGTTCAACATCAGTTGAAGGAAACACACTGGATGCAACGAACGCACGAGGAAGGTTGTTGACAACACAGAGGTGGAACAAAGTTGCAAGATCAAGCAAATCCATTTATGATGAAAGAAAATTTGGAGACTCAGGCTATGAGGTGACAACACGACATGAAGATCATGCGAAGATAGGAGCTGCATAGATGAGAGAATGAGTTGCAGCAGGAATAGGTACAGTAGCGGGCACAACATGCACTCACGGATGAAATTGCTCCCGTACAAGTTATAGATCCATCACAGCAGCTTGCATAGGGTAGACATGGTGAGAAGTGTTGTTGATCACATCCAAGGGAATTCAGCAACATGCATGTCATTGTGTGCACGCATGCGATCCCACCCATTTAGTACACTCACTGAGGCAAAGACAATAAGCTAGTTTGGCTGGAGCTGAACATGTAGTTGACAATTGATGTGCATGACCATGAGCACAAACTATAAGATCATCACAGACACTATGTATCACTGTGTTGCCAATTTTGCCATGCCAAGAATACCATGTGCATGTTAGCAAACAATTTGGATGGAGGAGCCACACCAATGCATCGGGATGCAACAGAGGAAAGAGTTTCCTTCAGCAAGATGTCACCATGGAGCGCATGCATACCATCATGGACGACCAAGCTTGGCATCAACTCACCACCTTCAACATCACAAGCATGTTAAAGAGTTGGTCTCATCACAATGGACCAAGTGTTAGTGTTATGAAACTAACTCAAGAAAAGATAGAAAAGATAGATCAACGCCTTAGAATTCAGCCTCTTCGAGGGGGCAACCTCCTTTACATTACATAAATGAACAATTCTTGGATGATTCAAATGAAAAAACCTCCTTTCTATATATACGAGTCTAAGGAGTCACAATATAATCCAGTCGACCTAACAATAATAATATAAAGCCACAAAAATAACAATAGAGGGATTCTATGGGGCACATAAATAACAATAAGGGGGTAATAGGGGCACAACAATATAAATAAGGGGTATAACTATAATAGTAATGGGGTAATCACTAGTATTATAGGGACCCAACATGCCCCTCTCCTTCAAAAAAGTGTTGTCCTCAATGCTTGAGTAATTCTGGATACTTCTGCATAAAATTCTCATCCTCCCATGTGGAATCTTCAGCGGATAAGTTCTTCCACTTGATAAGATACTCTGAAATTGATCGATTTCGTAGCTGTTGAGTTCTTGTTTATGTGACTGCTTCTGGTTCCAATATAATTTTTCCTTCCTCATCAAGTTCTGGCAATATTGTTTGAATTGGGAGCTTGTCGCCTATAACCTTCTTTAAACATGAAACATGGAAAACTGGGTGCAATCGAGAAGCTGCAGGAAGCTCCAATTTGTATGCCATAGTACCAATCTTTTGCAACACCTTGTACGGACCATAATACTTTGGTGATATTTTATTATCCTTCTTAGCTTGCTTTAGGGACATTTGCTTATATGGTTGTAGCCGTAGGAATACCCAATCACCTACATCAAAACTTCTTTCACTGCAATGTTGATCTGCCTATTGTTTCATTCTATTTTGTTCCAACACGAGGTTATCCTTTAAGAGTTGGAGGACTTGTTGTTGATGTTCGATGTGATGTTCCACTGCCTGAACCTTAGAATTTTCTCTTAAATATGATGTGATGGATGGTGGTTGATACCCATAAAGTGCCATAAATGGGGTCATTTTTGTTGTTGTATGGAAGGAAGTGTTATACCACCATTCAGCCAGAGGCAACCATTTGACCCATTGTGTCTGTTTATCAGATACAAAGCAACGAAGATATCCTTCCAAACATTTGTTTACTATCTCAGTTTTCCCATCAGATTGAGGATGATAAGATGAGCTATGAGCTAACTGAGTACCAAGACAAAAAAATAATTATGTCCAAAAATTTCCAGTGAAAATGGGATCTCTGTCACTTACAATAATCTTTGGGTTTCCATGTAGCTTTTGAACTGTTTCCATAAATGCAGTAGAAACTTTACTGGCTTTAAATGGATGTGATAATGCACAAAAGTGTGCATACTTGGTAAGTCTGTCAACTACCACCATGATGACACTCTTTCCCTCAGACTTGGGTAAACCTGTGATAAAATCCATTGAAACCTCCTCCCCCCGTTGGCTTGGAATGGATAAAGGTTGTAATAGACCCGGTGTCTTAATTGTTTCAACTTTATTTTGTTGGCAAACCAAACATTCCGCCACAAAATTTTGAATATCTGATTTAAGGCCATCCCAAAAAAATTCCTTCTTAACCCTGTGGTAAGTTTTTAAAAATCCTGAGTGCCCTCCTAAGGGAGAAGTGTGCAATTCCATAAGAATCTTTTGTTTTAGCTGGGAATTCTTACAGAGGTATAAGCGATCTTTGTACCATAACGAATCATTTTTCCAGCTAAATGTATCAGAAGTACTGGAATCTTGTTGTAGCTTTCGAATAAGTGCCCACACTTCTTCGTCATTCTTCCATTCCTCCCTTGCTTCGTTTATCCAATCTGGTTGGATAATAGAAATTGCACACAACAATGCTTCCACATCCTCATCCTTTCTTGAGAGTGCATCTGCCACCACATTTTGCTTCCCTTTTTTGTAGATGATTTCAAAGTCATAACCCAACATCTTTGTGACCCACTTTTTTTGCTCTTCACAGGATAATCTTTGTTCTAAAAAGTATTTAAGGCTATCATGATCCGTTTTTACCTTGAAGTGTCTTCCCATTAGGTAGGGTCACCATTTCTTAAGTGCATGGAGTATTGCCAACATTTCCTTCTCATAAATAGCTTTGCTTAAAAACTTTCCCTTGATTGGACGACTTTCAAAAGCAATGGGTATTTCATCTTGCATTAGAACAACACCAATTCCATTTCCTGAAGCATCACATTCCACAATAAAGGTTTTTGTGAAGTCCGGTGTAGCTAAGACCGGTGCTTGGCACATTGCCTCTTTAAGATGTTCAAAGGCCTTTGTTGCTTCCGGAGTCCATGAAAATGAATCTTTCTTCAATAATGTTGTTAGAGGTGCTGCTATTCTCCCATAATTCTTAACAAACTTGCGATAATACCCTGTCAACCCAAGAAATCCTCGCAGATGCTTTATGGATGTGGGGATTTTCCATTCCTTAATGGCTTTAATTTTGCTAGGGTCTACCTTAACTCCTTCATGAGATACAATATGACCCAAATATTCCACCTCCTGGACTCCAAAGAAACATTTGGATCTTTTTGCATATAATTGTTTCTTCTCCAATAGTTGTAGCACCCTGTCAGCATGTTCAACATGATCCTTCCAAGACTTGCTGAGATTAGTATATCATCAAAAATAACTAACACAAATTTTCTAAGGAATGGTTTGAAAATTGAATTCATCAAACCTTGAAATGTTGAAGGTGCATTGGTAAGGGAAAAAGGCATGACCAAAAATTCATAATTACCGTCATGAGTTCTAAATGCCGTTTTCGGAATGTCTTAAATCTTCATTCTGATTTGATGATATCCCGAATGAAGATCCAACTTGGTGAAGTAAATTGATCCATGCAATTCATCCAGTAATTCATCAATGACAGGAATGGGGAACTTATCTTTAATAGTGAGCTTGTTGAACTCCCTATAATCCGGACACATGCGCCATGATCCATCCTTCTTGTGCACCAATACTACTGGAGCTGAGAAAGAACTTTGACTCGGTTGAATTATACCAGCCTCTAGCATTTCTGCAACCATACGTTCAATTTCACTTTTTTGGACATAGGGATATCTGTACGGCCTGATGTTTGGAGGAACACTTCCTGGAATCAGATGAATAGCATGATCATGATCACGCATAGGTGGGAGACCTTTGGGAGTCTCAAATACCTTGGAATGATTGTCCAGGACTTTTTGGAGATCTGGAGCAATAGATGATTCCAATGTGGAAACATCTAGTGAACATAATTGTGCAATTACACCTCTTTGCTCCTTTTTTAGAAGCTTAGTCATGCCATTAAAGCTGATTATCTTTCCTGGTTTCCCTGCAATACCCCTTAATTCAACTTCCTTTCCTTCCACAGAAAATTTCATGAAAAGTTCTTGAAAATTAAAAGCTATTGTACCCAAGGATTGTAGCCATTGAACTCCTAGTACAACATCGGCACCTCCCATTGGAATGGAAAGCATTGGGCTAGTCAATACATATTCTCCCATGGATAGCTTGATATTATGGCACATTCTAGAGCAATTTAAAGTTACTCCATTTGCAATCATCACTTGACACTCTGGTGGTAGATATAGGAAGTAATTCAATTCTTTTGCTACCCTACAATGAATAAAATTGTGGGTGCTTCCTGAATCAATCAACACTATTACCTTTTTCTTCTTGATTTGTCCTTCTATCTTGATGGTTTGAGGAGTGGTAATTCCCGCCAATGCATTACAAGATATGGTCGGATTTATTTGTTCTTCATCTATGCTTTGTTCCTGGAATATATCCTCTTCTTTTGACCTTTCTTGCTCCTTTTCTTCTTCCTCTTCACAATCTATGTAGAATAATTTCTTCTCAGCACACTTATGACCTTTTGTGTATTTGCTATCACAATTGTAACAAAGCCCTTTTGCTCTTTTTTCTTCCAATTGTTGTGGTGTAAACCTTGTAGGTTGTGGAAGACTAGGGGCAACAACACTTCCGTCTTTATAGTTGTGATTGGTATGCTTCCTAGTTGCCATAATTTTGCTTTCCATTTTTCTTGCTAACCTGAATGCCTTCTCTAATGAATCAGGTTCCCAAAGGCGAACATCATGTTGGATATTATCTTTTAAAGACCCTATGAACACATCAATCCTATGCTCCTCTGGAATATCTTTTACCCTTATGTTCAATTTTTGGAACTCCTCAATGTGCTCCATTATTGAACCCTTTTGTTTGAGACTTATCAATTGGCTAAAAAAATTGTTTCTTTTTGTGTCCTCATAATGTGCTATCAATTCTTCCGTAAAAATTTCCCAAGTGATAAATTTTTTACGAGAACAAATCCATTGATACCATACAAACTGATTTGGTTCCAAATATACAGTTGCCATACGTACCTTTTGTGTGTTTTGCACATTATTGAGATCGAAGAATTGCTCCATCTGTAATATCCATGTGGTGGGATCCTTGCCATCAAACTTCCTCATATCAATTTTTGTATATGGTGATTCTTCGATCCAAAATTAGCATCTATGGAATCATGATTAACATTTCTTTTGTTCTCATCATGAGTTTCCTTTACTACCTTTTCACCATTAGTAAGTATTTCTTGTAGAAAATTTGTCAAATCTGTCTTCAAATCTGCCATGCCTGTCTTCAAATTTGTGTTCAAATCTATCTTCAAATTGTCCATCTTAGCTTCCACGCCATTTATCTTAGCTTCCACGCCATTTATCTTAGCATCTGTTAACTTTTGTGAGCGTGACATTTGTTGCACTTGTTCTTGTAACTTTGATATATCATGTAGCATTTCTTCCTCTTCTTCATGAGTCATGCTAGAGCTTTCAGGTTCCTTACTAGGTGTTTGCATTTTCTTTACTCGGGGAATCAGTTACCGATAATAATTCTCTACTATGCCCTTTGAATTCCTTCAAAATAAATTTTCAAACCAAGCTTAAGCAAAAATTTAAAAAAATTTACACACCTTTTTTCACTTTGTAGGAGCTCTATATTTCCTCTGATGTATCTCTATACTTTCCAATCATCTAGTTCTGAATTTGTGACCTGTAGTAGCTCTCTATGTCCTCTTTCCAATGCCACCAGTCTGATCCAAATTGGATTCTCCAAGAAAGAGTTATGCACAATCTCCCAAGATGACCTGATTATAGACCTTTCCAGAAGAGCGAAGTTGTATGAAGTGCCACGTGTACAATTTTCGATATTTGGTTCTGAAAATGTTATACAAGAAACTACAGTCCGTTCTCTTTCTGTACCTTCTTACGAAATTTCAATCTGATTCCCAGAGAGAAATTTATGACAATTTTCCCTAGGTCACCTATTTTGAATGTAATTCAGAAGTCTGCAAAAGACCAACTTCCTCAGATCATATCTCCGAAAATATTGCGCGAAAAGCTCTGAAATTTGGACCCAAGGTTCAACGCGATTTCTTCTCAAATGGGTTTTTTTTTGTGACTTCTGAAACATCACAGAAAAAAAGTTATAGCGAAAATTCCACGATGACCTGTTTGGAGCAGCGAAACCCTAGAATCCAAAGCTCTGATACCAAATGTTATGAAACCAGCTCAAGAAAAGATAGAAAAGATAGATCAACGCCTTAGAATTCAGCCTCTTCGAGGGGGCAACCTCCTTTACATTACATAAATGAACAATTCTTGGATGATTCAAATGACAAAACCTCCTTTCTATATATAGGAGTCTAAGGAGTCACAATATAATCCAGTCGACCTAACAATAATAATATAAAGCCACAAAAATAACAATAGAGGGATTCTATGGGGCACAGAAATAACAATAAGGGGGTAATAGGGGCACAACAATATACATAAGGGGTATAACTATAATAGTAATGGGGTAATCACTAGTATTATAGGGACCCAACAGTTAGTGATGTCTTGCATGGCTTTCTCAAGCCATTCTATCTCACATGGGCACATGTGCATTGTAATGTAACGTATTGTCAAGTGGAAGTTCAAGTGTCGATAGTTGGATGTAACAGTCATAGAGTAGATGAAGAGTCATGAGGGTAGATGAACTGTCACAAAGGGGAATGTCAAGGTTCACCCCACCCTTTGCTATAAATAAAACCTCATAACTCATTGTAAAGGCTTTTGGTCAGTCAAGCTTCCGATCGGACTATCTTATAGAGAGCTTGGGCAGTATTGTAATGAGTTTTGGCTTCTTCACTATGTAGAGCTAATATATTTCTTTGGAGGAGAAATTGGTTGTGGTTGTACCGTTCTGCTGTCAGAACTAGTGGTTAGACATGGATGTATTGCATGACTGGAACTCACACTTATTAATATAACAGATTTCTTAGAAAATTATATATTACAGAGCAATGGAACACATAGAATATTGCATTAATATAAACACAGGAAACCCATAAAACCAGAGTGACACAGATATACATGGTTCATCCAGTTTGGGCTACGTCCACCCCGAACAACCAGTCCTTCCTTTCTATTATCCAGCAAGATGAAGAGACACAACCTACAGCAGATCCGCTATAATATCCTCCATTTTCTCTCACAGTCTCCCCTCTTTGTTTCTTGCTCGGAGAATACACATCTATATCATAGCCTCAATACAATGCCCTCATACAAAGAGAGGGGTTGCCTTCTAGGGCAAAAAACCCTAAACTAAAAATAAGTTTTACCATCAGATCATCTGCCTAATGAACAACCCAAATTGATTAGAAATTACTATACTTTTACAAGGCAATTTTACATATGTTTTTAGCTTTGGGAGCGCTGCCCCTGAGACCACCTAGCCGGGGGGGATCGGCCCCTCCGAACCCCCGTAGGGGGGACAAGTCCCCTTTGCACCCTCCCTCGTGGAAGGGTGTACAAACTTCCTGGGGTATACATCCGGCTGAAGAAAAGACCTCTAAATAATCATGCTCCACACCCAACAAGAGTGAGCATGTTTCATGCATATGTTGTATTGTATTCTATGCTATCTGGTTTACTCTAAATGATATATGTATTTGTTTTCTTATGCATGCACGTATGGAATTTTCTGTTTGTATATGTATGAATCTTTTTGAAACATGTTGTTGGTTTAACCATCACTTTGGATTGCTAGCTAACTTGCCTTCCATGTCGTGATGCATCTTTGCTTGTGTGTTCCCTTCTTAACTCTGTGCTATCACAAGTTTCCAAGGGGTGCACTCATCTCAACCCCCATGTGTTTGAACCTCTCATGCACCTTCCTTAGCTTGATGCAACTGTTACACCCTTGTTACCAATAGGGACATCTTACTTGCCTGTATTTGAAATCAGGGTCTGTTACACAACATTTTGTCACTATTCCTGTACTCCCCGTTCCTTGATCCTGAAGGACCTCTACAGTGAACTCCACATGCTTTTCCTTCATGGAGAAACTCCCATTATGTCTCTCTTCATGAGCAATTCCTTTCCCTTTTGCACCACTTCCCCTAAAACTTTTGTTTTTCCCAATTTACAAGACCAACGCTAATGTCATTTGTCTCCATTGCACCGATGTGTAGAGATTATCATTATTCCCCACGTCGATCGGTGTGACTGAGCTATGTTCCAGTCGTGCTGGTCCTGCTATGGAAATTGTTTTAAATTAGAGCTGAAGCTTCCATCTCTAGAAGCTCCGTAATGGAAGTCTGGTAAATGGTTTGGCCAGATGGGGTCGAGGATGACAATTTGGGCTCCTTTCCCCTATAATGATGGAACTACCTCAAGGGATAAGTCCTTATCCCATGAGAAGAGGATCCTTCTCACATCCATCTCTCCTATATAAACCTCCCTTCTTCCCAAGCATAAGATAGTTAGAGTGCTAGCTGAGTGTGAGTATACTATTTTGATTTGACAAGCAAGCTATTACTAGTTGTAGCCATCTAGTTGTGTGAGGGAGAAGTGTGTTTAGTTTGGAGTGAAGCCTAAAGGGAAGAGTCTTTAAACTATTGTTGTTTGAAGTCATCATGAAGTGCTAGCAGAAGTGTGTGGGAACTTGGTCTTGTCAGAGGAAGGTTGCGATGTCAAGACAAATGGTTGCAATCTCTCTTTGATATTAATATATGCAACTATCAATTTATTTCCTACATATTTTGTAATATTGTATATTCATGTCTTGATGCTTCTTGACTCATTAAGTAGGTTGAATTGCAATTTTTCTATTATTATGTTTGTGTGTTGTTGTTGTTTACATGTTTGAGGAGTTTGAAGAAGGAAGCGAGGACATCATCAAGTGACCAAGAGGTAGGCCCTCTTCATTGATTCTAACCCAAGGAAATATTCCATAGAATGTACCTATTGTGGCTAGACCCATTATCGGGCTAGAGGAATTCATCTGTGTCATCACTTATAATTTTACTTCACCACAAATTGGTGACTTTTCTGGGGAGGTCCCATCATTTTGTTTATTTTGGATTTCATGATTTCATGAGAACTTTGCAAGTTTCGCATTTTCCCTTTTGTTTTGTTGCTTTTATCCTGCTTACTGGCTTAAGTCTAAAAATCATAGTAGTAGATCTGGTCCCTATTTTGACTTTTGATTTTTTCTTTCTTAGTTTCCTCAGACAACGCGTTTAATCAGCTAACAGTCACGCTGATCAATGCGAATTGCAGAGGAACAGTCATGTCGACCAACATCTGGTGCTTATTGTCAGTTAGGTAGTCACGTCGATGCCTGTAAGTGAAGATTAGGGCTTGACCCCAATCTTGGCCAGTGTGTTCTGCTCTTGTGATTTTGACCCCGTAAAACTTTTGGACCATTTTCTCCCTAACTAGAAAGCTTCATTTAGCTTGCTTTGTGTGCTTTCTTGGTTTAGCCCACCCTCTAATGCGTTAAGTCTGGACCTGTGTGAAGTTCTTTTTTATTTTTGATTTGAATCCCTCAATCAGCGCTAGTTGAAAATTAGGCACTCGAGCCAATAGGCCATTAACACTAGTTGTATTACTGGTCAGTCGTGCCGGTCGTGCTAATCGACACTAGTTGTAGTACTGTTCAATCGCGCTAGTCTCAAGGGTAAGAAAAAATCAGAATGTCTCCCATTCCAGTGCCAGTGTGTCTTGACCTTCAAACTCTCTTCTTCCACTTAGAAGTTACTAGGATGCTTTGTCTTCAATTGAATGAGTGATAGAGTCTTTGTTTGTTCTCTTATTTCAAGTGTCTCTTTTCTCTTTCCAAGCATAGATTACATTGCTTGTTTTGTCAATTGAAGCATTTATGTGTTTGGTTGGTTCGATTCAGGGAAGAAGTTGTTTATAGTTTCATTTATCATGCCTTGGATTTGATTGATGTTGGTTTGTCCGGAATTGTGAAAATGTTCATTAAAGTGATTTATGTGAAAGGTTCATTTTTCATTTTATGAAGAGAAGAATATCATTCTAGTTTACGCAAGCGAAAATATTCTATGAGTAGTGTTATTGAGAAGCTAGAATTGCATCATCATAAGCATGGAAATGAAATGAAACTTCTTATGTTGTTATAGGAAGATTAAGTGCATTTAAGAGATTTATTAGTGAAAGATTTCATTCTTCGATTGTTGCATTAATATTGTGTTCTCTATCTCTCAATTAGTGATAACTTTCATCAAAGACTAAGATCTCTTTTCTCATATAGCTACATATAGGATTTTTCAGATGATAGTGGTAGGGCCTTGTAATTGAAACCTAATTCAATATCAACCGTTAAAATTTATTGAATCAACCTAAGGAAGCATTGAAAATTAATGCTCGCATTTGGTGGTCTAGGCTAGTGACATGTTCCGGCATCTTAAAACCTAACAGCTAGTGTTCGCTTTGGTATTAGATAGTGCTAGTATGGACTTGTGCTCCTCGTACCATCATGTATATAAAAGGAGACCCCACTAGGTTTGCAATCCTTTATCCGTTGGAAGCCAAGTTTGCCACCTTGTAAATGTGATACATCGAACACAACATTCTAGTAGATTGCCTGTCTGTACTTCTTTGTTCGTCAGGAGGTATTATGCAGTCCATGGTTACCTGGTAATCCTTTATGCCTAAAGTACCATGAGTAGTAATTTTTTATCTTTACTAACTCTTTAAATTTGAAAATATCATCGATCACTTGTCCTTTCGAGCTCGTTAATTCCAAAAGCGACTAGAGTCACCTTTCATCCTTTTCTCAACTCTTAAAATATTAAAAGGCCAAGTTTTGTTTCATTGTCTTAAAATTAACTTCGCATGAAATATTCCTAGTTAAAGTTATCTTCCTTAGTGATTCTTTAGGGTTGATTCCAATGGACACATTTCTAGAGTCTACGAGTCAAGGATTCCCCTCAGATGGGAATCCTAGTCCTTTTCCTTCTTTTGGAGAAACGTTGTCCCTCCCTGGGTTAACCATTGGTTTACCTATATGGTTATTTTTTACCTCGGTGATCGTGAGTGTCCCAACTCCTGCCCCGCCATCTCCTTCATTCAAATCACGTGACGATGTTTCTAAGGTTGAATCCTTACCTTCTTCCCCTATTTCTTCACCTTCCTCTTCTACTTCACTTGGTGAAAGTTTGAATTCTAGTAACCAAGAGGCTAAGAAAAAGAATAAGAAAATGAAGAAGAAGAAGTCAGATAATCGAGAGGCCAACCATGTAGCTATTACTCCAAATGCACCCCCCTGTCGACAAACCTTCTAATCCTTTGCGGAAGTTAAAATTCCCTTGCAGGCTGTGTAAGGGTGACCATCACCTTTGAGACTGTCCTGTCATTTCCAGAGTCTTAGAGGTATGGTCTCAAAATCTAGATCGACCATCCCCATCGACCTCTGGAGATCACGTCGATGTTGCATCCTTGGTTAGCGATGGTAAGAAGAAAGGGAAGATTAGATTCCCCTATAGGTTATGTGAAGGAGAGCACCTTCTTCACCTTTGTCCTCTTATGGATAAAGCTTCCAAAGTTTTGGAAAACCTTGCAGCTCCTCAACCCCAACTTCCTCTTGGTTATCAGAGGCTTTCTTTTGACCCTCTCTCGGTTGGTAAAGAGATTGATTTGGATTCATCTCTTGCCCATCCCAATATTCTTGAGCGAGACTCTCTTGTCTCTGTTCCCAACCAACCATTGGTCAAAAAGAGTGTGGACTTGGCTTCGCCTTCAATTGATCACTCTGTTCCCGAAGAGAGTGGTGATCATATTGCTCATGTTCTTCTCATCTCCTCATATTCTCATGAATCGACGAGTGACCCTCCCATCCCAATTTTTCAGGAGAGTCCTTCTCCAATTCCCATACAACATGGGGGCAATCATATGATACCCCCACCAATTATTTTTTTTGTCTCTTTTGATTGGGGTCCATTGACTGCTTTCTGCCTCCCATCTTATGTGCCTTTCCAGATCACATTACAAGCCTATAATATGGTAGTACCTAGCACTATATTAGATGAAGGTGCATTTGTTAGCATCATGTCTTCTACTACTTGGAAAGCTTTGGGCTTCCCACAACTTGTGCCTTTCACTCAGAATCTATTGGCTTTAAACAAAGGAACCAGTCAACCCTTAGGGATCCTTCCAAAGTTCCCTATTACTTTGGGAGGAAAGACCGTCAATATAGATGTGATGGTAGTCCAAGGTCTGTTAGATTTCAATATTCTCCTTGGATGCGACTATGTTTATGTCATGGGAGCTCTTGTTTCTTCACTTTTTCGTGTGGTTTGTTTTCCACACGAAGGGAGAATTGTGACTATTGATCAACTATCATTCATTGGTCACTAGACGTCTCCTTTGCAACCATTGTCCCCTATCGGCTCTTGTTTTCAAGCAGTACCTTCCTCGCCACAAGTCAATTATGTGGCTACCCATTCCATCTCCATATCTGCTGATGATCACACAAATGGTATTGTACATTATGTATTGGGGGCATTGGAAACTGATCTGTCTCTGGTACCAAATGACATTTATTCTTCCCGGAGCATGGTCCTTCCATCTAGTGAAGACCTCTTGGGAGCCATGTTCTCTTATGGTTAATGAAAAAGGTGTCACAAGGCGACTTCCTCTATTGTGTATGCCTCTTATACGTGTGAGCACCGATCGTAAGAAAGTATGATGCTCTGCCAATTCCTACCGACTTAAAAAAATAGTTTCTTTAATAAAAGCATTAATTGAACTATCTTAATTTTATTTCCAGATTTCAAATAAAAGGTAGCATCTCCGTCACCTTCGGAATTCGATTCAATGGCACCCATATCCGCCCTTTGTCGAGGCCAACAAGAGCAGCTACTGAACGAATTTATCAACATATCGCTCTTCAGATCCCTTACAACTTTCCATATTCAATATCATCTTTTTGGAAACTTCTCCTGTCTACGATGCCCTCTGCTTCACCTCCTTCCCCTCTTTCGGTGCCATTACTGCCCTCACACCTCTGCAAATGTCCTCCATGCTGGCTCCTCCGTTGGCCCTTTTAGCAACCTCCACACCCACTTTCAATTCAGTGACAATCAATCTCGCATTCAACCCTTGATCCCACAACATTGGTAGAGCGATGAGAGGCAATCCTACACTCATTCCCTCCATGAGAGAGCTCCAACCACAATGCATAAGAAAAGCTCTGGTGGAAGGATGTGATAAAATCTCTCTTTGTGGTGCCCAACTGGTCAATACCAATCCTCTCTCCCGAATCCATCCCTCAAAACCATGGAGAATGAAACTGAGCCGTGGGCATGGCTAGAAAAATGTAGTACTAAAATAAATGGGTGTATACTCACTCCCAATCCCAGAGCCACCTCCCAGACCTCTGCATTCAACAAAAAGCATTCGGTGCTGAAAGAGGGATACACAACGGAAGAATTCACCTTTGGGAATTTTCTTGAGACCACCTCACTCATTTTTGAAACCATTCGAAAATCCAAATCAACCAAGTATAAGAACCCCAGCACACCATGTATCTGGAAATGGAAAGGCAAGGTTGAAAACCACTATCACACCTGGAAAAACCTATGTCAATGATAGCAAGAAAACCAAATACACACATGCATATACCATGCATGCCAAAACTAGTAAGGAAATCATACATGCAACTCAATACCTGCAAGTAATCCCACTGCAGTAGCTTGATCCAACTCTTCCTTGCTTGATCTTTTCTTTCCTTTGCCTTCCTTGTCCTTCCTTTGCTTTCCTTTCTCAAATGCTAGAGAACTCCAACAATACTCTAAGTGTGCAAGATTATGAGAGAGAGAGAGAATATAGAGAGCTCCGCCATAGAACTGTAAAAAAACCATGAACTGATCCTCATTAACCTTTTTATCATTGAGGCCTCTAATTTCTTCAATTTCCATTATTTTCCTTCATTTCCCCCCTCACATGCAACCTGCGACCTTTCACCTTCCTTTTCTCCTAATTTCCATTATTCTTATAAATAAATGCAAATAAATGCCTTTTGCCTTTCCAAATCCTTTGCCATTTCCTTTTTAAATTTCCCTTAGCCATAAAAAACCAAATGAACACCCACTAGGATGTTTTTCCCAACATTCAGTTTGGAATACGTGTGCCATGACCTTGGTCTTATTTTGTCTTTATTAACTTTATTACATAGATTTTTAACCCAGGATTGTTACAGTATCATTAACAACTTTCTATCATTTTTTCATCTTTATTTGTCTTTGATAATGAATGAAGTTTCCATTCGAAACATTGGACATTTCAAAAACCTATACACAATTCAATCCACAAAAGGTTCAAGCATCATCATAGCAATATGTGAAAACCTACACACTTCACACTCAGATGTTGTACTTGTTTGCAATTGATTTTTTTCATAATGCATATATGGTTGTTATGCCAACATTATAGTGAGATGCATGTCTAATAGGTTCAAATTTTAAAAGGAAATACTTAAACCTTTCAAATATTATTCAATTCCAACCATGTTCACTAATATTTGAATAGTTTTTGAGATTGAAACAATATTTTTGTTAATATTCAATGAGACATGGGGAGATGGTGGAAAATTCTTAAGTCATTACTCAATTGAAATTTATAGCAAAGATAGAAATATATAGTACATGGATGAAACCACCTCATAAGATAGATTTTCTTCCACATTGACAACTTATAAATGGATAAGGGCAAACACTTGATCAATAGATAAGGATAGAAATCCATGAAGAGGTAATCTAGGGCTTTGTGATTGTATAGGGACTCATGTGCTAACAATCTCCCTCCTCATTTATAAGTTTGAAGAGTTATACAAGCAATACAACATGAAATAGCACATATACTAATATAATCTCCGACCTAAAAATCTAAAAAACATGTGTTGAGCCTTGATGAAAATCTATCCAAAAGGTAGCCAAATTTGGATGCTAAAAACTCATATAATATAGGAAATTTCATTGCTTGAACATGTGATCTAGAACATCTATAATTGTTCATAGATGCAAACTCCAATATCTGATGTGCATGAATCAAGTAAAGGTAAGGATGAGTATGGGTTAGATACAAAAGTTTTCCTACAAGTTGACAGTATAAGGTAGCATCAACTTCAGGGCAAGTACAAGTGAATGAAAGTTTGGCTCTAGAATGAAAGGGAGAAGGGGCTGGCTTACAATCTTCCATGTGAAAATGGTGTAGAAGACCACATGCATACTTGGACTGCGAAAGGGAAATACCTTCCTTGGATTGCAAGACTTGAAGACCAAGAACATAATGCAAGTGTCCTAAGTCTGTCATTTCAAACTTCTTTTTAAGGCTGGACTTCACATGGTTTATAAGGTTGGGATCACTACCAGTAAGGATATGATCATCAACATAAAGAACAAGAATGATAAGAGACTTGCCCACTTTCTTGGTGTAGACAGTATTGTCAGAATGACACCTAGAAAATCCAGTTTCTAAAAGAAAGTTATACATTTTGGCATACCAAGCCCGAGGGGCTTGCTTGAGACCATAAAGGGATTTCTTAAGCTGACATACAAGGTTGGAGTCTATTTGTATAAAGCCAGTAGGTTGTTCCATATATATTTCTTCATGCAAGTCCCCATGCAAGAAGGCAGATTTAACATCCATTTGATGGACTTCCCATTTGAAAGAGGCAAAAATGGAAAGAACAAGGTGGATAGAGTTCATTTTAGCAACAGGGGAGAAGATTTTAGTATAGTCAATGCCTTCAACTTGTGAAAAACCCTTAGCAACAAGACGAGCTTTATATTTATCAACTTTTCCATCTTGTCCATACTTGGTTCTATAAACACATTTGCATCTAACAAGTTTTCGTCCCTTCGGAAGGGGAACAAGATCTCATGTATCATTTGCCAATAATGAACGAATATTATTCATTCATAGTTGTGTCCCAATCTAGATGGCCTGAAGCTTCTGCAAAGGTGTCGGATCATAATTAACTAAAGCTTGAGCTAGTAAAGAAGAGGCTCTATCGAATTGAGAACGTGTACATCGCTAATCTGTAGGATCACCAGTAAGAGAACTTGCTACATCCCAAGTAGCATAGGCCCATTTTGGAAGCTGAGGAGTTGAAGGAGGATCCTGAGAAGGTGGGGGAGGATTTTCATCCTCATTGTCATCATCTCAAGAAGAAATATTTTCAGAAGTAGAAGGGGATAGAGAGAGGTGGCACATCTGCCGAACTAGGCTCATAGGCCGATATATATTTTAACAAACTTTACATCTCTTCTAATGATAACATTTTTCAACTTAAGTGGAATAAGTCTATATCCTTTGACATATTTTGGATATCCAACAAAAACACATTTTTCATTCTTAGGTTCTAAAGATTTATGTTTCTCATCTGGAATATGGGCCCATGCTTCACTTCCAAAAACTTGAAAGTGACTTACATCTAGTTTAATTGAGTTCAATGCTTTTTCTGGAGTGATATTCTTTAAAACCTTAGTAGGAGTGCAATTTATTATGTAATTTGCACAGTTAATTGCTTCTGCCCAAAAATTAAGACTAAGTCCTTTAGATTGAAGCATACAATTAGCCATTTCCTTTAAGGTGTGATTCTTCCTTTCAACTACACCATTTTGTTGTGGAGTATGTGGAACAATATGTTGCATTTGAATTCCATTCTCAGTGAAAATTTTGATGAATTTGTTGTTAACATATTCTCCGCCATTATCAGATCTTAGCTTAAGAATTTGATGTCCATATTGTTTTTCAACAAAGGCCTTAAAGGCCAAGAACATGTTAAATACTTCACTCTTGAGTTCTAAGAAGTATAATCAAGTGCGTTTGGAGAAGTCATCAATGAAAGTTAAGAAATACTTGTATCCAGATAATGAAACAACTGGAAGTGGACCACATAAATCACTATTCACAATCTGTAAAGGGGTTGACGCATGCCAAGAGGCACATTTTTTCAAAACTGTCCCGATGATGTTTTTTGAGTACACATCCGAAACAAACTCCATCTCTGCAAGATACCATTGGAAGACATGTCACCATATTTTCTTTACATATAGTCCGAAGGGAGTGATAGTTTAAGTGACCAAATCGCTCATGCCAAAGTTTTCTCATGTCATCATGATGAGCAAAAAATACCGAGGGAAGACTTGATGACCCAAAGTTGTTAAACTTATACAACCTTGTAGAATCATTAGCAATGCCAGTAGCTAAAATCTGTCTAGGATCTCTTAGGTCCTTAATAAAAACATCATGAGATGAAAATTCAATGATTTTACCTTCACCTGAATGAGTTATCTGATATACAGATAGAAGGTTGTAGGATAAGATTGGAACACATAATACATCATTAAATTGACCATTGTTTATATGAACAGTTCCAATCCCTACAACATTAAGAGATCTATCATCACCAACATATATATTTTTGGTGTTACAATCATTTAAATAAGAAAACATGGCTTTGTTTTTGGCCATGTGATAAGAAGCTCTAGAATCAATCAGTCACTCATGAGAATGAGAAGAAGAAGATACATTTAGTGCATATCCAGGCCGAGATGCTTGACAACCACATGCATAAAGTGTTATTCCTGAAGATGAAGTTGAAGTTGTTGAGTGCTCCAAATGGATGTTATGCTTCTTCATTGTTGCTTCCAAGGATTCCATCTTCTTAAAGCATTTGGATTCTAAGTGGCCATATCGATTACCAAAATGGCAATGTCTATCAGTCTTCTTCCCTTTATTTTTATTTTCCTTATCATTTTGTTGAAATGATTTTTCATTTTGAGACTGAAATGGCTTAGAGCACTTGTTTGGTTTAGGACCATTCTTTTTAGGATATGGCTTCTTAGGATTCTTTGAATTTGGTTGCTACTAGGCAGCTAAGGCTTTCTTAGAAGAGTTTCCAAGATTAAGAAGACCAAGATGTAAGTATATAAGGTTACCATCTTCTTTCTTAACCTTAACACCTTCCAAGAGAAGTCTAAGGGTCTGGAACTTGGACAAAAAATCTTCAATGGAAGAAAAATTATTTGGGTCCAATGTAAGAAACTCATTTTCGAGTTGATGGGCTCTAAGTTCATTTTTAATTCCAAAAACTTTAGTGATGCTTCAATAGGAGTATCAATTTCGGTGATATGGAATCTAAGGTATGGAGAAATGGACATCCCTATCAACCCACATGCTTGATCTTGCCTATTTTCCAGTTTGGCTACCTTATCTTCATCTTTTGGTTTGGTTTATTGGCTTGAGGCTATTCTTTAAATACCTTTACTTCTATGTAAATCCACAATGTATGACCACCATTGGAAGTAGTTGGTCTTATCAAGAATAACTTGGCATGGACTTTCCATTTTAACAGAAACTGAAGATATAGATGTTGAAACTAAGTGTTCCAATGGAAAGATCTCAAAATATTAGGGTGATTAAAAAACCAGCTCTAAAAAAAGCTTTTAGATGAAGAAGTTATGGCTTTTTGAAGAAACATTGTTGAAGACACCAACAAAGTGCGGGAATATGCGGAAATGAATGATAATGTTATTTTAAAAAATCTGCCCCCTTTCCAAACTTAATCTAATTAGCTCAACAAAAAGAAAGACTTGAACTCAGGACGTCTATTCTCATAAAGTAGCTTTGGACCAAGTGAGGTAGATTAAAAGGTTAGTAATTTTTGGAAAAGCGGAAGTTTTTTTTTTCTCCTTTTTTCTTTTAGTAACTGAAGCTCTGGGGTGTGTGATTACTTGATAAAGCTCTTTTTTTCCAAAAAAACAAAAAAACAAAAAACCCAACATGGAAATACAAAAAAATACAAACCTTACGGCTTGAAGTTAGCTTTAGCTAGAAACTAAATATTTTCCTCAATGTTTTTGATTTTCCAAGATCACACTAAGGCGCGGCAGAAAAGAGCATACACATGATAAAAATCCTTCCTTCTTGTTTTTGATTTGCCCAAATCACATAGAGTCACGAGAAAATAGCATACACAGTAATGAAAGGTATAGATCTGGTAATAAAAAAACAAAGAGCTAAGTAAACCGAAATAAACAAACATAAAATAACTAAAAACTGCAAATAAACACTATATACCTCCAGATCTTAACAATGACATAGCTAAGGCTACCAGGAACCTTTTCGCGTCATACAAAAGGGGTTCCTCACTAGAAAATATGCTCCTAACACAATAGAGCAGTCCTCTTGGCCCAAATGTAGTCCGTAATAGTAGATCTAGGAAACAACAGTCGGATGCAGTTCTACTGGCTTTAAATTTGGATCACCAATGAATGCGGCCCTCAAATTGCTCTGATACCATGTAGGAATTTATAGGGTAAGTTCCTCAGATAGAACGCCAAATGACACCACTCACAAACAGATCATAGATCAATACACCAGTATTTTTGACGTGGTTAAAACCCTCAAAGAGGGAAATAGTCCACGGCTTGAGCCAATGCAGTCACTTTAGGCAATTTATTAATAAAATAATGAAAATTTACATAAGCTTCTCTCATGAACGGTTACCCTACAAATGACCCTCCATGGTCTTTAAATAGAGATCAAGGACCAATCAGGTGTTAAGCCATGGATCAAGTGTTGGTAATACCGAGGAGAGAATGAACCATCAGATCACTACATATCATGACCATTAGATTGTAAGTTACAAAAGTACATAGTAAAGAAACACACTTTACCTAACTCTACACTAGACCATGTTATACTTAACTATTTCCTATGTGCCGAAATATCCTAACAAACATTTCTCTTAGAAAATGTAAACACCTCCCCACCTTAACCTCGATGGAAGATGTTGACTTGCTAATCCAATCTCCCTGGTAAATAGTTATAGGGATGGGATAATCATTTTTTTTCCTAGAATTAGAAAGAAGACTTACGATTATTTTCAACTCTTCAATACGAATCTAGTGATATAAAGTTTTACCTCAATCTAACCCCTGGCTCAGAAGCTATGATCATTTGACTCTATGACAAATCAGAAAGGACCATGTCACCACCCTGCAACGTGGACCCACGTGGCCATGGCACATAACCAACTTTTTGATGCCACATGGAAGGTTGTAATTAACTATTTACCCACTCAATACATGCCATATCTCGGCCCCGTTCCCTGGCTATAACCCCCTTGTGCTACCTTAGCTACAACTTCCGAGCGTACCCCGACTATAAGTTTCGGGCATGGCATTTTGTTTTCCTCCGAGGTGGCCCTTTGGGGTTAATCCTCTACTATACCTAGCTTTTCTTCCTCGATAATAACTTATGGGCATACCTTGGTTATTTCCTCTGGTACATCTTTGATGGTATCCTCCGGGGTGGACCCTTTAGGGTTAAGGTCCCACCATTCCCTCGCTCTGCTTTCCTTATGATAACCCTTGAAAGTACCTGTTGATGCCCCGAAATTCGTTGCAACAACATCGGGGAAACCACCCGGTCCGGAACTTAGTGCAGCTCCTTTTCCGTTTGGAATAGTGGCTCCGACTAGGGATAATGGGACCAGTTTCCCAAAGATTATAAGTAAACGGGATGGATGAATGATCTACGATATAAGGTGATAATAAATAAATAACTAAACTACAAGAGAAATATAATAACTATAAACTAATCCCGGGACTTATTGATTCGTAGAATGCAGCGTTTGATAATCTATGCTTAATGGCAGGCATATAGATGACACTAACAATAAGCATAAATGTTTAAATCATTTAAGATTGCTCTGCATAATTAGTTATGCAGAGCGATAATAGCGAATTATTGCACTCAGTCATTTATATTATTGTTACACGCATGAGTAAAAGAGATAACAAATCACAAAACATTCAATAGTGATATGAAATGAAGACTTGCTGTTATATTGCATACATGTATTCAATAATAGCAAAAATAATAACACAGCAATTCATATAATAGAAAAGAGAACAGATACAGATAATAGTACCATGTAAGCTGTTTGATCAATCCAGTATATTAATCACTATGTCGCGGTCCTTCCTTCAAACCAGAAAGCATTCCAAGCAAACGACAGTAGTGCACAATTTACTTAAAACAGCCTTCTAAGCAAAATTAAGAACCAATGGTCGAGTTTCAAAAAAGAATATAGACTGAAGCACAATAGTGCAAACTTCAGTCTTTAAGTCTTTTACAAAATTTTATGACCCTTTCCAAAACAATGAAAGGGTCTATAAATACTATGCTAATCTAAAATATCTAAATATCTAAAACTGAAAAACTACTAAATCGGCATTAACAAACATCATCTTGAATTCTGGTGATTTGGCAGTCGGCGGCGAAGCTTCATTCAGAGGTCTCTTTGCCTTTACTCCTTCGCTGACATATCGCCAGCATTGGCTCTACTTCTGGTGGAGTATTGAGGCGTGAAGTTAGCTGTGCATCATATGTGGCATCTTGAATGTCGGCAATCAGGTATCGGAGAGCATCTGTTAGACAGTTAAGAGCCGACCTTTGAGAATGTGGTTTAATCAGAAAAAGCCAGTATGCATCGGCGGTTAAAGTATTTATTCCGGCGATTAACCGCCCTTGTTTCTCCAGATCAGGGTAATTCCTGTGCTCCAGCATGCTTGCCGTTGTTATGTTTCCAGGTGTGCATTGGGAAATCATGTTTGCCAGATACAATGTATCATTGACTAGATTGATCATGTTGCTGGCAATCATTTTGCATCTTGAGGCTGCCCTTTCTGCTTTCATCACCTGTGTGTTCCATTCCATGAAGAGTATGTCCTTGTATGTTACATGGATTCGGGACAAGTTTGCTGCTTTCCCTTCTGGAGTGTCTTGCCATTCAATATATTCTGTTATATCATCTTCAGCTTGATCCACCTTATTCCTGGCTCTCTCTATTTGTTCACACACTGCTGTAGATGTTTCACACAGTGATTCAGCGTCAACAAGTTGTTGGCACAAGATCCTGATTTGAGATATCAATGCGCTGTTTATTCGAGTTGCCTCTGCTCTGAAATCATCAATACTCTGGGCGCCCTTGATACCTTCGAGCTGAGCTGATAGCTGAATTATTTGCTCGTCTTTAGCTTTTATCATCAGCTCATTCGATGCTTTTAACTGGGATAATGCTTCTGACAATTCTTTTTCTTTCTGAATGTCACTTTGGTCTATCCTCAGTTTTTCGATTTGCTGGGTTAACAAATTATTTTCTTGCTGTTGGGCCAGCAATTGTTCCTCTACCTGCGCTGCCTTATTTCTTGCCTCAATCACTTCTGCCTGCAATGCATATATCTCATGCTCTTTAGTCTTCAAAAGAAGACTTATTTCTGAGGCTTTGTCAATAGTTGCCGATGAATAAGCTCCCGCAAATTGCGATAGCTTTGTCAGATCTTCAGAGGGATCTAATTCTCCCTTCCAGACCACATTACCTGTGACTGTTTGCTCAGGTGAAATAGAAGGTTGATCAAGCCTTCGTCTTTTCCTAGAGCGCCTTACAACGGCTCTATGCTTTGGGCTGTAGAAAATGTCTAGGGGAGGAATTTCCTCTACCTGAAGATCAATTTGATCGGATGGGTCTTGAGTGATTACCTCAATATTCTGTACCATGGGTGGGCCGCTGGTTCCTTCTAGAACCGGAGAAGAAGTAGTATCGGGAGCATTATTTGTTTTAGAGGCGTCTGAGTCTTTGGAGGCTTCCTTACCACTTATAATGGAATCGAATTGGTTCCATTCTTTAATCAGTTCAGGATCAGTAGAGATTTGCTCACTTTGTTCTGTGTGGACTTTACTCTGTTCTTTCTCTCTTTCAATCCTCTGCTGTTCCTCGAATGCCTTCCGCTGTTCTTCCTCTTGTGCTCTTTGTTGTTGTTCCTCCAATTCCCTTTTCTTCCTATCTTCCAGTTCTTTCTTTGCTTTCTCTTCTTCTTCTCTTTTCCTCTGTTCTTCTAACTCTTTTTGTTTTCGTTGCTCTTGATCCTTTTGTGCCTTTTGCTGCCTTTCATGCTTCTCTGCTTGCAGCTTGTTTTGCCTTTCCTCCTGTTGTTTATCATACTCTTTAGTTGTAACAGGAGATAGGTGTATTTGCTGCTGACCAGACTCGCTTGAGGAGGATGTTGGGGTTGTGGATAATAAATCTAGAGGCAAAGTTTGCAACCTTTGCTTTCTAAGTTTATTAAATTCAGTTAACTCCACATCTTCATATCTCAATGTAGCAAGTTGTCTGACTTGGCTTATTGAATCGGCACTCACGAACAGGTCATCAAACCGATCCTCCTGATGGACGACCTTTGATAGTTTGGCCTGTTCCAAGGCAATGAAAGCAGTCTTTTTTGGATCATAGAGTCTATTTGGAATCGAAGCCAGGTATATCATTTGGAGTTTTGCTGCTTCCTTCTCTGCATGCTTGTAATTTAGCAGCGTATAAACTCCAATTCTTAAAGGAAAAGAGGGCCATCCTCTCTTTTTCTCCTCTTTGAGAGTTTGTGTGACACCCTCAGACATAATCTGGTAGGAGATTTCCCGGGCTAACAATTTATCTGGGACGTACAGGGGGAGGACATGTGGCCTAGCCTTGCTTCCAAAAACTCTAATATAGATAAAATGTTCTTCGCCGAACCAATGGGCTACGGCTGGTAGGTCAAAAGAAGCTTCATAGGAAATTCTTGGGATAGGTCTGTCAAAAATAGAATAGTGAACGGGCACCATGAAACCATTGCAAATTTGATACAAATGGTCTTTGTGAGAGGGTTTCCACAATTTACGATGGTACAAGTGAATGGGTGTTGGGTCATGGGTGGTCCACCTCCAACCAAGGACGGGAAACTCAGAATTGAAACACAGGGTATCCATAATGTAGGCAGAGTAATAGAAGGGTGGGATTTTCCTCTCGGTGACTCTGGTTTTGGCCCTAAACTCACGAATAGCTATAACCAATTTATCAGACAGAATAGTGGCCCAATCCATGATTATACTATTGACGGCCGCTTCCATTAAAGGGACCATATCAATATGGATATTTGCAGAGTCATGTAATCCCCACAATCTACACATCATAATTCCAGCATAGCAATAAGGTGAAGCCAAAGAAGCATTGGAGTACTTACCCGACATATCATGCTTGTGTCTAGCTGGATTCTGCCTCCAATCTCGGAGAGGTTCGGATGGTGATTCATTCTCTCTCGCGAACTTCTCCACAAAGGCTCTGTTATAGACTAGCTCAGGTTCAGGCAAATGATACATTCGTCTCAAGTCATCAGGCTTGAAGGAACCGAAAATCCTTCCATCCTTTGTATGAAAGGTTCTATCAGTGAGGGTAATTTCTTCAATTGCCCAGCGTACCACATCAGTATAAGGCAGGACTTGTTCTCTGGCTGCTATTCTGTGCAGAAAGGAGTCGGCCAAATCTTTGAGAGTTGCCTCGGACTTCCTTAATTCATCCACACTAGCCTCAGTTACTGTCTTTTCTGGTTGCTCTGCCTCTAGCAAATTGTATGTACCTTGCCATGTAGTGCTAGGAAGACCAGTGCATGTAGTGTCTGAGATTAAGCCTTTCTTTGAAACTACAGCAGCTTGGCCTGAGACAGGTGTCGCAGTAGAACCTGCCACCTTCTTGAATTTCTTTCCCATCATATTCAGACTTCTCTCGACGATTGAATTCTACACAAATGCAAGAGAAATCGTAACAAGGAAATAACAATGACGATCCATAACGGGATAGATATATAACTTGAAGCGTGGTGAGATTAATTCTAAAAGTGGCTGCGGATCTAATGATTTGAGAAGGCACCGCAGATGCAATGATGGTGATTTTACAGCCTGCAGCTCCATAAATGACCATTACTTAAGTTATTAAACCGAATGACCCCTTTAAGCGTGCAACAGATTTTTTCAAAGGTCTAATCGTAATTGTTCGTTAATTCGAAGGGGCAAAGCTTTAAATACGCATGCATTACCTTATCCCTTTATTTAACGGCATTTTTGAAATCTGTGCTTTTGTCAAATCAGATTTAAATATAACTTTAAAGCTTTGAAATAATCACCATTTAGGAATTCTGGTCATCATTTAAGCGTCATCGCATCGCATCGGGGGTGTGAGTGACATTATCATTTGGGAGAGATCTTGGCGAATGCCGATTGCGACATTGCATCATATTAGCGTGCGAACATAATCCCTAAATGTATATCAATTGATTTACCGACTACCGATAGCGATATCACATCGCATCGGGAAAAGATCTGAACGTCTTATGAAGATGTATGGGATTCTGCCGACTACCGATAGCGATATCGCATCGGGTCGAAGCTTAAAACACTTTTCATAAGAAGCAGCGCCGATAGTTGATTGCCGATATCGTGTCGCATCGGGGAAAAGACATGTGCTTTTTCTGTGTGTGCATTGGCTATCGCCGATGGCCGATAGCGATATCGCATCGGAAAGAACCAAGGTAGCAAACGATTTGGCGATTGCTTTTTCGGACTTAACCAAAAATTGCTTATTATTTGTTCAAAAAGGCTTTTATTCACAAATTCATTTGATTATCATACCTTTTTCGAACAAATTCGTTAATGCCAATTAAAATTTTTAAAAGGGACCCATTTCATATGTTAATTGTTTGTGATATAATGTTATGAAATGGGGGGTTGTTGTAGGGCACAACAATTGGCGATTCGTTGGTAGAACCAGTTATCTCTGGACTAATAAATATACTTACACCTTTTCAAATAGAATCTTTATGAGGGAAAGGAAATTTCTAATATAACTAGATGTCTATTGATTCTGAATAAAACAGGCTTCTTCAGTTGACTTCCTCTTTTTATAAAGAACATAAATACATTTTAAGTTTTAAAACAAGTCTTTATTGGTTCATAAAGGTAAAATAGAAAAATTTTCCATATCAGCCTTTTAAAATAAACTCCTCTGTCACAGGTAGAGCCTCTGCTACCAGCAAACGTTCATAGTCTCGGCAGGGTTACCTTTTAACCATGTTGTTGTCCATTGTTCCATTCACTTAAGAGTGTGACTAAACAGAATGAATTCAAAAGATATTTTCGTATTTTTTGAATTTCACTTTCTTCTTTGCTTAAGATAAAAGCCATTGTCCTGGTTTGGTGGCCAGATAATGACAATGCCATTCACGGGTAGTAATCAAACTGAACAAGCTGGCTCGTGATGAGACCCCTTGTCTTGAAATTTCAAGCCATTACCCTGTTTGGTATGCAGTTTTGGTAATGTCAGTTAAATTATTTTCCTATGAACATGGTAAGCAGGCTTGTAATAAGACCTCTTATCTTTAATCTTTTATATTTTAGAATTACACTCTGAGTAATCATAAACTTTTAGTGAATGGGATGAACAACTATCTTCTTAAGAGTAAATGGATGACAGGTTTAAGAGTTAAAGATGCTGAAGATGAATTAGCTCCTATTTTAATATGGATAACCTTTGGAGACTAATTTTGAAAACCCAAGATGACTCATAGAACTTCGTTCAGAGTGAAGTTTACAAAAGTTAGACTGTGATGTTCAGAATAAAAGATATCTAATTTCCTAGAAATGATCTCTCTTGGTTTAAGACGCTATTATCCAAAAGTAAATACTAATAGTGTCGTGGCGAGACAACTTTTAATTACAGCGAAAGGTCAATGGAAGATGTCCCACATCCTTATTTCTACAAATCCTACAAACTATATAAAAACTATCAAACTACAAAGAGAAGGGGTTACCTTCTTAATTAAAGAATTTCTTCAAGATCAGACCATTGACAGGGAGAGAATCCCTCACCCCTGATAGATTTTGCAGTATAAAAGTGGAATGGCCTACTTTTTCACAGATCTGAAATGGTCCGAGCCACAGTTTCTGAAACTTGGAGTGTTTACCTTTGTCTTCATGGGCTTTGTCCCATTTCAGGACTAGATCTCCGACTTGAAATTGTGTAGGACTAGACGAGGCTAGATCAAAAGCTGCTTTAATGACTTGCTGATGTTTTGCGTGTGTAACCTTGGCTTTTTCCCTTTCTTCTTCAAGTTTGAGAATTTGATCATACCTAAACTGGATAGAGGAAGAAGGAGTTTCGTCAATAAATTGCACTAGGGCTAGAGATGGAAGAAGAAGATTGGTTGGTACGATTGCTTCTTTTCCGTAGACAAGATTAAACGGAGAGGTCCCTATGGAAGCTTTTTGTGTTATCCTATCCGCCCATAATGAAAATACCAAGGATTTATGCCAGTTCTTATGATTCTCCTCGATTGTTCGCTTAATGATTTTGATTAGATTTTTATTAGTTGATTCTGCTAGACCATTACCCTGAGGATAGTAATTAGCAGAATACTTTAATTTAAATCCCCTTTTGATAGCGAAATCAATCATTGCATTTCCTGAGAAGTAAGAAGCATTATCAAAGACAAGAGCGTTTGGAACACCAAACCTGGTAATGATGAACTGATCTATAAATTCAATGATCGCCTCAGAGTTTGTTGTCTTTAACGGAACTGCTTCTACCCACTTTGTAAAGTAATCAGTTGCTGTAAGGATATATTTGTGCTGCTTGGAAGAAGATGGATTAATTTCTCCAATGATGTCCAATCCCCATTGTTCAAAAGGTTGTTCAATGTTGATTGGTTGTAAAGGGAAAGCTGGTTTTTGTTGTCTTCCACTGGCAGTTTGGCATTTAAGACATTTCCTTACATATTCGTGAGCGTCCTTAAACAAAGTAGGCCAATAGTATCCAGCATGAATGACTTTATGAGCTGTTGTATCAGCTCCGAAATGTCCTCCTGCTGGTCCGTCGTGTAGCTCCTGTAAAACCTTTTGAGCCTCAGATTTCTCAAGGCATCTTAATAGGACAGAATCATAGTTTCTTTTGAAGAGCACATCATTAATAATGGAAAAACTCTTAGATTTCAATCTAATGGCCCTTTTGTTCTTGTAGGACAAATTGGTAGGTGCATAACCATTCTTTAAATAAAAGATCAGATCTGCATATTGAGATTCGGAATCAGGAATACTTAGCTGATTAACTTCTTGGGTTTGCTCTGTATCACTTGATTCCGGAATGTTTAATGCTCCTTCTAATATCCTGCAAAAACCTTGACCTTTAACAAACTTTGCTGGCTTTATTTCTAGATCATATTCTTGGAGAGCTGCGACCCAATTTGCCCTCTTTTCACCCAATTACTTTTGGATTAGTAGTTGCCTAACTGCGGAGAAAGGAACTATCACTTTAGTATGGGTTTTTAAAAGAAAGGGTCGATAATGTTTGACTGCTTTAAAGACAGAAAAATCTTGTTTCTCAATATCGGAATAGTTCAATTCGGCGCCTTGAAAATTTGAACTGAAGAACGAGATGGGCGCTTCCAAATTGTCATCATTCAACTGGGTGAGCACTGCTGCGTAAGATAAGTCGGATGCAATGGTATATAATGTAAAATGATTAGAAAGATTTGGAGTATTCAGAGCTGGGACATTGATTATTGATTGCTTAATGTCATTAAAAGCTTTCTTTTCTTCTAATCCCCATCTGAAGGTTGAATTCTTTTTAATCATCGTTTGTAGTGGTAGTACGATCTGTGAAAAATCTGGAACAAATCGTTTAACGAAATTAATCTGACCTAAAAACGACTGCATCGATTTTTTGTTGTGTGGAAAAGGAATTTCAGAAATTTCTTTAATTCGATCAGGATCTACATAAATGCCATCTTTAGATACAATAAACCCTAAAAGCTTACCCTGGTTAAGAGCAAAGAAAGACTTTTTCGGGTTAAGAGAGATACCATATGTTTTGCATCGTTGAAAAATCTGATTTAAATCATGCAAGTGATTATATCTCTTCTTAGAATATACAGTAATATCATCGAGGTAGACGACTACTGTTCGATTAATTAACCCTCTAAAGGCTGTATCCATAGCTCTTTGGAATGTTGCTCCTGCATTTATGAGTCCAAAAGGCATCTTTTGATATGCATAAGTCCCCCATTTTGTTCTGAATGTGGTTTTTAGTTGGTCATCAGGATGAACCAGCACTTGATTGTATCCTGAGAAACCGTCAAGAAAGGACATCAATTTAGATCCTGCTACCGATTGGAGGATTTGTTCCATGGTCGGCAGTGGGAAATTATCTTTTAAGCTTGCCTTATTCAAGTTTCTGAAATCAATACAGATTCGGATGTCGCCGTTTTTCTTCCTGACTGGTACCATATTAGAGACCCAGTTTGAGTGTCAGACAGGGAAGATAATCTTATCTTTTAAAAGCTTATTAAGTTCCGACTTTATCTGGCTCTCCAAATTCGGGTGTATTTTTCTTAACTTCTGCTGGACTGGTTTTTGATTGGGAAGCATAGGAATAGTATGTTGTATGATAGATGTATCATATGTCTTGAGGTCGTCATACTTCCAAGCAAAAACTTGCTTGTTTTTCCTTAAGAGTTTGATGAATGCTTCCTTTTCTTCTATAGAAAGTCCTAGTCCTAAGTTGATATTTTGAGGAGCTTGATCTATTCCCAAATTAATCAATTCAAACCTAAGAGTAGAGCTTTGGAGTTTTGCATTAATTACAGGTTTGAATCTGTCTTTAATGTCATAAAGGTCTTCGAGCTTTACTACAGGCTTGGGAATCGCGTTATCTTGAGATGTTTCTTTCATTTGAGAATCATGGTCATGCTCTTCAATGATTTGATTGTCATAGGACTTTTCAGAGGTTAAGAATTTCAAAATGTCCTCATCATGGTTGAAAACCCTCCAGTTGGTGATATTATCAGGAACTGAAGGCCTAAAAATTAATTCTATAGAAAATCTATCAAGACTATAGTCTTCGGAAGGGAGAATTTTGGAAGCTACGTTGGCTAGTAAATCGGCTGCTGAGTTCTGTGATCTAGGAATTGAAGAAATGTTGAATGCTGAGAAATGCGAAGTAAGATCTTGCACTAGCGATTGATAATGCTTAAGGTGACTTGAAAGTCAATGAATTGCATTCCTTACCTGCTTAACAATGATCTCACTATCGCCGAATACTTTAATATATTGGATTTTAAGGTCAATTGCCTTATATAATCCCTGCACTAGAGCTTCGTATTCGGCCGTGTTATTGGTGCATTCAAATTCTAATCTACAGGAAAGCATCGTCTTTTCGCCTTGCGGACTAACCAAAATGCAACCTGCTCCTGAGCCCTCGCTGGACTTAGAGCCATCAAAATACAAAGACCAAAATAAAGGAGAATCAACAAAAATATTTACATCCTTTTGATTTTCATTGAAGCATTTGGATAAATTGGTTTGTGAAAAATTTTCTACCTGAGATGTACAATGGTTAACTGAAAAAGGGGAAGATTGGGCAACAAAGTTGCCAAAGAATGATTCTGAGGAATAATTTCCCAAAATGTTGTTATTGAAGGCCACAGGCTGGTTTTCTTGTTCGAAATCGGTTACTGTGTGGGTTATGTGTTTCTCACGGTCGATCCTTATTTGATTTGGCTTACCCTTGTAGGGGAGCCACATATGTGACCAATCCGTGGAAATGTATCCATGCAGTTTTTCAGACCAATCTCTGCTCAAAATTAAGCCATAGAATTCAGGTATATCAGCTATCAAAATATCTATTCTCTGTACTATTCTGGGATCAGCAGACAACCTGATAGTCGCGGAGTTAATTTCTCCTATAACCTGCACTTTGGTTCTGTCTAACTGTACAATGTGAATAGCGGACTTCTGGGGTTCTATGTTCAGTTTAGAACAAACTGAAGCTGGCATAATATTAGATGAAGCCCCTGAATCGATTAAACAGTTATGCAGATTTCGATTATAGATTTCATAAGTGAGCAAGAAAGGTGGGGTATGAGAATTGGATCTATCTCCGATCAGAACCGAATCGGTAGCTTCGACCATATCTGGAGGGGGTTGTCCTGAATCATTAGCAGCTTTTGAACTGGGAAGAGGAGAAGAGGGGACAACATTAAATTCTCTTAGGAGTAATTTCTGCTGATGTTTTAACTTACTTAGTTCAAACATGGTTATGTTTGCCTTAGTCTTTTTCATATCATCAACAATATTATACTCCATGGAGTCAGATACCACTAGTGTCTTAGATGTCGAAGGAGAATTAGAAATTGGAGACTGGTTTTGAGGGGCTGCTACCGGAGACTTTTTTGGAAGAACTTTTTCTTTTGGTGTGGCAGCACCTGCACTCCTCTTTTTTGTAGTTGTTTGAGTAGGTTCAGAGGCAATTTTACTTCTTGTAGTAACAGGAAATGCTTCTTCTTGATTCTCAGTGTCAGAGTTTGGGAGTATAAAATCCCACATGCCGTGGCATTCAACTACTTCTTCTTCATCATCTATTTGAGAAGTTGTTTCCTCTTCCTCTTCATCCTGTTCTGAGTCTGCATTAGATATAACATTGGGTGGCTTTGTTTCAGTTTTCTTGAAAGTTCTAAATGGTCTTTTGTTTGAAGTCTCAGCCACCTGTTTTTTAATCTCAACCATTTCATTAGACAATGTTTTGAGGACTTTTTGTAAACCTTCCATGTCGTATGGGTCCTTTGGGGTCTTTTTCTTAGAATCTTCTTTAAATGAAACTTTTTTGGATTTTCTATCCTCCACGGCTGCTTTCTTCTCTAGAGCATTAATACGTTTTTCAACGGCAAGTGCTTCCTTCATATTTTCAGCTAAGGTAGGTTTGCCAGCCCTGTCAACAAAAATAGCTATGTTGGAAGGGAGGGCAGTAATATACCATTCGCTCCTAATTTGTTCACTTGGTTTCGAAGCGGTGGGGATTTTATTTAGGAGTTTGTTGAATCGAGCATTAAACTCCTTTATTGGTTCCCTATGCTCTGTTCTCAAATTGGAGAGGTCATTTATTAAAGTGGCTAGAGACCTGTCATCTCCATATTTGGTAAGAAATTTCTCTTGAGATGTGGTCCAGCTGGTAATAGAACCAGAAGGTAAGGAGAAGTACCAGGATCCTGCCGATCCTTGCAGGGTATAAGGGAAAAGCCTGACAACAACATCTTGTTCTGTCACTCCTTTTAAATTAACTGCTAACATGAAATTGTTAATATGTTCTTCAGCTTGTGTTCCGTTATCTGGATTAAATTTAGGCAACCATTTTTCGGGAGCATCAGGTAGATCATGCAATGGTGCGGGCATATTGACTGCACCTGGCGTAGTCCATGGATCTGCCAATATGCTGGCAATAATAGTTGTTACTACTGTAGGGATTCCAGATGACTGAGGAGAAGAGATTGTTGAAGAGTGAGTAGTTTGAGATGCTGTAGTACTTATTCCCTGATGAACAACAGTGTGTAACGGAGGAGTGGATGGTTGACTTCGCAGAGGAGGAGTTGAGATGGAGGATATGGAAGAAAGATCTTCACTATCAGATACTTCAGTAATCTTCTTAGCCTTTTTCCTTTTCGGTAAAGGAAACTCAGTAGGTTCAATACCGAGTTTTTCGCTCTGAAGTCTGGTAAGTGGATGGGATAAGTTTAACTGCGAGGTCACACTGCTTTGTGATACTTCAGATTTCTGAGGCGAAATCGAGAAACTCTGAAGTTTATGGATAAGAGACTAAACTTCAGGGGATTCAAGACTTAATTGTTCCGAAATATGATGGGTATGAGCAGTGGTGATTGATTCCTCTTTTTCTCGATTGTGTGCCGGAGAACCAGCATGTGATTGAGAAGGGGAAGAGGATTTGGAGGGAGAATTACTCTTAGAATGGTTTGCAGATTTGGACCTACTTGCCATTCACATTTGATGGCCCTCCTTCTAGCGCCAAAAATGTTGATGCCCCGAAATTCGTTGCAACAACATCGGGGAAACCACCCGGTCCGGAACTTAGTGCAGCTCCTTTTCCGTTTGGAATAGTGGCTCCGACTGGGGATAATGGGACCAGTTTCCCAAAGATTATAAGTAAACGGGATGGATGAATGATCTACGATATAAGGTGATAATAAATAAATAACTAAACTACAAGAGAAATATAATAACTATAAACTAATCCCGGGACTTATCGATTCGTAGAATGCAGCGTTTGATAATCTATGCTTAATGGCAGGCATATAGATGACACTAACAATAAGCATAAATGTTTAAATCATTTAAGATTGCTCTGCATAATTAGTTATGCAGAGCGATAATAGCGAATTACTGCACTCAGTCATTTATATTATTGTTACACGCATGAGTAAAAGAGATAACAAATCACAAAACATTCAATAGTGATATGAAATGAAGACTTGTTGTTATATTGCATACATGTATTCAATAATAGCAAAAATAATAACACAACAATTCATATAATAGAAAAGAGAACAGATACAGATAATAGTACCATGTAAGCTGTTTGATCAATCCAGTATATTAATCACTATGTCGCGGTCCTTCCTTCAAACCAGAAAGCATTCCAAGCAAACGACAGTAGTGCACAATTTACTTAAAACAGCCTTCTAAGCAAAATTAAGAACCAATGGTCGAGTTTCAAAAAAGAATATAGACTGAAGCACAATAGTGCAAACTTCAGTCTTTAAGTCTTTTACAAAATTTTACGACCCTTTCCAAAATAATGAAAGGGTCTATAAATACTATGCTAATCTAAAATATCTAAATATCTAAAACTAAAAAACTACTAAATCGGCATTAACAAACATCATCTTGAATTCTGGTGATTTGGCAGTCGGCGGCGAAGCTTCATTCAGAGGTCTCTTTGCCTTTACTCCTTCGCTGACATATCGCCAGCATTGGCTCTACTTCTGGTGGAGTATTGAGGCATGAAGTTAGCTGTGCATCATATGTGGCATCTTGAATGTCGGCAATCAAGTATCGGAGAGCATCTGTTAGACAGTTAAGAGCCGACCTTTGAGAATGTGGTTTAATCAGAAAAAGCCAGTATGCATCGGCGGTTAAAGTATTTATTCCGGCGATTAACCGCCCTTGTTTCTCCAGATCAGGGTAATTCCTGTGCTCCAGCATGCTTGCCGTTGTTATGTTTCCAGGTGTGCATTGGGAAATCATATTTGCCAGATACAATGTATCATTGACTAGATTGATCATGTTGCTGGCAATCATTTTGCATCTTGAGGCTGCCCTTTCTGCTTTCATCACCTGTGTGTTCCATTCCATGAAGAGTATGTCCTTGTATGTTACATGGATTCAGGACAAGTTTGCTGCTTTCCCTTCTGGAGTGTCTTGCCATTCAATATATTCTGTTATGTCATCTTCAGCTTGATCCAGCTTATTCCTGGCTCTCTCTATTTGTTCACACACTGCTGTAGATGTTTCACACAGTGATTCAGCGTCAACAAGTTGTTGGCACAAGATCTTGATTTGAGATATCAATGCGTTGTTTATTCGAGTTGCCTCTGCTCTGAAATCATCAATACTCTGGGCGCCCTTGATACCTTCGAGCTGAGCTGATAGCTGAATTATTTGCTCGTCTTTAGCTTTTATCATCAGCTCATTCGATGCTTTTAACTGGGATAATGCTTTTGACAATTCTTTTGCTTTCTGAATGTCACTTTGGTCTATCCTCAGTTTTTCGATTTGCTGGGTTAACAAATTATTTTCTTGCTGTTGGGCCAGCAATTGTTCCTCTACCTGCGCTGCCTTATTTCTTGCCTCAATCACTTCTGCCTGCAATGCATATATCTCATGCTCTTTAGTCTTCAAAAGAAGACTTATTTCTGAGGCTTTGTCAATAGTTGCCGCTGAATAAGCTCCCGCAAATTGCGATAGCTTTGTCAGATCTTCAGAGGGATCTAATTCTCCCTTCCAGACCACATTACCCGTGACTGTTTTCTCAGGTGAAATAGAAGGTTGATCAAGCCTTCGTCTTTTCCTAGAGCGCCTTACAACGGCTCTATGCTTTGGGCTGTAGAAAATGTCTAGGGGAGGAATTTCCTCTACCTGAAGATCAATTTGATCGGATGGGTCTTGAGTGATTACCTCAATATTCTGTACCATGGGTGGGCCGCTGGTTCCTTCTAGAACCGGAGAAGAAGTAGTATCGGGAGCATTATTTGTTTTAGAGGCGTCTGAGTCTTTGGAGGCTTCCTTACCACTTATAATGGAATCGAATTGGTTCCATTCTTTAATCAGTTCAGGATCAGTAGAGATTTTCTCACTTCGTTCTGTGTGGACTTTACTCTGTTCTTTCTCTCTTTCAATCCTCTGCTGTTCCTCGAATGCCTTCCGCTGTTCTTCCTCTTGTGCTCTTTGCTGCTGTTCCTCCAATTCCCTTTTCTGCCTATCTTCCAGTTCTTTCTTTGCTTTCTCTTCTTCTTCTCTTTTCCTTTGTTCTTCTAACTCTTTTTGTTTTCGTTGCTCTTGATCCTTTTGTGCCTTTTGCTGCCTTTCATGCTTCTCTGCTTGCAGCTTGTTTTGCCTTTCCTCTTGTTGTTTATCATACTCTTTAGTTGTAACAGGAGATAGGTGTATTTGCTGCTGACCAGACTCGCTTGAGGAGGATGTTGGGGTTGTGGATAATAAATCTAGAGGCAAAGTTTGCAACCTTTGCTTTCTAAGTTTATTAAATTCAGTTAACTCCACATCTTCATATCTCAATGTAGCAAGTTGGCTGACTTGGTTTATTGAATCGGCACTCACGAACAGGTCATCAAACTGATCCTCCTGATGGACGACCTTTGATAGTTTGGCCTGTTCCAAGGCAATGAAAGCAGTCTTTTTTGGATCATAGAGTCTATTTGGAATAGAAGCCAGGTATATCATTTGGAGTTTTGCTGCTTCCTTCTCTGCATGCTTGTAATTTAGCAGCGTATAAACTCCAATTCTTAAAGGAAAAGAGGGCCATCCTCTCTTTTTCTCCTCTTTGAGAGTTTGTGTGACACCCTTAGACATAATCTGGTAGGAGATTTCCCGGGCTAACAATTTATCTGGGACGTACAGGGGGAGGACATGTGGCCTAGCCTTGCTTCCAAAAACTCTAATATAGGTAAAATGTTCTTCGCCGAACCAATGGGCTACGGCTGGTAGGTCAAAAGAAGCTTCATAGGAAATTCTTGGGATAGGTCTGTCAAAAATAGAATAGTGAACGGGCACCATGAAACCATTGCAAATTTGATACAAATGGTCTTTGTGAGAGGGTTTCCACAATTTACGATGGTACAAGTGAATGGGTGTTGGGTCATGGGTGGTCCACCTCCAACCAAGGACAGGAAACTCAGAATTGAAACACAGGGTATCCATAATGTAGGCAGAGTAATAGAAGGGTGGGATTTTCCTCTCGGTGACTCTGGTTTTGGCCCTAAACTCACGAATAGCTATAACCAATTTATCAGACAGAATAGTGGCCCAATCCATGATTATACTATTGACGGCCGCTTCCATTAAAGGGACCATATCAATATGGATATTTGCAGAGTCATGTAATCCCCACAATCTACACATCATAATTCCAGCATAGCAATAAGGTGAAGCCAAAGAAGCATTGGAGTACTTACCCGACATATCATGCTTGTGTCTAGCTGGATTCTGCCTCCAATCTCGGAGAGGTTCGGATGGTGATTCATTCTCTCTCGCTAACTTCTCCACAAAGGCTATGTTATAGACTAGCTCAGGTTCAGGCAAATGATACATTCGTCTCAAGTCATCAGGCTTGAAGGAACCGAAAATCCTTCCATCCTTTGTATGAAAGGTTCTATCAGTGAGGGTAATTTCTTCAATTGCCCAGCGTACCACATCAGTATAAGGCAGGACTTGTTCTCTGGCTGCTATTCTGTGCAGAAAGGAGTCGGCCAAATCTTTGAGAGTTGCCTCGGACTTCCTTAATTCATCCACACTAGCCTCAGTTACTGTCTTTTCTGGTTGCTCTGCCTCTAGCAAATTGTATGTACCTTGCCATGTAGTGCTAGGAAGACCAGTGCATGTAGTGTCTGAGATTAAGCCTTTCTTTGAAACTACAGCAGCTTGGCCTGAGACAGGTGTCGCAGTAGAACCTGCCACCTTCTTGAATTTCTTTCCCATCATATTCAGACTTCTCTCGACGATTGAATTCTACACAAATGCAAGAGAAATCGTAACAAGGAAATAACAATGACGATCCATAACGGGATAGATATATAACTTGAAGCGTGGTGAGATTAATTCTAAAAGTGGCTGCGGATCTAATGATTTGAGAAGGCACCGTAGATGCAATGATGGTGATTTTACAGCCTGCAGCTCCATAAATGACCATTACTTAAGTTATTAAACCGAATGACCCCTTTAAGCGTGCAACAGATTTTTTCAAAGGTCTAATCGTAATTGTTCGTTAATTCGAAGGGGCAAAGCTTTAAATACGCATGCATTACCTTATCCCTTTATTTAACGACATTTTTGAAATCTGTGCTTTTGTCAAATCAGATTTAAATATAACTTTAAAGCTTTGAAATAATCACCATTTAGGAATTCTGGTCATCATTTAAGCGTCATCGCATCGCATCGGGGGTGTGAGTGACATTATCATTTGGGAGAGATCTTGGCGAATGCCGATTGCGACATTGCATCATATTAGCGTGCGAACATAATCCCTAGATGTATATCAATTGATTTACCGACTACCGATAGCGATATCACATCGCATCGGGAAAATATTTGAACGTCTTATGAAGATGTATGGGATTCTGCCGACTACCGATAGCGATATCGCATCGGGTCGAAGCTTAAAACACTTTTCATAAGAAGCAGCGCCGATAGTTGATTGCCGATATCGTGTCGCATCGGGGAAAAGACATGTGCTTTTTCTGTGTGTGCATTGGCTATCGCCGATGGCCGATAGCGATATTGCATTGGAAAGAACCAAGGTAGCAAACGATTTGGCGATTGCTTTTTCGGACTTAACCAAAAATTGCTTATTATTTGTTCAAAAAGGCTTTTATTCACAAATTGATTTGATTATCATACCTTTTTCGAACAAATTCGTTAATGCCAATTAAAATTTTTAAAAGGGACCCATTTCATATGTTAATTGTTTGTGATATAATGTTATGAAATGGGGGGTTGTTGTAGGGCACAACAGTACCCTTGCTAATACTTCCAATGTGCCTTGGAGTTTTTCCTACTGGGAAATTTAACTTTGGTGTATGATATCCTTCCATTCGTCCTCTTGGCATGTCACTCACATCAGAACTTCGCCATGGCTTGAACTAAGGAGGGTTTACATGATCATGACTAGCATGCTCGATCTTGAATCCATTGGGTTTTCACAAAGGTTCTCTCCCTTCCAGCACTATGTTCCCATCAAGAAGCCCCATATTGGCCTAGTTAAAATGGTTCTACAAACATTTGGACTTTTTCCAGTAGAACACTTTCGCCAGTGTTCTTCCATGGCCATTAGAGCTTGCTAAGTCACCCACCGGTGATATCCCTCCTAAGCTTACCACAGGTTTCTTCTTTTGGGATCCATGGGTTTCAAAAAATACCAAGAAGGATATAATGACATCAATACTCCTCAAATATATGCACACCAAGTTTCACCCTAAGGCTTGCAATGACCTGGCCAACAACACTATGACACTTGTCTAGGAAATCTAAGACATCTGGATATTAACAAGGACTAGAGGTTTATTCCCCTTAACTAAGTACCATTCCCTAGAAGACCATGGCTATCACCAACCATTCCAACAAGAATTTTCCACACCATCTCATTATGGAGATATTGCATGGACGATGGCATCCAGTATAAGGAGGTTCAACATAAATGAAATTAAAACTAGATTACATTCTGCTAAGAATGTAAGGCTAGAATATCAAGTCAACCCATCCTATAAGGTCATGCCCTAATCAATGTGTATACCCATCATTAGGGCACACATTATATCAAGCTACAAATTCCCATCGTGTAAATCACAGGTTAATGAGAATAAGGGAGGAGGAAAATCCACGACATTCTCACGTTGTAACATCAACCATTCCAATACATACTATCATCAATTTAAACATCATATTGTATTAAGAAGAAGTCCTCTTCTAAATATTTATGTAATTAAATCAAGCCTCTTATGGATTATTCCAATGCCTTTTATATTTTTCATTGTCCATCAGTTAATTACATAAACGTAACTATGAAATCATGCATTTTCCTTGTGCATAGAAACACCATTTCAACTAGAATTGAAACATACATACTTATCATGTAAAGGATACATAAGAGTACTTATCTTGTGTTATTTAATGGTAAGTGAGTTAGGGACTATGACTCTCCACCCAACCATAGATAGCTGCAACCAATCCTCACTTGCAGCTATCACCCCTAAGTCAGATTCTAGAGACTGATATAGATTTCTCAAGGGATTGTGTACTGACTTCTGTTGAAACAAGTGTTGGATTGTGTTATATTATTTACACAACTACCTGACGTGCAGGCAGGTGGCTAACCTCCCTGTCAGGGGGTAAGTAAGGGGACAATATTCCCCTTGCATGGGGTCTAGAGCAATGCCACAGGAAATTTTTTTCGGGCCCTATGTTAGGTGGGTAGACCTACCTATGGTTTTGTGCATGGATTTCACACATGGTTTTGGGAATGATGGTTTTTAGTCCATGTTATTTTTTAGATCTGGTCAAGGGAACTATGGTTATGTTCTAATCCAGGGTTAATGGATTGGGGTCTATGGATGCTTCAGGATGTGTATATATGTATTGTAACATTGAAAGGAACATAATGAAAAATCAATCTGGTAGTCACAGTTTTGGGAACGAGGGGAAAATTTGTGTATATTTGTTTTATGTTTTATGCTTTGGCCATTGTTTATTTTCTATTTTTAGAATTCGTATGTAGGTAATTTTTGTACGGGGTTAAAACCTACATTTGGTATCAGAGTTGTTTTGGCTTCAAGGGGATGCCTTTGCTACTGAGGGGTTTTTTTCGGGCCTGTGGTAGACCGTGTTTAGTGGGAGATCTATGGGATCGGTTCTTGTAGTGAAAGAAGATGGCAAGCAGTGGAAATATAGAGATTGATAAATTTAATGGTCGAAGTTTTGAGTTGTGGACACTCAAGATGGAGGATTCGCTGGTGGATAAATATCAGTGGATCGCAGTAGATCTGGGTACTAAACCAACAACAATGTCGGCTAAAGACTGGATGAAGTTGGATCATAAGGCAAAGATAACAATATGATTGTGTGTCTCAAATTTAGTATTGCTGAATGTATTAGGGGAAGCTTCGACGAAGGATTTGTGGGACAAATTAGGGACTTTGTACCAATCTAAGTCTCTGGTGAATAAACTATTCCTGTGAAGAAAGACATATAACTCGAGGATGGAGGATGGAAACTTGGTGACAGAGCATCTGAATGCCTTTAATACTGTGGTAAGCTAGTTGTTATCTGTTGATATTAAAATTTCAGATGAAAATAAGTGTGTCAGTTTGTTGTGTTCTCTACCAGGTTCGTCGGATAGTCTAGTTGTTGTAATCCATAAAAATGCAACTTCCTTTCAGTTTGATGAAATAGTCTCATCCTTGCTCTCGGTGAAGATGAGTCAGAAAAACATGGAGGGCCAAAATGGTGATACCTTGTTTGTACGAGGATTGTCCAATAACAGAAACAAAACTAATTCCTTGAGTGGGAGATATAAATCTAGCGGGAGATCTAAATCTCCAGGAAAAACTGTAAATATGTGCTGGAAATGCAGAAGGGAAGGGCACTTCAAAAGGGAATGTAAATATAAAGCTCTTGAGAAAGGAAGGGATCTCATGATGCTCCTTCTGCAGAGATGAAAACCCCTCAGATGAAGGTGGGGATGTGTGCTTGGCTTCTTCTTCAAGTACACATGTAAATCATGAGGCATGGTTGATTGACTCAAGTTCATCCTTTCACTGCACTCCCCATAGATATTGGTTCTACGAGTATGAGAAATATGATGGTGGTGATGAATTATTAGGGGATGACAGGAGGGCCAAAATCATTGGTCACGGAAAATTCAAGTTGAAGTTGGAAGGTGGAAGGATTAGAACACTTTCGGGTGTTTTGCATATTCCTGCACTGACTAAAAATTGGATTTTGGTAAGAAAGTTGGATGATGTAGGTATAAAAACATTGTTCGAGAACGATACTTGCAAGATGGTTCAGGGAGCACTAGTATTGATGCGGGGAGTTTAGATTGGAAATTTGTACAAGCTTCATGGTAGCATTTTTATTGATGGGTGCAACATTTCTATGGTTCCTTAAAGTGGAGTAGAAAATCTAGTGGTGTCTAGAGAAAAGACCATGCTATGGCATCAAAGGCTTGGACATATTGGAGAGAAGGACCTTTGAATACTTCATCATAATGGTATGATAGAAGGTATGTCTAAAGGACTTCATTAATCAAGAAGTCCCCAAGCCGACTAATGCTACTCAATTGGCGGATGGAAGAAATGTGTGGCTAGAGCAAGGAGAATCATTCTAGAGGGAGTTCGAGACCACATAGTCTCAAGTCTCCATGGGAAGAAGACACTGTTTTCAATGTGGAAAATATTGAAAGATCTATATCAGAACAACAATGATAAAAGGAAGCTGGTGCTAAAAGAAAAGCTTCCTAAGATCAAGTGCGGAAAGGGAAACATGATCTCTACATATCTGAACAAGATCACCACCTCTAGGGATGATCTTGGAAGTGTAGGGATCACAACCGCTGGTGATGACATGGTGAGTCTTGCACTCCTTGGTCTTCCTAAGAGCTGGCATAGCTACCAAGACTTGATTAATGGAAGAGAAAAATTTTCCAGATTGGGAACGACATTGGTCATATCTAATGCAAGAGGAAATAAGAAGAAGCACCAGAGATGGATCCTCATCGAAGCAAGATGATGAGGAAAATATAGCCTTAGCGAGTAAGGTGAGGAAAGCGAAAGGGAAGGCGTCCCATCCAAAATCTAGTTCTTCCCATGGTGGGAAGAAGATTGACAAACTGAAAGTGTGATGCTTTCATTGTCATGAAGTGGGATATTATGCTATGAATTGTCCATAGAAGAAATCCAAGAAGGGTTCCTCAAAGGGATCTGATGGTGCGGCATTGGACTCAAAGTTTGAGCTGAATTTCTTGCTTATCACATGCATGGTATCATCCATGTTGGGATGTGTGTGGTACCTTGAAAGTGGAGTTTCATTCCACATGTCAGGTGAAAAGAATATTTTCAGTACCTTAGAGGAGAAGGATCTCCAGATGCGGATCGAGATGGGCTATGATGGAAAGTACCATGTTTTAGGTTAAGGTATGGTTTTATTTTAGAGGGAGCATGGAGCTCCCCTCACCCTCATTGATGTAAAGTATGTACCAGGTCTGAAGAAGAATCTTGTGTCTGTCGCTATGCTCGAAGTATATAAAAGCTATGATGTATTCTTTAGTAAAGGAAAGATATTCCTGAGGCATATTGATATTGGACAGACAAAGTGAATAGGGATTCAAGTTAAGAATCTCTACAAGCTGGAGGTAGATGACTGTGATGCTTTTCGTTCCAAAGCTGAAATGGTGTAGAGCCAAGATGTTGGTGAGCTATGGCATAGAAGACTGGGCCACTTACACCATGGAGCCCTAAAGGTCATGCAGCAAATTTCTACTGGATTACCCGAGGGAAAACTTGAGCAGACGACTACATGCAAAGGTTGTGCTTTGGGTAAGTATGCGAAATATTCCTTTTCGGATCGAGACAGTAGAGTTGTAACAATCCTGGAGCGAGTTCACTTAGATGTTTGTGGACCTTTCTCTATAGCCTCCACCGCTAAACAAAGGTACTATGTTATTTTTATTGATGATTTTTCTCATAGATGTTGGATCTACTTTATGCAAAAGAAGGATCAAATCTTCTTGAGGTTTTATGAGTTTAAAGCCTTAGTAGAGAAAGAATCTGGAAAGAAAATAAAAGCCTTATGTAGCGACAATGGTGGAGAGTATGTCTCCTAACAGTTTAAAGACTTCTGCGTTGTAGAAGGTATTAAACGGGAATTGACAACACCCCATCACCCACAATAGAATGAGGTGGCTAAAAGGAATAATAAATCAATTATGGGAGCAGCTTGAGCGATGTTGCGTGACCAAAGCCTACCACTGCATTTGTGGGCTAAGGTATCAAATACAACAATATACTTGCAGAACAGAAGCCCTCACTGTATATTGGGGATGAAGACACCTATGAAGGCCTTTTCCGGGAAGCGACCAGATGTGAGTCACTTCTGAATCTTTGGATCATCATTATACTGTCATGTGGCCAAAGATGCTAGGAAGAAGCTAGACCCAATAGCTAAGTTGGTAATACTTGTAGGGTACACGGATACACCCCACAACTATCAGGTGTACCTACCTTCCACTCAGAGGACAGTGGGATGCAGGGATCTGAAGTTCGACGAGCAGAAAGCCATGCACTTATCACTTGAGAGGGAGCTCAAGTTGCATGCAGGGGAGGAACTTTCAATTCCTAAGGAGGAGGAGCCTCAAACTGATGTGGAGCAGCCGCATGCAGAGGATTCGGGAGAGGAGACATCCACTCATGTTGATACTTCCAGAGATGGAAGAAAATTCTCAAGGGAAGTTTGCAGGTTGATGCTGGATGTGTGGGAGAACGTGGGACAGCCATCTTCTCAGTGCAAATAGAGGAGGTCATCCAAGCGGTACACTGGATACATGGCCCTAGTTGGGGAGTGTGTAGATATTGAACCTTCTTCATTTGAGGAGGTAGTGCAATAACCAGTCTGGGTTGATGCAATGGTAGAGGAGTACGACTCTATCATTCGGAACAGTGTGTGGGATGTTGTCCCAATACCTCAGGTAAGTTAGTGGTGAGTTCCAGATGGATTTACAAGGTAAAGCAGGTAGTTGATGGCAGTGTTGAGAAACATAAGGCAAGGTTTGTTGCCCAGGGTTTCTCACAGGTTGAGGGGATCGACTATGATGAGACTTTTGCTCCCGTAGCAAGGTACTCATAGATTAAATCGATGTTGGAACTATCAGATCATATGGGATCGAAGATCCACCAGATGGATGTGAAGACAACATTCCTCAATGGGAAGATTGAGGAGGAGGTGTACATTGAGTATCCAGAGGGTTTCAAGACCTTCGATTGTGAGTCGCATGTGCGTCAACTCAAGAGGGCTTTGTATGGGCTGAAGCAAGTACCCCATGCTTGGCACACCATGATTAACATCTATTTCACTAGTTTGGGATTCACTAAGAGTGAAGTAGATGCAAACCTTTACCACATCATGGTAGAAGATAAACCATTGATCATTGTTCTTTATGTCGATCATCTGATTTTGACAGTTGATGATCAACTGATACAGTGTTGCAAGGAGGACCTTGCAAGAGAGTTTGAAATGAAATACATGGGTCTTATGCACTACTTTCTAGGCATGGAGGTGTGGCAGAAAGATGGTGAAGTATTTGCATCTCAAGGCAAGTATGCCAATGAGATACTTAGGCGCTTTCACACAGAGAAGTGCAAGCCCATGCAGATTCCTCTAGCTGGGAAATGGAGGAAGGAGGATGCTACTTTAGGTGAGGTAGTAGCTGCTACTATTTATTGGTAACTAGTGGGTTCACTTATGTATCAGGTGAACACATGACCCGACTTATGCTTTGTACTAAACCAGCTGAGTCAAGCTATGGATTAGCCTACCAAGCTATTTTTGAAGGCAGCGAAGCATGTGTTGAGATACCTCAAAGGCACATCTAAGCTTGAATTGTGGTATAGACTGAAAGAGGGAGTGAAGCTTCAGGGCTTCACAGAAGCGGATTAGGCAGGGATTCCATCAGGCAGGAAGAGCACATCTGAAGGAATATTCAACCTTGGTTCAGCTGCAGTTTCCTGGTATAGCAGGAAATAGAGATCAGTTGCACTTAGCTCAACAGAGGCTGAATACATGGCTGCTAGTCAGGCTGCATGTGAGACCATTTGGATGCGGGAGATTCTAGTGGGATTATTTGGTTAGAGGATGGATCCTACAGTGATCTACTATGATAACCAGAGTTGTATCAAACTCTCTGAGAATCCAGTTTTTCGTGACAGGTTCAAGCACATTGATATCTGGTATCACCATCTTCAAGACTGTGTGGTCAAGAGGATCATGTTTTTGCTGTATGTTTCGACCGAGGAAGAGGATGTAGATATTTTGACTAAGGCATTGTCAAAATGCAAGTTCAAGTTCCACGGAGACAGGATTGGGGTTACTGATAATCCCTTTCTTGCTGAGAGGGAGTGTTGAAAATAGTAACAATACATGCTAAATATAGAAGTGCTAAATTTAGTACTACTATAAATAACATTTTAGGATACCTTCCTATTTTAGTTAGTCCCTGAACTAAAATAGAGAAGTAAAATTCGAATTTGATCTTAGTAGTTGTTTGTAAAATAATTAACTAATTCACCATGAGTTAATTAGTTGTAGAAAATCAAACATGAAGTCTATATGAGGACTTGCAATAGTTTCTCCATTAATTGAGGAATTTACCCATCAGTTAAAGAGATAAGGATGAGTTGTAATATTGAGTTGTAATTAGTTGGCTCAATTAACTGAGTCAAGTCCAGTTAGATTAATTCAGACAGTTTGATGAATTAATGTGAGTTCAATTACTTAATGCATGCATTTATGTAACTACTGCACTTCAGATAAATGAATATTCTCTCATAAATAACTCATGCATGTTAGTTCAGACAGAGACCCAGTTGAGATCAAATGGAGGGTACTATCAGTTGCTAGAATATTCCATTGTGACTATCCCTTGCATGTAGAAGGGATTCTTTTCTTGAGGATTGCACAGTTACTTCTTCAGGTTTTGTGAGTGTGATGAGGCCAATTCATACATGTGGCTTCACTAGACCCCAAGAAAAACTGTGCAAGGAAATAGGAGGCTTGGAGGTCTTGAGGAGGACATATACTATGTCTATTTAGTATGTGAGCTATATTGTTTGATTGTAGAAAGTGCAAGATAGCCTGAGAGTCGATTCTTTTTGTAACTTAAACAAGATTTCCACTTGTATGATAATACAGAGATTGGGGTTTTAGGCTGAGGCTTTCCCCGGGTTATATCTTCAGTGTTATGTGTGATTGATTTCTCATTCTCAGTTATATGTGTTCTCATTGATCTTTCTCAATTCGATTAAGCTTCCGCAAAGTTTGTTGTAGAAGTAGATCTTGTATTTTTCTTTAGTCTATTGCATAATCTACTAATCTATAGTGGGAATTTCGACAAATGTAAGGCTCTTGTGGAAACCTAGATAGAGAAGAAGATAAAGGTGTTGAGGACAAATAACGATGGAGAGATTTGTAAGAATGAATTTGAAGAGATTTGTAAGAAGTGTTGTACAGCACCACATAAGACTACTCCATACACACCTGAGCAAAATGGAGTTGTAGAAAGAATGAACAAGACATTGATGGAAAAGGCAAGAAGCATGCTCAGTGGTGCGAGGTTAGGAGAATAATTTTGGGCAGAGGAAGTGGAGATTACATGTTACCTGGTCAACATATCACCTTCATCAGCGTTGGAGAATAAGACTCCACAGGAGTTATGGACTGGTAAGAAACCTTCTCTTTCACATTTGAGGGTATTTGGATGTGATGCATATGTACATGTTCCAAAGGAGAAAAAAATGATGTTGGATAGTAAATTTGGAAAGTTCATCTTTATTGGGTATAGGATGGTTTAAAAGTTTATAAGCTTTGGAACCCATAAATAAGGAAGGTTGTGTATAGTCAAGATGTGGTGTTTAGAGAGGTGAAATTTGTTATTAAACATGGAGTCTTACCAAACGGGCCTAATAATATAGAGTTTGAGCTAAAGGAGGAAGAATTAGACTCTACAACAGAAGATGAATCAGAATATGAAGAGCCATAAACTCTTGTTGTGAGAAGACTAATTCGAGAAAGAAGGCAGCCAGAAAGGTATTGTCCATCTACTTTCTGTTTAAATTTTTCTTTATCTATTACTGATGATGATCCTAGAGCTGTGTGGGAAGTAGTAGATTCAGAGGATGGAAAACTCTGGAAAGAGGCTATGGTTTATGAAATTGCATCTTTACGCAAAAATGAGGCTTGGGATTTGGTGGAGTTGCTCGTTGGAAGGAAACCCATAGGCAGAAAATGAGTGTTTAAGAAGATGATGAATGTAAAAGGTAAGGTGGAGAAATACAAAGCTCAATTGGTAGAAAAAGGTTATTCCCAAGTACCGTGAATTGATTTTGGTGATATGTTTTCTCCTGTTAGCAAGGTAGCTTCTATTGGATTACTTTTATTTATCGCTACTGCTTTTAATTTTGAGGTAGAACAGATGGATGTGAAGAAAAAATTTCTTTACGGGGATCTGGAAGAAGAGATATACATGAAGCAACCTAAAGGCTTTGCCATGAAGGGTAAGAAAGAACTGGTATGTAAGTTAAAAAAGTCTTTGTATGGGTTAAAACAGTCACCAAGGATGTGGTATCAGAAATTTGATACATTTATATGGGGACTTGGCTTCACCAGAAGTAAAGCATATCACTATGTGTATTTTAAATTAATTGGTGATTTATTTGGTCTTGTATGTGGATGATATGTTGTTGGTTGGAAATGAAAAAACAATTATCTAGGATTTGAAGACCCAATTGTCCTCCAAATTCGACATGAAAGACCTTGATGCTGCAAATTATATTTTGGGCATGGAAATTAAACGAGATCGGGTAAAGAGGAAACTCTGGTTAAACCAAAGGAAGTATGTTGAGACAATATTGTAGAGGTTTAATATGCAGGATAGTAAACCAATGAAGGTTCCTATTCCTGTAGGTGTAAATTTATCTACTGAATAGTGTCCCAAGACATAAGAAGAGGAAGAGGACATGTCCCATGTTCCATATGCAAGTGTAGTCAGTAGCCTGATGTATGAAATGGTTTCTACTAGACTAGATATTGCACATGCAGTGGGAGTATTGAGCATGTTTATGTCAAAACCAGGGAAGGAGCATTAAACAGTAGTGAAGCGGGTTTTTAGGTATTTTCATGGCACTAGTGATTATGGTTTATGCTACCAAGGAAGACCAACATTGGATATAGTTTTGGACATTCGTGTATTTTTTTATGCAGACTGGGTTGGAGATCTGGATCAGAGAATGTCTACAAGTGGGTATGTGTTTAACCTATTTGGAGGTGTAGTCAGTTTGATGAGTAAGAGGCAATTTGTAGTGGCATTCTCAACTATAAATGTAGAACACATGGCAACCACTCATGCAAGAAAGGAAGAAATGTGCTTGTATAGATTGTGTTCAAGTATGGGGTTAGTGAAATGAACTATAATGATATATTGTGGTAGCCAAAGTGCAATTTTCTTGGAAAATAAACCTGCTTATCATTCAAAGACAAAGCACATTGATGTTCAGTATCACTTTGTGAGGGATATGGTTGAGGACAGAAAGGTATTTCTGGTAAAGGTGTACACTTTGAAGAATACTATAGTTGCATTGACAAAGTTTGTGAGCATTGATAAGTTCTCTTCTTGTAGAGAAACAATGGGCATTGTAAGGTTGGATCAATGGCTAAGCTCCCCTGTGGAAAGAAAACAACAAGTGGGAGAATGTTGGGTTGTGTTATATTCTTTCCATGACTACCCCACATAAGGGGGGGCGACAACCTCCCTTGTACGTTGTTCCGAGGGATAAGCAAGGGGGCAGTAGCCCCCCTGCACGGGATGTGGAGCAGTGACCCTGGAAATATATTTTGGACCCTATATTAGGTGGATGGACCTACCTATGGTTTTGTGCATGGATTTCTCACATGGTTTTGGGCTTGATAGTTTTCTATCCATCGTGTTTTTAAGATCCTCTCAAGAGAACTACGATTATGTTCTAATCTAGGGTTAATGGATTGGGGTTTATCGATGCTTCGGCATGTATATATGTGTATTGTAACATTGAAAGGAACATAATGAAAAATCAATCTAGTAGTCCTGATTTTGGGATCCAAGGGAAAATCTCTGTGTATATCTATTTTATGTTTTATGATCTCACCATTGTTTATTTTCTATTTTTAGAATTCGTATGCAGGTAATTTCTATACAGGGTTAAAACCTACATATCTGATGAGCATGAATCATGAGAAAGAAATTGGCTTTGAGTTTGTTTATTCCTTGAAAATCCTTAACAACTCAATCAAATTCCAAGTAAAAATGATAGGGTGAATGATCTATTAAGAGAATAAATGTCCATAACATTGTTCTTAGAAAATGTAAACACCTCCCCACCTTAACCTCGGTGGAAGATGTTGACTTGCTAATCCATCTCCCTGGTAAACAATTAGAGGGATGGGATGATTTTTTTCCTAGAATTAGAATTAAGACTCACCATTACGTTCGTCTCATCAATACGAATCCATTGATATAAAGTTTTACCTCAATTTGACCCTTGTCTCAGAATTTATGATCCTTTGACTCTCTAACAATCATAAAGTGCCATGTCACCACCCTGCTGTGTGGACCCATGTGGCCCATTCCACATAACCAACTTTCGGATGCCACATGACAAGTTTCAATTAGCTACTGACACTCTCAATAGATGCCATATATTGGCCCCGTTCCCTGGCTATAACCCCCTTGTGCTACCTCAGCTACAACTTCTGGGCATACCCCGAATATAGCTTTCAGGCATGCCATTTTGTTTTCCTCCAAGGTGGACCTTCTGGGGTTAATCCTCCACTATACCTAACTCTGCTTCGTCAACAATAAATTATGGGCATACCTTGGTTATTTCCTCTGGTACACCTCTGATGGTCTTCTCCAGGGTGGACCCTCTAGGGCCGCAGTCCCACCATTCCCTGGCTCCACTTTCGCAATGATAACTCTCAGGAGTACCCTTTGCTAATACTTTGAATGTCCCTTTGATTTTTTCCTTCGAGGAAATTTAACTCTGGTGTATGATATCCTTCTACTCATCCTCTTGGCAATAGGCATAATCATACCTTCAATATTACCTCTCCCACGTCAAGGCTTCATGTTAGGTCACAGAGATAGGGTTAGGAAAATGGGGCTTTAATATTAAGTCTATGCCTGAGGTCCCAACCATGTCGCTGACATAAGAACTTCACCATGGACCGCACTAAGGAGGCTTTACAAGATCATGACCAACATGCTCGATCTTGAATCCAGTGGTTTTTCACAAGGGTTATCTCTCTTCCCACACTATGTTCCATTCACCAAGGAGCCCCATCTTGGCCTAGATGCAATGGTTCTACAAACATTTGGACTTTTTCTAGTAGAACACTTTCGTTGATGTTTTGTCATGGCCATTAGATCTTGCTATGTTACCCACCAATGCTATCCCTCCTGAACTTACCACATGTTTCTCCTTCTGGGATCCATGGGTTTCAAAAATTACCGAGAATGATACAAGGAGATCAGTACTCATCTAATATATGCACACCAAGGTGCACCCTAAGGCTTGCAATGACCTGGCCAATAACACTATGGAACTTGTCAAGGAACTCCAAGAGATCTGTCTATTAGCAAGGACCAGAGGTTTATTCCTCCGAACTAAGTAACATTCCCTAGAACACCATGGATATCACCAACCATTCCAGCAAGAAGTTCCCACACCATCTCATTATTGAGATATTGAATGGACGATGGTGTCTAGTGTAAGAAGGTTCAACATAAATGCAAATAGAATGAGATTGTATTCTGCTAAGAATGTAAGGCTAGAAGATCAAGTCAACCCATCCTATAACTTCATGCCCTACTCACGAGAGGTCATATATCCTTTGAACCAAGTCTTGGTTCTAATGAATGTGTATACCCATCATTAGGGCACACATTATATCGAGCTACAAATGTCCCACATGTAAATCACAGGTTAATGAGAATAAGGGAGGAGGAAAATCCTTGACATTCTCACATTGTAACATCAACCATGCCAATACATATTATCATCAATGTAAACATCATATTATATTAAGAATATTAAGAATAATGTCCTCTTCTAAATATTTATGTAATCAAATCAAGCCTCTTATGGGTTGTTCCAATGCCTTTAATATTTTTCATTTTCCATTAGTTAATTGCATAAAAGTAACTATGAAATCATGCATTTTCCTTGTGCATAGCAACACCATTTCAACCAGAAATGAAACATACATACATTATCACGTAAAGGATACATAAGAGTACTTATCAGTATATTTGCAGATAAGTAACTTAAGGAACATGACACAATACTTAAGGAAATTTTCTTTGGTTTCATCTGCAAATAAGCATGTTCCCCAACTTGGAACTCTTTATGTATCCTATGCTGGTTGACATAGATATTCTACCTGTCTTGTGCCACCTTTAAATTATGTCTTAAAACCTGCATTTTCTACTCCATTTTCTTGAGCATGTTAGGTCCAAGAAGGACCCTATTCATTGGATCATTCTAGCTGATAGGAGTATTGCAACTCCTTTCATATAGTGCCTCAAATGGGCTCATTTTCAAGGACTCGTGGTAGCCACTGTTATATGTGAATTATACAAGTGGAAGATACTTTTCCCACTTCTTTTTTTGCAGCATTACATACATCCTCAACATGTCTTCGAGGATTCAGTTCACCCTTTTGTTTTTTCATCTATCTATGGATGATAAGAAGTACTAAATGCCAATTTGAAAGTCCCCAATCCTGCAAATAACTCCTTTCAAAACTTGGAAGTGAACTTAACATCTCTATCTGAGATGATATTCTTGGGAACTCCATGCAACCTCATAAATTCTTTTATGAAAATTTGAGTCACTTCACTAGCCGAGTTGGTGGATTTAACTGCCATAAAATGTGCCACCTTGCTCAAATTGTCAATCACCACCATAATTTCATCATCTTGTCTACAAGTTTTTGGTAAACTCATAATGAAATCCATGGAGATGACCTCCCACTTCCATTCTGAAACGGAAATGGGCTGCAACAAACCTGTTGGATGTTTGCACTCAACATTTACTTGCTGACATTCTATGCATTTAGCAACAAAATCAACTACTTCTTTCTTAAAAGTTGACCAAAAATAAAACTTTTTAATGGTTGTGAGTTTCTTTTGGTACTGAGATGGCCTAAATTTGGCTTGTCATGGAATTCTCTCATGATGAACCTCTTTAGTTACTCACTATTTGGCACATAGATTCTATTCTTGAATCTAATTAGCCCATGACCTATGAGATGATACTCTTCATCCTCACCAACTTGTTGTAACTTTTCCCTTAATTGCTGATATTTTTCATCATGTCTTCCTACATTTTTTACCCTTTCCACTAGGCCCACTTCATAAAAGCTTATGGCTACTAAGTGATTCAATTGAATCCTTTTGCTAAGTGCATCGACCACTTTGTTTTTTTTCCCTTTATATATTTGTTTTCAAAATCAAACTCGATGAGCATGGCTAACCATCTTGCTTGTGTTGTATTTAACTTTGGTTTCTCAAATAAATACTTTAGTCCTCCATGATCGATCATAAGGACGAATTTTCTACCATGAATATAGCGCCTCCACATCTTTAATGCATGAATGATGGCGTCCAACTCTAGATCATGAGTTATGTAATTTTTCTCATGTTCATCTAGTTTTCGTGACTCATAGCACACCACTTGACCTTCCTGCATCAAGATTCCACCAAGCCCCTCCTTGCTTGGATTATAGATTTTAGTAAACCATGCTTTCACCTCCCACTTCTACCCATCCATGCTACCCTTATGTCCCCTTTCCCCATTCAATACACCAAAAGATCCCCTTTCCTAAAAGTCATAAGAATTGAACATTTGGAGGTGGTAATTTAACAACCACCTATAAAAAGTGAAATTTTTGTGACTTTATGAGGGGGTTGTCCAAAACCACCTCCAAAAGATACATTGTCGTGACTCTTAAGGGGGACTGTCAAACACCCCCCCTAAAATTGATGATAATTGAACTTTTGGAGGTGGTTATGGACAACCAACCCCTTCCACCACCCCACACTTCCACCCCTCCTCCCTCCTCTCCTACTATCCCCTCTCCCCAAAAAGTCACGAGAATTGAACTTTTAGAGGTGGTTTTTTAACTGACCGCCTCCAAATGTTCAATTCTCATGACTTTTTTCTTTTTGTGGGGGGAGGTGGGGGAAGGGGTTCTGTTATGAAAGCAACTCAAAAAAATATAGAAAATATAGATCAATGCCTTAGAATTCAGCCTCTTCGAGGGGGAAACCTCCTTTACAATACATAAATGAACAATTCTTCGATGATACAAATGAAAAGACCTCCTTTCTATATATAGGAGTCTAAGGAGTCATAACATAATCAGAGCCGATATAATAATAACAATGTAAGGGCACAATAATAACAATAGTGGGCTTCTATGTGGCACAATAGTAACAATATGGGCACTTCATGGGTACATCAATATAATAAGTGGGTTGTACTAATAACAATAAGGGGTTACACTAGTAGTATGGGGGCCTAACATGCCCCTTTCCTTCAAAAAGCATTGTCCTCAATGCTTGAGTAGTTCTTGATACTTCTATATAAAATTCTTGTCCTCCCATGTGGAATCTTCAGCGGGTAAGTTCTTCCACTTGATGAGATACTCTGAAATTGATCGATTTTGTAGTTGTCGGGTTCTTGCTTCTGTGATTGCTCCAGGTTCCAATATGATTTTTCCTTCCTCTTCAATTTTGGAAATATTGTTTGAATTGGGATCTTTTGAAACTTTTGAATAAGTGGCCATACTTCTTCATCCTTCTTCCATTCATCCCTTGCTTCGTTTATCCAATATGGTTGGATAATCGAAATAACACAAAACAATGCTTCCACATCCTCATCCTTTAAGAGTCTTCCCATTTGGTAAGGTCGCCATTTTTTAAGTGCATGTAGTATTACCAAAATTTCCTTCTCATAAATAGCTTGATTGAGATGTAGCAGTAAAAATACCCAATCACCTACATCAAAAAATTTTTCACTACGATTTTGATCTACCTGTTGTTTCGTTTGATTTTGCACCGAAGTGGCATTATCCTTTAAAAGTTGGAGAACTTGTTGTTGATGCTCGATGTGTTCTTTCACTGCTTGAACCTTTTTCTTCTTGATATGTCCTTCTGTCTCTAGAGTTTGAGGAGTGGTAATTTCTTCCAATACTTTACAAGATATGGTTGGATTCATTTCTTGATGCTTGATTTGATCCTTCACTTGAACATTTTTCTTCTTGATATTTCCTTCTATCTTGATAGTTTGAGTGGTAATTTCGACCAATGAATTACAAGATATGGTTGGATTCATTTCTTCTTTCTCAGTGTGATCTTTCACTTCTTGCACCTTTTTCTTCTTGATATGTCCTTCTATCTTGAGAGTTTGAGGAGTGGTAATTCTCGCCAATGCTTTACAAGATATGGTCTGATTCATTTCTTCTTTCTCTAGGGTGGGGTCCTGGCGTATATACTCTTCTTTTGATGTTTCTTGATACTTTTTTTCCTCCTTTTCATATTCTATGTAAAATAATTTCTTCTGAGCACACTTATGACCTTTAGTGTATTTGCTATCACAATTGTAACAAAGCCCTTTTTCTCTTTTTTCTTCCAATTGTTGTGGTGTAACCCTTGTAGGTTGTGGAAGGCTGGGAGAAACAACACTTCCATCTTTATAGTTGTGAGGGGTATGCTTCCTGGTTTCCATAATTTTGATTTCCACTATGTCACAAAGCCCTTTTACTCTTTCCAATTGTTGTGGTGTTGCTCTAAAGAAGGTGTTTCTCTTTCTATCCTCATAATGTGCAATCATTTCCTATGTGAAAATTGACCACGTAACAAGTTGTTTACGAGAAAAAAGCCCTTCATACCATAAAAATTGATCTGGTTCTAAATATGAAGATGCAATACATACCTTTTGTAACAGTGGTACACCATGTAGATCAAAATATTGCTCCATCTGAAGTATCTAATTTACCGGATCCTTGCCATCAAACTTCCTCATCTTGCTTTTTCTTGATTTTAGGAGCTCGGTCTTGAAACGACTGTAACTCTGTACTTTTGGATCCTTAAGTTCTGAAATTGCAACCTGTAGTAGCCCTTTGTGTCCTCTTTCCAATGCCACCAGTTTGATCTAAATTGGATTCTCCAAGGACGAGTTATGCCAAATCTCCCACAGTGACCTAATTATAGACTAGTTCAGTAGAGCAAACTTGTACGACATGCCACGTGTCCCTGTTTCAACCTTTGGCTCTGAAAAAAATATACAAGAAACTACAGTTTGTCCTCTTTCTGTACCTTCTTATGAATTTTCAATTCGATGCTCAGAGACAAAGTTATGATGATTTTCCCCAGGTCACCTGTTTGGAATGTAATTTGGGAGTCTACAAAAAGACCAACTTCCTCAGATCATATCTCCATAACTATAGCACGAAAACTCTGAAATTCGGACCCAAGCTTCAGTGCCATGTCTTCTCAAATGGGTTCTTTTTTTAGCTTCTGAAACGTCGCAGAAGAAAAGTTATAGCGAGAATGCCACGATGACCTGTTTGGTGTAGCAAACCCTAGAATCCAAAGCTCTGATACCAAATGTTATGAAACCAGCTCAAGAAAAGATAGAAAAGATAGATCAACACCTTAGAATTCAGCCTCTTCGAGGGTGAAACCTCCTTTACAATACATAAATGAACAATTCTTCGATGATACAAATGAAAAGACCTCCTTTCAATATATAGGAATCTAAGGGGTCATAGCATAATCAGAGCCGACATAACAATAATGATGTAAGGGCACAATAATAATAATAGTGGGCTTCTATGCGACACAATAGTAACAATATGAGCACTACATGGGTACATCAATATAATAAGTGGGTTGTACTAATAACAATAAGGGGTTACACTAGTAGTATAGGGGCCTAACAGGTTCAAAAACTGCCTCCAAAAGTTACATTGTTGTGACTTTTGAAGGGGGTTGTTCTCCCTTAAAAGACATGATAATTGAACTTTTAGAGGTCATTAAGGACACCCTCCCCTCAAAAAAAAATCATGAGAATTGAACTTTTAGAGGTGGTTGTTAAATGACTACCTACAAATGTTTAATTCTCGTGACTTTTGGGAGGAGGGTTTCAAAAACCGCATCCAAAAGTTAAATTCTCATAACCTTTCTTTTTTTGGAGGGGGGGGGGGGGGGGTGGGGAGGTGGGGCGGAAGGAGGGGGGGTTGTCAAAAAACTTCCATGAAATATTTATGTAGGGATAATCATTTAAGAAACCCCCCACCCCCCTTCAAGTTCAATATTTATGACTTTTGGGGCGGTTTTCAAAGAACCACCATGAAAAATATATTTAGGGGTAGTCATCTAAACCTCCCCACTTCAAAAAAAGGGCTCAATTTTCATGTATTTTGTGGGGAAAGGGGGAGGAGGTTCAAAAACAGCCCCAAAATTGTTGGAAATAATACTGAGAGGGGGGGTGAATCAGTATTATCAAGTTCTTTTAACAAATCTTCCTTATTTATACTCTGAATTATTTTTTCATATCAGTACCATAAAATAATGAGCATGAACAAGAAAAACAGATAGTCACACCAAAGAACACCAGATATAAGGTGGAAACCCAATGTGGTTGAAAACCACCTGCTGCAATATGTCTCTATCTTCTTTCAAATTAGAAACTCCTTTTACAATGGTTTTGTACTGTTGCAGTCCTTTACCAGTATGCAGGCTGCAACCTGTAGAGAGCTACAACTCTCTCTCGTTTTCCAGTCTCTCCTGGAAGGGAGCTACAACCCCCTACTTCTTTTCTTACAAGGACCACTTTTCATAAATTTTCAAACTGGATCCATAAACATCAAATGATCATCAAGTATAAGAAAATCACCCAGTCAACTGTAGTAACCAGATCAACAATAATAGAACTAAACCCAGAGCACCTTATCAACAGAAAAGTACAGCCAAACAAAAGGTCTTAAGATAGATACACAGTTTTTCTTTCTCTGGTCTGCGTGCGTACGCACTTCACCTTCTGCTCCCCTGCGTATACCCGCAGAGACCCTTCTGCCGCATTGCGTGTCCACGCACTGTTTCTTCAACCGCGCTACGTACTGTTACTGTAGGTACGCACCCAGAGACACTATCGCGCCGCGTACTGTTACTGTAGGTACGCACCCAGAAATACTATCGTGCCGCGTACCATTACTGAAACCACGCACTCAAGGATACTATCGCGCCGCGCACTTTAGCTGTGTGTACGCACCTGAACCTCTATCTCTCTGCGTACCCACGCAGTTCTCCTTCTTTTGTTCTGCGTACCCACGCAACTCTCCTGTTTCTGCCCTGCATATCCATGCAGCTGTACCGTCAAACACCTGCGTACTTCTGATTAGGGCCAAATTGGCAATCCACCAGTGTGGCACAGTTAGTCGGATGCCCAGATCTGATCATGCGCTCGAGAGATCACCCTTCACAGATTCGCTTTCCACTTCTCTTACATATAGATCAAGCTTTTAACCCAATATTTCAGATCTTAAGATATTCAATTGCAAAAGATACTTAGCCAAGTGATCTCCTTTGCTTTATATAGGCAAGCTCCTCCTAAAATCATGGATCAATACCACGAGCCAAAACCATAATAACACAAATACCGTCGGCTAACTACCAAGGGTTAAACATAAGAAACCCCTCGTGAGCTTTTCTCTGCCTTGAAGTGAGTGCACTGGGGGTACGCACCTCCTGAACGGCTGACCTGCGTGTCTGGCCGCGGTCCCTTCACGGTGTACCTGCGGGTACGCATCTTCTAAACTGTTCTCCTGTGTACTTCTTAATTTTCAACAAATTGAGAGCCTTGCCACGGGTGTTGCCATCAAGTACAACATCTGTAACATATAGCCATACCAGAAACATAATGCCAACGATCTCCCCCTTTGGACTTGATGGCAACCTCAAAAACTTCAGCGTCATTCTCCCCCTTTGACATCAAGGGCAAAGGGTTATGCTCCCCCTGAATATGAACCAGATCTGCAAAGAAGAACCATAATCCACCAGACACCATCAATGACCAAGAAAGAGATAGAGACATATTGCAGCTATATTTAGACCAGCTTCCATGATCTCCTTTTGTACATCCTCCATAATGCCAACAATGCATTATATGCTCCCCCTGAACCTGTGCCGCAACCCAGCACATGTACGCATATACCCCAGATGAATCATGCGTACAACTATCAATCAGAAGAGTTTCAACAATAAGATGATGCATCAACAACCCCGAGCTTTTGCCTGAGGTATTCAAAAGTCTCCCTGGGCAATGGTTTGGTGAGAATATCAGCAACTTGTTCCTTAGAAGGAACATACTCCGACTTGACTTTATGTTCAAGCACTTGTTCCCGGAGAAAATGATACTTGATTGGTATGTGCTTGGTTTTTGAATGCATGACAAGATTCTTTGAGATGCTGATTGTACTTGTGTTATCACATAAGATGGAGATAGGTGGTGTACAAGTGATTTGAAAATCCTGCAAGGTCTGCATCATCCAAAGGAGTTGAGTGTAGCAAGATGCAGCAGAAACATATTCCGCTTCAGCTGTAGACAAGGCAATCGAACTCTGTTTCTTGCTGAACCAAGATACTAATCTGGAACCCATAAAGAACGCACCACCACTTGTGCTCTTCCTGTCATCCACGCTTCCGGCCCAATCTGCATCTGTATAAGCATGAATTGTGGGATCTGTATCTCTAGGATACCATAAGCCATAATTTTGTGTCCCTTGAAGATATTTGAAAATTCTCTTCACTGCCTGAAGATGAGTCTCCTTTGGATTTGCCTGAAATCTTCCAACTATTCCTACTGCATGCATGATGTCTGGTCGGGTACCTGTCAAATAAAGTAGACTTCCAATCATAGATCTGTAGGTTGGTTGATGTACTACTGCAGATTCATCATTTGCACTGAGGCTACATCCTGTGACCATGGGTGTACTTACTGGTTTTGCATCTTCCATGCCATATTTCTTCAAAATCTGTTTGAGATACTTGGTTTGAGATAAAAAGATTCCTCCTTCTTTTTGTTGGATTTGCAAACCAAGGAAATATGTTAGTTCTCCCAGCAAGGACATTTCAAATTCTTTCTGCATGACCAAGGCAAAGCTTTGACTCATAGCTTCTTCATTGCTACCAAAAATAATGTCATCTACATACACAACAAGTATTAGCAATTTGTCATTTTCAACTTTTATATAAAGATTGTTATCTGCTGATCCTTTTGAAAAACCTTGTTGATGAAGATATTTGTCCAAACGATAGTACCAAGCCCTTGGAGCTTGTTTGAGACCATAGAGAGCCTTTTTCAATCTGCATACAAGATTTGGATCATTTCCAAGAATGAACCCATCTGGCTGCTCAATGTATACTTCTTCTTCCAAGTCTCCATTCAGAAAGGCTGATTTCACGTCCATTTGAAATACTTTGAAGTTTTGAAAACTTGAGAGAGCAAGGAACATTCGGATGGCCTCAAGTCTTGCAACAGGAGAAAGGTTTCTTCAAAGTCTATTCCTTCTTGCTACGCATACCCTTTACAAACAAGTCTGGCCTTGTTTCTAATTACTTCTCCATTTTCATTCAATTTATTTTTGAAGACCCATTTTGTTCTGATAACATTCTTATCCTTCGGTCTAGGAACCAGCTCCCAAGTGTTGTTCTTTTCGATCTGCTCAAGTTTCTCATCCATTTCTTTCACCCAACATTCATCTTTGCATGCCTCTTTCACATTTTGTGGTTCAGTAGAGGATAGTAATGCCAAATAACTTGAGGCTTCTGCAATTGTTATTCTTGTTTGTACACCTGCTTCTTTCTGCCCCATAATCTGAGATTCTGGATGATTCTTCTGAACATATCTGGATGGAGTCTTTTCTTCTATTCTTATCTGCTCCTCTGGTTCTTCTTGAGGTTCTTCATCATTCTGTCGTTGAGGGTAGCCTTCATCTTCTTCGATGTCTTCATGATGTACTTGCCTAGGAATGTATCCCTTCTCATCAACCACTACATCAATGCTGTCAACAATTCTGCCAAGTCTTTTATTGTAGCACTTGTATGCTTTGCTATGTGGAGAGTAACCAAGAAGAATGCCTTCATCTGCTCTAGGTTCAAGTTTTCCAAGCTGCTCATCAGTATTCTTAATATAGCATTTGCTCCAAAAGATTTTGAAGTGCTTTACCGAAGGAGTCTCACCACTCCAGAGCTCATGAGGAGTTTGAGTGCTGTTCACCCGGACATTTGTTTTGTTGAGAATAACAACCGCAGCATGTGCAGCTTCACCCCAGAAAGTTGCGGGAGTTCCTGACTCATCAAGCATAGCACGAGCCATTTGTTGGACTGTTCTGTTCATTCTTTCCACAACTCCATTTTGCTGAGGAGTTCTAGCTGTAGAGAATTCTCTTCTTATCCCATGTTCTTCACAGAAATCGAAAAATTCATTTGAGGTAAACTCCCCACCTCTGTCGGATCTGAGGCACTTAATTTTGTGACCTGATTCATTTTCAACCAAGGCTTTGAAGGATTTGAATTTTTCGAATGCTTCATCTTTGTGCTTCATAAGTCCTAACCAGACAAACCTGGAGAAATCTTCAATGAATAATATCAAGTATTCTTCTCCTCGAGGTGTTCTTTTCCTGAATGGACCGCATGTATCTGTATGCACTAGCTCAAGAGGCATGCTAGCTGATCCTTCCTTCTTTGGAAAGTTAGTTCTGGTTTGTTTTCCAAACTGACATGATTTTCATATGGTGTTGTCAGGAATTTTGATATCTGGAAGATCGCGAACTGCCTGATATTTGCATGCTTTCCTTATTTGTGAAAAGCTTAGATGCCCCAACCTCCAATGCCATAACCATTGCTCATCATCCTTGCTCAGATAGCATTGTTGTTGTCCTTCTTCAAATATGTACAGATTATTTGGAGTTCTTTTGCCTTTGATCACTGTTTTACCTGTATCAAGATCACGAACAAGACATCCATTTGATCTGAATATCACCTCGGTTCTTTGATCACACATCTGGCTGACACTTAGAAGATTATACTTTAATCCATCAACATACAAAACATTTCCAGCCTTGACATTTTCTTTTAACTGAGCAATGCCTTTTCCTTTTATAGTTGCAGGAGTATCATTTCCAAAAGAAACTTTCTTTCCTTTTTCTAGAGCAGAATATGACTCAAGTTTTTCTTTATCGGTTGTCATATGCTTCGAACATCCACTGTCAATGTACCATAGATTTTCCTGTCCCTCTGCATAAAATGCTATCCCACATCTTTCTGTTTGTGGTTCCTTTATTCTCCATGTTTTGGTGCTTGAGGCTTGTTCCTTTTTCTGCTGAAACCTGCTCCTGCATTCAGAATCTTCATGACCAAAGTTATTGCAAATAGAACATTCAACTTCATTTTCAAGAGCCGAAAAGTTGTTATAGGTCCTTTTTGTAATCCCGGTCATACTTCTTTGTTTTTGAGCTTCTCTAGTCATGATTGTTTTATATGCAACACATTGAGCTGCTTTGTGACCAAAGTTATGACAAGAGAAACATTGTCCATTGAAGAAACTTCTGCGGTTATCAAATCTACCGGCCAAGTGATTGTAATCTCTATTGTCATTCATTCTTGAACCAAATTGAGAAGATTTTACCTGTGGTTGGTTGTAGCTTTTGTTCACTCTTAAGACAGATTGCCCCTGATAGTCTTTGTTTGCAATTCGTCCCTGCTTTACCTGATAGTCTCCATTGTGCCTTTGCTCATTCCTTTTTGCTGCATCAAGATAACTTTTTGAAGTGGATGCTTGAGAAGTTTCTCCATTATAGCCCAGACCTGTCTTGTTTAGAGGAGAACGTTGTACATTGATAATCTCATCCAGAGTTTCAGATCCTTTGACAAACTTAAGATTAATAGCTTTTGTTTTCTCAATCTCTTTTCTAAGAGCAACAATTTCACCTTCTATTTTTTCAAGATGTTTTTCCTTTTCATAAATTTGAAATTGTAGAGTATCAATGATCATATTTTTTTCTTCTATACATCTCTTGAGTCTAGTAATTTCTTCAAAAAGGTTATCCACATCTATAGCATCCATATAATCATCATCTTCAAATGCCATTAACATTTTATATTCATTACCTTGTTCGTCTTCATCACTATTTGATAGACCATCACTATCTTCATGAGTGTAGTAGCTTTTCTTATTTGCACCCTGTTTCGTGTTCCATCTAGCAGGTTCCTTTCCTTTATCCTTATAAGATCATTTTGCAACATAATGACCTACTCTTCCACAAGCAAAGCATTTAAAAGGTAACTTACCTCTGAACCTTCCAGAACCCCTTTGAAGATTTCTGACAAAATTTGATTATTCTTCTTCTTCTTCTGGTACGTGACTTGCTTCATAATAATCTCCTTTGCCTGACGCCTTGAAAGCAACTTCTCTTCTGTCTGATGGACCTTCCTTTCTCATTTCATAAGCAGTTAGAATTCCATGTAGCTGAGACATAGTAAGAATTCGTAGATTTTCCTTTTCTTCTATTGCAGATACTTTAGATTCAAATTTGTGGGACAATGATCTTAGAACCTTTTCAACCACAATAGCCTCTTTTATTTCTTCACCCAAATTTTTCATGCAATTTACAATCTCATCAACCCGAAGAAAATAGTTAGCCACACTTTCATCATTATACATCCTGAGATTCTCATACTGAATCCTGAGAGTTTGAAGTTTATCACGCTTTACCTGTTCATCTCCTTCGTAGCTCAAGACAATCTTGTCCCATATTTCTTTTGCGGATTTATATTGCATAACCTTTACGAATTCTGTTTGAGATAAGCATCCTAGCAAAGTATTGACTGCTTTAGCATTTATTTCATATTTCTTATTTTCGGCCGCATCTATAGGTGTAGCTGAAGGAAAAGCGTAGCTTGTATCTATGATATCCCAAACTTCTGTACCAAGAGATTGAAGATAGGCAGTAACTCTTACCTTCCAATAATTGAAGTTTGTCCCATCAAAAATTGGTGGCCTGATTGATGCTTCCCTCTCGTAGTTGCTCATGATGAATGATCTTCCTTCAAGCGATCAAGCTTCTCCGAAGGACCTGCTCTGATACCAATTGTTGGAAATAATACTGAGAGGGGGGGGTGAATCAGTATTATCAAGTTCTTTTAACAAATCTTCCTTATTTATACTTTGAATTATTTTTGTATATCAGTACCATAAAATAATGAGCATGAACAAGAAAAACAGATAGTCACACCAAAGAACACCAGATATAAGGTGGAAACCCAATGTGGGTGAAAACCACCTGCTGCAATATGTCTCTATCTTCTTTCAAATTAGAAACTCCTTTTACAATGGTTTTGTATTGGTGCAGTCCTTTACCAGTATGCAGGCTGCAACCTGCAGAGAGCTACAACTCTCTCTCGTTTTCCAGTCTCTCCTGGAAGGGAGCTACAACCCCCTACTTCTTTTCTTACAAGGACCACTTTTCATAAATTTTCAAACTGGATCCATAAACATCAAATGATCATCAAGTATACGAAAATCACCCAGTCAACTGTAGTAACTAAATCAACAATACTAGAACTAAACCCAGAGCACCTTATCAACAGAAAAGTACAGCCAAACAAAAGGTCTTAAGACAGATACGCAGTTTTTCTTTCTCTGGTCTGCGTGCGTACGCACTTCACCTTCTGCTCCTATGCGTATACCCGCAGAGACCCTTCTGCCGCACTGCGTGTCCACGCACTGTTTCTTCAACCGCGTTGCGTACTGTTACTGTAGGTACGCACCCAGAGACACTATCGCGCCGCGTACTGTTACTGTAGGTACGCACCCAGAAATACTATCGCGCCGCGTACCATTACTGAAACCACGCACTCAAGGATACTATCGCGCCGCGCACTTTAGCTGTGTGTACGCACCTGAACCTCTGTCTCTCTGCGTACCCACGCAGTTCTCCTTCTTCTGTTCTGCGTACCCACGCAGCTCTCCTGTTTCTGCCCTGCGTACCCACGCAGCTGTACCGTCAAACACCTGCGTACTTCTGATTAGGGCCGAATTGGCAGTCCACCAGTGTGGCACAGTTAGTCGGATGCCCAGATCTGATCATGCGCTCGAGAGATCACCCTTCACAGATTCGCTTTCCACTTCTCTTACATATAGATCAAGCTTTTAACCCAATATTTCAGATCTTAAGATATTCAATTGCAAAAGATACTTAGCCAAGTGATCTCCTTTGCTTTATATAGGCAAGCTCCTCCTAAAATCATGGATCAATACCACGAGCCAAAACCATAATAACACAAATACCGTCGGCTAACTACCAAGGGTTAATCATAAGAAACCCCTCGTGAGCTTTTCTCTGCCTTGAAGTGAGTGCACTGGAGGTACGCACCTCCTGAACGACTGACCTGCGTGTCTGGCCGCGGTTCCTTCACGGTGTACTTGCGGGTACGCATCTTCTGAACTATTCTCCTGCGTACTTCTTAATTTTCAACAAATTGAGAGCCTTGCCACGGGTGTTGCCATCAAGTACAACATCTGTAACATATAGCCATACCAGAAACGTAATGCCAACAAAAATCTCTAAAAATCCTTTTACAAATAGTTTTGGCAAAACCATCGCAAGCCTAAATTGCCCCTAAAGGTGTTTTTTTGTAGTAGTGACTATACGGTAATTTGGAAATCTATCCTTCTATGAAGCTATCTGTAGCCTCAAACTCCATGTTTGGTAACATTTGGTTGCATGAAATCTTGGAAGCATGATGATTGATATACTCCCAATGGAAAAGCCAAAAACCTTACAAGTTGGATATGTGAAACATGGAATATGAAACCATGGTATTTATGTGTTTAACTTAACCCTATAGAATGTGTGCATTGTGAGTTCAAGGAGGTTGACTAGTTTTTTTTTTTTTTTTTTTTTTTTAATATATTTATATGTATTGTGTATTATTTATATTCATTAAGTGGCTGTGAACATAAGATATGTTAGGAACTTTGATGATATTACAAGGTATGGAGCCATGAGGCACACAAAAGAGAATGATGACTCTCATGTGAGGCTTTAAAGCCTAGGATATATTTTAGGATATTTCCATTGTGCTATTGATTAAGACATAGTGGAATTGATGGTATAAAATTATAATCTCCTACATGTACTTGCTAAAATGATGTATGTGAAAAAATAAATTATCCAAGAATGCATGGAAGCAATCATGGAGGAGGAAGGGGTCACACCAAATTGGTGTATGAGGCCCCCTTGTTTGACTGCTAAGCCTACGAAGGCATATACACTCTACCCCCTCTAGTTTTGAACCTGTGACCTCTTAGGAGCAAACACATGCTCTTAACCATTAGGCCCACTCAAATTGTATAATAAGAAGAGACAATCATTGATGAGAAAAAGGTGAAATGATACATAGAAGAAATATTTATAAGTTTATATAGTCAAAGATGTGATGAAATAAGAACTTGTACACCAAAAACAATATATCAAAGAATTAGATAACCATATCTTATATAAAGGGATTAAAATTCCATATTTTAACTTTAAAAAAAATAAAAAAAATCTAAATCTCCAATTTTTTAACTTAAAATATCTTTTAATCTTTAAATCTGATATTATATATATATATATATATATATATATATATATATTCTTTTTCCTTTTTCTAACCTCTATAGGTAGTTAATTAGGCTATATGTAATTAATTAGGATGGCAATAATTTTTAATTTCATGGATATATTTGAAACATCATATACCAAATATATAAAACATAAAATATAAAACAGAACCAAATATATAAAACAGAAAACAGAAAATTTAAATATTTATTTTAATTATATTTAAAATATGTAAGTATAAATTATATTAATTTTGGGTTAAAAGACAACACGTTTAACCCCTCTACTTGACCATTCTTTTGTGCAATATAATGAACGACCCAAAGTGCATAAGTGAGGAGTTAAAACGAAATCTCAGGTTGATTCTTTGAATGATAGATGGCACTACATTAAGAAAATGAAATTATAAATAAATAATTTTGACCCAAACATTTGTCATAGGAAACCATCTGTAATATGTATACTTGGCCATTAAAAGTTTGCAAAATAAATTTATATAACAATCAACCGAGCCAAAATCAACTCAGCTGTGTGGTTCAATGCCGGGAAGCAAGGTGAGCATATTGCTGAGTATCTCGTTGCTTTGTCCAACATCCTTCGATTAAAAAAAAAATAGCCTTCCGTTGAAAAAAAACGGCCTAGTTGTATTTTGGGAGTAATAATACTAGTACATGAAAATTGATTTCAATTGTGAAAAAATGATATTTGATTTCAATCGTAAAAAAATAAAATTTGTGTAGACATTATCATGATACAATATCAGAAAGATTTAGCCACAAAGTGATAGATATAGAAAGAGTGACCCTTTTGGGCTACTTTGATATCCATGCTCTCCTCCAACTGGTCAATTCTGTGAGCACCTGGACCTATTTTGAATTTTCTTTTATCCCATCGAATGCCATTGATTTTTTTCCTTCCGCTATAGCCATTCGATACAATTTTCATTACACTCCTTCCATTATTCTCCCAACCCTGAAAACCTGGAGCTTCCCACTGATGATAGCCTGAAGCGAAAGGACGCCAGAAGTGTTCAAAGTCATTCCATTCAGACACCTGTAAAATCCTCCTGTTCTCATCATTTAGTTGAGCCTTGTGGAAACTCACCTCAGAACGAGTATTATAAGTCTCTCTAACCTCAATATGGTAAAAATCTAAATCCATAATGGGTTGTTTCTCAATGTTTTTGAACATGAATATATATTCGGGAAAACCATGTCGTGAGAATCTGTTGTGTGGAGTATATTTCCACTGCTCACATCTCTGATACAGATATTTCACTGTAGTACCCTTTAAGGGTATATTTACCTCAATCTCCACATAGAATGGAGTATTCTTCTCTGCACCAGTGATGCTCTGGATCACTGGACTGGCCGTAACAGACTCACGTTTCCATTGATGCCATTCTAATTTTTGTGTGCCATCCAATGTCCACACAGAAAAACAGTGTGTGTCTATGGAACGACTCCAGCTTCTGAATATCAATTTAATACAAATACCATTCTCAGTTCTAAAAGAGGAGCAACTGTAGGGATACTTGACGGGCTCTATTGGGTTTCTGGAAAACCTGATTCGCAAAGGTGGAAGATTCTTCCAACTACAGACGTTGCTTCCTTCACTCAGATCCAGCATGCCAACATCGTATATTAAACTGCCATCTTCTTGTCGACTTCTTTTAGCCAAGGCAAATATACAGTCACGGTGATCATCCAACACAAACTGTACACGTGCATGCATGTATTCAGGTATTGGAAGCCTCCATAAAAAACGGTGATAGCTGTAAACCCAGAGACCAAGGTAACTATTTGGGAAGTTGCACGATGGATTCCGGTATATCACAAGTGAATTGGAGAGGATACGCTGATGGAGACTGGCATACTCTGGAAAACGATGTGTGACAGCATGGGCCCAGGTTCGATTCAGAGTCATTAAAACTGGCAACCGATACCATGGCGATCGCGTTAAGACTTTACCAAGAACAACGTCGTCCACAAGCCCATCTATTAAAGAACCTGGAAATAAATCATCAATTAGACTCAGTGACAATAACCATCTAACCAGCCATTCCTGAAACCACCGAACCCACCATTCTTCTTGAACTTGATTGCAGATTTCAACCTATTCTAGATAAAAGTGAAATATTCCAAAATCTACCATCTAAATAAATAAAGATGACTCTCCCCACATGACTCTCCCCAGGCCACAGGCATACATATAAAAACACATACCTGAAATAAGGTGATAGGAATTTCAAAGAATATATTCCAAAATCTACCATCTAACATACCTATAAAAACACATACCTGAAGTGGGAAGCAAATCCTGCAAGGGAGCTCTACTCTTTCCTCGGCACGATTACGATTATCGTTTTTGTCCTCCTGCCTCTCTTGAAACTTATTCTTTTCCAAAGAAATAATCATTCTACATGTATGTGCAGGTGTTTCTACAATTAGATTATAGAAAATTGCATGCAAATAAATTATAGAAAAGCACCTGCGTTAAAGTATGTATAGCATAAACCAGTTATAGTTTTTTTTTAAGATTTTAATAAAATTTATGGAAACCCTAGTTACAGATATTAAATTTCAGAAGAATTTTAAATGCGCTTCGACACTGTAAATCGATTTGCACCATTTAAAGTACTATTCAAAAACTTATCAAACTAAATTGATCTTACCCAACAGACAAGTCCTAATAATCTAAGTCGCCTTACCTATTGATTTGAATTCCCTTTCTCGCTGATGCTGGACCACCGGCATTACCCTTTAAGGACTGATCGTGCTACCCCACGGATACTACTGGAAAAACCAATACACGACTTGGTATTTTAAATCCTGTGACGGAATCACAGTTTTATATATGAAATTTTAAAAAAAATTACACCTCCAAAAATAATATTTCAATAATAAAATTATATTATAGAAAAGCGGCTGTTTTAACCAGCAGTCTTTTCACGTTCAGTTCAGTTAAGAATAGCTGCGTCTCCCTGAAGATAATTTTTTAATAATATAAAATAAAATTAGAAAAGCAGCTTTCATCTCTTTTATTGTATTTCAGTACTAAAATTAGAAAAGCAACACTGTTCCTAATATTGTTGTCTGGAACAGTGGCCCGCCATTTTACTTACCGACGAGTAAAAACCTCTGGAAAGTCCTGGTTCCTGAGCTTGTGCAAGAAAAATGGAAATTCCCCAACCGACGTGCGGGACCCAATTGCAAATTAAAATTAAAATGAAATTATAGAAAAGCACCTGTACTTTTAACCAGCAATGTTTTCACGTTCAGTTCAGTTAAAAATAGGAGCGTATCTTTGCAAAGACATAATATTTCAATAATAAAATTAGAAAAACTGCTTTCATCTTTTATCCTAAAAATAGAAAAGCAGCGAGTGGAAAAAACCTCCAATAATAGAAGACGAATTTCTGGAAAGTTTGTGATGAATTTGACTAAGAATTAGCGTGGACTTCAGTTTTTTTTATTTCCAACAACATAAGTCTTCAGTCATAAGGTTGCACAAGAAAATTACGAGTTCCCCAACCGACGTGCGGAAAAGCATTGACTGTTTAGTTATATGTCTCTACAGTTATTCATCTGATGCGAATGTAAGTTGCAATACAAAAGATCGTTCGGCTGTTGTCACAATGCTAATGCATGGTTGGGGAGCTTTCTCTCTACAGGTTTCGCTGTCTAATCCGTCTTATCCATGCAAATATTACACAAAAATAAAATTTAAAATTATAATAATTATTATAATTTTAAGTAACTTCCAAGAAATCACATAGAATTTATAGAGTCAACGATGCTGAATTCTATGTAATTTCTTTGGAAGATCTTTACTTAACATCATCAATTACATAATGTTAAAAAAAAATAGGCGGAGAGGCAGAGTAGTGACTTTTGCGCAGCTCGAGTTGCATTTAGCTTTCGTGGAGCTATATAGAGACTTAAAAAAACAGAGTATTCACTCACACCAAAAAGCAAAGTAGAACAGAGTAAGTTGGGAGCAACATAATAATAATTTAATTTTAAATCATGAAAATACATTTACATGAAACTAAGGCTCATGCACCAAGTAAAACAAAGATTTTACAGTGAAGTGTTCGTGTAGCTAGATTTACTAGATTTACACGCAGCTATATAGAGACTTAAAAAACATAGTTTTTCACTCACACCAAAAAAACGCACAGCTATATAGAGACTTAACAAACACAGTTTTCACTGACAGCAAAAAAACAAAGTAGAACAGAGAAATTTAAAAAACACAGTATTCACTCACAACAAAAATAACAAAGTACAACAGAGGAAGTTTAGAGCAACACAAAAATAACTGAATTTTAAATCATGAATATACATTCACATGAGACTGGGCCCATTCACCAAGTAAAGAAAACGTTTTACAGTGATTTACATTTCAGGCAGAATAACACACAGTAGAACACAATAATTTTTTCAGTGGCCCACCGTTTCTCCACCATTTTCTCCTCAGGGACTCACAGACTTTGGCTCTCTTTTTCTCTAACTTGCAAAATGACCTTTACATGCTTCTTTATCTCAACAGACAATTTTTTACATTAATGCATGAATAAACAAATAATTAATACATTGTTGTTGTTGAGTGTAGGCAGTGATTCCGTGGAGTGTGGGCAATAGTCGCGGAATGAATGCTTGCCCATATCTATTTACCAAAATACATTAAATGTCTTAAATACATTTTTGTGTTGCGGAATGGTTCGTGTGGTACTTATGTTCTCACTTTAGTCTTTTTATCTTCAAACAAAGATGCAACTTGCAAAATACTTTTGATAACTATGGTTCCTATTAGGGTGTTTAACACAGTGGTTGGGATTAATATTTCCACCACACCCCCTTAATCACAATCGCTGCCATTGACAATTCCCAAATAGTTTTTGAGATAAACAAAACTTTCACGTGCCAATGGCTTTGTGAAAATATCAACAAATTGTTCGTGTGACCTTTAATGTTGCAACACAATTTCATCATGTCAATCAATTCTGTAATAAAATGATATTTAACATCAATATGCTTGGTCCTCTTGTGAAAGACAAAATTTTTTGACAATGCAATTGCTGAGGTGTTGTTGCAGAAAATAGTTGTCGTTCCCTCTTGGTCATGCTAAAGATCCCTCAACATCCTTCTCATCCAAACTGCCTGACATGTTGCTGCTATCACTGCGACATATTCAGCTTCTGCTGTTGACATTGACATTATTGGCTACTTCTTGGAGGCCTATGAAATGGCTCCGGAACCAAAATGAAAAACAAATCTTGACATTCTCTTTCTGTCACTGACACTTCCAAACCAATCACTGTCTGTGTAACCAACTGGCCTGAAATCACTTGTTGTTGTGTACAAAATGTCATAATTTTTTGTCCCATTGACATACCTTAAAATCATTTTCGCCACTTGCCAATGTGTCTCCTTGGGTGTCTCCATAAACCTCAACACCAAACTTACTGCATGCATTATATCTAGCCTAGTGGCGGTCAAATACATCAAGCTTCCTATCATGCTTTTCTACAATGTCGGATAAGCATTGCTACTGCAATCTCCTTTGCTCAACTTCAACCCCATGACAGTTGGAGTTGGTGCGGGCTTGTTGTTCTGCATTTTAAACCTCTTCAAAATGTCTGCCACATACTTTGCTTCAGAGATAAAAATGCCATTTTCTATTTGCTTCATTTCTATGCCCAAAAAATATCTTAACAGCCCCAAGCCAGTGATTTCAAATTCACTCTTCCTGACTTGTTTGAAACCAGTGATAAGGAAATTATCACTGCCTGTAAAAATCAAATCATCTACATATATTTTGGGTATGGAATCCCCCCATAGCATGTTTTGGGGCTCAAAGCTCAAGTTTTGAGTACTATTATTGTAAAGATCCGCGAAGTGCGGGTACGAAGCATAAATTGCATGTCAGAGTCATAGGGTTGTCCGCCCTAGGTTTTGAATGTAGTGTCAGCCTATCCATGGTCCGCGAACCATAGGATTGTATAAATAGAGCGAGGCTCTAAGTTGTAAAGTAACATAAAAGCAAGCAGCCAATAAATGGAGTCTAGAAGATAGCGAGCATAGAGTAAGAATCTAAGTGCTTTAGGTCGTAGTAGTAGGGAAAAGCTCTGCAGCTAAGTTCACAAAGGCCTAGTAGAGTCCGCAGATGAGTTTGCGGACCCTTGCAGTTAAGTGCGCAGGGTGGAGTCGAGTTTGTAACCAAGGAAGAAGAATAATAAAAAGAAGTTCGATTCCAAATATTGTGTATTTGTTCTTGAGTTATTTCCTATTTGATACCATATGCAATTATATTGTTCTATTTATCACACGCACTTATATTAATGCTGAACACTATTAAGTATAACTAGACACATACAGATAAGCTAAATTGAGCAACTAATATCGGGTTAATAACAAGGATTTGGGTAATAACATTGTTCAGGCCTTGGGTAGGGTTGCACGAAGGCAACATCGCAGGCTGTGAGGTACAGATAGGTGTGCGCAACACCGTACGCACAGGGTCAAACTGCAGACCACCTAAAATCATCAGACATCTCTAGGGTATGGATTCTTGGTTCTAGCACCCTCCCATAGTACTTCAGGTGAGACCTTAGTCTGCGCTCTACGGATTGTTGCCAAAAGGACCAGTATTACCTGGATTTGTTTGGCTAAATCAGCTCTAAATCTGAGTCAGGCCCCTACAAGCCAACAAATGGTTTTGTTCCCAAGACCGAGATTGATCTGGATCTTGGGGAGAGGCCCCCAAGATCTAAAATATTGAAATGGATCTTATGGGGGAGGCCCCCAAGATCTGAAGAATTGCAATGCTAGAAAGAAAATGACAAAACACACAATAAATAAAACCACAAAGATTTTTTTTATTAAAAATGGAGAATAACTGTAAAAGCTACATTGTGGCGGACAAACTATCATTTTACGAAATGTGACTTGTTACTTATAGTATTTTTCAATTACAATACCACGGGTCAATTCCATGGGTGAATGAATACCATGGGTGGATGTCACAATACCATGGGTCAATTCCATAGGTGAATGAATACTGTGGGTGGATGTCACAATACCATGGGTTAATTCCATGTGTAAATGAATACCATCCGTGGATGTTATAATACCATGAGAAAATACCATGGGTGAATGAATACCATGGGTGGAAGCCACTTACAATACCATGGGTGGATAAATACCATGAGTGGATGCCACTTACAATACCATGAGTAAATTCCATGGGTGGATGAATAACATGGGTGGATAAATACCATGGGTTGATTCCATTTTCCATTTGGATCATTCCTCTCTCCTTAAGAAGCAATGGTTCCCATTGTGTGAAGTTCCCTCCTACAAAGCCTTTGTTGAATAGGAAGTGTCACTGAAGAGAAGGGTTTTATGTGGTTAACTCATAACCATAATGAATGAAGATCCGAGGATAGAGATACCTTGTAATGCTTGTGACCAACTGTGATACTAATAGTGTGCGGCCTAGCAAATGGATTTAGATGAAGTGTGGGTTTGTGTATGACCCATAACCATGACAAACGAAGATCTAAGAATAGAGATACCCTGTAATGCTTGTGACCAACTGTGATACTAACAGTGTGCAGCCTAGCAAATGGACTTCGATGACAAGGATTTTGTGCAGTTGACCCATAACCATGATGTTGGTTGTTGATGAAGTAAAAGGTGCCTACATAGCCTGGGGTGGGAGGGCATGTCTCCAAATAACTCAAGTTGAATGATGCTATGCTGAAACTGATGAATGTGAAGCAAGTTCCTTCTAAAGTGTGGTGGAAGGGCATGTCTCCAATGGGAACCCGCTCTGAATATTGCTCCAAAATTAAAATGGACATAACTTGGTCAATATAACTCAGAATATTTATTATAACCTATTTTTGGAAGGAGAAGGACCATTTTGCATCTGCCCATGTGTTGGAAATTCTTATCTGGACATCCTAGTATCTTTGATTCGCACTGGAATTTTTTCCGCCGTCACAAAAGTTCTAAAAAATAGTTAATTTTAAATGAGCGATATCTCCCACGTCCGAACTCCGATTCGACCCATTTTGTTTTTGAAATTGGGTGATTTTTCAACATGAGATTAGATCTACAATCATTTTTCTAAAATTCTGTACAAAAACTTCCAAAAATGATAGGAGAGTCGTCGTCCACCAGTTGTCATCAGAAAAAAATTCTACAATATAGCTGATTTTAAATCAGCGATATCTCCCTCATCCAAACTGCGATTTCGCTGATTTTTTTTTGAATTTTGGTATTTTTTGCAAGGAATCTAGATATGTTATTTGTTTTCATAAATAGTGTACAAAATGTTTCAAATATGATCTAAAAACTCGCTGCCCAAAAAACAAATTCCTGCAAAAAAATGAAAAAAGAAAAATTCTTCCTGCTTGGCCCAAGAAAGTGATCTGTGGAGGTTGCAGCACGTGCTTGAAGTTTGTTGAATATTTCTGCAAAAATTTGAAACTAAAATATGTATGAAACCCTCATTCCCATGGAATCATAACCTGCTATGATACCACTGATCTGGATCTTGTGGAGAGACCCCCACGATCTAAAAGATTGAGATGGATCTTGTGGGGGAGGCCCCCAAGATCTAAAGAATTGCAATGCTAGAAAGAAAATGACAGAACACACAATAAACAAAACCACAAAGAATTTTTTTATTAAAAATTGAGAAAAACTATAAAAGCCACATTATGGTGGACAAACTGTCCTTTTACAAAATGCAACTTGTTACTTATAGTATTTTTTTAGTTACAATACCAACAGTTAGACTAGTCCAGAGTTGCCCACCAGCCTTCTACTTCCTCTAATTCTTCCTCTCCTCCTTCCTCTTCGCTTGACGGAACTGGTAAAACGAAAAACCAAGTTTCTAAGGAGAAGAAGGAAAAGAAGAAGAAAGAGAAGAAGAAGAAGGAGCCAAAAGCGACTGGGGGCAAACAAGTGTCGTCTGAAAAAATCCACACACAGCACTGACTAGGCCTAAATCGCCATGTGTCATATGCAAGGGAGACCACTTCAACAGAGATTGTCCCTGCATCCCTCGGATACTAAGGGACTGGTCTCCCCATTTGCACAATCCAGTGGCATCAACCTCTGATATCCATGTTGAATGCATACCGTCAACTAGCGAAAGTGAAGTCCTTGGACAAAAAGGGAGAGCTAGATCTCCCTGTAGACTATGCGAAGGCAACCATGCCATCCACCGTTTTCCCTTCTTAAACGAAGCGAAAAGAGTTTTGGATGATCGTCCGGTTTCACCGTTACGACTTCCTCCTGGATATAAAAAACTCTTGCCGAGTCCTTCGTTAGTTGAAAATCCAGCTGGCCCGCTCAAGTGGTCAGCTGAAGTGCCGGTCATTGAAGATGAACCAGCTGAATCCATACCCGACGAAAGTCAAAAGGTCAAGGCAGCAGTTGACCCGGTTTTTCCTTCAGAGGATTTATCTTCGAATGATACAGTCACTGAAGAGGATAAAGATGACACCATCCAAATTCTCTTCATCAAAACAGACTCCGACGAGCACGGGGACACTCTCCCCATTCCTTTATCGCAGGAAGGAAGTTCGTCAAAGCGATACCCAGCCGTTTACTCGGTCCCACCACCAAGCAACCTAGTTGTCTCCTTCGACTGGAACCAACTAGGCAGACCCCGTTTGCCAGCAAGCATACCATTCAGAATTATCGTCCAAATATACAGAATGGTCATGGCTGGCACCATCATTGATGAAGGGGCATCTTTGAGTATCCTTTCCTCCACTGCTTGGAAAGTGCTTGGTTCGCCAGCGCTTTTGCCTAAAATGAGAAATCTGACAGGCTTTGATAAAGGAACCAGTCGACCTTTAGGGATCCTCCCCAATGTGCCTACCACATTGAAAGGGAAGACCGTTCAAATGAACGTGATGGTCGTTCAAGGACCCTTGGATTATAACCTACTCCTTCGACGAGACTATATATATTGCATGGGAGCCATCGTCTCCTCACTCTTTAGAGTAATGTGCTTTCCACACGAAGGAAGAGTGGTCAAGCTCGTGAACCAGCTTTCATTTCCCGGATCACGCATCGCAAATAGTCATATACCATCCCTAAATGGTCTCTTCACGCAAGAAATGTCTCAACCCACAGTCCGTCCTCCCGATGAGCGCGATAATTCAGAAGGATATGACTGGAACCCAAGGGGCATGCGTCCTGGTCTGCTTCGGCAGGAAAACTTTGGGTATAGGGTAGGTTTCCGCGGAAGAATATGACTAGTATGTACCCCGTCCGTCTAGGAAGAGGGGTTATTCTAGAATAAGATTCTTTTTTCAAAGTTATGTGTTTGGCGCTCGTTGTCACTCACCTTTGTCTATCTCGGTAGACACCGCCGAAGAAATGTTTTGTTTGAAAGATTAATAGAACAATCTTTGGGTAACCTGAAAGAGGTAGGCCTCTCCCGATAAAACAAATGTTTTATTGGACTAAGAAGGGGTAACCTTGAAATCGTACTTTATGCCTGGGGGCATGCAAACCTTTTTGAGTGCAAGCAAGGGGCGGCTATTTATTTTTAAAATTTTTAGGTCCTCCCTTTAAACCCGTAGGTCTAACCCTTTAAACTCGTAGGATTAGTCGTTTCCGAACTTGCATAACGAAAGGATGCGGGGCATAGCTTTGGTAAGGCGCAAGCTCCATAAAAATGGCATGAGACATTCTTATCATATGACTGGATAATCGAGCAGTTTTAGCACATAGTTCATGCTCGTTAAAAAATAAACATAAGATCGAGCAGTTTTAGCACATAGTTCATGCTCGTTAAAAAATAAACATAAGATCGAGCAGTTTTAGCACATAGTTCATGCTCGTTAAAAAATAAACATAAGAATGAGCAGTTTTTTTCCGCGTTTAAGCTCGTTAAAAAATGAACTATCTTCCGGTAAATAACCACCGTGAATGTAACATTATCAGCCATTAAAGCCTTGGTCGTGTTTGCACCGTCACCTCCACTTTTCCATTGGCCAATCATTCACCTCCATTTGATTGTTTACCCATTTTGAGGAACAGCTGCGAAGAGTGATTTCACTAGCCATCCTTGTGACACTGCCGTGATTGGAAAATTCCAACCCTTACCTGGAATCAGCTGCTACCCGTTTTATCACTCGTTCCTCAAAAGACGAGTCTTCTTTAAGCTCTTTTCATCTGACTCGTAAAATATGAAAAGATTGCCGAGTTTTGGCCTTCCAGCTCGTTAAAGCGACCGGAAATGCTATCCCTCCTCTATATTTTAATCTTTTTGGACCTGAGAGATTATTGCACAAAAAGATCTAGCGCTTGTTTTGTTCGGCTCGTTAAAACTATCGAAAATCCATCCCTTCTGTATTGTTTTATACTTTTTCGGACTTAAGGGATTAGATGACGAAAAAGGAACTTTGGAGTTATCTTTACGTACCTTTTTAGACTCTCTAAAAATGAAAAGGGACCGAGTTATCTTTGTCGTTAAACTCGTTAAAAACATTAAATAGCGACAAACTTGTCTTTAGACGAGAACGAGTTTCACTATCGCTAGGCTCGTTAAAACATAGCGATGGGTTTGCCCGAAGGGCAAATTATAGAACAAGCATATGTTATCCTCCTCAAGCTTGACAAAAATAAAGAGGTACTGGTCAGCAATGACTGGGGAAAAATTGGGAAGAAACTCAAAGAACTTTTATTGGTAGCAAGTCGCTCTTGAACATGACACTTTCGCTCCGTGCCTGAGTCGGGTTGGGTTGTTTCATTCACCGGTCACATCGCCATGGTCTCGCCATACCATCCGCCTTTGGGGTAAATGATACCAATCCATCACACAAGTGTCGCCGATATGTTCAAGAGAAGTCATCCAGAGAAGTCAACCGTGTCCCATCCACTACCATACATTATCCTTCATCCTTTCATGACCGCCACCCTGAACCATATATCATCAGATCGTTTTCACCTCCATCAAAATCATTTGCTCCGTTCCGTGTCACTGATGTGGGATACATTAAGGCCCTCCTTTGACAGATCGCTTCTTGTCGACATCAGCTCATTATCCAAGAAGTTGATCTAGGAACACCCCCTTCAGTACTTTGAAGCTTGCATGCCTCAATGGCAAGTTTCTCACTTCCGGCGACAGGTATACATCAATGACATTCGACCGAAATATTTTGCGTGGTGTTCGACGCCAATTCCTTTATTCACACCACGTGAATTGTACTGCAGTACCTTGAGGGTCATTATCATTATCGGTGATTCCTCTCGCACTTGTTAACGGTTTACATCATTGACTGGTAATCAAGCGATGTCTTTCCATGTTCGACTTCAGAACATTTCTCACATGGATCAACTTGTACTTAGAGTGAAGATCGAACGAGTTTGAAGACCCCGGATCTAGTTTCACCCATTCGGGCTGCGATATATATTCAGGAAAAATAAAGACATTGACATGTACAACATTTCAGCACAGATAATCATCCTACCAAAAGGATGATGATTTCATCAAAATCATCAGTCTACCATCAGACGATTGTCTGTTCTATGTACAGAAAAATGAATTTATAAAGCTGAGCATGGGAATGCCCGCCTCAGCTAGATCATGAAAGCAGTATGAAAAATAATGTATTGTATTGTATCTTATTACAGGTCTCCTCCCGGCATTGGAAGAACTTCGGATCCTCCTAATAAAGCATTTCACCCGATAAACGGCCTCATACTTTAGGGGGCAACTGTTATAGACATTTTTGTGCCTTACAGATACAAGCATGAAATGTCCATAATTCAAGGGATCCAAAGTCCCTAAAGATGTTGTTACATCTCCTAAAGGAACAAGGTCAACCAATGACAGCTTCTCCCAGAAGTTCTCCACCAAAAACCACTCAGAAATAGTCAATTCAGGATCAATTCAGAGGCTCCACTAGCTGCCTGCGTTGAAATGCAAAGTCTACACTGGCTAGGTGCACTGCAACGCAGGTGTAAGCACTACCAGGGTGCACTGAGCGGGAAATGACAAATGGCAAGCTCATTCAACGAGGTGGAAAGTCCCTGGAAGCTTCCAGAATCTTCCTCAATGACACTTGCCTCAATGAATTCGACTAGTGATGAGTAAGAGGTTCTCAACCTCCAAGTGGAAGCAAGAACTGACAGAGAGAAGCCACAAGTCAAAACATAAGCTGACTCATCCTCTCTGCTTACATCTATATATGGATCTCTCACCCAGAGGTTCAAGAGGCTGGAATTTTGTACTTTGCAGAGAATTTCTGTTGGTTTGAGATTGAGATTAGTACATTGGGTGATTTATGCTTTGTTGGAGGAGAGGAAGGGATTCCTTTGCTGGGAGGTAGATGCTAGATCGGGACTCATTTGGTTGTATCTCCTCTTGAACCTTGTTATCATATCAATAAAGCTACTTGAGTTTCTCCTATATGCTTGTATTTCAATGATGTTTTGTTATATTTTCATATTTAGTTTACATCTGATCCTAAACTAGTTATGAATGTGAATCTATATCTTTTGTGTATTTTCCTCTCTTGTGATCTTGCAGGAACTAGGTGAAGCTGGACCAGTGAAAGAGCAGGCAGCGGGAAGCGAACAAAAGAGAGAGTGATTGGATCGACAAACTAGCGGAAGACACCGGTTAGTTACATCCTTCTTTCTCTATTTACATCTCATAAAGAAGAATACTCAGATAGTTTTTCCTTGTTTGTTGCTAAGGCACTATCACCTCTTAGAGTGGGATAGGGGCATTCTGAATTGGATACTTTTCCCAACAACACATCTAGCTTTCGAGACTCATAGCACACCACTTGACCTTCCTGCATCAAGATTCCACCAAGCCCCTCCTTGCTTGGATTATAGATCTTAGTAAACCATGCTTTTACCTCCCACTTCTACCCATCCATGCTACCCTTATGTCCCCTTTCCCCATTCAATACACCAAAAGATCCCCTTTCCTAAAATTCATAAGAATTGAACATTTGGAGGTGGTAATTTAACAACCACCTATAAAAAGTGAAATTTTTGTGACTTTATGAGGGGGTTGTCCAAAACCACCTCCAAAAGATACATTGTCGTGACTCTTAAGGGGGACTGTCAAACGCACCCCCTAAAATTGATGATAATTGAACTTTTGGAGGTGGTTATGGACAACCAACCCCTTCCACCACCCCACTCTTCCACCCCCTCTCCCCAAAAAGTCACGAGAACTGAACTTTTAGAGGTGGTTTTTTAACTGACCGCTTCCAAATGTTCAATTCTCATGACTTTTTTCTTTTTGTGGGGGGAGGTGGGGGAAGGGGTTCTGTTATGAAAGCAGCTCAAGAAAATATAGAAAATATAGATCAATGCCTTAGAATTCAGCCTCTTCGAGGGGGCAACCTCCTTTACAATACATAAATGAACAATTCTTCGATGATACAAATGAAAAGACCTCCTTTCTATATATAGGACTCTAAGGGGTCATAACATAATCAGAGCCGACATAATAATAATAATGTAAGGGCACAATAATAACAATAGTGGGCTTCTATGTGGCACAATAGTAACAATATGGGCACTACATGGGTACATCAATATAATAAGTGGGTTGTACTAATAACAATAAGGGGTTACACTAGTAGTATAGGGCCCTGACATGCCCCTTTCCTTCAAAAAGCATTGTCCTCAATGCTTGAGTAGTTCTTGATACTTCTGTATAAAATTCTTGTCCTCCCATGTGGAATATTCAGCGGGTAAGTTCTTCCACTTGAAGAGATACTCTGAAATTGATCGATTTTGTAGTTGTCGGGTTATTGCTTCTGTGACTGCTCCAGGTTCCAATATGATTTTTCCTTCCTCTTCAATTTCTGGAAATATTGTTTGAATTGGGATCTTTTGAAACTTTTGAATAAGTGGCCATACTTCTTCATCCTTCTTCCACTCATCCCTTGCTTCGTTTATCTAATCTGGTTGGATAATCGAAATAACACAAAACAATGCTTCCACATCCTCATCCTTTAAGAGTCTTCCCATTTGGTAAGGTCGTCATTTTTTAAGTGCATGTAGTATTACTAAAATTTTCTTCTCATAAATAGCTTGCTTTGGATGTAGTAGTAAAAATACCCAATCACCTACATCAAAACATTTTTCACTACGATGTTGATCTACCTGTTGTTTCGTTTGATTTTGCACCGAAGTGGCATGATCCTTTAAAAGTTGGAGAACTTGTTGTTGATGCTCGATGTGATCTTTCACTGCTTGAACCTTTTTCTTCTTGATATGTCCTTCTATCTCTAGAGTTTGAGGAGTGGTAATTTCTTCCAATACTTTACAAGATATGGTTGGATTCATTTCTTGATGCTTGATTTGATCCTTCACTTCTTGAACATTTTTCTTCTTGATATGTCCTTCTATCTTGATAGTTTGAGTGGTAATTTCGACCAATGAATTACAAGATATGGTTGGATTCATTTCTTCTTTCTCGATGTGATCTTTCACTTCTTGCACCTTTTTCTTCTTGATATGTCCTTCTATCTTGAGAGTTTGAGGAGTGGTAATTCTCGCCAATGATTTACAAGATATGGTCTGATTCATTTCTTCTTTCTCTAGGGTGGGGTCCTGGTGTATATCCTCTTCTTTTGATGTTTCTTGATACTTTTTTTCCTCATTTTCATATTCTATGTAAAATAATTTCTTCTCAGCACACTTATGACCTTTAGTGTATTTGCTATCACAATTGTAACAAAGCCCTTTTTCTCTTTTTTCTTCCAATTGTTGTGGTGTAACCCTTGTAGGTTGTGGAAGGCTGGGAGAAACAACACTTCCATCTTTATAGTTGTGAGGGGTATGCTTCCTGGTTTCCATAATTTTGCTTTCCACTATGTCACAAAGCCCTTTTACTCTTTCCAATTGTTGTGGTGTTGCTCTAAAGAAGGTGTTTCTCTTTCTATCCTCATAATGTGAAATCATTTCCTCTGTGAAAATTGACCACGTAACAAGTTGTTTACGAGAACAAAGCCCTTCATACCATAAAAATTGATCCGGTTCTAAATATGAAAATGCAATACATACCTTTTGTAACAGTGGTACACCATGTAGATCAAAATATTGCTCCATCTGAAGTATCCAATTTACCGGATCCTTGCCATCAAACTTCCTCATCTTGCTTTTTCTTGATTTTAGGAGCTCGGTCTTGAAACGACTGTAACTCTGTACTTTTGGATCCTTAAGTTCTGAAATTGCAACCTGTAGTATCCCTTTGCGTCCTCTTTCCAATGCCACCACTTTGATCCAAATTGGATTCTCCAAGGACGAGTTATGCCAAATCTCCCACAATGACCTGATTATAGACTAGTTCAGTAGAGCAAACTTGTACGACATGCCACATGTCCCTGTTTCAACCTTTGGCTCTGAAAAAAATATACAAGAAACTGCAGTTTGTCCTCTTTCTTTACCTTCTTATGAATTTTCAATTCGATGCTCAGAGACAAAGTTATGACGATTTTCCCCAGGTCACCTGTTTGGAATGTAATTTAGGAGTCTACAAAAAGACCAACTTCCTCAGATCATATCTCCGTAACTATAGCACGAAAACTCTGAAATTCGGACCCAAGCTTCAGCGTCATGTCTTCTCAAATGGGTTCTTTTTTTAGCTTCTGAAACGTCGCAGAAGAAAAGTTATAGCGACAATGCCACGATGACCTGTTTGGAGTAGCGAAACCCTAGAATCCAAAGCTCTGATACCAAATGTTATGAAACCAACTCAAGAAAAGATAGAAAAGATAGATCAACACCTTAGAATTCAGCCTCTTCGAGGGTGAAACCTCCTTTACAATAAATAAATGAACAATTCTTCGATGATACAAATGAAAAGACCTCCTTTCTATATATATAGTAGTCTAAGGGGTCATAACATAATCAGAGCCGACATAACAATAATGATGTAAGGGCACAATAATAATAATAATAGTGGGCTTCTATGTGGCACAATAGTAACAATATGAGCACTACATGGGTACATCAATATAATAAGTGGGTTGTACTAATAACAATAAGGGGTTACACTAGTAGTATAGGGGCCTAACAGGTTCAAAAACTGCCTCCAAAAGTTACATTGTTGTGACTTTTGAAGGGGGTTGTTCTCCCTTAAAAGACATGATAATTGAACTTTTAGAGGTCATTAAGGACACCCTCCCCCTCAAAAAAAAATCATGAGAATTGAACTTTTAGAAGTGGTTGTTAAATGACTACCTACAAATGTTTAATTCTCGTGACTTTTGGGAGGAGGGTTTCAAAAACCGCATCCAAAAGTTAAATTCTCATAACCTTTTTTTTTTTGGAGGGGGGGGTGGGGAGGAAGGAGGGGGGTTGTCAAAAAACTTCCATGAAATATTTATGTAGGGATAATCATTTAAGAAACCCCCCACTCCCCTTCAAGTTCAATATTTATGACTTTTGGGGCGGTTTTCAAAGAACCACCATGAAAAATATATTTAGGGGTAGTCATCTAAACCTCCCCACTTCAAAAAAAAGGGCTCAATTTTCATGTATTTTGTGGGGAAAGGGGGAGGAGGTTCAAAAACAGCCCCAAAATCTCTAAAAATCATTTTACAAATAGTTTTGGCAAAACCATCGCAAGCCTAAATTGCCCCTAAAGGTGTTTTTTTGTAGTAGTGACTATACGGTAATTTGGAAATCTATCCTTCTATGAAGCTATCTGTAGCCTCAAACTCCATGTTTGGTAACATTTGGTTGCATGAAATCTTGGAAGCATGATGATTGATATACTCCCAATGGAAAAGCCAAAAACCTTACAAGTTGGATATGTGAAACATGGAATATGAAACCATGGTATTTATGTGTTTAACTTAACCCTATAGAATGTGTGCATTGTGAGTTCAAGGAGGTTGACTAGTTTTTTTTTTTTTTTTAATAATATATTTATATGTATTGTGTATTATTTATATTCATTAAGTGGCTGTGAACATAAGATATGTTAGGAACTTTGATGATATTACAAGGTATGGAGCCATGAGGCACACAAAAGAGAATGATGACTCTCATGTGAGGCTTTAAAGCCTAGGATATATTTAAGGATATTTCCATTATGCTATTGATTAAGACATAGTGGATTTGATGGTATAAAATTATAATCTCCTACATGTACTTGCTAAAATGATGTATGTGAAAAAATAAATTATCCAAGAATGCATGGAAGCAATCATGGAGGAGGAAGGGGTCACACCAAATTGGTGTATGAGGCCCCCTTGTTTGACTACTAAGCCTATGAAGGCATATACACTCTACCCCCCTCTAGTTTTGAACCTGTGACCTCTTAGGAGCAAACACATGCTCTTAACCATTAGGCCCACTCAAATTGTATAATAAGGAGAGACAACCATGGATGAGAAAAAGGCCAAATGATACATAAAGGAAATATTTATAAGTTTATATAGTCAAGATGTGATGAAATAAGAGCTTGTACACTAAAAACAATATATCAAACAATTAGATAAACATATCTTATATAAAAGGGATTGAAATTCCATATTTTAACTTTATAATATATATAAAAAATCTAAATCCCCCATTTTTAAACTTAAAATATCTTTTAATCTTTAAATGTGATATATATATATATATATATATATTTTCTTTTTCTTTTTCTAACCTCTATGTGTAGTTAATTAGGATGACAATAATTTTTTGATTTCATGAATATATTTGAAACATCATATACCAAATATATAAAACATAAAACAGAAAATTTAAATATTTATTTTAATTATATATAAAATATTAATTATAAATTATATTAATTTTGGGTTAAAAGACAACACGTTTAACCCCTCTACTTGACCATCCTTTTGTGCAATATAATGAACAACGATTCTTTGAATGATAGATGGCACTACATTAAGAAAATGAAATTATAAATAAATAATTTTGACCCAAACATTTGTCATAGGAAACCATCTGTAATATGTATACTTGGCCATTAAAAGTTTGCAAAATAAATTTATATAACAATCAACTGAGTCAAAATCAACTCAGCTATCTGGTTCAATGCCGGGAAGCAAGGTGAGCATATTGCTGAGTATCTCGTTGCTTTGTCCAACATCCTTCGATTAAAAAAAAATAGCCTTCCGTTGAAAAAAAACGGCCTAGTTGTATTTTGGGAGTAATAATACTAGTACATGAGAATTGATTTCAATTGTGAAAAAATGAAATTTGATTTCAATCGTAAAAAAATAAAATTTGTGTAGACATTATCATGATACAATATCAGATAGATTTAGCCACAAAGTGATAGATATAGAAAGAGTGACCCTTTTGGGCTACTTTGATATCCATGCTCTCCTCCAACTGGTCAATTCTGTGAGCACCTGGACCTATTTTGAATTTTCTTTTATCCCATCGAATGCCATTGATTTTTTTCCTTCCGCTATAGCCATTCGATACAATTTTCATTACACTCCTTCCATTATTCTCCCAACCCTGAAAACCTGGAGCTTCCCACTGATGATAGCCTGAAGCGAAAGGACGCCAGAAGTGTTCAAAGTCATTCCATTCAGACACTTGTAAAATCCTCCTGTTCTCATCATTTAGTTGAGCCTTGTGCAAACTCACCTCAGAACGAGTATTATAAGTCTCTCTAACCTCAATATGGTAAAAATCTAAATCCATAATGGGTTGTTTCTCAATGTTTTTGAACATGAATATATATTCGGGAAACCCATGTCGTGAGAATCTGTTGTGTGGAGTATATTTCCACTGCTCACATCTCTGATACAGATATTTCACTGTAGTACCCTTTAAGGGTATATTTACCTCAATCTCCACATAGAATGGAGTATTCTTCTCTGCACCAGTGATGCTCTGGATCACTGGACTGGCCGTAACAGACTCACGTTTCCATTGATGCCATTCTAATTTTTGTGTGCCATCCAATGTCCACACAGAAAAACAGTGTGTGTCTATGGAGCGACTCCAGCTTCTGAATATCAATTTAATACAAATACCATTCTCAGTTCTAAAAGAGGAGCAACTGTAGGGATACTTGACGGGCTCTATTGGGTTTCTGGAAAACCTGATTCGCAAAGGTGGAAGATTCTTCCAACTACAGACGTTGCTTCCTTCACTCAGATCCAGCATGCCAACATCGTATATTAAACTGCCATCTTCTTGTCGACTTCTTTTAGCCAAGGCAAATATACAGTCACGGTGATCATCCAACACAAACTGTACACGTGCATGCATGTATTCAGGTATTGGAAGCCTCCATAAAAAACGGTGATAGCTGTAAACCCAGAGACCAAGGTAACTATTTGGGAAGTTGCACGATGGATTACGGTATATCACAAGTGAATTGGAGAGGATACGCTGATGGAGACTGGCATACTCTGGAAAACGATGTGTGACAGCATGGGCCCAGGTTCGATTCAGAGTCATTAAAACTGGCAACCGATACCATGGCGATAGCGTTAAGACTTTACCAAGAACAACGTCGTCCACAAGCCCATCTATTAAAGAACCTGGAAATAAATCATCAATTAGACTCAGTGACAATAACCATCTAACCAGCCATTCCTGAAACCACCGAACCCACCATTCTTCTTGAACTTGATTGCAGATTTCAACGTATTCTAGATAAAAGTGAAATATTCCAAAATCTACCATCTAAATAAATAAAGATGACTCTCCCCACATGACTCTCCCCAGGCCACAGACAGACATATAAAACCACATACCTGAAACAAGGTGATAGGAATTTCAAAAAGTATATTCCAAAATCTACCATCTAAATAAATAAATAAAGATGACTCTTCCCCAGGCCACAGACATACATATAAAAACACATACCTGAAGTGGGAAGCGAATCCTGCAAGGGAGCTCCTACTCTTTCCTCGGCACGATTACTATTATCGTTTTTGTCCTCCTGCCTTTGTTGAAACTTCTTCTTTTCCAAAGAAATAATCATTCTACATGTATGTGCCGGTGTTTCTACAATTAGATTATAGAAAATTGCATGCAAATAAATTATAGAAAAGCACATGCGTTAAAGTATGTATAGCATAAACCAGTTATAGTTTTTTTTTAAGATTTTAAAAAAATTTATGGAAACCCTAGTTACAGATATTAAATTTCAGAAGAATTTTAAATGCGCTTCGACACTGTAAATCGATTTGCACCATTTAAAGTACTATTCAAAAACTTATCAAACTAAATTGATCTTACCCAACTAGACAAGTCCTAATAATCTAAGTCGCCTTACCTATTGATTTGAATTCCCTTTCTCGCTGATGCTGGACCACCGGCATTACCCTTCAAGGACTGATCGTGCTACCCCACGGATACTACTGGAAAAACCAATACACGACTTGGTATTTTAAATCCTGTGATGGAATCACAGTTTTATATATGAAATTTTAAAAAAAATTTCACTTCCAAAAATAATATTTCAATAATAAAATTATATTATAGAAAAGCGGCTGTTTTAACCAGCAGTCTTTTCACGTTCAGTTCAGTTAAGAATAGCTGCGTCTCCCTGAAGATAATTTTTTAATAATATAAAATAAAATTAGAAAAGCAGCTTTCATCTCTTTTATTGTATTTCAGTACTAAAATTAGAAAAGCAACACTGTTCCTAATATTGTTGTCTGGAACAGTGGCCCGCCATTTTACTTACCGACGAGTAAAAACCTCTGGAAAGTTCTGGCTCCTGAGCTTGTGCAAGAAAAATGGAAATTCCCCAACCGACGTGCCGGACCCAATTGCAAATTAAAATTAAAATGAAATTATAGAAAAGCACCTGTACTTTTAACCAGCAATGTTTCCACGTTCAGTTCAGTTAAAAATAGGAGCGTATCTCTGCAAAGACATAATATTTCAATAATAAAATTAGAAAAACTGCTTTCATCTTGGATCCTAAAAATAGAAAAGCAGCCAGTGGAAAAAACCTCCAATAATAGAAGACGAATTTCTGGAAAGTTTGTGATGAATTTGACTAAGAATTAGCGTGGACTTCAGTTTTTTTTATTTCCAACAACATAAGTCTTCAGTCATAAGGTTGCACAAGAAAATTACGAGTTCCCCAACCGACGTGCGGAAAAGCATTGACTGTTTAGTTATATGTCTCTACAGTTATTCATTTGATGCGAATGTAAGTTGCAATACAAAAGATCGTTCGGCTCTTGTCACAATGCTAATGCATGGTTGGGGAGCTTTCTCTCTACAGGTTAAGAATTTTTTTACTTGGAAAAATATTGAATTCTCTCATGCAAAAGCTTGTTGCTGGATTTTGTCAGGAGAGCGTTTTCTCATTGAAGAGATGTCTTATCCATGCAAATATTACACAAAAATAAAATTTAAAATTATAATATAAAATTTAAAATTATAATAATTATTATAATTTTAAGTAACTTCCAAGAAATCACATAGAATTTATAGAGTCAAGGAAGCTGAATTCTATGTGATTTTTTTTGGAAGATCTTTACTTAACATCATCAATTACATAATGTTAAAAAAATTTACGCGGAGAGGCAGAGTAGTTTTTTTTGCGCAGCTCGAGTTGCATTTAGCTTTCGTGGAGCTATATAGAGACTTAAAAAACATAGTATTCACTCACAGCAAAAAAACAAAGTAGAACAGAGTAAGTTTGGAGCAATACAATAATAACTTAACTCTGAATCATGAAAATACATTTACATGAGACTAGGGTTTGTTGGGTATTTTTGATGGGGAAAATACCAAAAACCAAATATTCAAACACACAGAGGCAATGCTCTGTTTCTTTTGCTCCAGGATCTTTTGTGCACACAGAAGACTTAAAAAAAATTCACTGAGGAACAGAGGATTTCACCATAAAATATTTCTATTCATTAAAACAAAAAAAACATTCACTGTGTCTCCATATGAGAATTTACACTGCTGGAAAAATTCCCATTAACATTTACTGCTGTAAAACCTCCATTCACATTTACTGGTGTAAAACAATTTTACATACTGCTGTAAAAGCAAAACTTACACAGGCTTACAAAATTCGCTCCACCATTTTCCTTATGCACTGCTGTGCAAAACCACACATGGTTTTTCGCTATGGCCAACACAAAAAAAATTACATCGCCAAAAAAAAACTCACACCCCTGTTCTTGTTTTTCTACACACTGCTGTGTGTTTTCCCTTTTTCAAAAAAAATACAATGAGCAAAAAACTCAAGCATATATGTTTTGCTCGCTATATAAAACATAATGCGTAAAAACTCTATATTACCGTGGCCCCCTTTTTTTTACATTACATATGGTCAACACTTAAATAAATATATGCCGTATATATAAAACTAAATGCATTACGTGCCCTATGTAAAAAACTTAACTATTCACCTAAGTTTATGACAAGCATTAATGAAAGGTATGGTCAACCATGCTTTTAATTTACTCCACGCAAAACATTGAATTGATGTGGGTTCGTATGCAGCTCCAGGTGATCAACGGCGGAGAACACGGGAGCAAATCCAACAGTGGAGAACAATATCGGAGGACCAACAAGTGTTGAACTTTATCCTCCGAGAAAATGACGTTGCGTTACGTCAGGGCTGAACCACGTGTCAGCTCCACATTTTCTCGGGCCCTTGTGTACGAAAACCATTCTCTGCAGGTAGGCGGTCCGAGAAATCTTTAAACCGGTTTGTGGTTTTTGCTGGCGGTTTTGGGGAGCGTACGGCTGCGTTGAAATTATATTTCAACACTCCCCTTTAATTTCAACAGCTGGGCATTCGGTCATACCGAGACACTTTCTCAAAAATTCAAAGCTCTTCTGATCAAGTGGCTTTGTCAAGATGTCTGCTACCTGTTCTTGAGTCCTGCAATGTTCTAGGACAATTTCTCCATTGTTCACTAATTCTCTGATGTAGTGAAACCTTGTATCAATGTGTTTCGTTCTCTTATGAAACACTGAATTCTTTGACAAAGCAATAGCTGAGCTATTGTCACAAAAAATCACTGTCGCGTTTGCCTGCTCTTGGCCTAAGCTTCTCAACATTCTTCTCATCCACACTGCTTGACATGCTGCTGTTGTAGCTGCCACATATTCAGCCTCTGCTGTAGACAATGCTACAATGGACTGCTTCTTAGAAGCCCATGAAATGGCTCCTGAACCCATATTAAAAACATAACCGGAAGTGCTCTTCCGATCATCTACACTTCCAGCCCAATCGCTGTCTGTGTATCCAACCAAATCTGAATGTTCTGAGGCATGATATTAAAATTCCAAACATTTTGGTACCTTTGACATACCTCAAAATTCTCTTTGCTGCCTGCCAATGTGCCTCCTTCGGCCTCTCCATGAACCTGGAAATTAAACTAACAGCATACATTAAATCAGGCCTAGTTGCTGTTAAATACATAAGGCTGCCCACAATACTTTTATACAAGCTAGGATCAAAATCCTTGCTGCTGTCCTCTCTGCTGAGTTTTAATCCCATCACTGTGGGAGTGATTGCTGCCTTGCATTCTTGCATGTTAAATCTGCCCAGAACTTGATTTACATATCTTGCTTGAGATATAAAAATTCCTTTTTCATTTTGATCTACTTCTATGCCTAAGAAGTATCTCAAGAAACCCATGTCAGTCATTTCAAATTCATCCTTCATGACTGATTTAAAATTTTTAATGAGCTGATCATCATTACCTGTGAAAATCACATCATCAACATACAAAACAACAATTAAAATCTTACCATCCTTTTCCTTGATGTAGACTGTGGGTTCTCCTTCACACTTGTCAAATTCATTATCCAATAGATATGAATCTATTCTGCTGTACCATGCTCTTGGCGCTTGCTTCAGCCCATAAAGAGCTTTCTTCAATTTGCACACTTTGTGCTCTTCACCTTTCTTCTCATATCCAAGAGGCTGTTCCACATAGACCTCTTCCATTAACACTCCATTTAGGAATGCTGACTTCACGTCCATTTGGTAGACTTTCCATTTGTTTTGAGCTGCTATGGACAGCACTGCTCTCACGGTTTCCATTCTTGCAACCGGGGTGAAAGTCTCCTCATAATCTCTCCCATACTGCTGCTTGTAGCCTTTGACAACCAGCCTTGCCTTGTGCCTTTCAATCTTGCCTTCAGCATTGCTCTTGGTCTTGTAGACCCATTTCACACCAATGACTTCTTTGCCTTTTGGTAACTCAACCAAATCCCATGTTTTGTTTCTCTCTATGGCATTCATCTCCTCATCCATAGCTTCTATCCATTTCTTATCTTTAATAGCTTCTTCAAAATGAATAGGATCATCAACATGACAATACAAGGCAAATAAGGAGTTCATTCCTTCTTCATAAATTTCACTTAGATTTCTAAACTTCTTACCTCGTTCACTTGGTGTGCAAGTGCTTGAAGATGCACTTGAATTTCCTCCTTGTGGTGTGCTTGGAGAAGCACTCTCATTGATCCTCAATGGTGTACCTTGCTGTCCTTGTGTTGGCGCTGCTGTTTGGGGATGCATTTCAGCCACCTCCTCTTCATCTTCATCATGAGACAAACAGTTCTTGACATTGACTGTTTTCTCTATGCTTCCATCCCAAGCTTCCTCTTCTATGAATTGAACATCCCTGCTGACAAAGAACTTCTTGGTAGATGGAATGTACAGCCTGTAGGCTTTGGATTCATCACTGTATCCAATGAAGATGCATTTCTCCCCTTTGCTGTCCAACTTCCTCCTTAGCTGATCTGGAATGTGTGCATAGGCCACACATCCAAAAACTCTCATGTGGGTGACTCCTTGCTTTCTCCCACTCCATGTCTCTTCTGGCACTTTGTTCATGACTGCTTTTGTAGGACACCTGTTCAATATATAAACTGCACAATGTACAGCTTCAGCCCAATACTCATTTGGCAAATGCTTTGCCTTCAACATGCTCCTTGCCATCTCCATGATGGTTCTGTTCTTCCTTTCAGCAACTCCATTTTGATGTGGAGTGTACCTTGCTGTAAACTGTTTATGTATTCCATTTTCTCTACAAAATCTTAGGAATTCCTTGGAGATATATTCACCTCCTCTATCAGTTCTCAAAACTTTAATGTGCAGCCCGCTTTGGTTTTCAACAAATGCTTTGAAGTTTTGGAATTTCTCAAAGACTTCACTTTTGTTCTTGAGGAAATATATCCAAGTCTTTCTTGTAAAATCATCAATGAATGTCAAGAAATATAGGCTGCCTGCTAATGATGGAGCTTGCATTGGTCCACACAAATCTGAGTGGATAATCTCTAAGGGTGTCTTTGCCCTTATACTCTTCCCTGATGGAAAACTTTCTCTATGTTGTTTTCCCAAAATGCAGCCTTCACATAGGCTGTCCGGTTTCTCTATCAATGGTAATCCTCTTACCATTCCTTTTCTGCTCAATAAGTTTAGGCCTCCAAAATTTAGATGCCCAAATCTCAAGTGCCATAACCAGTTCTCATCCTTTGGCACACTTTGGAAGGCCTCTTGGGTGACTGCTGCAATTTCACCTTTGTTTTTCATGTCTGCCCTGATCCGGAGAGGGAACATCCTGTTCCTTGTCATCTTCACTTCAGCAATGCATCTTTTGCTGGGTGGTATATCCATGATGGTGCACACATCATTTTTAAAGAAAACATTGTAGCCCTTATGGACAAGCTGTCCAATACTCAAGAGATTACATCTCATTCCGGGGACATAGTATACATCTGCTATGGTTTTCCTTTCTCCTTGCTTTGAAAGTATTTTTATTTCTCCTCTTCCCATAACAGACACTTTACTATCAGTTCCTAGTGTGACTTCTGATTTCACATTTTTATCTAGGGCAGAAAAGAAGGCTATGTTTCCGGTCATATGGTTGCTGCAACCTGAGTCTAAAAACCATATGTCCTCACTATGTGTTTCAGCCATGTTACAAGCTAACAGGACATTTTCTTGACTGCTGTTTTCTCTTGTAACATTTGCATTTTGTCTGCTGTTCATATCATGCTGTTTCTTTCTACAATCACTAGCATAATGTCCATACTTTTTGCAATAATAGCATTGAACATTAGATTTATCATACCTTTGTCCTTGAGCATGATGTTGTCCTCCTTGTTGGCTGCTGCCTTGGCCTTGGTTCTGATTTGGATTGTTGCCTCTTCCTTGTGCATTTGATGAGTTGTTCCTTCCACCTCTATTCTGGCTTCTGCCTCTTCCTCTTTTGTTTCCTCTGCCTTGACCTCTGCCTCTTCCAAAGGACATCTGGGTCTTGAAGGCTTGCTCAAGAGATGAGTTTTCATTCCTACTCAACCTCTGCTCATGTGTTATCAGTGATGCATGTAGCTCATCAACTGAATAACTTGAGAGATCCTTTGTCTCTTCGATGGTGGTCACTATGGCATCAAACTTTGAGGGTAAGACCCTCAATATTTTCTCCACAATCCTTCTGTCTTCAATGGTTTCTCCATGAGTTCTCATTTGTGTGATTACACCAATCACATGAGTGAAGAATGAGTCAATGTTATCTGACTCCTTCATGTTCAAGTTCTCAAAATCCTTTCTCAGCAATTGTAGTTTTGCTGTCTTCACTCTCTCCATGCCTTGATAGGCTGTCTTGAGGGTTTGCCATGCTTCATTGGCTGTCTTAGCTGCTGCTAACCTTGGAAACATACTCTGGTCTACTGCTAGATACAACAACACACGGGCTTTTGAATCTTTCTTCCTATTGTTCTTCAGCAGATCCTTCTCTCCTTGAGTTAATGCATTGAACTCAGTTTCATCTGCTGGTTCTTCAAAGCCTTCTTCAACTATTTCCCATAAATCTTGGGAAGCAAGCAGAGCTGTCATAGTTATTGACCAGTAGTCATAGTTCTTCCCATTAAACTGTGGGAGCTGGGTGTTAAACAAACCCATACCAGTGCTTGTGCTGGCCATTCCTTGACTGTGTATTTAAAACACTGACTGTCTCTTCAATAACAAACAAGATAGCTATGAAGAATACCTGAATCCTTTGTTGTCTGAGTCTTCTGTCTGCCTGAGAAGTTTTGCTGCAGCAACAACCTTCTCCCTTCAGCTTCTTTAACTTTTTTTTAAAGAGCCTAAGCCTGCTCTGATACCACTGTTGGGTATTTTTGATGGGGAAAATACCAAAAACCAAATATTCAAACACACAGAGGCAATGCTCTGTTTCTTTTGCTCCAGGATCTTTTGTGCACACAGAAGACTTAAAAAAAATTCACTGAGGAACAGAGGATTTCACCATAAAATATTTCTATTCATTAAAACAAAAAAAACATTCACTGTGTCTCCATATGAGAATTTACACTGCTGGAAAAATTCCCATTAACATTTACTGCTGTAAAACCTCCATTCACATTTACTGGTGTAAAACAATTTTACATACTGCTGTAAAAGCAAAACTTACACAGGCTTACAAAATTCGCTCCACCATTTTCCTTATGCACTGCTGTGCAAAACCACACATGGTTTTTCGCTATGGCCAACACAAAAAAAATTACATCGCCAAAAAAAAACTCACACCCCTGTTCTTGTTTTTCTACACACTGCTGTGTGTTTTCCCTTTTTCAAAAAAAATACAATGAGCAAAAAACTCAAGCATATATGTTTTGCTCGCTATATAAAACATAATGCGTAAAAAATCTATATTACCGTGGCCCCCTTTTTTTTTACATTACATATGGTCAACACTTAAATAAATATATGTCGTATATATAAAACTAAATGCATTACGTGCCCTATGTAAAAAACTTAACTATTCACCTAAGTTTATGACAAGCATTAATGAAAGGTATGGTCAACCATGCTTTTAATTTACTCCACGCAAAACATTGAATTGATGTGGGTTCGTATGCAGCTCCAGGTGATCAACGGCGGAGAACACGGGAGCAAATCCAACGGTGGAGAACAATATCGGAGGACCAACAAGTGTTGAACTTTATCCTCCGAGAAAATGACGTTGCGTTACGTCAGGGCTGAACCACGTGTCAGCTCCACATTTTCTCGGGCCCTTGTGTACGAAAACCATTCTCTGCAGGTAGGCGGTCCGAGAAATCTTTAAACCGGTTTGTGGTTTTTGCTGGCGGTTTTGGGGAGCGTACGGCTGCGTTGAAATTATATTTCAACAGGGTTCATTTTTACAGTAAAGTGTTCGTGCATCTAGATTTACATGCAGCTATATAGAAACTTAAAAAACACAGTTTTCACTCGTAGCAAAAAAACGCGCAGCTATATAGAGACTTAAAAAACACAGTTTTCACTCACACCAAAAAAACAAAGTGGCACAGCTATATAGAGACTTAAAAACACAGTTTTCACTCACACCAAAAAACAAAGTAGAACAGAGAGACTTAAAAAACACAGTATTAACCCACAACAAAAATAACAAAGTACAACAGAGGAAGTTGAGAGCAACACAATAATAACTGAATTTTAAATCATGAAAATACATTCACATGAGACTGGGCCCATTCACCAAGTAAAGAAAAGGTTTTACAGTGATTTACACTTCAGGCAGAATAACACATAGTAGAACACAATAATCTCCACCATTTTCTCCTCAGAGAGCCTCGGACTTTGGCTCTCTTTTTCTCTAACTTGCAAAATGACCTTTACATGCTTCTTTATCTCAACATACAATTTTTTACATTAATGCATGAATAAACGAATAATTAATACACTTTGGCTCTCTTTATCTAACTTGCAAAATGACCTTTACATGCTTCTTTATCTCAACATACAATTTTTTACATTAATGCATGAATAAACAAATAATTAATACATTGTTGTTGTTGAGTGTAGGCAGTAATTGCGTGGAGTGTGGGCAATAGTCGGAATGAATGCTTGCCCATATCTATTTACCAAAATACATTAAATGTCTTAAATACCTTTTTGTGTTGCGGAATGGTTCGTGTGGTACTTATGTTCTCACTTTAGTCCTTTTATCTTCAAGCAAAGATACTTCCAGAGATGGGAGAAAATGCTCAAGGGAAGTTGGCAGGTTGATGCTGGATATGTGGGAGAATGTGGGACAGCCATCTTCTCAGTGCAAATAGAGGAGGTCATCCAAGCGGTACACTGGATACATGGCCCTAGTTGGGGAGTGTGTAGATATTGAACCTTCTTCATTTGAGGAGGTAGTGCAATAACCAGTCTGGGTTGATGCAATGGTAGAGGAGTACGACTCTATCATTCGGAACAGTGTGTGGGATGTTGTCCCAATACCTCAGGTAAGTTAGTGGTGAGTTCCAGATGGATTTACAAGGTAAAGCAGGTAGTTGATGGCAGTGTTGAGAAACATAAGGCAAGGTTTGTTGCCCAGGGTTTCTCACAGGTCGAGGGGATCGACTATGATGAGACTTTTGCTTCCGTAGCAAGGTACTCATCGATTAAATCGATGTTGGAACTATCAACTCAGATGGGATGGAAGATCCACCCGATGGATGTGAAGACAACATTCCTCAATGGGAAGATTGAGGAGGAGGTGTACATTGAGTATCCAGAGGGTTTCAAGACCTTCGATTGTGAGTCGCATGTGTGTCGACTCAAGAGGGCTTTGTATGGGCTGAAGCAAGTACCCCATGCTTGGTACACCATGATTAACATCTATTTCACTAGTTTGGGATTCACTAAGAGTGAAGTAGATGCGAACCTTTACCACATCATGGTAGAAGATAAACCATTGATCATTGTTCTTTATGTCGATCATCTGATTTTGACAGTTGATGATCAATTGATACAGTGTTTCAAGGAGGACCTTGCAAGAGAGTTTGAAATGAAATACATGGGTCTTATGCACTACTTTCTAGGCATGGAGGTGTGGCAGAAAGATGGTGAAGTATTTGCGTCTCAAGGCAAGTATGCCAATGAGATACTTAGGCGCTTTCACACAGAGAAGTGCAAGCCCATGCAGATTCCTCTAGCTGGGAAATGGGGGAAGGAGGATGCTACTTTAGGTGAGGTAGTAGCTGCTACTATTTATTGGTAACTAGTGGGTTCACTTATGTATCAGGTGAACACATGACCCGACTTATGCTTTGTACTAAACCAGCTGAGTCAAGCTATGGATTAGCCTACCAAGCTATTTTTGAAGGCAGCGAAGCATGTGTTGAGATACCTCAAAGGCACATCTAATTTTGAATTGTGGTATAGACCGAAAGAGGGAGTGAATCTTCAGGGCTTCACAGATGCGGATTAGGCAGGGATTCCATCAGGCAGGAAGAGCACATCTGAAGGAATATTCAACCTTGGTTCAGCTGCAGTTTCCTAGTATAGCAGGAAATAGAGATCAGTTGCACTTAGCTCAGCAGAGGCTGAATACATGGCTGCTAGTCAGGCTGCATGTGAGACCATTTGGATGCGAAAGATTCTAGTGGGATTGTTTGGTTAGAGGATGGATCCTACAGTGATCTACTGCGATAACCAGAGTTGTATCAAACTCTCTGAGAATCCAGTTTTTCATGACAGGTTCAAGCACATTGATATCTGGTATCACCATATTCAAAACTGTGTGGTCAAGAGGATCATGTTTTTGCTGTATGTTTCGACCGAGGAAGAGGATGTAGATATTTTGACTAAGGCATTGTCAAAATGCAAGTTCAAGTTCCACGGAGACAGGATTGGGGTTATTGATAATCCCTTTCTTGCTGAGAGGGAGTGTTGAAAATAGTAACACTAAATGCTAAATATAGAAGTGCTAAATTTAGTACTACTATAAATAACATTTCAGGATACCTTCCTATTTTAGTTAGTCCCTGAACTAAAATAGAGAAGTAAAATTCGAATTTGATCTTAGTAGTTGTTTGTAACATAATTAATTAATTCACCATGAGTTAATTAGTTGTAGAAAATCAAACATGAAGTCTATGTGAGGACATGCAATAGTTTCTCCATTAATTGAGGAATTTAGCCATCAGTTAAAGAGATAAGGATGAGTTGTAATATTGAGTTGTAATTAGTTGGCTCAATTAACTGAGTCAAGTCCAGTTAGATTAATTCAGACAGTTTGATGAATTAATGTGAGTTCAATTAGTTAATGCATGCATTTATGTAACTACTGCACTTCAGATAAATGAATATTCTCTCATAAATAACTCATGCATGTTAGTTCAAACAGAGACCCAGTTGAGATCAAATGGAGGGTACTATCAGTTTCTAGAATATTCCATTCTGAATATCCCTTGCATGCAGAAGTAATTCTTTTCTTGAGGATTGCACAGTTACTTCTTCAGGTTTTGTGAGTGTGATGAGGCCAATTCATACATGTGGCTTCACTAGACCCCAAGAAAAACTGTGCAAGGAAATAGGAGGCTTGGAGGTCTTGAGGAGGACATATACTGTGTCTATTTAGTATGTGAGCTATATTGTTTGATTGTAGAAAGTGCAAGATATCCTGAGAGCCAATTCTTTTTGTAACTTAAACAAGATTTCCACTTGTATGATAATACAGACATTGGGGTTTTAGGCTGAGGCTTTCCCCGGGTTATATCTTCAGTGTTATGTGTGATTGATTTCTCATTCTCAGTTATATGTGTTCTCATTGATCTTTCTCAATTCGATTAAGCTTCCGCAAAGTTTTTTGTAGAAGTAGATCTTGTATTTTTCTTTAGTCTATTGCATAATCTACTAATCTATAGTGGGAATTTCTACAAATGTAAGGCTCTTATGGAAACCTAGATAGAGAAGAAGACGAAGGTGTTGAGGACAAATAATGATGGAGAGCTTTGTAAGAAGGAATTTGAAGAGATTTGTAAGAAGTGTGGTATAGCACCACATAAGACTACTCCATACACACCTGAGCAAAATGGAGTTGTAGAAAGAATGAACAAGACATTGATGGAAAAGGCAAGAAGCATGCTCAGTGGTGCGAGGTTAGGAGAATAATTTTGGGCAGAGGAAGTGGAGATTACATGTTACTTGGTCAACATATCACCTTCATCAGCGTTGGAGAATAAGACTCCACAAGAGTTATGGACTGGTAAGAAACCTTCTCTTTCACATTTGAGGGTATTTGGATGTGATGCATATGTACATGTTCCAATGGAGAAAAAAATGATGTTGGATAGTAAATTTGGAAAGTGCATCTTTATTGGGTATAGGATGGTTTAAAAGTTTATAAGCTTTGGAACCCAGAAATAAGGAAGGTTGTGTATAGTCAAGATGTGGTGTTTAGAGAGGTGAAATTTGTTATTAAACATGGATTCTTACCAAACGGGCCTAATAATATAGAGTTTGAGCTAAAGGAGGAAGAATCAGACTCTACAACAGAAGATGAATCAAATATGAAGAGCCATAAACTCCTGCTGTGAGAAGACTAGTTCGAGAAAGAAGGCAGCCAGAAAGGTATTGTCCATCTACTTTCTGTTTAAATTTTTCTTTATCTATTACTGATGATGATCCTAGAGCTGTGTGGGAAGTAGTAGATTCAGAGGATGGAAAACTCTGGAAAGAGGCTATGGTTTATGAAATTGCATCTTTACGCAAAAAAGAGGCTTGGGATTTGGTGGAGTTGCTCGTTGGAAGGAAACCCATAGGCAGAAAATGAGTGTTTAAGAAGATGATGAATGTAAAAGGTAAGTTGGAGAAATACAAAGCTCAATTGGTAGAAAAAGGTTATTCCCAGGTACCGTGAATTTATTTTGGTGATATGTTTTCTCTTGTTAGCAAGGTAGCTTCTATTGGATTACTTTTATTTATTGCTACTACTTTTAATTTTGAGGTAGAACAGATGGATGTGAAGAAAAAATTTCTTTACGGGTATCTGGAAGAAGAGATATACATGAAGCAACCTAAAGGCTTTGCCATGAACGGTAAGAAAGAACTGGTATGTAAGTTAAAAAATTCTTTGTATGGGTTAAAATAGTCACCAAGGATGTGGTATCAGAAATTTGATACATTTATATGGGGACTTGGCTTCACCAGAAGTAAAGCATATCACTATGTGTATTTTAAATTAATTGGTGATTTATTTGGTCTTGTATGTGGATGATATGTTGTTGGCTGGAAATGAAAAAACAATTATCTAGGATTTGAAGACCCAATTGTCCTCCAAATTCGACATGAAAGACCTTGATGCTGCAAATTATATTTTGGGCATGGAAATTAAACGAGATCGGGTAAAGAGGAAACTCTGGTTAAACCAGAGGAAGTATGTTGAGACAATATTGTAGAGGTTTAATATGCAGGATAGTAAACCAATGAAGGTTCCTATTCCTGTAGGTGTAAATTTATCTACTGAATAGTGTCCCAAGACATAAGAAGAGGAAGAGGACATGTCCCATGTTCCATATGCAAGTGTAGTCAGTAGCCTGATGTATGAAATGGTTTCTACTAGACTAGATATTGCACATGCAGTGGGAGTATTGAGCATGTTTATGTCAAAATCAGGGAAGGAGCATTAAACAGAAGTGAAGTGGGTTTTTAGGTATTTTCATGGCACTAGTGATTATGGTTTATGCTACCAAGGAAGACCAACATTGGATATAGTTTTGGACATTCGTGGCTTTTTTTATGCAGACTAGTTTGGAGATCTGGATCAGAGAATGTCTACAAGTGGGTATGTGTTTAACCTATTTGGAGGTGCAGTCAGTTTGATGAGCAAGAGACAATTTGTAGTGGCATTCTCAACTATAAAGGTAGAACACATGGCAAGCACTCATGCAAGAAAGGAAGAAATGTGCTTGTATAGATTGTGTTCAAGTATGAGGTTAGTGAAATGAACTATAATGATATACTGTCGTAGCCAAAGTGCAATTTTCTTGGAAAATAAACCTGCTTATCATTCAAAGACAAAGCACATTGATGTTCAGTATCACTTTGTGAGGGATATGGTTGAGGACAAAAAGGTATTTCTGGTAAAGGTGTACACTTTGAAGAATACTATAGTTGCATTGACAAAGTTTGTGAGCACTGAGAAGTTCTCTTCTTGTAGAGAAACAATGGGCATTGCAAGGTTGGATCAATGGCTAAGCTCCCCTGTGGAAAGAAAACAACAAGTGGGATAATGTTGGGTTGTGTTATATTCTTTCCATGACTACCCCACATAAGGGGCGGAGACAACCTCCCTTGTACGTTGTTCCGAGGGATAAGCAAGGGGGCGGTAGCCCCCCTGCACGGGATGTGGAGCAGTGACCCTGGAAATATATTTTGGACCCTATATTAGGTGGATGGACCTACCTATGGTTTTGTGCATGGATTTCTCACATGGTTTTGGGCTTGATGGTTTTCTATCCATAGTGTTTTTAAGATCCACTCAAGGGAACTACGATTATGTTCTAATCCAGGGTTAATGGATTGGGGTTTATCGATGCTTCGGCATGTATATATGTGTATTGTAACATTGAAAGGAACATAATGAAAAATCAATCTAGTAGTCCTGATTTTGGGATCCAGGGGAAAATCTCTGTGTATATCTATTTTATGTTTTATGATCTCACCATTGTTTATTTTCTATTTTTAGAATTCATATGCAGGTAATTTCTATACAGGGTTAAAACCTACATATCTGATGAGCATGAATCATGAGAAAAAAATTGGCTTTGAGTTTGTTTATTCCTTGAAAATCCTTAACAACTCAATCAAATTCCAAGTAAAAATGATAGGTTGAATGATCTATTAAGAGAATAAATGTCCATAACATTGCTCTTAGAAAATGTAAACACCTCCCCACCTTAACCTCGGTGGAAGATGTTGACTTGCTAATCCATCTCCCTGGTAAACAATTAGAGGGATGGGATGATTTTTTTTTTTCTAGAATTAGAATTAAGACACACCATTACGTTCGTCTCATCAATACGAATCCAGTGATATAAAGTTTTACCTCAATTTGACCCTTGTCTCAGAATTTATGATCCTTTGACTCTCTGAAAAATCATAAAGTGCCATGTCACCACCCTGCTGTGTGGACCCATGTGGCCCATGCAACATAACCAACTTTCTGACGCCACATGACAAGTTTCAATTAGCTACTGACACACCCAATAGATGCCATATATTGGCCCCATTCTCTGGCTATAACCCCCTTGTGCTACCTCAGCTACAACTTCTGGGCATACCCCGACTATAGCTTTGAGGCATGCCATTTTGTTTTCCTCCGAGGTGGACCTTCTGGGGTTAATCCTCCACTATACCTAACTCTGCTTCGTCAACAATAAATTATGGGCATACCTTGGTTATTTCCTCTGGTACACCTCTGATGGTCTTCTCCGTGGTGGACCCTCTAGGGCTGCAGTCCCACCATTCCCTGGCTCCACTTTCACAATAATAACTCTCAGGAGTACCCTTTGCTAATACTTTGAATGTCCCTTTGATTTTTTCCTTCGAGGAAATTTAACTCTGGTGTATGATATCCTTCTACTCGTCCTCTTGGCAGTAGGCATAATCATACCTTCAATATTACCTCTTCCACGTCAAGGCTTCGTGTTAGGTCACAGAGATAGGGTTAGGAAACAGGGGCTTTAATATTAAGTCTATGCCTGAGGTCCCAACCATGTCGCTGACATAAGAACTTCACCATGGCCCGCACTAAGGAGGCTTTACAAGATCATGACCAACATGCTCGATCTTGAATCCAGTGGTTTTTCACAAGGCTTATCTCTCTTCCCACACTATGTTCCATTCACCAAGGAGCCCCATCTTGGCCTAGATGCAATGGTTCTACAAACATTTGGGCTTTTTCCAGTAGAACACTTTCGTTGATGTTTTGTCATGGCCATTAGAGCTTGCTATGTTACCCACCAATTCTATCCCTCCTGAACTTACCACATGTTTCTCCTTCTGGGATCCATGGGTTTCAAAAATTACCGAGAATGATACAAGGATATCAGTACTCCTCTAATATATGCACACCAAGGTGCACCCTAAGGCTTGCAATGACCTGGCCAATAACACTATGGCACTTGTTAAGGAACTCCAAGAGATCTGTCTATTAGCAAGGACCAGAGGTTTATTCCTCCGAACTAAGTAACATTCCCTAGAACACCATGGATATCACCAACCATTCCAGCAAGAATTTCCCACACCATCTCATTATTGAGATATTGAATGGACGATGGTGTCTAGTGTAAGAAGGTTCAATATAAATGCAAATAGAATGAGATTGTATTCTGCTAAGAATGTAAGGCTAGAAGATCAAGTCAACCCATCCTATAACTTCATGCCCTACTCACGAGAGGTCATATATCCTCTGAACCAAGTCTTGGTTCTAATGAATGTGTATACCCATCATTAGGGCACACATTATATCGAGCTACAAATGTCCCACATGTAAATCACAGGTTAATGAGAATAAGGGAGGAGGAAAATCCTTGACATTCTCACATTGTAACATCAACCATGCCAATACATATTATCATCAATGTAAACATCATATTATATTAAGAATATTAAGAATAATGTCCTCTTCTAAATATTTATGTAATCAAATCAAGCCTCTTATGGGTTGTTCCAATGCCTTTAATATTTTTCATTGTCCATTAGTTAATTGCATAAAAGTAACTATGAAATCATGCATTTTCCTTGTGCATAGCAACACCATTTCAACCAGAAATGAAACATACATACATTATCATGTAAAGGATACATAAGAGTACTTATCAATATATTTGCACATAAGTAACTTAAGGAACATGACACAATACTTAAGGAAATTTTCTTTGCTTTCATCTGCAAATAAACATGTTCCCCAACTTGGAACTCTTTATGTATCCTATGCTGGTTGACATAGATTTTCTTCCTGCCTTGTGCCACCTTTAAATTATGTCTTAAAACCTGCATTTTCTACTCCATTTTCTTGAGCATGTTAGGTCCAAGAAGGACCCTATTCATTGGATCATTCTAGCTGATAGGAGTATTGCAACTCCTTTCATATAGTGCCTCAAATGGGCTCATTTTCAAGGACTCATGGTAGCCACTGTTATATGTGAATTATACAAGTGGAAGATACTTTTCCCACTTCTTTTTTTGCAGCATTACATACATCCTCAACATGTCTTCTAGGATTCAGTTCACCCTTTTGTTTTTTCATCTATCTATGGATGATAAGAAGTACTAAATGCCAATTCGAAAGTCCCCAATCCTGCAAATAGCGCCTTTCAAAACTTGGAAGTGAACTTAACATCTCTATCTGAGATGATCTTCTTGGGAACTCCATGCAACCTCACAAATTATTTTATGAAAATTTGAGTCACTTCACTAGCCGAGTTGGTGGATTTAACTGCCATAAAATGTGCCACCTTGCTTAAATTTTCAATCACCACCATAATTTCATCATCTTGTCTACAAGTTTTTGGTAAACTCGTAATGAAATCCATGGAGATGACCTCCCACTTCCATTCTGAAATGGGAATGGGCTGCAACAAACCTGTTGGATGTTTGCACTCAACATTTACTTGCTGACATTCTATGAATTTAGCAACAAAATCAACTACTTCTTTCTTAAAAGTTGACCAAAAATAAAACTTTTTAATGGTTGTGAGTTTCTTTTGGTATATGAGATGGCCTAAATTTGGCTTGTCATGGAATTCTCTCATGATGAACCTCTTTAGTTACTCACTATTTCGCACATAGATTCTATTCTTGAATCTAATTAGCCCATGACCTATGATATGATACTCTTCATCCTCACCAACTTTTTGTAACTTTTCCCTTAATTGCTGATATTTTTCATCATGTCTTCCTGCATTTTTTACCCTTTCCACTAGGCCCACTTCATAAAAGCTTATGGCTACTAAGTGATTCAATTGAATCCTTTTGCTAAGTGCATCGACCACTTTGTTTTTTTTCCCTTTATATATTTGTTTTCAAAATCAAACTCGATCAGCATGGCTAACCATCTTGCTTGCGTTGTATTTAACTTTGGTTTCTCAAATAAATACTTTAGTCCTCCATGATCGATCATAAGGATGAATTTTCTACCATGAATATAGCGCCTCCACATCTTTAATGCATGAATGATGGCGGCCAACTCTAGATCATGAGTTATGTAATTTTTCTCATGTTCATTTAGCTTTCGGGACTCATAGCACACCACTTGACCTTCCTGCATCAAGATTCCACCAAGCCCCTCCTTGCTTGGATTATAGATTTTAGTAAACCATGCTTTTACCTCCCACTTCTACCCATCCATGCTACCCTTATGTCCCCTTTCCCCATTCAATACACCAAAAGATCCCCTTTCCTAAAAGTCATAAGAATTGAACATTTGGAGGTGGTAATTTAACAACCACCTATAAAAAGTCAAAATTTTGTGACTTTATGAGGTGGTTGTCCAAAACCACCTCCAAAAGATACATTGTCGCGACTCTTAAGGGGGATTGTCAAACACCCCCCCTAAAATTGATGATAATTGAACTTTTGGAGGTGGTTATGGACAACCAACCCCTTCCACCACCCCACACTTCCACCCCCTCCTCCCTCCTCTCCTACTATCCCCTCTCCCCAAAAAGTCACGAGAATTGAACTTTTAGAGGTGGTTTTTTAACTGACTGCCTCCAAATGTTCAATTCTCATGAATTTTTTCTTTTTGTGGGGGGAGGTGGGGGAAGGGGTTCTGTTATGAAAGCAGCTCAAGAAAATATAGAAAATATAGATCAATGCCTTAGAATTCAGCCTCTTCGAGGGGGCAACCTCCTTTTCAATACATAAATGAACAATTCTTCGATGATACAAATGAAAAGACCTCCTTTCTATATATAGGAGTCTAAGGGGTCATAACATAATCAGAGCCGACATAATAATAATAATGTAAGGGCACAATAATAACAATAGTGGGCTTCTATGTGGCACAATAGTAACAATATGGGCACTACATGGGTACATCAATATAATAAGTGGGTTGTACTAATAACAATAAGGGGTTACACTAGTAGTATAGGGGCCTAACATGCCCCTTTCCTTCAAAAAGCATTGTCCTCAATGCTTGAGTAGTTCTTGATACTTCTATATAAAATTCTTGTCCTCCCATGTGGAATCTTCAGCGGGTAAGTTCTTCCACTTGATGAGATACTCTGAAATTGATCGATTGTGTAGTTGTCGGGTTCTTGCTTCTGTGACTGCTCCAGGTTCCAATATGATTTTTCCTTCCTCTTAAATTTCTGGAAATATTGTTTGAATTGGAATCTTTTGAAACTTTTGAATAAGTGGCCATACTTCTTCATCCTTCTTCCATTCATCCCTTGCTTCGTTTATCCAATCTGGTTGGATAATCAAAATAACACAAAACAATGCTTCCACATCCTCATCCTTTAAGAGTCTTCCCATTTGGTAAGGTCGCCATCTTTTAAGTGCATGTAGTATTACCAAAATTTCCTTCTCATAAATAGCTTTCTTGAGATGTTGCAGTAAAAATACCCAATCACCTACATCAAAACATTTTTCACTATGATGTTGATCTACCTGTTGTTTCATTTGATTTTGCACCGAAGTGGCATTATCCTTTAAAAGTTGGAGAACTTGTTGTTGATGCTCGATGTGATCTTTCACTGCTTGAACCTTTTTCTTCTTGATATGTCCTTCTATCTCTAGAGTTTGAGGAATGGTAATTTCTTCCAATACTTTACAAGATATGGTTGGATTCATTTCTTGATGCTTGATTTGATCCTTCACTTCTTGAACATTTTTCTTCTTGATATCTCCTTCTATCTTGATAGTTTGAGTGGTAATTTCGACCAATGAATTACAAGATATGGTTGGATTCATTTCTTCTTTCTCGATGTGATCTTTCACTTCTTGCACCTTTTTCTTCTTGATATGTCCTTCTATCTTGACAGTTTGAGGAGTGGTAATTCTCACCAATGCTTTACAAGATATGGTCTGATTCATTTCTTCTTTCTCTAGGGTGGGGTCCTGGCGTATATCCTCTTCTTTTGATGTTTCTTGATACTTTTTTTCCTCATTTTCATATTCTATGTAAAATAATTTCTTCTCAGCACACTTATGACCTTTAGTGTATTTGCTATCACAATTGTAACAAAGCCCTTTTTCTCTTTTTTCTTCCAATTGTTGTGGTGTAACCCTTGTAGGTTGTGGAAGGTTGGGAGAAACAACACTTCCATCTTTATAGTTGTGAGGGGTATGCTTCATGGTTTCCATAATTTTGCTTTCCACTATGTCACAAAGCCCTTTTACTCTTTCCAATTGTTGTGGTGTTGCTCTAAAGAAGGTGTTTCTCTTTCTATCCTCATAATGTGCAATCATTTCCTCTGTGAAAATTGACCACGTAACAAGTTGTTTACGAGAACAAAGCCCTTCGTACCATAAAAATTGATCCGGTTCTAAATGTGAAGATGCAATACATACCTTTTGTAACAGTGGTACACCATGTAGATCAAAATATTGCTCCATCTGAAGTATCCAATTTACCAGATCCTTGCCATCAAACTTTCTCATCTTGCTTTTTCTTGATTTTAGGAGCTCGGTCTTGAAACGAGTGTAACTCTGTACTTTTGGATCCTTAAGTTCTGAAATTGCAACCTGTAGTAGCCCTTTGCGTTCTCTTTCCAATGCCACCAGTTTGATCCAAATTGGATTCTCCAAGGACGAGTTATGCCAAATCTCTCACAGTGACCTAATTATAGACTAGTTTAGTAGAGCAAACTTGTACGACATGCCACGTGTTCCTGTTTCGACCTTTGGCTCTGAAAAAAATATACAAGAAACTACAGTTTGTCCTCTTTCTGTACCTTCTTATGAATTTTCAATTAGATGCTCAGAGACAAAGTTATGACGATTTTCCCCAGGTCACCTGTTTGGAATGTAATTTAGGAGTCTACAAAAAGACCAACTTCCTCAGATCATATCTCCGTAACTATAGCACAAAACTCTGAAATTCGGACCCAAGCTTCAGCGCCATGTCTTCTCAAATGGGTTCTTTTTTTAGCATCTGAAACGTCGCAGAAGAAAAGTTATAGCGACAATGCCACGATGACCTGTTTGGAGTAGCGAAACCCTAGAATCCAAAGCTCTGATACCAAATGTTATGAAACCAGCTCAAGAAAAGATAGATCAACACCGTAGAATTCAGCCTCTTCGAGGGTGAAACCTCCTTTACAATACATAAATGAACAATTCTTCGATGATACAAATGAAAAGACCTCCTTTCTATATATATAGGAGTCTAAGGGGTCATAACATAATCAGAGCCGACATAACAATAATGATGTAAGGGCACAATAATAATAATAGTGGGCTTCTATGTGGCACAATAGTAACAATATGAGCACTACATGGGTACATCAATATAATAAGTGGGTTGTACTAATAACAATAAGGGGTTACACTAGTAGTATAGGGGCCTAACAGGTTCAAAAACTGCCTCCAAAAGTTACATTGTTTTGACTTTTGAAGGGGGTTGTTCTCCCTTAAAAGACATGATAATTGAACTTTTAGAGGTCATTAAGGACACCCTCCCCCTCAAAAAAAAATCATGAGAATTGAACTTTTAGAGGTGGTTGTTAAATGACTACCTACAAATGTTTAATTCTCGTGACTTTTGGGAGGAGGGTTTCAAAAACCGCATCCAAAAGTTAAATTCTCATAACCTTTTTTTTTTTTGGAGGGGGGGGTGGGGAGGTGGGGCGGAAGGAGGGGGGGTTGTCAAAAAACTTCCATGAAATATTTATGTAGGGATAATCATTTAAGAAACCCCCCACCCCCCTTCAAGTTCAATATTTATGACTTTTGGGGCGGTTTTCAAAGAACCACCATGAAAAATATATTTAGGGGTAGTCATCTAAACCTCCCCACTTCAAAAAAAGGGCTCAATTTTCATGTATTTTGTGGGGAAAGGGGGAGGAGGTTCAAAAACAGCCCCAAAATCTCTAAAAATCCTTTTACAAATAGTTTTGGCAAAACCATCGCAAGCCTAAATTGCCCCTAAAGGTTTTTTTTTTGTAGTAGTGACTATACGACAATTTGGAAATCTATCCTTCTATGAAGCTATCTGTAGCCTCAAACTCCATGTTTGGTAACATTTGGTTGCATGAAATCTTGGAAGCATGATGATTGATATACTCCCAATGGAAAAGCCAAAAACCTTACAAGTTGGATATGTGAAACATGGAATATGAAACCATGGTATTTATGTGTTTAACTTAACCCTATAGAATGTGTGCATTGTGAGTTCAAGGAGGTTGACTAGTTTTTTTTTTTTTTTTTTTTTTAATAATATATTTATATGTATTGTGTATTATTTATATTCATTAAGTGGCTGTGAACATAAGATATGTTAGGAACTTTGATGATATTACAAGGTATGGAGCCATGAGGCACAGAAAAGAGAATGATGACTCTCATGTGAGGCTTTAAAGCCTAGGATATATTTAAGGATATTTCCATTGTGCTATTGATTAAGACATAGTGGAATTGATGGTATAAAATTATAATCTCCTACATGTACTTGCTAAAATGATGTATGTGAAAAAATAAATTATCCAAGAATGCATGGAAGCAATCATGGAGGAGGAAGGGGTCACACCAAATTGGTGTATGAGGCCCCCTTGTTTGACTGCTAAGCCTACGAAGGCATATACACTCTAACCCCCTCTAGTTTTGAACCTGTGACCTCTTAGGAGCAAACACATGCTCTTAACCATTAGGCCCACTCAAATTGTATAATAAGAAGAGACAATCATTGATGAGAAAAAGGTGAAATGATACATAGAAGAAATATTTATAAGTTTATATAGTCAAAGATGTGATGAAATAAGAACTTGTACACCAAAAACAATATATCAAAGAATTAGATAACCATATCTTATATAAAAGGGATTAAAATTCCATATTTTAACTTTAAAAAAAAATAAAAAAAATCTAAATCTCCAATTTTTTAACTTAAAATATCTTTTAATCTTTAAATCTGATATTATATATATATATATATATATATATATATTCTTTTTCCTTTTTCTAACCTCTATATGTAGTTAATTAGGCTATATGTAGTTAATTAGGATGGCAATAATTTTTAATTTCATGGATATATTTGAAACATCATATACCAAATATATAAAACATAAAATATAAAACAGAACCAAATATATAAAACAGAAAACAGAAAATTTAAATATTTATTTTAATTATATATAAAATATGTAAGTATAAATTATATTAATTTTGGGTTAAAAGACAACACGTTTAACCCCTCTACTTGACCATTCTTTTGTGCAATATAATGAACGACCCAAAGTGCATAAGTGAGGAGTTAAAACGAAATCTCAGGTTGATTCTTTGAATGATAGATGGCACTACATTAAGAAAATGAAATTATAAATAAATAATTTTGACCCAAACATTTGTCATAGGAAACCATCTGTAATATGTATACTTGGCCATTAAAAGTTTGCAAAATAAATTTATATAACAATCAACTGAGTCAAAATCAACTCAGCTGTGTGGTTCAATGCCGGGAAGCAAGGTGAGCATATTGCTGAGTATCTCGTTGCTTTGTCCAACATCCTTCGATTAAAAAAAAATAGCCTTCCGTTGAAAAAAAACGGCCTAGTTGTATTTTGGGAGTAATAATACTAGTACATGAGAATTGATTTCAATTGTGAAAAAATGAAATTTGATTTCAATCGTAAAAAAATAAAATTTGTGTAGACATTATCATGATACAATATCAGAAAGATTTAGCCACAAAGTGATAGATATAGAAAGAGTGACCCTTTTGGGCTACTTTGATATCCATGCTCTCCTCCAACTGGTCAATTCTGTGAGCACCTGGACCTATTTTGAATTTTCTTTTATCCCATCGAATGCCATTGATTTTTTTCCTTCCGCTATAGCCATTCGATACAATTTTCATTACACTCCTTCCATTATTCTCCCAACCCTGAAAACCTGGAGCTTCCCACTGATGATAGCCTGAAGCGAAAGGACGCCAGAAGTGTTCAAAGTCATTCCATTCATCATTTAGTTGAGCCTTGTGGAAACTCACCTCAGAACGAGTATTATAAGTCTCTCTAACCTCAATATGGTAAAAATCTAAATCCATAATGGGTTGTTTCTCAATGTTTTTGAACATGAATATATATTCGGGAAAACCATGTCGTGAGAATCTGTTGTGTGGAGTATATTTCCACTGCTCACATCTCTGATACAGATATTTCACTGTAGTACCCTTTAAGGGTATATTTACCTCAATCTCCACATAGAATGGAGTATTCTTCTCTGCACCAGTGATGCTCTGGATCACTGGACTGGCCGTAACAGACTCACGTTTCCATTGATGCCATTCTAATTTTTGTGTGCCATCCAATGTCCACACAGAAAAACAGTGTGTGTCTATGGAACGACTCCAGCTTCTGAATATCAATTTAATACAAATACCATTCTCAGTTCTAAAAGAGGAGCAACTGTAGGGATACTTGACGGGCTCTATTGGGTTTCTGGAAAACCTGATTCGCAAAGGTGGAAGATTCTTCCAACTACAGACGTTGCTTCCTTCACTCAGATCCAGCATGCCAACATCGTATATTAAACTAGCATCTTCTTGTCGACTTCTTTTAGCCAAGGCAAATATACAGTCACGGTGATCATCCAACACAAACTGTACACGTGCATGCATGTATTCAGGTATTGGAAGCCTCCATAAAAAACGGTGATAGCTGTAAACCCAGAGACCAAGGTAACTATTTGGGAAGTTGCACGATGGATTACGGTATATCACAAGTGAATTGGAGAGGATACGCTGATGGAGACTGGCATACTCTGGAAAACGATGTGTGACAGCATGGGCCCAGGTTCGATTCAGAGTCATTAAAACTGGCAACCGATACCGTGGCGATCGCGTTAAGACTTTACCAAGAACAACGTCGTCCACAAGCCCATCTATTAAAGAACCTGGAAATAAATCATCAATTAGACTCATCTAACCAGCCATTCCTGAAACCACCTAACCCACCATGCTTGAACTTGATTGCAGATTTCAATTTAATCTAGATAAAAGTGAAATATTCCAAAATCTACCATCTAAATAAATAAAGATGACTCTCCCCAGGCCACAGAAATACATATAAAAACACATACCTGAAATAAGGTGATAGGAATTTCAAAAAGTATATTCCAAAATCTACCATCTAAATAAATAAATAAATAAAGATGACTCTTCCCCAGGCCACAGACATACATATAAAAACACATACCTGAAGTGGGAAGCGAATCCTGCAAGGGAGCTCCTACTCTTTCCTCGGCACGATTACGATTATCGTTTTTGTCCTCCTGCCTCTGTTGAAACTTATTCTTTTCCAAAGAAATAATCATTCTACATGTATGTGCAGGTGTTTCTACAATTAGATTATAGAAAATTGCATGCAAATAAATTATAGAAAAGCACCTGCGTTAAAGTATGTATAGCATAAACCAGTTATAGTTTTTTTTTAAGATTTTAACAAAATTTATGGAAACCCTAGTTACAGATTTAAATTTCAGAAGAATTTTAAATGCGCCTCGACACTGTAAATCGATTTGCACCATTTAAAATACTATTCAAAAACTTATCAAACTAAATTGATCTTACCCAACAGGACAAGTCCTAATAATCTAAGTCGCCTTACCTATTGATTTGAATTCCCTTTCTCGCTGATGCTGGACCACCGGCATTACCTTTTAAGGACTGATCGTGCTACCCCACGGATACTACTGGAAAAACCAATACACGACTTGGTATTTTAAATCCTGTGATGGAATCACAGTTTTATATATGAAATTTTAAAAAAATTTACACCTCCAAAAATAATATTTCAATAATAAAATTATATTATAGAAAAGCGGCTGTTTTAACCAGCAGTCTTTTCACGTTCAGTTCAGTTAAGAATAGCTGCGTCTCCCTGAAGATAATTTTTGAATAATATAAAATAAAATTAGAAAAGCAGCTTTCATATATTTTCTTGTATTTCAGTACTAAAATTAGAAAAGCAACACTGTTCCTAATATTGTTGTCTGGAATAGTGGCCCGCCATTTTACTTACCGCCGAGCAAAAACCTCTGGAAAGTTCTGGCTCCTGAGCTTGTGCAAGAAAAATGGAAATTCCCCAACCGACGTGCGGGACCCAATTGCAAATTAAAATTAAAATGAAATTATAGAAAAGCACCTGTACTTTTAACCAGCAATGTTTTCACGTTTAGTTCAGTTAAAAATAGGAGCGTATCTTTGCAAAGACATAATATTTCAATAATAAAATTAGAAAAACTGCTTTCATCTTTTATCCTAAAAATAGAAAAGCAGCAAGTGGAAAAAACCTCCAATAATAGAAGACGAATTTCTGGAAAGTTTGTGATTAATTTGCCTAACAATAGCGTGGACTTCAGTTTTTTTTATTTCCAACAACATAAGTCTTCAGTCATAAGGTTGCACAAGAAAATTGCGAGTTCCCCAACCAACGTGCGGAAAAGCATTGACTGTTTAGTTATATGTCTCTACAGTTATTCATTTGATGCAAATGTAAGTTGCAATACAAAAGATCGTTCGGTTGTTGTCACAATGCTAATGCATGGTTGGGGAGCTCTCTCTACAGGTTTCGCTGTCTAATCCGTCTCGGTCAGGATTATGTAGGATTTCATGCAAAAGCTTGTTGCTGGATTTTGTCCGGAGAGGCGTTTTCTCATTGAAGAGATGTCTTATCCATGCAAATATTACACAAAAATAAAATTTAAAATTATAATAATTATTATAATTTTAAGTAACTTCCAAGAAATCACATAGAATTTATAGAGTCAACGAAGCTGAATTCTATGTGATTTCTTTGGAAGATCTTTACTTAACATCATCAATTACATAATGTTAAAAAAAAATTACGCAGAGAGGCAGAGTAGTGACTTTTGCGCAGCTCGATTTGCATTTAGCTTTCGCGGAGCTATATAGAGACTTAAAAAACAGAGTATTCACTCACAGCAAAAAAAAACAAAGTAGAACAGAGTAAGTTTGGAGCAACACAATAATAACTTAATTCTAAATCATGAAAATACATTTACATGAGACTAGGGCTCATTCACCAAGTAAAACAAAGGTTTTACAATAAAGTGTTCGTGGAGCTAGATTTACACGCAGCTATATAGAGACTTAAAAAACACAGTTTTTTCACTCACAGCAAGCGCAGCTATATAGAGACTTAACAAACACAGTTTTCACTCACAACAAAAAAACAAAGTAGAACAGAGAGACTTAAAAAACACAGTATTCACTCACAACAAAAATAACAAAGTAAGACAGAGGAAGTTTGGAGCAACACAATAATAACTGAATTTTAAATCATGAAAATACATTCACATGAGACTGGCCCATTCACCAAGTAAAGAAAACGTTTTACAGTGATTTACATTTCAGGCAGAATAACACACAGTAGAACACAATAATTTTTTCAGGGGCCCACCTTTTCTCCACCATTTTCTCCTCAGAGACTCAAAGACTTTGGCTCTCTTTTTCTCTAACTTGCAAAATGACCTTTACATGCTTCTTTATCTCAACATACAATTTTTTACATTAATGCATGAATAAACAAATAATTAATACACTTTGGCTCTCTTTTTCTCTAACTTGCAAAATGACCTTTACATGCTTCTTATCTCAACATACAACTTTTTACATTAATGCATGAATAAACAAATTATTAATACATTGTTGTTGTTGAGTGTAGGCATTAATTGCGTGGAGTGTGGGCAATAGTCGGAATGAATGCTTGCCCATATCTATTTACCAAAATACATTAAATGTCTTAAATACCTTTTTGTGTTGCGGAATGGTTTGTGTGGTACTTATGTTCTCACTTTAGTCCTTTTATCTTCAAGCAAAGATGCAACTTTCAAAATACTTTTGATAAGTATGGTTGCTATTAGGGTGTTTAACACAGTGGTTGGGATTAATATTTCCACCACCCCCCCTTAATCACAATCGTTGCCATTGACAATTCCCAAATAGTTTTTGAGATAAACAAAACTTTCACGTGCCAATGGCTTTGTGAAAATATCAACAAATTGTTCATGTGACCTTTAATGTTGCAACACAATTTTATCATTGTCAATCAATTCTATAATAAAATGATATTTAACATCAATATGCTTGGTCCTCTTGTGAAAGACAAAATTATTTGACAATGCAATTGCTGGGGTGTTGTTGCAGAAAATAGTTGGTGTTCCCTCTTGGTCATGCTAAAGATCCCTCAACATCCTTCTCATCCAAACTGCCTGACATGTTGCTGCTATCGCTGCGACATATTCAGTTTATGTTGTTGACAGTGACATTATTGGCTACTTCTTGGAGGCCTATGAAATGGCTCCGGAACCCAAATGGAAAACAAATCCTAACATTCTCTTTCTGTCACCGACACTTCCAAACCAATCACTGTCTGTGTAACCAACTGGCCTGAAATCACTTGTTGTTGTGTACAAAATGTCATAATGTTTTGTCCCATTGACATACCTTAAAATCGTTTTCGCTACTTGCCAATGTGCTTCCTTGGGTGTCTCCATAAATCTCAACACCAAACTTACTGCATACATTATATCCAGCCTAGTGGCGGTCAAATACATCAAGCTTCCTATCATGCTTTTTTACAATGTCATATTAACATTGCTACTGCAATCTCCTTTGCTCAACTTCAACCCCATGACAGTTGGAGTTGGTGCGGGCTTGTTGTTCTACATCTTAAACCTCTTCAAAATGTCTGCCACATACTTTGCTTCAGAGATAAAAATGCCATTTTCTATTTGCTTCATTTCTATGCCCAAAAAATATCTTAACAGCCCCAAGTCAGTCATTTCAAATTCACTCTTCCTGACTTGTTTGAAACAAGTGATAAGGAAATTATCACTGCCTGTAAAAGTCAAATCATATACATATATTTTGGGTATGGAATCCCCCCATAGCATGTTTTGGGGCTCAAAGCTCAATTTTTGAGTACTATTATTGTAAAGATCCGCGAAGTGTGGGTACGAAGCATAAATTGTATGTCAGAGTCATAGGGTTGTCCGCCCTAAGTTTTGAATGTAGTGTCAGCCTATCCATGGTCCGCGAACCATAGGATTGTATAAATAGAGTGAGGCTCTAAGTTGTAGAGTAAAAGAAAAGCAAGTAGCCAATAAATGGAGTCTAGAAGATAGCGAGAATAGAGTAAGAGTCTAAGTGCTTTAGGTCGTAGTAGTAGGAAAAAGCTCTGCAGCTGAGTTCGCAAAGGCCTAGTAGAGTCCGCAGATGAGTTTGCGGACCCTGCAGTTAAGTGCGCAGGGTGGAGTCAAGTTTGTAACCAAGGAAGAAGAATAATAAAAAGAAGTTTGATTCCAAATATTGTGTATCTGTTCTTGAGTTATTTCCTATTTGATACCATATGCAATTATATTGTTCTATTTATCACGCGCACTTATATTAATGCTGAACACTATTAAGTATAACTAGACACATACAGATAAGCTAAATTGAGCAACTAATATCGGGTTAATAACAAGGATTTGGGTAATAACACTGTTCGGGCCTTGGGTAGGGTTGCACGAAGGCAACATCGCAGGCTGTGAGGTACAGATAGGGTGTGCGTAACAGCGTACGCACAGGGTCAAATCGCAGACCACCTAAAATCATCAGACATCTCTAGGGTACGGAAACCTGGTTCTAGCACCCTCCCATAATACTTCGACTGAGACCTTAGTCTGCGCTCTACGGATTATTGCCAAAAGGACCAGTATTACCTGGATTTGTTTGGTTAAATCACCTCTGAATCTGAGTCAGGCCCCTACAAGCCAATAAATGGTTCTGTTGCTAGGACCGAGATTGATCCAGATCTTGGGGAGAGGCCCCCAAGATCTAAAATATTGAAATGGATCTTGTGGGGGAGGCCCTCAAGATCTGAAGAATTGCAATGCTAGAAAGAAAATGACAAAACACGCAATAAATAAACCACAAAGATTTTTTATTAAAAATGGAGAATAACTGTAAAAGCTACATTGTGGCGGACAAACTGTCCTTTTACGAAGTGTGACTTGTTACTTATAGTATTTTTCAATTACAATACCACGGGTCAATTCCATGGGTGAATGAATACCATGGGTGGATGTCAAAATACCATGGGTCAATTCCATAGGTGAATGAATATTGTGGGTGGATGTCACAATACCATGGGTTAATTCCATGGGTGAATGAATACCATCCGTGGATGTCATAATACCATGAGAAAATACCATGGGTGAATGAATACCATGGGTGGAAGCCACTTACAATACCATGGGTGGATAAATACCATGAGTGGGTGCCACTTACAATACCATGAGTAAATTCCATGGGTGGATGAATAACATGGGTGGATAAATACCATGGGTTGATTCCATTTTCCATTTGGATCATTCCTCTCTCCTTAAGAAGCAATGGTTCCCATTGCGTGAAGTTCCCTCCTACGAAGCCTTTGTTGAATAGGAAGAGTCACTGAAGAGAAGGGTTTTATGTGGTTAACCCATAACCATAATGAATGAAGATCCGAGGATAGAAATACCTTGTAATGCTTGTGACCAACTGTGATACTAATAGTGTGCGGCCTAGCAAATGGATTTATATGAAGTGTGGTTTGTGGATGACCCATAACCATGACAAACGAAGATCTAAGAATAGAGATACCCTGTAATGCTTGTGACCAACTGTGATACTAACAGTGTGCAGCCTAGCAAATGGACTTCGATGACAAGGATTTTGTGCAGTTGACCCATAACCATGATGTTGGTTTTTGATGAAGTAAAAGATGCCTACATAGCCTAGGGTGGGAGGGCACGTCTCCAAATAACTCAAGTTGAATGATGCTATGCTGAAACTGATGAATGTGAAGCAAGTTCCTTCTAAAGTGGGGTGGGAGGGCATGTCTCCAATGGGAACCCGCTCTGAATATTGCTCCAAAATTAAAATGGACATAACTCGGTCAATATAACTCAAAATATTTATTATAACCTATTTTTGGAAGGAGAAGGCCCATTTTGCATCTGCCCATGTGTTGGAAATTCTTATCTGGACATCCTAGTATCTTTGATTCGCACTGGAATTTTTTCCGCCGTCACAAAAGTTCTAAAAAAATAGTTAATTTTAAATGAGCGATATTTCTCACGTCCGAACTCCGATTCGACCCATTTTGTTTTTGAAATTGGGTGATTTTTCAACATGAGATCAGATCTACAATCATTTTTCTAAAATTATGCACAAAAACTTCCAAAAATGATAGGAGAGTCGTCGTCCACCAGTTGTCATCAGAAAAAAATTCTACAAGATAGCTGATTTTAAATCAGCGATTTCGCCCTCATCCAAACTGCGATTTCGCTGATTTTTTTTTTTGAATTTTGGTATTTTTTCGCAAGGAATCTAGATATGTTATTTGTTTTCATAAATAGTGTACAAAATGTTTCAAATATGATCTAAAAACTCGCTGCGCAAAAAACAAATTCCTGCAAAAAAATGAAAAAAGAAAAATACTTCCTGCTTGGCCCAAGAAAGTGCTTTGTGCAGGTTGCAGCACGTGCTTGAATTTTGTTGAATATTTCTGCAAAAATTTGAAACTAAAATATGTATGAAACCCTCATTCCCATGGAATCATAACTTGCTATGATACCACTGATCTGAATCTTGTGGGGAGACCCCCAAGATCGAAAAGATTGAGATGGATCTTGTGGGGGAGGCCCCCAAGATCTAAAGAATTGCAATGCTAGAAAGAAAATGACAGAACACACCAATAAACAAAAGCATAAAGAATTTTTTTATTAAAAATGGAGAATAACTATAAAAGCCACATTATGGCGGACAAACTGTCCTTTTACAAAATGCAACTTATTACTTATAGTATTTTTTTAGTTACAATACCACGGGTCAATTCCATCAGTGAATGAATACCATGGGTGGATGTCACAATTCTATGGGTCAATTCCATGGGTGAATGAATACCATGGGAGTATGTCCCAATACCATGGGCAAATACCATGGGTGGATGTCACTTACAATACTATGGGTGAACAGGGACATGATAAGGATCATTGTTCCATCTTCGCGAAGTATTTGGTGGCAGGAGGGTCGATGCCATTGACACCAGAGACACAAGCAAGGCCGAGTGTGGTGCCTGCATTATGGTGCACGATCTGTTAGATAGGAGGAAAAAATGCTATGGATAATTGTCATCTATTGCATAAGTATACATAGACATCCCAACAATTTTTTTGTAATTTCTGCAGGTCTGTAGGTCATGATGAGTGCACATGCAGAAGTTATGAGCGAATGATGGATTGAACCCCTACCTATAGGTTGTATACTGAAACACGAGCCCTCGATCAAAATATAGGAATGGCACACGCTGGATTTTAAGGGCGCAACCGAGGTCGAGGAGGAATGGGACCAGGGAGAGGTCGCTAATAGTTGATTTGTTACAATTGCGAAGGGCCAGGACATTATGCCTACGACTGTAAAAATTTGACAAGAGCATCTTGTTTATATTGTACTCAGTTCAACCATGAGACAGAGGATTGCCCTACCCTGATAGAGAGGTTGCACAATAAGGGAATAATCCAGCCTCCCCCAACTCAAAATCTACAAATGATGAAGTTTGAGTCCTGTGAAAAGGACCCGAATGTGAACATTGTGCTTCGGAGCGGTATCACAATAGGAGATGACAAAGATAAGCAGCCTGAAGAAAGTACGTGGGTTCACAAGGCTCCTACAAAGGAACCTGAATTCGATTTGGAACGCGCGAAGGAGACATTTATGGAAGCTAAGAAGAGCTTCACGGAGGCCTCCACTTCAAGTAGTAAGGATCCACTAGAACCGGAGATGGATTCTTCAATGCTCACTACCTTTCTGGAGACATGTGTGAAGTTGTTGCATGATAGCAAGGTTGTGAAAGGACTGCGGGAACTTATCACTAGGTGCACTGTGTCAGGAGAGCCATGCGTAGTAGAAAGCTCGGTAAACATACTTCGCGAATAGGCAGGGAAATGAGGTTGACTGCGCAAATCAGAGAATATGAAATGGATCAAGTAATTCTCGATCTAGGATCGGACGCAAATGTACTACCAAAACAAACATGGGAACGCATGGGCAGGCTCGCATTGCAGTGGCCTCCTATTCAATTACAAATGATGAACCAACAGAAGATCTTACCCATGGGGAGACTGCAAGGCGTAACGGTCGATATTGAAGGCGCGGGAGCTTTGGCAGATTTTGAAGTGATAGAAATTGTCGAAAATAGCAATCCCTATCCCACGCTACTGGGCATAGACTGGGCCACTGATATGAATGGAGTCATAAAACTAAAGAAGCAAAAAATTATTTTTGAGAGAAAGTCACTATGCGTAGTAATACCGCTAGATCCTACCGAAGGAGTGCGATATACAAAACCAGTGCGCGAAGATGATAATGATGACGATCTCGATTGTATCTATAATATAACTACATGAGAGCAGGATTGGGTGAATCCAACAACAGATGGTAAGATTTCATGGGAGCGCGACACCTCCTGCACTTCGGATTCGGACGAGGAAGTAGAACGATGAGAGAACTGGTCACATGAGGTAACCACACTAAATTACAATATGATGATAAGATCATTACACTGAGTAGCAATAGAAGAAAGGGATCTGACCATGTATGATGGATTGACATCATTAGAGGAATTCCTGAACAAATTCGGAAATGAAGTACCAGAACAACAACGGTTTGATGCTCTGAAATGGGCACTGCGCGCTACACCCGCAAGGTGGTGGGGTACGCACCAGTAGAGTTTCAGGGATTGGAGTGGATGCAGAAGAATGATGCTTATACGCTTTGGAAAACTGCAGCCATTGATGAGATTCGAGTTTGAGGGACGAAACAGCTTGTGTGCCCACCTTTCCAGATGGATAGAGGCATATGGTACATAGCTTGCACGAGCGCACACCGCTCTCACAATCACGAATCAGAGAAACAAGTGGAAGAAGGAACAACAAAGCACACCAAATATTATCCATGGGGAAGCCTTTGACAAGGTGTGCGAAGTGTTGAACAGGGTCCACCATGTGGAATGCACTGACTGGGACCTGCACGTACTAGAATTTCAATGGGCTTATAGGACCATGTGCAAAACCTTGACCGCGAAAGCAATCCCAAAACTGTGGTATGAAGCAGGGACTGTAATCTGTCAAGAGCATACGAAGCCAAGTCTGCACATAACAACACTCATAAATTTGACAATATGCAAAGTCTGGGATGAAGAAATCACACAGCTACACGAAGCAGAACATAGAAGACTTCAGGAAGTAATTCAACAGAGAAGCTTTAGACTTCGCGAGTTTGAAAAGGACTGGGCAGCTAAGGAAGAAAGGCGTTTTAATGGACGCAGAGGTCAAGAGGTTGGAAAATGAAATAAAGGGAGCATTTCTTGTCAACAGACCAAGGATAGCAAGGCAAGGTGCGTAAAATCATTCTAATGATTTAGAGGACTATCGTCGGGAATTAGTTAGTCTACTGCCATGGTTAGGACTTCATATCACCAAACGTAGTAACTAGGGAAGTGCATTGCAAATAGTAGAGCACGCGGTGCTCATCGCCACTATGATAGATGAGGATTTTCTGTGTACTATGCTGGAGAACGGGATGGAGGCTCGCACAGGTGGTACAACCACTTGACTAGCTATAGGAAGCACAATTTTAGTGCTCTAAGCAGTTGAAATGGAGTGTGGGACTATAAATTATTCTGCCTGGGAGCTGTGCACTTTGCGCAGTGCCCACAGGAACAACCTGTCACAAGGTTCGCGACCGCGCATGAAGGGCTATGTTGATGTGTAGGTTGGCTGGGAAATGACTGTTGGTGTCACTGTTCATGATGGGATGTTCGATTTGAGGCCAAATGGAGTGGGCGACATGCATTTAAGACATGATTTATGGGCAATATTTGGGAAAATCTACCACTAAGAGAGCATTGATGGCCCGGAATTGGGGTGAACGGTCGAATTTGAATTCAAAAGTTGCTATAAAACTCCAAGGGCTAGCCAGTGAACAACACTTGGTCATTGGAGAATTGAGCAGAGCATAGAGTGTTGAGAACCGATCAATAATAGAGCCCCTAAGTTTGCGGAAGGCATCAAACAGTGTAGAAATGGTGACGGCCACTAAGGATGGGTTGGGCATTAAGGAAGGAACCGCTAGTGAAGCCATGAAAACCCCCATGGTGCAGGATGTTCTTGAGGGCACTGGGGTGGTCATAGAGATACCCAAATCACCGCAGACACCATGGCCGAAGAAGGATAAGCAGAAAATGGGACCAGTACACATGTCCCCAAGGAATCCGCAGCACAGTAAGCTATCAATGGAGGAAAAAGGGAAGGCAGTTACAATTGAGATGGATGAGGAGGAAGAAGACTTGCAGACCCTAATTGCCACTGCAGAAGAAGAAGAAGGCGTGGAGGAAGTCATCCAACTGCTGTGCTCCACAAAAAAATTGCCCATGCATGTCCCTCCGTGGAAGGGGAAAACCAAAATGTCGAAGGATCTGGATGCAACGAAGAGTGCACTCGAGACCTCGCTCCTCACTGATGGAATTGTCTTTGAGGGCTCACACCTAGGCCGCATGCCCACCATGAAATTTGAGGATTGGGACCTCGCGGATAGTGAGAAGTTCCTGCATCTGGAGAGAGTGAACTTGATGAAGAAAAATACGAAGGGGCTGGTGATAACATTAGAGCTAAAAAAATGGTTATGTAGTGTCGAAAAGGTCAGGCTGCAGCATCTGTTATGGATATCGCACTTCCACCTAGCACCCATCACCATTTTCATCATCCGACGGCTGCTCTGTCTGGTGCATGATGGGTACTTATGGCTGGAGGAGCCTATTACCATCACGACAGATCTCATCCACCGAATTTCTCGACTTCCTTGTAAGGGGAAGGACCCTGTGATGATAGTGGAGAAAAGCAAAGATTTGGTTCTCGTAGAGGCCATGAAGGCCAAGTACAAGCTGGGGAAAAAGAAGCGGGGCTACGCCATCTCTAGCATCAAGGATAAGGAGGTGCGCGTAGCCGCTCAACTCCTGGCCGGTAAGGTGATGAGAAAATGCCACGTCGATGAAGTACCAGTGGCGGTGGTCATGTTGGCTAAACAATGTACGGAGGGGTTCAGTTCAACTGGGTTGAGTTCCTTTGCGAGGAGTTTTTTTTCAACTATCACAAGGCCCAGGAGTAGGGTAAGACCTTACACTATGCGTGGTTGCTCTTATCCATCTTGCTAGTAGTAGGGGAATAGTTGGAGGAGATTTAGTTCCTGATCATTGACCGAGACCTACCTGAGGCCACGAAGTACGCTTTACTATGGGCCACCAAGGACGCGAAATGGATTCACGATACCAAGATTTTCTGGGTGCTCATGGAGGCGAGCATCCGAATGTGGGTTAATAGGAGGCCACACCTGTCACCAACGGTGCACAATAGACTACAAAGTTTTGCAAACTTCAAGGCAGATATACAAAATATATACATCCAGGTGCGAAAGGATCAGGCGCAGCAGTGGACCAAGCCACCATTTGTAGCCACTAATGACGCAATCTTCATAGTATTAGAGACATGGCTCCTCGAGTGGCATGCCCCAGATTTGTTCGAGCTAGAGAAAGCAGCAGCACAGAAACAGAAGCAAGAAGCCAAGTTGTGTGTCACCCAACTAGCCAAAAGATGGCAGATTGAAAAAGCAGCAGCAGAGGTAAGGGCATTATGTGAAGTAGTGCGAAAATCTGCAGAGAAAAAGAAGGCTATAGAAGCAATAGCAGCAACGTAGATAATAGCGACAACAATAAAGGAGGGGCAAGCAACGTCCTCGGGGTAGGAGGAAAAGGACACTGAAATCGCAAAGGGAAGCACAGACCCATGGACCGCATCCACACAACTTAAACAGTCATGCATCGCAGAAAGGTCAGGTCCAAGGAAAAAGGTTAAGGCTTTGAAGCTAGCCATTGACCCAACCACCTTGACTGAAGGTGATCTCCATTACATCGACAAAACAATTCACGATGTCACCAATGAGGCACTCCAAGAGTTTATGACGGAGCACCAGAGTGTGTTGGGGGCCCTCAGGGCACAAATGTAGGAGTTACAGGTGCAACCCACTCAGGAAGGTACCTTGTCTACCCATGTCATAGCAGGAACTTCAACAGTAGAATAGATGTTGCACACAAGGATGGCCAACACAATAGTGTTTCCAGAAGGAGAATTAGTATCATTAGACACGATGGAACAAATGATAGTTAGTAGGATGAAAGGCCTTGGCCTTAATCTAGCCACCCTTCCACGAGAAACGCTCTATTAGATCCAGGATGGAATCATAGCAGAGCTGCACGCTAGGGAGAACCATGCAATCCAAGTGCTTAGTGAACAAAAGATAAATATGGAGCAGCTTAGCTTGCATCACGACATGTTGGTGTCACAGAACCAAAGGTTGGTAGAAACTGTAGATGACGCTTGTCAACGTGTCCCAGAACTAGCTATCGCAATAGATCTGTCGGTAGAAGTGCAGATCCATAGTCTGGCAAGTGGAATCTGCAACGCGCGAGAAGAGATCACAAAGGTTCAACTGGAGCTGAACCTTCAAATTGTTGTGTTGCGATTGAAGGCGCAACCTTCCACTCCTCCAGAGGTCAGAGAGAAGCGCACTAGCACTATTACAGCAGGGATGGAAGAGATTGGAGGTGCAATCCGTGACTATACCAACATTTTGGAGTAGCCACTTGAGGTCCTCACTATGTTGCAGGAGGACCCTAACATCTAGCAGTTGGAGACCGAGGCACGTGAACTCCAGCAAAAATATGACAGGATTAGAGGGACAACACATACAATAGTCTTTGCTCAGCAGCTTGGAAGGATGCAGCAAGCCAAGGCATTAAAAGAGCAGGTGGACGCAGCGCGCCACAAGGAAGCAATTCTAAAAGCACGCGTCTAGCCATGGATGGATGAAGCCTTCACAATCATGGTGGATATTGAACGAAAGCTCAAATAGTTTCAAGGGATGCATGCATAGGTGTAGCGCAGCATGCCGGAAACAAAGGGTTTAGAAGTAACGATGCAACAGGTTTAGAAGGCAGCAGCTCAGTGCACTACCGACATCCAAACCATTCGGGACCAGCTAGAGGGACTCTGCGCCAAGATCGATGCACCAATAGAGTGACTCAAGGATGAGTCATGATGTTTGTGTTGGGGGCTTGTGGGCATGGAATCCCCCCACAACATGTTTTGGGGCTCAAAGCCCAAGTTTTGAGTATTAATATTGTAAATATCTGCAAAGTGTGGGTACGAAGCGCAAATTGTATGTCAAAGTCATAGGGTTGTCCACCCTAAGTTTTGAATGTAGTGTTGGCCTACCCATGGTCCGTGGACCATGGGATTGTATAAATAGAGTGAGGCTCTAAGTTGTAAAATAGCGGAAAAGCAAGTAGCTAAAGAACGGAGTCTAGAAGATAGCGAGCATAGAGTAAGAGTTGAAGTGCTTTGGGTCGTAGTAGTAGGAAGAGGCTCTGCAGCTGAGTGTGTAGAGGCCTAGTAGAGTCTACAGCTAAGTGCGTGGACCAAGTTGAGTCTGTAACCAAGGAAGAAGAATAATAAAGAGAAGTTTGATTCCAAATCTTATGTATCTGTTCTTGAGTTATTTCCTATTTGATACCATATGCAATTATATTGTTCTATTTATCGCACACACTTATATGAATGTTGAACACTATTAAGTGTAACTAGACACATACAACTAAGCTAAATTGAGCAACCAATATTGTTAACAAGGATTTGGGTAATAACATTGTTTGGGCCTCGGGTAGGTCCATGCGAAGGCAACATCACAAGCTACGAGGTACAAATAGGTGTGCATAGCGGGGTGCACGTAGGGTCAAACCGCGGACCACCTAAAATCATCAGACATCTCTAGGGTGTGAAAACCTGGTTCTAGCACCCTCCCATACTACTTCAGGTGATACCTCAGTCCGTGCTCTGTGGACTGTCGCTGAAAGGTCCAATAGTACCAGGATTTTTTTCGCTAAATCACCTCTTAACCTCGGTCAGGCCCCTACAAGACAACAATATAATACAACAATAGGAATCTTAAAATCGCTCTCTTTGATGTAGAGAGTAGGCTCATTGTCACATTTGTCGAAAACATTGTCTAACAATTAGGCATCTATCCTACTATACCATGTGTGCGGTGTTTTCTTAAGCCCATAAAGAGCTTTCTTCAACCAATACACTTTGTCTTCTTGGCCTTATACCTCATAACCAAGCAGTTGTGCAACATACACTTCTTCTTTCAGTGCCCCATTCAAGAACATTGATTTTACGTCCATTTGATACACTCTCCATTTATGTTGTGCGGAAATTGCCACAAATGCACACACTGGCTCCATCCTCGTGACTAGCATGAACGTCTCCGCATAATCTCTTCCATGCTACTACTTGTAGCCTTTGACAACTAGCCTTGCTTTGTGTCTTTCAATATTTCCCTCAATGTTTCTTTTGGTCTTATAGACCCACTTCACTCCAATGACATGTTTTCCTTAAGGAAGGTTCAATAACTCCCATGTGTCATTCTTCTCTATTTCTTCTATTTCTTCCTCCATTACTGCAACCCATTTTTCTTCCTTGACTGCATCCTCAAAATGGATCTGGTCATCTACATTACAAAACAAGGAAAATAAGGAATGCAAACTAGCGCTACTATCAACTTCATCTTGCTCATAAATTTCATTTAAATTTCTGAATATTGGTCTTCTTATGCTTGTTGAAGATGGGCTTGGCATGTCACTTGGTGTTGCGCTTTGCGGTGTGCTTGGAGAAGCACTTGCTTGGCTGCGCGAAGCTGTCCTATTATTTTTTTACGGTGTTTCTTGTTGTCTGCTTTGTTGTGCTTGAATAGGAGTAGAGGGAGTCACTATTGAGGAATTATTTGTTGTTGTTAATTCCTCTTTGTCCTCATGTGGTATACATGCTTTGACATTGACTGTCTTTTCTAAACTTCCATCCCATGCTTCCTCTTCTATAAACTGTACATCTTTGTTGATTATGACCTTCTTAATTAATGGATTGTGGAGTTTGTATGCCTTGGATTCATCACTGTATCCAACAAATGTACATTTTTCCCCCTTCTTATCCAACTCCTTCCTCAACTTATCTAGGACATGTGCATATGAGACACATCCAAAAACTCTCATGTGTGTGACACTATGCTTTCTTCCACTCCATGCCTCTTTATGAACAATTTTCTAGACGGTTTTGGTTGGACATCTATTCAAGATATATGCTACACAAGCAACAACTTCAACCCAATAATCATTTGGCAAATTCTTTTCCTTCATCATACTCCTTGCCATTTCCATAATGATCCTATTCTTCCTTTTTGCGACAACATTTTGCTGAGGTGTATACGTTGTTGTAAATTACTTGTGAATTCCATGCTCCCTGCAAAATCGAAGGAAACCATTTGAGATGTAATCTCCACCTCTATCAGTCCCGAGGACTTTGATGTAGTGTCCACTTTTCTTCTCAACAAGAGTGTTGTATTGGCGAAAGCGCTCAAACACTTCAGTTTTTTGTTTTAGTAGATAGACCCATGTCTTCCTTGTGTAGTCATCTATGAAGGTCAATACATAGTGGCTGCCACCAATTGATGGTGTATGCATTGGTCCACATAAATTTGAGTGAAAAATCTCCAAAGGTGCCTTTTCCCTTACTGACTTTCCTACTGGAAATGTCTCTCTATGTTTCTTGCCCAAGATACATCCTTCACATAGGTTGTCCGGTTTTTCTATGAGTGGCAAACCCTTCATCATGACTTTCCTATGCAACAAATTCAAACCTCCAAAGTTGAGATGACAAAATCTCAAATGCCATAACCAATTTTCATATTTTATCTATACTTGAAAGTTTACTTGTGTGACAGCTGCCTCTCTTCTTCCATTCTCTTGTGAGTTCATTGTGAGTTGTGCTTGTGCACCTTCTTTCTGCAAATCTGATTTTAATTTTAGGGGAAACATTATATTTTTTGTCATGTGAACCTTTGTAATCAGTTGTCTGTTTGGAGGTCTATCCAAAATTGTGCACACATGATTTTTGAAGAAGACATTGTAGCCCTTTTGCATGATTTGTCCAATGCTTATGAGGATATGCTTCAGACCGGGGACAAAGTAAACATATGATATGTACTTCTTCTCCCCCCTCTTTGTTAGGATATTAACTCTACCTTTTCCCATGGCAGAAACTTTGCTATCACTCCCTAATGTCACTTTAGATTCACACTTTCATCTAGATTAGAAAACATTTCTATGTTTCCCGACATGTGGTTACTACACCCTGAATCTAGATACCATATATTGCTCTATTTTTCTTGTGCTAAATTACAAGCTAAAAACATGGTATCATGGTTCCGATTTTCTTTTGTGAAATTTACACTTGGTTTGTCACTAATGTCACATTGCTTCTTTCTACATTCATTTTCATAATGACCATACTTCTTATAGTAACGACATTGAACTTGAGATTCATCATACCTCTGACCTCATGCTTGATTTTGTCTTAGGCCTTGACTTGGATTTTGATTGTTGCCTCTTCCACTTGAGCTTGAAGGGCTTCTTCTTCCACCTATGTGTGGTCTTCTTCCTCTTCCTCTAGCATATGATCTTCCTCTACCTCGACCTTGACCAAATGATACTTGTGACTTGAAGGCATGATCCAATGAGGAGCTTGTGCAAGCTTACCCTCAAGCTCATTCATTGAGAACTATGAGAGATCCTTTGTCTCTTCTATGGCCACAACAATGGCATCAAACCTTGCTGTAAAACTTCTCAAAACTTTCTCAACTATTCTTCTTTCCTCGAGTGTCTGACCATGAGACCCGATTTGAGTAACCAGCCCACTTACATGTGTAAAAAATGAGTCTACATTCTTAGACTCTTTCATACAAAGTGTTTCAAAGTCTCTTCTCAACATTTGCAACTTTGTTGTCTTGACTTTTGTCGTGCCTTGGTAGGTTGTCTGGAGGGTGTCCCATGCTTTCTTAGACTTTGTTGCTGCTGCAAACCTTGGGAAAATACTTTCATGAACTTCTTGAAAAATAAAGAATAGGGCTTCTGCATCCTTCTTCTGGTTGCCCCTTAACATACCTCTTTGTGCTTGAGATAAGGCATTGCATGTTGCTACATCTGCTAGTTCTTGAAAACCATTCTCCGCCGAATCCCAAATGTCTTGAGAAGAAAACAAGGCCTTCATTGTAATAGCCCAATAATCATAATTTTTGCCATTAAACTAAGGTATTTGAGGATTAGTCAAGCTTGTGCTTTGTTTCCATACCTGTTGGTAAATATGCTAAAAACAATCTTGCCCTCAAAACAATTTTAATTGCTAGTAAAAACACTTGTTTTTACACTAACAGAGTTTAACCCACTCTAATACCATGTTAAAAAAAATTACATGGAGAGGCAGAGTAGTGACTTTCGCGATGTTGAAACACAATATTCACAAAAAAAAAAACAAAGTAGAATAGAGTAAGTTTAGAGAAACACAATAATAACTAAATTCTAAATCATGAAAATACATTCACATGAGACTGAGGCTCATTCACCAAGTAAAACAAATGTTTTACAATGATTTGCACTTCATGTGGAATAACACACAGTAAAACACAGTAACGCTTGTTTTCCAAGCACCCACCAAAATTTTCTCCCCCATTTTCTCCTCAGAGACTCTCGCTCTCTTTTTCTCTAACTTTCAAAATGACTTTTACATGCTTCTTTATCTCAACATACAATTTTTTACTTTAATGCATGACAGAGAAAATAATTAATACATTGTTGTTTTCGAGTGTGGACAGTAATCGCGTAGGTGTTTGTGGAGTGTGGGAATAGTCGAGGAATGAATGCTTGCCCATATCTATTTACCAAAATAAAATAAATGTCATAAATACTTTGTTGTGTTGCGGAATGGTTCACCCAATACTTTTGCTCTCGCTTCAGTCCTTCCATCTTCAAACAGAGACGCAACGTGCAAAAATACTTCTGACAAGTATGGTTGTTTTCAATACTTCTGACAAGTATGGTTGTTGTCAAGGTGCTTAACGTTGTGGTTGAGATTAATATTTCCAACACAGAAGCATCCAATATGAAATTATTATAATTACATAAACTACATAAAAATGAAAAAATGAAATAAAATATAAAAATATAATTATAATTAATAATTAAACCAAGATAGATCCATCTTAAATTTGGATCTACCAATATGAAATTATTATAATTACATAAATTACATAAAAATGAAAAAAAAAAAAAAAATATAAAAATATAATTATAATTAATAATCAAACCAATATAGATCCATCTTAACTTCAGATCTACCAAAAGATCAAATTTCTTGAGGTGCAAACCTCTTTTACAGTGAAAAGATATTTGCTCTCAATCAATAATTGATTGAACATAAGTTAAAATGGATCTAACATAGTCTTAGTTATAATGCCCTACAAATCAGGGACAATCAAGGCTTGTGTGAAATAAGTTAAGTATTGTTGAAATTCTATTATAATTATTCTAACTTTTAAGCTTGATTATATATATTTTTATTTAATTATATGATTAGTTTACATTTTAAAATTTATTTTATTTTTTTTCAATCTAAAAGCATCAATTATATTATCATGAAAATATTGTTTACAAAATGTTTCTCAGCTGCTAAGAAAGTCGTAGTATGCAGAAGATATGCTCATAGAACCATTATTTATGCTAGGCTGAATAACCTTACATGCCAAAACGGTGACAAAAATGACAGACAACCTCTAAACATTCTATCATGGAGGTGGCTATAGAGGGGGTGAAGGAGGCACCGCGAACATGCCCGATATCTTGTGCATGTGAAATTCTATATGCTCATCTCTAGCCTCCAACGAATACAAGCGTTCATTCATTCAACAGTGGCTCCGATGGATGTTGGGTAGCTGCTCTAAGATCTCATTATGACTAAATTGGATATCTTTTATGTAGGCAACTAATATACATCTATCTTAATTTTGGATCTACCAAAGATCAAATTTCTTGACGTGCAAACCTCTTTTAGAGTGAAAAGAGATTACATAAGGTAAAATGGATGTAGCCTCGTCTTAGTTATAATGTCCTACAAAACAGAGACAAAGCAAGTCTTTTGTGAGATAATTTAAGTATTTTTGAAATTCTATTGTAATTATTCTAATTTAATTATATATACTTTTAAACTTAATTATATATATTGTTATTAAGTTATATGATTAATTTACCTTTTTAAATTTATTTACTTTTTTGTCAAATCTAAAAGCATCAATTATATTATCATGAAAATATTGTTTATAAAATGTTTCTCAACACCTAGGAAAGTCAAACTATGCAAACGATATGCCCATAGAACCACTTTTTTCTACTAGGTTGAATAACCTTACATGCCAAAATGGTGCCAAAAATGACAGACAACCTCTGAACATTCTTTCATGGAGGTGGCTATGGAGGCGGTGAAGGAGGCACTGCGAATTGGCTTGATCTCTCATGCATGTGAAAGTCTATATGTGCAACTCTGGTCTCCAATGCATGTAGTCATTCATTCATTCGATGGTGGCTCTGACAGATGTTGGCTAGATGCTCTAAGATCTCATTATGACTAAATTAGATATCTTCCATGTAGGCAACGAACTCTTTGTTATCCTCATATTAGTGGCCCCAGAGGATGTCTAGGTTGGCCTAGATGCCTCTCAGTTGTTCCACAATTGAGTCCATAGTGACTGGCATGACCAAACGATAATGGGAACGACCCTATTCTTGGGAAAATTTCCTTGTTCGTCCCACACTCTGTGATGTAGAAATTTTGAATAATAAGCACTTATTCACAGAGATTATCCTGATTATACACGATTGCGAAATACATGCATAATACATAACCTCCTCTACGTTGATCATCAATTTAGCAGCATCAAAAACAATGAAACATCAATAGCATGCACACATTAACATAGTATGTAACCCAGGGAAAGCTTACAGCTGAAAACCCCACACTATCTGTATATTAATGATTGAGAAAATGTAACATTACATAGTACAATACTCCTCACAAGTATCCAACACTATCTCCACCTGTTACACACAAAACTAGCTTAGATCCGAACAAGTCACAGGTTCAAATCTTCTTCGCTGCTTTGCCTGCCTCTATTGCACAATACCATGTGAAAATCACTCACACTGGAAATCACGTGAGCACAGGCTATTTCACTGGGCATATACAGTACAATCCTCATGGGCATACTCAATACATTGCTTATGCAAGATCTTATGCACAACTATAGTCACAACTGATAGCAATCTCAACCTCTAACACCTGTCTCCATTGAACTGTACATGCACTGAGTTAACTGATGTATTCTTCAGTTGCATTATGAGTTAATAATTAGTGAATTAATTTAATAAATTAATTCACATCACTCATCACTAGTCTATTTGCAATTAGATTAATTACAACTAGTTTAACCAAGTCAAACTGAACATAACTCCATCAACTCCACATCCAACTCCATAGAACTCACATGCATGAGTTCTAACTGATGTCCTGCATGCAATAGCTCAACTGACTCATAAGAAAAGCGTATTTCCTTCTGACAGCTGCATGTGCCACATCTGTAGCTCAAATTGAAGTGCTCCAAGAGGATAAGATAATGTTTATAGTCTAAATATTATTATGAGACAATAATATTTGACTTTTCTACTTTTAGCCTAGCAGTCTAAAAATAGACTTTGATCACACCGCTGTGAACCAGAAATAAAAGTCCATCTATTTTTCCCAATATAACCAATCATCCATAAACAACATCCTGTAACTCATAGACGATGATCCATATGTCTAAAAATAGACATAGTCTAAAAATAGACTTTGCGCCATAATTTGCCTGCGGGCCCACTTAGTGAAGGCGACTTCTTTCCACTAAGATCCATCATCTTGTTGCATTCTCAACACTCCCTCTCAATAAGATATGGATTATCAGCAACCCCTATCCTGCCTCGGTGGTATTCGAATTTGCTCTTGGTGAGGGCCTTCGTCAAGATATCAACATCCTGATCCTCCGTTGGAATGTATGAAAGTAACATGATTCTCCACTGCACACAATCTTTGATATGATGGTACCTGATGTCAATGTGCTTAGATCTATCATGAAATACAAGATTAGTCGAGAGTTTAATGCAACTCTGGTTATCACAGTAAATCACAGTAGGCCCCAAGAGAGAACCGAACAAACCGACCAGGATCTTCCTCATCCATATAGCCTCGCATGCAACCAAACTTATTGGCATATACTCGGCCTCTGCTGAACTGAGTGCCACAGATCTCTGCTTCCTGTTGTACCAAGAAACTGTTGTCGACCCAATACTAAAGACCCCTCCTGATGTGCTCTTTTTGTCCATTGGGCTCCCTGCCCAATCTGCATCCGTGAAGCCACATAGCTTAAGCTCATCCTCCTGTCTATACCACAATCCATATCCCGATGTGCCTCTCAAATAACGTAATACATGCTTGCCTGCCTTCTAGAAGAGCTTGGTTGGATTAGCCATAGCTTGTGAAAGCTGGTTAATAGCATAGCATATATCGGGTCGTGTATTGACCAGATACATAAGCGACCCCACCAACTGTCGATAAACAATGGCATCCACTTCTTCTACCGAAGTGGCATCCTCCTTCCTCCAACCTCCAGGAAGAGGAGTATCAACAGGCTTGTAGCCATGCATGTTGAACTTCTCTAGTATCTACCGAGCATACTTACCCTGAGAAACAAATAGTCCATCACCGCGCTGCCAAATTTCCAATCCCGGGAAATAATGGAGGAGGCCCAAGTCCTTCATCTCAAACTCCTTAGAAAGATCATCCTTGCATGAAAGTATCAACAGCTCATCACCCGTTAGAATCAAATCATCTACATAAAGTACAATGATAAGAAACTTACCCTCCACCACAATCTGGTATAGGTTAGGATCCGCCTCACTCTTGGAGAATCCAAGTTTTGTGAAATAACTGTCTATCCGTGTGTACCAAGCACGTGGTGCTTGTCTCAACCCATACAGCGCTCTCTTGAGCCTGCACACATGCGACTCGCTACTGAATATCTCAAAACCTTCGGGCTGCTCAATGTACACCTCCTCCTCAATTACTCCGTTGAGGAATGCAGTCTTCACATCCATCTGATGAATGTGCCATCCCATCTACGCTGAGAGAGCAAGAATCGTCTGTATGGAAGAATACCTTGCGACAGGTGCAAAGGTCTCCTCATAATCGATCGCCTCTATGTGTGAAAAGCCTCGGGCAACAAATCTTGCCTTGTACTTCTCCACACTCCCGTCAGCTGCATGCTTAACTTTATAGATCCATCTCAAACCCACCACTGATTTCCCTTCCGGTCTAGGAACAATCTCCCATGCACTGTTTCTGACAATCGAATCATACTCTTCCACCATCTACCCATGCAGGATCCTCCATAGCTTCCTCGAAAGAGGATGGCTCAGTCACAACACATTTTCTCATAAGAGCCATGTACCCAGTGTATCGATTAGGTGACTGTCTCTGCCTACGTTGGGATGTAGGTGGTCCTACAACTTTCTCTACATCTTGAGCCAATCGCTCAGCTTCTGTCAAGCGCTTTCACCCTTTGATGGTTGGTGCTACATGAGTGGTCTCTTCCACTCCATGAACCTTGTCCTGTGGCTAATCCACTTCCTGAAGCTCATCCTTAGGAACTGATAGTTCCTCATCTGCATGCAAGTGTATCTCCCTCTCAAGCGAACACTTCATGTCTTTCTCATCCTGAAATTTTATATCCCGTCGCACAACAGTCTTACCACTGTCTGGCAAATACACACGATAGTTGTGGGGCGTATCAGTGTACCCCACAAATATCCCAACCTCTGCGGTCAGCTCCAACTTCTTCCTGGCATCCTTCGTCACATGCATGTAAAAGTTAGCACCAAAAATCCTCAAATGAGAAAGATTAGGCTTCTTACCAGAATAAGCCTCCTCAGGTGTACTCATGCCTAGTATCCTGTGAGGACAACGGTTCTGCACATATACTGCAGTGGTTCATGCTTCCACCCACAAGTGAAGGGGTAGGCCTTGATCATGCAACATCGCCTGTGCAGCACCCACGATCGTTATGTTCTTCCACTCAGCAACCCCGTTCTACTGTGGGTTATGGGGAGCTATGAGCTCTCTTTGAATCCCTTCTGCTTTGCAAAAATCCTTGAACTCGCCAGAGATGTATTCACGACCATTATCGTTCCTAAGAGCCTTCACCTTCGTCACTGTCTCCTTCTCGACTTCGTCACTGTCTCCTTCTTGACCAATGTTTTTAACTCACAGAACTTTGAGTATGTCTCTCTTTTCTTCTGCATGAAGAAGATCCGGCACTTACGAGAGAAATAATCAACAAATATCACATAATACCTGTGTTTTGCTGTCAAAGCTACTGAGAAAGGTCCACACGCGTCTGTGTGAATTCTCTCAAGGATCGTCGTGGCATGACTATCCTTCTCGTGAAAGGTGGCTTTCACAAAATTTCCCAAAGTACACCCATTGCACTGATTTGACTGCGCAAGAGTGCCTTTAGGAGGCCCTGTAGTGATCTGCTGCAGTATCTTCAAGGCTCCATGGTGAAGGTGACCCAATCTCCTGTGCCACAGCTCGCCATCATCCCGGTTCACCAATCCTTCTACCTTGCATGCCATTGTTGCACATCCATCTACATGCAACTGATAAAGGTTCCTCACTCAAACCCCTATCTTCCGGGTTTCTCCCATTGTCTTGCTGCGCAGGAAAGCCTTTCCCTCGCTGAAAACAACATCATATCCCTTGTGTTCTAACATCACCACAAAGATAAGATTCTTCTTCAATCCTGGAACATGCATCACTTCCTTCAATACGAAGGGTTTACCATACTCCCTCTCAAAGGAAATGGTACCGATACAGGTCAGGCTGTATCTACCATCATTGACCATCTCGATGTGCACTCCAAGGTCTTTGTCCTCCATATCAGAAAAAAAATCTCGATCTCTTGTCATGTGAAAAGACGCACCACTGTCCAAGAACCACACCGATCCCATCACACTTGAAACCAAACATGCAATCAATGAAAAATCAAGCTCAAACTGCGAGGCTAGAACCTCTCCTGCTGCAGATCCAGCAGCTTCCTTGTTCTTCTTCTTCTGCGGCCAATTAGTGGCATAGTGTCCGTGCTGGTGACAGCGAAAGCACTTCACCTTGGACATGTCCTACTTCTGGCCTTTCGCACCGGACTGAGAAGCTTTCTTGTTCTTCCCCTTCTTTGCTTTGGCAGCCAAAGAGCAATTTTCTTCATCAGTTCCCTTTGATGAAGATTCGTCCCTGGTATTCCGCCTGATCTCCTCCTGCACAAGATTTGACCATAGTCTCTCCCATCCTGGAAATTTCTCTTGACCATTGACAAAGTCTTGATAGGAATGCCAACTATTTGGAAGATCAAGGAGAGCCAAGCTCACCAAGTCCTCATCATCGACAGCTACCCCCACACTTCCCAGCTCATCCTGACACTGAGTGAACTTTGTGAGATACTTGGGCATACTGTCTCCCTTCTCACATTTGATGTTTCTGAGTTTATCCTTGAGCGCCAGCTTCCTCTGATCGCTCTTGCTTTGGAATAGATCTATCAACGGTTTCCACATCAAGCATGGATAAGTCTTTCCATGCAGGCTAGACACAATGTGATCCTTCATGCCCTCCAACAGAATCCTTCGACACTTTGTTGTCTTCTTTTGCCAAGCATCAACCTGCGCAACATCAGTAGGATTTGGGAAATTAGCCTCTATGAAATCCTTCAGCCCATTATCATCCAACACTGTCTCCATCCTCTCCTTCCATGCAATATAGTTTGAACTTCCCTCAAGAGCATACTCCAATCGCAATCCGTTGAAAGACATTGCAACGTTGACACCAAGAAAACACTGCTGCAAATTCGAATTCCACCAGCTCCAAAATCAACTGCCTCTGATCTAAGATTCGTGAGAACAAAGTATTTCTCGTACAGAGATTGACTGTATGGGCTTTTACCGGATATCTCACCTTCCAAAGGAAGGATGAATCCAGAGGCTACCTGGCCCGATACAGACTTTTCCTGAAGAAATAGAATGTAAACACTTCCTAAATAGTAGATCTGATGATCAATAGCTCTGATACCATGTAGAAATTTTGAATAATAAGCACTTATTCACAGAGATTATCCCGATTATACACTATTGCGGAATACATGCATAATACATAACCTCCTCTTTGTTGATCATCAATTTAGCAGCATCAAAAACAATGAAACATCAATAGCATGCACACATTAACACATTATGTAACCCGAGGAAACCTTACAGCTGAAAACCCCACACTATCTGTATATTAATGATTGATAACATGTAACATTACATAGTACAATACTCCTCACAAGTATCCAACACTATCTCCACCTGTTACACACAAAACTAGCTTAGATCCGAACAAGTCACAGGTTCAAATCTTCTTCGCTGCTTTGCCTGCCTCTATTGCACAATACCATGTGAAAATCACTCACACTGGAAATCACGTGAGCACAGGCTATTTCACTGGGCATATACAGTACAATCCTCATGGGCATACTCAATACATTGCTTATGCAAGATCTTATGCACAACTATAGTCACAACTGATAGCAATCTCAACCTCTAACACCTGTCTCCACTGAACTGTACATGCACTGAGTTAACTGATGTATTCTTCAGTTGCATTATGAGTTAATAATTAGTGAATTAATTTAATAAATTAATTCACATCACTCATCACTAGTCTATTCGCAATTAGATTAATTACAACTAGTTTAACCAAGTCAAACTGAACATAACTCCATCAACTCCACATCCAACTCCATAGAACTCACATGCATGAGTTCTAACTGATGTCCTGCATGCAATAGCTCAACTGACTCATAAGAAAAGCGTATTTCCTTCTGACAGCTGCATGTGCCACATCTGTAGCTCAAATTGAAGTGCTCCAAGAGGATAAGATAATGTTTATAGTCTAAATATTATTATGAGACAATAATATTTGACTTTTCTACTTTTAGCCTAGCAGTCTAAAAATAGACTTTGATCACACCGCTGTGAACCAAAAATAAAACTCCATCTATTTTTCCCAATATGACCAATCATCCATAAACAGCATCCTGTAACTCATAGACGATGATCCATATGTCTAAAAATAGACATAGTCTAAAAATAGACTTTGCGCCATAATTTGCCTGCGGGCCCACTTAGTGAAGGCGACTTCTTTCCACTAAGATCCATCATCTTGTTGCATTCTCAAAACTCCCTCTCAATAAGATATGGATTATCAGCAACCCCTATCCTCTCTCGGTGGTATTCGAATTTGCTCTTGGTGAGGGCCTTCGTCAAGATATCAGCATCCTGATCCTCCGTTGGAATGTATGAAAGTAACATGATTCTCCACTGCACACAATCTTTGATATGATGGTACCTGATGTCAATGTGCTTAGATCTATCATGAAATACAAGATTAGTCGAGATTTTAATGCAACTCTGGTTATCACAGTAAATCACAGTAGGCCCCAAGAAAGAACCGAACAAACCGACCAGGATCTTCCTCATCCATATAGCCTCGCATGCAACCAAACTTATTGGCATATACTCGGCCTCTGTTGAACTGAGTGCCACAGATCTCTGCTTCCTGCTGTACCAAGGAACTGTTGTCGACCCAATACTAAAGACCCCTCCTGATGTGCTCTTTTTTTCCATTGGGCTCCCTGCCCAATCTTCATCCGTGAAGCCACATAGCTTCAGCTCATCCTCCTGTCCATAGTGACTGGCATGACCAAACGACAATGGGAACGACCCTATTCTTGGGAAAATTTCCTTGTTCATCCCACACTCTGTGATGTAGAAATTTTGAATAATAAGCACTTATTCACAGAGATTATCCTGATTATACACGATTGCGAAATACATGCATAATACATAACCTCCTCTACGTTGATCATCAATTTAGCAGCATCAAAAACAATGAAACATCAATAGCATGCACACATTAACATAGTATGTAACCCAGGGAAAGCTTACAGCTGAAAACCCCACACTATCTGTATATTAATGATTGAGAACATGTAACATTACATAGTACAATACTCCTCACAAGTATCCAACACTATCTCCACCTGTTACACACAAAACTAGCTCAGATCCGAACAAGTCACAGGTTCAAATCTTCTTCGCTGCTTTGCCTGCCTCTATTGCACAATACCATGTGAAAATCACTCACACTGGAAATCACGTGAGCACAGGCTATTTCACTGGGCATATACAGTACAATCCTCATGGGCATACTCAATACATTGCTTGTGCAATATCTTATGCACAACTATAGTCACAACTGATAGCAATCTCAACCTCTAACACCTGTCTCCACTGAACTGTACATGCACTAAGTTAACTGATGTATTCTTCAGTTGCATTATGAGTTAATAATTAGTGAATTAATTTAATCAATTAATTCACACCACTCATCATTAGTCTATTTGCAGTTAGACTAATTACAACTAGTTTAACCAAGTCAAACTGAACACAACTCCATCAACTCCACATCCAACTCCACAGAACTCACATGCATGAGTTCTAACTGATGTCCTGCATGAAATAGCTCAACTGACTCATAAGAAAAGCATATTTCCTTTTGACAGCTGCATGTGCCACATCTGTAGCTGACACTGAAGTGCTCCAAGAGGATAATATAATGTTTATAGTCTAAATATTATTATGAGACAATAATATTTGACTTTTCTATTTTTAGCGTGGCAGTCTAAAAATAGACTTTGATCACAGCGATGTGAACCAGAAATAGAAGTCCATCTATTTTTCCCAACATGACCAATCATCCATAAACAACATCTTCCAACATATAGACCATGATCCATATGTCTAAAAATAGACATAGTCTAAAACTAGACTTTACGCCATAATTTTCCTACAGGCCCACTTAGTGAAGGTGACTCCTTTCCACTAAGCTCCATCATCTTGTTGCATTCTCAACATGTGAATCTGTAGACAATGGACTATGGATGCCTGCAAGATCGCCAACCTACCTCTACTACCCTCTACCTTTATGAGGGTGGCCCCCAAGTGAAGCTTGGCAGAAGACGCACTAAATTCTTGTACCTGAAACACAAATATTACCCCATGCTCCACAAGTTCACCACCCCCACGACCACAAACATAGAATTTTGGAGTTGAACAAAAAAGTGAGGGTAGACACATGGTTGAGCTGCAGAACCCACAAAGCATTGGGCTGCCCACATACTTGAATTTCCCAAAACAATTCACCCAAACACTACAACCAAAAATGGAAGGAGACTTCCCAGCCCAACCCACCCAAACTAGGACAAAATTTACAAGATTTCTAGATAGGAAACATAGTGACATGGGTTTCACTCTCAAACACAACTCGCTTAGGGCTGGGACCAACAAATATTTTTCCAGAAGGCACCTTTAACACCCGAGCAAAGATAAGAGACCAAGCCCCTATGACATAAAGAAACCACTACCCGAGAACCACCTGAAACACCCCTATGGACCCGAACTACCAAGACCAAAGAAAGTTATAACAACTAGCCCAATCCACCCAACTGGGTACTAGACATTAACCCAAAACCTCGACCCTCAAAGAATATGGAAATGCCACGAAAATAATTCCAATTTTAATGTGAAAGCTTCACAAATGAACCATAATGAGAGGGTTGTAAATACCAAAATATCCGAGTGCACCAATCTAACAGAGGAGTTGCTTCGCGAGCCAAAGCCTAAATTTCCATCAACACACTTACATCTCATAGGCGGGACTGTAGAACAAGAAATTTTCTAGTAGAGTTTAGGCTTCTGTGATCCATATCAAGTTTACAAAAAATATTTTTCGGCGAAGATCACATGAGACATCATTTGTCGACGCGTTTCGAACCAACCAGTGTAGTTCATCGTCAGGACAAGTTGAAGAAACAGATCTAGCTTAGCATGTTAAATAGACCGAGCAGAGCCTCCAACGGCTAATTTGACCAACCGCTAATATTGACTATTGGACCGGGATCAAAACTTTTTTAATAATAAAAAAAGAGATAAGTTATACAGGGGACCAATCCCTTAATAAATAAATAAAATAATTTAAATTAGTGATAATAGTTAGTTAAAAGTTATTAAAAATAGTTAAAAATTATAGGTTATGTATTATTTAAAAGGAAATTAGTTGTAAAGGACCTCGCCTATGTAAAGAAATTTTCTCTCCAGGTTCCCAGATAAATGCCTGTGAGATAGCCAAGACATTAATAGTTTCATGCAGGACTGCCTCTACTCGTTGATGGTTATTCTGCTTCCAGGGTGAGTTCACATGGACAACCTCGATCAAACTCACTACCCTAAACCCTCTGTTCATCTCCCAAACCCGGTCAACCTTACCCAGGAGTGCGAAGGGCATAATAGCTAGGACCATCATGTCTAGAAGGATCAGAGGATGGTTGTGCCATCCGATACCACCATTATTTACTTTGAGCATTCTCACCACATGCCAAGGAGGGAAAGCCTCGAGGCTAGTTTGTCGTCCATTTGGTCAACCTCATCGTGAGTACATTTTTAAAATTTTATTTTAATTATTCTATTTATATAATTTAGTATTAAAAAATATAAATTATATATATATATGTGTGTGTGTGTGTGTGTGTGTGTGTGTGTGTGTGTGTGTGTGTGTGTGTGTGTGTGTGTGTATGTATGTATGTATGTATGGATGGATGTATGTATGTATATGTATATGTATATATTTATTTGTTTATTTCTCTGACAAAAATTTGTTATTTTATTCAAAGAAAAAAATTATATTTTTGCAGATGCTATAAAACATTCAATTATATTAGCCAATCACTAGTGCCCAAGAAAACAAAACTATAAAAGAGACACAAAAATAAAAAATCACATTTGGGATCTAAATGTGAAGGCACTTAGCTACCCTTTTGTGCCTTTCTTTTTCTCCACTTTTTGCCAACCTCCATGATTGGGATTTGTAATTACAATAGCAAGTAATTCTCTTCCACATTGACAATGAATTCTTTATCTGAATACGAACTCTCAGATGCATAAAGTCTTTTAATGTTGCCCGTCTCCTTTTCAAGGGATATTTTTTCATTCTGCTGCATTGGAACCATAATTTTTGTTTCTTTAATACTTTTTGAGCTTTGAACCATTGTTCCTACCTACTCAAATTCTCCTTCCACTAATATTTCTTGTGTTTTCTTATCAACAATACTTGTATAATTCTCCATATTTTCTTCATCCTCTACTTTAGATAGATGTTGTTATGATAATTACCATCCCTTTGGATTTTGGGCTTGTTATTTTTTTTGGCTCTATGTTTACCTAAGGACACATACTTTATAAATGTCCTATTTGAAGACAAATATGACATCTAAATGCCATGTTTTCAAAATCTAAACGATGGGTCCTGTTGTAGCGGCTACAACCATCTGAAAAAATTTTGCCTTAGCTTCGTTTTGGAGCCACCCTACCAACCTTTCACAGTAGCATGTCTTGTCTTGTCAAGTACACAAGCTTCAGTGATTTTATTGCAGAAGGACAGCCTGTCCATCAAATCTTGTTGCATCTTCCTCCCAGAATATTTCACCAGACTTGGTCTAGCTATAGGATGAGAAGCTCCATCAAGAAATTGCGCAATTCTGGAGTTGAACCATCCTTCCCTCCATAAATTGTGCAATTATGTCTGGTAGCCTGTTGCGCTCCAAAATTGCGCAAATCTTCCTATCACTGTTCACTGGAAAAATTACGCAATTTCTCCCAGTAGGACAGCTCAGTCCAATAATTGTGCAATTCTGGGAAGTAATCAATTGGTCTGCCTAGAAATTGCATAATAACTCTGGTCAACCAGCCCAAATCCCTCCCATAAATGCACATTTTTTCCTCCGATATAAACAGAACATTGCATGTGCAATTTAGTTGATCGGTTCCCTCTAGGATAGAGCAAAACTAATTTGCATGCATGGGCTACTCCTACCAAGGCATCCCTCATTTCAAGGATCTATTTTTAACATTTGGAGCTTACATGAAAATGATCATTTCAGAAAACTCCCACCAAGTGTCACTTTCCCTAGATTTGTGGCATGTGTGTCATAACCTTGATTTTATTGAAAATCATTAACCAGATGTTGCAGAACTCATTCCTCACATTGATCTTGTAGCTTTGACGTCCCACACCACATCTAGGAGTTGTCACCACATTCAGCTTTGGTTTTTTGGGGTAACCCACTTTTCATGTCTAGTGTTGTGTTTCTGGCGCTTTTTGTGTTTTGATTTGTATGAATGTTGTCTGTTTGATTTCAATGAGCACTTGATGGCACTTTGATACATACTAGTTTGTACTAGCACCATTTTAGTTTTCAATAATGTCTCATTGCCATCGCATGCATGACACTGCTTTTACACAGATGGTCACTATTGGGGAGACTCGCTTCACACACTTGCATGCTTTCCCTTTTCCTGAATCTTGCACATGTAGTTTGCATGAATGATCATTTAATCTTTTCGTTTGCACTCATCTCATCATGCATTCACACTTCTCATGTTTTTAGTCCCCCATCGGCCAGATCAGTCTAGCTTGCCCTGGACCGTAACTTGCCCGACTAGCACTACGCATTTTCGAAAGTGAGGGCTCTGCCTTCCCTCTAGAAATTGCACTAGTCTAAACAAGTACTAACCTCCGGGCTTGCATTGTGCATTTCTTGGAGTTAGTGTCCCGCTGGCCCCAGAAACTACACAATGTAGTTTGTTGGTTGCATGTCACTGCTGACTGAAATTACACATTTCATAGTTTGACTCCTCAGTAGGCCAGGCTAGACTGTGCATTGCACATTCCTAGCATTCAGTCAACTTCCTGACAACTCGAACTATGCAATGCGCAGATTTGGCAATCAATCTACTGACTTCCCACCAAAAAATGTGCATCCTTCATGATCAGTCACACATGTATGTCACAAGTCAGTTCTCAAGTTCGTTTTAGTTTTTGACTAACAGATCGCTTGCAATGAGTGCTACCATGTCCATAGGTATCGCAGGTGTTCATCTACCTCTCAGCAGCATAAGTACAATGGCCTTCAGGAGAGCAGAGTCAAATGACGCCGTTGAGAGCACAACGTGGGTTGTAGCCAAGGAAGTGTCTATGAACCTGCCTACCTATGAAGACATCAAGTTTCTCATAGACAATGAAATCAAGATAAGATGGCAGCAACATCACAATGATCAACATCACAACGACCAGCACCATCGGCATCAGTTGAAGGCAACATACCGGATTCAATGAATGCATGAGGAAGGTTGTTGACAACACAGAGGTGGAAAAAAGTTCCAAGCTCAAGCAAATCCACTTGTGATGAAAGAAACTTTGGAGACTCAGGCTATGAGGCAACGACGCAACATGAAGATCATGTGAAGATAGGAGATGCATAGATGAGAGAATGAGTTGTAGCAAGAACAGGTACAATAGCGGGTGCAACATGCACTCACGGATGAAACCACGCTCGTACAAGTTATAGATCCATCCCAAAAGCTGGCACTAAGCAGACATGGTGAGACGTGTTGTTGATCACATGAAAGGGGATTCAGCAACATGAATGTCATTGTGTGCACGCATGTGATCCCACCCATTTAGCACACTCACTGAGGCAAAGACAATAAGCAAGTTCAACTGGAGCTGAACATGCAGTTGACAGTTGATGTGCTTGACCACTAGCACACACTAGAAGATCAACGCAGACACTATGTATCAGTGTGTTGCCGGTTCGACCACACCAAGAATACCATGCGCATGTTAGCAGATAAGTTGGATGGATGTTGGCTTATCTGGGCTTGACCCAGGTTCAGAAGAGTTATTTAGCCAAAAAAATCCCGCAATTGCTAGCCCTTTCAGAAATGGTAGTCCGAGGACCTCTAGATTATAATCTACTCCTTGGACGTGACTATATTTATAGAATGGGAGCCATTGTCTCCTCACTCTTTAGAGTAATGTTTTTTCCACATGAAGGCAGAGTGGACAAGCTCGTAGACCAGCTGTCGTTTCCCAGCTCACACATAGCTAATAGTCAAATACCATCCCTAAATGGTCTTTCAAGCAAGGAATGTCTCATCAATCTCTAGTCCATCCACCTGATGAGCGCGAGTGATTCAGGAGGACATGACTGAATCCCAGGGGGCATGCACCCTAGCCTGCTCCAGTAGGGAAACTATAGGTATAGAGTAGGTTTCCACGAAGGAAAATGACTGATCTGATACCTGTCTGGGATTGGACCGAAATAAGATTCCTTCATCAAGGTTAGGAGGTCGGGATTTAGAACCACCCTGGTCCAGATGGAATAAGCCAGGAAGTGTTTCTATCTGCGGTGTGGATGGAAACTACCTTGTGAAAGCAGGAACTTCTATATGGTAACCTGGAAATTTTTCACTATACCTGGGGGCATGTAAACCTTTTTGCATGCAAGAGAAGAGCGACCATTTATTTTCATAGTTTGTAGTTTCTCAACCCTTTAAACTCGTAGGATTGGTCGTTCCTAACTTGCATAAAGAAAGGATCTGCGGCAAAGCTTTGAAAGGTGCAAGCTCCATAAAAAATGGCATCTTAGATGAGATATCCTTATTGTACGACTGGCACGAGCAGTTTTTATGTAGAGTTCAAGATCGTTAAAAATTAAACATAAGTAATGAGAAAATGTTCCCCTAGAGTTTAAGCTCATTAAAAAATGAACCAATTGCCGGTAAATAACCATTGTGAATGCATTATCATCAGCTTTTGATTCCTGATCGTGTTCTCATCATCACCTCCACTCTGTTTTAGCCGATCATTCACCTCCATTTTATTTTTTACCCCTTTTGAGGAACAACTGCGAAGAGTGATCCTATTAGCCATCCTTGTGACACTGTCGTGATTGGAAAATTCAACTGCTACCCGAAATTATCACTCGTTCCTAAAACACGAGTCTCCTTTAAGATCTTTTCACCTGAATCATAAAACATGAAAAGATTGCCGAGCGATTGGCCTTTCCAGCTCATTAAAGTGGTCAGAAGTGCTATCCCTCCTCTAGATTTTAATATTTTTGGATGTGAGGGATTATTACACAAAAACATCGAGCACTTGTCTTGTTCGGCTCGTTAAAATTACCGAAAATTCATCCCTTTCGCATTATTTTATACTTTTTTGGACTTAAGGGATTATATGACGAAAAAGGATTATTGGAGTTTCCTTTACGTCCCTTTTAGACTCTCTAAAATTGAAAAGGATCGAGTTATCTTTTTCATTAAACTCGTTAAAACCGAATAGCGACAAACTTGTTCATACAAACAAGAACAAGTTTCACTGTCGCTAGGCTCGTTAAAATATAGCAACGGGTTTGCCTGAAGGGAAAATTATAGAACAAGCATATGTTATCCTCCTCAAGATTGACAAAAATAAAGAGGTACTGGTCAGCAATGACTGGGGAAAAATTGGGAAGAAAACTTGAAGAAACTTTATTGATAGTAAGTCGCTCTTGAACATGACACTTTCACTCCGCATCCAAGTCGGGTTGGGTTGGTCTCTTCACTAGTCATATCACCATTGTTCCATCACACCATCCATATTTGGGGTTAACGCTACCAATCCATGTCAGTGTCGTCGGTATGTTCAAGAGAAGTTGCTCAGAGAATTCACCTGTGTCTCATCCGTTGCAATACATTCACGCTCCATTCTTTCATGACTGCCACCCTGAACCCTGTATCATCATATCGTTTTCACCTCCAAAATGATTTACTCCATTCCGTGTCATAGATGTGGCATTCATTAAGGCCCTCCTACGGCAGGTCGCTACTTGTTGACATCATCTCATTATCCAAGAAGTCACCTTAGCAACAACCCTTTCAGTACTTTGAAGCTTGCATGCCTCAATGGCAAGTTTCTCACTTCTGGCGATAGGTTTACATCAATGGCCTTCGACCGAAATATTTTGCGTGGTGTTCGACGCCACGTCCCTTATTCACACCACGTGAATTGTACTATAGTACCTTGAGGGTCATCATCATTATCGGTGATTCCTGTTAACAACTTACATCATTGGCTGGTAATCAGGCGATGTCTTTCCATGTTCGACTCCAGAACATTTTTCACATGGATCGACTTGTACTCCGAGTGAAGATTGAACGAGTTGGAAGACCCCGGATCTAGTTTCATCCATCCAGGCTGCGATATATTCAGGAAAATAAAGACATCAAATGTATATTTTTGTTGCATAGATGATCATCTGAATCAAAGGATGATGACTCTATTAGAATCATCAGTCTCCCGCAAAAACGGTTGTCTGTCTTATGTACATGAAAATGAATTTATAAAGATGATCATGGGAATGCCCGCCTCAGCTAGATCATGAAATATATTATGAAGATAATGTATTGTATTGTATCTTATTATAGGTCACCTTCCAGCTCGAAAAAACTTTGGATCCTCATGATAAAGCATTTCACCCGAAATCAAAAGATTAACGACCTCATGCTTTAGGGGGCAACTGTTATAGACATTTTTGGGCATAGCAACCCCAATCAAACATGTCCATAAACCAAGGGCTCCTAAGCCCCTAAAAGTGTTGTTCCATACCCTAAAAGAACAAGGTCGGCTGATTACATCATCTCCCAGAAGTTCTCCATGAAAAACTGCTCAGAACTGGTCAAAACTGGACCATCTCACCTGCTCCATGGTCAAAGTGCGATGCATCCCACCTAATGCACACGGGAGGTGCAATGCATACTGAAAAGCCCTTCTATGGGGTGCGATGGGCGAGAGTGGACAAATGGCAGAGACAGTTTGCAAGGTGGATGATCATGGAATCTTCCAGAAACTTCTCATGTGACACTTGCCTCTCTAAATTCGCCCAGGGATGAGTAAGAGATCATCAATCTCCAAGTGGAATCAAGAACTATGAAAGAGATGACACTAATCAAAATCCCAGAATCTGATTCACCCCTCTGCAATCATCTATATATGGATCCCTCATCCCAGAGATCCAGAGGCTGGAATTTTGTATCTTGTAAGGAAGTGTTGTTCGATTCTTATTGGAATATCATAGTGTTGGGTGAACTAAGCTTTTCATGAGGTTAAAGAAGGGCTTTCATGCTGGAGGATGACATTGGGTCAGAACAATTGGTTGTAATCCTCTTTGCTTATTCTTGATATTAATAAAGCTATTCAAGTTTTCCTCCACATTCTTGTATGTTTGATGATATATGCATTTGTGTGGTCAATATACATCTAGTCCTATATTGTTTATGATTGTAGATCTCTATTCTTCGATAGTATTATGCTGCTTTGATCCCACAGGTGCTCTTTGAAGCTGGGTAGATGAAGGAGAAGCGGCAAGGATCTGTCAGAAGGGAGAGGAATCGAGCAAGGAACCAAGCGCAAGACTGAGGTTGGTGTCTTTCATTCCACTCTTATCTACTTCTCATAAAGGAAAACGAAAGTAGTTTTAGTTTGTTTGTTTCTAAGATAGCTACCAGTCTTAGTGGGACTAGCAGCTCCGAGTGGACACTAGATTTCCCGATAACACCTCTTCCTTATTACATTCACGCTTACAATACAACCTTTTCCTCTCTAGGAAGATATATGATGTACGGTCCATTACAATAGTTTTTGGTAACATTTACTAATTGTGGCCAAATTTTAATAATTTCCACCTTAATAATAATTTTCCTTCTACCTTGCCAAATTTCTATCAAATTCTCCGCAATCCAAGAGAAGTGAGACACCACCATAGCGTCTCTATCAACATTGGTTTTGTAAATGTATCTATACAATTTTTTCGAGTGTAGATCTTTCTAAGATCTACTTCACCTCCATCAGTAAGTTGTCTTACAAAATGGGACTTTATATCAATATGTTTGGTATTGTTATGGTAAACAATATTTTTAGCAAAATGTAGCACACTTTGACTATCACATAATACACCTAAGTTAATTCACTGTTAAAAATAACAATAAGAAACTCCAATTTAATTTGTCCTTGAATTAAATTGTGAATTAAAATTGTAGTTCTATTCTCAAGGCAACTTGTAATAGATAATTAAGTTTAATTGACTTAGGAAATTCGAGATGAAGGTCTATTTAGTGTCATGTAGAGTAATCCCTAAATTTTAGGGGTTCAAGTTGAGTTCTTTCAAGATGTAATTAGATAACTCATTCTAATTGAAGTTATAGTCAGTTAAACTAGTTCTAACTGTTGGAGGAACTAGTAGAGCTCTAGTAGTGGGGTAGTGCACTAGTGTATCACAAATATCAGACCAGTTAACTAAATATTCACTCATAAATAACTCATGTATGTCACTTCAGATGAAGATCTAGTTGAGGTTAGAGTTTAGAGACAGTGTACTATCAGTTATATAAATTTCTAAATTTTACAGATGGTGCATGCAATCAGTTGAGGACCTATGTTTGGATTGCGCAGTTATGGAGAGTGGATTTCCCAATTAAATATGTGTTGATTCATCTAGGAATTCTGCAAGGAAGTAGGGGCTTGGAAGAATAATAAATTGGCTAAGTGTTGGCTAGAGTCAGCCTAAGAAGCCGAGAGTTAGACTGTACTAGTGCGGGAATTGTTTAGGACAAATAAGCATTGTATTTTCTTCTCAGATCTTTTAGTTAATGCAATATAGATAGTCAGGGTTTTTAGAAATTTCTTTCCCCAGAGAAATATTGTGTTATGTGCAATTGAAATTCTTCCTTTCTGCCTATTATTTTCATCTATTAATTTTGGTTTCCATTGAAGAGTAGAGTAGATTGTTGTCTTATGTTTTAGTATATCACATAAGTTGTTGAATCTATGGTAAAAATCTACATGGTATCAGAGTTGAATAGAAGAGGAGATTTCGAGTTTGGTGCACATATGAAAATAAAATTTTCAAGTTCATACTTCAGAGCAACAATATGTCTTTTTACGGGTTGCGACTTGAGTATGCCTTAGAGGGAAACACGAATTACATAGCTTGGAAAGACAGGATGGAAGCAGTGTTGGAAGACCATGGCCTCAAGGAATTCATAGATCATGACATTCCTAAGCCTCCAACATCATATGCTAAAGATCCGTTTGAAGGGAGGAAGTGTGTGGCAAAAGTGAGAAGGATTATCTTAGAGGGAGTTTGAGACCACATTGTCTCAAGTCTCCATGGCAAGGATACTCCACACTCAATGTGGAAGGCATTGACGAGCCTATTTCAAAATAGTAGTGACCATAGGAAATTGGCATTGAAGGACAAAATCAGTGAGATCAAGATGGATAAGGGTGACTATATTCTGAAGTACTTGACCAAGTTCACCCAATGTCAGGATGAGCTTGGAAGTGTTGGTATTTTTTAGAATCTGAACTCGGGTATTCCACAGTTTTCATCTTTGCTTTGTCGACGTTTCGAGTCTAGACCAAGACTCATCATTAGGACTTGCTTTACAAAGGATAGAGATAGTAGAGATAAATAAGTTTAGGTTGAGATGTCAAGTGTTGGGATTACTGTTGTCGAGGATGATATGGTGAGCCTAGTTCTTCTAATACTTCCCAAGAGTTGGTACAGTTATTAGGACCTTGTCAATTGGAGGAGAAGATACCAAATTGGGAATGTATATGGTCAGATTTAGTACATGAAGATATTCAGAGGATCACCATAGATGGATCCTCATCAAAGACTGATGATTGGGAAAATTATGCCTTAGCGGGTAAGGCAAACAAAGGGAAGGGGGAGGCATCCCATTCTAAATTGGATGCTTGTCATGGAGGTAAGAAGAAAGACATGTTGAAAGTCAAGTGCTTTCATTGTCATGAGATGGGACATTTTGCCACAAAGTGTCCACTCAAGAAGGTCGGTAATAAGCCCTTAGGAGGAGTGGCAGGAGGGGAAGCGCTTACCTCACAATTCGGATTGGACTTTAGCCCCATCGCATGTATGGTGTCATCGATGATGGTTAGTGTATGGTACCTAGACAATGGAAATTCTTTCGACATGATTGGTAACAAGGAGCTCTTCAGTAACTTGGAGGAGAAATATCTCTAGATGTATATCGAGATGAGTGATGATGGGAGGTATATTGCTACCGGGCTTGATACAGTTACCTTTCAAAGGGATTTGGGTGCTCCCCTCACTTTGTGAGATGTTATGTATGTTCCTGGTTTGAAGAATAACTTTGTGTATATGGCCATGTTGGAGTATAGAGGCTATGATGTGATATTTAGTAAGGGAAAGGCATTCCTTCGTCACATAGCCACGGCATAGGTAAAGAGGATAGGGGTTTGAGTGAAGAATCTCTACAAGTTGGATGTAGAACATTGTGCTACCTCAAGCACGAAAGCAGAGAAGGTGCAGAGCTGAGACATCAGTGAGTTGTGGCATAAGCATTTGGGTAACTTGCATCATGGTGCTTTGAAAATCATGCAGCAAATTTCTACCTGTCTTCCCAAAGGTACACTAGAGCAAGTTGACACATGCAAATGGTGTACTTTGGGAAAATACACCAAAGATTCCTTTCATGAAAAAGACATGCAAGCACAGGTGATCCTTGATCCAGTCCATTCAGATGTGTGTGGATTGTTCTCAATAGCATCCAAGTCCAAGCAGATGTATTATGTTATATTTGATGATGAATTTTCTTATAAATGCTAGATCTTCTTCATGCAAAAAAAAGATCATACTTTTGCAAAATTTTGTGAATTTAAAGCATTGGTCGAGAAAGATACTAGTATGAAGGTTAAACCTCTCGGGAGTGATAACGGTGAAGAGTATGTGTCGAATGAGTTTAAAAACCTATGTGTGATAGACAAAATTTAACAAGAGTTGAGAACATGTCATAACCCATAGTAGAATGGGGTGGCTGAAAGGAAGAATAGAAGCATAACTGGGGCAGCACAGGAAATGTTGTATGATTAGGGCCTACCACTACACTTGTGGTTCGAGGCGTGCAATACAGTTTTTTATTTCAAGAATAAAAGCCCTCATCGAATTATTGGGATGAGTACACCGGAAGAGATCTTTTAAAGAAAGAGACGAGATGTTATAGACATTTTTGTGCCCTGCAACCTCAAGCATGAAATGTCCATAAACCAAGGGGTCCTAAGTCCCTAAAAGTGTTGTTCTAACCCCTAAAGGAACAAGGTCAACAGATTACAGCTTCTCCCAGAAGTTCTCCACGAGAAATTACTCAGAATTGGTCAAAACAGGATCATTGCAGCTGCTCTACTGGCTAGGTGCGTTGCATCTCACCTAAATACACTGTGAGGGTGCGTTGCATTTCAAAAGTCCCTTCTGTGGGGTGCGATGGGCGAGAAATGACAAATGGCAGTGTCATTCCGGGAGGTGGAGAGGCAATGGAAGCTTCCAGAATATTCTCTTGTGACACTTGCCTCACTGAATTCGACCAAGGATGAGTAAGAGGCCCTCAGTCTCCAAGTAGAAGCAAGAACTGTCAAAGAGAAGACACTAATCAAATCACAAGATGACTCATCCCCCTTACAGATATCTATATATGGATCCCTCAGATCTAGAGGCTCGAATTTTGCATATTATAAGGAATTGTTGTTGGTTTCTAGAGACAAACATCAGATTGTTGGGTGATCTAAGCTTTGTTTGATGTGAAGAGGGGCTTCTTTGCTGGGAGGTTGATGCTGGGTCAGAACAACTGGTTATAACTCCTCCTGGATCTTTTCTTGTTTATCAATAAAAGCTATTTGAGTTTTCCTCCATGCTTTTGTATCATTGATGCTTGTTACATTTGTATGGTCAATTTACATCTGATCCTAGATTGTTTATTATTATAGATCCATGTCTTTGTATAGTGCTATGCTTCTGTGATCTTACAGGTACTTTGTGAAGCTAGGCGTGCAAGGGAGCAGGTAGCTGAGGACTATCAAAGAAGAGAGGGATCGAATCGAAGGACTAGTGCAAGACAGAGGTTGGTCTTTCTGTTCCTCTCTATCTATAATTCATAAAGGAAAAACAAAAGTAGTTTTTCTCTGTTTGTTTCTAAGGCAGCTGTCACACCTTAGTGGGATAGAGCAGTTCTAAATATACACTTTTCCCTGTAACACTAGATGTGGGTCACTTCAGGATTTTTGGTTCATCGGTCTACTGCCATGTAACCAAAGATGCATGGAAGAATCCTGAGCCAACAATAGAGTTAGGGATATTTTTAGGGTACATTGATACATCTCACAACTATCAAGTGTACCTTCCAACCAACCAGATGACAGTTGTTTGCAGGGATGTAAAATTCGATGAAGAGAAGGCCATGAGATGTTCCCTTGAGAGTGAGCTTAAACTACATGCAGTTGAGGAGATTTTAGCTCATAAGGAGGAACCTCAGATTGATGTGGAGCAGCCACATGTGGAGGATCAGGGAATGGAGACACCCACTCATGAAGAGTCTTCCAGAGATGGGAGAAAGCGCACCAGACAGGCTGACAGGTTATTGCAAGATGCAAGAGAGAATGTGGGAGCACCCACATCACATCGAAGGCATAGGAGGTCATATGAGAGGTACACTAGATACATGGCTCTTATGAGAGGATGTGTTGAAACAGAGCCATCTTATTTTGAGGAGGCAATGCAACAACCAGTTTGGGTTGATGCCATGGTTGAGGAGTATGACTCCATTGTCAGGAACAATGTTTGGGATGTGGTCCAAGACTAGCGAACAATTCAATGGTGAGTTCCCTGTGGATTTACAAGGTAAAGCAAGAAACATATGGTATTGTGGAGAAACATAAGGCCAAGTTTGTGGCCTGAGGATTTTCTCAAGTGGAGGGGATTGATTATGATGAGACCTTTTCTCTTGTTGTAAGGTACTCGTCAATTAGATCCATATTGGAACTGTTAGCACAGATGGGATGGAAGATACATCATATGGATGTAAAGACAGTCTTCCTTAATGGAATTATTGAGGAAGAGGTGTATATTGAGCAGCCTGAAGGTTTTGAGATCTTCGACAGAGAGTTTCATATGTGCCGACTCATGTGAGCGTTGTATGGGCTGAAACAAGCATCTTGTGCTTGGTACACCAAGATCGATAACTACTTCTTCGGGTTGGGCTTCACCAAAAGTGAAACAGATGCAAACCTTTACAATATTATGGTTGAAGGTAAGTTGTTGGTTATTGTTTTATATGTCAATGATTTGATTCTGATAGGTGATGATAAGATGATCAAATCTTGTAAAGAGGATCTTGCAAGAGAGTTCGAAATAAAGGACTTAGGGCTCACGCACTAATTTCTGGGCATGGAAGTATGGCAATATGATGGTGAACTTTTTGTCTCTCAGGGAAAGTATGCCAATGAGATACTAAAAAGGTTCCACATGGAGAGCAATGAACTCATGGAGACTCTTATAGTAGGTAACTAGAGGAAGGAGTACGCTACTTTTGGTGAAGTAGTGGAAGCTACTATTTATAGGCAGCTTTTCGATTCACTTATGTATTTGGTGAACACACGATCGAACATTCTCTATGCAGTTAACCATCTTATTAAAGCGATGGTTAAGCTGACTAAGCTATATTGGAAGACAGTCAAGCATGTGTTGAGATACCTCAGAGGCACTACTCAGTCTGGTTTATGGTACAAACGGACAGAGCGAGTGAAGCTTCAAGGCTTCACTGATGCAGATTGGACAGGGATTCCATCTGACAGGAAGAGCACATCAGGAGGGATCTTCAGTATTGGGTCAGTAACTATTTCTTGGTACAATATGAATCAAAGATCAATTACACTCAGTTCAGTAGAAGTAGAGTACATGCCTGCTAGTCAAGTAGCTTATGAGACTATCTGGATGAGGCAAATTCTAGTTGGTTTATTTGGTCAGCAAATGGATCCAACTGTAATTTATTGTGATAATCAGAGTTGTATCAAACTCTTTGAAAATCCAGTTTTTCATGATCGGTCCAAGCATATTAATATCTGATATCATCATCTTCGAGATTGTGTGCAGAGGAGAGTTATGTTGTTGGAGTACATTCCCATAGAGGAGCGGGATGTAGATATTTTGACAAAGGCATTGTCAAAATGAAAATTCGAGTTTCATAGAGATAGGATCGGGGTAGCTGATAATCCATTTCTTGTTGAGAGGGAGTGTTAAAAATAGCAACAAGAAATTCCAATTTAATTTGTCCTTGAATTAAATTGTGAATTAAAATTGTAATTATATTCACATAGCAACTTGTAATAGTTAATTAAGTTAAATTGACTTAGGAAATTCGAGTTGAAATTCTATCTAGATTCATGTAGAGTGATCCCTAAATTTGAGGGGCCCAGGTTGATTTCTTTAGAGTTGTAATTAGATAACTCAGTCTAACTAAGTTATAGTGAGTTAAACTAGTTCTAACTATTGGAGGAACTAGTAGAGGTCTATTAGTGGAGTAGTGCACTAATGCATCACCAGTACAACACCAGTTAATTGAATATTCACTCATAAATAACTCATGCATGCCAACTCATATGAAAACTTAGTTGAAATTAGAGTTCAGGGATAATGTACTATCAATAGTTTAGTTTTTTGAATTTTAGAGATGGTGGATGCAATCAGTTGAGGACCTATGTTTGTATTCCGCAGTTATGGAGAGTGGATTTCTCAATTAAATATGGGTTGATTCCTCTAGGAATTGTGTAAGGAAGTAGGGGCTTGAAAGGCTAGTAAATTGGCTAAGTGTTGGCTAGAGTCAGCGTGGGAAGCAGAGAGTTAGATTGTACTAGTGCAGGAATTGTTCAGGACAAACAAGCATTGTATTTTCTTCTAATATTTTCTGGTTAATGCAATATAGATAGTCAAGGTTTTTAGTAGTTTCTTTCCCCAGAGAAATATTGTGTTATGTGCAATTTAAATTCTTCCTTTTCTGCTTATTGTTTTCATTGATCTAGTTTGGTTTCCATTGAAGAGTAGAGTAAATTCTTGTCTTTTGTTTTAGCATATCACATAAGTTATTGAATCTACAGTAAAAATCTATATCTACTCTACATTAATTAAAATTTCTTAACCAACAAATTTCAAGCTCCCTAAAGAAAATATGCTGAGCTTAATGTACCTTTGTTTAATAATTCTCTCATTATAGATTTTAATATTCACAAAACAATTATACTATAATTCATTTTTATAAATAATAAATCACTACTCAAGTATAAACTAGTTTTCTCCTTGCTACTGGTTCTTCATGAGAACACTCGTACAAGAAAAGCAAATGTGAAACAATGGATATTGAGTCATTTTGTGCCTAGCCTTTATTGTGCTCTTCACCAACAAATTTATTCACAAATTACACTTTATAAACTTACATATTAAAAACAAACTAACTTGCATAGCTAGAAATAATATGCGGAGGTAGAAAGGGTTACAAAATCTATCTATATTCAGAAAGAAATGAAATGAAAATTTCAATTTGAAAAAGAAATTTGAGAATCATGTTGATAATGAATATATAAATATGGTGTTATTGTATTAAGAGGCGCTCTTTAATTTAGTATGGTAAAAATGTTGTAATTTAATGTTTAGAATTTTGACTAAATCAAATTACATAAAAATAAAAATAAAATTAAATAAACAATTAATGTAAAGTGATGTAAACATTTTAACTCGGTCAAAATAAAATAGAATTAAAAAATAAAAATAACCATACAAAATAAAATAATAATAATAGTTGATGGTATTGAGAACCTATTGTATTGATCCATGGTATTCATCTGGAATGTAGCTTATCTAAAAGGGAGAATTAAACCAACATAAAGCCATCTTAATTCTGAATCTACTAAAGGTCAAGAGGGATCAAATCTCTTGCTATGCAAACCTTTAGAGTGCAAAGAAATTTAATCCCTCTAGACACTTAGTAGATTCGAAATTGAGATTTATTTACACTAATTTATTTATTTATTTATGTAATGATAAAATTTAATATTATTTGTTAATGTTTGATTAAGAAATTTGTATACGTTGTCATCCTAAATAAAGATTCCAGCATTTCTCTCCAGTTAAGAAACATACGATATAGCTTCCCCATGCGATATAACAACGCTTCCCTCACACATTTTACTTTAATTTTTTTCACATATGTCGCTTCCTATTTTCAAGTCCACATCATTTCAAGCACGATAAGTAAATCATGTTCGTATAGTTATAACATTGCTTACGTGTTTTTTTTAAATGTGAGTTCTTGTATGTAAGAATAAGAAAAACATTGCACCAAAAAAATACACACATTTCATTACATTAAACATATATTTAAATATATCAATTATTGGTTAAATATTAAAATTATTTTAACCACACTTACGTTTAGTTGAGGAAATATCTCAACCAAACACTAAACTAAAAATCATCTAAACAACTCCTAAAGAATAATAACAAGCTTATTTACTTAGAAACCATCACATCTGAGACAAGCAGGGATTATATTTTCCAAGTTCCCCCTGCTCCCACCTCCCCCCCCTCCCCGTCCCCCTCCCCCTTAATGACTACTCATCTCAATTTTAATTAGCAAAGTCTAGATGTGGTCCTGATGTTTACAGACATAAAGAAGAATGTGTCTACGTTCATATAAAGGAATAACCATCCACTGGAATGCATGGGTGCCCAACCGCTGCAATTACCAGTCTACTAGGATGTACTTCACATACATGGATATGTCAACCATTATAACTACATACTATAGGCAAGAGAGTGTCCAGAAATCCAAAGTCTCTCTCACAGGCTTTCTTATCAGGGACCAAAGACTAAAATTTCTAGTTTTGTGCCAGCAATCCTGGGATTTAAGTCACTTTTTCAGGCCTAGAGCCCAGGTCACTACCTAGAATGGAGTGATAGCTTAAAATCAATAAAAGTGCAAGGAAAAAATGATGCAAAAGAAATAAGTTGAACAAAACCTTAATCAAACCCCTACTAAAAATGCCATGCATTTCATCAAACATATCATCAACATGTAAGCTACAAGTGTAAACAACATAATTTAGTGTATGGATCTCATACTTATCTAAGAATCTCAATGAACCTTTGTCCCCTCATTTTGTTTATTGCATTATCATCTATTGAGCCATAGATACATTTTCCATTCATTTACAAGTAAAAACATGCTGAGAGCCATACATAGTTGTTGTCATAAAACATACATATAACCAACATAATAGGTATAGAAATATCATAAACATATCAACCACAAAATCCACATATACATCAATAAATTTACACATGAAAATAAAGGGAATGAATTTCTCATTAATGAATGCAATAAACCAACTGGAGATAGGACTACCATATATTGGCTGAGCCAAGTCTCTCTTCAGCCAATTTCCCTTGTGCCATATTCCATGCATGAATGTGGGACTCATAGAACACACCAAAAAAATGGATGCCACTAGAGTTCTCTGCCTACACCATGAGGAATTTGAGTTACTCCTAGTCTCTCAGGCTTTACCGTAATCCATAGTTGATCCAAAATTGATCCTAAAACTTCTAAGTTTATGTCTTTAAAACTATTGGAAAACATTATTGCAAGCGAAAAAACACTAAGGAATGGCGGAAAAACCAAGTTCAACGGAGAATGCAGTCTCGTTACACCAGAGCCATTGGATCGGACAGATCAACGACCCAGATTGAATCGAGATATCACAATTGGGAGAGGCCGGGAGAGTATATCGGAGGCGACCCTATGGAAATTGAGATTGCAATCCGGTGACACAACATGGAACATTGATCAAGTGCATAGATCAACGATAGATATTACGTTATTGCATTGCAGATTCCAACAGGGAAAGGCCCAAACCACAGGCACGAAGACTCAGTGATATGTGATTGCGACTTATCGCATCGCAATATCACATCACAACATACAAAGGAGTGATGCCAATGGACTGCGGATCATACGATATGTGATGTGTTGATAGAACCGATATCGGCGAATGAGGTCAGAACCAAATAAAAAGGGATTATGACCCATAGCCGATGCGACATGCGATTGCGATTAAGGTGGACCCGACAGGGTTTATAGGTGTGGTTCTATAAAATTTACATTCCGATAATAAGCCTTTTGACGGGATTTCTATGTATTTCTTCGTATTTTCGGGACCATGGCCATTGAGAGATATGCGACTTGCGACAACGGTAAAATATGGACCCAAGAGGATTATAGGGCAGACTTTATATCTTTTGAAGTCTGGCTTGGTCCGATTTTCCACTGTTTTTAGAGTATTTCTTGTGTATTTCTCTGTGTAAACAGAGAAGTGATTCTTTGGGATTTTCACCCGCACTGGTCCTTTCTACTTGAAAATAGGTGGCCACCATACCTTAGAGTGTTTTGCAATGATTTTTTAACACTCAACAAGGATTTGAACGGATAGCGGCCGAGAGCTAGAGAGCTTGAAGAGGGAAAGCGAATAGACAAGGTCGATAGGCTTAAAATCCATCCAATGGTAGATCAGAAGAGGGAGCAATTGTGTACTCTTATATACTTAAGAATTTCAATTAAATCCCTATGTTTTTGTCACTGTTGTGTTGAGACTTAGTTTGAGCTCACACTTGTAATATTCTGCTCTTAAATACATAATATAGAAGTCAACACTGAAAGCTTGGACTAGGAGACATAGCTAGGGGGTCTGGTGAACTCCTTCATTATTTCGATTGTGTTGATGTGTGTTTATTATGTTTTATAACTGTTCATTGTCTATATTATTCGCAATCTTTTTGGTCCATTACACTAAGTAATATAGGAATTCTTGCACATGAGTCTGTAATACCTTTTCTTCTTAATTTAATATCCATTCAGATCAAGTGGTATCAGAGTTTTTGGTTTTGGTTTTGTTAAAGTTAGACAAGCTTGTGTTGGATTTTGAATGCTAGCTAGATTAAAGCTTAGACTAGGAGAAGGAGAACTTGTTGAGGCTAATCCAGAGATTGGAAGAGTATATTCTCATAGGAGAATGATAGAAGAAGCTCCATTGGGATCAAAATATCAATTTATAGAAAGTTTTAAGACACTCCAAGCCATGGTGGAAGATATGTGTATGGAATTTAAGAAGGGTCGAGGTGAAAGCACTTCAACACCCAAACCAGACAAAAAGCAGAGGAACCTTTTCTAGTTTCCCCTCCAGAAGGGAAAGGGAAAGGGAAAATGCCTCCTCCACCATCTCCTCCATCATCACCTTCATCATCCTCATCATCTTCTAGCTCTTCTAAGAAGAAGAAGAGAATTTCCTTAATCAAATTAGGTGTGAAGTTTGATTTGCCAATTTATGATGGAGAACTCAATGAAGAAAAGTTATATAATTATATAAGACAAATTGATGTGTATTGCAGGGTATAGAACGTTGATTCAAAAAGGAATAAGATTCAGTTGGCTAGCCTTCGACTTGGATGAACTGTACTAGTATGGTGGGAAGGAAAGACATAAGATGATCTGAAAAAACATGGTAAAATCATTTCTACCTGGAATGAATTTGTTTATGCTATTAAAAGAAATTCTATCCTTTAGCTTATATGCAACAAGTAATGATGAGTTGGCAAAGTCTTCGCCAGTTGAAGGGTCAAAGTGTACAAAGTTATACTCTGGAATTTAGAAAGAGAACTTTAAATCTAGGTATATCATTAGATTCACCTGAGACTTTATTGAAGTATATAGGTGGTCTTCATAGCTATTTAAAGCATACTATTCTCATGTTTAATCCCACTAGCTTAGATGATGTATCAGTTCAAGCCACACATCTAGAAGCTAGAGGTAAGAATGTAAACCCAAAGGTTGGGGGATCATCTAAATATTCTGTAAGCAAGAATAAGGAAAAGAAGAAACTAAAATGAAAGGAGACGAAAGCAAACACTGTAGAGAAGGATAAACCTTCATGCACTCATTGCAAAAAACAAGGACATGATGAGGCATATTGCTAGTCTTTGCATCCAGAACGAAAACCTAGGAAGTTCGGTGGAAAGGAGAGAAAGAATGTTGTTGCTATTCAACAGGGCTTGGGATTAGATTCAGGCGATGAAACAACAGTTAAAGCCACAGGTATTAAAGGTAAATATTTTGAAGCATCCACAAGTAATTCTGCACAATCTGTTGATAATGAAAATAATGACAGGGAAAGGAATGAGTTTTTTCATATTAGAGTGATTTCCAAGCATAATAAGATTGTTACTTTATTTGATAGTGGATCACAAGTAAATTTGATTTCTGAAACAATTGTAAAGAAGTTGGGATTACAAACAAAACCTCATGAAAAACCATATCCATTAGGTTGGGTGTGTGATAAAACAGAGCTACAAGTAACGAGACAATGTAAACTTAGGTTTGCTATTGGATCAACATTTGTAGATGAGGTTGAGTTAGATATAGTTCCATTGGATATATGTGGTATTGTTTTGGGAAGTCCATACTTGTGTGATAGGAAAGCTATTTTCTATAGAGTTGAGAATAAGTATCAACTCACTAAAGATGGAATAAAATATATTGTAAGAGCTCATAAACTCAAAAATAACTATTCTCTCATAAACTTAGGGCAGATGAAAAGAATTGTGAATTGAAGTAAGCAATTTTTACTAATGGTTGTAAAGGCAAAGGATCCTGAAAAATCCAATGCATTTGAAGGTTGTGATTCTAGATAGAAAGCTAATTTAGTTAAAGTTGTTTCAGAATATGATGTTCTATTTCAAGAACCTAAAGGTCTACCACCCAAGCGAGAAATAGTACATGATATTTATTTGTAGCAAGATGCCCCATTACCTAACATTGGAATGTACAGGTTGTCAGCTTTAGAGAATGTAGAGATAAAGAAGTAGGTACATGAGTTGCTCGATAAAGGGTTTATACGACCAACCATATCACCATGTGGATCTCCAATCGTGCTGTTGAGAAAGAAAGATGGTTCGTGGAGAATGTGCATTGATTATAGAGCATTAAATAAAATAACGATCAAGAATTGTTATCCTTTTCCTCTTATTGATGATTTAATAAATCAATTGAAAGAAGAAATTTACTTTTCTAAGTTAGACTTGCATCACCAGGTCAGAGTTGCAGAACAGGATGCATGGAACACTGCTTTCAAGACAAAGCAAGGACTTTATGAATGGTTGGTTATGCCTTTTGGCTTAACTAATGCTCTTGCTACATTTATGAGAGTTATGAATGATGTACTCAAACCATTTATTGGTGACTTTGTAATTGTTTATTTAGATGACATTCTTGTTTTTAGTAAGACACGGAAAGACCACGTAAAGCATGTGAAGCAGACTTTAGATGTTTTAGAAAGAGAAAATCTCTATGTAAAACTATCAAAATGTGAATTTGGCAGAACATATTTAAATTATTTGGGTTATATTGTAGGGGGTGGTGAATTGAATATAGATCCCTCTAAGGTTGAATTCATTGTGAACTGGCCTAAACCCAAATCTGCTATAGAGGTTAGGAGTTTCCTAGGGGTAGCACACTATTGGAGAAAGTTTATTGCTAACTTTTCTTTGATTGCAGCTCTATTACATGCTTTAATAGGATTGAAACATGTGTTTAAGTGGGGAGGCAAATAGCAGAAAGCCTTTGACACCTTAAATGAGAAAATCATTACAACACCAGTAGTAGCACTGCCAGATCTACAACATCCATTTGAGATTGAGACATATGCTAGTGACTATGCCATGGGAGCAGTGTTCATGCAACACAGAAAACTCATATGCTATCATTCTGAGACATTTACTTATGCAGTAGTTATTTATCCCACATATCATAAAGAATTGTATGCATTAGTACAAAGTGTGAAAAAATGGAAACATTACCTAATGTATAAAGAAACAATAATACATACAGATCATCAACCAATTCAATATTTCCACTCACAAACTAAACTGCAGCAATCAATACATTATAGGCGGATGGGTTTTCTACAACAATTTCATCTTGCCATCATATATAAGAAGGGCATACACAATAAGGTTGCAGACATGTTATCAAGGCCAATCATAAATGCATATACTATACTTAAGCATAACTCAGTAATGCATGAAAGTTACATTGAACAATATGCTCAAGATGTAGACTTTAAAGATGTATATGCAACTTTAATTCATGGCAAGCAAGTAGAAGAATTGGATTTTATGTAAAGGACCAACTCTTATATCATTTGGGAAAGTTATGCATTCCACAAACTGAAAGAGTTAACATAATCTGAGAAGCACATATTTCTCTCATATCATGTCATTTTGGTGTAAGTAAAATAGTTGCACAATTGCAAAGGTTCTGTTATTGGCCAAGAAAGCATGAGATAGTTTCTAGATATATCAAAGGGTGTACTATGTGTGTTACAAGCAAGCCCAATAATAGGAAATTAGGCTTGCACACTTCACTTCCAATTCCTTCTCATCCTTGGGAAAGTGTTTCCATGGATTTTGTTGGGGGATTTCCAAAATCTAGGAAAGGTCATGATTATTTGTATGCTTTTGTGGATAGGTTCAGTAAAATATGTATTTTGATACCATGTAACAAGTAGATTACAGCTGAACAAACAACAAAGTTGTTCTTTCAAAATGTATGGGTTCATTTTGGGTTACCCACTTCTATTGTATCTGATCAATATTCTTGATGTGTTGGGAAGTTTTCGTAAAGTTTATGGGAGTTGATGGGCACCAGGTTGAAGAAGAGCACAACATTTCATCCACAAACAAATGGTTAGACAGAAGTGGTCAACATGACAGTGATCCAATTGCTCAGAGGCTATTATAGCAAGCATCCCAAGCTTTGGGATGAGCATTTGTGTTATGCGCAGCATGCTTACAACCATTCTAAGCACTCTTATACTTAGAGATCTCCTTTTGAGACTTGTTTTGGTTTTATACCAAAGTCTCCCTTGGATTTTGTATTTGGTAAATCCATAGCAGTTGATGGACACAATGATGTGGAAAAAGCAACCAAGTTCATTGAACAAATCTAGGAAATTCTCCAAGCAGTATAGGAACATCTGGAAAGAAGTCAAGCCAAGTACAAGGCAAGACATGACAAGCATAGAGCTGAGCATAGTTTTCAAGTTCGTGATCAAGTCTGGTTGTACATTAGCAAAGAGAGAATGTAGGGTGAAGGTAAGAATATAAAACCAATAAAGTATGGACCTTTCAAGGTACTTGATAAAATTGGTGGAAATTCTTTTCGCCTTGATTTGCCAGCTTATATGCAGATATATTGAGTTGTTAATGCAGAAAACTTGAGATTGTATGAACCTTCATTGATTGAAGATCCTGAAGAGCAAAGTCAGTTGCCTTCTATTAGGGAGTTGTTGCCTGAGTATCTTAATGAGTTACAGGAGGACACAATTCTGGACAGGAAGGTAAGAACTACACGTCAAGGGGATGTTGAGTACCTAAGAGTAGGGCTCAAGGGTTCAAATCCAAGCAAGGCACGATGGATAGAAATTGGACAAGTGAGGGAACTGTATCCTCACTTGATCGATGCCTAAGAACAAACTTTTGGTGGTCCAAAAGCTTTTCATTGGGAAGGCGTGATCCAAAATGGATCTTAAAACCTCTAAGTCTAAGTCTTTAAAACTATCGAAAAATATTATCGTAAGAGAAAACACTAAGGAATGGTAGAAAAACCAAGTTCAGCAGAGAATGTAGTCTCATTACACCAGAGCTATTAGATCAGACAGATCAACGACCCAGATTGAATCGGGATATCGCAATTGGGAGAGGCCAACGGAGTATATCAGAGGCAGCCCTATAGAAATTTCGATCGCGATCTAGTGACACAACATGGACCATTGATCAAGCGCTTGATCAACGACGGACATCACATTATGGCATCAAAGATTCCAACAGGGAAAGGCCCAAAATGCAGGCCTGAACACTTAGTGATATGTGATTGCGACTTATCGCATCGCAACATACAAAGAATTGATGCTAATGGACCGTGAATCATGTGATATGCGATGCACTGATAGCGCCGATATCAGTGATTAGCGATCAATGATCGGCGAATGAGGTCAGAACCAAATACAAAGGGACTATGACCCATAGCTGATGCGACTTGCAATTGCGATCAAGGCGGACCCGAAGGGGTTTATAGGTGTGGTTCTATAACATTTAAGTTCCGATAATAAGCCTTTTGACGAGATTTCTATGTATTTCTTGGTATTTTCGGGACCATGGACATTGAGCGATATGTGACTTGCGACAGTGATAAAAGATGGAACCGAGAGGATTATAGGGTGGACTTGATATCTTTTGAAGTATAGCTTGGTCAGATTTTCCACTGTTTTTAGAGTATTTCCTGTGTATTTCTATGTTTAAATAGAGAAGTGATTCTTTGAGATTTTCACCTACGTTGGCCCTTTCCGTTTGAAAACAAGTGGCCACCATACCTTAGAGAATTTTGCAATGATTGTTTAATGCTCAACATGAATTTGAATGGACAGCGTCCGAGAGTGAGAGAGCCTGAAGAGGAAAGGTGAACAGACAAGGCCGATAGGCTTAAAAGCCATCCAATGGCAGCATAGAGGAGGGCAACGATAGAGAGAGAGTGGAAGAGAAAGTAGAAGACAGAGAGTAAGAGGGAGAAACTGTGTACTCTTATACACTTGAGGATTTTGAGTAAATACCTGTGTTTTTGTCACTATTGCGTTGAGACTCTGTTTGAGCTGACACTTGTAATATTCTGCTCTTAAGGACATAATATAGAGGTCGAAATTGAAAGCTTGAACCAGGAGAAGTAGCCAGGGGGTCTGGTGAACTCCTTCATTATTTTGACTGTGTTGATGTGTGTTTATTAGGTTTTATAACTGTGCATTGTCTATATTATTCGCAATATTTTTATTTTGTTGCACTAAGCAATATAGGCATTCTTGCACATGAGTCTGTAATACCTTTTCTTCTTAATTTAATATCCATTTCGGATCAATAGTCTGATTCAGGAATCACTAGGCCCTACACCGAGACATACTCTCCATGGTTTACCATACATTCCATCTTGGGACTACGAGACCTAACAGAGAGAAATCCACCTCTTGGCTTTACCGTATATCTTGTCATTCACTGGCAAGTATTCCTAGGTCAACCAAGGCACACAATATGGCTTTACCGCAACCCACTATTTTTCCTAGAGAGATTAGAATACAGATAAGAAACCTACCTAGAATCTATAGTAAGTTCTCATCTTCACCTTGCTTGTAGGCTCCAATTTTAGCTTCCACCTATAAATGGAACTTGCAACAATGACTAAAACAAGCAAGAGAAATAAAATATCCACATAACATAAAATAATGTCTCTAATCAATGAATCGATATGGCATTAAAATACATAAGCATCAACATGACATAAGTATAGGAAAACATAGTTCTTTTTGTATTAATAAATAAAGGAGAGAGAGTTACAACCATTTATAAATGTTGGCTTTGTAGATATCTCCCCAATTGTCTTGTCCTTCCTTTCCACAAAGAAAACCTTCACACTCAACCTTAATACATTAATGGATGATGATTCCTTAAGCTCAAAGCAGCAACATGAGGAAACTAGTAATCTATAAAATCCAAACCAGACTCTATGGGAGGCAGCAAATTTATAGGGTGAAAGTGGTAGTTTACGATTTACCAATCTAAGATTGAGATCCACATATGAGGGAGGATAAACTCAAAAGATAATAGATTACACCTCTAGAGAAGGAATTTGAGATCTCTATCCATGGTAAATTGTTCAAACCACCTTAGAAGCTTATGGAAAGAGAAGATTTGAAAATATTTTTTAATTTTCCTGAAATTATAGAATCACCGCACCTACAAAGTAGATAAACTTGAGTTGTTTAGTGTAGGTGCTTAGTTATGAAACTTGCAACCATTGCAAGTGGAAAGACATGTAGGGTGCATTAGCACTAAAAGCATTGTTTTTGAGTTAATTAACCGAGAAACTCAATATTCTTGGAGAGGTGATGCTTAGGGATTTGCAAAGATATAATGGCAAAGTGTTCAAGGATGTTGATTGATCCCATTTTTAGGCCTTTTGAGCGAATGTGAAAAAATGACCCGTAATAGATTCCCCCTGTTATCACTCAGATTTTCCTTGAAGTTGTTAGAAGGAGGAAAGGGATCCGAGGTAACCACAAACCAACTTTTAAGTATAGAATCTAGCCAATATGTACTCAGAGAGGGCTCTCTCTTTATGATTTAGCTTTGTTTTATGGGATATTAGGCTAGTTATGAAAGTTTAGGGGGTTTTGATTTTTCCTGGTGGTGGAATTTCGGGAGAAGGTGTATAGGACAAGGTATTTTCAGGCCATTGGGCTACGGAGTCAACTGAATGCTGGCTTAACTGGATCAGGTTGATCTAACAAAGGAAAACTTTACAGGGCAAGATAGCTAAACAAAAGACAAATGATAACTTGAAATGGGTGAAATTGTCTTGAACAGGGAGGAAGGGAAACTAAGAATCCTTCAACAGGGTCCAAGGTGATGGAAAGAGGGTGCTCATTAACAAAAAGCAATTAAGTATTCTTTGTTAAATTATCACAGTGATAAACTATGAAACCAGGGAGCAAATAATTAATTCCCTATCTATAATAGCTTAGAAGAAAACATTAAGAAAATAATTGATTTTAATGACAGAATGCAATAAAGCTCTTTCTGAAATATATCTTTTCGTTTATTATATAGATATGAAACACACATGAATATTTATTAAACCAGAAAAACTGTAAAAACATAAGATATAGAATACTTATTTGTTTCTCGTTTGACACAAGTATCCTATAAAATTTCTTTTCTTTATTACTTTGTCTAGCCAGCCATACAAAGTTATTCAACAACACTTCAATTCCAAAAGTAAACTGTCTACAGAAATGTCTAATTTTCCACACTCAATACTTAGAATGAGGAAGTATTTATACAAAATTTACATCAAAATATCTCCTAACTAAGAGAGATACATTCTAGGAAAATGAAATATCTTTTGCATGAATATAGAGACATAAGGTAAAAAGGTTAGGAAAATGAGAGATGGCGACGGCGAGCGAGGGTTTCGATCCGGGAACCCTAGGCCTATGGCCTAGGTGATGCAGACTCTGCAGTTGTGACACGCAGGTACGGGACTTTGCAGCGCTGGCGGACTTTTCAAGTTTGTCTGCGTTTCCGTTTTGGGCATCCGGGTTTGGAGACAGCTGGGAGTCAAAAGTCTCTTTTCAGACGGGCGGAGTTTTCCTATTTCGGTTTGGGGTTTTACGGAGAGCGGTTTACTGAAGCCTATTCCCGTGATTTTTCTTGTGGTTTTACGCTGTTTCGAGCCCTTGGCAAGATAGTTTCCTTTGTCTGCAGGCGGTTTCAGCATTATTCCCGGGTAACGGTTGCGAGGAGGGTCGTTTTCTTCGAGGTTTGGTGTGGGTTTTTACCATGGTAATTGCAAACGAGTCGGTGGAGCTTGACCCATCTCCTGAAGACATCCTTTCAGTGTGGGGAAAGGATATCAACGAACAGAACCTTGGTGAATATTTCGCAAAGCATGACAGTCATGGGTCTGGTGCTTTCTCGGCAGGGTTTTCGCGGGCCTCAAAAAATGCAAAAGGATTGTTGAATGAGAGCTGGGACCTCTCTGGCGTTTTGGGTCTAAATGGCAAGGGCTCTGTAGGTGAAAACCCTCAAGCAGCTCAGAGTGCGTGGGGTGCAAAAGGGTTCGTCCCATCTGGTGGTAAGGTTTTTTCTCCCTCAAAATTTTTTTGCCCGACTGGCGGCCTTGAAGATATCATCAGCTCAGCTCAGAATATAGGAATTTGGAGGCCCGTAGGGGGTATACACACTTCAGGGAGCGAAGCCGGAGGTACCTCCCATCTGTCGGCTGCTAACAGAGTCCTTTTCTCAAAGGACTCCTCTCAGAGGATAGCAGGGTCGGAGGGGTTTTCGTCCGGAGCTGGAAGACCTGAAAAGCAGGGGCTTGAATCCATTTCTCCAGGTGAAGTTAAGGGTTTTGAGGAGGGGTTTGCGGCTGAAGGAGATGTGGGCAGCCCGATTGAAGGGCTGATAGAAACCCCGTCCAGCAATGGGGTTGAACAATCAACAGGCAAAGAAGATGGGGAGTCAAGGGAAGCTGGAGAACAAAACCCCACTGACGGAGTCAAGGGAGCGGAGTCGGAGTCGCGGAAGTCAGGGGAGAAAAGGAAGAAGACAAAACCTTTAAAGAAGAAGCGGTTCGCAAATCTAGTTCTCGGCATGGATGTGCAGGTGGAGGAGGTTTTGGACATGGCAGAGGTCACTCTTGTAGGCAGAATTAGAGGACGGCCTGTTTCCGGAAAATCCCTTAGGCAATGGGCGGAGCGGCAGTGGATGGATACCCCAGCTTCTTCTTTCTCAACAAACTTGCTAGTCAAAGGCTGGTTCATGGCAAGTTTCGATAGTAAGGAGGCTCTGGAGTGGGTTGAGGGAAAGAATTGGGAGTTTGAGAACCGACCTGTTTTCTTCAAGAGATGGACCCCTCTTTTCGATGCTTCAAAAGAAAAGGTCGAAGAATTTCCTGTATGGGTCAGGGCTCCAAATCTGCCCCCCTTTCTTTGGGCGGACTCTGTGTTCAAATCAATTGGGAATCTTTTGGGCACCTTTCTGGATGTTGATAGATCATATCTCCATACTTATGAAAAAGTTGTGGCAAGGATTCTAGTGAGGCTCAATCCGACGGATGGTTTGGCTGAATCAATAACTTTACAATATAGGGAGTATGTCATCGAACAGCCATTGGACTATGAACTTCTTCCCTTTCGATGTCACCGGTGCCACGAGTATGGGCACTTGGTAAGAGATTGCCCGATGGGAAGGAGAAGGAGAAGAACTCAAGGCAGAGAAGAGGAGTGGGAGGGGACTTGGAAGCACGAAGCGAAGCCGATGGCGGGGTCTGTTCAAATTGACACTCATTCAGAAGAACCCTTACATCAATCTGCGGAGGAACAGCTTCAGGAGGATGGTATTCCGGAGCGTCCTCCAGATGTCCAACCAACCATGGAACCGTCTCCCGCTGATCTGGGCGCCGATGCTGTTGTTGAAGACCCTGGTATGCAGTTTTCTCCATCCATTTCTGCTTTAAATTCTGAATGTGTAGTCGGGGATATCCCTCTGTTTAAAAATTGTAAAGATGTCATGCAAAAACTAGAAAATTTGACAGTCGATATGCCCTCCATTCTGAACTGTGAGGATATTCCCCCGGGGGGTCAGGGCGCTGGGTCTTCCTCTGCTGCTTGCCACTATAACCTTAGATCCCTCAGTAAGAAGCCAGCAGTTTCAAATGAGTATATGGAATCCGTAGGTGGATTAGGAACTGAGTCGTCTAAGAGTCTATCAAAAAAAGGTAGAGGTAGAAAATCTCTTCTTTCAAAAGCACAAGTTAAAGCAATTTATGATGTAGCTGATGGAAAACAAATGTCAATTCCTGGGGTGCTTAGAGCAGCAAAAACCCCTAAGGTGGTTAAAAAATGATTTGTTTCTCTTGGAATTCTAGGGGTTTAGCCAGTAAACCAAAAAAACTGGCTTTAAAGGACCTTATATCTCGACATAGTCCGGACATTGTTTTCCTTCAAGAAACTTTGGGCAAAAGTGCAGATGTTGAATATGCCCTTCGTTCTTTCTTACCGGGCTGGGTATTCATAGCTATTGATGCCTCGGGTCATTCTGGAGGCCTGGCTATTGGATTTAAGGAAGGAAGACTGAAACTGTTAAATCAATGGGGCCTTTCAAATGTTCTGGGATTGGAGGTTGTCTCCCCAGACTTTGATATTCCTCTGCTGTTTGTAAATGTCTACGGTCCCTGTCAGGGCAGGGTTTCTTTCTGGAACGATCTCCTTTCAAAAGGCCTGATAAAGGATAAAAATCTAATAATTGGGGGCGATCTAAATTTTTCTTTGGGGACTGCCGAAGCTTGGGGGCCTCTTGCGAGGGAGGATCCTTTGACAGATTTCTTTACAAACGCCCTCCTCTCCCACAAGTTGATTGATGTAAATATCATTAAAGCTAAACCTACCTGGAGGAACAGAAGAACGGGGGAAGAAAGAATAGCAAAAAGATTGGACCGGTTTCTCATCAGTGAAAGGTTGGCTTCAAACATCCCTTTGTTCAGGCAATGGGTAGGTGAAGGGGGTAATTCGGACCATTTTCCCATTCTGTTGGAATTCTCCAAGCCTCCTCCAAAGCCGGCTGCCCCCTTCAAATTTAATGCATCCTGGCTACAGGAGGACTCTTTCATAAAACTCTTCAATGATACTTGGAGACATTCGAGGTTGGGGCTTTCGGAGAACAAAGGAGCTTTTTTCATGGATAATCTAAAAAGACTCAAGAAAGCAGTTATCGAATGGGCATCAGCTAGGAGGAAAAAGCAATCCGAAGAGTTAGTCAGTATTGATGAGGCTCTTGGGGTTCTGGAAGACCCAGACTCTGATGCCTATGCATCTCAGGATTCGAAAGAAAGAATTCTGGCTCTGGAAAAGAGTAGAGCAAAGATATTACTGGATAAAGAAGAGGAGTGGAGGTTGAAAAGCAGAGCTATCTGGTTGAAAGCAGGGGATGAAAATACAAAATTCTTTCACAATTATGCAAAGGGCCGGAGGAATGCAAATACTATTTGGAAGTTGCGGGACTCTGAAGGCAGAGAGGCTTCATCTTTTGAAGAGTTATCAAATATGGGGAAGACCCATTTCCAATCCCTTTTCTCTGACCCTGGGGGGATCTCTTTGCCTGAAATAATCAGAACGGCTCAAGCTTTTCCCCGCTTTGTGGAGGAGGAAGATGCAGAAGATCTTTTTAGAGAAGTGTCAAAGGAGGAAGTAGAAAGCATAATAAAATCTATGGCGAAAGATAAAAGCCCGGGACCCGATGGATGGACTATAGAGCTGTTCTCCCACTTTTTTGAATCCATTGGAGCAGAACTTACTGAAGTAGTGGAGGAATCTAGGAGGAAAGGAGAAATCTACGGCCCGTTTAATGCTACTTTCATAGCTCTCATCCCAAAAAAAGAAGACCCGGTGTCCTTTGAAGATTGCAGGCCTATTTCGCTGTGCAATACCATCTATAAGATTATTGCAAAAGTCATTGCGGTGCGCCTGAAACCTATTTTATCCTCCTGTATCTCAAAGGAGCAATTTGGGTTCCTGGACGGCCGCCAAATCCACGAAGCAATCGGGGTAGCTCAGGAAACTATTCATAGTATCAGGCAAGCAAACAAAAAAGGGGCAGTGATCAAAATCAACCTTTCAAAAGCTTATGACAGGGTCAGCTGGACGTATTTAAGGATGCTCTTGACCCATTTAGGCTTTCAGGTGGGTTTTATAAACTGGATCATGGGATGCATCTCAAATGTAAATTTTGTTGTTCTGATAAATGGAGCTGCATCTCCTTTCTTCAAAAGCCAAAGAGGTCTGCGCCAAGGCTGCCCGCTCTCCCCTCTGCTATTCCTCCAAGCAGCAGAAGGACTAAGTAGACTGATCTCAAAGGCTAAGAGTGCAGGTTTGGTAAAAGGTTTGGAAGTTGCTGTTAACTTATTCATTACCCATCTACTTTTTGTCGATGATATTCTTTTGTTTACAAATGGGAATGTAAATGAAATTAAAGAATTTAAGCTCATTCTTGATCAGTTTCTGAAAGCAACAGGACTTCAAATAAATGATAGGAAGTCTCAATTAATCTTTGAAGGTTTCAGTAGGCAAGAGGAGCTCCTGATTGCTTCTCACCTGCCCTTTGGAACCTGTAGTATGGAGCAGCCTTTCAAATATCTTGGTTTCTGGTTAAAACCATCTTCCTACAGAAAGCAGGATTGGAACTGGTTGATTGCGAAAATTGAACAAAGAATATCCCATTGGAGATTCAAGTGGCTATCGCGGGCAGGCAGACTTACACTGGTAAATTCAGTCCTGCGGGCTATTCCAGTCTTCTGGGCTGCATTGACTTGGATACCAAAAGGGATTCTCTATAAAATAAAGCAGATTTGCAGTCGGTTCCTGTGGTCTGGGTCAAAAGAAGACACTGTTCTCCCGTGGGTGGCTTGGAATAAGATCGCTAGGCCAAAATATTGGGGCGGGTGGGGTCTAAAAAGTCCTATTGACTTTAGTCAATCCTTGGCTGCTAAATCTGGATGGAGAATCATTTCTTCGGAGAACCTCTGGACTAGGGTGGTAAAGAGGAAGTACATTGATCCTACTCCTCTTGAAGATTGGATTAGGTGCCCAAACAAAAAAGGAAGGAACTGTTTGGTTATTTGGAAAGCCACCACTGAGGCTTTTAAGGTAATTGAACAAGGTCTGGCATGGCGAGTAGGGAATGGTGAATGTTTGAGGATTGGCAGGGACCCGTGGGTTGGATGCAGTGAAGGATTCGCACTTTCACCTGAAATGCTAAATCATTTGGAGGAAAAAGGAATAAAATGCTTAAACCAGATAGAAAATTTGGAGCAGTCATCTATTTGGGGGCAGGCTTGGAAGTCTGCAGATGATTTAGGCATTGATTACATTTGGAGGAATGAATGGCAGCTTTTTCTTCAGGAGCTAAAAAGATCTAATGTCAGAATAAGAGACAGGCCGGATTCTTTGGTTTGGGCTCATGCTGAGACAGGGCGATATTCTCCAAAGGCTGGCTACAATTTTTTAATGAAGAGAAAGGGTTGGGAGCCTCCTGTTTGGTGGGCAAAGCCTTTGTTTAAACTGAAGTGTCCTAAAAAAGCTAGGATCTTCTTCTGGTGTGCTTTAAAAAACAAAATTCCTACTTGGGATGTCCTTCAATCTCGTTTTAAACAGGGGCCTGGTAGATGCCCTTTATGCTTAGCAGACTCAGAATCTATCTCTCACCTGTTCCTGCTCTGTCCTTTCTCAAAGCAAGTCTGGAGTGAAGCGGAAAAGCTCTTAAACGCAAAGGTTAGATGGGAGGGGGATGTTTTTCCTGCTGCCTGGGATTATTGGTGGAACCATTTTCAAGAAAAGAATTTGAGAAATTTGCCTCCCATCATCTGCTGGGGCATATGGATTGCCAGAAACCGAATCATCTTTAAAGGAATTTCGACTCCAGCGACAGCTATTGCTATCCAAAGCAATGCTATCCTCGCCAGCATCCCTGAGCCGGAGAAACCTGTAAAAAATAATCAGCGGAAAGAGTTACAGCTTAGAGATGGGATTCCGTGGGCTTTCTTCAATGGGGCAGCCCAAAATAATTCCACAGGAGCTGGGATCTGTATTCACCTTAGTGTCGATCACTCGTTAAAAGCATCAGTGGGCCTTGGGATGGGAACAAATAACTTTGCAGAACTTTCTGCCTTAAAGCTTCTCCTTTGTTGGCTCATCCACAGGAATATCCTTGCAGTTCAGATTTTTGGAGATTCGATGAATGTTGTTAATTGGGTCAATGGGAAATTCACATGTCACCATTACATGTTGTTGCCTTTACTAGAGGAACTCCAATCTTTAAAATTGCAGTTTAATGTGTTTTCTATTGATCACATCTACAGGGACAACAATGAAGAGGCCGACCGACTTTCTAAAGAAGGTGTGCAACAAGCTGTGGGTGCATGGAGAGTAACAGAACAGCTTCAAGATCAGATCCGTGTGTCGGATCTTCCTCCAAACATATAATGTCTTTTGTGTTTTGTTTACTCATATGCTCCAGTATTTTACCAGTGTTTTTATTTGAAAACGGTGGCATATAAAAACTGTTTTTTCCTTTTACATACTATCAGGCTCTATTTTAACAGAGCGGGTTTAAACTGTGGGTACTGTATGTGTTTTTTTCTGGGTTGTTTTCCTCATGAAAGGAGACCCAGGAAACACATTGGCTTTTCATTTTCTTTTTTGATATGGCTGTTAGGCCAGGTACAGGAGTCTTTATAGATTTCTGTAAATATGCTGATGCACTTACTCAGAGGAGTTTTTGCTCCTGACCATGCAGTTTTTTGCAGAATGTTAACTCATATACTATGTAACTTTTTTATGCCTAATAAAAAAAGTTCATTTTTTTCCTTGGAAAAAAAGAATATAGAGACATATGGTCTCGAATGTAGAAACTGAATGTGAACTGATTGTTGGTGTCCCTGTTTTTGTTGAAGGAGCTGGAGGCAAGTCCTATGAAAGTGCATCTTGCTATCTTGCTTGTAATTCTATGTTGGATGATTGATTTTAGCTTTTCACTGATATTCTTTTACTTGTGACTGATACTCTTTACCTGTTTTACCATCATTCATCCTTTTTTACCAAAAATTGACTATGATAAATACTTCAATTTACTTCACTTTTTACTATGGTAAGTCATAGGATGTATGTCATGCTATTCCACCAATCTTATTTTGGTATACTTATCCTTGTCAACTTCCTGTAGATTTCACCTGATTCAGTATATTTCACAAAATTGGGTTGCACTGGGAATAGGTGCTTCACTTCATGTTCAATGTAAAAAAGGTTCTCCAAGCCATCATAAAGAACTTTCCCTGTGGGCAATGCCTTGACTGCAGATGAACTACACTGACTGTTAGCTTTCTGATGTAATTTGTTGACATAATCATCCTGAACCATAAGCTTATCATATATGACTAAAGGACTTAGGAGTCCTTTACTTCGTAGGATGTCAAACTTACTCATGAACTCATCTATGTCTTCCTGCATACTTTGACATCTTCTTTCCAAACCTTGCATCAGATTTCTCTTGGTCAATACTTTCTTTATTTCGAAGATGGTAGCAGTCCTATCCTCTATTTCTCATTTTTCCAACTATTGCATGTTTCTACTATTCGGAAAGTTGATTAATCTGTTGGCTTCTTCAGGCTTTCCTCCTGGTTCTTCTCTGGTCATTTGAACTTCTGCAAGAGCAAGTTTGACCAAATCAATTTTTTCAAAAATGATTTGAATAGATGACCAAATATCATTGATGGAATCAATGATATTGGTCCACAATATCTTCCTAATGTCTGTCAAAGGCTTTAAAAATGTAAGGTCTTTCTCTAGTGCTTTAATTTGTTGGGTCAAGCCTTTGTTTTTCATCATCTCTTTTGCAAAATTAAACTTTGATACATCATATTTCTTCTCCAAAGTAATGAATTTCTCTTTTACTTTCTGCAGTTCTGTGACTTGGAGTTCCATTTCCTCTGTGGACTTGAAAAACTCTTTTTGCTCTGATTTGATGTCCCTGCCTGTGATGTACCTGTACCTGTTGGTTCTACAGTTGTAGCTATTGTCAAAGGAAGTTGAAAATGCAACAAGATGATGGAGCTTAGTGGAAAGGAGTCACCTTCACTAAGTGGGCCCGCAGGCTATTTTTGGCGCAAAGTCTATTTTTAGACATATGGATCATGGTCTATGAGTTGCAGGATGCTATTTTTGGATGATTGGTCATGTTGGTAAAAATAGATGGACTTATATTTTTAGACATATGGGCAAAGTCTATTTTTAGACTGTCGGTCTAAAAATAGAACAGTTGAATATTATTAGCTCTTAATAATATTTGGACTATAAACATTATTGTTACACTAAAATTTGTCACCATGACTATTTGCAGTTAGTATGGCTCCATCAACTGTCATACTATCCTCCTTGGCAAGTCTTATACCTCTTCTCCTCATGTCAAACTCCAAGAAAGAGAGAAAGTCCTTAAAAAGTCAATTAACTCTGGTTACGCAGTTTCTCTTAACCTTACCTGCGTGTACGCACCCCAAGTTCACAATACCTGCGTACTTGTGCGCTCTGTCTGTAAAGGGGTGGGTGCGTACTCCTGTAAAGGTCAAAAGGCGCGAGTTTTACTTCAAAAAAGTTACTTGTGGTCGATTCTAGAGCATTCTAGAAGATGGTTTGACGTGTATTGAGCGCCTCCAGATGGTTCATGTATCCCTATGAAAGAGGAACTTATCCCATCAAGAGGGGAGCTATCCCATTGAAAGAGGGGCTTATCCCATTAATGGTGGACCTGATTAACTTCCTCCAAAGCATTATAAATACAGGCATTGGGCCAGAGGGAGGAGAGGTTGAAAGCTGAACATTCCTAAGGGTAGATGCTGCTGAAATTAGGACTCCATTATAGAGCTTGAGAGGATAGATTCCCATCCTTTCTTAGCTTCATTTGGAAGTGGGTGAGCTGATCAAAGTAAAGGAGAACTCTTGTTGGCCCCTCGGAGGGACCTGCACAACACCAAGGCACTGGTTGTAATGGTTTCTTTTGTTTCCACTTAATACAATTAAGTTCATTTTTCTCAACAAGTTGTTATATATAATTTGTTTCATATACTCCTTGGTCTTTATGATGAATATGTTTTATTTTATGAGTTATTCAGGTGCTATGTAATCGTTTGCTTGTTAGTGAATGCAGGTTTCGAAGAGAAGGAGGAGCTCATCTGGATCGGAGAGGCTGGACTGCTACAAACAGCGTTGGACTAAAGGTATGTTTTAAACACCTGATTGCTTGTATTCTAAATGCATATTTAGGGAAAGATAGTGCTTAATTGTCTTGTTTGTCACTAGAAAGCCTTAGCTTCTAAGGAGGTCGGTTTTGTCCGCAAAATTGACTCTTTCCGCATGACAAAATGGCGACTCCACTGGGGAATCCATGGATTTGATTGATTTCTCTTTTGATTGATACTTTGATTTGAAAAAGTTGATTTCTTTCTGGTTTTTGACTGATTGACTGTGAATTTGGGTGGAATAGCTTAGGGTTAAGTTAGATTTTATTTTTCTTGGTTTTTCTAGCAGTACGTACCCTCTGCGTTAAGCACAATGCGTATGTGTACGCACTGCAGCTTTGTACACAGAGCGTACACGCACCTGTGCAAACAGGCTGCCTGCGTACCCTGTTAAAAGTTGAGAAAAATTCAATTTTTTTCCTTTTTGCGTCTTAGATTTTGTTTATAATTTGTTTTTGCTGCCCAGATCCACTGGTTACCTGTTAGAAGTCTTCATCTAATATTGTTTCATTAGTATCAAGGGTTTTAGTGAAATTCATAGAAGTTCTAGCCCTAGGTTTGATTTTTGCATTGGTCCTGTAGTGACTTTGGCTTTAGAAGTTGTAAAACTTTGGATCTCCCTGGTCTTTTCAGTCTTCTTAAGAGTTGGACCTTTCATAAAATCCACCTGTGTGAGAAACCTACCTTTGAGTTGTCTCTTTGCGGAATTTCGACAAAGCTTGTTTGTTAAAGCTGTGAATTTCATTCTTAAGAAAAAGAACGAAAGATTTTGATTTTTGTTTTTGACTGGTTTATGATTCTGCATGAACTAGTCCTTGGTTGAATTGTAACTGAGTAAAACATCCTGGAATTATACTTTGTAGGCTTTTGCCTCATTAGGTTTGCTTTTAGGTGAATTTCTCTTAGATTTGCTTTTAGGTAAAATTGATTTGATTGTCATAGATTTTTTAAAATTGATTTTTGTCAAGTAGTTTTACATGCTTTGTTAATATAGGAAAAATACAAAAATCTCTTTTGAAGAAAAGTTTGTTTTAGTAGCATTTGAAGTCTTTGAAAAGAGAAAGGAGTTTTCGTGAAATAATTAGTGATCATGTGTTGTATTCTTTGGAAAAGATAAAGAGATTGTTTCTTTGATTTTCATTGCCAAGAAAGTTGTCTTTATATCAATTTTTCATTCTCCAACTCTCTTAGCTAGGGAATTCATTGAAAAAAGAAAAATAGTTTAAATCATCCTAGGTGCATCTTTTTAGTGGATTTGAGTCGAGTCTACACACCATCAGTTTCATCTCCACTACCTTTTGTCCTAAAGAAAAGCCATAAAATTAACGCTTAAAGTAAAATTAACTTAGTAACTTTTATTTACTAGGGCTCTGAAACACCAATATAGATCAGGCTAGTGTCTTGGAGTAGGAGAGTAATTAACTCTCCAAGACAGCAAAACCAAACAAGTAGCTCATCTTGTGGTAGGATAAATCCAGTTGTTACATTTATGCTCTGGGAAAGCTCCTCTTAAAGGAGAAGCACAAGATCGTGTCCGAACCAGTGAGGGGATCAATCCTCCTTCATTGGGAACGACGCCAGATACGCACGTACTACAAACGGTAAACCTCAGATTATTGTCGAGGAGCCTGGGGTCACTTGTCGGTAAACCTTGGATTATTGTCAAGGAGCCAGCAAGGGGATTGAGCTTGATACTCTGCCCTTGCGTGCTATCGGATCATAGACTGTTCCCCCAGCTATATTTGTTGTTGTTGGTGACCTTAGTGACCATTATCTTTAGGGTTCTACCCAAGGTGACGGTGGAGGGAAGATCCCACTGTACCTGGAGCAAACGTCGGCTAGACTCACTTGGATTTTCCGGGGGGTTCACTTCACTCGAGACGGTTAAAGTGGAGGAACTTATGCCGATCTATTCATTAAGCAAGTTGCCGGGGTAACTGTTCCACCCGCCACTTCTGTACTGAATTCGGCGATGTTGGACTTCATCACCAACTAGTGTTTTAGGTCCGGAAGGCTACTGTTTGTGTATGGTTTGACGCCCTAGATTCTTTAGGCGTGTGATTCAAATTTGTTTGGTTCTTTAGATACTTTAGGCGGTTTGCTTTGAGATTTTACTTTGTTTGCATGTGCAGTAGTTAAAAGTTTTTAACTGTGGCTAAATTACCGAGACAGTCCCATAGACTTCGGGGCCAGTCTCATGAGATTGTAACCATGGCCGATTTGTTGAGGAAGTCTCATAGACTTTGGGGCCAACCTCCTGAAGAAGTCCCGAGTCATTACGAAGGTTTGAAAGTTCTTGTAACTCCTAGTGGCAGTAAAGTAGGTTCACTTGAAGAAGGAGAGTCGTCGTTGGTAGTCCATCCAGATTACCAAAGTCTAGAAACAGGTTATAATCCCGAAGCTATTGCAGTTTCCGAGCTTGCTAGTAGTTTTTCATCTACTAGTGATATAGGCGAAGAACCTGAAATTTCTGAACCTATTACTCCAACTTCTAGTGCTCCTGATTCACCTAGGGTAGAAAGAGTCATCACCGAAAATCTTCCTTCTGGTTTGATAGCTATTGAAGAACTTGCTCCAGAAGAAGAAATAGGCGTCCCTATCCCTGAAGATCAACCTACTATTGATCTAAGGGAGCGTGAATCCATTTTTTACAATCCACCTAGAAGTACTACTTGGTATCTTTCGTTAACTAATTATTTGGACAACTCAGGGTCAAGTTTTTCTCCACCTCGTGCTCCTTATCCACCTGGAGGTATTTATACTCCTGTAAATATGTCAGGTTAGTCGTCCATGTTTACTCAATCGCCTGAATCTTTTTTGTATGGCGGTCCTTCTGTTCCCTCTGGGTATCAGTCACTTTCTAGTACTTTTGCAGGAGCATCTCCTCAACCCATTGAACATGGGTTATTAACTGGAAACAATGGTAATAAACCGTTGGGCGTAGGAGACATTTACATGATGTCAGGTTCAATTCCCAGTTCTCAACCTCAAGGTGGCCAGTTACCGCCTAGGGGGTAGCCTCAATTAACGCTTGGGGGGCAACCTCAAGGTACACAAACTGCGTCTGGGGGGCAACCTCAAGGTACACAAACTGCGTCTGGGGGGAAACCTCAAGGACAGTATGTACCTATGGTGCAGTACATTCCTCAAGGTCAACCCCAGCCTCAATATGTAGCCCAAGGTCAACCTCAGTATCAATTTATACCTCAAGGTCAACCCCAGTATCAGTACTTACCTCAAGGGTATCTACCCCAAGGTCAGTACTCGAGTCAAGGTTATCAACTACCCCAAGGTCAATCTTATGTTCAAGGTACGGGAAATGTACCTTTCAGCTACCAATCCTACCCTCAATCCGGTTATGGATCTCAATATCCTCAACTTGTCATGGGTCAATACCCCGGAATGAACATAGTGTGGGATCCATCGCAAGTTCAACAGGTATTGCAGCCAAGTGTACAGTTGTCATCTCAAGCTGGACAACCCTTAGTTTATGGTTCACCCCAGCAACTAGTCCAGTCTAATGTTCAAACTTCTGTACCTTCGATAGTTTCTCAGTCTGGGCCTATTGCACCTAGTACTCCATCTCAAACGACTGCTGCAACTACCGCAACATCTATTCAATCTACCCCACTCACTTCTGGAGTATCGACAGCTCCGGTTTCTACTGTCTCTGTAACTAATGCTCAGACATCTTTACCATTGTCTGGATCCACGATTCAAACTACGGTTTAGATTCCTGTAGGACAACCTGGTTTAAGTACGGTTGTCACTAGTCAACAACAATTCACTTATCAACCGTACTAGGGACAGTACCAATACGGGCCTGCTATCCAGCAGCTAGTTTACCAGTATCAACCATATCCTGGGTATGCTTATCAACAACCACAACAACCCCAGTACGGTCCGGTTAATCCAGGTTTTCCGGGAGGATACAATATCCCGAACGCGATTCCTATTCCAAGTTATCCTGGATATCCTCCTCCTGGGACTGGTCTCGTGACCGAGAGCTTTAGGGATCCTAATCGGCAATTACCATTTATCGCAACTTTGGATTTACCAGACTTGTCGCGCCTAACGAACGATCCAATAAATTATCTTCCGTTTTGGCCGCCAATGCCAAATAAGTTGCCCAGTGACATACCCAAGTTCGAAGGTAAGTCTGGAGAGGACCCGTCGAATCATGTGATGACTTACCACCTCTGGTGTGCCTCTAATTCCATTTCGGATGATTCGATCCGCTTACGTCTTTTCCAGCGTACTCTCATTGGTCTCGCGGCCAAGTGGTACATTGAGTTACCACGGGCCTCTTTTTATAATTTTAGCCAGTTAGCTACCTCGTTCTTAACTCATTTTCAGTTGCCGGTCAGATATGATAATGGCACGGAGTTACTAACTTCATTAAAACAATCGACGTCCACTTATATTTCCGATCATATTCATGAATTGAAACGTCGAAGGCGGTTAGTGAAAGTTTTTATCCCGGACCAAATCTTAGCTGAATGGTTTGTTAAATCATTGTTACCGAAGATTAGTGAAGACGTAGCTAAGGCCGGAGTAGTTACTGAGGAGCAAGTGATTTCTCAAGCGCAGTACCTTGACTTAGTTTACACTCAGTCAGGTACGTTACACGAAAAGATCCCAGATCTTCCTATGTCAAATCAAATCGTTTCTGCTCCTTCAGGGTCTCATGTTGCTGATGGTATGATTGGTACGGTGAATACTAAAAGCAAGAAGAAGTCTTCAAAGAATTCTTCTCCTATTATAACCCTACCAGACTCCCCGACAGGAGAATCTTCTGCTGAAGTTTCCGCCGATATTCACGCTGTAGAGTCATATACGGCTAAATCAAAATCCGGTGGGAAAAAGAAAGGTAAGAAGAAGAATAAAGCTGACAAAACTCCAAAAGAGAAAACTGAAAAGTCGGAAACCAATGACGAAAAGCGCAAACCTCAATATCCTTGTCTTATTTGTGAAGAGGATCATTTTACAAGAGATTGCCCTCATCGGGCCGAGGTTGTGAAAATCGTCAAGGGTTCCCCAACTCCTGCTGTTTTGAAAGATCCATTTCCAAAGCAGGAAAGTAAGATGATAGGTTCTTCCTCGAGTGCCAGTGAAGAACCCATATTGATGATGTCTCATGTAAGGATTGCGACTCGATCGCAAGATTATGGTAGTAAAAGTCCTGTTGATGGCAAAGAAGCAGAATCTTCTCATTCTAATCCATCAACCTCAGCTCCCGGTTCCGATCCACTACAGATCGAGAAACCTAACCCGGACTTAGTAATCAAACCGCCTGCCAAGGGTGTACTTCGAAGGTCTGCTTTCAATCCACATGCGAGAGCAGCCCAGAATTACAACATTGTTGAGGATTTAGCTGTTTCACCGTCAGCAATGTCGGCTTTGGAGCTGTTGATGTTCAGGACCCGAACCTAATAATCTTTGATCTATAAAATAGTACACCGCGTTTACCTCATCAAATGGCTTTCCAGATCCCAGTGATAATCAAAAACAGGCCTATTCATCGGACTGTAATTGATGAGGGAGCTTCGACATGTATTATGTCGATACAGTGCTGGAGATCGCTTGGTTCTCCTTCACTAAATCAATCCCCGACAATTCTTAAGGCCTTTGATGGCCGTGGGTTTCATCCGTTTGGCATTCTACAGGATTTTCCTATAGGGGTCGAAGGAAAAACCGTTAGTCTGGATGTGGAGGTGGTTGATGCCCCTCTAGACTACAACCTTCTCTTGGGTCGAAGTTGGTCTTACGCTATGACAGCGGTCGTTTCATCGGTCTTCCGAGTAATAAAGTTTCCATATAATGGCAAGATCGTAACAATAGACCAGCTGGCTTACTTTTCATCCGACCGAGTCTCTTCAGAGAGTATCCAGCATGTCGGTAAAACGACTATCCCTTATAAGGATGTTGGAGTAGGATTAGTTAAAGATGCCGGTTTACTGGGAACTTTTCCTTTTCCTCCAATCAACGCCTTGTCTTCGTTTGCATCCATTCATATGGTTACATCAGATACCATTGTTTATGACGATCCTTGGATCGTTCCTCCTGAATCTGAGATAGACTCATTTGGTGATGCTATGCCTTTGAGTCCATATGAAATTTCCTATGAAGCCGTGCAGTCTTTTACTGACCCGAGTTCAACCAAAATCGACCAAATGAATGTCGTCCGTGATGAATCACTTTTCACGTCAACCTCGGAGTTAAAAGCGTTTCCCGAAGTTGTGTCATCTGACGAGCAACTTCGTGAAGTCATGTGTGTAGACTATTTACCATGGGAAGATCTCCATCACAGATCTTCGTTTTTACCTGAGGATGATCGTTTTGAAAACGATTTCTCATCAATCTTTACAGCTGAATATGTCAAAGAAGCTCAGAATCCAATGAAACATCCTGATTCAGAGTTAAACTTGGGAAACATCTCTCGCACTATTCCCATTGACATTTCAGTCAAGCCCAGAATTGTTGAGCACATTCATATAGGTGCCTCGTGTTCAGATGACGAAATTCAGACATACAAGGCCCTATTTCAAGAATTTCGTGACGTGTTTGCCTGGTCCTATGAGGAAATGCCAGGAATTGATCCCGCGATTGTTGTCCATGAGATCAAGACTTACCCAGACGCTAAACCCGCCCGGCAACGTTTGCGTCAGATTCACCCACGAAAAGCGGCTGCAATTAAAGCAGAAGTTGAGAAGTTGTTGAAAGCAGGGTTCATTTATCCGATCCCGTTAACGGATTGGGTATCAAATATTGTTCCGGTCAACAAAAAACAGGGAACAATAAGAATATGCATCGACTATAGGGATATTAATTGAGCTTGTCCAAAGGACAACTACCCAACACCCTATATCGATCAAATAATTGACGATTGTGTCGGCAGTGAAATATTTTCCTTTATGGATGGTTTTTTCGGTTACAATCAAATCAATATTCTACCTACCGATCAACCAAAAACGGCTTTCATTTGTCCATGGGGGACATTTGCTTATTGCAAATTACCTTTTGGGCTTAAGAATGCCGGAGCCACTTTTCAAAGGGCGATGTCTTATGCATTTCATGACATCAAACACATTGTGCAACCATATCTCAATGATTTGCCCGCTCATTCATTACATCGAGCTGATCACCTTGTCCATTTACGAGCGATCTTCATGAGGTGTAGGCATTATCGTATTCGGTTGAACCCACACAAATGTGTCTTCTGTATAGAAGTGGACGATTGCTGGGTTTTGTAGTTTCAAAAGCCGGCATTCGCGTCGATCCCTCGAAGGTAGAAGCTATCATCAAATTTCCTCCTCCTTCGAGTCTTCGCCAACTCCAAAGTTTTCAGGGGAAACCAAACTTTTTATGACGATTCATTCCTAACTACGCCGAGATTACAAAGGGTTTTACCCGGTTGTTGAAACAGAACGCTCAATTCTCTTGGGATGAGATAGCTCAGAAATCTTTTGATGCACTCAAGCACGCGTTGACCCATGCACCGTTGCTGCATCCTCCCAACTACAACCAGGATTACTTTTTGTACCTCGTCGCCGCCCATTCCACCATCGGAATGGTCTTAGTTCAGGAAGACGAATTCGGAATGGAACATGTGATCTATTACCTTAGTCGGACGTTAAATCCAACTGAGCTCAAATATTCACATGTGGAGAAATTGGCATTAGCAGCCGTTCAAGTTGCCCAACGTTTTCGTCACTACATTCTACTCCGTAAAACTACAGTCATTTCGGATTGCAACCCTATGATCTACATTTTGACTAAACAATTGCTAGGGGGAAAGTACTCTAAATGGATCGTCATCCTGCAGGAGTTCGACTTGGAATTTGAAAAATCTAAGTCTAAGAAATCTTTAGTTTTTGCAGAGTTAATGTGTGACTTCCCATGTGCTAACACAGAAACTGTGGCAGAGGAACCCATTGCGGACGAATCTTTGTTTCTCATCGGCACTTTAGATCCGTGGTATGGGGATATAATCGTCTATCTCCAGACCCAATCCTTTCAGCCCGAAGTTTCAAAGTCGGAACGTCGGAAAATTCGATTCCAGTCCCAACAGTACAAAATTATTGGAGATACTCTTTATCACCGTGGGGCGGACTTGGTTTTTCGATGTTGTTTAACTCACGAGGAAGCTAAAAGGGTTCTGAATGACTGTCACTCTGGAGCGTGTGGCGGTCATATGTCTGGGTATGCCACAGCCCAAAAGATATTGCGCGCTGGCTACTTCTGGCCGTCCTTGTTTAAAGACTGTATTACTGCGGTCCGGAAATGCCACAACTGTCAAGTGTTTGATTGCAAGATGCGCGCTCCACCTGCTCCTCTCCACCCTATAATTGTCGTTGGTCCTTTTGCCAAATGGGGTATCGATTTTATTACATGTAACCCTCGCTCGGCCGGGGGGCATGCGTATATCATCCTTGCAGTAGATTATTTTACTAAGTGGGCCGAGGTGATGCCTACATTCGAGGCAGACGGCAAGACAGCTGCAATTTTCATATTCAATCACATTATTGCTAGGTTTGGTGTCCCACAAGTGATAATCACTAACCATGGGCGCCATTTTCGAAACGTTATGATGACAGAACTTACAGGCCAGCTTGGTTTGCGTCACGATAGCTCAACTCCTTATTATCCACAAGCGAATGGTCTGGTTGAGTCCATCAACAAAGTCTTAGTTATCATGATCCGACGAATCATTGGTATTCATCGGTCGAATTGGCACAACATGTTATTTTCCGCGCTTTGGGCGTATCGAACCTCAGTGAAAACATCAACAGGGTTCACTCCTTTCCAACTAGTTTATGGTTTGGAAGCTGTGCTGCCCATTGAATGCGAAATCCCGTCACTTCAAATGGCCATCGAGTTACTTCCAGCTACTTCCAAAGAGGAGAAGCGTTTATTATACTTAGCTCAATTAGATGAGACTCGACGTGATGCTGCATTGGCAATTGAGACTCACGCAAAACGTATGAAAGCTCAGTATGATCGAAATGTGACCCCTTGAAATTTTTCGGAAGGCGATCTAGTGCTATTATATGATCAAGCTAACGATAAATTAGGTGCTGGAAAATTCGTTCCTATGTGGCATGGGCCCTATATTGTAAAGCGAAAGCTAGCAAAAGGGGCCTATGAGCTGGTATACTTTGACGGGGACTCTTTGGGTAAACCCAGAAATGGACTTTACCTAAAGAGGTATTATGCTTAAAAGATGGGTATGGAGATTTTAGTTAGGTTAGGTTTTTCTTTCTAGCTGGTGTGTTTGTTAGTTTAGACAGTGTGCTTAGCTTAGAAAGTGTGTTTTTTCGTCGTTATTCTGCTTATCTTTGTTTTACCCTTGATGTTTGTAGATGGCGATGCCTCTCCAAACATACATTGGATTTACTGATGGTGCTTGTCGTAGTACACGGAATATCTCTTCCGCAGCTTGGGTTATCTATTCGCCCTCTGACGAGTTAGTTTCCATGCATGGGGTAAGCCTCGGTCAAACAACAAACAACATTGCAGAATACAGTGCAGTGATTGAGTTATTGTCTGAATCTATTTCATTTGGGATTCGGAGTTTGATAGTGAGGTTAGATTCTGAACTCGTTGTATTACAGCTATATAGAGTGTATGCCATTAGAAATCCAGTGTTATTAAGGTTATTTTTGAGAGTGCGTCTCTTGGAACGTGAATTTGATTACATTGAATATCAGCATATTCCAAGGTCTTTAAATACATTAGCAGATGCAATTGCTTCTCGAATGTTAAACAGACATTTGCAATAATCATACATGTAAATTTAAAAACATTTCATCACACATGTTTAACAAGATAAGCCGGTAATAATGATATATATAGATAGGAGTGTGTCAAAAAATACATCGTCTTCGATCATAGGTTGAAAAACACCTTATGATCGGCAAAAATGATAAGTACAAAAAACCAAAATGTCACATGTGTCTACAAAAATGACTATCCAATCACTGGTGATGCTCTCTATACGACACCACTCCACGCGCCACCCTACACAAGAACCTCCTAAAAGGTCCTGGGACTGCGACTACATAGCGCTGAAGCCTGATAGGAATATCATTTATAGTAGTCTCTGGTATGTCTACTGTAAGACGCTCTAGGTCTTGTTCCAACTCAGCTAGGATCTCTGTGGCCTCGTCCCGTGGGGCCAGTGTCACTGCAACTGGTAGTCTCCTCTCGAAAGGCCGGAGATTGGCTGGACGACGTGGGTCTACATCTGCATTTTGAAAATTGTTACTGTCAGTTTTGAGACGATATAAAAAACAAAAACAAAAAACTAGATAATTTAAAAACTTGTAAAAAATGAATTACCTATGTCATCCCATTGTTCTCCCGGTGGAAGAACCATGTCCGGATCTCCACAAAAATCAACTCTGGCATAAGGAAAATCCTGTATAGAAAAGATCTGGTCCTCCAACCAGTGAAAGTACTCCGGAGTAAATCGGACAACCTCCGTGCCCTCGTCAGGATGACGGGCCATAACCGCAACCCATCGCATCAATTTAGGCTCTCGGGGAGGCCCAACCTCAACAGTGAGCTGCTGTGGGATCAGCATCGGAACCCTCTCTAAGGCAAAACTCACAACTAAAGGCCCGTAACCAAAAGTCTTTAGCTATCTGTTTTTTGTTCTAGTCAGTTGGCCCTTTAAATTGGCCAACACAGCATCACACCAGTTGAAAATGGTGCCCCGATAGCAATCAATCGCCATCCGCGTCTGGGAGCCAGTGGCAATGTGTAAAGCGGCAGCCCCGCAAATTCTGGTAACTGTAAAAGCAATCACCATAAGTTCAGGTCGGGATATAGTTTTGATCTCTATCCCCTTCTCCTTAGACTGAGTGTTACACCACTCTTGTCGGAGACTAGCGATGGACTGGCCACCTGGCCTAGTCCCGAACAGAGTCAAGTGTTCGCCTCTCTTAGGCAAACCAGTGAGAAAGTAAATATCTCAGGGCTCTATCTCGAGCTGGTGCCCTCCAATGTAAAAGCACTGGTCCTGGACGTTCCATCTCTCTACCAGCCACTCTAGAAAGCGCACCTGGGCCCTCATGCCAGGTATGGCCCAGTATTTGTAAAGGCCGCATGCCTTCAAAGCATCAATGGATGGTTTATGATTAATGGCGGCCAAATCAACATCTTCATGCTCTCTCTCGCGCCAATCAAGCATGGTGGGCAATCTACACACCAGAAAACATCCATTAGAATTCATAAAATCAAAATTTATTGGTCCAATTTGGAGAATTTGGGGTTTGTAAACCCTTTGCGCGGAGTACGCACCCCACCTTTAGGAACAAAGCATGGGTACACGGGTTCCTTTAAGGCAAGGTGCGTATGCCCGCCATTTTCCCAACTGAGAAAATGTCGGGGTACGCGGGTCACCAGTGGAGCACCTACGTACCCCGAAAGGCGGACCTTGAAACCCCAAAGCCTCCAAAAAATGAAACTAGGGCCTAAAAACAAATTCTAAATGGATGAAAATGAAGAGGAGGATGTTGTAGAATACCTAAAAGAGACGGCGCTTGATTTCGACGGTCGGATTCTCCGCAATGTCCATGGGAAGTTTCTTGCCAAAAGCCCTTTTTCTCTCCTCAACAGTAAAATGGTAAAATGAATTGGTAAAAGCCCTTTTTATAGGTTTTTTGGGTAAATAAATGGTAAATTTGTATATTTTTCACCATGAAAAGGTATTTTTCAAAGTATTTTTATCTTTAAACAGGTATAAGTAATGTGTGGGTTTTTGTGCAGGATAAAGGATTTTCAGGGAAAATTGTCATTTTTCACAAACAAAAACATCAAAGTCATCTTTAAGCCCTTTTCTGACTCCTAAAACATGAAAATATTGCCGATCGTTTCTTTTACACTCGTTAAAACGGAATTAAAAGACGATCCTCTTATAGCCCTTTTCTGACCGTAAAAACATGAAAAGATTGCCGGATTTTTGTCGTTTCAAATTCGATATTGGAAATAAAACGACGTGTCCTTGATCACTTTTTACTTTTCAGGTCAAAGACACTCATTATGAAAGTACTCCTTGGTCGTAAAAGATCAAGCGGTTCTCTCAAGTATTATTTTATACTTTTTCGGGCTTGGGAGACACAAATTTACGAAAAATTTCAACCCTGGAGTCTTCTTAAGTTTTTCAGACTCTCTAAAATTGTAAAACGCCAAGTTTCTCCTATACTGGACTCGTTAAAATTTCACAGTAAAGGACCTGTTCGATTACAAACAGGAACGGAACACTCCTTCTTAGGGTTCGAATCTAAACTAGTTGGACTCATCCGAAGGATGAGCTTATAATCAATCATATGTTATCCTCCTCAAGCTTGTAAAAAATAAAGAGGTACTTGCCAGAAATGGTGGGGGAAAAGAGAGAAAAATGAGCCTATTTGTTATCCTTTGTCTCGAAATAAACCTTATCACCACTCTTGAACACGACACTTTTCATTCATCTGGGTTGGGAAATCCTTTGCCTAACAGTTGATTAAACCACATTGAAAATCTTCAACCGGTTCCGTGTATTAACTTTGCGTCAATTGTCACCAATCCATCTGTCATGTCGTTATGTGTTCAAGAGGTCACTGCAAATAAACCATTCATCTGCAAAATACCTGTCATCCATTTTGACCATCCCTGAGTCAGTCCTTACAGCTACATTTCTTCAACTTGATCTATGATTTCATGTTGTGGGCTTGCCTGCAACGGGTCACTTTCTATCGACATCAGCACATTATCTAGAAAGGTGATCTAGAAATCGTCAATACCTTGAAATCTGCATGCATCAATGGCAGGTTTCTCGCCTTTGACGACGGTTTACATCATTGACTTTCGATCGAAGGATTTCGTGATATGCTCGACATCAACACATTCATTCACATCTCATGGATTGTACTGGGTACTTTGAGAACCATTGACATCACTGGTGGTCTCTCTCACACTTGTTAACAGTTTACATCATCGACTGGTAATCAAGTGGTTTCTACCATGTTCGACATCAACTCATTTATTCGCATGGATAGAATCGTACCATTTTGGGAAGTAGAAATGAAGACCCTTGATCTAGTTTCCACCGTCCAGGCTGCGAGGAGTTTTGCATTCATTATATAGTAGACTAATCATAAACAGATGGTTGCGTCCATACTGTGTCTACAAGAGTCTATGATTATGATGTACTGTGAAATCATTCCTATATCAGAGCAGTAGTTAGTTTGTTAGTTAAAGTTTTCAATCTAAGAATGGGAATGCCTACCTCAACGATGATATGATCTTATATATGTATTTTGTGTTGAATATTTGCAGTTAGTATGGCTCCATCAACTATCATACTATCCTCCTTGGCAAGTCTTATACCTCTTCTCCTCATGTCAAACTCCAAGAAAGAGAGAAAGTCCTTAAAAAGTCAATTAACTCTGGTTACGCAGTTTCTCTTAACCTTACCTGCGTGTACGCACCCCAAGTTCACAATACCTGCGTACTTGTATGCTCTGTCTGTAAAGGGGTGGGTGCGTACTCCTGTAAAGGTCAAAATGCGCGAGTTTTACTTCAAAAACGTTACTTGTGGTCGATTCTAGAGCATTCTAGAAGATGCTTTGACGTGTATTGAGCGCCTCCAGATGGTTCATGTATCCCTATGAAAGAGGAACTTATCCCATCAAGAGGGGAGCTATCCCATTGAAAGAGGGGCTTATCCCATTGATGGTGGACCTGATTAACTTCCTCCAAAGCATTATAAATACAAGCATTGGGCCAGAGGGAGGAGAGGTTGAAAGCTGAACATTCCTAAGGGTAGATGTTGCTGAAATTAGGACTCCCTTATAGAGCTTGAGAGGATAGATTCCCATCCTTTCTTAGCTTCATTTGGAAGTGGGTGAGCTGATCAAAGTAAAGGAGAACTCTTGTTGGACCCTGGGAGGGACCTGCACAACACCAAGGCACTGGTTGTAATGGTTTCTTTTGTTTCCACTTAATACAATTAAGTTCATTTTTCTCAACAAGTTGTTATATATAATTTGTTTCATATACTCCTTGGTCTTTATGATGAATATGTTTTATTTTATGAGTTATTCAGGTGCTATGTAATCGTTTGCTTGTTAGTGAATGCAGGTTTCGAAGAGAAGGAGGAGCTCATCTGGATCGGAGAGGTTGGACTGCTACAAACAGCGTTGGACTAAAGGTATGTTTTAAACACCTGATTGCTTGTATTCTAAATGCATATTTAGGGAAAGATAGTGCTTAATTGTCTTGTTTGTCGCTAGAAAGCCTGAGCTTCTAGGGAGGTCGGTTTTGTCCGCAAAATTGACTCTTTCCGCATGACAATTATCTTATCCTCTTCGAGCACTTCAGTTCGAGCTACGGATGTGGCACGTGTAGCTATCAGAAGGAAATACGCTTTTCTTATGGGTCAGTTGAGCTATTGCATGATGGACTTCGGTTAGGACTCAAGTGATTGAGTTTGGTGGAGTTGATTGAGGAGTTGATGGAGTTGTGTTCAGTTTGACTTGGTTGAACTAGTTGTATTTATTCTAACTGTAGAATACACTACTGATGAGTAATGTGAATTAATTATTAATTAATTCACTAATTATTAACTCATAAAGCAACTAAAGAATACATCAGTTAACTCAGTGCATGGACAGTTCAGTGGAGAGAAGTGTTAGAGGTGGGTGAAAGGGCAAGACACATGTCAGTTGTGACTATAGTTGTGCATGAGATTTGCACAATAAATGGATTGAGTATTGCCAATGAGGATTGCGTGGTTTAGCCAAGGGAAATATGATTTTGGATCAGCCATTCTCTAGCGTAGTGGAGGCAGGCAAGCAGCGGAGGAGATTTGAACCTGTGATTGATTCAGATCTGAGCTAGTTTGCGTGTAACAGGTGGAAATAGTACTGAGTACTTGCGAGGAGTATTGTACTATGTATTGTTACATGTTCTCAATCAATATAATATACAGATAGTTGGGGGTTTTCAGCTGTATGCTTTCCCTGTGATATACTATGTTGATATGTGTGATTGATGCTTCAATGTGCGCATGCAGTTGTTTCTGAATACTGCAAATTGATGATCAATGGTAGAGGAGGTTATGTATTATGCATGAATTCCGCAATAGTGTATAATTAGGATAATCTTTGTGAATAAGTGTTATATTATTCAAAATTTCTACATGGTATGAGAGCAGAGTTGATCATCAGATCTATTATTCAGAAAGTGATTACATTTTATTTCTTCAGGTAGAGTTTGTAATCAGGCCAGGTAGCCTCTGGATTCATCCTTCTTTTGGAAGGTGAGATATTCGGTAAAAGCCCATACAATCAATCTCTGTACGAGAAATACTTTTTTCTCACGAATTTTATATCATAAGCGGTTGAGTTTTGAGCTGGTGGAATTCGAATTTGCAGCAATGTTTTCTTGGTGTCAAAGTTGAAATGTCTTTCAACGGATTGTGATTGGAGTATGCTCTTGAGGGCAGCTCGAATTATATTGCATGGAAAGTCAGGATGGAGGTAGTGTTAGATGACAATGGGCTGAAGTAGTTCATAGAGGTTGAGGTCCCAAAGCCTACTGATGCTGCTCACGTTGAGGTTTGGAAAAAGAAGACAACAAAGTGTCGAAGGATTCTGTTGGAGGGCGTGAAGGATCACATTGTATCCAGCCTGCATGGAAAGGATTCTCCATACTTGATGTGGAAAGCGCTGATAGATTTATTCCAAAGCAAGAGTGACCAGAGGAAGTTGGCACTCAAGGATAAACTCAGAAACGTAAAGTGTGAGAATGGAGACAGTATGCCCAAGTATCTCACGAAGTTCACCCAATGCCGGGATGAGTTGGGAAGTGTGGGGGTGACTGTTGATGATGAGGACTCGATGAGCTTGGCTCTCCTTGGTCTTACGAAGAGTTGGAATTCCTATCAAGACTCTGTCAATGGTCGAGATAAATTTCCAGGATGGGAGAGACTTTTGTCGGATATTGTGCAAGAGGAGATCAGGCGGAATACCAGGGATGGATCTTCATCAAAGGCATCTGATGAAGAAAATTGTGCTTTGGCTGCCAAAGCAAAGAAGGGGAAGGAGAAGGTTTCTCTTTCCGAATCCAGTTCTTCCAATGATGGGAAGAAGGTTGAAAAATCAAAAGTGCGATGCTTTCGTTGTCATGAGGTGGGACATTACGCTGCAAATTTTCCACGGAGGAAATCCAAGAAGGGATCCGGGGAAGGATCTGAAGGTGAGGCACTTGCTTCACAGTTTGAGTTGGATTTCACACTCTTCGCATGAATGGTTTCATCCATGGTGGGAAGTGGTTGGTTTCTTGATAGTGGAGCTTCTTTCCACATGACCGGTGACAAGAGTTCGTTCAGTACTTTGGAGGAGAAAGATCTCCAGATACTCATAGCGATGGGTAATGATGAGAAGTATAGTGTCTCAAGTGTAGGCACAGTGTTATAGAAATTTTTGTGCCTAACAGCATGGAGCATGAAATGTCAATAATCTGAGGGATCCAAAGTCCCTAAACATGTTGTTCTTACCCTTAAAGGAACAAGGTCAGCAAACCACAGCACTGAAAATCAGTTCTCCACCTGAAAACACTCAAAAACAGGCTATTTCTGGATCATGTCAGCTGCTCCACTCAGCATCTGCGCTGAATGTCAACTGCTCCTCTCTGTACCTGCGCTGAAGGTCAAAACTGATGAAGGCTACCTGTGCTGGGCGAGATTGGCCAAGTGGCACAGTCATTCTGCAAGGTGTCAACTGCCCAGGAAGCTTCCAAACTGACACTTGGGTCAAGGAATTCGCCTTGTGATGAGTAAGAGGGTCTTGATCTCCAAGTGGAAGCAAGATTCTCCAAGTGGACTCAAGAACTAAAGATTAACTAAAGTGGGAGAGGACACTAGTCAGCTTCATGCCAGTCTCAAGATGACTCATCCTTTCTCCAAAACCCTATATATAGATCTCTCTCATGAGGTCTAAGGAGGCTGGAATTTTGTGCAAGTAAGGAAGTGCTGTTGGTTTGAGTATAGAGATATTGGGTGTTTTGCTTAAAGGAGGTGAAGAGGAGATTTCTTTCAGCTGGGAGGTGTTGCTAGATTGGGCCTATTATGGTTGTAACTCTCTCAGAACTTTACTTCTTCTTTAATAAAGTATTTGAGGTTCTTCTATATGCATGTATCTTGATGATGAATTGATGCTTGTATATTTGGTTTATGCTAATCCTTAAATCGATTATGGATGCATGCTTCTTGTAGTTTCCTTTTCTTGTGCTTTTACAGGATTTGTGCGTAGCTGGGCCGGTGAAAGGGCAAGGAGCTAGGAGCAAGCAGCAAGGAGTGAAGACTGGATCGACTATTAGCGCAAGATAACGGTTAGTAGATCATCCTTTTCTTCCCTCTCTCATCTCATAAAGAAGAATTCTTGAATAGCTTTGCATTCAGTTGTTGCTGAGGTACTATCACCCTTAGAGTGGGATAGGGGCATTCTGCATTAGATACTTTTCCCCCCAACAAATTGGCGACTCCGCTGGGGAACGTATCTTGTTGGTTGTTTGTGTTTCTTGCTATTCATTTCATAAACAAAGGGAGTATCGAATCGAACTGTGTTTGAATCTATCAAATACAAAGTAGAGGGCAGCTACTCTAGCTCAGTTTCTGGGCAAGTTTATGATTTGAAGAGCTGATCCACAAGGACTCTAATAAGCTCTTAGTGATAGCTTTTGATCCTCCTTTACATCCCTTAGTGTGTCCTTGACTGATAGCTTTTGATTTGAGCAAAAACTGTGAATTTTTGAGCAATCTGTGACCCGGAAACCAAGACGGACGAAAGTCTCGTTCTTCAGTGCAGGCTCTACAAAGGCTGTCTGCATTTCAGCGCAATTCCCGAAGGGGCTACCTACGCTGAAGGTCAAACAGGCAGTGTTCCACCTGCGCTGGACCAGTCTTGGCTTGAGCTACTGGGGTTTCCTGCTGTGTCTTGCCTTGTTTTCACTCTTGTTTTTGCTGTTTGTTGCCAGTCAGTGTGCCTATCTGAAACCATCTTCCTTTGTCACTATTCCGCCTCAGTTGTATAAATAAATTGTGTTTGTTCTTTTGTATTTCTTGCGTCATTTACAGTTTCCCATAACGAAAGAAAACCAATCTTGCTGTGGCCTCTTAGGTCTAGACCTGTGATTAAGTGTCGTTCTGATCTTAAGAGTTAGTTTGTTTGCTGTTCATAGCCGATTGAACTTGTCGCTTTCGTTATATGGTTTGGATTTATATATTTCTAAGTGTCGAAACAAGTGAATCTTAGGGTCTCTTTTGATTTTGGACAAACTTGTTTGCTTTCGCTTGAAATTGAATTCAAAATTATACAACAGCTTTCTTTTTGTATTGCACAAACATTAAGGAAGAGAAAAGAAATACTTGCATTTTTGCATTTTGCATTAAGTTTGTATGTTGATTTAGGGAAAAGTGCATTAGCGAGTGCTCTTTTATCTGTGTGAAAAGGTTTTTATCTCTCTTTTCCCTCAGTAGTTAAGATTTTCATAAGTCAAAAAGATTGGAAAAGCTTGCTTCTCATCTTAGACTGCATTTAGGAATTTGTATCAATACATCTCGTGGTGAACCTTGAAAGGCAAACTTTAAAAAGATCAACTTAAAATATATTGAATGAACCTAACAACGCTTTGAAACATAATGCAAACATCTAGAGGTCTAAGCTAGAGACGTGTTCCGGCGTCGTTAAACATAGTGACTGTCGATCTCGACGAAGGTGGGTGATTCCTCCTGAGAGTCGGTGGCACTAATACGGACTTGTGCTCCCACGTACCGTCGCGTATATATTGGGAGACCCCTATAGGATCTAAGCCTTTTTCCATAGGAAACCGTGTCGGCCGCCCTACTGATCGCAATGCAGTGAACACAGCATTCACGAAGATCGACCACTCGTACCGTAAAACGTATTCTGTGGTTTTGCGAAAGGTTTGGCACACCCTCTGCCTAGATCTCCAGAGCAGTTTCTTTTGGCCTTTTTCAAACTCTATAACTGAAAAAGTCCAACCGAGCATTTGTCACTTCGGGCTCGTTAATACATCGAAGGAGACTAGAGTCATCTTTAGCTTTTTCTCGACTCTTAAAAAGTGAAAAAGCAAGTTGTGTCTAAAAGCGTCTAATAAAATTCATTCAATTCGGAAACACAAATTTCCCCTTTTAATATTTTGGTTGATCGAGTAATCCGCAATCGTGGAAGAAAGTCAATTGAAAACCCGTCGTTCGCGGAGGCTTGCGAGTCAACCGTCTTTGTCCCCGGAATCGAAAACAGTACGGGTAAAGCGAACTCGTTTAACCGGTTCAAAATCTCCTTTGAAAGTTAGAACAAGTGTTCCTACTACATCCGAGGTTCCGGTTACTCCTAACATTTCTGGAAACCCTGCCTCTATAGAAGAAGTTCAACAGCCACAGAAGGACAGTAATACTGATCCTAGTCTGGGGGCAAACACTTGTGTAACTGAACCAGTTCCATCTGTAACCGGTCCAGAGAGTTTTGCTCCTCAAACAACTGTCACTGTCGAAGCAACCACTTCTTCAGCACCAGAAATATTTTACGGACCTGACGGTCTTCCTCTTCCACCGGGTTTGATTGCGATAGAGGAAATTGCAGAGGATCCGCAAGCAAGTACTCCAACTCATTTTGGAGTCGGGGTCACTCTATTTCCTTCATCAGAAGTTAATCCACCACAAGTGGAAGTTCCTGTAGAATCGCTAGGCAATCTATTGGATAGACTTAAAATGTCTGAACAACCGTCATCATCTAGAACTGTGTCGAATGACACAGCGACAGCAGAAGCTCCTGCCGTCACTCCGACGATGTTTGCCGGCATACCAGCTGTCCCGACTAGTTCTCAACAGCTAGAAGGAGTCCACCAAGGGACTATTTCGACAGTGTGGTCTGTTCCAGTTTGTTCATCCGGAGTAATACCCGACAACTCTTATGTTGAGACTCAACAGATTGATCCTCATGGAGGCCAATCTGGGCCATCAATCCCTTTTAATTCCGGATTGCTACCATATGGGGGGCAATATGCCCTTTCATTACCCCCTCTGGGAGGGTATCCATACGTGAGTTCACAACAAGGTTCAGGTTATACTGGAATTGCATCAAGTAGTTGGGTACCTATGCTACCTCAACAACCAAGGATTGTATATTCTATGCAACAGTGTGTACCTGTGACGAACATCCCAACCACACCGGCTATTGTAACCGTGTCGCAAGTTCAAGCGATACCTGTTACATGTCAACCTCAGATTTCTCAGGTTGTAATGCAACAGTCGCTTGACCATGGGTCGCAACCACAATCGCCAACTGGTGGGTCAACACAAGTACAAACGGGTACAATTATCCCACACCTTGGTCCAATGGTTAGCATGGCGCAACAGAACATGGCGTCACAACCATGGCTTGCACAATACCAACAACCGCAGTTCCAGCAAGTATACCAAGGTTCTGAGCAGCAGATCTTTGCGAATAGTGGACAACCGTATATCCAAAATGGTCAAAACCAACCACTTTACAGTGGTCAAGTCCACCAATCATACCAACATCAATTACATTATGCTGGTATGCAAAGACCCACTGCTCAAGCGATTCCATCGTACCCTGGTTACGCTTCGCCTAACCTGAATCAACAGTTACCATTCGTGGCGACTTTAGAGTTACCTGATTTACATCGGTTAACGAACGATACGATTGCTTATGCCCCTTGGTGGCCAGCGATTCCTCATAAACTTCCATCTGACATTCCTAAATTCAATGGAAATCCAGGTGAAGACCCGTCGAATCACGTGATGACCTTTCATCTGTGGTGTTCGTCGAACACCCTTAACAATGATTCGATAAGACTTCAACTTTTTCAGAGGACATTGACAGGTCCAACAGCCAAATGGTATATTGAATTGCCAAGAGCCTCTTTCGACAACTTTAGTTCCCTAGCCACGACCTTCTTAACCCATTTTCAGTTACCGATAAGGTATGAAACGGGAACAGAAATATTGACCAACTTCAAACAGACAACTGCTACCCATATATCTGATCATATACATGAGTGGTGTCATCGTCGTAGGATGGTGAAAACATATGTTCCCGATCAGCTATTAGCTGAATGGTTTATAAAGTCGTTACTTCCGGCTATTACGGAAGATGTGGCCAAGGGGGGAGTTGTAACAGAGGAGCAGGTTATTGCTCGTGCACAATATTTGGACTTGGTTTATACCCAGTCCGGCACGCTCTATGACAAAATACCTGACGCCCCTAGACTGGAATTTTCAATTCCTCCCCCTCCTAAATCAAATAGTGACTCTCATGCCGGTGATGGCGTGATTGGCACCGCAAACACGAAATCGATAAAGGCCTCTGCAAAGAAAGCCCGTAAGAATTCGGATCAAAATGCAAAAGGAGAAATTCTTGCTTCAGAAGTAAATGCCATATCGGAAGATAAAGGCAAAGAAACCAATCAACCAGGAAGCAAGAAGAAAAAGCAAAACAAAGGGAAGAAGAAGAAACAGGGTGAGTCATCCCCTGGAAAAAATTCTTCAAACCCTCCTGGAAAAGGGAAACCAAATTATCCATGTCAGATATGTGATGATGAGGATCATTACACAAAGAATTGCCCATTCAAAGCTGAGTTAAAGAGGTTCTTTAAAAGTTCCCAAACATCAGCTGTGTTAACTCATCCATTTCCCAACCCAGGTCAAAATCTGGTTGATAGTGGAAATGCTTCCCCGTCGCAAGTACTTATGTTGTCGGTTTCGAAACAGGAGAATGATGCTTTGATTTCGACAAGGAATAAAGATTATGCGAATCCTCAGGTGTCGAACGAAAAAGGTAAAGATCAACCAAGTAGTTCGACAACAACTTCGACAGAAGTTGTACCACTAATCATACCTGAATTAACAATAAAACCGCCAAAGGGTGTGGTACACAAGTCGACATTTAATCCTCGCGCCAGAGCGGCACAGCATTATAACATAGTGGAAGATTTGGCCCAATCGCCATCCGCTATGTCGACTCTTGAGGTGCTACAAAATTGTCCAACCCAAAGGCAGGCGTTGTTATCAGCAATTGGTGGGGTAGATCCTAAAGATTCCAATCTTGTGTCCTTTAATCACAAAGGATATGATCCTCAGTTACCGGCTCAACTAGCTTTCCTTATTCAAGTGAAAGCCCTCAACAAAACTATTCACATAACGATAATTGATGAGGGGGCATCCACATGTATTATGTCGATGAGCTGCTGGAAAACTTTAGGATCTCCAACCTTGTCTCGATCATCGACGACATTAAAGGCTTTCGACGAAAGGACTTATACCCCTTACGGTATCCTTAATAACTTGAAGGTTTAACTTGGAGGAAAAACAATAGAAATTGATGTTGAAGTCATTGATGGAAATCTTGATTATAACATCCTACTGGGAAGACCATGGATTTATGCCATGGCAGCTGTCGTGTCGACTTATTTTAGGAAGATCGCATTCCCGTTTGAAGGAGGGATTACGATCGTCGACCAACAGAACTTCCTCCAAAATGGTTCACAAGTTACAGGAAGCATTCCCATGATCCATGAAAGTAACCATTCAATTCAAGATATCGGAGTAGGATTATTGAAAGACCCCACTTTGATGGGAACTTTCGCGCTACCACCTCCTGTTTATTCGGGAAATGTACCGTTTGTAGCAACCTGCAACATGATATCTTCCACGAAGGTCAACATGGATCGTGCAATGGTATTGTCCCCAAGCCCTTTGGAAATATTGTAGCAATCAATGTTTCAGGCATGGGAGGCGAGCCCAAATCAACGCTCGTCAAGCGTTTGGGTAGATAGGTCTAGAGAATATGGAACCCCACTAGATCCTTGGTCAAAAGTACATGGGACGGACGAAGGAATCTTACAATCAATGATGATTGAGGAGGCGCCATGGAATGATCACCACCATCGTTCCCTTCTTCCAGAATATGAAGAAGATACTCAAAGTGACTTTTATCACCCTTCAGTATTTGAATTCCTAACAAATACTGTAAATACGGTGGATTCCGAGCGAAACCTATCCAATATTGAGGAGACTATAGCCATAAATATCTCGACCAAAACAGATGTTGTAGAGAATATTTATGTCGGCAAAGGTTGTTCCCCTTCAGAACTGGAAATATATAATGCTCTTTTTCGCGAATTTAGAGATGTCTTTGCTTGGTCATATGATGAAATGCCAGGCATCGACTCGAGTATAGTTGAAAATGAAATTAAAATGTATCCCGATGTCAAACCAGTAAGACAACGGCTTCGGCAAGTGCACCCGAAGAAAGCCGCTGCCATTAAGGCAGAAGTTGAAAAACTTCTCCATGCTGGATTCATCTACCTGGTTCCTTTAACCGATTGGGTATCGAATGTTGTCCCTGTTATGAAGAAACAAGGGACGATTAGAGTGTGTGTCGATTATAGGGATGTAAACCATGCTTGTCCAAAGGACAACTACCCTACACCCTTCATCGACCAAATAATTGATGAATGCGCCGGATGTGAAATCTTTTCATTTATGGATGGATTCTCCGGGTATAATCAAATAAATATCCGCCCACAGGACCAGTCAAAGACTGCATTTATTTGTCCGTGGGGCACATTCGCTTATCGAAAATTACCCTTTGGTTTAAAGAACGCAGGGGCGACGTTTCAGAGGGCGATGAATTATGCCTTCCATGACATCAGGAACATTGTTCAACCTTATCTCGACGATCTTCCGGCTCATTCGCGAAAGCGGACTGATCATCCGTAGCATTTAAGAGCGATATTTCTACGTTGCCGACACTACAAGATAAGACTCAACCCACACAAATGTGTGTTTTGCGTCGGTTCTGGTCGTTTGCTTGGCTTTGGAGTCTCTAAGGATGGGATTCGTCTCGACCCCTGTAAGGTTCAGGCAATCATTAATTTGCCTCCACCTTCAAATTTGCTTCAGATTCAGAAACTCCAAGGGAAAGCAAACTTTCTGAGGAGGTTCATTCCAAATTACGCAGAACTTGCTAAAGGTTATACTCGTCTTTTGAAAAAGGATGTACCTTTTGTCTGGGATCAGGTGGCGCAAGCTTCCTTTGATGCTCTGAAAGATTGTCTAGTAAAAGCATCATTAATGTACGCCCCAGACTATCAAAGAGATTTTAACCTGTATCTGGCTGCAGCGGATACGACCATTGCGATGGTTTTAGTTCAAGAAGTCGATGGAATTGAACATCCTATCTATTATTTAAGTAAAAACTTAAACGATACAGAAAGTAAATATTCTTATGTGGAAAAACTAGCGCTTGCAGTTGTTCAAGCGATTCAAAGGTTTCGACATTATGTCCTCTTTCGGAAAACTACCGTCTTGTCAGATTGCAACCCCATGACTTATATACTGTCGCGACAGTTGCTTGGGGGAAAATATTCAAAATGGATAGCGATCCTTCAAGAGTTTGATCTGGAATTTGTAAAATCCAAATCAAAGAAAGCTCTAGTTTTCGCAGAATTATTATGTGACTTCCCATCATCGTCCAACGATGAAACATCGGAAGAGTCGATCGTGGACGAAAGTTTGTTTCTCATATCTGCAAGCGATGAGTGGTATGGAGATATCATATTTTATCTCCAAACCCAAAAATTTAGGTCTAATACCTCTCACTCAGAACAAAAACGTATACGATACCAAGCAAAAGACTACATGATCATCGGTGATACACTTTACCGTCGTGGTGTCGATACAGTTCTGAGGAGGTGCCTTACCCATGAGGAGGCCGAAAAAGCCCTGAATGATTGTCATTCAGGCGCGTGTGGAGGGCATCAATCTGGATATGCAACAGCACAAAGAATCTTACGAGTAGGATACTTCTGGCCAACAATGTTCAAGGATTGCATAACAGCAGTCAGAAGTTGCCATGCTTGTCAAATCTTTGATAGCAAAACCAGACGACCATCCGCACCCTTGCAGCCTATAGTTGTTGTTGGGCCCTTCGCCAAGTGGGGCATCGATTTCATGCAATGTAACCCCACCTCGATCGGGGGGCATGGGTATATAATAGTCGTTGTTGACTATTTTACCAAATGGGCCGAGGCGATGCCTACATTGGATAACACTGGTGAAACAGCTGCCCTTTTCTTTTTCAATCATGTAGTCGCCAGATTCGGCGTACCACAAGCTATAGTTACAGATCATGGATCACATTTTCGCAATCACATGATGGTCGAATTAACTGCCAAGCTAGGGCTATCTCACGACAGCTCTACCCCATATTATCCGCAAGCCAACGGACAAGTTGAGGCAATCAACAAGGTCCTGAAGCGTATGTTGCAAAGGATGATCGGGGTTCATAAAAGAAGATGGCACTTAATCCTGTACTCAGCTTTTTGGGCTTACCGGACCTCGGTAAAGAACGCAACCGGGTTCACACCTTTTCAACTGGTGTATGGCCTGGAAGCAGTCTTGCCAATCCAATGCGAAATTTCGTCGCTTAAACTCGCGATCGACCTCCTCCCCGGAACTTCAGAGAAAGAGGCTCGTTTCTTGGAATTAATCCAGTTGGATGAAACCCGTCGTGATGCCGCTTTGGCTAACGAGGCCCATAAGAAACGAGTCAAGGCTCAGTTCGACAAAAATGTCAAACCCCGTGTCTTCTCAGAAGGTGATTTGGTCTTGCTTTATGATCAAGAATCCGATAAATTGGGAGCAGGTAAATTCAAGTCCTTATGGATGGGCCCCTATATTGTTAAAAGGGTGTTAGCAAAAGGAGCCTACGAGTTAATGGATTACGATGGAATTCCACTGGCGCAGCCCCGCAACGGGTTGTACCTCAAGCGTTACTATGCTTAAATAGTAACCTGTATGATTTTGTTGTATTTTTTTTCGCTAAAGTATTTGTTCTGGTCGAGTGATCCACCTTTTTCATTAATGGCAGATGTCAAACCTTATGGAGACATGTGTTGGATATGCCGACGGAGCGAGTCGTAGTTCGCGGAACCTGTCCTCCGCAGCCTGGGCCATTTTTGATCCAAGCGTCGAGTTAGTAAGTTTCAGAGGTGTATGTATTGGGCAATCAATGAATAACATCGCTGAGTATAGCGCGTTGATAGAACTACTCTCTGATGCCATCACACGTGGCATACGCCGACTAATTGTCAGGCTAGACTCACAGCTCGTCATACTACAACTCAATGGTATATATTCTGTTCGCAATCCAGCTATTTATCGCATGTTCCTAAGGGTTAAGATCTTGGAAAGACGATTTGATTCAATTCAATATCAACATATTTCAAGAAACTTAAACACATTAACCGACTCATTAGCAAACTATGTGTTAGATAGACATTTGCAACATTTATAAAAAGGACACATCATCAAAGATTGTACATATGGATCACGTAAATCAACCAGAATAAAATCCGAAAATCAAAATATATAAGCTGTTTATATATGTTCATACATAATGTTCTGTAACCAAGACAAAATTGGTCATGTGACCTAAAAACTCAAAAAGATGCTAGGGGGCACCCTAGCCTAGTGGTGCTCATGATAGTACGTCACGGCCTGTGCAATCGTGCGCAAGAGACGAGTCCATCGTCTAGGCACGCCAATGGTATGACGCTGCATCTATAAAGGTAACTCGTCAATCTGTACATCCAGAAGACCACGAGTAAGGCTCTCAACCTACTCCTGCACAGTTGTAAGGGTCTCGGTGTCGTCAAGATCGCGGATAACAACTCTCCTAGCAGGCTCCCCTGCTGGGGCAGCAGCTGGCGATCTCGGACGAGCTGCTGGACGAACAGGACCAATATCTGCATGCACCCAAGAGTACAATTAAAAGTCTTGATAGAATAAAGCACAGCAACGTTATGAACAAGAACAATAAACAGTAATGTGGTCAAAGAGTTTACCAATGGCACCCCACTGCTCGCCATCCGGTAGAACCAAATCCTGATCACCTCGGAAATCCATACCCACATATGGATACTCAGAAAACGCCATCTCCTAGCGCTCGAACCACCTAAAGAAGGCCTCAGTGAAAGTAATTTGAGGTTGACCTGCATGCCTAGACATGTGGTCAACCCACCTCTGCATGCGTGGCTCGGTCGGAGAGGGCAAGTCAAGTATGATGTACTGAGGCTGCATCAGTGGGATTTTCTCCAAGGAAAAGGCAGTCAGAATAGAACCAAATCCAAAGTTCTTCAGCTTCCCGTCCTTTACCTTGGTCAATTGACTTTTCATCTGAATAAGTACTGCATCACACCAGTTGAATACTTTCGGTTGGAGACACTCCAAGGCGTGCTGCATATAGGACCTGTTGGCAACATGTAAAGCTGCGCTGCCGGCCATCCTACCAATAGTGAACAGAATGGACCTGAGAGCCCGATCAGTAATCTCACGGATAACAATCTTGCCGTCTCTGCTCGGATGAGAACCTTCCCTGCAATACTGGCGGACATAATCTCTGGTGGAATCAGTCCCCCGGGCCGTACCGGATAAGGAAACGAAGGCACCACGTCTTGAAAACCTAGTCAAGAAGTACATGTCCTCTATGGTCAAGGGGATGGTCTTCCCCCTAATCTGGAATACTTGGTTAACAGGATCCCAAGCATCAAGCATATACTGCAGTAAAGAAATCTGTGCTCTCATACTAGAGATATGGAAGAACTTCAGCAGGCCACAGTTCCGCAGCGCGTTCACCGTGACCGGGTCATGGAGAGCAATCATGTCCTCCTCTTCATGTTCTCGTTCTCGCCATGTAAGGGACATTTTGTTCAAGGTTCCCTGCAAAGCAAACAAGAGAAAGAGTGAGTTCCTGATTTGATGAAAAACTGGCGAAAAAATCATCAAAAATAACCTTAAAACTCAGTCTTTTTGAGCCCAGGTAGGAAGTCTCCCACTTGCGCTGAGGGTCAGACTGGCTTAAGGCAGCTTGACCTTCAGCGCAGGTTTCGAAAGGGAAACCTGCGCTGATCCTAGGGCGCCCTGGCAAAACCCCAGGGGCTCAGAAAGACCGGAAAACAGGAAAAAAACAGGAAAAGGAAACCATGAAAAGAAAGAGCTAGGTTTTAGCTCCTACCTGGTCCAGACGGCGCCGAAAATCGTCCGCAGAATCTCCCGGAATCAGCTGGTGAAAATCAAGGGGGAAGAGGCACCTCCAGAGCTCCAACAAACCAAATGCAAATTAAATGGTAAATGAGAGGTAAAAACACCTTTTAATGGCTTTTTACATAGTACAAAGTGAAATATTAGGGTTATAATCTCATTTTCATGCAAATATTATTCATTTCTAACATAGTTTGTTGCAGCAATTGAAAATACAGTACTATATTTGAAAAGAGAAAAGCTAGTAATGGTAAAAAATCAAAAATTTGACCACGAATCGAGCAGTTTTAGCACAAATTTCATGCTCGTTAAAAAATAAACGCAAGGTCCGAGCAGTTTTAATGCGGTCTTCATGCTCGTTAAAAAATAAATAAAAGCAGTGAGCAATGTTTCCTCCAGAGTTTAAGCTCATTTTTATCTAAAAAAAGAACCTATTCCGGTAAATGACCATTATGATCGTAAATTTATTAGCCATAAAAAGCCTTGGTCGTGTTTTCACTTGCCACCTCCATTCCATTTGGACGATCGTTCACCCCATATGATTGTTTACCCATTTTGAGGAACAGCTGCGAAGAGTGATTTCACTTAGCCATCCTTGTGACACTGCCGTGATTGGAAAATTCCAACCTGTACCTGGAATCTGCTGCTATCCCTGTTTATCACTCGTTCCTCAAAAGACGAGTCTTCTTTGAGCTCTTTTCAACTGACTCGTAAAATATGAAAAGTTTGCCGAGTTTTGGCCTTCCAGCTCGTTAAAAGGACCGGAAGAGCTATCCCTCCTCTAGATTTTAATCTTTTTGGACCTGAGGGATTATTGCACAAAAAGGTCGAGCGCTTGTTTTATTCGGCTCGTTAAAGTTATCGAAAATTCATCCCTTCTGTATTGTTTTATACTTTTTCGGACTTAAGGGATTAGATGACGAAAAAGGAATTTTGGAGTTAACTTTCTGTACCTTTTCAGACTCTCTAAAAATGAAAAGGACCGAGTTGTCTTTGTCGCTAGACTCGTTAAAATGATTAAATAGCGACAAACTTGTCTTTAGACGAGAACGAGTTTCCCTATCGCTAGGCTCGTTAAAACATAGCGATGGGCTTGCCCGAAGGGCAGGTTATAGAACAAGCATATGTTATCCTCCTCAAGCTTGACAAAAATAAAGAGGTACTGGTCAGAAATGACTGGGGAAAAATTGGGAGAACCTCAAAGCTTTAATGGTAGCAAGTCGCTCTTGAACATGACACCTTGTCCTCCGTACCACATCGGGTTGGGTTGTTTCATTCACCGGTCTCATCACCATGGTCCTCGCCAAACCATTCATATTTGGGGTAATGCTACCAATCCATCACATCAGTGTCGTTATATGTTCAAGAGATGTGTTCAGAAAGAGTCAACCGTGTCCCATCCACTGCCATACATTATCCCTCATCCACCCATGATCGCCACCCTGAATCATATCTCACAGATTGTTTTCACCTCCACTAAAATCATTAGCTCCGTTCCGTGTCACTGATGTGGGATTCCTTAAGGCCCTCCTTTGACGGATCGCTTCTTGTCGACTTCAGCTCATTATCCAAGAAGTTGATCTAGGAACAACCCCCCAGTACTTTGAAGCTTGCATGCCTCAATGGCAAGTTTCTCACTTCCGGCGACAGGTATACATCAATGACCTTCGACCAGAAGATTTTGCGTGGTGTTCGACGCCAAGTCCTTTATTCACACCACGTGAATTGTACTGCAGTACCTTGAGGGTCATTGTCATTATTGGTGATTCCTCTCGCGCTTATTAACGGTTTACATTATTGACCGGTAATCAAGCGATGTCTTTCCATGTTCGACTTCAGCACAATTCTCACATGGATCGACTTGTACTTAGAGTGAAGATCGAACGAGATTGAAGACCCCGGATCTAGTTTCATCCATCCGGGCTGCGATATATATTCAGGAAATATAAAGACATTTGATATGTACATTATTGCAGCAGATGATCATCCTACTCAAAGGATGATAATTTCAGCAGAGAATTATCAGTCTATCATCAGACGGTCGTCTGTTATATGTACCAAAATGAATTTATAAAGCTGAGCATGGGAATGCCCGCCTCAGCTAGATCATGAAAGCAGAATAAATAATAATGTATTGTATTGTATTTTATTGCAGGGCACCTCTCAGCGATTGAATGAACTTCGGATCCTCCTGATAAAGCATTTCAACTGATAAACGACCTCATACTTTAGAGGGAAACTGTTATAGACATTTTTGTGCCTAACAGCATGGAGCATGAAATGTCAATAATCTGAGGGATCCAAATTCCCTAAACATGTTGTTCTTACCCTTAAAGGAACAAGGTCAGCAAACCACAGCACTGAAAATCAGTTCTCCACCTGAAAACACTCAAAAACAGGCTATTTCTGGATCATGTCAGCTGCTCCACTCAGCATCTGCGCTGAATGTCAACTGCTCCTCTCTGTACCTGCGCTGAAGGTCAAAAATGATGAAGGCTACCTGCGCTGGGCGAGATTGGCCAAGTGGCACAGTCATTCTGCAAGGTGTCAACTGCCCAGGAAGCTTCCAAACTGACACTTGGGTCAAGGAATTCGCCTTGTGATGAGTAAGAGGGTCTTGATCTCCAAGTGGAAGCAAGATTCTCCAAGTGGACTCAAGAACTAAAGATTGACTAAAGTGGGAGAGGACACTAGTCAGCTTCATGCCAGTCTCAAGATGACTCATCCTTTCTCCAAAACCCTATATATAGATCTCTCTCATGAGGTCTAAGGAGGCTGGAATTTTGTGCAAGTAAGGAAGTGTTGTTGGTTTGAGTATAGAGCTATTGGGTGTTTTGCTTAAAGGAGGTGAAGAGGAGATTTCTTTCAGCTGGGAGGTGTTGCTGGATTGGGCCTATTATGGTTGTAACTCTCTCAGAACTTTACTTCTTCTTTAATAAAGTATTTGAGGTTCTTCTATATGCATGTATCTTGATGATGAATTGATGCTTGTATATTTGGTTTATGCTAATCCTTAAATCGATTATGGATGCATGCTTCTTGTAGTTTCCTTTTCTTGTGCTTTTACAGGATCTGTGCGTAGCTGGGCCGGTGAAAGGGCAAGGAGCTAGGAGCAAGCAGCAAGGAGTGAAGATTGGATCGACTATTAGCGCAAGATAACGGTTAGTAGATCATCCTTTTCTTCCCTCTCTCATCTCATAAAGAAGAATTCTTGAATAGCTTTGCATTCAGTTGTTGCTGAGGTACTATCACACTTAGAGTGGGATAGGGGCATTCTGCATTAGATACTTTTCCCCCCAACACACAGTTATTTTTCAGAGGGAGCATGGAGCTCGCCTTACCTTGACCGATGTCAAGTATGTACCAGGACTGGAGAGAAACTTGGTATTGATCACGATGCTAGACAGAGGCTGTGATGTAGTCTTCACTAAGGGAAAGGTTTTCCTTAGGCACATCATCACTAGATAGGTGAAGCAGATTGGTTCACGGGTCAAGAACCTGTATGCTCTTGAGGTTCAAGATGCATGTAAAGCCTTGAGCAATGAGGCAACTGATGGAGACTTAGTGGTTGAGAGGGAGCGTATATTACCTCTCAACATGTAGAGCTAGAAGAAGTCTCAGACGATTGTGGAGGAGCCACGATTGGTGCAGCAACTTCAGGAGGTTGTGGATCAGCCATAACAAGGGAAGCTGAGAGAAGATCGAGTAGAGACATCTACTCATGTAGAGACCTCCAGTAGGGGGAAACTTCGAGCCAGGTGGGTTGAGGGATCACATGCAGCCATACCTCCAGGTAGGAGGTCGAGTGATGTGGATTGATCATCCCAAGGAGGAGCGGCAAGATCCTTGAGGTACCCAACCTCTTTGATGAGACCTTGCTACGGGAGCCCCGATGTGGAGTAGCAGGAACCGACTGATTCGGTAGAGACAGATGCGGATGGAGCGGCAGAGAGAGAGACAGTGCAGGGAATCCCAGGATAGTGCATAGCTAGCAAGCTGCAGCAATGCGAGAGGCACAAGTGTTTTGCACAGTGCTAGGTGGCATAGAGAAGTGTGCAATGGTGCGAGATGCATGGAGATCTTGCAGTAGCGCAGATATCAGAGAGGGACCACTTGTCAGTAGCAGGTATATCTTCAGCATTAGATTATGTTTCTAGCCCAACAGAGTGGTCAGTTGGGAGTGTTTTTGTTCCAAGTGTTGTTGGAGCAAGTGGACCGGGTAAATGTGTTGCATGCAGTACATTCCAGAGTTGCAGGATAGGGGTTGCAGATAATCCATATCTTGTTGAGAGGGAGTGTTGAAAATGCAACAAGATGATGGAGCTTAGTGGAAAGGAGTCGCCTTCACTAAGTGGGCCCGCAGGCTATTTTTGGCGCAAAGTCTATTTTTAGACATATGGATCATGGTCTATGAGTTGCAGGATGCTATTTGTGGATGATTGGTCATGTTGGTAAAAATAGATGGACTTCTATTTTTAGACATATGGGCGGAGTCTATTTTTAGACTGCCAGTATAAAAATAGAACAATCGAATATTATTAGTTCTTAATAATATTTGGACTATAAACATTATCTTATCCTCTTCGAGCACTTCAGTTCGAGCTACGGATGTGGCACATGCAGCTGTCATAAGGAAATATGCTTTTCTTATGGGTCAGTTGAGCTATTGCATGATGGACTTCAGTTAGAACTCAAGTGATTGAGTTTGGTGGAGTTGATTGAGGAGTTGATGGAGTTGTGTTCAGTTTGACTTGGTTGAACTAGTTGTATTTAGTCTAACTACAAAATACACTAGTGATGAGTGATGTGAATTAATTATTAATTAATTCACTAATTATTAACTCATAAAGAAACTAAAGAATACATCAGTTAACTCAGTGCATGGACAATTCAGTGGAGAGAAGTGTTAGAGGTGAGTGAAAGGGCAAGATAGCTGTCAGTTGTGACTATAGTTGTGCATGAGATTTGCACAATCAATGGATTGAGTATTGCCAATGAGGATTGTGTGGTTCAACCAATCGAAATACGAGTTTGGATCAGCCATTCTCATATATTCTCATCCAGGATTGCGTAGTGGAGGCAAGCAAGCAGCGGAGGAGATTTGAACCTGTGATTGATTCATATCTAAGCTAGTTTGTGTGTAACACGTGGAGATAGTACTGAGTACTTGCGAGGAGTATTGTACTATGTATTTGTTACATGTTCTCAATCAATATAATATACAGATAGTTGGGGGTTTTCAGCTGTATGCTTTACCCGTGTTATACTGTGTTGATATGTGTGATTGATGCTTCAATGTGCGCATGCGATTGTTTCTGAATACTGCAAATTGATGATAAATGGTAGAGGAGGTTATGTATTATGCATGCATTCCACAATAGTGTATAATCAGGATAATCTTTGTGGATAAGTGTTATATTATTCGAAATTTCTACACATTTGGTGCTAAAGCAGTTGCCAATGTAGAAGGAACTGTTGTTGAAACTATAGGCACTACAGTGTAAGGCTCTGTGGTCAACTCACTCTGCCTTGACTATAGTGTTTTCTCCAGTTATTTCTCTGTCTCTTTTAGTTGGTCACTTAGCTTAAAGACTAGGTCCATGAGCTATTCTTCATTCTTTTTCTCAATTACTTCAACAGTCTGAGGGTGCATGAGTGGTGGCAATTTCAACTACTTTCTCAGTGCAGCTATATCTTCATTCTTTTTCTTTATTAGGCTCTCTGCAGCCTTGATATCCTTTGGGTTATGGCCCAACTCAATAATCAAATTCTCCAATGATTTGATCCTATTGTCCTTTGTTTGTGAGGAGGCCTTTTCTAGTTGAAATTGGACAGTAGTGTTGCTCAGTGAATTTTGCAACCTATGTGCCATCAATGCCTTCCTAGTCAGTGTAGAATAAACCATCTCTCCTGCTTGTTTGTGTAGTTCTATCTGATCTATGGGGTGGATGTCTTTAGCTAAGACCTCAAAATCAATCTTGAGGTAGTCTGCAAATGACTTGGGTTGTTGTACTGTGGGCTTTAGAAAGCTGATTTTCATTTCACCTTCTTTGATTTCATAAGCTGACATCAACCTGGTTTGGTTTTTTGGTGCCATTTTCAAGTATTGAGCATAGGCTTGGGCCTTCAGCTACTCATTCTTGGTCTATATTTCCTTGAACTTTCCTTTTATGTCTATGATCTTCTCAGATGAAGATCTGAAAGATGAAACTTCTACACTCTGTTGTCTTTCAGGCTCATGTCTTTGTGAGCTGGAAGGTGTTTCACCTGTTGGAAATGTATGTAGGCTCTCTCCACCTTGTTTTTTCAACTCCCTGTTGTTTCCTCAAATAATTCTTCCTTTGACTATGGATTTAGCCTGTGCCTCTTAGCAGCAGGCTAGTTTGGAGGACCACTGGCAGGGGTAACTACTTCCCTGTCTATTTTCAAGTTTTTTCCTTCAATAAGAGGAGTTTGCATAGCTGGGGGATTTCCCATATTAACCTGAGTTGGATGAGGTTGTGGTGGAGCCCGTTCTTTAGAGATTTCAAGCTGCTTTGATATCTCTATTTGTTTTGATATTTGTGGATGTTCTAATGCTGGAGTACTTCTTCCCTAGTTTTGTTCCTGTGGTGGTTCTGCTAGGGGAGCACTAGTTTCCTGTGTGTACCTTTGAGAAGTCTCTCTTATAGAGGCACTAGGATCTGATGTTGACCTTTGATAAGATTCAGCTGGCACCTGTGCAAAAGAGTCTAGGTCAAGTCTCTTTTCCAAGTCTTTCATTACATTCTCAACTTCAACCTGATCACTATCCATTTCAGCTAGAGTTCCTTCCTTCCATTCATCCATATTTGCATATTGTTCTATCTCAGGGACTCTATGATGGATATAGGGTGACAACTTATGTTTCATTCTCCTATCACAAATGAAACCTTGTGGGTCATATCTCCAAGAAAAGCTTTTCTTGAGTTTCATTCTTCTTTCTATGATTTCTTCTGCTCTTTTCCCTGCTTCTTTATTGTTGCATACAAATGGGCCTAAGTGGTCTTTGATCCTTAATTGGGCTTTCTTCTTTGACTTGGTGAAATGAATTTGGTCAGCGTTTAACATTTTCCTGTAATATTCCATGGAAAACATTTTCATAGGGACATACTTAGGCAGCTTGAAAAGTGGGAGCTCACAACCATAGATTCAGATCTGAATGTGATTCTGATACAAGTACCAGTCACCTATCTTGTACTGCTTTGATAGTTGCAAAATTTTCTTTATCTCATCACTAATCCTAGGAGGAGGATTTCCTATCAGCATGGTGGTCACAGGGTGGACAAACTGGTCAATGAATTCATTGTATGAATAGGGACAAGTATATGAGTAGTGGAAGATGGAAGTCCAGAAAATGACTGATCTGGGATTACCTCTGGTATCAATCTTATTCATAGAGAATGGGAACTTGTGAGACTAATAGTAAAGGAAAAGGTGATATATGAATGTAGAATACTTGAATGCCTTTTCATTTTCTAGCATCATGAACTGGTCATGGATTTTCTCAGCAATGAAAGTAGCATAGTTGTATTTGAAAACAGGAGGCTGAACAGGAGTAAAAATGGACATGAAAACAAGAGTCAATTCATCAACAAACTCACTAGTATTGAAACCCTTTACAGTAGCAATCATATTAATAATGTTTTTTCCTCTCACTGAAAAGAAATGTTAGATAGGGAGGAGGATTTTTGGGTATGTGATCCATGTCTATAAAAGTATGGCAAAGGTGGTTGAGTTTAGAACTAGATATTTTAGTGGACTTTTCAAGAAATTCTCCAAGGGAAATGGGGGTGAGGTTTTGACTAGGCTGAAACTGTAGCATTTCATTGATTGAGTCTGCAGTGATTGTGAAGAGAACAGTTTGACTGGGGGACATTATTTCTCTGATGGTGGGATTATAATTGGCTTGATATTGATGGATAATGTCAGGGAAAATGTGCACAGAAGGGAGTATATACCTTGGGAGATTTGATTCCCAAAGTCCTATGGTATCAGAGCCATTCACGTAATTGTCTCCGCATTGACAAAATACTTTCAAGGAGTTATTATCAGTTTCAAGGTATTTTATTTGAAAATATTTATCTACTAAGGGAAAATAATGCAAATCTCTATGAGGAGTAGTGATAGGAGGTACATTGAGGGCCACGGGGGTTTCCATTTCTGGTTCTTGCGGATTTAGAGATGTAAATGGGGTTTTTTAGTAGAGTTAGTGAAAACAGAGGGTCCTGGGAGTCTTTGATTTTGAATTACAATTAATTTTGGGGTTTTCAACGTAATCACAGAGAAAATTAAGTATTTACAGGGTTTCTAGAAGGAAACTGGTAAATACCTATTTTTGAGTGACTAGCAATGGAGTGCAAGTTCATTGGGTGCTAATGGTGGACTGGAGTGGCGTCGAACTGCAAATTTCAGGGTGGCTAACGGTTGGAGTACGAGCTGGTCGACTTCACATTCTGGTTTCATGCATGGGTTTTCAGAATAAGGATGGAAAATAGTTTAACTTTGTTTTTTATGCAAAGTCAGAGCTTTTGGCATGTTCGTGACACGGACAGGTGGCGTCAGTGGAGGGGTGATTAGACGTTTTGTCGTTAGCGAGAGGCGGCAAGCGGGTTTCATCGCACCACGTTTGGAGTGTATGTGGTATTTGGGAGGGATTGTGCGATCCCATACGTTGCTTGACGCATAGGGTGGGTGTTGTTCACGAAACCGCTCACCATCGTACGCTAAAAGTCAACCATAAAGGCCCGTGCAATATGCACGATGACCATCGGATCTACGGGAGCCGATTGGACAATGGTCGGGGAGATGAAGCGACTAGTCGATTCGGAGGGCGGGCCCGATATAAATTAAATAAATTATTCATATTAGGGGTGATTTGATTGGTTATAGAGTTATAAATTAGTCCAAATGACATATTTAATCCTCATTAAATGATGGCGGGGTTGGGTTCTTAATTAACTACAGATTAGTTAATTAATTCCGTTTATTTATTTGTTTAATGGTTATATTTAACTAAGGGGCGGGATATATAATGATTTGGGGTTTTATATAGTAATATAATACGGGTATGGGTGTTTTTGTTTTATTCGAGAATTATATAATAAAACATTAGTGGTTAATATGATCGAATGAATCAAAGAGTGCTAAGTCCAACATTTTCTGAAAATATTTCATCATATAACATATTGACTTAGGCCTAATTGTATATAAGGGGTTTTTGTGGGGATTTGCTTCAATTTCCTATCAAATGAATGAGTGATCTTATGGGGGGGGGGGGGGGGGGGGTAATGTTGATGAAAGGGACTTAAGTACTTTAAGCATTTCAAATTATTGGACCGAGGGTTCGATCCCTCCAAAAGTCAAAGAAATGCTCTGAGCCCCTCTAACTTTGGCAATAACCTTTAGCACTTAGGGAATTAGTAAAGATTTTAGGGGAATGAGTAGGGAAGTCAATTATTTTGAATTTGAATGTTAATGTGCCTTTCGATGTGATACATGCCTTTGCCTAGTGATGAAAGTAAAATATTTAAGCATTGAACTTAAAATTCACCCCACATTTATTCTGCAACCATCATCTACTTACCCTACCTACTTTATCCTAGCATTTTCACTTCTTTATTAGGGTGCACTTAGATTGGCAAACCCTTATCTAAGTCCACACTTATTACATCCAAGGGCTCAGATTAAAATGTTGAGCTCCTTTTTCACTCTACCTATCTACTTATCTACCAAGATTACATTGTATTCTCTATTTCTAAAACATGAAATTGAAAGCATGAAATAACCAGGTTTAAATTGTTTGGTTACCATGGATTGTCGCATAGGTAAAAAATTTCACACAATATTTATTATACATAAAAGTAAATAGTAGTGGAATTTAGACTTACACACTTTCCTGGTCTTTTCGTTTTGTTGCGGTTCATTTTCTTTTCATTTTTTTGACCTTTTCTTTATTATTTTTACCCTTTTATTCTTTTTCTAGGGTATACCCTCTTTACATTTTTTAACTTTTTGATTTTTTTATAAATATGGAAAACCTTTGCAACAAGTAAAGGTATGAACATACTTCAGAACAAGATCAAGTCAATCATGATATATGACACGTATTGGTATAGGGGCATAACAGTGGCTCCACTTGGGGATGACTTTCCCGGGTGGAAAGTTAAGAATAGTAGATTAGTGGCCTCTGAATGACTTTGACTCTGCTCTGCAATCTTCCTCTTTCTTGATACTTTATCTGTAAGTACGATAGTAACACTTCTAAAGCTTAAGGCCTTCTCTTCGGGCTTTAACTTCACAAACTTACCATCCAATCAACACTGAACATTACAAAGGATATAGAATGTACGATTAGGAACATGGTAATATTAGTAACTAGGATCAAAGTAATGTTTCAACATCCGACCATTGACTGGTCCTCCTTCAACTTCTATACCATTTAACTCTTTGACAAAATATGCATTGTTTCCTCTAAAAGCATAGATGATGTATGGTCCTTTCCATAGGAAGTCAAACTTCCCATGTTCCCCTTGTCCTCTCTTATTGAATCCAATCTCAATACTTTATCTCTAAGGTAGAAATCCTCTACCTTGGTTCTTTTGTCAAATATCTTCTTGATTTTCTCCTGCAATACTTGGGATCTTTGGTACACCTCCTCCCTGGTCTGCTACAGATTGATAGTCTGGTTTATCTTTCTTTGTATATCATTATGTTCCATTTGAGCTTGTTGGAGTATTTTCATGACAGGAACCCCTAATGATGAAGGAAAAACAACCTCCATACCATATACTAACTCAAGGGACTGGTTCCAATGGATTTTTTGGTTGTAAGCCTATCTTCCCATAAAGATCAATTTTTTGTTTCAAGTTTTCTTATTTTCTTCCAACAGTTTTTTGATGATATTAATTAAACTCTTGTTGGAAGATTCTGCAAGTCCATTCCCTTGAGGGTAGTAGGCCATGGAATGACCCATTGTGATGTGATACTTGATACAAAAACTAATCATTTTCTTTGATTTAAAGGCTACAACATTATCAGTAACGATTTTAGTGGGACAACCAAATCTGGACAAAATATTGGTCTCTATGAAACCTATGATAACAGTGTCATTGGCTTGTCTAGAGGGAATGGCTTCTATCCATTTAGTAAAATATTCAGTTGCAGTGAGTATCCATTTGTGTTGGCCAGAAGAGGGTGGATGAATTTCTCCAATGAAGTTGAGACCCCATTGTTGAAAAGGCTTCTCGGTGGAAATAGGTTTCAAGGGTAAAGGTAACAATTTTCTTTTTCCTTCAAATATTTGGCATTTATGGCAAGAAGTTACAAATTTCTTCACATCTGCAAATAAGGTTGGCCAATAAAATCCAGCCCTTAGGATTTTGTCAGAAGTTGACTTCTAATAGAGATGTCCACCATAGTCCCCTACATGAAATTCTTGGAGAACTTTGTTAGCTTCATCTTTTAATAAACAATTTAACAAAATTCCTTCATGATTTTTCTAAAAAAGAGTGTTATCTAAATTGCAAAACTTTGAATCTTTCATTTTCAAAAACCTATTCTTTGTTTTGGATAACCCTGGAGGAGCTTGCAGGTTTTGTAAAACATAAATTATATCAGCATACTAGGGTGAATATGAAAAGGCATAGCTGATTTGTGAAGTTGCCATCTCCTACTTGTTATCCAGCTCTGCAATGAGGTTTATGTCTAGGGCTTGAAAATTGGTTTCTGCCATGAGTTTGGCCAATCCCTGACATTTTATTAGCTTGGTTGGTTTTATCTCTATATCGTACTCTAAGATAGTAGCTATCCATTTTCCTCTTTTACCATCAACTCCATCCTGAGTTAGGATGTCTTTGACTACTACATTAGGAACATAAGCTATTACATGAGAGTATAATATATAGACTCTAAAATCTTTAATAGCTTTTACCAGTGAAAAAGCTTGTTTCTCCATTATTTTGTATTTTAATGATGCATCTTTGAGTGCTTTACTAAAAAAGGCTATAGGATTTTCACATCCCTTATCATTGTTTTGTAGTAAAATTGCAACTATGGTGTGTTCTGATGCAAAAGAAAAAATTATCAAGTCTCTATCAAACTGTGGAATTGTGAGGACTGGTTTTCTGGTTAAAGCCATTTTGATTTCTTCAAATGATTGCTTGGCCTCTACTGTCCATTTGATACTTGAATCATTTTTTAGCATGTTATTTAATGATCTAATGAGTTCAGCTAAGTTAGAAATAAATCTCCTTAAAAAATTTATCTTCCCTAGGAAAGCCTGAAGCTCTTTAATACTTCTTGGATGGGGTATCTATAAAATAGCTTCAATCCTAGAAGGGTCAATTCAAATGCCATCCTTGGAAACGATGTGACCTAAAAATTTACCTTCCTCCAGACCGAACAGGGACTTCTTTGGATTTAAAGAAATGCCATTCTTTTTTCATTTTAAAAAAAAATCCTGAGATGCTCCAAGTGTTGTTGATCTGATTTAGAAAAAATAGTTAGATCATCTAGATATATAACAAGAAAATCATGAATTTCTTTGGCAAAGGCAATGTCCATTGCTCTTTGGAAGGTTGCTCCTGGATTTTTAGTCCAAATGGAATTTTGATGTACATGAAAGTACCCCATGGTGTTGTAAAAGCAGTTTTCTCTTGGTCATCAGGATGAACCAAGATTTGGTTATATCCTGAAAACCCATCTAAAAGTGAAATTCTAGAAGAACCCACTAACCTTTGCAAAATATGATCCATTTTGGGTAAAGGAAAGTTATCTTTTAGAGAGACCTTGTTTTCATTTCTCAAGTCCACACATAATCTAATTTCCCCTGTTTTCTTTGTAGTAGGTACCAAGTTAGATACCCATTCATAAAATCTAATAGGGGAAATAATACTTGCTTCATACATATGTTTGATTTCTTTCTCAATTGATGGTAATAGCACAAGGTTAACTCTTTTGAGTTTTTGTTTAAATGGCTTTGATCTTCTTTTAAAGGGATGGTATGCTGAATGATAGAGGTGTCATATGATTTCAAATATTCATAAATATAGGAGACAACATCTTGGAATTCTCTGATAAGTTCAACATATTTAATTTCTGATCAGGAGGCAAAAATTTTGACAATTTAATCAATTTAGGATCATCCTGTGTTCCTAGATTATAATCCTCAATATATGCCTTTAATGGCTCCATTTTAGGTTTCTTGGGAATGTCATTAGAGTCAAAAAAATCTTCCAAAGGAGTTAATCCTTTGGGTATATGATTATCCTTTAGATTTATGACCTCTTTTTCTTCTTCAATTATTTCATCTAGGTCCATTTGTTTCAGGTCTTGAATTTATTTTTGTGTGAATTTTGTAGGATGAAGTATATTTATTGAAGTCTCCTCCGAAATGTTAATTTCTACCTCATCAATATTATCGAAACTAGTATCTGTATCAAAATCTACGTTAATGTTAGAAAATTATTCATCGAAAGTTAAAAAATTATTGATCTGCTTATCACTATCAAAAACCTGCCAGTTCTTAAGATTATCAGGGATGGATGGTCTGTGCCTAATCTCAACAGTATACTTATGGTTAGGTTGGAAGGGTAATTTGCAGGTGCTGGAAAACATGGCCAGGCTGTGGGCTTGCATGTTGTTTTTCCTAGGAATAGTTGCAAGCTGGGTTTCCAAAAAAGTGTTGATAATTTCTATGACTATTCCTCTATAATATCCTAGTCTAGGATCTCTAGTTAAGTAAGTTCATTTAATATGTTTAATTATTAGTTATGGATCTCCTATGATAGACACCCTGATAGCTCCTAATCTTTTAACAAGTTTAAGACCTAACAAGAGAGCCTCATATTCTGCCATATTATTGGTGCATCTAAAATTTAATCTATAGGCATGGCCTTTAGCATGATCATCTTCTAAATTGTACACCCAAACTACTGCTCCTGCTCCTAGTTTATTTACTGAGCCATCAAATTCTAAATGCCAAAGGATTTCATGCTCATAATTTGTGTTTGGGGTAGTAGGAACTTGTTTAACCATGGCATCTAGGTCTTCATTTTCATCTGACTTTTCTTTGTTATCTGATATTTCCTGAATATAAATAGTTGATTTTTATTTTTTAATTTCTTTTGGTTCTGTTGCTAAAACTTTAAGATTATCAATTTCAGGATCTATTTCAGCATTATAAAGAATAAACAAATCCATGTCAAAGTGTATTGAGTAGATGGGGATATTTTGAGGTCTTTCCTTACTAGTTACTACATATTTCATCAATGTTTCTCTATATAGTTTCTTGGGTTGTCCAAAAACCAATATAGTGCCATATGACATATCCAATTGAAGAGATCCCTAAAGCTTAGCACCCCAGGATCTGAACAATAGCATTCCATATTTGGGTGGTATATCTGCTACCAATATGTCCATTAAAATTGTTTTTGCAAGGTATTGAACCAATGAAACACACAAGTGTTTTATCAATCCTAGACATCTCCCTTGACTAGAGTCAAAAGAAAACAAATGTTTGTATGGTCAAGTGATGTCTAGGTCTAGCTTTTCCATGACAGACTTGTGCATGAGATTTTGAGAAGCATGAGAGTCAAACATGCATTGTGAATAATCTTATCATGTATGTTTAAGCAAACATAGAAAGGAGGAATTCCTCCTTCTAATGGTTTACCATTCACTTCTGGGCCAAAGATTAATTTGGGCTGATCATCAAAAATATTAACTGACTCTTCAGTTCTAGTAATTTTCAATGATCTGTTGATTTGAGTTTGGTAGGCATCATGTTTAACTAATTCAGATAATGGGACATAAATTTTTATCTTGCCTACCTCTGTTTCTAGATTAAAGGGTTTTTCTATTTAGGCTTTTTGATTTCGAGCAATAGTATTTTCTCTGTTTTTTGTGTTTCCTACGTCTTTTTCCTTTTCAGGAATAGAATCATGATTTGTTGATTCTCCTATATCAACCTTTGGAGGTTCTTCTACAGATTCCTTAAAAGGAATGGAAGTGGAACGCTATTCATTATTTGGTTGATTATTAGAGATATGTTCAATTATGGGATTAGAGGGGTTAGTGTTTGATCTAGAAATAATTTGCAAAGGTTTAGTTACTATCTTACCTTTTTTAGGCTGATTTGGAACCGTTTTCTTGTTTGTTTTAGGGACATCAATTCTCCTACTTCTTAGATTGTATTGCTTTTGCACCTCAAAGATGGCCGAGTCATATCCCTGTTTAAAGTCAAAATATTCTCCTAATTGGGTTTGGAATTTGTTTAAGTATGTGGGCCTCTTGATCATCTTGGAACAGGAAAACTTCTCCTTCATCATCAAGCCCCATCAAGTTAATTTGAGTATCTTCTTCTGGGCCTTCAGAGTGAAAAGCTTCTGCATAGTTCTCCTGGAAAGGGGGTCGAATGTTTTGGTCAGGACCATTCTTTCCAGTGTTCTGGTTTTGGTTTTTTTCTGAAATTAGGATTTCTCTCTGCATTAGTTTGTTGACTATCCCATGGAGATTTTCTTTCAATTGTCTCCACTATGTCTCCTAGTCTATCCATTCCTTTAATTATGGCATCCAGCTTTTGTTCAAACAATGAGCTTTCTTCTTTTAATTGTATCCTCATTTCACTCTTGGCCTTAGCTCTTTTAGATAGCAGGTTGGCTTCAATGCTGACTGCTATGCTTTGCATATCTTCCAAAGTAGGGGGGTTTCATTCTCTCAGTTAGAAAGCCATATTAGAACCAAATCCATCTGGGAATTTGATTAAGCCTAAACTAGGTGGGTCCTAAGATCTAGTAGAATGGCATTATACACACTGTTAAATCTAGTGCAGTAGTCTTGGACAGTTTATGGAGCAATGGAACACATAAAATATTGCAGAAAGATAAACACAAAAAATGCATAAAACAAGAGAGACACAAATATACATGGTTCACCCAGTTTGGGCTACATCCATAGAGAAACAACCAGTCCTTCTTTTATTATATTATCCAGCAAACTAAAGAGATACAACCTACAACAGATCCACTGTAACACCCTCTTCGATCTCAATCTCCTCTCTCTTCCTCACTCAGAATCAGATATACAGAGATGCAATATAATTCCCTCATATATAGTGATGGGTTTCCTTCTAGGGAAAAAACCCTAAATTAAACATAACTTCTACCATCAGATCATCCACCTAGTGAATCACCCAGATTGACTAGAAATTACTAGACTTTTACAAGGAAATTTTACATCTATTTTTAGCTTTGAGGGCGCTGCCCTCGAACCCCTGTTGGGGACCACTGGCCCTCAGACCCCCAGTCAGGAGGGATTTATCCCCCCGCACCCCACCGTGTGCAGGGGTGTACAGTCTTCCTGGGGTATACATCCAGCTGAAACCTTTGAATACAGAAGATAATCAGGCTCCACACCCAACAATTGTTTGATCTAGAAATCATTCGCAAAGGTTTAGTTATTGTCTTACCTTTTTTAGGCTGATTTGGAACCATTTTCTTGTTTGTTTCATGGACATCAATTCTCCTACTTCTTAGATTGTATTTCTTGTGCACCTCAAAGATGGTTGAGCCATATCCCTATCTAAAGCCGAAAGATTCTCCTGATTAGGTTTGGAATTGTTTAAGTATGTGGGCCTCTTGATCATCTTGGGATAGGAAAACTTATGCTTCATCATCAAGCCCCATAAAGTTAATTTAAGTATCTTCTTCTAGGCCTTTAGAGTGAGAAGCTTCTGCATAGTTCTCCTAGAAAGGGGGTCGAATGTTTTGGCCAGGACCATTCTTTCCAGTGTTCTGGTTTTGATTTTTTCTTAAAATTAGGATTTCTCCCTACATTAGTTTGTTGACTATCCCATGGAGATTTTCTTTCAATTGTCTCCACTCTATCTCCTAGTCTATCCATTCCTTTAATTATGGCATCTATCTTTTGTTCAAACGGTGAGATTTCTTATTTTAATGGTATCCTCCTTTCACTCTTTGCCTTGGCTCTTTTAGATAGCAGGTTGGATTCAACGCTGACTGTTAGGCTTTGCATATCTTCCAAAGCAGGGGAGTTTCGTTCCCTCAGTTGAATCCATATCAGAATCAAATCCATCTAGGAATTTGATTAAGGCTAAACTAGGTGGGGGCCTAAGATCTAGTGGAATGGCATTATACACACTGTTAAATCGAGTGCAATAGTCTTGGACAGTTTACGAAGCAATGGAACGCATAAAATATTGCAGAAATATAAACATAGAAAACGCAAAAAACAAGAGAGACACAGATATATGTGGTTCACCCAGTTTGGGAAACATCCACGGAGAAACAACCAGTGCTTCTTTTATTATATTATCCAACAAACTGAAGAGATACAACCTACAACAGATCCGCTGTAACACCCTCTTCGCTCTCAATCTCCTCTCTCTTCCTTACTCAGAATCAGATATACATAGATGCAATACAATTTCCTCATATATAGTGAGGGGTTGCCTTCTAGGGAAAAAAACCATAAATTAAACATAACTTCTACCGTCGGACCATCTACCTAATAAACGGCCCAGATTGACTAGAAATTACTAGACTTTTACAAGGCCATTTCACATCTATTTTTAGCTTTGGGGGCACTACCCCCGAACCCCCGACAGGGGACCACTGGCCCCCGGACCCCCCCAACCAGGGGGGATTTACCCCCCTAGACCCTCATGGGGGGGACAAGTCCCCCCCACACCCCTCCATGTGGAGGGGTATACGGTCTTCCTGGGGTATACATCCAATTGAAACCTTTGAATAAAGAAGATAATCAGGCTCCACACCCAACAAGTGTTTGATCTAGAAATAATTTGCAAAGGTTTAGTTACTGTTTTACCTTTTTAGGCAGATTTGGAACCGATTTCTTGTTTGTTTCATGGACATAAATTCTCCTACTTCTTAGATTGTATTGCTTGTGCACCTCAAAGATGGTCGATTCATATCCCTGTCTAAATTCGAAAGATTCTCCTGATTAGGTTTGGAATTGTTTAAGTATGTGGGCCTCTTGATCATCTTGGGACAGGAAAACTTCTCCTTCATCATCAAGCCCATCAAGTTAATTTGAGTATCTTCTTCTAGGCCTTCAGAGTGAGAAGCTTCTACATAGTTCTCCTGGAAAGGGGGTCAAATTTTTTGGTCAGGACCATTCTTTCCAGTGTTCTGGTTTTGACTTTTTCTAAAATTAGGATTTCTCCCTACATTAGTTTGCTGACTATCCCATGGAGATTTTCTTTCAATTGTCTCCACTTTGTCTCCTAGTCTATCCATTCCTTTAATTATGGCATCTAGCTTTTGTTCAAATGGTGAGCTTTCTTCTTTTAATGGTATCCTCCTTTTACTCTTGGCCTTGGCTCTTTTAGATAGAAGGTTGGCTTCAATGCTGACTGTTATGCTTTGCATATCTTCCAAAGTAGGGGGGTTTCGTTCTCTCAGTTGGAAAGCCATATCAGAATCAAATCCATCTAGAAATTTGATTAAGGATAAACCAGGTGGGGGCCTAATATCTAGTGGAATGGCATTATACACATTGTTAAATCTCGTGCAATAGTCTTGGACAGTTTCATGGGGTCCTCTTTTTAAGTTTTCGTATTCAGATAAAATCTGAAGGGGGTCTTTCCTTTTCTCCCATCTGTTTAGGAATTTCTGATATAGAGTTCTCAAGCTATCTATACTATTGGGTGTTAAGGCTCTAAACCAGGTTCTAACATCTCCAGTAAGGCTTTGTACAAAAATCCTCATTTGAACATCAGCAATGTCTATTTCATATATTTCAAAATAATCAGTCATTTTCCTAGTATGTTGTTGGGCTATGTAGGTTCTAGTGTCATCAAAGGATGTGATTTTATTCTGAGAGTCAGTAGGAAACACAAGGGGAGCATATCTATTGGCCATGATTCTTGGTTGAGTAGTAGTGTGAATGGGAGTAGGGGTAGCAGGAGGTGTTTATGTTGAGGAGGAGGAACTAGAAGTAGTAGTAGGATGTTGGGTGGTAGTTGGTTGGGGGGGAAGTGAAGGGATGAAAGGAGGAGTGGAATGAACTTGAGATGAATGAGGGAATAATGATGAACTGGCAGAAGTTGAAGTGTTTTTAGAAAAATTCATGTATGCTTTCAGTGGTAAGGGATGACTGAGAAGAGTTCTGCAAATATCGGTCAATTGACAAATTGGCTGCTTGGATTTCAAGCTCTCTTTCGAATACTGGATTTAATATTGTGTCTAATAATTCACTATCAGACGAGGTCCTGAAGAGAGAGAGTTTGAAATCTTCATTAAAAGGAATATCTTCTAAGAAACGAATCTTAATAGGTCAAGAATGTGATCTGAATGGAGGTCTAGGACTTAATGAACTTTCCTGCCTTCTAAGGATTCTTGGAATCAGATTGGGGTTATCAAACACAGCAGGAGGATTAGGATCAAGATTAGCCCTAGTGTACTGAGTCCTTTCTGAAGCCAGATTTTAGATTTTGTTTTTTATTATATTTTTTATTTTATTTTCTTAAGAGATATCAAGACAACTTCTATGAATTCTTTAAGATGATTTTTAGATTTAAAGTTTAAGTTTCTTAAATATTTGTTTTGACTGAGGAATGTCCTTTCCCAGTATGGTCGCCACTATGTTATCACTCAGATTTTACTTTAAGTTGTTAGAAGAAGGAAAGGGGTCTGAGGTAACCACAAACCAACTTTTATGTATAGAATATAGCCAATCTATACTCAGAGAGGGCTCTCTCTTTATGATTTAGTTTTGTTTTATGGGATATTAGGCTAGTTATGAAAGCTTAGGGGGTTTTTATTTTGCTTGGTGGTGGAATTTCGGGAGCAGATGTATAGGACAAGGTATTTTCAGGCCATTGGGTTATGGAGTCAACTGAATGTTGGCTTAACTGGATCAAGTTGATCTAACAAAGGAAAACTTCATAGGGCAAGATAGCTAAACAAAAGATAAATGATAGCTTTAAATGGGTGAAATGGTCTTGAACAGGGAGGAAGGGCAACTAAGAATCCTTCAACAGGGTCCAAGGTGATGGAAAGAGGGTGCTCATTAACAAAAAGAAATTAAGTATTCTTTGTTAAATGATCACAGTGATAAACGATGAAAGTAGGGAGCAATTAAGAATTTCCTATCTATAATAGCTTAGAAGAAAACATTAAGAAAATAAACGATTTTAAAGAGAGAATGCAATAAAGCTCTTTCTGAAATATAACTTTTTGTTTATTATTTAGATATGAAACACACATGAATATTTATTAAACCAGAAAAACCGTAAAAAGATAAGATATAGAATACTTATTTGTTTCTCGTTTGATACTGGTATCCTTTAAAAGTCCTTTTCTTTATTACTTTGTCCAGCCAGCCATACAAAGTTATTCAACAACACTTCAATTCCAAAGGTAAATTGTCTACAGAAATGTCTAAAAATCCACACTCAATACTTTGAATGAGGAAGTATTTATACAAAATTTACATCAAAATATCTCCTAACTAAGAGAGATACATTCTAGGAAAATGAAATATCTTTTGCATGAATATAGAGACAGATGGTCTCGAATGTAGAAACTGAATGTGAACTAATTGTTGGTGTCCCTGCTTTTGTTGAAGCAGCTAGAGGAAGGTCCTATGAAAGTGCATTTTGTTGTCTTGCTCGTAATTATATGTTGGATGATTGATTTTAGCTTTTCACTGATACTCTTTTACCTGTGACTGATACTCTTTACCTATTTTACCATCATTCATCCTTTTTCAACCAAAATTGACTATGGTAAATACTTCAATTTAGTTCACTTTTTACTATGGTAAATCATAGGATGTCTGACATGCTATTCCACAAATCATCTTTTCATATGTACTCATCCTTGTCAACTTCCTGTAGATTTCATCTGATTTAGTATATTTCACAAAATTTGGTTGCACTGCGAATAGGTGCTTCACTTCATGTTCAATGTAAACAAGGTTCTCCAAGCCATCATAGAGAACTGTCCCTCTGGGCAATGCCTTGACTGTAGATGAACTGGCCTGACTGTTAGCTTGCTGATGTAATTTGTTGACATAATCATCCTGAACCATAAGCTTATAATTTATGACTAAAGTACTTGGGAGTCCTTTACTTCGTAAGATGTCAAACTTCCTCATGAACTCATCTATGTCTTCCTGCATACTTTGACATCTTCTTTCCAAACCTTGCATCAAATTTCTCTTGGTTAATACTTTCTTTATTTTGAGGATGGTAGCAATCGTATCCTCTATTTCTAATTTTTCCAACTGATTCCTGTTTCTACTGTTCAGAAATTTGACTAATCTGTTGGATTCTTCATGCTTTCCTCCTATTTCTTCTCTGGTCCTTTGAACTTCTGCAAGAGAAGGTTTGACCGAATCAATTTGTTCAAAAATGATTTGAATAGATGACCAAATATCATTGATGGAATCAATGATATTAGTCCATAATATCTTCCTAATGTCTGTCAAAGGCTTTCCAAATGTAAGGTCTCTCTCTAGTGCTTTAATCTGTTGGGTCAAGCCTTTGTTTTTCCTCATCTCTTCTACAAAATTAAGCTTTGATACATCATATTTCTACTCCAAAGTAATGAATTTCTCTTTTATTTTCTGTAGTTCTGTGACTTGGAGTTTCATTTCCTCCATGGACTTGATCAACTCTTCTATGCTCTAATTTGATGTTCCTGCCTGTGATCTACCTGTACATGTTGCTTCTATAGTTGCAGTTGTTGCCAAAGGAACATTTGGTGCTAAAGCAGTTGCTAATGTAGAAGGAACTATTGTTGAAACTATAGGCACTACAGTCTGAGGCTCTATGGTCGACTCACTTTACCTTGATTGTAGTGTTTTCTCCAGTTCCTTCTCTGACTCTTTTAGTTTCTCACTTAGCTTAAAGACTAGGTCCACAAGTTGTTCTTCATTCTTTTTCTCAGTTAATTTAGCAGTCTGAGGGTGCATGAGTGGTGAAAATTTCAACTACTTTCTCAGTGAAGCTATATCTTCATTCTTTTTCTTTATTAGGCTCTCTGCAGCCTTGATATCCTTTGGGTTATGGCCCAACTCAATAATCAACTCCTCCAATGATTTGATCATGTTGTCATGTGCCTATGAGGAGGCATTTTCTAGTTGCAATTGGGCAGTAGTGTTGCTTAGTGAATTTTTCAACCTATGAGCCATCATTTCCTTGCTAGTCAACGTAGAATAAACCATCTCCTATGCTTGTTTGTGCAGTTCTATCTAATCTATGGGGTGGATGTCTTTAGTTAAGGCCTCAGAATCAGTCTTGAGGTAGTCTACAAATAACTTGGGTTGCTGTACTATGGGCTTTGGAAAGCTCATTTGCATTTTGCCTTCTTTGATGTCATAAGCTAACATCAACCTGGTTTGGTTCGTTGGGGCAATTTTAAAGGATTGAGCATAGGCTTGGGCCTTCAGCTGCTCATTCTTGGTCTTTATTTCCTTGAACTTTCCTTTTATGTCTATGATCTTCTCAGATGAAGATCTGAAAGATGAAACTTCTACACTCTATTGTCTTTCAAGCTCATGTCTTTATGAGCTGTAAGGTGGCTCACATGTTGGAAATGCATGTAGGATGTCTCCACCTTCTTTTCTAAAACTCCCTGTTGTTTCCTCAAAGAATTCTTCCTCTGAATATGGATTTAGCCTGTGCCTCTTAGCATCAGGCTGGTCTGGAGGACCATTGGCAGGGGTAGCTACTTCCCTATCTCTTTTCAAGTTCTTTTCCTCATTCAAAGGAGTTTGCACAACTGGGGGATTTCCCATATTAACCTAAGCTAGATGAGGTTGTGGTGGAGCCCATTCTTCAGAGGTTTCAGGCTACTCTGATTTCTCTGGTTGTTCTAATATTTGTGGTTGTTTTGATGTTCAAGTACTTGTTCCCTAGTTTTGTTCCTGTGGTGGTTCTGCTGGGGGAGCACTAGTTTCCTCTATGTGCCTTTGAGAAGTCTGTGTTGTAGAGGCACTAGGCTCTAATGTTGGCCTCTAAGAAGATCCAATTGGCACCTGTGCAAAAGATTCTAGGCCAAGTCTCTTTTCCAAGTCTTTCATTACATTCTCAACTTCAACCTGATCACTATCCATTTCGTCTAGAGTTGCTTCCTTCCATTCATCCATATTTGCATATTGTTCTATCTCAAGGACTTTGTGATGGATATAGGGTGACAACTTATGTTTCATTCTCCTATCACAAATGAAGCCTTGTGGGTCATATCTCCAAGCAAAGCTTTTCTTGAGTTTCATTGTTGTTTCTATGATTTCTTCTGCTCTTTTCCCTGCTTCTCTATTGTTGCATACAAATGGGCCTAAGTTGTCTTTGATCCTTAATTGGGCTTTCTTCTTTGCCTTGGTGAAATGAATTTGGTTAGAGTTTAACATTTACCTGTAATATTCCATGGTAAACAGTCTCATAGGGACATACTTAGGCAGCTTGAAAGGATGGAACTCACAACCATAGATTCAGATCTCACTGTGATTCTGGTACAAGTACTAGTCACCTCTGGTATCAAGCTTGTTCACAAAGAATGGGAACTTTTCAGACTGATAGTAAAGGAAAAGGTGATATATGAATGTAGAATACTTGAATACCTTTTTATTTTCTAGCCTCATGAAATAGTCATGGATTTTCTCAGCAATGAAAGTAGCATAGTTGTATTTGACAGTAGGAGGTTGACCAGGAGTAAAAATGGACATGAAAACTAGGGTCAATTCATCAACAAACTCACTGGTATTGAAACCCATTACAGCAACAATCATATTAACAATGTTTTTTCCTATCTCAGTGAAAAGACATGTTAGATAGGGAGGAGGATTTTTGGGTATGTGATCCTTGTCTATGAAAGTATGGCAAAGGCATTTGAGTTCTAGACATTTTGGTGGAATTTTCAAGCAATTCTCCAAGGAAAATGGGGGTGAGGTTTGACCGGGCTGAAACTGTAGCATTTCATTGATTGAGTCTGCAATGATTGTGAAGAGAACAGTTTGACTGGGGGACATTATTGCTTGACATTGATGGATAATGTCAGGGAAAATGTGCACAGAAGGGAATATATACCTTGGGAGACTTGATTCCCAAAGTCCTATGGTATCAGAGCCATTCATGTAATTGTCTCGACATTGACAGAATACTTTCAAGGAGTTATTATCAGTTTCAAGGCCTTTTATTTGAAAATCCTTATCTGCTAAGGGAAGATAATCCAAATCTCTATGAGGAGTAGTGATAGGAGGTACATTCAGGGCCATGGGGGTTTCCATTTCTGGTTCTTATGGATTCAGAGATGGAAATGGGGTTTTTGAGTAGAATTGGTGAAAATGGAGGGTCTTGGCAGTCTTTGATTTTAATTTTCGCAACTGAATTACAATGAATTTTGGGGTTTTCAACGTAATCACAGAGGAAATTAAGTATTTATAGGGTTTCTGGAAGGAAACCGGTAAATACTTGTTTTTGAGTGACTACAATGGAGTGCAGGTTCACTGGGTGCCAATGGTGGACTGGAGTGGCGTTGGACTGTAAATTTCAGGGTGGCTGACGGTTGGAGTACGAGCTGGTCGACTTCACGTTCTGGTTGCATGCATTGGTTTTCAGAATAAGGATTGAAAATAGTTTAACTTTGTTTTTTATGCAAAGTTAGAGCTTTTGGTAGGTTCGTGACATAGATAGGTGGCGTCAGTGGAGGGGCGATTAGATGTTTTTTGGTTAGCGGGAGGTGGTAAGCGGGTTTCATCACACCACGTTTGGAGGGTATGTGGTATTTGGGAGGGACTGTGAAATCCCATATGCTTCTTGACACGTAGCATGGGTGCTTTTCACGAAACCACTCACCATCACGCGTTAAAAGTCGACCATAGAGGCTCGTGCGATATGCACGATGATCGTTGAATCTGCGAGATCCGATCGGACAATGGTCGGGGAGATGAAGTGATTGGCAGATACAGAGCGTGCGCCTGATATAAATTAAAGAAATTATTGATATCGGGGGTGATTCGATTGGTTATAGAGTTATTAATTAGTCCAAATGACATAATTAATCCTCATTAAGTGGTGGCAGGGTTGGGTTCTTAATTAACTATAGATTAGTTAATTAATTTTGTTTATTTATTTGTTTCATGGTTATATTTAACTGAGGGGCGGGATATATAATGATTTGGGGTTTTATATAGTAATATAATATGGGTATGGGTGTTTTTCTTTTATGCGGGAATTATATAATAAAACATTAGTGGTTAATATGATCGAATGAATGAAAAAGCACTTAGTCCAACATTTTCTAAAAATATTTCATCATATAACATATTGACTTAGGCCTAAGTGTATAAAAGGGGTTTTTATAGGGATTTACTTCAAATTCCCTAAGTAAAATAGGATTTGACTTAGGAAATTATCAAATGAATGAGTGATCTTATGGGAGGGTAATGTTGATGAAAAGGACTTAAGTACTTTAGGCATTTCCAATTATTGGGCCAAGGTTCCAGTCCCTCCAAAAGTCAGAGAAATGCTCTGAGCCACTCTAACTTTGGCAATTACCTTTTGCATTTAGGGAATTAGTAAATATTTTAGGGGAATGAGTAGGGGAAGTTAATTATTTTGACTTTGAATGTTGATGTACCTTTCCATGTGATACATGCCTTTGCCTAGTGATGAAAGTAAAAGATTTAAGCATTGAACTTAACATTCACCACACATTTATTCTGCAACCATCATCTACTTACCCTACCTACTTTATCCTAGCATTTTATCTTCTTTATTAGGGTGCATTTAGACTAGCAAACCCTTATCAAACTTTCTTTTCTTTTACATAGTGATCCCTATCTACACTTATTACATCCAAGGGCTCATATTAAACTGTTGAACTCCTTTTTCACTCTACCTATCTACTTATCTGCCAAGATTACACTGTTTGGTCAGATCTTTATTCTCTATTTCTAAAACATGAAATTGAAAACATGAAATAACCAAGTTTAAATTTTTTGGTTACCATGGATTGTGGCATAGGTAAAAAATTCCACACAATCTTTATTATACATAAAAGTAAATAGTAGTGGAATTTAGATTTGCACACTTTCCTGGTCTTTTCTTTTTGTTGGGGTTCATTTTCTTTTCAATTTTTTCGACCTTTTCTTTATTATTTTTACCCTTTTATTCTTTTTCTAGGGTATACCCTCTTTAAATTTTTTAACTTTTTGATTTTGTGATAAATATGGAAAACCTTTGCAACAAGTAAAGGTAGGAACATATTTTAGAACAAGATCAAGTCAATCATGATATATGAGACCTATTGATATAGGGGCATAACACCCCCTAAAATACAAATTCAGAAGTAGTGGTCAAGGACTGAAGTGATTTACCTGATGATAATTCTTGATCAAGAACAAATTAGTTGAGATCATCATCTATTACAATACATATTATCATCATGATATCATTGTTGAGGGAGGAATACCCATGCTTAGAATATAAGCCAATATTAAATGTACAATGATCAAGAAGTCTCATCCAATGATGGAAGAGCATGGATCCATGCTTGGATGAATATTTGAATGATCATATCCATCACAATTTGTAATCTTGTATGAATCCTGAAAACATAACCCAAATGGATGGAACTAGATTCCGAGTCTTCCACCTCATCACTCGATAGTATGAGTCTAACCATGCGAATAAATGAGTTGGAGTTGAACATGGTAGACACTATCTGATTCCCGACCAATGATGCAAGTCGTTAATAGACACAAGTGAAACCACTGATAATGATAATGGCTCTCAAGATACTCTAATACAATCTATGTGGTGTGAATAAATGATCTGAAATCGAACACCACACAGAATATTCTGGTCAAAGGCCAATGATGAAGACCAGCTGTTGAGAGTGAGGAAACTTGTCATGGATGTATGTAAGCTCCAATATACTGAAAGGGGTTTCTAATTCAACTTACTAGATAATGAGTTGATGTCGACAAGAAGTAACCCTTGCAAGTGACCCTTGCAAGAGGGCCTTGATGTATCTCTCATTAATGACATGAAACAAGTATAAAGATTTGAGACAAAAGGATGTGATGCAAAGTTGGTTCAGGAACGACAAACATAAATTAATGATTAAGATTATTGTAGCAGATTTCAACTGAAGTAATTATCTTAAACGTATCAGCGACACTTTATGGAGTTGGCAACATTGACTCAAAATTTATTACGAATTTTTTTTATATGGTGTGATTAAACAAAGAGGCAAGAATATTTCCCAACACAGCAATCATGAAGATGAAGTGAAAGAATGTCATGTTTAAGAGAGGCTCACTACCATTAATTGGTTAAGTACCTTTCTTCCCAATTTCCTCAACCATTTCTGGACAGTACCTATTTATTTTTGCAAGCTTGAGGAGAATAACATATGCTTGATTTCTGAGTTCATCCTTCGGATGAATCCTTCTTGAGTATATATAACTAACCCTGAGAAAGAGTGGTCCAACCTTGTCATGTTTAATGATTCCAACGTTTTTTGATGATTTTACGAGTCTAGTGAAGGTGTAACTCAAATTCTTTTTCATGTCTAGAGAGTTTGAAAAAAAAGTGAAAAAGAAAAATATATAGGTTCCTTTTCGTAAATTTAATCTCTTGATTCTAGAAAGGCATAAAATGATACTTAGGAGAACCTTTTAGTTATGTTTGATTTAAGTATTCCTTTTTCGTAATTAGTCTACCCGAGTCCAGAAAAGGGTTAAACTTATACTCTAAAGTCACCTTTTCATTTTCTTTAACAAGTTCGAAAAGACAAGTGCTTGACAATCTTTCCATGTTTTGGGAGTATGAAAAGATCTAAAAGAGGACTCTAGGGGGTTCCTTTTTCACAAGTTTACAGAGCTCGAAAAAGCGATAAAAGTGTGCTCTTTCATCAAAATGACCCACATTGAACTTAAAATATATATCAAATCCTTTAATTGTCCTTTAACATGCTCAGAACATCACAAAAAAGATTAAAAATATATGCTATATGGTAACATTAGGTCAAAAATATCAAAATATATTAAAATAATAATTAAATTGACCATGAATAGGAAAAATTAAAAACATTTTTTTCCATTTTCATTTCACCTCTTGTGAGTGAGCTTTGAGTGCATTTTTTCCTTAATATTCAACAGGTGATTGCAGCCAATCCGGTGGACCATTCCCATTTCCATCAATTCTAGGCAAGAGATCTATCATTCCTCTCCCTGTTCATAATTTCCATTTTTCATTTTGTGCCATTTTTTTTCGAGTTCTTAGCATTTTAAATTTTTTTCCCTAGCCTCATTGAACCCTCTCTGTATCGAAAGGTGTGTTGGTGATCTAGGTGGCTATTTGTGGCCACCCACCTATTCCACCTAGAACTCTAATTGGTTTGATATGTTTCCTTGATTATAGAAGCATTTACTATTTCTTAGGTCTGCAACAAGCAGCTTGGGCTTGCCACATATATTGTAGTACTCAAAGAAATATTTCCAACAAAGTATCGTATGTGCCAAATGGAGATCACATGACCAAGTTACCACCCTGAGAAGTTGGCTGCCCAACTAACCCCAATGGGGCACACAAAATCTTGGTGTTCCATATCCTGGGGTTAGGGTTTTGGTTGTTTAGGGTTTCCCTTGTTTTTCATTAATAAAAAGGCCCTTGAGCCGCATTGTAACACAGTTTAGAGGCATGTAGTTTCCATATCTCTTCTCAGAGATAAGCTACCATCACCCAAGCTAGTTTATTTCCATTCTGTAGTGTTGTAGTTGCTGCAACACCCTCCAAAATTTTGGCTTGCACTTAAACTTTGGGGCCTTCCTTGGCATTTTCCTTGATTGTTGAAAACACTCAAGCTAATTTCATGAGGTTTGTTCAAGTTCTTTGACCCATTTTGCTTGTTGGATTAACTATTGTCTTTTGGCATGTTTAACTATTGTATAATGTTTGTGAGCCTTTTCTAGTGGTTTTTAAGGTCGTTCTTTGCATATATGAGTTATCCCAACCATGTAAAAAAAAATCGCACTCATACACAAAGCCTTTAGCGTTGTCGCACAAGTGTCGTCAGAGTCATCCTAAAGTCTATCTTAAGTGTCACACTTGTCACATCTTGTCATGAGGCAGTCACACAGAGGAAATGATTTGCTTGTCTGTTCCAATGATATATGTCATCGTGTCATCAAAGTATGCTAAGTGTGTGATCACATTTCAAGTTCATCATGAGTCCATCTCTCTTCTTGCACTTAGCCATTTTCGGAAAATCTTCTCGACCGTGCAACTTAGCTTCACCAGGCCTTGACTAAGATGTGCACTATGAAGTCTCAACCCACTTGGATATGACCCTGTTTCCTAGAACTACGCAATCACTTTCCTCCAGGGTTGTTGTTCTACACAATTCCAGAGTCCAACAACCTCGTTTGACCTCTAGAATTATGCAGTTGTGCCTCCTAGTATGCCTTGAACTACGCACTTCTCACTTTCAACCCTCAATTTTTTCCTTTTCCTACTGGAATTGCATAATGTGCATAGAGCCCAACCTCCCTTGGCCTCAAAAAATGCACAAATTCTTCCTTCGGTTCCCTTCCCTTAGTCGAAGCTCACTACCTTCAGAAACTGCACAGATATTCCCTTTGAGCCTCTCTGCTACCTAGTCCCCCCTTGCCTCTTGAAACTGTGTAGTCTATTCTCCCAAGGCTCCATCCCATAGTAGTCATTGCTTGCTTGAACTACACAATTTTTTCCCTTAGTGGACACTGCACAATTTTTTCCCTCGGTGGGGATTGTGTAGAAAAAGTCCCTCTGACCAGCCTAAGATGTGCTCTGCAAAGTCTCAATGATCAAGCTCTCTCCCTATTTACTGTAATTTTGCAATGCATAATCACTGGGCCCTTTCTCCAAATTTGTGACCTGTCCTGGGATCAATTCATGGATAAAAATGCGTCATCTTAGACTAGGAATTTTTCAGATTGATGTCACCCCATCATGAGTGAATTGTGATAAAAAGTACACTTTCAAGTCATGGCGAGATGATGAATAAGGAGAACGAGGAGGGAAGCATGCCTAAAGACTCTCTTGCATCTAGTTCATGTGTCATTATCATGCATGAACCAGGAGGGTGAAGATGGATTCAAAAAATTCTATATAAATAAGCCATGGGAGAGGAAAAATATGAAACATTGTTATGCTGGCCAAATTGCTATCAGAGAAAACCACTGATTACATTGTTGAAGCCAAATAAGGGAAGATCACTAGCATTTGGCCATATTTCTTCTAAGCAATCCATCATTCTAGTGAGAAAAGAGGAATCCACCATTGGAGAGACTTCATACTTATTTGAGAGAGAGGAGAAACTTGCAAAGAGATTAAGGAAAAGAAACCCCCTTGTTGAGGATTTTTTAGTACCATAGCTCAAAGAATTCTCTTCAAGTGTCTAAGATTCATCTATTGTATTCAACCTCTACTACCAACAGTCAATAAAGAGAGATTTTTCCAATATATTATTGATTTGTTTGCTCCATTTGAGCATTGTTTGTGTATTTACCTCTTTGTTTAGTTTATGCTTATGTATTCACTGTTTCCACTATTTACAATGTTGTGTTTATTTAAGATTGTCCACTAACAACACAATTCTGCTAGTGATCCTTTGCAGGGAACAATTAGCTGCTAAGGAGGTGTCTTTTGGTACACCATTGCAACAAAAACACTACCATAATCATTATTATCATAAATGAGTGGGATAGGGAGCCCCGTGAAGGGTCGTGATATTACCACACAAACACAAGTAATGACTTGAAAATTGATGTGCAATTTAGAGTTACATATGGTGATGATTTTTAGGAAACTAGTTTCCTGGTAACAATGGGGGCACATTTGAGCATGTCTATAACTTATTTCCTAATAGGTAAGGGGATCAAAGCTTCAATTTTGCAAGTCTTCCTTTAACATCATGTCAAAAAAATATTTCCATGGATCAAACAAATATTGCCATGGATTGTTTGCACAAAAATTCCTATATAGGATGGTTGAAGCTGAAAGCAGCACTAAAATGGGGAATTGGTATTAGAAAGGAGGCTACTAAAAAAAGAAAAATATTGGAAGAATTGGAGGATTGACTTAATAATATGAATGTGTTTTTGTAGGTTGTACATGATTGTCAATGATACTACAATATTAAACATCATAGATGCATTTAATTTATCAGTAAAATTATATTAATGTAGAACATAATCCAACATAAGGATATGCCAATGTAGTAATAGGATAATAGCTTGCAGTTACAAACATCATATAGATGGAAACCACAAGCTAGAGAGGGCCCATGAAGCATGATACTGAAACTGCTAGCAATGCTAGTGCTAGAGTGGGAGAGAATTCTATCACATCAACCTAGTGTCTTGGGGTCTTGCAATTAAATAAAAGGCTCTTAGGAAACATGTCACTTCATGTGTAAAAAAAACCCATATTTTGTTGTAATAAAGAGCCCATTGAGGCTTGCAAGTAATAGTTTAATAGTCTGGTTATGGTTGTGCTTTCCACTACAATGCCCCATGAAACACAAGGGCTTCACTCGATGAACCTCTAAAATAACATGTGCGTTCATGGCATATGAAACAATACCCTTAATTTGACTAAATATTGGAAAATACCTTTAAAATTCACTTTATCTAACCCCCTACCAGTATGAACAAAATACACCTTCCCAATTTGAAAAACCCCTAATTTCACTAGATATTATAGGTATCCATTTTTTCATTAACATTTCTTATACCCCTTTATATTTTTTCATTAACTTTGAGCTGCATTTCTTATACACAACATATAAAAACCCTTTACCCCCTATTATATGCTCAATATATTATGTCATTTTCCCTCAATATATATCCCCTAATATGAATTCACATGGTATGGTATTTCTCTCCCAATAACGCCCTCGTGCCATGAAGTCACTTCCATTAAATTGTGGTTTGTGAGTGTGCTATGCACTTTCAATTAATTTGTTGTTTCTTTGAATTTGATTACGACTTTGTAGGTGGATTGCACCAATGCGGTATCAAAGTAGGTTTTTATATTGCATGTGTATGGAAATTGATTCCGATAAAAAGGTTTTATGGGAATAATTGTTGAGGGAAAAAACATAATTCCAGTAGGAAGAAGGATCGTTGGGTATAACCATGGAAATGGAAATTACCACGTTTTTCAGGTCCCATGAAATTACAAAATGTGTGGCATACAAAGGAATACCATGTATAGAGTCGAGGAAAATGAAGAGGTGTTGTTAATGATATTACTAAGTTGTTTAGGTCCATGTTAGCGAGGATGGACGCTAAGGAAGCAATCCAAAGAGCATGAGTTGTCACATATCTTTGTGATCTGAATGATTATGAATCGGACCCACAAGTTCCACAAGAATAAGCTATGGAACCACGGGTTCTAGAGGAGATACGTAAATAATTCTTGATAGATCTAAGAAGTTGACCAAAGATTGAAACACCTACCTAGTAGGGACCTTGAATCTGGAATAATTCATCTATTGGATTGAGGAAATGGGGTCTATTAAAATTCAAGAAAATCAAAGACTCAAAGAGAGTGAAGTTTACATGCGGCACATGAAAAGGCCATGCATCCATGGGTGAGATAATTTGAAATTGGACAAGCAAAGAGAAAGGATGAATAAAATATTAGACCTTGGAACAAGATGATTACCAAGATGAAGGGTAAGTACCTGATTGTGGACTATTTGTTGAATTTGTCGAAAAAGTTACAAAACATGGAGCAAAAGGAAATGGCGGTAGAAAAATACATTAAAGAAATGTATATGTTGTTCATAAGATCTGAACAATGATGGGGGTGATTATACTGTTTCCAGGTATATCAATGGCATTTGATATGATATCGAAGATGAACTCGCATGGTGATTTTTGGGTCTCTCACAAAAGCATTCCAACTAGCCTTGAAGGCCAAATTGAAGTTGTTGATGAAACAACCTAGTTCCTGAGGTAGAGGAATGTGATTTAGAGGAATAACCATGTCTAGAAAAGAACAAAGAAATGGAAAAAAGGGAGAAGAGGCTAATGCAAGAATTACTAAGTATCCCTTAGGGTAAAATGTTGGAAAGAGAACATGACAAGGTCAGTTGAAGAATATTCATTGCACTCTTCAATCCATGGTTACAAATATTTTCATTGTATGGAGCCAGTTATTAGTGGCACTACACATTAGTCTCATCAAAAAAGGAAGAGACAAGTAACAATTTTAGCTAGCCATAGAATAAAAATTCATCATGTGCTTGTTATCTTGGAAAGGATTTAGGATCATCTTGCATATATGATTCTAAGAGTGTTGTAGTAGTTTCATTGACTACTAAATCCTTGAGTTTATTATTTTACCATAACACATAAAGAAAGCATGTTATAGGATCTACTATGCTAATAAATAAAAATGAGTTTGTGGGAGGGGAATCTCATGGATCTCGTAGACACATAGAATGTGAGTAAAAATTACACCCTCGAGTGACATATGACAAGGGATTTTATGTTGTGCCTGGAGTTAATATAGTTGGTAACCAAGTGGAAATTAGATTTCCAAACATGGGGGATATTTTTGTTTGTGACATGCCTGGAAAACATAGTGGATTTGTATTCTAACTAGTATTAGACACACAAAAAATGCTAAATTATTAGAAAACCCTATTATCTTATTGCCGGTAGTATGAACTTGCAACAAGCCTCAGTAATTTTTGCCTCTGTCCAACTAGCTAGACTTTGTTTTCCACAATTAATACCACAGAGGTGTTATAATGCCACAAATTGTTTAAAATTGCAGCAAACAAATCTCAATTTTATTTTGCATTGATTATATTGAGAAAATTTGAATTTCCATAACAGCAAACAACTTGGATGATGTTAAATTGTGTGAAATGGATTGTGTCACCCAATTTACTCAGTAAATTTGAGTTGGAGGAGTTAGAGTTTAGTTGTGCATGCATGATTGCTAATTTGTTGCAATCAAGGTCAGTTATCTTGGGTTGCTTTATGTTAAACTAGTTCCAAAATTTGGAGGAACTAGTGGAAGGTCAGTTAAGCAGTGGGACTTCAGTCAAAATCAGTGATCATCAAATTAATTTATCAATCAGCCCAAAATAGCTAGTGCATTTAGAGAATTTGAGTTACCTAGTTGAGGTGGAGATTGCAAGGCAGTGTAACATCGGTTCTAGACTAGTCTTGAGTGTACAGGTGTTGCATGCAGTCATATGATCAACCAATAGGAATTGCACAATTAAACTGAGGGAATTTCCTAAACAACAGAGTTTAATTCCTCAAGGAACATTGCAAGGAAATAGGAGCTCAAATCGAGCCAAAATTTGACTAAGTCTGGGTCAGAGGCCTTCAATGAGCAAATAGATAGGTTGTGCACTTGCAGGGTGATCATAGTTGAGAAAAAAAATTGTAATACCTCTAATTAATTTGATAAATGCAAGAGGCATTAGGGTTTTTAGCATATTTCTTTCCCTAGATAGAAATACTTATTTCATGTGTGTTAATTCTTCTTGAATTTCTTATTTTTTGCTTTAAATTGTGAATTAATTTCTGCAAAGCAGTAGTGTAGGTTTGTGTCCTGTGATTTTGATTAAAACTTCATGAGTATTTGCAAATCTACAACCTAATTTCTACATGGTATCATAGTTGGATTCACATTAGAGCAGGAAATTCAAAGTTGTTTCTCAGAGGTTTGAATTTGAAGATCAGTGTAGAAGGATTTCTTCGGAATTGAGAAGATGGCCTTCGACAGACTAAGGATAGAGTATTCCTTTAAAGGAACCTATAATTTTGTTGCATGGAAATACCACATGGAGGAAGTATTGGATGACAATTGATTGTTAGAATACATCAATACATATGTTGTAAAACCACAAGCATCTAATGCCTGGAACCTTTCTCAGCGGAAGAAAGATGTAGCCAAAGCGAGGATAATAATATTGTATGGAGTATGGGATCATATAGTCTCGAATCTCCACTACAAATAAAATTCATTAGCTACATGGAAAGCACTAAGATAATTGTTCAATAATAATAGTGACCACAGGAAGTTGACGCTCAAGGATAAACTTAAAAGTATCAGGATGCAGAAGAATGACATAATTCTGCAGTATCTGAGCAAGTTTCCACAGTGTCATAATGAACTTGGTGGGGTGGGTGTTATGTCCTTGAAGAATATTACGGTAATATTAGACCTTCTGGGCCTTCCCAAGAGTTGGCATAGTATCAATATTCGATGAATGGGATGGATAAACTACAACTTTGGGAGCACTTATGCTTTGACTTTGTACAAGAGGAAATAAGGCAGGATACCAAAGATGGGACTTCATCCAAGGGCGAGGATGAAGAAAAATTTTCCTTGGCTAGAAAGTAAGATAAATATAAACCAAAATCCCATACATTCATTAGTTAAACAGAAGAAGTAAACAATAAATACCAGCATATGGAAGGAATAACAAATGACATATATTATTAAAGGAGTTGGAGGAAAGTTACAACCATCAGACGCAGTTGCAACAGCACCACCCCCAACTCCCAACTCCAAAAATCTCCCTCTCAAGATAGATCTCAGCAACGTGACAATACAAGAAATTCCATCCTTTTCTCAATGGCCAAGCCTCCAATATATAGGCAAGTGAAGGCTATGAAGATTTCACAAATTCCTCATTAGTTCAATTTGTGCAGAAAAAATTGGATGAATAATGTTTCCTCATATAAAAATCGTTTTTTCCACTTTTTATATGATTTTGTGCTTAGGAAAAGGCTTCCCCATGCTTTATGGTTCTTTCCCACTTCTGTATGCTTTTCTTGTTTAGGAAAAAGCTAAAGATGAGGATAAAGAGATCACATTCCATCATATAAGTTTCCGCAAGTGAACATGAGTGTCAAAGTCTAGTTAACTCAAGCTTGTTTCCTCGTGACTAAGTGAGAATTTTGGTATCACAAGGTAGATGAACATGATAACTTGCTATAGACTAGGATAATGTGGTCCTCGTGGTACATAACTTGTATTATAGTCTAGGAGAAAGGGGTATTTCAACCAACAACATAGTATTCTCCTCTGAGCTGATGTGGAGGTATTTTCATGTATAACACATTTAAGAAGATATCATAATTAAAATTGATAACTTGATGTTTGTAAAAAAATTTAAGGGTAATTGACACCATTCATAAAAAAAAAAAATAGAAGTATCATCATATATAACAAGTCTCCATCAAAAAATCATATATGACTACTAAATCAACACTTATCACATACATTATTATTCCTAGGTAAGTTCACAACATTACATCCAAAAATAGTAATATCATCATACATAATTATTCTCCATCAAAAAGCATTGACAATTTTCAACACAAATATAAAGTAACAAGATAATATTAATAATATCCTCATCATCTTTAATCAAATCAACTAAGATTAAAATGTGTGATTATCAGATAAAAAAAATTCGTAAATACCATTATTCTAAGGTAAATTCACAACATCCATCAAAAGATGGTAATATCATCATACATAATAATTCTCCATCAAAATAATGTTGATAAATTCAATATATACATAAAATAACAAGATAATAATGATAATATCATCATCATATTTAATCAAATCAAATAAAATTAGATGTATGATTACCAAATCAAAATGTTTCATAGATATCATTATTCTAAGGTAAACTCACAACATCCATAAAAATTTAGGAATCTCATCATAAAAAATAATTATTTATAATAAAAAAAATGTGAACATTTTTCAACATATTCACAAGGTGACAAGATAGTACCGATAATATCATCATCATTATTCAAATCAACTAAACTTCAAATGTATGATTACCATATTAATACATCCCAACTAAATAAATAAAAAGTGCATGGCTAGCTAGCACCGCGAAAATCGTAGTCAAGATCATCCTCATGATCATTTCCATGATCATCATCCTGACCATCCTAATAATCTCATCCAACTAATCATCACCAATTCCATCTCGATCCTCGTCATCATCGTCTCTGATATATGATGTAATCTAAACATAGTCTGTATCATCATCTTCGCGGTCGTTATTGGTAGCATTCGGGGAAAAAAATCAATATTACAAGTTAGTACTAATTCCATAGCACAATGAAAATTTGTGTTACAATGCTAACCATAAAATGAGGTAGGATATAATAACTTTCAATAGTACTAAAAGATAAAATGAAAATACGGTTTATGATATATTTGAGATCAAACTAATAATACATTTGTAATTCACGTTAAGTAGTAGAAGCATTTTTTAATGCATATGAAGTCATTTGTTCTTCATATTCTATTTTGAATGTTTCTTATGATGTCCATGCACAATTGCTAAATTAAGAGTTATTGGAAGCTTTAGTTCAAATTGCAATTGTAATTCGAATTAGAAATATAAGAAATTTTAACAAAAAAATAATGTCACATGAAAAAGTAAATTATTTTTAATCAAAAATAAGTCACATACAATATGAATGTCACATGAAATATTGAGTTATTTTTTAAGCTTGTACTTTTCTCTATGATATAATGGATCCTAATTTACATTTAAAACAAATACTCACAAATAATTACTTTATTTTATCCATTATCACACTAAATCCATTATACCTTGTGACGACAATGATTCCATTCAAATTGTTTTGAACTCCCTAAATATAATGTAAAAGAGAAAAAAATAATATTGATTTCAATTTAGCTCTAAATCCAATTTATTTTGAACTTCCTACCATAAAGTTTTTCAAAATAGTTTTATATTGTTATCATTTTAGCACTAAATACAATGTATGTAGTGATGTAAGTAGGGGGATTTCAACCATACTAGGTTTAGGTTGAGTGAAATTTAAGGTAAGGTGGGAATTCTACAAAACTTTCTTTGGATGAAAAATATCCCTTATCTGCTTAAAAACATGGAAACAAAGTTTGAAAGGTGCCAACAAGAATTAAAAATGCTCAAGTTCATTACCTCTAGAGAGAGGGTTCATATTATATCTTAGATTATTGTGGTCTACCTGAAAATTGGGTAAGATGGAATTTTTAGAATTGTAATATGAACAAGAATGTTAAAAAAAATTAATTCTAGAGCTATTGGGTTTGTTAGCACTAGAATTTTTTTATTAAAAATGTTTTTATTTTAGTTAAAAAATAAATTTCATCAATCTAGAAAAATTATTTCTAGAGTTATCAGGTCTATGAGAACTAGAAGAAGGTTTAGTAAAAACTTTTTCATTTTGTTTAAAAAGTAAATTTCATTTCTATCATTCCAACTCATGACCCCAAGTTCCAACACCGAACTCCAGTTCCAACTCACAACCCCAATTTCCAACACCAAACCCCAAGATATGATATAGATCTATGAAGTACTAGTATGTGACTAGGAATACAAATATGGCTATAACAAATAACATAAATGGTAGATAATGAAACCTCCAGCTTAATTTTGATATTTTTGTCCTTGTTGGCATAGTTCAAAGTGCTGAGAGTTTCTTCAAGATAGTCGAAAGATGGTGAAACAATTTCTATTATGCAAGTCTTTCTCCTCCCACACAACAAATCATGTAACAGTCTTGTAAGTTTACTATCCCTGCACCCTTTTTCAAAGTTAGATACAAAATTACAGTCTAATTTCATTCTCAATTACACTAAGTGTCAAACTACTTAAATGCCATAGAAAAACTAACCCAAATATACTTGTAAGGAACATGTCCAAGATGCTCCACAAGAGCAGTAATAACACGACCTAATGTTAGTATGATTTTGTTGATCTCCCCTACCTCCCTTGCACGGCCTTGCAAAATTCATTAAATAAATTACAATTGATTTTTTGTCTTTAGCCCCTCCAGGATGTATGTAGTGTGCACTAAATATCTCACACATAATCTAGTTAAGTTCTGAATATTCAATTTTAATTTTTCATGTTGTGTAGGTAGCAATATTTGATCACCAGATTCCAACCTTGCAAACCATAATCTATTAGATGCCATTCCAATTTATATACTAAGTAAAAAAATAAGCTTGAACTTTACCATCTACTAAAAGTTGGATATTTTGAATGTCCTCACCTCCCTGGCCCCTAACTGAGATATGTTTTCTGAACCAATAAGATCAACCAAATTAAGTTTTTTGCATTTAATCAACTATTCTCTTTCTAGTGTTGCTTATTTGATATGAATTGTGAAAGAAAATAATGGATGGGAGTGACTGTAAAAAAAAAAAAAGAATCAGAACTAGAAGTTAGAACTAATCCCATATATGATGAGAAGAAACAACGCGGAGAGGATTTACTTTACCTAGATTTCTTGTTGAGAAGTGTTTTTGTTGTTATTTTCTTAACATAGCCACTTTCGATTAAACTAAATATTTCATTCACCCTAGTCACTATTTCTTCCTCAAGGCCTCATACAAGTACCCCACCTTTTGCGTCCTCCATCAATGCTAAGGGATTTCATTGTTTATCATCTAACATAACCTTATATATCTCATCAAGTGCAAGCAAGTTAGTGATTTATTCATTGTACAACTCTAAGAAGGTGACATTGTATTCATCATTTTGGCTTTCTAAGGTGTCAAATATTTTCTTAACAACCCTTGGAATCACACTAGCATTGGATAGAAGCTCCCCATTTGATGCACTCTGCAGATGCAATGGGTACAATGGTTATACCTCCATCATCAAGTTTCCACCTAAGGCCAATATATTGCTAGATATGAAAAGATAAACATTTTATAATTGATGACAACAAATAAATTAAGTGTAATTTAATAGGTGCCCCTTGAGGATGTTGTGCTAGAAAACCAGTTAGAATTATTCAGTCGTGATTTCAAACAATTTTTTGCAGTAAAAAGTATAAATTGGAAAATAGAAAGGTAGCAATTAATCAGTGTTATGAAACCAGCCCAAGAAAAAGATAGAAAAGATAGATCAACGCCTTAAAATTTAGCCTCTTCGAGGGGGCAACCTCCTTCACAATACATAAATGAAAAATTCTTGGATGATTCAAATGACAAAACCTCCTTTCTATATATACGAGTCTAAGGAGTCACAATATAACCCAACCGACCTAACAATAATAATATAAAGCCACAAAAATAACAATAGAGGGATTCTATGGGGCACATTAATAACAATATGGGGACAACAGGGGGACAACAATATTAATAAGGGATGCAACTACAATAGTAATGAGGTAATCACTAGTATTATAGGGACCCAACATTCCCCTCTCCTTCAAAAAAGTGTTGTCCTCAACGCTTGAGTAGTCCTGGATTCTTCTGTATAAAATTTTCATCCTCCCACGTGGAATCTTCAGCGGATAAGTTTTTCCATTTGATAAGATACTCCGAAATTGAGCGATTTCGTAGCTGTCGAGTTCTTGTTTCTGTGACTAATTCTGGTTCCAATATAATTTTTCATTCCTCGTCAAGTTCTGAAATATTGTTTGAACTGAGAGCTTCTCACCTATAACCTTGTTTAAACATGAAACATGGAAAACTGGGTGCAATCGAGAAGCTGCAAGAAGCTCCAATTTGTATGCCATAGTACCAATATTTTGCAACACCTTGTATGGACCATAATACTTTGGTGATAATTTATTATCCTTCTTAGCTTGCTTGAGAAACATTTTCTTATATGGTTGTAACCGTAGGAATACCCAATCACCTACATCAAAACTTCTTTCGCTGCGATGTTGATCTGCCTGTTGTTTCATTCTATTATGTGCCAACACGAGGTTATCCTTTAAGATTTGGGGGACTTGTTGTTGATGTTCGATGTGATGTTCTACTGCTTGAACCTTAGAATTTTCTCTTACATATGATGTGATGGATGGTGGCTAATATCCATAAAGTGCCATAAATGGGGTCATTTTTGTTGTTGTATGGAAGGAAGTGTTATACCACCATCCAGCCAGAGGCAACCATTTGACCCATTGTGTCTGTTTATCAGATACAAAGCAACGAAGATATCCTTTCAAACATTTGTTTACTATCTCAGTTTTCCCATCAGATTGAGGATGATAAGATGAGCTATGAGCTAACTGAGTACCAAGACAAGAAAATAATTTTGTCCAAAAATTTCCAGTGAAAATGGGATCTCTGTCACTTACAATAATCTTTGGGTTTCCATGTAGCTTTTGAACTATTTCCATAAACGTAGTATAAACTGTATTGGCTTTAAATGGATGTGATAATGCACAAAAGTGTGCATACTTGGTAAGTCTGTCAACTACCACCATGATGACACTCTTTCCCTCAAACTTGAGTAAACCTGTGATAAAATCCATTGAAACCTCCTCCAAACGTTGGCTTGGAATGGATAAAGGTTGTAATAGACCCGATGTCTTAATTGTTTCAACTTTATTTTGTTGGAAAACCAAACATTTTGCCACAAACTTTTGAATATCTGATTTAAGTCCATCCCAAAAAAAATTCTTCTTAACCCTGTGGTAAGTTTTTAAAAATCCTGAGTGCCCTCCTAAGGGAGAGGTGTGCAATTCCATAAGAATCTTTTGTTTTAACTGGGAATTCTTACAGAGGTATAAGCGATCTTTTTACCATAACGAATCATTTTTCCAGCTAAATGTATCAGACGTACTGGAATCCTGTTGTAAATTTTGAATAAGTGCCCAAACTTCTTCGTCATTCTTCCTTTCCTCCCTTGCTTCGTTTATTAAAATCTGGTTGGATAATAGAAATGACGCACAACAATGCTTCCACATCCTCATCCTTTCTTGAGAGTGCATCTGCCACCACATTTTGCTTCCCTTTTTTGTAGATGATTTCAAAGTCATAACCCAACATCTTTGTGACCCACTTTTGTTGCTTTTCAGAGGATAATCTTTGTTGTAAAAAGTATTTAAGGCTATCATGATCCGTTTTTACCTTGAAGTGTCTTCCCATTAGGTAGGGCCTCCATTTCTTAAGTGCATGGAGTATTTCCAACATTTCCTTCTCATAAATAGCTTTATGTAAAAACTTTCCCTTGATTGGACGACTTTCAAAAGCAATGGGTCTTTCATCTTGCATTAAAACAGCACCAATTAAATTTCCTGAAGCATCACATTCCACAATAAAGTTTTTTGTGAAGTCCAGTGTAGCTAAGACCGGTGCTCGGCACATTGCCTCTTTAAGATGTTCGAAGGCCTTTGTTGCTTCTGGAGTCCATGAAAATGCATCTTTCTTCAATAATGTTGTTAGAGGTGCTGCTATTCTCCCATAATTCTTAACAAACTTGCGATAATACCCTGTCAACCTGAGAAATCCTCACAGCTGCTTTATGGATGTGGAGATTTTCCATTCCTTAATGGCTTTAATTTTGCTAGGGTCTACCTTAACTCCATGAGATACAATATGACCCAGATATTCCACCTCTTGTACTCCAAAGAAACATTTGGATCTTTTTTCATATAATTGTTTCTCCTCCAATAGTTGTAGCACCCTGTCAACATGTTCAACATGATCCTTCCAAGACTTGTTGTAGGTTAGTATATCATCAAAAAATACTAACACAAATTTTCTAAGGAATGGTTTGAAAATGGAATTCATCAAACCTTGAAATGTTGAAGGTTCATTGGTAAGGCCAAAAGGCATGACCAAAAATTCATAATGACCCTCATGAGTTCTAAATGTTGTTTTCTGAATGTCTTCATTCTTCATTCTGATTTGATGATATCCTAAACGAAGATCCAACTTGGTGAAGTAAATTGATCCATGCAATTCATCCAGTAATTCATCAATGACAAGAATGGGAAACTTATCTTTAATAGTGAGCATGTTGAGCTCCCTATAATCCGAACACATGCACCATGATCCATCCTTCTTGTGCATCAATACTACTGGAGCAGAGAAAGAACTTTGACTCGGTTGAATTATACCAACCTCTAGCATTTCTGCAACCATACATTTAATTTCACTCTTTTGGGCATAGGGATATCTGTATGGCCTGATGTTTGGAGGAACACTTCCTGGAATCAGATGAATAGCATGATCAGGATCACGTATAGGTGGGAGACCTTTGGGAGTCTTAAATACCTTTGAATGATTGTCCAAGAATTTTTGGAGATCTGGAGAAATAGATGATTCCAATGTGGAAACATCTAGCGAACATAATTGTGCAATTACACCTCTTTATTCCTTTTTTAGAAGCTTTGTCATACTGTTAGAGCTGATTATCTTTCCTAGTTTCCCTACAATACCCCTTAATTCAACTTCCTTTCCTTCCACAGAAAATTTCATGAAAAGTTCTTGAAAATTAAAAGTTATTGTACCCAAGGATTGTAGCCATTGGACTCCTAGTACAACATCAACACCTCCCATTGGAATGGAAAGAATTAGGCTAGTCAATACATATTCTCCCATGGATAGCTTGATATTATGGCACTTTCCAGAGCAATTTATTGTTCCTCCATTTGCAACCATCACTTGACACTCTAGTGCTGGATATAAGAAGCAATTCAATTCTTTTGCTACCTTACAATGAATAAAATTGTGGGTACTTCCTGAATCAATCAACGCTATTACCTTTTTCTTCTTGATTTGTCCTTCTATCTTGATGGTTTGAGGAGTGGTAATTCCCGCCAATGCATTACAAGATATGGTCGGATTCATTTCTTCTTTATCTAGGCTTTGTTCCTGGAGTATATCCTCTTCTTTTGACCCTTCTTGCTCCTTTTCTTATTCCTCTTCACAATCTATGTAGAATAATTTCTTCTCAGCACACTTATGACCTTTAGTGTATTTTCTATCACAACTGTAACAAAGCCCTTTTGCTCTTTTTTCTTCCAATTGTTATGGTGTCAACCTTATAGGTTGTGGAAGACTAGGGGCAACAACACTTCCGTCTTTATAGTTGTGAGTGGTATGCTTCCTAGTTGCCATAATTTTGCTTTCCATTTTTCTTGCTAACCTGAATGCCTTCTCTAATGAATCAGGTTCCCAAAGGCAAACATCATGTTGGATATTATTCTTTAAAGACCCTATGAACACATCAATCCTATGCTCCTCTGGAATATTTTTTACCCTTATGTTCAATTTTTGGAACTCCTCAATGTGCTCCATTATTGAACCCTTTTGTTTGAGACTTATCAATTGGCTAAAAAAGTGTTGCTTTTTGTATCCTCATAATGTGCTATCAATTCTTCCATAAAAATTTCCCAAGTGATGAATTTTTTACGAGAGCAAAGTGTTGGCATTATGGCTAAAGTATTGTCCTTGATGGCAACCCATACAGGTGATAGATCACAGTACTTCAGGTCAGTAGCAAAGATTGATGATCAGCTCTCAAATATTGAAGAAAATAAGGGGTACGCAGGTACACCGTACAAAAGATGCGTACACGCAGGCATGTCTTAGATAAACTGCGTACATACACGCAGGTCACCCGTTCAGAAGGTGCGTACCCCCAGTTCACTTACTTCAAGGTAGAGAAGCGCGTTCACATGGGGTTTCCTATGTTTGGCCCGTGGTATTTAGCCTGCCGTTCTTGATTCTATGGTTTTGGCCCGTGGTATTGTTTTATATTATTATTATTATTATTGAGCCCCTATTGATCCATGATTTTAGGAATAACTTGCTTATATAAAGCAAAGGAGATCATTTGGCTAGACACTTGTGAAATAAGAAGATCTTAAGAGAAGCTAGATCTGAAATTCTAGTGATGGGTTTGTGAGAGAAAGCTAGATCTGAATCAGGAGAAACATGAGAACTACAAGTCGGATCTACTAATGGGTTGATATCTCCTTGACGCATGTTCAAATCTATAGATCTGACAGTTTGGGTTAATCCTGAAGTCTTGAAATTATCTATACCTACAGGTACGCAAGTATAGTGAAAGAAAAGTGCAGAGATACGCAAGCGCAGAAGTGCTGTAGGTGCGCAGATACGCAAGCCCAGAATCGCTACAGACGCGGAGGGGCGCAGGCAGTTCATTGGACACAGAGCGCAGGTACGTAGGAAGTCTGTGAGGCAGAGTGCGTGGGTACGCAGGAACTCAGTTGGAAACAGTGCGTACTTCTACGCAGGTGTTATATGGGTGAAGCTGCGTACTTCTCATGAAATCTACTTAGATGTCCATATTTATCATTGCTGTGTTCTGGGTTTTGAAGTGATGTCTGGTTTCTGGTATTAAGTTCTGATAACAGCAGTGATTGACGAAATGTTTATACATTGATGGATGAATGGATCAGGTTCTTATTGACTCTTTTATGTGATCTGATGGACTAGATCTGATTGATGACTCACTTGTATATGTATTGATCTAGTGCTTGGGTAATTCAGAAGGTTGTTTGATTATGAGCTTCAATGTTGTTGGGCCCAGTATAAAAATTGGATGAAATGTGGCCTTTCAGATTATGTGTTGTGCTTCAGTGTATCCAGTCTGAAAATTGATGAAACGTGGTACCTAGAGGAGAGAGGATTGTAGATCAGCATCTACGTACTAGTATCTAAGCTAGTACAAGAGCTAAAGGAAATATTTGGAGCATTGTAGCAGGTAGTAGCATGCGTACTAGTAAATGGATTGGCTAGTACAAGAACAAAGGGGGTTGTAGCTCCCGTACTGGTATAAGGTTGCACCAGTACAAAATATTGTAAAAGGATTTTCTTATTAAGAAGAAGATTGAGATGACTTGCAGCAGGTGGTTTTCTCCCGCATTGGGTTTCCACCTTATATCATGGTGTTCATGTGTGTGCCTTATGTGTGATGATCTACTCTATGTTATTGCATCTGTTAACTGATAATATGGTTGATAATGTTCTAATGCACTCATTGAAGATCAATTAACTTAATCATAAGAAGTTGTGGAAGTAGCATATATGAATCTGATTATGGAAATGAAAAAGTTTTATTAATGTGATAATACTGATTCACCCCCCCTGTTGGTTAGGTAAATCCCCTCTGCGGACAGAGGCGATCCCACTAGCCTAAAACAGAACTAGCCACAATCAAACCACGCTGCTACGCAAGTTCCTAGTTATGCATCAAAGGTGAATTAAGAAGACCAACCTGGAATCCAACGCTATGATTGAAGCAGAGTTGATATTCCCGCTCCCTCGCTCCATCAGATCATAAACGAACACCTGCACATGCAAAGGAAGAGACAGATACCAACATAAAATCTACCAAGGCACAACTATATTTCAATCAGAAAGGAAATAAATCAACACATCACCATAATAGACAATGAGATTGGAACTATAATAGCAGTCGCTCATTAATTAATAATAAACAGGAAAAGTTACAACCATGGTTCTGACGTTGAACCTCTCCTGGATGGGCGAGTAACTATATGTGTCTTGCAATGCATCTCCTCTCCGGCAGCATAACCTCTCTAGCATTCACTAGCATTCCTCCAAGAACTCAAGAACTCAACATCTAGCACTCCATGACTAACGACTAGCTTGTCAAATGCATAAGGACAAGATTATATAGATGAAGAAGGGAGGAGGATACGATGAACCGGGACACCTATTGTGGATTAACATTATCCCCAAAAGCCATTAAAGATGGAGATAGGATAGAACTCGACATAAGACTGATTTTTTATCCTCAAAAAGCTCCATGTAATGAAGGAAACAACAGTCGGACGTGCGTTAAGGCAAAAAGCATGACCAAACTTGGTTGGCGCGACTGCTGCTCTAAGATAGAGCGCCAATGGTCGCGCCCTCTTTTGAGGATCTCCATGATTGGCGCGGGTAAGATACTATGGACCTGCGCCAATGGAAAAAGAGCACTTTTCAGGGATAATCTGTAGAAGGTGTCTTCAGGGAACATGAAGTACATACTCAGGGGAACATAATGCAAGTGTTTTTAGACTTTGTCATTTCTTATAACTCCCGGGATGAGTCCTCCAAAGTACGACAAGAGGAGTAACAGGGATGGTGACAAATTACTGTGTAACATATGCCCCCTAAAGCATGAAGTCCGAGAGGTGGAGAGGGGTGAAATGCTTTACAAGAACACACAAGAACACATAAGAACACATATAGTTGCTGTCACCGAGGATCTGTGTTAAGAGACATGACTGATAGTTCAATTACATGATGTACGTGGTATGGTCACAGCCATCCATAAGAGAGTACATAAATAATCTAGATCCATAGTATGGACGCAGCCATCTGGTTAGGATCAATGAATTGACTCAGGCATGGTCGCATCCATCCAGTGAATGAGTCAAGTATCAAGAATCACGCCTGGATTACAACAGACACAATCCAGGGTCTTGTGCTCCATCTCGACCCGAACAAGAGTACAAGTTCAAGCATGTGAATATATGAGCTGAAGTCGAACATGCATGAACATTGTCTGATTACCAGTCAATAGTGGAAACTGTTAACAGACGCGAGAGGTACCACCAATAATGACAATGGTCCTCAAGGTACTATAGGTACAATGATCTGAAGTCGAACGCCCATAGAACCATTCGATCGGAGGCCAATGATGAAAACCTCACGTCGAACACGAAAAACCTGCCATTGAGGCATGCAGGCTCCAAGGCACCAGAAAGGAGTCTCTAGATCAACTTCCTGGATAATGAGTTGAAGTCGATAGGAAGTGACCTTGATCGAAGGTGGGCCATAATGTTTCCCACATCATCGACACGAGATAGAGAGATAATGTTGTGAATCAAGATTGTGCGAACTATCAGAGGGAGGTTGTTTCTTTGCAGAGGTCAACTTCTCTTGAACATATCAGCGGCACATTAATGGAATCGGCAGTATTTGACATCAATGTATCAAAGGTCATGATGACGAGGAAATGAGTGGATGAGAGGTCAAATAAGGTACCCAAGTCCATGGAAGCAAGTGAAAGATATGAGATGAGATATCCCCACCCCGGACACGAAAGCATAAAAGTGCCATGTTCAAGAGTGACATACTGCCATCACGGTAATAATTATGGTTCAAAAATTTTCTTTTCCCCCCGCCATTTCTGGCGAGTACCCCAGTTATTTTTAACAAGCTTAATGGGGATAGCATATGCTTGTGTTGTGACAAAATCCGATGTCATTAAGTTTTAACGAGTCTGACAAAGGAAGAACTCGACGTCTTTTCATGTTTAGAGAGTTTGAAAAGACAGCAGAAAAGGAAACTCCAGGGATGTCCTTTTTCGTAAAGTTGTGTCTCTCGGGCCCGAAAAAGTATAAAATAATACCCGAAAGAACCGCCCGATCATTATGATCGAGGAGTACTTTTCATAATTAGTGATTTCGACCTGAAAAGGTAAAAAAGTGGTCAAAACCACGTCGTTTTGTAACCATTAACAAGTTTGGAACGACAAAAACCCGGTAATCTTTTTATGTTTTAACGGTCGACAAAAAGAACTTAAAACGACCGCCCCTTATTACCATTTAACGAGTCAAGAGGAGTGACTCGGCAATCTGTTCCTCTTTAAATGGTCATAAAAGAGCTGAAAGCAGACCTGCATTTTTATTTTCTTTAACGAGTCAAAAAGGAAAAATACTCGGCAATCTTTTCATATTTTACGAGTCAGAAAAGAGCGTAAAGCCGACTCGTCCTGAAGGAACGAGTGGTATAAAAGGTAGCAACTGGTTCCGGTAATGGTGGAACCTACTCGAAACATGTAAAGGTTAAGAGGCTGGCTAATAAAACCACTCATCGATGCGGTTCCTTCAGGAAAGGAGAAACAACTAAGTGAAATCATATGATCGGCCAAAGAGATGGTGGCGATGGAATGAAACAACCAAGGCTCATCTAGCAGAATTTAGCAGATAAAAGGCAATCACGGGGTGTAAATCAGGTATGGGTTCATTTTTTCACAAGCTTGAACCATGGAGAACTCTGCTTGAATTCGGTTTCATGTTTACACAAGCTTGAAACGAAAAACTATGCTTGCTATAAATTTGCATGCCCCCAGCATGATAATACAAATCAAGGTACATGCCCCCCAAGCTTCATGGCATTCACGGAGTGGGTGGAATGAAGGTTTACTTGGAAAGACTCGATTTTTAAGGAGGATGCATGCCCCCCCGGGCCTCAGTCACGCGTCCGGGTTAGCTGCCGTCATCAGAATGACGGAGTGGATGTTGGGGCATTTCCTGTGGAAATAAGACCATTTAGGAATGGTAGATGACTATATGTGAAGTGTGAACCGGGGAATGAAAGTTGGTCTACGACCTTGATCGTCCTTCCTTCATGCGGAAAACACATCACTCTGAAGAGTGAGGACACAATTGCACGTATGCGATAAATATAGTCTCGTCCAAGGAGTAAATTGTAATCTAACGGACCTTGGACTACCATGACGCCCATTTGAACAGTCTTCCCTTCTAATGTGATAGGTACATTGGGAAGAATTCCTAAAGGTCGAGTGGTTTCTCGATGGAAACCTGTAAGGTTTCTCATCTCAGGCAGAAGCAGTGGGGAACCAAGTGCTTCCGAATCTGTTGAAGAAAGGATACTCACAGGAGATCCCTCATCAATAATTGTACCGGCCATAACCATGCGGTAGACTTGGACTATAATTCGAAATGGTATGGAGGCTGGTAACCGAGGATTGCCTAGTTGATCCCAATTGAAGGAAACAACTAGGTTTCTTGGAGGTGGGACTGGATAGACAGCCGGATATGATTCTGAGGGACTTTCTTCCTGGTGCGAAGGAATGAGAGGGATGCTCACTTGATCATTAGAGTCTATGTTGATAAATAGAATTTGGACGGTGGGATCTTCATTCTTTGCAGTGATAACATCATCTGAGGAGGTAACTTCGGAAGGCAAAACCGGGTCACTTGTGAGCTGGACCTTTTGACTTTTGTCTGGTTTGGATTCAGAAGGAACTTCTGAAGGCAAAACCGGGTCACTTGTAAGCTGGACCTTTTGACTTTTGTCTGGTTTGGATTCAGATGTAAGATCATCTAAGGATGGAACTTCTGTAGGCAAAACCGGGTCACTTGTAAGCTGGACCTTTTGAAAGACCGGGTCAACTGTAATCTGGAACTTTGGACTTTCGTTTGGTTTGGACTCAGGTGGTTCATCTTTGATGATAGAGTGGTGCATAGATGATGAATGTAAATCAACACTCGTTCCGACCAGGGACTGGTCTGGAACAGGCGGAGCACAGGTAGGTTCAGGAAGAGAAGGCTGGACCAAAGAGGAATCATGCTTGATCACTTGGTTAGTGGAGAGATGATCTGCAGTTGCAAAAAGATGCTGATATCCAGCGGGTAGCTGGGGTAAGGGAGCTGACAGACTTTCCAAAAGACGGGAGGCTTCATCCATAAGTGGACAAAGGCGAAGGAGATGATTACCTTCACAAAGTCGACAAGGGAAACGAACCTTCCCTTTTCTCTTACCAACTAGTAAGGTATCGTCGATCTGCGACGACAAGGGGTGATTCGGGTCACTGGACCATATATCTAGGATCCTGGGAATGCCAGGACAATCAGAAAGAAAATGGTCCTCCTTGCATAATCGACAAGGAGACTTAGTCTTCTGCGGAGGAGCAGAAGGTGGTTCCACTTCAGATATTTTCGTGGTAGATGCGACCTTTCCCTTAGGAGACTTCTTCTTTTTAGTCTTCTTCTTCTTCTTCTTAGCCACCTGGTTACTGAAATCCAAGGTTTCACCAGGCGAAGTAGAAGATGAGGACGCAGCAATAGGCGAAGAAGGGAAGGGGTCCACCTTAGAATCAACATGGTGTTGTTCGGGTGGAGGAGGTGGTGGCGGAACAGGAGTTATCACACTCGAGACCACCGAGTTTGAAAACAACCATACGGGTAAACCAATGGTCAACCCAGGCAAAGACAATGTTGCGATATACTGAACACCGACATTTCCAACAGAAGGAAATGGATGAGGGTTCCCATCAGGAGGAACACCTTGGCCGGTGGGCGCCGGGAAGGCTGCCATTGAACGAGAAATAATCCTACTCAAGCTAACGCAAACAAAATCTAATTGGGTAGATGTTATCGTGGCCAATAAATTTTAAGACACTGAACTTAACCTTTTCATTTTTTAAGAGTCGAGAAAAGGATAAAAGATGACTCTAGTCTCCTTCGAATATTTAATGAGCACGAAGTGACAATACGCTCACAGGCACCTTTTCGTTTAAGGAGTCCGAAAAGGATCAAAAGTGACTGCTCTGGAATTCTAGGTAGAGGGTGTGCCAAACTTTTCGCAAAACCACAGAATACTTTTTAGGGTACGAGTGGTCAATCTTCGTGAATGTTGTGTTCACTGCATTGCGAATCGTAGGGCAGCTGACACGGCTTCCTATGGATAAAGGCTTTATTCCTATAGGGGTCTCCCAATATATACTCGACGGTACATGGGAACACAGTCCGTATTGGCACCTATCGTTTCACCGTGGAGGAATCACCCAACCACTCGATGATAAACTACCAGGTTTAAAGCCACCGGAACACGTCTCTAACCTAGACCTCTAGAGTATTTGCGTTATGTTCCAATGCGTTGTTATGTTCATTGAGTTTATTTTAAAGTTTATCTTCGATTATGTTTCAGTTTTTGGTCCTACCGTATGTGATATCTCAAAAACTTCTTAAATGCAAACTATATGCCAAAATTATATCATTTGATTCGATGAATTCTATCTACAGGAGGGTTGAGATCTTTACACAAACGAAATGATCACTCAACAAACAACAAAGATCCTAATGCAGCTAATAACAAGAAATGAAATTTTTTCTTTTTCTTTTTAATAGCAACAAATAACAATAAACGCTAACTAATATGATGCAAAAAGATATTGTGTTTTTCTTTCCTTTAAGATGGCATGATGCATTTAAACAAATCTTAAGAGATATGCACAATTCAAGTTCACTCAATGAAATAGAACCAATTCTGAAACACTAAAATGAACTATGCAAGCAAGGAAAAAGACTTTCAATGAACCATGTAATCTAAGTTCAAATGAAGTCAATTCAAAGAGGCTAGAAGTGAATCACTCAGAGTATAGAAGATCAAGCTTTAACAAATCACTGGATAGGTGCAGGACACAACCAACAAGCTGACTGGATAATCAAGAGACCGAAACTTCCCACAGAAGGCTAGACATGCAAATTCACTAGATGTTCTAGGGCTGAGACGAAAATCAACAGAAATAAGCAAACAACTGAAGGATAAAGGCTAAAACCAGTCAAGCAGAGGTTCAACACACTTCCAGAGGCTGTAAGAGATATAAAAAGAGACTGAAAGAGCTTCCCACTCACACACAGGCAAAATTTACAGGGCTGGCGAGACTGTCAGCCTGCAACTTGCACTACCAAAGGATTGGCGCGAGTTGCTTTTGAGAAACATGCGCCAACTGGCACGACTGTCAGAGTAATAACCGCGCCAATTAAGCTTGCCGGCTAGAAAAATAAATGATACGACCTCAGGTCGGGTTGACAGTGCTCAGATGGGTCAAACAGTAAAGAATAAACTCAAAACTGACCCAGGAAGCTCATTCACTCAAGCAAGCAGAAGAAAGTTAACATGCAAGACAAATTCCAAACAGCTTCTCCCCAGCGAAGTCGCCAAATTGTTGGTTAGGTAAATCCCCTCTGTGGACAGAGGCGATCCCACTAGCCTAAAATAGAACTAGCCACAATCAAACCACGTTGCTACACAAGTTCCTAGTTATGCATCAAAGGTGAATTAAGAAGACCAACCTGGAATCCAATGCTATGATTGAAGCAGAGTTGATATTCCCGCTCCCTCGCTCCAGCAGATCATAAACGAACACCTGCACATGCAAAGGAAGAGACAGATACCAACATAAAATCTACCAAGGCACAACTATATTTCAGTCAGAAAGGAAATAAATCAACACATCACCATAATAGACAATGAGATTGGAACTATAATAGCAGTCGCTCATTAATTAATAATAAACAGGAAAAGTTACAACCATGGTTCTGACGTTGAACCTCTCATGGCTGGGCGAGTAACTATATGTGTCTTGCAATGCATCTCCTCTCCGGCAGCATAACCTCTCTAGCATTCACTAGCATTCCTCCAAGAACTCAAGAACTCAACATCTAGCACTCCATGACTAACGACTAGCTTGTCAAATGCATAAGGACAAGCTTATATAGATGAAGAAGGGAGGAGGATACGATGAACCGGGACACCTATTGTGGATTAACATTATCCCCAAAAGCCATTAAAGATGGAGATAGGATAGAACTCGACATAAGACTGATTTTTTATCCTCAAAAAGCTCCATGTAATGAAGGAAACAACAGTCGGACGTGCGTTAAGGCAAAAAGCATGACCAAACTTGGTTGGCGCGACTGTTGCTCTAAGACAGAGCGCCAATGGTCGCGCCCTCTTTTGAGGATCTCCATGATTGGCGCGGTTAAGATACTGTGGACCTGCGCCAATGGAAAATGAGCACTTTTCAGGGATAATCTGTAGAAGGTGTCTTCAGGGAACATGAAGTACATACTCAGGGGAACATAATGCAAGTGTTTTTAGACTTTGTCACTTCTTATAACTCCCGGGATGAGTCCTCCAAAGTACGACAAGAGGAGTAACAGGGATGGTGACAAATTACTGTGTAACACCCCCCCCCCCCCCCTCAGTATTATTTCCAACACAAAGCCATTGATACCATACAAACTGATTTGGTTCCAAATATAAAGTTGCAATACATACCTTTTGTGTGTTTTTGCACATTATTGAGATCAAAAAATTGCTCCATCTGTAATATCCATGTTGCGGGATCCTTGCCATCAAACTTCCTCATATCGATTTTTGGAATATGGTGGGTTTTAGATCCCACATTAGAGTGTATGATATCATGATTAACATTTCTTTTGTTCGCACCATGAGTTTCCTTTACTACCTTTTCACCATTAGTAAGTATTTCTTGTAGAAAATTTGTCAAATCTGTCTTCAAATCTGCCATGTTTCTCTTGTAATCTGTCTTCAAATCTATCTTCAAATCATCCATCTTAGTTTCCACGCCCTTTATCTTAGCTTCTATTAGTTTTTGTGAGAGTGACATTTGTTGCACTTGTTCTTGTAATTTTGATATATCATGTAGCATTTCTTCCTCTTCTTCATGAGTCATGCTAGAGCTTTCAGGTTCCTTACTAGGTGTTTGCATTTTTTTCCCTCAGGGCATCAGTTACCGAAAATAATGCTCTACTATGCCCTTTGAATTCCTTCAAAATAAATTTCAAACCAATATTAAGCAAAAATTTAAAAGAATATACACACCTTTTTTCACTTTGTAGGAGCTCAATATTGCCTCTGATGTATCTTTGTACATTCAAATCATCTAGTTTTGAAATTGTGACCTGCAGTAGCCCTCTGTGTCCTCTTTCCAATGCCACCAGTCTGATCCAAATTGGATTCTCCAAGGAATATTTATGTGAAATCTCCCACAGTGACCTGATTATAGACTAGTTCAGTAGAGCGAACTTGTACGACGTGCCATGAGTCATTGTTTCGACCTTTGGCTTTGAAAAATATATACAAGAAACTACATTCTGTTCTCTTTCTATACCTTCTTACGAAATTTCAATCCGATGTTCAGAGAGAAAGTTATGACGATTTTCCCCAGGTCACCTGTTTGGAATGTAATTCAGGAGTCTGCAAAAAGACCAACTTCCTCATATCATATCTCTGCCAATATAGCGAAAAAATCTCTGAAATTCGGACCCGAGCTTCAGTGTGATGTCTTCTTAAATGGGTTTGTTTTTTAGCTTCTGAAACATCGCAAAAAAAAGTTATAGCGAAAATTCCATGATGACCTGTTTGGAGCAACGAAACCCTAGAATCCAAAGCTCTGATACCAAATGTTATGAAACCAGCTCAAGAAAAAGATAGAAAAGATAGATCAACGCCTTAAAATTCAGCCTCTTCGAGGGGGAAACTTACTTTACATTACATAAATGAACAATTCTTGGATGATTCAAATGGAAAAACCTCCTTTCTATATATACGAGTCTAAGGAGTCACAATATAACCCAGCCGACCTAACAATAATAATATAAAGCCACAAAAACAATAGAGGGATTCTATGGGGCACAGTAATAACAATATGGGGACAATAGGGGGACAACAATATTAATAAGGGATGCAAATACAATATTAATGGGGTAATCACTAGTATTATAGGGACCCAACAATCAGACAATTGAATGCAGCCCTAGGAATCATTAAAAATTGATCTTCGCAAAAAAGCATCAAAACTTACTATTGACACTTTTCCTTCACCTTCCATGGTGTAAGTTTTTTGTGTTCCAGTTTGGCCATAAAGAAAATATTATGCAATTGAAACCTCATAATACTTCATTTACTATTGAAATGATAGCTTGATCATATAGATCCTTCTATTGTGCAAATGGACCAAATGCCTGTAGTTTATGAGATTTTAGTTGCATGTTAGTGACATTTCTTAGGCTCAATAACATGTTATTTAATTTATGAAAATGTGTTGTTGTCCATATTATTATTAAATATTAATATTAAATATGTTGGTTTTGAGAATGGTTTAGCAAAAATGTTCCCAAAAGGTTTATAGATTGTATTTTATGATGTAATGATTCATTGGTTGATGAAATTGTTATGGATATATTTTTTTAATGATTCATTGATTGATGAAATTTATATATATATATATATATATGAATGAGTATATTAACTTGTATGTGATAAAGTCAAAAGTCACCTCTTTTTGATCTTTTCATTGGTTAATTTCCCTTAAGGCCATCAAGTTCACCATTTGGTCCCAGGTTAAGGAAATATAGGAGTCATGAAGTGGCATTGTCCAAGCACTTAAATCTTGAAACATGTTCTTTTTTAGTCACATTATACTTCCTTTGTGTGTAAATTCTCCATGAAAATAGTCTCATGGAACATGAGGGGCCTCAATAGTAAAGGAAAATAAAGACTTCTAAAAGACAAATGGTACACAAAGCACCAATTATTAATGTTGATACAAGAAACAAAAATATTAATTGAGGTTCTACCTCATATAATTAGAAAATGAGGGAGTAATTTCCAAGTAGTAGTGATTGATTCTTAGATATATTTGGGTGGAATGGCTATTATTTGGAATTATTAGGACACAAAGGTTACCAATATGTTTACCTCTTTTCGAATTATGACAAGACAATTTTAGTTAATTGACATCGTGGACTAATACCATGTATCCAATGTCTATGACTCCAATGTTGAAAATGGAAAACCTCTATTTCTCAATTCTATTTCCAGCACAAGTAACTTATACTCACCATCTCCCTGGATTATTGGGAGTGACTTCAATATTATCAAGTCTCTTGAGGAAAAGAAACGATGAATCACAATGTTTACCAAGAGATTTTGTAAGCTATACCATCAAATTCGTAAAGTAGTCTCCATTAAAGTTCTCAAGCAATGAGTCTCCAACCCACACACGTGGATCAATGAGATGTAATACATGTGTGTGTGGTGACTAACTTAATACATTGTTCTAATAACTTCACAAACTTAAGTATTTCACTCCATCACATAAATTGATTGTAGTGTGACATAAGTAAACCAAGAGTAGACATGAAATCCTTAGGCAACAAGAATTCCCTAGATCCTCAATTAAGTGCTTAAATATTGAAGTGAAAATGCAAGGGGAAAAGAGGACTTCATGATTTAACCATCACAAACACGTGATCAAGTGTGACTAAGAGTGTATATATGCATATGTTTGCTAAAGGGGGAGTGAATACATGAGTTACCATTCATTGTGCCTTATTTTTCTTTATTTTTCTTTATCTTATATATAGGACTTAGGGAATGGGTTTTCATAAGTTTTGCACAACTCATCGATATAACATTACATTAATTTCAACTTCAACCTTACAGTTTAGACTTAGATACATCATTCTAGTGTATCTTTAATGATTCGGCTTTCATTTTATTAATTTATTTAATCACAAATGACAAAAGGGGAAATATTTTGCCACAAATTTGTGAATGCTTAATCATAATGGTGTCATGTGATGAAAACTAATTAATGTGATGGGTATTCTTGAGAAAATCTTATGCTTGTGGATGTCTCCTCCCTGGTTGAGAGGAAGTGAGGGTGGACCCCATATTCTCCATGTGTTATGTACTATGGCTAGGACTAACAATCGTAAGCCTAGTAAAGAGAGTAGTAGGGAGAATGGTGGATTGGATAAACATTTGGGACCGATATTCTTTAAGAATTTGTACTTTGACTAGGACTAACTGCTGAAAATCAAGTACATTAATCCAAGCTAAAAATAGTCATGAGGATCGACATTTCCTGGTGTCAAGTATTATGATAGTGGACTAGGAAATGGTCATGTGCGGAAATACCTAGTGAACATCTTGGTGGGGTAAGTGCCTAGAGAGGCAAAGGTGTCCAAATTTATGCGTCCCAACATTGTGCTCTGATCTAATGGTGAGATAGAACTTGTTAGTCAAGGCCTTTCTATTTTGACAATGTTGTCTATGATGATGTAAATAATCATTGATGCTTATCAATATAGATCCTTTATTGTATGAATATTTCAACTTAGAGTACTTTGTTGTGTCATTATGAATACCTCCCTAGTTTAGAGGGAGTGTTGAAAAATGTAGTTAGTGTTGGTCTTCATAATGGAATAAAATGTAATTTTTATCATTGATATTTAGTATTATATTCATTATTATTATTTAATTTTGGTCAAAGAATTTTCTTCATGCTTATGGAGTCAAAAATAAATTATTTTGGGTCAAGATAAATGTATGAGTCAAGTCCCATTTGGACTTTTGAAAGAAAAAAACATGAATTTTTAATTTGAGTCAAATAATCAACACAAGACTAAGTCTTCCCTCCTTGACAAGTTAGCTTGAGAGGCATCTATTCGATTCTCTTGGATAGGTATATACATCAGTCAACTCGATCACTTGGAAGACCAATCACTTATCATCACCAAACATTGTTTCTTGTGCCAAACAAGAATAAAAGACAAATGAAATTAAAGGAGAGATAAAATATGAATTTTTAAGCCTATTTCTGCACACGTGTGTGAAGGTTTTGTGGCTTCTCTATGAAAATTACAAGTATGAACTTCATCCTTCAATACAGGTCCAAAAATTCTGTGATTTGACCATATTTTAGAGTGTTTAATAAATGTTGACTTTCGTTGACTTTGACTTGGTTGGAGGATACTTGGGGGAGGGTTGACATGGATATTTATGACAATATTGGTCTTGGTTTTGGGTCTTGTATATCTCATTTTGATCCAATTTTATAAGAGAAATATTTTTGGGTTTTACCCCTTATGGGGTTTTGCCCTAGATTGGAGCCTATTGCTTGGTGTTCTTTTTTTCCTTGATCTTTATGTTTTGAATTTTTTTGTAATTACTTGATGAAGAAGACAATATAAGTAATAAGAATCCAAAAATAATTCACAAGTAATTATCAAGTTAAGATAAATCAATCATTTTCTTCTAACACTCGGTTTCTCAACATGAAGTAAGGTAATATTTCTTATGACGTCCAACCTGCAATTTATGATGGTAAATCCTCAATAGTCTATTTGAGGAAAGATGTCCCATTGACGGGGTCAAGAAGAGGTATGAGGCATCACCAATTTTATAGTTTAAGAAGTTTAAATCTTGGTTTGTCAATTTTGACCCTATGTAGGAAAGAAAACATGGAAGGAGGTGATCCCCTTGGAAGAGTTCAAAAAGGGAAGGCCACATAAGGCCTTATATAAAGATATAAATCCAAGGACCTCCACCATAAATAGAGTTATACATGTATTGAAAGAGAATAAAAAATGATCTTTCCATATCTTCATAAATAAAATAAAACATCCCTTGAATCTCATAATAAATGGGGCATCTAAAAATGAGGTGACCCTCTAACTCTATCTCATGCATATGGAAAAGCTAATCGATATTATTGAGAAGAGGAAAATATCCCAATAGATACAGAAAATGCAAAGAGTCTGATAGTAATACATATGCAGAAGATGATCTTGAAACTAGTAAGTTCATGAATCCATGACTGTAAGGTCATTGGCAACATCATAACCATTGTAATCATTTTCATTATCAGTATCATCACCACCATCACCATCATCATTGGTTTCATCATTGCATTATCATCATAATCACCATTCATGTCGTCGTCATCATCATTATGGACATTGTCGTCCATTGTTCATAATTATAGGTGTCGTAAGAAATATCATCAACCCAAAAAAGGTTATGAGTGCTAGAAAAGGGTTTTTAGGAAACATGATATATGCAAGAGAAATAACAACTCTATTTTTGAGAGATGATCGATGATCATCATCACCACTACCATTATCATCGTCATTATCATTTTCATCATCCCCATCATCATCATTAATGTAATTTCTATCATCATTGTTTTCATCGTTGTCATGGACACCATCATCATCATTCATGCTTCTATTGTTGTTGATGATAACCTAGATGAAAATAATGATAATCAGATGATGATGACTTGGAAGATGACGCAAAAGATAATGATTGTGATTATGGCCATGACAACATTTAAAATTTTCGAAGATTGTACATGGTAATTAGCATTGTCATCATAACAATCATTGTCATCATCATCATCATCGTCATTGTAACCCCCATCGTATTTATCATCATTGTCATTATCATCGTAATCAAAATTCACGTCATCGTCATCATCTTCATTATTGTCATCGTCACAATTATTGATATTTTCATCAGGTTGTTCATAATTTTCAATGTCATAAAAAATATCATCAATGCAAAAAATATGATGTGTTGGAAAAGGGGTGAAAAAGTGAACAAATCAAATGGGGGCAACAATAGACGTAAAATTGGATGAAAAGTGGAAACAACACAAGTAGATGCAAAACAAGACATAAAATTTGACACAAAAGTGGATGAAAATTAGATGAAATAGTTGATGCAAAATTGGACACAAAATAGGATGCAAAAGTGGAAGAAAACATGGGTGCAATAGTAGGTGTAAAACTTAGCATGAATTGTGGTGAAACAAATGTGGATACAACAATGAACGCAATTAAGAATGCAAAATGGATCCAAACTTGGATGAAAAAAGGGATGTAAACATGGACCAAACAGGGGTGCAGCAGTGGACAAAAAATTGGATGCAAAAGTGGACGCATTAGAGGTGGATGTAAAAGTAGATGCAAAATGAGATGAAAAAAACATAAACAGTCTTCGATGCAAACTTGGACACAAAAGAGGATGCAAATGTGGATGCAAAAGTAGAAGCAAATGTGGGTTGCAACAATAGGCACCAGATATGGCACAAATTGTGGCACAACAAAAGTAGATTTGAAAGTGGATATAACAACAAACAAACAAAAAAATAATAATAAAAAATGCATCTTTAGATGCAAGACAACATGCAATAAGGGATGTAAAAGTGAATGCAAACATGGGTGCAAGAGGAGAAACAAAATTGGATGAAAAATATGGATGCAATGGAAGTAGATGCAAAATAAGATATAAAATGATATGCAAAACCAAACACAAAAGTGGATGAAAAAGTAGATGCAATATTTGATGCAAAATAGGATGCGAACATGGATGCAAAATTGGAAGTAAACATGGGTACAACAGTAAGTGGAAAACATGGCACAAATTGTGGCACAACAAATTTAGTGGGTGTAATGATAGATGCAAAAAAATAATAAAATGAATATGAAAAGGAAGATGAAAAAAGGGATGAAAAAGTGGATGCACACATGGGTGCAACAATGGGTGCAAAATATGATGCAAAAGTAGATGCAATATGAGACCCGAAACCTGGTGTGAATCCTGATGCACAAGTGGATACAAAAAGGGATGCAAAAATATATGTAAAAATCGATGAAAACCTAGATGTATATGAGGATGAAATCTTGGACACAAAATTAGAAGCAAAAATGGGTGCAAAGGGAGGTGCCAAACTAGGTGCAAATTATGGCACAAGAAAATTGGATGAAATAGTGGACACAATAACAAATGCAAAAGAGGATGTAAATATGGATGAAAAACAAAATACAAAAGTGGATGAAAATAATTATATGAAAAACTAGACACAAACCTTGATGCAAAACTTGGCACAAAGTAAATACTTTAAATGATGCAAAAAAAGGGATGCAAAAGATGATGCAAAAGTTGAGGCAAGTGCAGGCACAAAAATTTGATGCAACGGAGGATGCAAAATTAGGTGCCAAACTTGATCCAAAACATGGTGCAAAGTATGGCACAAAACTTGGCATTAAACCTAGCGTAAAACCTGGTGAAAAATCTATTACAATAGTTGGTGCTAAACTTGGTGTAAGACTTAGTACAAAAATTGGTGCAAGTTTTGCATCAAGTTTTGCACCATATTTGATAAATGGACATCAATAGCACCAAAAATGGGCTCTAGACACAAAAAGGAAGAAAAAAGGGACTTTAATCACAGGGTTTTATTGTAGTGATCATTGATTTAGCTATCTTTTGGGGTCGGTTATGACCCATCCAACTTTTAATCATAATTAAATAATATTTTAGGGATTTTTGAACTAAATTAAGATAAATTCAACTTGGTTTCCCTCATATAAATAAAGGAAGATCAAATTCTCTTAGGACCATTGCCACACACTTGGAGATTAACTCACACTACTTATCTCATATCTAGTGTGCCCCTATGAAGAACTAATGTATCAGGCTTCTTAAGGAGGATACTATGTTGGATGGTTCTTTCTCTTGGATGATCATTGGTGATTCTTTAATGATATGTGATAATTTATTGTAAGTATCTTCTTCCATCTTTTATGTGTGGAATAATTATGGTTTAATGAAATTTCCACCAAAGTGTTGTCGATGTTTTATGGCTCTAACATCTTTGACAATATTTTTTTTTAACTAGAACTTAAATATTTATATTGTCAAACATGTGCCTAAGCCACAACAGTACATGGAAAAGACAAAAACAAAGATATCAAGCTAAAGGTATCCATATTCCTCATCCACCTGATGTCCTCCTTAGGCATGGGACCAAGCTCCAAAAAACGGACAGCAGTATTCAAATTTGGGACAAGTCAAGGAATAAAAGAAATTGAATTACCTGATTCTAAGAATATTGAGAGCCAATGTCAATCCTTTGCTGAGAATCCTATAATTGATGGCAAAGGCGGCTAATCTCATCCTTTTTTCAAGGAACTATGACCTTAATTCAATAATGATATCCATGAAGGTGGCAAGAATGGAGGTCATTTGATTACTTCTGAGTTGAGCCTGTGGCATCTCTTCCTGAATGACTTGAAGATCTTGCTCTAAATATCCCAGACAAGAAGTGTTGGACATCATGTTTAGTCTCCTATACTAGCAGTGGAATGTTGATTTCTAGTAGCATCATATTTTCTCTAAGTCTCAAAATTTGCAGGGAGGCTTAGACACATGCATTCTCTAATGCCCAGAAATTGTTTTGGGAAATTCCACCCAGAACATTTTTATTAAAATAATTAATTATTTTTAATGGGACATGTTATCACCTGCCGCCTATACCTACCTACAATTCAGTGGGAAAATAATTCAACCCCACAAGGTGTGGTTGGTGGCATGAAACTCAGAGAAGGGTCTGTCACACTAATCCTGACTCTCTCTATTTGAGCTATCTCCTAGGTTAGCTAAGAGGGGTGCTCCCTAATGAAATGTTAAGTTAAAAGTGATATGAGGTTTTAGGAGGAAATTTAATTTGGATTACTTGTCAAAAATAACTTGTTTCAAAGACTTAAACAAGCATATAAATGCACAAATTTCAATGACATTAAAAGTATAGACCGTTGTATTCAAGTAAATAACAATAGCTTTCTCAAAAAATGAAATCAAGATACAATGATAGACAATTCAAATGTTAGACCGGAATAAGCATATGAGCACCAGTTGCAACTATAAAGGAAATAGTACTTTGGAAGAAAATGCCCCAAATAACAAGATGCATCAATTACTCATGAGCATAATGATCATCAAAGCAATAATATGAAATAGAATTACCCCAATGATCAATATTATAAATAAAAGAAAATTAAAAGTAAAGGACTCACAATACTTGCATCATAAATGCTTCTTGAAATGAAAAGAATGATATTTGCAAATGAAACTCAAAACACATCAAGATAGAAAAATGAGAAATTGCAAGTAAAGTAAAATGATAATGTATTAACATGAGATGAACTTATACTAAATTTGGATGTAATTAGTCTTGGTTATTTTTAATCTAAAATGCCTAAGCTAAGTGAGAAGTCCTCCTCTTGAGCTCTTACCAAAGGGTAAAAATTGGGGTGACGGTAAGAAAGAGGGGGCGAGGGCACGTAGGTGTCATTAACGATATCCATCCCCTGATTCTTATGATCTAGTGTGTGCCTTCGTTCCTACAAGGGGACAAGCCACCTTCATAACTATAGGGTCACAACACTTTTACCTTACTTCGTACCAAATGGAAGAATTTTCCAAGAAATCATTTTTTCTTATACTTTCTATCAACCAAACTTATGCTTGGAGGTTAATTTTAGTGAGGCTTTAGAAGCCTGTAAAATGAAACTAATTTAATATGCCTACTATGCCATGCAAGTAAATTTTCAAAAGTTAAGTAAATGATAGAAATTTCCTTAAACACAAGATTGCATACACATGTAAGATTTGTGAAAAATATTTGTTTGGCCTTATCATAGATTTTTTATTTATCCAAAAGCAAATAAAACTTGAGAGATGTCTTGCATGTAAGTAAATAACAATATTTGTGATTAAGTGAACTTAAGATTGATTAATTTTGCAAAACAAATGGACTTGAATTTACAATATGAAATTAAAATGACTTATAGAAAATTAATTTAGTGAACATGTGAAGAGTATTTTGTTCAAAGCAAAGTGCTTGTAGCTCAAATCAACATATAAAATGGGGAATCCAAAACCTTAAATTGAATTTTAGCAAACTTATTTGAACAAAATAAAACAATGATTAGTGAGGTTGTGTAAATTTTAAGCATGCAATTAAAATGGAAAACAAGAAGATGCAAAAGTTAATTCACCCACATGTTTCTATCCCTAAATGGAGAGAAGGGATTCCATGGGTAAAACCCAAGCTCCCACAAGAAAAATATATCTTTTATTAGCTTTTTCCAATGAATAGAAGGCCCCTTAATGGGCTTCCCAAAAGAGAGAAGAGACAATTACAAACTAGGAGTCTATAGGAACCAAGATCTCCTTCCAAGGAGTGGCAACCACAATGGCCAAGAAATAAATATTGAAATATGAAAATTACAAGTGCATAAAGGCCCATGGCCAAGCTAATTTTCTTCTATCCAATATTTCCCACGGCCTCCCAAAATTTGATCCTCAAGTGCTCTTGGGGTTCTATAACAAATAGTTAAAGTTTCAAATTTTAGCTTCCTCAATCCTGCCAACACAAAAGGTGAGAATAATCCATAAATAGATATGAATTTTTCTTCAAAACCTACACTCAAACTTAGTGGAAAACAAAGAGGAAAGTTAGCAAATATAATCTAAAAATATTCTACAAAATTTAGACAAGGAATTGGAGTGAAACTCCAATTCTTGCCTAATTTTCAACATGCTCTTCAGTAGCGAAATAAAATTGTTATTAACTCAAGAAATTGAGACAAATGATTTTATTTGAAGTTGGTTTTTGAAACACAAGTTAAAAACCAAGGATCCCTGCAACACAATATCGTGAGATGAGGCCTTGGGAGATGACAAATGTGGGTTCTTCAATGAACTTGCTCAAGAGTGGGATGATTCCTCCAAGAATTTCCCCTCACGCTTGAGGCTTGATCCAAGAGATGTCTCTAGATAACTTCAAATAAACATTAGATTTGCATGGGTTAAATGAAATAAAATGATAAAGAGATCTTAGAGATTTTTAGGAAAATCAACTAAAACTCTATCTAGAGCAAACTCTCAAAACCAAATGCCAATGTGAGATAGTTGCACATTAACAAATATCTAAAAGCATAATCGAAATTAGTGAACACAATAGCATAGAAAATTAAACAAAATTATCAATATATCACCTTGCTCAAGAATAACAACACCTCATATGTGAAACCCCAAAGCATTTTATTGCAATAGAACATAAGTGTAAATTAGAGCATCGCTTCAACAAGCACACTAGCTTGTTTCCTATTGATACAAATGAGAGCTCATGGCACTATTATATAGAACTATGGGAGCTAATCCCAACGTAGAATTGATTAAATAAGTGGCATGAAGTGACAATCCCAAAGAGAAATTCGAATTTGTTGAATGGAGCTCCAATGCCAAGTGTAAAAATCGAATTCTGGCAAGTTGACATCATTTTCTTCTTCCTTTATGTGCCAAATTCGAATTTAATGATGGAATGACAAGTGTCTATGGGTGGTATCCCATGTGGGAAAAATTTCCCACAAAAATCGCCACCAAATATTCTCCCAAATCCTCCCAAATGCGCATTAATTTCACAAATTCGAATTTCCAAGTAAGCAGTTTTCTCATATAATGCCAAAAATTCGATTTTATTTGAGCACATGTCCTTTCATTGATTTTAGGAGTTCAAATAACCTTGGGACATCACTTTATCTACTCCATAATTCTCCACCTCATTTCCACAACATTTAACATGTGTGGATATTTATTTTTCTCCATTTATTTGATTTTTGGCTTAATTAATTGTCAGATTTCCCACTAAACTTAGGAAAAATGGGTTTTGAGGGTTCAAAACAGATTTTTAACCCCTCAAAGTGTGTCATGGTATAAATTTGAGGGTGAAAGGTGAAAATTTCATTACTCGTGCCCCATAAAACTTCTCTTTACTGACTCAAAAACTCATCATTACTAGTATCACTTATTATAATTCCCCACAGGGTGTGGAATTTGGGTACAAGAAAAATGACGAGAAGATAGAAGTAGAGTTAAGAAACTTTGTTGACTGATGATATCTTATGGTACAAGTGTCCTCTATATCATTCTTGGGCATGGATTCTTTCATTTAATCATCAGGTGCCACTCCAATGGTCAATATTTGGCTCCATATATGGGTGTGTGCTAGATAAAAAGTGACAGTGTGCAAGAACCTAGAATCAGCATCACCAACAAAAGACATATATCAGCAATATCTATTCAAAATATCATCAAACATAATAAAGTACAGAAATGAAGAAATGGAAATTTACTCTAAGAACATAAATGACAATTTATTCATGAAATAAAACTGATTAAACAAAAATGACATGGGATAAGGTTAGAAATATGATACAAAAAGATGCCCCATGGCATCAGATATTTTGTTTATAGAACAATTTGAGCAATTGGTCATTCACAGGTAACTCGAGTGGTTCTCCATCCAAAGTGCACAAATGGTAGGAATTTTGTTTATTTGCTTCCCTGATAATGTATGGTCCAAGCCACAAACTATCAAACTTACCATGATTACCTGGCTTTTCATTCCTGCGATCCCATAGCAAAAGCATATCATTATTAGAAAGCATTGTATTCCTGGATGTTTTGTCAAAATTTCTTTTTACCTTAGATTGATTTTTACAACAATGCTCAAAGGCTCTTCTTATGGTTTCATCCAATTCTACAATTTGGTTAATCCTACATTGCACAACATCTTTATCAGATGTAAAAATTTGTAGCAATTGGTAAGCTGGTAGCCTCAAATGCATAGGAAGGGTAACATCAAAGCCATAAACTAACTCAAAGGGACTCTTCCTAGTAGAACTCTTCTTTGTAATCCTATTAGCCCACAAAGAATTTAATTTTACTATCCCATGCCCATTTGTTATCCCCTACTATCTTATTGATTATGGTTATCAAATTCTTATTACTAGACTCTGCTAATCCATTACTCCGAGGCTAGTAGTTTGATGAATGGGATAAAACAGTACCATACTTAAAGAAAAATGATGAGAATTCAACAGAGCTAAAAGCCTTGGAATTGTCGGTAGTAATCTTGGCAGGGACACCAAAATAATTGATAATCCTATCTTGAAGAAATCTATCATTACTTTGTCAGTAGCATGTTTTGTAGGGATGGCCTCTACCCATTTATTAAAATAACTAGTGGTAGTTATAATCCATGAGTATCCATTACTTGATTTTTCATTAAATTTCCCTATAAAATATAGCCCCCAATATTGAAAGGGAACCTCCACGACCATGGGCTGAAGAGGCAAAGAAGCTAACTTCTGCTTCCCAGTGAATAGTTGACAAACTTGGAAACCTCTAACATACTTGTGCACATTAGCAAAAATAGAAGGCCAAAGATAACATCTCTCAAGATTTTGTGGGTAGTAGTCTTAGCAGCATAATGCCCTCTGCAAAATCCTAAATGAAACTCAAGTAAAAGCTTTTTGGCTTCAACTTCATCAACACACCTAAGTATTACCCCCTCCGAATTTCTCCAACCGAGACCATGCTTAATAATGCAATACTTAGTTGCTTTAAGCCTTAATTCTCTTCTCTTGTGGCCAACTAAATGGTTAAGACATGATAAATTTGGCAAATAATAAATAATTTCTTTATACCATTCAAGTTGACCCAATCTTTGAAGTTTTGATGAAGCTAATTCCAAATCATCTTGAGAAATCATTCCTTGCTTTCTCATTTCCTTCAGTCAAGATTTTGGTCAATCCTTGGCCTTTCACAAGCTTGGTAGGTCTAATGTCCAAATCATACTCTTGAATCTTTGAGACCCACCTAACTCGAGTTCCTAAGCAACCATCTTGGACTAAAATGTCCTTTACATCAAAGTGGGGAACAAATGCAATTATCCTAGAATACCCCACATAAACTCTGAATTGTTTAAGAGACTTGGCTAAAGCATAAGATTACTTTTCCATGGTGCTATACTTCAACTCAGACCCTTGAAGGGACCTACTCATAAAAGCAATAGGTTTCTCTTTCCCTTCATTATTCTTTTGAAGCAACACCCCAGCAACAATATCTTTGGATGCAAAAGAGAAAATAAAAAACTCCTTTGAATAATCAGGGCTTACTAGAACAAGTGCTTTGACAATAGAATCCTTTATTTCCTGAAAACATTTTCTACCCTCATTTCCCTAAACAAACTTAACATATTTCTTTAAGAGGGTTTGGATGGGTTTGGAAATCTCAGCGTAATTTGGAATGAACCTTCTAAGAAAAATAATCTCACTATCTTTTTGTCCAGTTAAATCTTTGTATAGGATTGCCAATTTGGGCATCTGAAGAATTGTACTCAGAAATTACTGCATAATAATACAAACCCTTCATTGTTGCACCAGTTTTCCCACATTGGGTTTTTCCGGGGACATTGGTCCAAAAAACATGGTGTCACTTGTGTATGCTATTTCTTTCTTTCTCAGTTCTTGTTTCCACATATTATTTAAGTTGTGAAGGTTGCAGTTGTATTTATTTCAATATTTACCGTATGATAATATAAATAACTTGATTCACTGAGAGAAATATAATCAGTTCCTACAGTAGTGATTCGGGGATTCCAAATTTCCACATGGTATCAGAGCACAGGTGATGCAAGAGAGAAGACCGAAAGAGTCGAGCGTTGAAGAGGAGGGAGATCAAAGTGTTGCGTAGGCAATAGATTGAATCCCTAGAGGGATTGTGTAGTCTAGGCCAGGAGGGAAATATTCTCAAAGAAGATCTCTCTCTGAGTGAGTTGACAAAGAGGTAAGATTTCCATATCAAGATTTTTCAGTAGCAGAGGGAGAAGCACATCAGAAACTTCAACGCAGACTAGTCTTCCGGTGAGATGTAGTTTTCTACAGCGATTGTTGGGGCAGAAAAATATCAGAAGAAGGAAGGAGACACTTGTCGAGGGATTTCTTCCTCACACAATTCCTAGTCAGGAAATTTTGTTTTTCAATTACTGAGTAGCAATAGAGAGGATCAGATCTACTAACTCCAGCAGGGAGTGCGTAGGCTAGCCTAGCAGCGGCACAAAGGAGAGAGGAGGTAGTTCGACATTTTGTCGGCAAAGATGGAAGTTCATGGGCTGAGAGATCAAGATCGGTTGGATGGATCATCCAACTATGTGATCTGGAAGGCTAGGATCTCCTACATTCTGGATGAGCATATTCTCAAAGCATATGTCGATAGTGTGGTAGTTGAACCTGCAGATGCAGATCCACTCAAGAAGTATAAGGTTGAGATGTCAAAGTCCAAGTGGTTGATCCTTGATGGAGTGAGGGATCACGTTGTATGTCACATTACCGGTAAAGGGACGGCTAAAGAGATGTGGGATGCCTTGGCTACATTGTATCAAGAATCTTCTGAGCAGCAGACGATGTATTTGGAGGAGAAAATGAGGTCTTCGAGGATGCAAAAGGGGGAACACATTGATCCATTCCTATCAAAGCTTCAGGAAGTCCAAGATCAGTTGGTAGTTGTAGGGTCATCACCTCAGCCTACAAAGATGATAAGGTTGGCGCTGAATTCAGTCTCAGAAGAATGGCAAGTATTTGTCCAGAGTATCCTAGGCAGAGATAAATTGCTAGATTGGGAAGGGATGTGGGCCGCTCTTCAACAGGAAGAGATAAGGTGAGTCTTAGTCAAGTGAAAACTTGATAGCAGCAGCAGTAGTGGGACGAAGCCCAAGGAGCAGGAGGAGAATGCAACCCTTGCATCAAAGGGGCAGCAAGAGAAGTAGAGGTGGAAAAGGATGTCTCAAAGATCAAATGTTTCTGGTGTGGTGAATTTTGTCACTACGCTATGCAATTTCCTCTCAAGAAGAAGGAAAATGATGAGAAACATGATCTGCAGGCTGCAACCGCAAATATCGAGGAATTTGTCGTGATTCCCAAAAACCTCAAGAGAGGTGGGATGATCTAGTACTATAGTTTGAAATAACTGCAGATGGGAAGGATCCTTGAGGATTCCACCTCTTGGATAAATACATTGCTACCGGAGCCCATATTCAGTAGCAGTAGGATGGACTAGTGGTAGGTGGTGCAATCAGGTGCCAGAGTGACAGTTGCAATGGCTAGGAGCGCCAGAGACTTAACAGCACAGAGCAGAGTTGGAAGTAGTGCAGTTGGCACAATGCAGAGTCAGCAGCAACGCAGAGGCTTCAAAGGATTAGTGCAGAGACTAGCAGCAGTCAAAACTCAAGCAATAGATGTATCATGCTAAACACAATTGGTTCAGTATTTTGGATGTTTTTCTGTTTCAGTTGTTGCAGGGAGAAAAGTTGCAGTGCTGATGCATTTGATAGTAGCAGAACAGATGTAGCATTTGTGTAGTAGTTGGTGGGCAGTGATGTTAGACATCAGTAGTGCAGAGGGAGATGTTACAGAGTCAGGGTGATGCTTCAACAGGTTGCATTACTAGAGCACATTCCTCGCTAAGAGGTAGTGTTGATTTCTAGTAGCATCAGATGTGCTCTAATCCTCAAAATTTGTAGGGAGGCTAGGACACATGTATTCCAAAATACCTAGAAATCACTTTGGGAAATTCCACCCGGAGACAGTTTATTAAAATAATTAATTATTTTTAATGGATGCCTAAGTCTAAACTTAGGAAATTTAAATAATTAAAGGGTATTATTTAAACTGGGTGTGAAACTTCAAGAAGAAGACAAGGATCAAGCCAAAATGATCTGGACCATTGATTAGAATATAATTTGGGTCGTTGATTGATCAACGAAAGGATTATAAGAATAGCATTGATGGGCATTTGGAAAATAAACATCCGATGAGAGATCAGAGATTGATTTTCTCAAGAGAGCAGCGCAGTAGTTGTCGAAGAAGGTGATCGAGGAGATTTATTTCAGTGAGGGGCAGGGATAACTTTCCGAAGGAAGATTTCCTGATCCAGAGAGTGCAAGGCAGAGAGAGTAGAGAATAGTTTGGAGAGGAAACGTTGGACCAAGCATAGGAATCATAGAGCTATGTTGTGGCAGCGTAGAGCTTCATAGGAAGTCAGTATTTCTATTGGGGAACAGTCGGGATCTAGTGTCAAAGTCGGGGTGTGAGACTAGGAGTCCAGAGGGTTGAAGTTTCCAATGAGCAGAGGATCAAGAGAAGGTGCAGAATAGTCCCAGTAGTAGTGATGCATTAACTATGTGGGTGTGACGCAATACTGCACAGAGGCTCATCTTCAACGCAGGTCAGTGACAGGGTGAGATCATCTCACTATATTTTTTTCCAGTTAGATCTATCGATAGGATTGCCAGTTTGGGCATCCGGAGAATTGTACTCATAAATTACTACATAATAATACAAACCCTCAGTTGTTGCACCAGTTTTCCCACATTGGGTTTTTCCGAGGACATTTGTCCAAAAACAATGATGTCACTTGTGTGTGTTATTTCTTTCTTTCTCAGTTCTTGTTTATGCATATTATTTAAGTTGTGAAGGTTGCAGTTGTATTTATTTCGGTATTTACTGTATAATACTATAAATAACTTGATTCAGTAGGAGAATATAATCAATTGTTGCAGTAGTGATTCGGGGATTCTGAATTTTCACAGCCCTAACCAAAAAGTCAACAGTGGTCAAAATTGCCCCAAAATGACCTCCAAGCAGCACGGTCAATAGCAGAAGAATGCAGCATGCCAAGGGAGTCAAGGTCAACCCAAAAATAACTCAATCAACCCAGGAGAAGTCTGCTGTAATTTCTGCAATCAAACTAGAAATTCAATGCTGCAGTCAACACAATCAAAAAGACCCCAAACACCTCAAAAATAGTTTCAAAGAATGCGGCCTACAGAAATCAGAATTTTTCCCTCCAAATCGAAGTCAAAGGATGGTAAAAAATCCCCAAGTCAATGCTCGTCAATGATTCCCTCATCTTTGAAATTTTCATCCTCCAAAACCAGTACAGAAATTTGTCCTCTTCCACACATGCGAAGTAGAGAAGCCTTCAAGGTGTACGAACCAATCAAGAGAGGAGAGACAAGATGATGTGATGAGTTAATGATGTCAAATGAGAGAAGGGTCACTTCTATTTATACACTTCATCGAAGGTGAGAAGAGACATCTATTGGGCTTCATGAGCCTACATTTGACTGAGGCTGACCTTGACAATTTTTCCATTGGAAAGAATAAATTCCAATTTTCATTTCTTCTTGTCAAAATGAGATGACCTTTATATCAAAATTGTACCTCTAGAAAAGAGGAATCCAATGCAATAATCAACTCATCATATGAGTTTCCTTAAGGTAAAACTTTTCCCTAGTTTCCATTTTTAACAACTTGAAGTGTGCAACGAAATAGGAGAAGTGTGGAAGGGTTTAGAGCCTCTGGTGTGCAAGGAAGGAGGATCAGAATTGAGGAAGGAAGGAGTGTCTATAGAGAAAGTCAAGGAGCTAGTAGAGGATTGGTTGTTGGCTAGAGGGTTGACATCAAGCAGTGATCAAGGTAGGTCGAGATCAACTATATCAACTAAGATTTGTGAGAGAAGTATAAAGCTTTAATAAGAGAGACAAATTTCTTTGTAATAGATTCAATTGCTCCAAGACAATCAATAAAATACCACATCAAGAAAGTAGGTTTTCCCTGTTGGGTTTCTTGAGAAAAGTAAGTGTGTGAGTTTGTGTGATGTGTTTTTATCTCTTCGTTTTTAATATGATACTTCTAATTTCTTAAGAAACTTTGTATCTTGGTGAAAGTAAACTAGCTTTTAGTTTTCAATTATTCATCTAAGTAGTTGTAGAGTTTCATGGAAATTTAACATGGTCTCACAGCAGAGATCAATATAAAGACCAGTGCCAGATTGACCAGTTAGTGGACAACACAGATCAAGCGGAAGGCTTGCGATAAAGTTTGAACAACATAGCAGTTTTTTGGATAGCACTATGGAATTCCAAGGACTAAGGTCAGGTCATAGTTTAGAGGGAGCCTCGAACTTATGCTCATGGAAGGAGTGGATCTCAGTAGTGTCAGAAGATAATGGAGTGATCGAGTATGTGAAGTGGGTAATAGCTCCACCTTAATATGCCCAACAGTTGATCCAACATAACAATAAAGACACCAAGGCAAGGAGGATCATTCTTGAGGGGATCAGAGAGCATATTATCCCTCGTCTCCATGAGAAGAAGACAACATATGAGATGTTTAAAGCCATCTTAGATCTGTATCAGGCTTTTGGTGATGCCAGGAAGCTTGCTCTCAAGGATAAGCTAAGGAGTATCTGGATGAGCAAAGGAGATCCCATCATCACATTGTGAAAATTCGAGAATCCTGCTCGAATCAACTACTGCAACAACTTATTAAACTTCTCCTATTTGTTAATAATCAAAACAAATTATCTATTTCTTCCTACAAAAAATATCGAAGCTAATACAACTACAACCTTCACTTTAATTAATTAATTTTCCCAAACAAGAACAGAACATTAAAGAAAAATCCACACATGACACAATATTTTTTGCACAAATATCCCCGGAAAAACCCAATGCAAGAATGCCGGTGCAGCAACTCTAACGGTTTTATATTATTAAGTGGTAGTTTCTGAATACAACTCTGGATGTCCTTCCGGCAATCCCATTACATAGAAAATAAACTGGAAGAAAAACTTAGTGAGATTACCTCACTCTACTCGGAAATTCTTGGCTATTCCGGCATCTGAACCAAATGTCCCCATCTATCTCTGTGTTTGCCTTGTGTCAACCTTAAAATGCACTGCATCAACTCAACTGGGAAATGTCTTGCCTTCTGGAGTAGTTTCCAACCCTCCCAACTCAGAAATGTCAGCTCCTCTACAAAACTCGAACTTCTTCTATGGATGACTGTGTTGTCTCTACGTGAATCCTTTTGGTTCAACGTCAAGCTCTGCGTGGGCCCTTCTAGCCCAGCATCAAGCCTTCTATTGTCTCTCTGCCTTTCTCTACTACGTATCCTGGGTCCTAGAGAAGATACTCCAACCCAACTATCCCTCCCCCTCACCACAACAACTCATTATCAAAATTCTCCTAGTAGCTCCTCTGCTCTGCTTCAGAAAATTGATTCTTTGAACTCTCTGTGTGTTTTTCCAAGTGACCCTCAAGCCTCCTTAAATAATCTCCTCGTTGACATTTGACGGCCCAGATTAGAAGCTAATCAATGGCTAAGATCATTTATGCTTGATCCTCATCTTCTTCTAGAAGTTATACCCACAGTTTATATTAATACCCTTTAATTATTTTATTTTCTTGACTTTAGACTTAAGGTCACTTTAAATATAATTAATTATTTTAATAAAATTGTTTCTAGGTGGAATTTCCCAAAACGCTTTATGGGTTCTTTGGAAACATGTGCCTAAGCCTCCCTGCAAAATTTGAGAATTAGATCACATCCAATGCTATCATAAATCAATACATGTATCTTTCAAAGTTCACTCAAATTCGAGATGAGATAGGTGGTGTGGGCATGACCATAGCAAACAGTGACCTTGTGAGTCTTACACTTCTGGGACTTCATAAGTCTTAGGAGAATTTCCAAGATGCAGTAAATGGCATAGAGAATGTTCCCATTTGGGAAAGCCTATGGAGTGAATGCGTTAAAGAAGAGATCTAGAGAGGCACGAGAGCTGGGAGATTAGCTCTAGAAGAGGACGAGGGAAACTTTTCCTTGGTAGGAAAGGTAGCAAAACTAAGGGCAAGAAGGGCCAAGGAGATGTGAGTCCAGTCATAAGGGCGAGAAGAAGAAGAATGATCTAAGAAAGATAAAATTGTGCACATTTTAAAAAAGAACAGGATTAGAACCACTTTCAGACCCATGAACACCATGAGCAGATGCCTAAAATCTGTCGTCGATCCCAAATGCCACAAAGGAGTTTACACAGTTCTGTGTTCATGCAGAAAAACCTATATTGGAGAAACTGGTCAATCTATCCATACTAGGATTCAAGAACATGCCGCCGACATTAAACATAACCGCTCAAAAACCTCAACTCTGGCCGAACATTCCAATAAAACCAATCATCACGTCTACATTGAAAACTCTAGGGTAGTAGCCAAAATTGATCATTATCACCATAGAAAACTGAGAGAAGCCATACAAATAGGTAAACACCCTAACAACCTCAATCGAGACGAAGGATGGAAAATAAGTGACAATTGGATTCCTACTTTAACATCCTAGAACACCCTCTCCCAGCTTAACCCTTCCCCGTTACGCTTGACCTCTCACCTCCCTCTCCAACCTCACTTGTCTCTCTCTACACTTTGCACTCGTATTAAACACTTATCCTAATTTCCAATTCTTAAAATTTAAATACTAATTTACATTTCAACTAAAAACAAAGAATCTTAGATAATTGAAAAAATTTAACAAATAATTAAATTAGTTTCAAAAATCATTACTAATATTAACATTAATATTAATTAATATTAATACTTTTTAGAATTATAATACCAATCCAAATTAACTTAAATTAGATGTATTTTATGAGAATTTCATTTAAAGAAAATTGATAGGAATCTCAGATAAATGTAAATAAATTCTAAACAAATAATTAAAATAGTTTTCATTACTAATATTAACATTAACATTAATTAATATTAATACTATTCCTCATTATATTATTTAAACATATAAACCAATTCAAAAAAAATTATAAAAATTTCAGTTAAAAAGATTAATTGGATTCTTAGTCAAGATTAAAATCAATTTAGAGATCATGAATAAAAATAAAAATCATTAAAATTATAAAAAATTCTAGGAACAACACTAATATTAAAAATTGGTACTAATTAGCACTAATAAGATTATTATTAAAATCAATCTAATTAATTTACTCTAAAGTAAGAACAAAACCAAAACAAAATTAATTATAAAATTAAATAAAAGCAAATATAAAATAATTAATAAATAAATAAAATTATTTTTATTCTCAATAAATTGAAAATAATTAAAATTCTTATTATATAATTAAATATTTCAATTTAAATCTTTTTACTTTTATTATTATATAATTAAATTAAATCCAAACATTATAAAACAATTATGACAGGGTCGGCTTCCATTCCCTTTACATCTCTTAACCCTATTTATTCATTCCAATGAGATTTGTCTTACACAATTACTGATCTATCCTGATGATGAGCCACAGTGGATGGCTCGAAACATCGATTCAAACAATTATGGATGCGAGAACTCTGGAAGAAAACTACACACAAAGATCAAGTTCTTCCATTGCCATGAGTACGAGCACTATGCCACTAAGTGTCCTAATCAGAAGGAGTCTGGTAAGGATCATGTAGTTGCATCAGCTGAGGTAGATGCGTTTACCTCTTAGTTCAAGAAATATTTATCATTGATAGTTTACATTTCAAGCTCTGCAAACAACAATGCATGGTATATTGATTCAAGAGAACCCTTCCACATGACTAGTAACAAGGAGTGTTTTAGCCACCTGAAGGAAAAGGACATGCAGTTTTAGATTGAGCTAGGAGGTGATGGAAAATACTCAACCAGGGGAGTTGGCATTGTTAGTTTTGAGAGGGAGTCAGGTAGCTCTGTCCATCTCAAAGATCTCCTTTATGTTCCAGGCCTGAAGCAGAACCTTGTTTCAGTAGCTACCCTTGAGGACAAGGGTCATTATGCCATCTTCAATCAAGGTAAGGCTTACCTTCGGCACTTAGCTTCTGGATGCAAGAAGTAGATAGGTGTAAGGAAGAAGAATATGTACCTGCTACAGGTTGAGATAGGCATAGCCTTTAGCAGTAACGCAAGAAGGGCACAAAGTATAGACATGAAGGTTGAGGAGAGAAGAGCTTTGAGGGAGTCTTTAGAGTGAGAGCATGTTAGAGCTTCCAAAAAGGAGCCTCAACCAGTATCACAATTTAAGTCTCAGCCAGTTGGCAAGTGGGTTGACTAGCTAGAAGATGATAAGAAGAGACAAGGGTGAGTGGAGACTTAGTCAGTGACTCCCAGTACAGGGAGAGTTCGATATAGGTGGGTAGACGAGTTTTTTAGGGTGGATCAGGAGAGAGTTGGACCCCCCATTACCACATTCAGGCATAGTAAGAAACCATAGACATACACCAAGTATATGGCACTGATGACTGAGTTGATAGATTTGGAGCCAGAGGGGAAATCAATAGTAAGCTCAGTTGGGGTGTATAAGGTGGATCATAGGAGCATGGTTGGAAGGAATAGGTCTTCATATCGGATTCCACAATAGGAAGTGAGGAAGATTCTATTTCAGAGGGAGAACCTATTATCATTCTGTGATTTTGAAGATTGGCAAGACAAAGTCGCAAGAGATACATCAAAACACTTAGGAGTCTAGGATCTAGCCTTCCTACACCCAGAGAGGGCTCTCTGTAAATTTAGGATTTAGCTTTATTTCCAATCCTTTAATGTGTTAGGCTAGATAACTTAATGAAATAAAATTATCACTTGATTGCTTGGTCATTTGTTTGTTTGGTTGGGGTAGATCATATTTGAATCCTTTCCATTGGGCTATGATGTCAAAGGCTGGGTGGTAACATCAATTTTCCAAAGCATTTACAAGGCAAGCTAACTGTCTTTACTGGATCTAAAAGCAGAGTGAGAAATGAGATGACAGAAAAGTGATATCAGTAATGATTAAAAAGCAGTTAAGTATTTTTTAATCATACATCAAAGGAAAACATTTAGATTGCAAACACAGATAGAAATAAGGTGCTCCAATAGCATATCTTAAACTAGAATTTATGCTTTACAATAAGACTTAATGATGCATAAATGAATAAAACAAAGATACATTTAGCACAAAAAGGAAGACATCACCAGGTCAAAATAGATCAAGTATCTTGCAAATGGTCCTTTTTATTGATGCTCCAGCTCAAAATTACAATGCTCCAAAGAGAAAAGATAGTTCAAATGACTTGGGTCCAACCCCTAATACTTCTAATGCATGAAGTATTTAACAAAAACCTACAGTGATTGCCTTATACACTTGGAAATATATTATTAATTACACTGAAAGAAAATCGACTAGTGTTACCACGAAGTGGCCACGCTGAGCAAAACTGGGACATTGGTCCTTTTTTTAGGGATGTTGTTGCTTTAGAAATCAATTTAACAGCAGTGACTCTACTGACATGGTTGGTGTTGACTCAGATCTACGTTGTCACTTCAATCATCCTTGTCTCATTCTTCTTGATAATCACACAGGTCACTCCACGCTTCTTCATCTGGAATCTTGATCTTCATTAGCCTCCTGTATATTTCATCAGCTTCAGTGTATTTTGAAAAAGTTGGTTTGACTACAAACATATGCTTCAGTTCATATTCAATGTAGATCTGATTGTTGATAGCTTGTAGAAATGCCTTTCCTATTATGCTACCTTTGATGTTGGAAATATTTGCAGTGTCTGTGGGTATGCCCTGGAGTTTCTTGACATAGTCCTCTCTAGCCATGAGTTTGTCATTTATGACAAACAGAGAGGGGAGACCTTTTTGATTTGAAGGCTGAATTCTGTTGAAGAACATGTTCACTGTTAGCTCCAAATTTTTCTAGTTATACATTCAAGATCTTCTTAGTGTGCATATTCTTCACCTGAAGTATAGTCTTTGTCCTGTCCATTACTCTGAGTTCTTCCATCTCATAACTGTTTCTTGAATTTAGAAATTTGATTATCTTATTCGTTGTTGTTGGCATGTCTCCCAACTCTTCATTTGTAGCTGAAATAGCTTCTTTAGCTTTCTCAACTAATTCTTCTTGTTCAAAGATAATTTGGATGTTGGGCCAAATTTCATTCATACCATTGATTATGATATTCCAAATAATCTCCTTAATTCTTCCTAGAGTGTTCCCAATAGATGATTATTTCTCTGATCTTTTGCAATCTTTCAATTAAGGTCCTTACCCTCTCCATCTCTACTGAGTGTCACTTTCAGCTCTTTTGATTTGGTCCTACAGAACTTTAACATGGGTTTCTAATATTTTAATCTCCTTAGTCTAAATATTCATGCCCTCAATGGATCTGGCTAGTTGTTTTGTACTGCTTCCTCTCCCTGTAGCAGCAGTTGTTGGTGTGGCTATAGGAAGAGCTGAGAAAGGAAGAGCTTCCATAGTAGTGTTCGCCATCTATGCTACCTTATATTTCTCTTGAATCATTTTCTCTGTATCTTCTTCCATTTGTTTAATTTGGAGATATTGTTCTATTATTAAATTCATCATTTCGGCCTTCTGACTCTCTGTTTCTTCTATCTCTTTGGTCAAGGGATCATGTGTTGTATGCATTTTGAGCTGCTTCTTCAAAGCTGCTATATCCAACTCCTTTTTCTTGATTACTTCTTCTGTTGCTTTTACATTTGAAGGATCATACCCAATTCTCACTACTAAGTCTTCCAAAGACTTAATTTTGTTGTCCTTTGACTGAGATGAAATATTTTCCATATTTAGCTGAGATTGAGCATTTGACAAGGCCACCTACATTTTAAAAAACTCATCCTTGTACTGGTTAGAGTAGAGGAAGTCATTTCACCTGTGTGTTTCTGTATTTCCAGCTGATTAATAGGATGAACGTTCTTGACATCTAATTCAAAAGAAGTTTGTTTGCAATCGGCTGGAGTTTTAGGTTCTGATGTTTGTGCCTCCAAGAATGCCATATGCATTTTTCCTTTTTCTGAATCAAAGGCTGAGAGAAGTCTTCCTTGATAAGTTGCACTTTGTTTCCAAAATTGAGCATAAGTGCTCTTTTTCAACATCTCATTCATGATCTTTATCTCTTTGAAGGTGTCCAAAATGTTCTCCTCCTTTTCTTCAGTTACATTTGTAGATGAGGAAACTTGAAGAGACTGCTACCTTTCTGAAATTGGAGTGTCAAGAAAAGATTGACCTCCAATTGGGGATGAATACAGAATGTCAATGAGATTGATGATTGTTTTTTGCGGTGATTCTTTGCCTATGTCCATGTGTCTCATGGCCCTTTTTCTAAATTTTAGTTTTAATTCAGCCTTTGATGATTCATCCTCTCTTGGTCTTTTCCCTATTGCTCCCTCTTCTTGTTCCTTGCCTTTGCCTGACCTATCTTCTATTCTTTGACTTTCCTGTTGTCTTGGGGTTTGTACACTTGAGGAAGAGATTACTTTTTCCTCGGCCTCTTGTAGCACTCAATCTGGTTCATGTATTTTTCAATTTCAAGCCTTTGAGTGTGAATATAGGTTGTTGACTTGTTCTCCACCCTTTTCTTGGAGATGATGCCCCATTGATCATAGGACCATGTAAAACTATGGGTGAATTTCATTTCCTTCAATCTATTATCTACCTCATCCCCTGCTGCTCTGTTGTTACAAATGAAAGGACCAATCTGGGATTTAATCCTAGATTGTGACTTTTTCTATATTGCTACAAAATGCACTTCATCTGCATTGATCATTTTTCTGATGTATTTAAGTGAAAATATCCTCATGGGAAGGAACTATGACAGATTATAAAGAGCCAACTCATAGCCATATACTCTTAATTCAATGTAATTTTGGTACAAGTACCAAGCACCTTTTCTTGCTTGGTCTGTCAACTACATAATCCTTCTAATTTCTTCACTGGTTCTAGGTTCTGCAGTCCCACTGAGGAGTTTCATTGCTAGGTGAAGAAACATTTCTACAAATGTCTTCTAGCTAAAGTCCTTTTTTTCCTTCATCACTAATGTTGTCCAGAAAATAACATATTGGGTTTCACCTTCCTCATTCAACTTTCTCATTGAAACCTGGAACATGTCCGCCTGAAAATAAACCAACATATATACCAAAACTGAGGAGTATTGAAACACTTCCTCTATGAAGAAATTGACAAACTTCTCATGGATAGCATCTGCTAGAAATTGAATGAAATTGAAAAGGACATAGGGCTTGGATTTTGTTGATAAAATAGATAGAAAACCTATGATAGCTTCATCAAGCCACTGATCTGAATAATAGCCAAGTAAATAAGAAAGAACAGTGACAATGTGTCTGGTTCTGTCAGGGAAAACAAAGGAGGAATAAGGAGGATTCATGTTTGGCAGAGGTGTTTGCTCAGTCATGAAGAGTTCTAAGGTTTTATCTCTCTTAGAAAAATCTAGTTTCTGATACATTTCAATGAGAATCTCATGGGAAAAGGGAGTAGTTCCTTCAATAACAGGAGCCTGCATCATCTGCATAATGGACTTGGCATCTATAGTAAGCAATACATGTCATGTTGGGCCATCACTTCCCTTTGTTGTGGATTGTAGCATGAGTGGCATTTTCTAATTAATTCTAGGCAACTATGGGTTTTAGGGAAGATATAGAAAGGTAAATTAGTGTCCCATAGGCCTATGTCATCCACTTCATTGACAAATTTATCCTCCCACCAACAGTAGATGTCAAATAAATAAAAAACTAAGAGTATTTCATGCATCTTAAAATCCTTGTCTACAAGTGGTATGTGATCCAAATCCAATGGTGGGTGCACCATTGGATTAAACACGTCATGTTCCTTTTTCTTTGGTGCCATGGTTGTCTTCTGTAAAACCTTTGAAAACTGAACTATGTTGAATTTGTAATAGAAGGGGATAAGAAGAAATGGGAATTCAGAGAAGGAGAAAGAAAAGGAAAAAACTAGAAGCGGGGTTCAAGAAAGGGAATGTATGAACACTGCAAAAATATAGATCTTTCTGCAACTATACTACTGTATGAGCATGATCACTACTTTCACTATGTGTGTCGGGATGAATTTGAATTGCACCTATGAAATAAGAGATCATGTTAAAATTTGTAAATGGTGTGAAATGGTGTTTGTTTAGCTTTGCGGTGTTCCCATTGGATTAGCCTGAATTGGCGTGGGTCTGTTGGCTAATGGTCTAGCTAATTCAATGCACAATAGTGAGAATGAGGTGATAGGCGAATGGGATGGGATGGCGTCGTGAGGTGGCAGGAGCAATAAATGATCACAATGGGAGAGTGGTTTAGTTGAAGGCATAAACCACTTTTCATGGGGCCCTAGGAGTGTTAAGTGAAATGATAGGGGGGTGCAAAATCCTAAAGGCATGACATGTCAGTGGTTTGAAACCACTAATTTCGGACCCCCCACCTGGGGATTAACTTATGGAGGGTGAGGGGGGTGGAAAATCATGTGGGTCATTGAATCATATGGAGTAAGCGGACATTAGGTGAGAGATGGAGGCGGATTAGGTTGGATGTGACGAGTAAATGATTGGTGGGGTAGGGAAATACATGGGGGGTGGACTATAGGATATAGGGGTATACAATAAGGTTAGGAAACATAACAAAAACCCCTTCCCCTTTTAACTTATTTTCCCGACATTAGGAAAAACATTGAGATGTGTCACCACAAAACGAATTTTTCAGGTCTTTGTCCCTTTGAATTTTTCTCAATTCTACCTACCCTTATTTTTTTAATCTAACATCTTTCTTTTTTCTTTTGCAAGGTGCATTTTGACTTGTATACCCTTTCACTTTTTCTTCATTTCTAACCTACTCTATCACTTGTTTCTCCCATTGATCTAGATTAAACAGTTGAACCATTTTTATTTCTACCTAGCTATTGATTTGCCAAGATTAAACTATTTGGCGGATCTTTATTTTCTACCCTATCAACAGAAATTGAAATTTGTTCAATCATGCTTAGACTGTATGATTTTAAAAACATTTGGGTTTTTTTTTTCTTATTTTTTCTCTTTTGTTCTTTTTCTTCTTTTTTATATACCCTCTTTTCATTTCTTTTCTTTTCTTTTTTTGTGAAATCAATTGAATATTGAAATCTGTGAACAATTTGAAATCTGCAAACTATGAAATACTCAATCACATTGAGATCATATAAATTATAGGACCATAACAGTGGCTTCAGCTAGGGAAGTGTCAAGAACACATGACTACTAGCCATGGATCCTTCAAATCTACATTATCTTCAATCTTTTTTTTTTATCTAACGAATAATCCAACTAAAAACCTGAAAAAATGTGATATTTACAATGAAGTGAGGAAAATTGTGTATTCAAGGAAAGTAATGTTTCAGCATCCTACCATTGACAGGACCTCCTGGTAATTCTGTTCCATCTAACTCCTTGAGGAAAAATGCATTATTCCCTCTAAAAGCTAAAATAATATATGGACCCTTCCAAAGATTTTCAAATTTACCATGTTTCCCTTTGTCTTCTCTTCTTGAGTCCCATTTTAGCACTTTATCTCCCAGGTTGAAATCATCAGCGTTGGTTCTTTTATCAAACATCTTATTTATGTTTTCCTGGACAACCTGAGTTCTATTGTATACCTCTTCTCTGGATTTTTGCAAATCAATTGTCTGATATATCCTTTTCGTATATCATTTGGTTCACTTTGTACCTCCTTAATGATCTTCATGACTGGTACTCCCATGGAAGAAGGGAAGACTACATCTATTCCATAAAACAATTGAAATGGGGACATGCTAATGGATTTCTTTGTAGTCAATCTATCATCTCACAATGCATAGATCAATTTGTTGTGCCATGACTTTTTATTGTCCTCTACAATCTTCTTGTTGGAAAATTCAGCCAACCCATTAGCTTGAGGGTAATAAGTTGTTGAATGACCCAAAGAAACATGGTACTTACGATAGAAATCCACCATCTTTTTTTATTTGAAATCTACATCATTATCAGTGATCAGTTTCCTAGGACAACCAAATCTGGAAAGGATATTGATTTCAAGGAATTTTATAATAACAGAATCAGTAGCAGCTCTAGAAGGGATGGCTTCTATCCATTTGGTGAAGTATTTTGTCGTTGTTAGGATCCATTTGTGTTGGGCGGAGGATGGAGGATGAATTTCACCAATGAAATCCAATCCCCATTATTGGAAAGTGCTTTCAACAGAGATGGGTTTTAGGGGCAAAGGTAGTAATTTTCTCTTCCCTTCAAAGATTTGGAATTTATGGCAAGCAGTCACCATATTATGGATGTCTAGGAAAAATGTAGTCCAATAGTAACCTGCTCTAAGGATTTTATTAGTAGTTGTCTTCCAATAAATATGGCATCCACAGTCACCTTCATGAAATTCCTGCTTAACTTTGTCAGCATTATCTTTTAACAAACATTTGAGTAAGACACCTCTAGCATTTTTCCAATACAATATATTATCAACAATGCAAAATTTGACTGCTTTTAACTTAAGAAATCTATCCTTTGTTTTGGATAATCCAGGAGGAGCATTTAAATTGAATGGAACATATAAAAGGTCTGCATACGAGGGGGAATTTAGATATGCCTCATCTATTGGTGGAGTCGCATTGAAATTTGATTCAGCCATCCATTTGGCTAATCCTGTCCTTTGATCGACTTGGTGGGCTTAATTTCTATATCATATTCCAGAATCACAGCTATCCATTTGCCTCTCTTCCCATCAGATCCATTTTGTGTGAGCATATCTTTGAAAATTACATTAGACACATAAGAAATGATATGAGAATGTAAAATGTAAAGCCTGAAATCTTTTATTGCTTTAACTAGAGAAAATGCATGTTTTTCCATGATATTATATTTTAAAGAAGCATCTCCCAGAGCTTTGATAAAGAAAGATATCGGTTGTTCATGTCCTCCATTGTTTTTCTGTAATAGCAGAGCAGCAATAGTATGTTCAGATGCAAAAGAAAAGATAATAAAATCTTTAGTGAAATCTGGGTTGATTAAAACTAGAGCATTTATTAATGCATGCTTGACTAGATCAAAAGATTTTTTGGCTTCAACATTCCATTTAATTTATGTGTCTTTCTTGAGCATGTTTATTATATTTCTGAAGAGTTCAACAAGATTTGGTATAAATCTTCTCAAAAAAATTATTTTTCCAATAAAAGATTGAAGTTCTTTCATGTTTCTTGGATGACTGATTTTAAGGATACCTTCAATCCTACGAGGGTCAATTATGATTCCATCTTTGGAGATGATAGCCTAAAAGTTTTCCTTCTTCAAGACCAAACAATGTTTTCTTGGGATTGAGGTGTTCTTCATCAGTCTTTGAAAATATAGTGATATCATCAAGATAAATCACAATGAAATGTCCAATTTCATCGGAAAAATCAGTGTCCATTGATCTCTGGAAAGTAGCACCTACATTCATTAATCCGAAAGGAATTTTTACATACATTAAGTTTCACAAGGAGTAGTAAAAGCAGCTTTATCTTGATCATCAGGATGTACCACAACTTGATTATACCCTTAAAATCCTTCTAATAATGAAATCCTACTAGAACCCACTACCATTTGCAGTATGTGATCCATCTTTGGTAAGGGATAGTTGTCTTTAAGGGAAACCTTGTTTAAATTCCTAAATTCATTGCATAATCTTATTTCACCAGTTTTCTTCCTTGTAGGCACAATATTGGAGACCCATTTAAAATATCTAATTGGGACTATGATCTTAGCCTCATACATTTTCTTGATTTCCTTTTCCACCAAAGGCATTAGGACGGGGTTTATCCTACACAATTTCTATTTGAATGGTTTTTGGTCTTCTCTTATTGGAATTTTATGTTGTGTAATGCTAGTATCATAAGCTTTTAAATCCTCATAGTTCCAGGCAAACAATTCTATAAATTATTTGAACAGAGCTATATAATTTTGTTTAGCCATGAGAGGCGGTGGTTTTGACAATTTTATGATTTTGGGGTTTAGTTCACTTCCTATGTTGCATTCCTCGATGTTTGTTCCTGTTGGTTCCATTTTTGGATTTCTAGCAACATCATTAAAGTCAAACAACTCTTCCAAAGGGGCAAGCCCTCTAGGTAAAACATTATCTTTGAGTTGTAGTACTTTGAATTCTTCTTTTTCTGGATCTTTATGTATTTCAAATTTATGTACAACCTTATTTACAGAAAAGTTTTCATCAGAAATAGCGGGTTGATTTATACTAATATGTGCGTCAGTTTGATTGTCTAGTTCATCTTCCAGATCTATGCTACTATCCTCAAATTCATCCTTTGATTGCAAAAAACTCTCAATCTGTTTATCACTTCCAAAAACTTGCCAATATCTCATGTTATCAGGCATTGCAAGATGGTGCTTCACTTAAACTGTGTATTGTTTATTCGGATGAGGTAATTTGCAGGTGTTAATTGAAAAATCTAATCCATTTTCCAGGGCATTTTGGAGCCTAGGGATCACAGCAAGGTCATACTCTTCAAATGTTTTGAGAAAATCAATCACAACATTTCGTTATTCTCTCAATCTAGAATGCTTTGTAGAGTATTGACCTTTATTTTTTTTGATGATGAGTTCAGAGTCTCCCTATACAGAAATTCTTTTAACACCTACATTTTTAAGCAATTTAAAGCCTAAGAGTAATGCCTCGTATTCTGTTATGTTGTTTGTACACAAAAAATTCAATTTCTAAGAATGACCTTCAACCTGATTAGTTTTTGAATTGAACAACCAAACTCCTGCTCCTTCCCCTATTTTACCACATAAGCCATCAAAAGTCATATTCCAGAGAGGTTCTATTTCACGGTCTTGTTGGATAATGGGTTTTTGAGTGTTAAGTCCTTCACTAAGGTCATTTTCTACCTGATTGACCTATGTATCTATGTCTCCATCATTATATAGTATGAAATAATCAAGATCAGTATGGACAGAGTAGAGGGGATAGTTGTCTGGCCTTTCTTGGCTACTCACCATATATTTCATTAAGGTTTCTCTATATAGTCTCCTTGGTTGGCCAAATACTGGTATTGTGGCATATGTCATATCCATTTTAAGTGTCCCTTGTAACTTAGCTCCACAAGATCTTGATAATAGCATACCATACTTAGGAGGAATGTTTGCTACTACTGTATCCATCACTAAACTTTTTGTTGGTATCTGGGCTAGCATGAAATAAAGGTATTTAATGAGACCTAGACATCTAACCTTGCTGGAATCAAATGAATATAGATTTTTGTATAGTCTAGTGATTTTAAGTCCAGGTTTTTCCATAATAATATTTGGCATGAGAATATGTGATGCACCTAAATCCAACATGGCATTATGAAAGATCCTGTCATGAATATTAAGGCTGACATAAAATGGAGGAACACTCCCTTCTTGAGGCTTGCCATCAACTTCTAGTCCAAATAGAAGTTTAGGCTGGTCATCATTCAAGTTCATTGTATCAGTGTTTTCTCCTATGTTGAGTAGCTTTAGAACCTGGGACCTATACAAATTTTTGTTTACCAATTCAGTAAGAGGAATAGAGATCTTGAGTTTAGCAATTTCGTTCTCAATACTAAAGGGTGCTTGATTTTTAAGAAAATTTGAGAAATCAGTCCTTTCGGCCACAACCTTTGTTATGAGTTCTATTTGCTAACTTGTAGTAGGCATTCCAGATTGGACAGCTTTTGTTGAGACATCAATTTTTTTCTTAGCAACATTTTCTGTGTTTCTCCTTTCTGGATTGTTTTCATTTTTCTTAGAGCTTTCAGTTGTCTTCTTGGGATCGGGCTCTAAAGTTTTCTTGGAAGAGTTATTAGAATCCTTTTTATTTGAGTTATCATTGTTTTTCTTTCTCTTGAGATTATATTTTCTATGGACTTCTAAGATAGCATTCTCAAATTCATTTTTATAGTCATCAAATTCTTCACATTCTAGTTCTGTTTGAGTTACTAAAAACAATTCTTATTCTTCTTGTGTAAAAAAATAGAACTATCGTCATTTTTTCCCATTAAATTAATCTGATTTTCCTCAACTTCTTCAACTACACTTATATCTTCATCAGCATAATTTTCTTGAAATGGCGACCTAATTTGTTGATATGGGCCTCATTGATCTCTCTGTCTGATTTGTCCTAGGGTTTGGATTTCAGTCCTGTTGGATAGGTGGGTTCTCCCTAGGGACATTTATTTCGTTCAAACTTATCCTCTCCATCATTCTTTCCATAGTCCTTACTAAGGAATCAATTTTGGCTTCTACTACAGAAGTTGAAGCTTCTTCCTTTATAGTAACCCTTCTTTCAGTTTTCATCCTAGCTCTTTTTGCTTGTAAATTTGCTTCTACACTCATAGTATCTCTTTGCATCGCTTCTAATGTTGGATAATTCCTTTCCCTAAGCTGGTAAGACATATCTGTATCAACACCATCTGGGAACTTTATCAAGGTTGAATCCTGTGGTGGTTTAAAGGTTGCAGGTATTCCATTATAGGTATTGTTGAATCTACCACAATAGTCTTGTACACTTTCACCTACGTCCTTTTTAATATTTTCATATTCTAATAGAATCTGTAAAGGATTCTTATTGACTTCCCATCTATTAAGAAAGGTTTGGTGGAATGTAGGGAGATCATTTATACTATTTGCAGGCAAAGACTTAAACCATTTTCTGACTTCTCCTCCTAAACTTTGAGCAAACATTCTGAGCTTAATACTTTTTTCATCTACCTCTTGCAAGTCAAAATAATCATTCATTTTATCCACGTGTTGTTGGGTTGTTAAAGGACCTATCCCATCAAATAGTGTGATCTTGGACTGATAGTCTTGTGGCATATTAGCCAATGGGGTTGGTAACACCAAAGGAGCATACCTGGCAGCCATGATTGGTGGTGGTGGTGGAGGACCACTTGAAGGAAGTTGAACGGTGGATGAGGGAAGTTGAACAGTGGATGAGGTTGGACTAGTACTAGGTGGAAATGAGAGTAAAGGAATTTGAGCAACCTTATGTTGAAGGATGAAAGAAGGGGTAGGAATTATGGAGGCAGTAGGACTTGGTGACTAAATATGTGCAGGCTAGGAAGAAGCTGCTATGTTTAAGGTATTAAATTATACTAAATTTTGGAGATAAGCATCATCGATTTCAGAGGTGAGATCTGTCACTAGATCTTGTAGAGTATCAAAATGTTGTAAAAGTTGAAGATCTAATTCAGTTTGTGAATAAAGTTCTCTCACTGGGCTATTTGGTAAGATTGATGGATCAAAGATAATATGGTCTTTCCAATTCTCTGATTTAGTCCTGAATAAGCCTTTTTCAAAGTGTAAATCAAACTGGATATCTTGAAAGGTAACAAATTTTTCAAGAAGTGAGTTGGCTCTGTGAAGAAATCTACTGCTTGTCTGACTCTCAGTTCTAGGAGTTTTCCTTAAGATCTTTTCAGGATTGTCCACTATGGTAGGAGGATTTGGATCTGGATGGGATCTAGTAGAGATTCTTTTGGGAGCCAGTGTTTAGATTTAAAACACAGACAAAATGAAAATATAAAAATAGAAAAGAAACCAATCTTAGGAATAAACTTATCATACAAATCTTTTAACTGGGTACTCTGAATTCGAATGAAAGGATAAATTTTCAATAGTTCCCCAGTATGGTCACCACTATGTTATCGTTATGTGATTTTGAATATTGGCAAGACAAAGTCACAAAAGATACATCAAACCACTTAGGAGTCTAGTATCTAGCCTTCCTAGACCCAGAGAGGGCTTTCTCTGCAAATTTAGGATTTAGCTTTATTTCTAATGCTTTAATGTGTTATGCTAGATAACTTAATGAAAGAAATGTATCACTTGATTTCTTGTTTGTTTGTTTGGTTGGGGTAGATCATATTTGCATCCTTTCCATTGGGCTATGGAGTCAAAGGCTAGGTGGTAACATCAATTTTCCAGAGCATTTACAAGGCAAGCTAATTGTCTTTACTGGATCTAAAAGTAGAGTGAGAAATGAGATGACAGAAAAGTGGTATCAATAATGATTAAAATGCAGTGAAGTATTTTTTAATCATACATCATAGGAAAACATTTAGATTGAAAACATAGATAGAAATAAGGTGCTCCAACATCATATCTTAAACTAGAATTTTTGCTTTACAATAAGACTTAATGATGCATAAATGAATAAAATAGAGATACATTCAGCACAAAAAGGAAGACATCACCAGGTCAAAACAGATCAAGTATCTTGCAAACGGTCCTTTTTATTGATGCTCTAGCTCAAAATTACAATGCTCCAAAGAGAAAAGATAGTTCAAATGACTTGGGTCCAACCCCCGATACTTCCAAAGCATGAATTATTTAAAAAAAAATACAGTGATTTCCTTATACACTTGCCAATCTATTATTAATTACACTGAAAGGAAATGAACTAGTGTTACCACGAAGTGGCCACACTGAGAAAATTGGGACATCTGGCTCTCTTTTTTAGGGATGTTGTTGCTTTAGATATGAATTTAACTGTAGTGGCTCTGCTAACATGGTTGGTCCTGACTCAAATATACATTGTCACTTCAATCATCCTTGTCTCGTTCTTCTTGATAATCACACAGGTCACTCCACGCTTCTTCATCTGGAATCTTGATCTTCATTAGCCTCCTGTATATTTCATCAGCTTCAGTGTATTTTGCAAAAGTTGGTTTGACTACAAAAATATGCTTTAGTTCATGTTCAATGTAGATCTGATTGCTCATAGCTTCTAGCAATGCCTTTCCTATTATGTTGCGTTTGATGTTGGAAAGATTTACAGCATCCGTGGCTATGCCCTAGAGTTTCTTAACATAGTCCTCTTTGGACATGAGTTTGTCATTTATGACAAATAGAGAGGGGAGACCTTTCTGATTTAAAGTTTGAATTCTGTTGAGGTTTCACTATTAGCTCCAAATTTTGACATTTTTCTTCTAGTTGTACATTCAAACTCTTCTTAGTGAGCACCTTCTTCACCTGAAGTATAGTCTTTGTCCTGTCTACTACTCCTAGTTCTTCCAGATCATACCTGTTTCTTGAATTTAGAAATTTGATTATCCTATTGGTTTTCGCAGGCATGTCTCCCAACTCTTCATTTGTAGTTGAAATATCTTCTTTAGCTTTCTCAACTAATTCTTTATGTTCGAAGATAATTTGGATGTTGGGCCAAATTTCATTCATACCATTGATTATGTTATTCCAAATAATCTCCTTAACTCTTCATCGAGTGTTCCCAATAGATGATTTTTTCTCTGATTTTGTTATGAAACTTGCTCACAAAAATATAGAAAAGAGAGATCAACGCCTTCAAAATAACCCTCTTCGAGGGGGTAACCTCCTTTACATTACACAAATGAATAATTCTTAGATGATACAAGTGACAAGACCTCCTTTCTATATATAGGAGTCGAAGGAGTCATAATATAATTAGAGACGACATGAAAATAATAATGTAAGGGGACAATAATAACAATAATGGGCTTCTATGGGGCACAATAATAGCAATATGGGGACTACATGGACACAACAATATAATAAGGGGGTTGTATTAATAATAATAAGGGGTTACACTAGTAGTATAGGGACCTAACATGCCCCTCTCCTTCAAAAAGTGTTGTCCTCAACGCTTGAGTAGTTCTTGATGCTTCTGTATAAAATTCTTGTCCTCCCATGTGGAATCTTCAGCAGGTAAGTTCTTCCACTTGATGAGATACCCTGAAATTGATCGTTTTCATAGCTGTCGGGAACTTATTGTTTCTGCGACTACTCCAGGTTCCAATATGATTTTTCCTTCCTCGTCAAGTTTTAGAAATATTGTTTCAACTAGGATATTCTGCAACTTCTGAATGAGTTCCCACCCTGCTTTGTCATTCTCCCATTCATCCCTTGCTTTTTTTATCGAATTTGGTTGGATAATTATGCCAACTTTTATCATTTCTGCAACCATACGTTCAGATTCACTCCTTTGGGCATATGGATATCTGTAAGGCATGATTTTTGGAGGAACACTTCCTGTGTTAGGCCCCTATACTACTAGTTTAACCCCTTATTATTATTAGTATAACCCACTTATTATATTAATGTACCCATGTAGTGCCCATATTGTTACTATTGTGCCCCATAGAAGCCCACTATTGTTATTATTGTGCCCTTATTATGTCGGCTATGATTATGTTATGAACCCTTAGACTCCTATATATAGAAATGAGGTCTTTTCATTTGTATCATCCAAGAATTGTTCATTTATGTAATGTAAAGGAGGTTTCCCCCTCGAAGAGGCTAAATTCTAAGGCGTTGATCTATCTTTTCTATCTTTTCTTGAGTTGGTTTCATAACATTTGGTATCAGAGCTTTGGATTCTAGGGTTTCGCTGCTCCAAATAGGTCATCGTGGAATTTTCGCTATAACTTTTTTTCTGGGACGTTTTAGAAGTCGCAAAAAAAACCCATTTGAGAAGAAATCGTGCTAAACCTTGGGTCCGAATTTCAGAGCTTTTCACACAATATTTGCGGATATATGATCTGAGGAAGTTGGTCTTTTTGCAGACTCCTGAATTACATTCAAAACAGGTGACCTGGGGAAAATCGTAATAACTTTCTCTTTGGGGATCGGATTGAAATTTCGTAAGAAGGTACAGAAAGAGGACGGACTGCAGTTTTCTATGTATCGTTTTCAGATCCAAAGGTCAAAACAGTGACACGTGGAACTTCATACAAGTTCGCCCTTCTGGAAAGGTCTATAATCAGGTTATCTTGGGAGATTGTTCATAACTCTTTCTTAGAGAATCCAATTTGGATCAGACTGGTGGCATTGGAAAGAGGACACAGAGGGCTACTATAGATTTCAATTTCAGAACTTAAAGATCTGAAAGTACAGAGTTATAGTCATTTCAAGGGCGAGCTCCTAAAATCAAGAAAAAGCAAGATGAGGAAGTTTGATGGCAAGGATCCAGTAAATTGGATACTTCAGATGGAGCAATATTTTGATCTACATGGTGTAAAACTGTTACAAAAGGTATGTATTGCATATTCATATTTAGAACCAGATCAATTTTTGTGGTACAAAGGGCTTTGTTCTCGTAAAAAACTTGTTACGTGGTCAATTTTCACGGAGGAAATAATAGCACATTATGAGGATACAAAGAGCAACACCTTCTTTAGAGAAACACCACAACAATTGGAAAGAGTAAAAGGGCTTTGTGACATAGTGGGAAGAAAAATTATGGAAACCAGGAAGTGTACCCCTCACAACTATAAAGATGGAAGTGTTGTTTCTCCTAGCCTTCCACAACCTACAAGGGTTACACCACAACAATTGGAAGAAAAAAGAGAAAAAGGGCTTTGTTACAATTGTGATAGCAAATGCACTAAAGGTCATAAGTGTGCTGAGAAGAAATTATTTTACATAGAATATGAAGAGGAGGAAGAAAAGGATCAAGGAACATCAAAAGAAGAAGATATACGCCAGGACCCCACCCCAGAGAAAGAAGAAATGAATCAGACCATATCTTGTAAAGCATTGGCAAGAATTACCACTCCTCAAACTCTCAAGATAGAAGGACATATCAAGAAGAAAAATGTGCAAGAAGTGAAAGATCACATCGAAAAAGAAGAAATGAATCCAACCATATCTTGTAATTCATTGTTCGAAATTACCACTCCTCAAACTATCAAGATAGAAGGACATATCAAGAAGAAAAAGGTTCAAGAAGTGAAAGATCACATCGAGCATCAAGAAATGAATCCGACCATATCTTGTAAAGGATTGGAAGAAATTACCACTCCTCAAACTCTAGAGATAGAAGGACATATCAAGAAGAAAAAGTTTCAAGCAGTGAAAGATCACAGCGAGCATCAACAACAAGTTCTCCAACTTTTAAAGGATAACGCCACTTCGGTGAAAAATCAAACGAAACAACAGGTAGATAAACATTGTAATGAAAAATGTTTTGATGTAGGTGATTGGGTATTTTTACTGCTACATCTCAAGCAAGCTATTTATGAGAAGGAAATGTTGGCAATACTACATGCACTTAAAAAATGGCTACCTTACCGAATGGGAAGACTCTTCAAGGATGAGGATGTGGAAGCATTGTTTTGTGCTATTTATATTATCCAACCAAATTGGATAAACGAAGCAAGGGATGAATGGAACAAGGACGAAGAAGTATGGCCACTTATTCAAAAGTTGCAAAAGATCCCAATTCAAACAATATTTCCAAAAATTGAAGAGGAAGGAAAAATCATATTGGAACCTGGAGCAATCACAGAAACAAAAACCCGACAACTACGAAATCGATCAATTTCAGAGTATCTCATCAAGTGGAAGAACTTACCCGCTGAAGATTCCACATGGGAGGACAAGAATTTTATACAGAAGCATCAAGAACTACTCAAGCGTTGAGGACAACGCTTTTTGAAGGGGAGGGGCATGTTAGGCCCCTATACTACTAGTGTAACCCCTTATTGTTATTAGTATAACCCACTTATTATATTAATGTACCCATGTAGTGCCCATATTGTTACTATTGTGCCCCATAGAAGCCCACTATTGTTATTATTGTGCCCTTATTATGTCGGCTCTGATTATGTTATGAACCCTTAGACTCCTATATATAGAAAGGAGGTCTTTTCATTTGTATCATCCAAGAATTGTTCATTTACGTAATGTAAAGGAGGTTGCCCCCTCGAAGAGGCTGAATTCTAAGGCGTTGATCTATCTTTTCTATATTTTCTTGAGCTGGTTTCATAACATCCTGGAATCAAATGAATAGCATTTTCATGATCACGAATAGGTGGGAGGACTTTGGGAGTCTCAAATACCTTGGAATGATTGTCCAAGACTTTTTGGAGATCTGTAGAAATAGATGATTTCGATGTGGGAACCTCTAGCAAACATAATTGTGCAATTACGCCTCATTGTTCTTTCTTTAGAATTTGTGTCATTCTGTTAGAGCTAATTATCTTTCCTTGTTTCCCTATGATACCCCTTAATTCAACTTCCTTTCCTTCCAAAGAAAATTTCATGAAACGTTCTTGAAAATTAAAAGTTATTGTACCCAAGGATTGTATCCATTGGACTCCTAGTACAACATCAGCACCTCCCATTGGAATGGAAAGCATTGGGCTATTAAATACATATTCTCCCATGGATAGCTTGATATTATGGCACTTTCCAGAGCAATTATGGTTCCTCCACTTGCAACCATCACTTGGCACTTTGGTGTTGGATATAGAAAGCAATTCAATTCCTTTGCTACCTTACAATGAATAAAATTATGGGTACTACCCGAATCAATCAACACTATTACCTTTTTCTTCTTGATATGCCCTTCTATATTGAGAGTTTGAGGAGTGGTAATTCCTGTCAATGAATTACAATATACGGTTAGATTCATTTCATATTTCTTTGGGATTGGTTCCTGGTGTATATCCTCTTCTTTCGACGTTTCTTGTTCCTTTTCTTGCTCCTCTTCCCCATCTATGTAAATTAATTTCTTCTCATCACACTTATGACTTTAGTGTATTTTCTATCACAATTGTAACAAAGACCTTTTTCTCTTTTTCCTTCCAATTTTTTTGGCATCAACCTTGTAGGCGGTGAACGTCTAGGAGCAACAACAGTTCTATCTTTATAGTTATGAGTGGTAGCCTTTTTTGTTGCCATAATTTTGCTTTCAATTTTTCTTGCCAACCTGTATGCCTTCTCCAATTAATCAGGTTACCAAAGGTGAACCTCATGTTGGATTTTATCATTTAAAGTCCCTATGAAGACTTTAATCCTATGCTTCTCTGGAATATCATTTACCCTTATATTCAATTTTTGGAAGTCGTCAATGTGCGCTGCCATTGAACCCTTTTGTTTGAGATTTATCATTTGGCTAAAGAAGGTGTTTCTCTTTGTATCCTCATAATGTGCTATCATTTCCTCCATGAAAATTGACCAATTGACAAGTTGTTTACAAGAAAAAATATCTCTATACCATACAAATTGATTCGGTTCTAAATATAAATATGCAATATGTACCTTTTGTGTGTTTTGCACATTATGTATATCAAAATATTTCTCCATCTGTAGTATCCATGTTACGGGATCCTTGCCATCAAACTTCCTCATATCTACCTTTGGAATATGTTGGGTCTTCAATCCAATGTTATATTCTATGAAATCATGATTAACATTACTTTTGTTCTCATCATGAATTTCCTATACTACCTTTTCACCATTAAGAGGCCTTTCTTGTAGCAGCTTTGTCCCACCTTCCTTCAAACCTTCCATGTTTTTCTTCAAATATTCCCTGCATTTCTTCCAATATGTTTTCATATCATCGATATCAGCTTCCATGGAATAGATAAAACTATTTATCTTAGCTTTGATCGCATTCTTCAAATCATCCATCCAATTTTGATTACTAGGTGTTTCTATTTTCTTGATTCGAGTCATTCCTTTTCGTTCTTTGAGGACCTCGATCTTGAATTTGTTGTATCTTTGAAACTGCGGATCTCTAAGATCTGAAACTGTGACCTACGATAGCCCTCGGCGTCCTATTTCCAATGCCACTAGTCTAATTGAAATTAGATTAACCAAGAAAGAGTTATGCCCAATCTCCCACGATGACCTGCTTATATACTTTTTCAATAGATCAAATTTGTACGAAGTTCCACGTGTTACTTTTTTGACCTTCGGACCTAAAAACAATTCACAGAAAAGTAAAATCCGTCCTATTTTTGTAGCTTCTTACGAAATTTTAATCTGATGCTCAGAGAGAAATTTATGATGATTTTCCCCAGGTCACCTGTTTAGAATGTAATTTGGGAGTCTACAAAAACCCTAAATTCCTCAAATTATATCTCCAAAAATATAGCGATACAAACTCTGAAATTCGGCACTGAGATTCAACACGATTGTTGCTCAAATGGGTTTTAATTTCAGAGTAAGAACTTTCGTAGAAAAGAAACTTATAGCAAAACTTCCATGATGACCTGTTTGAGATGAAATTCTAGAGCTTGCAAAAACCCTAACTTCCTCAGATCATTGCTCCGAAAATATAGCGAGACAAAATTTGAAATTCGGACTTGAGATTCAGACTGATTTATTCTCAAATGAGTTTTTTTTTTTAGCTTCTGAAATTTCTTAGCGAAAAAGTTATAGCGCAAATACCATGATGACCAGTTTGCAGCAGCGAAACCCTAGAATCTAAAGATCTGATGCCAAATGTTATGAAACCAGCTCACAAAAAGATAGAGAAGAGAGATAAACGCCTTCAAAATAAGCCTCTTCAAGGGGGAAACCTCCTTTACATTACAAAAATGAATAATTCTTGGATGATACAAATGACAAGACCTCCTTTCTATATACAGGAGTCTAAGGGGTCATAATATAATTAGAGTCGACCTAACAATAATAATGTAAGGGCACAATAATAATAATAGTGGGCTTCTATGGGGAAAAATAATAACAATATGGGGACTACATGGGAAAAAAAATATAATAAGGGGGTTGTACTAATAACAATAAGGGGTTACACTAGTACTACAAGGACCTAACAGATTTTTGCAACCTTTAAATTAAGGTCCTTGCCATCTGCATCTCTACTAAGTGTTCACTTTCAGCTCTTTTGATTTGGTCCTGCAGAACATTAACTTGGGTTTCTAATCTTTTAATCTCCTTAATCTAAAGATTCATGCCCTCCATGGATCTGGCTAGTTGTTTTGTACTGCTTCCTGTCCCTGTAGCAGTAGTTGCTGGTGTGGTTGTAGGAAGAGCTGAGAGAGGAAGAGCTTCCATAATAGTGTTGGCCATCTGTGTTGCCTTATATTTCTCTTGTATCATTTTCTCCATCTCTGCTTCCATTTGTTTAATTTTGAGGGATTTTTCTATTATTAACTTCACCATTTCGGCCTTTTGACTCTATATGTCCTCTATCTCTTTGGCCAAGGGATCATGTGTTGTAGGAATTTTGAGCTGCTTCTTCAAAGATGCTATATCCAACTCCTTTTTCTTGATTAATTATTCTGTTGCTTTTACATCTGAAGGATCATACCCAATCCTCACTACTAAGTCTTCTAAAGACTTGATTCTGTTTTCCTTTGCCTGAGATGAAATATTTTCCATCTTTAGCTAAGATTGAGTATTTGACAAGGCCACCTGCATTTTAAACAAACTCGTGGATGTACTGGTTAGAGTAGAGGAAATCATTTCACCTGTTTGTTTGTGCATTTCCAACTGATCAATAGGATTAACGTTCCTAACATCAAATTCAAAAGAAATGTGTTTTTAATCAGCTAGAGTTTTAGGTTCGGATGTTTATGCCTCTAAGATGCCATATGCATTTTGCCTTTTTCTGAATGAAAGGTTGAGAGAAGTCTTCCTTGAGAAGTTGCACTTTGTTTCCAAAATTGAGCATAAGTGCTCTTTTTCAACATCTCATTCCTGATCTTTATCTCTCTGAAGGTGTCCAAGATGTTCTCCTCCTTTTCTCCAGTTACATTTGTAGATGAGGAAACTTGAAGAGACTGTTGCCTTTCTGAAATTGGAGTGTCAGGAAAAGATTGACCTCCAGTTGGGGATGAATCTGGAATGTCAATGAGATTGATGACTATTTGTTGTGGTGATTCTTTTCCTATGTCCATGTGTCTCCTGGCCCTTTTTCTAAATTTTAGTTTGAATTCAGTCTTTGATGATTGATCCTCTCTTGGTCTTTTCCCTATTGCTCCCTCTTCTTGTTCCTTGCCTTTGTCTGACCTATCTTTTGTTCTCTGCCTTTCCTATTGTCTTGGGGTTTGTACACTTGAGGAAGAGATTACTTTTTCCTCATCCTCTTGTAGTGTATCAGGCATCCACTCTATTTGGTTCATGTTTTTTCAATTTTAGGCCTTTGAGTATGAATATAGGTTGTTGACTTGTTCTCCACCCTTTTCTTGGAGATGATGCCCCATGGATCATAGGACCATGTAAAACTGTGGGTGAATTTCATTTCCTTCAATCTCTTATCTGCCTCTTCCCCTGCTACTCTATTGTTACAAATGAAAGGACCAATATAGGATTTGATCCTAAATTGTGACCTTTTCTTGGCTACTACAAAATGCACTTCATCCGCATTGATCATTTTTCTAATGTATTCAAATGCAAAGATCCTCATGGGAAGGAACTTTGGAAACTTATAAGTAGCCAAATCATATCCATATACTCTTAATTCACTGTAATTTTGGTACAACTACCAATCACTTGTTCTTGCTTCGTCTGTCAACTGCATAACCCTTCTAATTTCTTCACTGATTCTGGGTTCTGTAGTCCCACTGAGGAGGTTGTTACACTAAAAAATGTCACCATGACTATTTACAGTTAGTATGGCTCTATCAACAGTCATGCTATCCTCTTAGGCAAGTCTTATGCCTCTGCTCTCCATGTCAAACTCCAAAAAGAGAGAAAGTCTTTATAAATGTATTTATCTCTGGGTACGCAGGTTCTCTCAACCTTACCTGCGGGTACGCATCCAATGTTCACAAAAGTTGCGTCTTTGGACGCTCTGTATATAAAGGGGCAGGTGCGTCCCCCTGTAAAGGTCAAAATGCGCAAGTTTCATCTTTAAAAAGTTACTTGTGGTCATTTCTAGAGCATTCTAGAAGGTTGTTCGACGTGTATTGAGTGCCTCCAGATGGTTCATGCACCCCTACCAAAGAGGAACTTATCCCATCAATAAGGGAGCTATCCCATCCAAAGAGGGGATTATCCCATTGATGGTGGACCTGATTAACTTCCTCTTGAACACTATAAATACAGGCATTGGGCCAGAAGGAGGAGAGGTTGGAAGCTAAACCTTTCCAAGGGTAGATGTTGCTGGAATTAGGACTCCCATTTAGAAGCTTGTGAGGAGAGATTGCCATCTTTGCTTGTTCTATTTGGAAGTGGGTGAGCTTTGTCAAAGTAAAGGAGAACTCTTGATGGACCCTGGGAGGGACTTGCACAACACCAAGGCTCAAGTTGTATTTGTTCCTTTTGTTACCTATTAATGCAAATGAGTCCATTCTTCTCAATAACTTGTTATTTATGAGTTGTTTCATGTACTCCTTGGTCTATGTGTTAAATATGTTTTATTTTATGGGATTATCAAGTGCTATTTAATCGTTTGATTGTTAGTGGATGCAGGTTTCAAAGTGAAGGAGGAGCTCATCCGGATCAGCGGAGTCGGACTGCTACAACAGCGTTGGACTACAGGTAGGATCTAAATACTTGATTTCCCATATAGTAAATGCATGTTTAGAGAAGGATTGCTCTTGTTTGTCTTGTTTGTCACTAGAGAGTCTTAGGATCCTAGGGAGGTTGGTTGTGTCCGCACAATCGACTCTTTCCGCCTGACAAATTGGCGACTCCGCTGGGGACTCCATTGATGTGAAAGTCTTTTCCTTTGTATGCAACTTTGCTCTGAGAAAAGTCATTTATTTTCTGGTTTTTGGCTCTGTGACTTTGTTTTTGGGCGGGTTAGCTTAGGGTTAGATTCAATTTAGTTTTTCTTGAATTTTCCAGTAGGACATACCCTCTGAGTATTGCACAGTGCGTCCCTGTACGCACTGTCGCTATGTGCACAGAGCGGGCCCGCACCTGTCTTAACGGGTTGCCTGCGTCCCCTGCTAAAATTTAAGAAAATTCCATTTTTTGCATTTTTTCTCTTAGATTTTGCTTTTTATTAGTCTTTACTGCCCAGATCCATTAGTCTCTTGTCAAATATCTTCACCTGAACTTGTTTCGATAGCATTGAGTGCTTTAGTGGATTTCATAGAAGTTTAATCCCTAGGGTTTGATTTTTGAGTAGGTCTTGTAGTGACTTTGGCGGTAGAAGTTGTCAAGCCTTAGCTCTCTCTGGTTTTGTCAGCATTCTTAGAAGTCAGACCTGTCATAAAGTCTACCTGTGAGAGCAACTTACCATTGAGTTGTCTCTTTGGCAAATTTCGAAGTGCTTGTTGATTGAGTATTGAATTCCATTTTACAAAAAGAACAAAAAGATTTGAGTTTTGTTTTGACTGGTCTTTTGATTCTGCATTAGATGGTCCTTGACTTGATTGTGGTCAAGTAAAACAACCTAGAATCATCCTTGTAGGCTTTTGCATCGTTAGGTTTCCTTAGAATAAATTTCTTTTTGATTTGCTTGTGAGTCAAGTTTTCATAGATTTTATAGCTTTTAAGATTGATTTTCGTTAAAATAGATTTATATGCTTTATTAAAAAAGAGAAAATACAAAAACATCTCCTTTGAAAAGTTTTGTTTCAAGTAGCTTTGAAGAGTTTTGAAAGAAAAAGAGTTTTTCGTGCACGTAAAGAGTGGTCATGTTTGTATGCTTGGAAAGATAGAGAGAATTGTTTCTTTGATTGTCTTTACTAAGAAAGTTGTTTTCTATAAAATTTGCATCTCTCAACTCTCTTAGTTAAGAATTTCATTGAAAAAAGGAAAGTAGCGTAAATCATCTTAGGTGCATCTTTGTAGTGGTTTGAGTCGAGTCTACACACCATTGGTTTCACTTCCGCTACCTTTTGTCTTTAAGAAAAACCATAAAATTAACGCTTAAAGTAAAATCGACATAGTAACTTTTATTTACTAGGGCTCTGAAACACCAATTTAGATCAGGCTAGTGTCTTGGAGTAGGTGAGTAATTAACTCTCCAAGACAACAAAACCAAACAAGTAGCTTATCTTGTGATAGAATAAATCCAATTGTCTTATTTGTACTCTGGGAAAGCTCCTCTTAAAGGAGAAGCACGAGCTCGTGTCCGAACCAGTGAGGGGATCAATCCCCCCTCGTTGGGAACGACGCCAGACATGCACGTATTACAAATGGTAAACCTCGGATTAACCATTGTCGAGGAGCCAGGGGTCACTTGTCGGTAAACCTTGGATTATTGTCAAGGAACCGGCAAGGGGATTGAGCTTGATACTCTGCCCTTGCGTGCTGTCGGAGTGTAGACTGTTCCCCCAGGTGAATTTGTTGCGGTTGGTAACCTTAGTGACCATTATCTTTAGGATTCTACCGAGGTGACGGTGGAGGGAAGATCCCACTGTTCCTGGAGCAGACGTCGGCTAGACTCACTTGGATTTTCCGGGGGGTTCACTTCACTCGAGACGGTTAAAGTGGAAGAACTTGTGCCAGTCTATTCATTAAGCAGGTTGTCGGGGTAACTGTTCCACCCGCCACTTCTATACTGAATCCGGCGATGTTGGGCTTCATCACCAACTAGCATTTTCGGTCTGGAAGGCTACTGTTTGTGCTTGGTTTGACGCCCTAGATTCTTTAGGCGTGTGATTCAAATTTGTTTGGTTCTTTAGAGACTTTAGGTGGTTTGATTTGAGATTTTACTTTGTTTTCATGTGTAGTAGTTAAAAGTTTTTAGCTGTGGCGGAATTACCGAGACAGTCCCGTAGACTTCGGGGCCAGTCTCCTGAAGTTGTTTCTATGGCCGAATTGTTGAGAAGATCCCGTAGACTTCGGGGTGAACCTCCTCGAGACGACCCCAGTAATCTAGAAGGTTTAAAGGTCCTTGTAACTCCTCCTAGTGGCAGTAGAGTAGGTTCACCTGAAGAAGGAGAATCTTCCTTGGTAGTCCATTCAGATTACCAAGGCTTAGAGACAGGTTATAATCCCGAAGCTGTTACAGTTTCTGAGCTTGTTGGTAGTTTTTCGTCTGCTAGTGATACAGGCGAAGAACTTGAAATATCTGAACCTGTTACTCCAACTTCTAGTGTTCCAGATTCACCAAGAGTAGAACGAGTTATCACCAAAAATCTTCCTACTGGTCTGATTGTTATTGAAGAACTTGCTCCAGAGGAAGAAATAGGCGTCTCTAACCTTGAAGATCAACTTACTATTGATCTAAGGGAGCGTGAATCTATCTTTTACAGTCCTCCTAGAAGTACTACTTGGTACCTTTCGTTAACCAATTATTTAGACAACTCAGAGGTAGGTTTTTCTACACCTCGTACTCCCTTTCCACCTGGAGGTATTTATACTCCTGTAAATATGTCTAGTCAGTCGTCCGTGTTTACTCAAAGTCCTGAATCTTTCTTACACGGCGGTCCTTCTGTTCCCACCGGGTATCAATCACTTTCTGGTACCTTTGCGGGGGCATCTACTCAACCCATTGATCATGGGTTATTAGCTGGAAACAATGGTAATATACCATTGGGTGTAGGAGACATTTATATGATGTCAGGTTCAGTTCCTGTTTCCCAACCTCAAGGTGGCCAATTACCGCCTGGGGGGCAACCTCAGTTAACGCCTGGGGGGCAACCTCAAGGTACACAAATCGTGTCTGGGGGGCAACCTCAAGGTACACAAATCGTGTCTGGGGGGCAACCTCAAGGTCAGTATGTACCTATGGTGCAATACATGCCTCAAGGTCAACCCCAGCCTCAATATGTACCCCAGGGTCAACCTCAGTATTAATATCAACCTCAAGGATGGCAACCTCAAGGGTATCAGCCCCAAGGGTATCAACCTCAAGGGTATCAACCTCAAGGTCAAGGTCAACCCCAGTATCCGTATTTACCTCAAGGTTATCAACCTCAAGGTCAATACTCGAGTCAAGGTTATCAACCACCTCAAGGTCAGTCATATGTTCAAGGTACGGGAACTGCACCTTACAATTATCAATCCTATCCTCAATCCGGTTATGGATCTCAGTATCCTCAACCTGTTACGGGTCAATACCCCGGAATGTTAGTGTGGGATCCATCACAGGGTCAACAGGTGTTGCAGCCAAGTTTACAGTTGGTACCTCAAGCTGGACAACCCGTAGTTTCTGGTCCACCCCAGCAACCGCAACCTGTCCAGTCAAATGTTCAAACTTCTGTAACTTCGATAGTTACTCAGCCGCCAATTGCACCTAGTACTCCATCTCAAACGGCTGCTGCAACTACTGCTACATCTGTCGCACTTACTTCTGGAGTATCGACAGCTCCGGTTTCTACTGTCTCTGTAACCACTCCTCGGACGTCTTTACCGTTGTCTGGATCTACGATTCAAACCACGGTCTAGATGCCTACAGGTCAGCCTGGTATAAGTACGGTTGTCACTACTCAACCTCAATTTGTTCAACAACCGTACCAGGGATAGTACCAACCTGGGCAAGCTGTCCAACAGCCAGTTTACCAGTATCAACCGTATCCTGGGTACACTTATCAACAACCTCAACAACCCCAGTACGGTCCAGTTAATCCTAGTTTTCCAGGAGGATATAATATCCCAAATGCGACTCCTGTTCTTAGTTATCCTGGATATCCTCCTCCTGGGACTGGTCTTGTGACCCAGAGTTTTAGAGATCCTAACCGGCAGTTACCGTTTATTGCAACTTTGGATTTACCAGACTTGACGCGCCTAACGAACGATCCAATTCAATATCTTCTGTTCTGGCCGCCAATGCCAAATAAGTTGCCCAGTGATATACCCAAGTTCAAAGGTAAGTCTGGAGAGGATCCGTCCAATCATGTGATGACTTACCATCTCTGGTGTGCTTCAAATTCTATCTCGGATGATTCGATCCGCTTACGTCTTTTCCAGCATACACTCATTGGTCTCGCGGCCAAGTGGTACATTGAGTTACCACGGGCCTCTTTTTACAATTTTAGCCAGTTAGCTACCTCGTTCTTAACTCACTTTCAGTTGCCGGTCAAATACGATAACGGCACGGAGTTATTAACTTCACTAAAACAATCAACGTCCACGTATATTTCTGATCACATTCATGAGTGGAGACGTCGAAGAAGGCTAGTGAAAGTTTTTATCCCGGACCAAATCTTATCTGAATGGTTTGTTAAAGCATTATTACCGAAGATTACTAAAGATGTGGCTAAGGCCGGAGTAGTTACTGAGGAGCAAGTCATTTCTCAGGCGCAGTACCTTGACTTGGTTTACACTCAGTCGGGTACGTTACACGAGAAGATTCCAGATCTTCCAAAGTCTAATCAAATCGCTGCTGCTCCTTCAGGATCTCATGTCGCTGATGGTACGATTGGTATCGTGAATACAAAGAGCAAGAAGAAGTCTTCCAAGGCTTCAACTACTCCTATTATCACTTTGCCTGATTCCCTGATAGGAGATTCTTCTCCCGAACTTTCCGTCGATATTCACGCTGTAGAGTCATCTACGGCCAAATCAAAAAACGGTGGAAAGAAGAAAGGAAAGAAGAAGGCTAAAGCAGACAAGGCTCCGAAGGAGAAAACGGAAAAGTCGGGAACCAATGACGAAAAGCGCAAACCTCGATATCCTTGTCTTATTTGTGAAGAGGATCATTTTACGAGAGATTTCCCTCATCGGGCCGAGGTTGTGAAAATAGTCAAAGGTTCTCCCACTCCTGTTGTGTTAAAAAATCCATTTCTGGAGCAGGAGAATAAGATGATAGGTTCTTCCTCGAATTCCAGTGAAGAACCCATTTTGATGATGTCTCATGTGAGGATTGCGACTTCGATAAGTCCAAGTCTAAGAAATCCTTAGTTTTTGCGGAATTGATGTGTGATTTCCCGCGTGCTGACACAGAGACTGTGGCAGAGGAGTCCATTGCAGACGAATCTTTGTTTCTTATCAGTACTTTAGATCCGTGGTACGGGGATATAATCATCTATCTCCAAACCCAAACCTTTCGGCCTGAAGCTTCAAAGGCGGAACGTCGAAAAATTCGGTTTCAATCCCAGCAATACAAAATTATTGGAGATACACTTTATCGCCGGGGGGCAGACTTAGTTTTTCGACGTTGTTTAACTCACGAAGAGGCTGAGAGGGTTTTGAATGATTGTCACTCTGGAGCATGTGGCGGTCATATTTCTGGGTATGCCACAGCTCAGAAGGTGTTGCGCGCTGGCTATTTCTTGTCGTCTATGTTTAAAGATTGTATCATTGCAGTCCGGAAGTGCCACAACTGTCAAGTGTTTGATCGCAAGATGCGCGCACCACCTGCTCCTCTCCACCCTATAATTTTCGTTGGTCCATTCGCCAAATGGGGTATCGATTTTATTACTTGTAACCCTCACTCCGCCGGGGGGCATGCGTATATCATCCTCGCGGTTGATTATTTTACTAAATGGGCCGAGGCGATGCCTACATTCGACGCAAGCGGCAAAACAGCTGCAATTTTCGTATTCAATCATATTATAACTAGGTTTGGTGTCCCACAAGCCATCATTACTGACCATGGGAGCCATTTTCGAAACATCATGATGTCTGAGCTTACAAGCCAGCTTGGTTTGCGCCACAATAGCTCTACTCCTTATTATCCGCAAGCCAACGGTTTGGTTGAGTCTATCAACAAAGTTATGGTTATCATGATCCGACGAACCATTGGTATTCATCGGTCGAATTGGCACAACATGTTATTTTCAGCGCTATGGGCATACCGAACCTCAGTAAAAACTTCAACAGGGTTCACTCCTTTCCAGCTAGTTTATGGCTTGGAAGCTGTGTTACCCATTGAATGCGAAATCCCATCACTTCAAATGGTTGTCGAATTACTTCCAGCTACTTCCGAAGAGAAGAAACGTTTATTATACTTAGCTAAATTAGATGAGACTCGACGTGACGCTGCATTGGCAATCGAGACTCACGCGAAGCGAATGAAAGCTCAGTATGATAGAAATGTGACCCCTCGAAGTTTTTCGGAGGGAGACCTAGTGCAATTATATGATCAAGCTAACGATAAGCTAGGTGCTGGAAAATTCGTTCCTATGTGGCATGGACCCTACATTGTAAAGCGAAAGCTAGCAAAAGGGGCTTATGAGCTGGTAGATTTTGATGGGGACTCTTTGGGTAAACCCAGAAATGGACTTTACCTAAAGAGGTATTATGCTTAAATGGTGGGTATGGAGAATTTTTAGTTAGGTTAGGTTTTCTTTCTAGCTAGTGTGTTTGTTACTTTGGTTAGTGTGCTTAGCTTAGAGAGTGTGTTTTTCGTCGTTATTCTGGCTTATCTTGGTTTTACTTTTGATATTGCAGATGTCGACGCCTCTCCAAACATACATCGGATTTGCTGATGGTGCTTGTTGTAGTACACGGAATATCTCTTCCGTAGCTTGGGTTATCTATTCGCCCTCTGACGAGTTAGTTTCTATGCATGGGGTAAGCCTCGGTCAAACAACGAACAACATTGCAAAATACAGTGCAGTGGTTGAATTATTATCCGAATCTATTTCATTTGGAATTCGACGTTTGATAGTGAGGTTAGATTCTGAACTTGTTGTATTACAGCTTAATAGAGTATATGCCATTAGAAATCCTGTGTTATTACGGTTATTTTTGAGAGTGCGTCTCTTGGAACGTGAATTTGATTACATTGAATATCAGCATATTCCAAGGTCTTTAAATACATTAGCAGATGCAATTGTTTCTCGAATGTTGGACAGACATTTACGATAGTCATGCAAGTAAATTTAAAAAACATTTCATCATATGTTAAACAAGATAAGCCGGTAATAGTGATATATATATAGATAGGAGTGTGTCAAAAAATATACATCGTCTTCGATCATAGGTTGAAAAACACCTTATGATCGGCAAAATGATAAGTACAAAAAGTCAAAAATGTCACATGTGTCTACAAAGTGGCTAGCCAATCACTGGTGGTGCTCCCTATACGACACCACTACACGGGCTACCTTACACAAAAATCTCCTAAACGGCCCAGGGACTGCGACTGCATAGCGCTGAAGTCTGATAGGAATATCATCTATGGTAGTCTCAAGTATATCCACCGTCAGACACTCTAGATCCTGCTCCAACTCAACTAGTGACTTTGCAGCCGCATCCTGTGGAGCCGGTACCGGTGCAACTGGATGTCTCCTCTCAAAAGGCCGGAGGTTGGCTGGGCGTCGTGGACCAACATCTACATTTTGAAAATTTTTACTGTCAGTTTTGAGACGATATATATAAAAAACAAAAAAATATATATATAACTTGAAAACTTGTGAAAAATAAATTACCTCTGTCATCCCATTGTTCTCCCTGTGGAAGAACCATGTCTGGATCACCTCGAAAATCTACTCCGACATACGGAAAGTCCTGGATCGAAAAAACTTGGTCCTCTAACCAATGAAAATAACTATCAGGGAATCGAACAACCGTCGTGCCCTCGTCAGGATGCCGGGCCATCACCGTAACCCATCGTATCAGCTTTGGCTCCCGAGGACCCAAGATTTCAACATTGAGTTGCTGAGGGATCAGCATCAGAACTCTCTCTAAGGAAAAGCTCACAACTAGAGGCCCATATCCAAAGGTCTTCAGTTGTCCATTCTTTGCCCTAGTCAGTTGGCCCTTCATATTGGCCGACACAGCATCACACCAGTTGAAAATGGTGCCTTGGAAACAGTCAATCGCCATCCGCATTTGGGACCCGATGGCAATATGTAAAGCGGCTGCACCGCAAATTGTGGTAACCGTGAAAGCTATAACCTTGAGTTCACGGAGAGATATGTGTTTGATTTCTACGCCTTTCGCATGGTGTGCATTGGGTGTGCGGATTGGCCACCCGGCCTAGTCCCGGCTAGATTGAGTTGCTCGCCCCTATTTGGCAAGCCAGTGAGAAAGTATATGTCAGAGGGCTCTATCTCGAGCTGGTGCCCTCCGATGTAAAAGCATTGCTCATGAATGTTCCATCTCTCAACCAGCCACTCCAAGAATCTCACCTGAGCCCTCATGCCAGGTATGGCCCAGTATTTATATAGTCCACATGCTTTTAGGGCATCAATGGAAGGTTGATGATTAATTGAGGCTAAATCAATGTCCTCGTGCTCTCTTTCTCTCCAATCCAACATGGTGAGTGCCCTACACGCCAAGAAATGAAGATTAGAATTGATTTGGGAAAATTCAAATGGTTTTTTGTGGAGTTTGGGGTTTCAAATTCCGCCTTTCGCGGGGGACGCACCCCGCGTTTAGGACACAGAGCGTCGGGACGCAGCTGGCCTGAAGGTGGGCTGCGTCCCCCGACCTTTTTCCTGTAGGAAAAAGTCGGGGGACGCAGGTCACCCTAAGGGCACCTGCGTACCCCGCAGAGCGATTTTTGAAAACCAAAACCCCCCAAAAATCAAAACTAAAACCTAAAACAAACTTTTAATCGGATGAAATTGAAGAAGAGGATGTTGTGAAATACCTGGAAGAGACGGCGTTCGATTCTGACGGTCAGATTCTCCGCAGCGACCACGGGAAGTTTCTTGCCAAAAGCCCTTTTTTCAACCTCAACAGTAAAATGGTAAAAATGACATGGTAAAAAGTCTTTTTATAGGTTTTTTGGATGAATGAATGCTAGGTTTGTTCATTTTTCACCATGGAAGGATATTTTTCAATGTATTTTTGCCTATCTTAAACAGGTATGAGTAATGTGTCGTTTTTGTGCAGGACAAAGGGATTTAGAGGGAAAATTGTCATTTTTCACGAACCAAAATATCAGAGTCATCTTTTAAGCCCTTTTCTGACTCCTAAAATATGAAAAGATTGCCGAGCGTTTCTTTTACACTCGTTAAAACGGAATTAAAAGACGGTCCCCTTATAGCTCTTTTCTGACCGTAAAATCAGGAAAAGATTGCCGGGTTTTTGTCGTTTCAAACTCGATACGGAAATAAAACGACGTGTCCTTGATCGCTTTTTACTTTTCAGGTCAGTGGCACTAATTATGAAAGTACTCCTTGGTCGCAAGATCAAGCGGTTCCCCCAGGTATTATTTTATACTTTTTCGGGCTTGAGGGACACAAATCTACGAAAAAGTTCAACTTGGAGTCTTCTTAGGTTTTTCAAACTCTCTAAAATTGAAAAACGCCGAGTTTCTCCTATACTGGACTCGTTAAACATTTCACAGTAAATGACCTGTTCAATTACAAACAGGAACGAACCACTCCTTCCTAGGGTTCGAATCAAAACTAGGTTCGACTCATCCGAAGGATGAGCTTATAATCAAGCATATGTTATCCTCCTCAAGCTTGTTAAAAATAAAGAGGTACTTGTCAGAAATGGTGGGGGGAAAAAAAGAAGAATGAGCCTATTTGTTATCTTTTGTCTCAGAAGAAACTTTATTACCACTCTTGAACACGACACTTTTCATTCACCTGGGTTGGGAAATCTTTTACCTCACAGTTGATCAAACCACTTTGAAAGCCTTCAGCCGGGTTCTGGGGATTAACTTTGAGTCATTCATCACCAAGCCATATGTCGTGTCGTTATGTGTTCAAGAGGTCTGCAAACAAAATTTTCATCTGCAAAATACTTGTCATCCATTTGACCATCCCTGAGTCAGTCCTTACAGCAACATTTCTTCAACTTGAACAATGATTTCGTGTTGTGGGCTTGCCTGCAACAAGTCGCTTTCTATCGACATCAGCACATTATCTAGAGAGATGACTTAGAAATCGTCAGTACCTTGAAGTCTGCATGCATCAATGGCAGGTTTCTCGCCTTTGACGTCAGTTTGCATCATTGACTTTCGATCGAAGGATTCCGTGAAATGTTCGACATCAACTCATTCATTCACATCTCATGGATTGTACTGGGTACTTTGAGAACCATTGAAATTACTGGTGGTCTCTCTCACACTTGTTAACAGTTTACATCATCGACTAGTAATCAAGTGGTTTCTACCATGTTCGACATCAACTCATTTATTCGCATGGCTAGAATCGTACCAATTCGGGAAGCAGAAATGAAGACCCTGGATCTAGTTTCCACCATCCAGGCTGCGAGGAGTTTTGTATTCATTATCTAAGTAGACTAATCATAAACAGATGGTTGCGCCCATACTGTGTCTACAAAAGTCTATGATTATGATGTACTGCAAGATCATTCCTGTATCAGAGTAGTTAATCTGTTAGTTAAAGTTTTGATCTGAGTATGGGAATGCCTACCTCAGTGATGATATAATATTATACATGTATTTTTTGTTGAAAATTGCAGGTTCTGACCAGGCTCTCCACGAGATAATCCTTGAAATGATAAAGCGCTTCACCCTTCCTAGATAATAACAAAACCCTAATCTATTACAGGCTTCGCACTTTAGGGGGCAATCTGTTACACTAAAAAATGTCACCATGACTATTTACAGTTAGTATGGCTCTATCAACCGTCATGCTATCCTCTTAGGCAAGTCTTATGCCTCTGCTCTCCATGTCAAACTCCAAAAAGAGATAAAGTCTTTATAAATGTATTTATCTCTGGGTACGCAGGTTCTCTCAACCTTACCTGCGGGTACGCATCCAATGTTCACAAAAGCTGCGTCTTTGGACGCTCTGTATATAAAGGGGCAGGTGCGTCCCCCTGTAAAGGTCAAAATGCGCAAGTTTCATCTTTAAAAATTTACTTGTGGTCATTTCTAGAGCATTCTAGAAGGTTGTTCGACGTGTATTGAGCACCTCCAGATGGTTCATGCACCCCTACCAAAGAGGAACTTATCCCATCAATAAGGGAGCTATCCCATCCAAAGAGGGGATTATCCCATTGATGGTGGACCTGATTAACTTCCTCTTGAACACTATAAATACAGGCATTGGGCCAGAAGGAGGAGAGGTTGGAAGCTAAATATTTCTAAGGGTAGATGTTGCTGGAATTAGGACTCCCATTTAGAAGCTTGTGAGGAGATATTGCCATCTTTGCTTGTTCTATTTGGAAGTGGGTGAGCTTTGTCAAAGTAAAGGAGAACTCTTGATGGACCCTGGGAGGGACTTGCACAACACCAAGGCTCAGGTTGTATTTGTTCCTTTTGTTACCTATTAATGCAAATGAGTCCATTCTTCTCAATAACTTGTTATTTATGAGTTGTTTCATGTACTCCTTGGTCTATGTGTTAAATATGTTTTATTTTATGGGATTATCAAGTGCTATTTAATCGTTTGATTGTTAGTGGATGCAGGTTTCAAAGTGAAGGAGGAGCTCATCCGGATCAGCGGAGCCGGACTGCTACAACAGCGTTGGACTACAGGTAGGATCTAAACACTTGATTTCCCATATAGTAAATGCATGTTTAGAGAAGGATTGCTCTTGTTTGTCTTGTTTGTCACTAGAGAGTCTTAGGCTCCTAGGGAGGTTGGTTGTGTCCGCACAATCGACTATTTCCGCCTGACAGAGGCTCATCACTAGTTGAAGAAACATTTCTACAAATGCCTTGTAGCTGAAGTCCTTTTGGTCCTTCATCACTAATGTTGTCTAGAAAATAACAAATTGGGGTTCACCTTCCTCATTCAACTTGCTCATTGAAAACTGGAACATGTCTTCCTAAAAATAAACAAACATATATACCAAAACTGAGGAGTATTGAAACACTTCCTCTGTGAAGAAATTGAGAAACTACTCATGGATAGCATCTCCTTGAAATTGATTGAAATTGAAAAGGATAGAGGATTGGATTCTATTGATAAAATAGACAGAAAACCTATGATAGCTTCATCAAGCCATTGATATGAATAATATCCAAGTATATAAGAAAGAATAGTGAAAATGTGTCTAGTTCTGTCAGGGAACACAGAGGAGGAATAAGGAGGATTTTTGTTTGGCAGAGGTGTTTTCTCAGTCATGAAGAGTTCTAAGGTTTTATCTCTCTTAAAAAAATCTAGTTTCTGATATATTTCAATGGGAATCTCATGGGAAAAGGGAGTAGTTCCTTCAATAACAGGAGCCTGCATCATCTGCATAATAGACTTGACATCTATAGTAAACAATATATGTCATGTTCGGGCCATCACTGCGCTTTGCTGTGGATTGTAGAATAAGTGGCATTTTCTAATTAATTCTAGGAAACTATGGGTTTTAGGGAAGATATAAAAATGTAAATCAGTGTCCCATAGGCCTATGTCATCCACTTCATCGACAAATTTATCCTCCCACCAGCAGTAGATGTCAAATAAATCAAACTCTGAGAGTGTTTCATGTATCTTAAAATCCCTGTCTGCAAGTGGTATGTGATCCAAATCCAATGGTGGGTGCACCATTGGATTAAACACCTCCTGTTCCTTTTTCTTTGGTGCCATGGTTGTCTTCTGTAAAACCTTTGAAAACTGAACTGTATTGAATTTGTAACAGAAGGGGATAAGAAGAAATGGGAATTCAGAGAAGGAGAAAGAAAAGGAATAAACCAAAAGCAGGGTTCAAGAAAGGAAATGTATGATCACTGCAGAAAAATAGATCCTTCTGCAATTGTACTGTTGTATGAATGTGCTCACTGCTTTCACTATGTATGCCTAGATGGATTTGAAACCTGCAAATGAAGAGAGCATGTTAAAATTTGTAAATGGTGTGAAATGGTGCTTTTGTAGCTTTGGGGTGTTCCCATTGTATTGGCCTGACTCGGCGCGGGTCCATTGGCTAACGATCCAGCGAATTCAATGTGCAACGATGGGAATGGAGGTGATAGGCAGATGGGACCGGATGGCATCGTGAGGTGGCAGGAGCGATAAACGGTCACAATGGGAGAGTGATTTAGCGGAAGGCATAAACCACTTTTCGGGGGCCCTAGGAATGGTAAGCGGAATGATAGGGGGGTTGCGAAATCCTGAGAGCGCGGCACGTCAGTGGTTTGAAGCCACTGATTTCGGACACCCCCCCCCACCCCGCCCCAGGATTAACTTTCGGAAGGTGGGGGGGGGCGGGGGGGGGGGGGGGGCGGAAAAGCATGTGGGTCGTTGAATCATATGGAGTAAGCAGAGATTAGGTGAGAGATGGGGGCAAGTAAGCTTGGATGTGACGGGTAAGTGATTGGTGGGGTAGGGAAATACATAGGGAGGCGAACTATAGGATATATGGGTATATAATAAGGTTAGGAAACATAACAAAAACCCCTTCCCCTTTTAATTAATTTCCCTAACTTAGGAAAAACATTGAGATGTGTCACCACAAAAAGAATTTTCCAGGTCTTTTTCCCTTTGCATTTTTATCAGTTCTACCTACCCTTATTTTTCTAATCTAACATCTTTCTTTTTTCTTTTGCAGGGTGCATTTGGACTTGCATGTCCTTTCACTTTTTCTTTAATTTCTAACCTACTCTATCACTTATATCTCTCATTGATCTAGATTAAACAGTTGAACCAATTTTATTTCTACCTAGCTACTAATTTGCCAAGATTAAACTGTTTGGCGGATCTTTATTTTCTACCCTATCAACAGAAATTGAAATTTGTTCAATCATTCTTAGACTATATGATTTGAACAACATTTGGGGTTTTCTTTTTTTTTTCTTTTTTTCTTTTTCTTATTTTTTATATACCCTCTTTTCATTTCTTTTCTTCTTCTTTTTTTTGAAATCAATTGAATAATCTGTGAACAATTTGAAATCTGCAAACTGTGAAATACTCAATCACCTTGAGATCCTATAACTTATAGGACCCTAACAACACCTACAACAGTGGATAACATGGTGGTGTTGGACACAGTTCCAGGTGGAGTATGCTCTTCTAGAAGTACCTTCCTCGCTAAGAGGGAATGTTGAAAATGTAGTGAGTAAAGTTCTTGTGTCTTATGCCTTAGCTAGTGAATACCTCGATTTGTCTTTCTCTCAAAATTAGTGCGAGCTCATGAGTTAGACTTTAGTTAGGATGAGTTTATTTCTAGTATACTGGAATAATCATGAAGTTAGCATGCATAGAGTTGGAGCTTCAGTTAAAGAGGGGTCTTAATCAAATTGACTACAGAATGAGGTGGCAATTACAATTTTAGTTAGAGCGAGTTAATATTTAGTCTTGATTGAAGGAAGGATGAGTTAAGAACTCTAGTGTTAATTGGAGAGATAAAGAGTGTCACTCTTAGGTAATTTGTCAATCAGAACTCGAGTTCTAAATTTGAACTTGGCCTCCTTGCATGTTCAAATTGGGTATATAAAGAGGAGGATGAAGGCACAAATAATTCATAATTTTTGTGCGCAAGGTTGTGTGACAAGATAGCTCACTAGTTTGTGAGAGGAGTCGTGATTGTCAAGCACGCAGAAATTGTTTCCTAAGAAATAGAAGGAACAAGTCGTGATTGTCAAGCACGCAGAAATTGTTTCCTAAGAAATAGAAGGAACAAGTGCACAAGGATTTAGGAGGTGATTGTGCATGGTATTGAGGAGTTGGGATCCTAAAGAATAGGAGGTAGGAAGTGCACTGAGAAATAGGGCATAAGTGCGTTGGAAACTAGGACCTAAAGTGCATACGAGTTTAGGGCCTCCAGTGTGCAAGGAAGGAGGAGCAGAATTGAGCAAGGAAACATGGTTTGCAAAGAAATTCAAGGAGCCAACAAAGGATTGGTTGCGAACTAGAGGGTTGAGATCAAGCAGTGATCAAGGCAGGTCGAGATCAACTATATCAACTAAGATTTGTGAGAGAAGTAGAACGTTTTCTCAAGAGAGACAGATTGCTTTGTAATAGATTCAATTGCTCCAAGACAATCAATAAAATACCACATCAAGCAAGTAGGATTTCCTTGTTGGGTTTCCTAAGAAAAATAATGTGTCAATATATGTGATGTGTTTTTATCTCTGTGTTTTTATTCTGCTTCTTTTGAATTGTTAAGAAACTCTGTATCTTGGTGAAAGTAAACTAGTTTTCAGTTTTCCATTATTCATCTAAGTAGATGCAGAGTTTCATGGAAATTTAACAAGGATTTAATGAAATTTTCACCATTGTTAATGTTTTATGGCTCTAACATCTCCTTGTACAAGTTTTTATCAAGTTTCTCTTTAGGAACTTTGATTTAGCTTCCTCCCTTTCAATCTCCAAAGAAGATAGAAGGATGCTAGATTTTGAGGAATTGAGAGACACAAACTTATCTTTCTCTCTCTCCATAAAATTGTTTCATTGATCCTCTTCCATAGATTTATTTGCTCCTAGACTCCATTATACCCTCATTGAGAAAGACACTAATCTTATCTATTGTGTTAATCCCATGAATAAAAAAATGAAACCCTAAGTTTTTATCTTTTATGTTTTTGTAGAATAAATTAGGGTTAGGTTACAGAAAAATCATCATTTCTTAGCATTATTTACCTTCAAACCTATTGTCCTAGGGTTAGACTTTACATGCATTCATTTATTAAAGTAAAAAAATGTCATTTTGCATGCATTTTTTAGCCATAAATTAGGGCTGACATCTATGATTTCTCTTGTTGTTATATGTGTTTTCAGCAATTAGAAATTACTATAGTTTATTGTTTACTCATTGAATAGTCCTAATTGTACACTTGTTTATCATAAACTCTGGGGTTGTTTTCTTATCAATGTTATAAAATGTTTGCATGTTGCAAATTGCTCATTATAACCCTAAATTAGAACATCCAAATGTATTTTCTTGATTTCACTTGTTTGGATACCTATTTGAGCCTCTTTAGGACTAACTAAGTCCTTTAGATTTAGTCATTGGCACCTTTGAACTCACTCTTTTGAAATTACACCTTAAAATCCACCTGAAACCCTAATATTGCATACTTGTCCTTGGGTGAAACTTGTAGTAGAATCCTTAGGGGGTATTTAGCCTAAAATTCATTTGGGTTACTTAATCCCTATTGGGGAAGCCTCCCTTGTGGGGATTGTATCTAACCACAAAAAATTGGGGACTAGTTGCTGTTGAGAAATCTAGGGCATGAATAGTTAAAATATTTTTCTTCTTGATAGTTTCTTGTGATATACTTTTACTTCTTAGTTTACAGTGTTTTCTTCGTTATGTTATTATTGTGTTCTTTTCATCAAGACGATTATCAATATGCACAATAAAATACAAGTGACACAGTATGTAGGCTTGTCAGCGAGGACCAAAATCTCTCACCTCTTGAGAGGAAAACCTGATCAAAATTCTTCTTCTATATCTTCAATTGATGAGTAACAAGACCATGACAAAGACCCTTGACTCTAGTATCCTCCCAAGAACCTTGTCACTAACCTTGATGCTTTGTCTCTTCCCTCTCTCGACTTTATTCTTGATCTCGAACTACTCTCCTCGTCTCCTTCTAGAGAAAATTGATCTTTATCCTTCACACTGGCTTCTCCTTGACTTCTCCTAGAGAATCTTGGTCTCTAGTCTCCACACTTCTCTTCTTGGTTATCTCTAGATAATCTTAGTCTCTAGATCAGAAAACCTAGTCTCTATATTGCTTCTCTTCGATCTTCACTTGATGCCTTCAGTCCTTCTTCTTTTGTACCAAAAGCAAAATACCCCAGAAGAAACTTTCCTTCACTGACCCCAGAAGAATCTTTCTTCGCTGGCCCGAGAAGAATCTCTCCTTCGCAATACCCAGAATAATCCTTCTTCGCTATACCTTCTTCATACTTCTATTGTTGGACTCTACTTCGCATTTTTCCTTGATCGAATGCTTGTCGGGTTACTTGCCTCTAAGTGAGGCCGAGTGTGGCTATATATACATTTCGTCTCGTGTCCTTTAGGCTGACATGATCACAAGATTTAGGTTGACTTCTTCTAGCATGTTCTTCCATTGTTGTAGGCCGACTTGAAGAGGATAAATGACAAGGTCTTGGAGGATACTTTACATAGACAAGTTTGGCTCTATACAAAGTGTAACATTACTTCATTACATGAAAATGACTCTATCATGTTATGCCTAGATGAAAAATAATTCCTAAAAACTCTCAATGGGATTCTTGACTCAAAAATAAAATCTCTTGCTCATGAAACCCATGAAGCAAGCAATACAATAAATTTATTTTTCTTCTTTACATCTCATTACATAAAATCATAATTACATGCCATTATGAAGGCCGAACCAAGTTACACTTTTCAACGCTCCCTCTTAACTAGGGAGGTATTCATTGTAGGTTTTAACCCTACACAGAAATTACTTGCATACGAATTCTAAAATCAAAAAATAAACAATGGCGAGAGCATGAAACATAAAACAAATATACACATAGATTTTCCCCTGGACCCCAAAACCAGGGCTACTAGATTGATTTTTCATTATATTCATTCCAAAGTTACAATACATATATATACATGCCGAATCATCCATAAACCCCAATCCATTTGGATTAGAACATAACCGTAGTTCCTTTGATCGTATTTACAAAATACCATGGACTGAAAAGCATCATGCCCAAAACCATGTGCAAAATCCATGCACAAAACCATAGGTAGGTTCGCCCACCTAATATAGGGTCCAAAAAATAAATCTCGGGGCACTGCCCCAAACCCCGTGCCCCCCCTGTGACCCCCCAACGCAACATACAGAGGGGGCTACCACCCCCCACACGTGGGGCAATCGTGGAAAGAATATAACACAACCCAACATTCATAATGGGTACTTGGGCTTTCTCAATCTGAAGAATTTCTCATAAGTAGAATTCAGATTAGTAACTCATTTGTATAACATCATATCAGCCAACATTGTTACATAGCAAGGCCTTGACTAATAGCTCCATCTCTCCACAAGATCTGAGCTCAATGCTTGCGAGACCAATGATTTATAGGCATTCTCATCATTGTCTCTTTTAGAACATCCCCTATCCAGGTACTCAGGGTGTGTTCCATGAGGACTATTCTTATCTTGGATTCCCCAACCCTCAAAGAATAACAGTCCTTCACGACTACTCTTCTATTGGATGCCCTATCTCATCCTCAAGGAGTATCGAATGCCAAATGATTACCCAATCCTCCATTTTGTCTTCCCAGGTGAAGAACAAAATGACATGTCTATCTTTCCCTCTCAAATAGGGAGGACATATTCCAATAAAGGAATGTACTCATTCCTACCAAAAAGGAATGTAACTAAGCTCCCTCTTAGCTTAGGAATTTCAAGTTTCTTCCAAGTAAGAAACTTCTTTTCAATGTCCCTCTTAACTAGGGACCTATAGCAGCTCCTCATGTGGAGATCATAGGACAACCAGCTGCTTGAAGAGCATCTTCCTTCGATGTCATGAATTTATTCTTCGTCATGGATTCTTCATCTTTTGGGGACTTCTTCATAGGGCACAGACCATCCATCACTTTCATCATGAGTTAGTCGTGTCCTCATTTTATCAAAAAGTGATCCATCAGTTTTCCATCTGGTTTTTCCTTATGTCATTCTGCTTTGTATGCCATATTTTTCAGAAGGATCTTAATCATTCTATATGATCCTCTTGGAAGTCATCCACAGAGCTTCCCTTTGGAATTTCTACATAGGCCCATCCAGATATTAGTTCAAAAATAAGAAATGAACACTTAAATCAAAATTACCCTTGTGATGGTCATTCTTCATGATATCTTCGTGTAGGTATCAACATCCTGCAAGAAAATTGACACATTTCCCATAGGTATTTATTATCAAGGGTCTTCATCTTTTTCTGAATCTCATTAGTCTTTATATCTTTCGGAGAGATATTCCAGACAACTCTTCTTGGTCTCGGATGTTGAATGCCTTCTACCTTTGTTGCATATTTTACGATCTCTTCCTTTCTTTTCACACTTCATTCCCACGAGCTTCCAATTAGAGTTCCTCAATTGTAGTTAGCTTCCTCAGGTTTCACATGAGAACATATTATGTTGATTTCATCTAGTGTGACTTATTCTTTTCTGCAATCTTTCATAGGAGGAGATCTTTTCTTCTTTTGCTCATATTTCCTAGGATGGAAATAGTGATCCATATTATCTGCAACCATATGACATGACTTTCATAATATCCTATGTAAGCATACATACCTCATCTTTCCTTTCGGTCATCTAGACTTCCTGTAGCAGCTTCATTTGAACAAAAGAACTTTATCCTTTAGACCTGCTTTCTTGTTGTGTCGTCATACCATCATCCCTTGAATCCCACGAGTTGGAATTCCTGATGAAACTCTTGCTTCCTTTCTAGATCGATGAATCCTGTGATAAGGATTCCATCACAGAAACTTGAGGATCTTTCATATCCTCACCCGGCAAACGTTTCCTTATTGACTATGGTATGATGATCTCAGTCGATGATGACCTCTACTTCTTTTTATAAGTATCATTTGAGGTTTTAATGAGGTTTCCAAGAGCTCACATTATTTGTATTTGATAAAATTTATTCCAAACACCCTTTCTACTTCCCATGTCAAGAGCTCTTGCTTCTATTACGACGCTATTTTCTAATTTGATGCATCTTATCTTTTTGCATTGCTTCCTATCTATAAGTGGAAAGTACCTTCTAGTGAAGAAGCTCATCTCAATCATAGTAGAGATCTTTTTTATTCTTCCTTCTTAAGCTTCTTTGTCTAAGGTTCTTTCACTTCCTCAGTGGTATGGGCTTCTTCCTTGTCCCTCTTACACTTAGGACAATCTCTTCTATAGTGCCCAAGTTTTTGACAACCATAACATATTTCATTAGCCACATTCTTCTTTTTCTTTGGAGGAAAAAACTTTCCAAATTTTCCTTTTCTTTTTGTCACTAATTGATCCCTTCTATCTGATCTTTTGTTACTTTCTTTCTTCAACCTGTCTTCTTCTTCCTTGTAGAGAGACCATAATCTGATTAATGGGATAGCTTCTTCTTTCCTACTAGATATGATGTTACCTTGTTCATTAGTCAACGCATTTAGAATAACAGAGATCATTTCATTATCAGATAACATCTCTCCTAGATCATGCAATTGACCTTTTATTTGAGATTCTTTTGAAAGACATGATGATATCCATTCATCCTTTGACACCTTCAATTTATATAGATCAGATATAAGTGATATGATATTTTCTATCATGCTTTCAAAGAAAAGTTCTACCAGCTTATCACAAATTTCTTTAGCTCTCTCCAACTCGGCTACATAGGAAATGAAGGGATATTTGATAGATTCCTTAAGAATCGTTTGAGCCTTGAGATCCCTTTCCATGTATTCAGATAATGCTTGTTCTTCAGATGGCTTGGATACATTTCCATGGACATGATAAATGACTTCACTTACTTCGAGGATTATGTCTATCCTTCTTTTCCATACAAGGAAGTTTTGTATCCCAACCAACTTATGGTTCTCCTTGAAACATGAAGTCATTTTTGCTAGATTAGATTATAATAAAAAGGTAATTACTTGTGAAGATAGAATCTTCAACCTGGTGGCGAACTTGTTGCTTCAGATGATCCTTTTAAGAGGATTCTTACTTTGATGAGGAAAAACTGTCTTCTTTAGGATGATCTTTTTAAAATGAGATACTTGCTTCAATAGAGAGAAGATTGTCTTTCGATCTAACCTTCCTTAGATTTGAAGAGCTTCCACTTCTTTGGTGTTGTATGAGTGATGATCTCTGAAATGCTTCTAGGGTTTCGGTCTATCTTTCTACTTTCTTCTTGAAAATAATTTCAAGACTCTTGCTAGAGTATATTTCTTCGATGTAGGGTTTTAGTAGATCTTGATTTCTTGCTTGGTGTTCTTTGAATTGCTTTGATCCTTCTTTGAAGCTTGATTCTCGTGTGTCTACTTGCTTTGAATGCCCCTTCTTGACTTCAGCACCTAACCTCTGATACCGTGTTGAGAAATCTAGGGCATGAATAGTTAAAAGATTTTTTTGCTTGATAATTGTTTGTGATATGCTTATACTTCTTACCTTATAGTCTTCACTTCGTTATGTTATTATTGTGTTCTTTTCATCAAGACAATTACCAATATGTGCAATAAAAGACAAGTGACACAATATGTAGGCTTGTGTTGATGCCTGGAAAATCGCTGCAACAACATAGGGGAAACCACCCGGTCCGGACCTTGATACAGCTCCTTTTCCGTTTGGAATAGTGGCTCCGACTAGGGATAATGGGACCAGTTTCCCAAAAATTATAGGTAGACGGGATGGATGAATGGCTTATAGAATATGCTGGCGATAAACGAATAACTAAAACTATCAATAAAATATGATAACTATGATCTATCCCGGGGACTTTATCAATTTTCTAAAGCGTAGCGTTTGATGGTCTGTGCTTTTAAGACAGTCATATAGATGACTCCATCTCTAAAACATAGGTATTAAATCATTCTAGACTGTTGTGCATAAATAGTTACGCAAAGCGATAACAGCGAAATTACTACACTTCATCATTTATATCATTGTTACATGCATGATTAAAAAAAAGGCATATCACAAAACATCCAATAGTGGAATGAGATAGAGATTTGCTGTTACAGCACATACATGTATTCAACAATAGCAAGAATAATTACACAACAATTCATATAAAAGGAATGAATACAGATACAGATAAAAGTACCATATAAGCTGATTAACACTCCCGTATATCAATGGCTATGTCACAGTTCTTCCTTCGACTCAGAAAACATCCCCAACAAAAGACAATAGTGCGCAATTGTATAAAGAAACTTTCTTGTCAAATTGAGAACGATTGGTCGAGTTTCATAAAAGAATATAGGCTGAAGCACAATAGTGAAAACTTCAGTCTTTAAGTCTATTACAAAATTTTACGACCCTTTCCAAAATAATGAAAGGGTCTATAAATACTAAGCTAATCTAAATATCTAATAAACAGAAATCCTACAAAATTGGTATCAATGAATATTGATCCTATTTCTTGGAGCGATCTGGCAATCGGCGGCAATGATTCATCAGGTAGGCTCTTTGCCTTTAAACCTGAGCTGACTTATCGCCAGCATTGGCTCTACTTCAGGCGGTTTGTTGATGCGCGAACTGAGCTGAGCAGCGTATGTGGCATCTTGAATATCGGGAATTATACACCCGAGTGCATCAGTTAAACACTTGAGGGCAGACCTTTGTGTGTGTGGCTTGATCAGAAAGAGCCAATATGCATCGAAAGTCAAAGTATTAACCCCAGCGATTAATCTCCCCTTCTCCTCTAAGTCAGGATAACTTGTCTGCTCAATCACATTTGTTGTTGTTATTCTTCCAGGTGTACACTGGGAGATCATATTTTCCAGGTAGAGGGTGTTGTTGACTAGATCAATCATATTTCTTGCAGTGGATTTGCATCTTGAAGCCGCCCTTTCTGCTTTCATCATTTGAGTGTGCCATTCTGTAAAGAGTATGTCCTTATAAGTTTCTTGGATTCTAGGCAACTTCGCTGCTTTTCCCACATCAGAATCTTGCCAGTCAAGATATCCACTTATGAGCTCATCGGCCTGGTCCAACTCATTCTTGGCCTTATCTACCTGCTGATTAATGGATGTGGTTAGCTCGCATAATGTTTCTGCCTCAGTGAGTTGATTACACAGGAGTCTGATCTGTGATATTAAAGCACTGTTTATTTGTGATGCCTCTGCTCTGAAATCCTCCACCTTTTGGGTGCCTTTTATGACTTCGAGCCATGACGATAATTGAGCTATTTGCTCGTCCTTCGTTTTTATCATCAGCTCATTTGTTGTCCTCAACTGTGCCAATGCCTCCGATAACTCCTTTTGTTTCTGGATCGCGCTTTGGTCGATCCTCTGCCTTTCTTCTTGCAATTGTTGGGTTAATTGATCATTCATTTGTTGTTGTACTAGCAACTGCTCCTCTGCTTGCGCTGCCCTCTGTTTTTCCTTGGTCACCTCTGCCTGTAATGCAAAAATATCTTGGTCCTTAGTCTTCAATAGAAGACTTACCTCTGATGCCTTGTCGATAGTTGCTTCTTCTGATTTTCCTCCTGTTGTTTCTTTTGATCTTTTGTTATAACAGGAGGCTGGCTTGACTGTTGCCGACCAGACTCGCTTGAAGACGTCGCTGGGGTTGTTGCCAGTAAATCTAGAGGCAGAGTTTGCAACCTCTGCTCCCTAAGTTTATTGAACTCAGTTACCCCTTGATCATTATATTTTAATCGAGCAAGTTCTCTAGCTTGACCTATTGTTTCGTTTGAAACAAATAGGTCGTCAAACCAATCTTCTTGATGGTCAAATTTTGTTAATTTGGCTTGTTCTAATGCAGCATAGGCGTGTTTGGTTGGATCATATAGCCTATTTGGGATAGTGGCCAGGGTTAAAGACTGCATCTTTGTGGCTTCCTTTTCTGCGTGTTTGAGATCATGCAGAGTATATACACCAATTCTCAAGGGAAAAAAGGGCCAGCCCTTCTTCTTTTCTTTCTTGAGAGTCTGTGTAGTACTCTCTGCCATAATTTGATAGGAGACTTCTCTTGCTAGCAGTTTATCTGGAATATACAAAGGGAGAACATGCGGATTGGCTTGGCTGCCAAAAACTCTAATGTAGGTAAATCTCTCTTCTCCAAACCAACTTGCTACCGCTGGCAAATCAAAGGAAGCTAGGTAGGAGATCCTGGGAATGGGCTTATCAAAAATAGAATAATGAATGGGAACCATAAAGCCATTGCGGATTTGATACAAATGGTCCTTGTAAGAGGATTTCCACAATTTCTGGTGGTATATATGAATGGGTGAGGGGTCTTGGGCAGTCCACCTCCAACCAAGGACGGGAAACTCAGAATTAAAACATAACGTATCTAAAATGTATGCACTGTAATAAAACGAGGAATTTTCCTTTCAGTAACAACAGAACCTTTTCTAAAATCACGAACAGCTACGGCTAACTTATCAGAGAGAATAGTAGCCCAATCCATAATTATGTTATTTACTGCTGCTTCCATTAGAGAAATCATTTCTATGGTAAAATTAGCAGAGTCATGTAATCCCCATAGCCTACACATCATTATCCCTGCATAACAATAGGGAGAAGCCAAAGAATCGACTGAGTACTTACCGAAAGACTCGCGCTTGTGTTTGGCTGGATTCTGCCTCCAATCCCGGATGGGTTCGGATTCTACTTCATTATCGGCTGCAAATTTCTCCAGGAAGGTCTTGTTATAGACTTTCTCTCGCTCAGGCAAATGATACATTTGCCTTAGATGTTCTAGCTTGAACGATCCAAAAATCCTTCCATCTCTGGTGCAAAAGGTTCTGTCGAGGATTGGAATTTCCTCATTTTCCCATCGCACGACGTCTGTGTAGGGGAGAATCTGTTCTCTGGCCGCTATCCTGTGAAGGAAAGAGTCGGCTAAGTCTTTGAGAGTGGATTCATACTTGCGAGTAGGATTTGCAGTAGCTTCTGTCACTGCCTTCTCTGGTTGTTCGGCTTCAATCAAATTATACGTGCCTTGCCATGTAGCTCTAGTAAGGCCCGTGCATGTAGTATCTGATATTAAGCCCTTCTTTTTATCTGTGGCAGCTTGTCCTGCAACTGATGAAGCAGCGGAACCCACGGTCTTCTTAGATTTCTTTCCCATCATGCTCAGGCTTCTGTTAGAAGATGAATCCTGCACAAAGGCAAGAAAAACCGTAACATAGAAATATAATGATGAGGACTCATGGTGGGAAAGATATATCAATTAAAGCGTGCTGAGAGATTAATTCTCAAAAATGGCTGCGGATCCAATCAATGGGCAGATATTGCAGATATATTAAATGGCCGTTTAAGGCCTGCTACTCCTTAAATGCTTATTACACCATTATCCGGCTCCCTTAAGCGTGCAATGGATATTTTGGCGGTTGAGCGCAGGTGATCGTTAATCGAAGGGGCAAAACTTTAAATATGAATACATCACCTTATCCCTCCATTTAACGGCTTTTTCGAAATCCGCGCTTTATTGATCGGAAATCAATAACACTTTAGATCTTCAAGCTATACCTTTTAAAATTCCGATCGCCGATAGCGATATCGCATCGCATGGGGAGAATGGGCATTATATAATCATAAGCATAGGATCCTCCGAACGCCGATTGCAACGTCGCATCGGATTAGCGCGAAGAAATATGACAAGGTGCATTTAGAGTGAATTGCCGATTTCCCGATTGCCGATATCGCATCGCATTGGGGGTAAGACCTAAGCGCCTTATTAATGTGCATGGGATGTTCCCGACTGTCGATTGCGCAATCGCATCGGATCAGAGTAAATGACTTAAACTGCCTTGACCGCATATGAAGTATCGCCGATATCCGATCGTCGATATCGCGTCGCGTCGGGGCTTATGTTATGTGTGTTTTTTAAGATGTGTATGAAATGTTGCCGATCGCCGATTGCGATATCGCATCGGGGGTAATCAATGTGCCGCTTATTTATATTTCTTATGTCATTGCGATATGCGATCTTGCGATCGCTTTATCGCAATGACAAAGATTTGCCTTATTTCTTTTTAGGGTCTTTTCAAAAAGGGTTTTATGAAATGAATTCCTTTGATTATCGGACCTCTTTTGAACAATAAAAATATTGACACCAATTAAATTTTCAAGGGACCCATTTCATACGTTAATATTTATAAGTAAAGATGATATGAAATGGGAGGTTGTTGTAGAGCACAACAATTGGCGATTCGCTGGAAGAACCAGTTATCTCTTTCAAAAAATAGAAACATTTAAGCTTTTTCAGAAAATAGAGTTTCAATCAATGGGAAAATTTCTAATATAATTAGATTTTATTATATTCTGAGAAAAATGAAACTATTTTGTTGACTTCCTCTTTTCTAAGAAAATAAAAACATTCTAAGCTTTGAAATAGGTCTTTATTGGTTTGTAATGATAAAATAGAATACCTTTCCAAATCAGCCTTTTATAGTAAACTCATCTGTCATAGGTAGAGCCTCTGCTGCCAGCAAACATCTATAGTTTCGACAGGGATACCTTTTAATCATGTGATTGTCCATTGTCCCATCCAATTAAGAGTGTGATTAACAGAATGAATTCAAAATATTTTTTTATATTTTGTATTTCATTTCCTTTTTTCTTATTTGTCATTGATAAGATAAAAAGCCATTGTCCTGGTTTGGTGGCCAGTTGTTGACAATGCCACTCATTGATAGTAGTCTAACTGAACAAGCTGGCTCGTGATGAGACCCCTTGTCTTGTAATTTCAAGCCATTACCCTGTTTTGGTTTGCAGTATTGGTAATGTCAAATAAACTATTTCTCTATGAACATGGTAAGCAGGCTTGTGATAAGACCTCTTATCTTTAATATCTTATATTTTAGAATTACACTCTGAGTAATCATAAACTTTAGTGAATGGGGTGAACAATCTTCTTCTTAAGAGTAATGGATGACAGAGTAAGAGTTGAAGATGCTGAGATTGGATTGATTCCTATCTTAGTATGGATAACCTTTAGAGACCAATTAAAAAACAGAAAATGATTTACAATATTTCCATGCTTTGAGAGGAGTTGACAAAATTTGAATTGTGATTTCAGAATACAAAGATATCTAATTTCCTAGAAATTATCCTTTTTTGGTTAAAAGCTCTATCATTTTAAAAGAAAATGTTCATTCTCGTTCTAAGGGGACAACTTTTCAAACACAGCAAAAGGTCAATGGGAGACATCTCACAACCTTATTTCTTAAAATCCTACAAACTATAAAATCCTACTGAAATGAAAGGAGAAGGGGTTACCTCCTCAGTGAAAGAATTTCTTCAAGACAAGGCCATTAACAGTGAGAGAATCTCTCAAACCTGATAAATCTTGCAATATAAAGGTTGAATGGCCTATCTTCTCACAGATCTGAAATGGTCCAAGCCACAACTTCTGGAACTTGGAGTGTTTACCCTTGTCTTCATGGGCTTTGTCCCATTTCAGAACTAAATCACCGACTTGGAATTGTTTTGAACCGGATGAGACTGAATCAAAAGCTGCTTTAATGACTCGCTGATGTTTGGCATGGATAACCTTGGCTTTTTCTCTTTCCTCTTCTAATTTTAGGATCTGGTCATGTCTAAATTGAATAGAAGAGGAAGGAGTTTCCTCAATAAACTGCACTAGGGCTAAAGAAAGAAGAACAAGATTTGTGGGTAAGATTGCTTCTTTTCCATAGACAAGATTAAATGGAGAAGTTCCAATAGAAGCTTTCTGTGTTATCCTATCAGCCCATAATGCAAACACTAAGGATTTGTGCCAATTCCTCTGATTTTGTTCGATAGTTCGCTTAATGATTTTAATCAGATTCTTATTAGTAGATTCTGCTAAACCATTTCCTTGGGGATAGTAATTAGCAGAATATTTTAACTTAAATCCTCTTTTAATAGTGAAATCAAACATAGCATTGCCTGAAAAGTAAGATGCATTATCAAAAACAATAGCATTTGGGACACCAAACCTGGTAATAATGAATTGGTCTATGAATTCAATGATTTCTTCAGAATTTGTTGTCTTTAAAGGGATTGCCTCAACCCACTTTGTAAAGTAATCAGTAGCAGTAAGGATATACTTATGCTGTTTGGAAGATGCTGGAGTAATCTCCCCAATGACATCCAATCCCCGTTGCTCAAATGGCTGCTCAATGTTGATTGGTTGCAGAGGGAAAGCTGATTTACGTTGTCTTCCGCTAGCAGTTTGACAATTTAGACATTTCCTTACGTACTCGTGAGCATCTTTAAACAAAGTAGGCCAATAGTAACCAGCGTGAATAATTTTGTGAGCTGTTGTGTCAGCTCCGAAATGTCCTCCTGCTGGTCCGTCATGTAGCTCCTGCAAAACCTTTTGAGCTTTAGGTTTTTCAAGGCATCTTAACAAGATAGAATCATAATTTTGTCTAAAACGCACGTCATCAGTGATTGTAAAATTCTTCGCTTTTAATCTAATGGCCCTTTTGTTTTTGTAAGACAAATTCGGAGGTTCATAACCATTCTTTAGATAAAAGATTAAATCTGCATATTGAGATCCAGAATCAGTAACACTTATCTGATTAATTTCTTGAGTTTGATCTGTATCGCTTGATTCTGGAATGTTGGATGCTCTTGCCAATATCCTGCAAAAACCTTGGCCCCTAACAATCTTTGCTGGCTTAATTTCTAGGTCATACTCTTGAAGCGCTGTGACCCAATTTGCCCTTTTTTCACCCAGCTCTTTTTGGATTAATAGTTGCCTAACTGCCGGGAAAGGAACTATTATTTTTGTATGGGTTTTTAAAAGAAAGGGTCTATAATGTTTTACCGCTTTAAATACAGCAAAGGCTTGTTTTTCTACATCGGAGTAATTTAATTCGGCACCCTGAAGATTTGATCTGAAGAATGATATGGGTGCTTCTACATTGTGAGCATTTGGTTGCGTGAGAACTGCAGCATAAGACACATCGGATGCAATGGTATACAATGTAAAATGATTAGAAAAATTTGGAGTATTCAAGGCTGGGGCATTGATTATTGATTGCTTGATTACATCAAAAGCTTGCTTTTCTTCTGATCCCCACTTGAAGACTGAATTCTTCTTAATCATTGTCTGAAGTGGTAATATAATTTGAGAAAAATCTGGAACAAATCGTTTAACGAAATTAATCTGGCCTAAAAATGACTGCATCGATTTTTTATTGTGTGGGAAAGGGATTTCATAAATCTCCTTGATCCGATCAGGATCGATATAAATGCCATCTTTGGATACAATAAAGCCTAAGAGTTTTCCTTGATCAAGAGCAAAGAAAGACTTCTTTGGGTTCAGAGAAATACTATATCTCTTGCATCGCTGAAAGATTTGATTTAAGTCATGCAAATGATTATATCTCTTCTTAGAATATACAGTAATATCGTCTAGATAGACGACTACTGTTCGATTAATCAACCCTCTAAAGACTATATCCATAGCTCTCTGAAATGTCGCTCCTGCATTTATAAGTCCAAAAGGCATTTTCTGATATGCATATGTTCCCCATTTTGTTCTGAATGTGGTTTTAAGTTGATCATCAGGATGAACCAGAACTTGGTTATATCCTGAGAATCCATCAAGAAAGGACATCAATTCAGAGCTTGCCACTGATTGGAGTATTTGCTCCATAGTAGGTAATGGGAAGTTATCTTTCAAGCTCGCTTTGTTCAGGTTCCTGAAATCAATACAAATTCGAATGTCGCCATTTTTCTTTCTGAGTGGCACCATATTAGAGACCCAGTTTGAGTGTCGGACCGGAAAAATAATCTTGGCTTTCAAGCGCTTGTTAAGTTCCGACTTTATCTGGCTCTCCAAATTTGGATGTATTTTTCTTAACTTTTGTTGAATCGGTTTCTGATCAGGAAGCATTGGAATGGTATGCTGGATAATAGATGTATCATATGTCTTCAAATCATCATACTTCCAAGCAAAGACCTGTTTGTTTTTTCTTAATAGTTTAATAAATGCTTCCTTCTCTTCCAAAGAAAGTCCTAATCCTAAATTGATGTTTTGAGGAGCATGGTCAGTACCTAGATTTATCAATTCAAACCTAAGGGTAGAACTTTGAAGCTTTGTATTAATTACAGGTTTAAACCTGTCTTTGATATCATAAAGATCTTTGAGCTTTACCACTGGTTTAGGGATTGAATTTTCTTGAGGTGTTTCTTTCATCTGTAGATCATTGTCATTTTCCTCAATAATTTGATTGTCATAGGACTTTTCGGAAGTTAGACACTGCAAGATATCTTCATCATGGTTAAATACTCTCCAATTAGTGACATTGTCAGGAATTGAAGGCCTAAAAAGTAATTCTACGGAAAATCTATCAAGGCTATAGTCTTCAGAAGGTAAAAGCTTAGAAGCTACATTGGCTAGTAGGTCAGCTGCCGAGTTTTGCGACCTAGGAATGGAAGAAATGTTAAATGCTGAAAAGTGTGAGGTAAGATCCTGTACTAGCGATTGATAATTCTTGAGGTGACTTGAAAGACAATGAATTTCATTCCTCACTTGTTTGACAATGATTTCCGAATCGCCGAATACTTTTAGATATTGCACTTTAAGGCCGATTTCTTTATATAATCCCTGGACTAAAGCGTCATATTCGGCTGTGTTGTTAGTGCAGTCAAATTCTAACCTACAAGACAACATTGTCTTTTCTCCTTGTGGACTAACCAAAATGCAACCTGCTCTTGAGCCCTCGCTGGACTTAGAGCCATCAAAATATAACGACCAAAATAAAGGAGTATTAACAAAAATATTTACATTTTCCTCAGCATCATTAAAACATCTAGACTTATCAGTTTGTGAAAAATTTTCAATCTGAGATGTAAAATGATTAACTGAAAAAGGAGATGGTTGGGCAACAAAGTTGCCAAAGAATGACTCTGATGAATAGTTCCCCAAAATGTTGTTGTTGAACGCTACAGGTTGGTTTTCTTGCTCAAATTCAGTAACTATGTGGGTCATATGTTTCTCTCGATCGATCCTTATTTGATTTGGCTTTCCCTTGTAGGGAAGCCACATATGTGACCAATCTGTGGAAATATACCCATGCAATTTTTCGGACCAATCTCTGCTTAAAATTAAACCGTAGAATTCAGGTATGTCAGCAATTAAGATATCAATCCTCTGTACAATCCTGGGATCGGCAGACAACCTGATAGTTACGGAATTAATTTCTCCCACAACCTGCACTTTGGTCCTGTCCAACTGTACAATATGAACAGCAGACTTCTGGGGTTCAATGTTCAGTTTAGAGCAAACTGAAGCTGGCATTATATTAGATGATGCCCCTGAATCAATTAAACAGTTGTGCAGGTTTCTGTTATAAATCTCATAGGTCAGCAGGAAGAGTGGAGTATGAGAATTCGATTTATCTCCAATTAGAACTGAATCGGTAGCTTCAACCATACCTGAAGGAGGTTGGCCTGAATTGTTGGAAGCTTTTGCACTGGGAAGGGGATTAGAGGGAACAGCATTTAATTCTTTAAAAAGTAATTTTTTCTGATGCTTTAATTTACTAAGCTCAAACATAGTTATGTTTGCCTTAGTTTTCTTCATGTCATCAACAATGTTATATTCCATTGAATCGGATACCACTAATGTTTTGGATGTTGAAGGAGAATTAGAAGTTGAAGGCTGGTTTTGGGGAACTACTACAGGCGACTTCTTTGGGGGAACTTTTTCCTTCGTCGTGGTAGCACCTGCACTCCTTTTCTTTGAAGTTTCCTGGCCAGGTTCAAGAGTATTTTTACTTCTTGTAGTAACCGGAAAGGCTTCTTCTTCATTCTCGGTATCAGAGTTTGGGAGTATAAAATCCCACATTCCGTGGCATTCAGCTACTTCTTCTTCATCATCGGTTTGTGAGGTTGTTTCCTCTTCCTCTTCTTCTTGCTCTGAATCTGCGTTAGATATAACATTAGGTGGCTTTGTTTCAGTTTTCTTAAAAGTCCTAAATGGTCTTTTGTTTTAGGTTTCGGCCACCTGCTTCTTTATTTCAACCATTTCGTTAGACAACGTTTTAAGGACTTTTTGTAAACCCTCCATGTCGTACAGGTCCTTTGGGGTTTTCTTCTTGGAATCCTCTTTAAATGAGACTTTTTTAGCTTTTCTATCTTCCAGAGCAGCTTTCTTCTCTAGAGTGTTGATGCGCTTTTCAACAGCAAGTGCTTCTCTCATGTTTTCAGCTAAGGTAGGTTTCCCAGCCCTGTCCACAAAAATGGCTATGTTGGCAGGTAGGGCGGTAATATACCATTCGCTTCGAATTTGTTCACTTGGTTTAGAAGCTGTAGGGATTTTATTCAGGAGTTTATTAAATCTAGCATTAAACTCCTTTATTGGTTCCCTATGCTCTATTCTCAGATTGGAGAGGTCGTTTATTAAAGTAGCTAAGGACCTATCATCTCCATATTTGGTAAGAAACTGCTCTTGGCATGTGTTCCAACTGGTAATTGAACCAGAGGGTAAGGAAAAATACCAGGATCCTGCTGATCCTTGTAAGGTGTAGGGGAAGAATCTTACAACAACATCTTGCTCTGTCACTCCTTTTAGGTTAACTGCTAACATAAAGTTATTAATGTGTTCTTCAGCCTGGGTCCCGTCATCTGGGTTAAATTTAGGCAGCCATTTTTCAGGAGCATCTGGTAGATCATGCAATGGTGCAGGCATGTTGACTGCACCTGGCCTAGTCCATGGGTCTGCCATTATAATAGCGACAGTGGTTGATACTACCGTTGGAATTCCATATGTATGGGAAGGGATTAATGATGAGGAGTGAACAGGTTGGGATGTTGAGGCTTCTAATCCCTGGTGAACGACAAATTGTAATGGGGGAGTGGATGGTTGACTTTGCAGAGATGAAGATGCAATGGAGGACGTGGATGAAAGCTCTTCACTATCAGATCCTTCAGTAATTTTCTTCGCCTTTTTCCTTTTGGGTAAAGGGAACTCAGTGGGTTCAATACCGAGTTTTTCGCTCTAAAGTCTGGTGAGAGGATGAGTTAGATTGAACTGCTAAGTCACACTGCTTTCTGATACCTCAGATTTCTGTGGTGAAATCGAGAAGCTCTGAAGTTTATGGATTAGAGGCTGGACTTCAGGTGATTCAAGACTTAATTGTTCCGGGGTATGATGGGTTTGAGCAGTGGTAGTTGATTCCCCTTCTCCTTATTTGGATACCGGCGAACCAGTGTGCAAATGGGAAGGTCGAGGGGATTCGGAGGGAGAATTACCCTTAGAATGGCTTATAGGTTTGGACTTATGTGCCATTCACAGTTGATGCCCTCCTTCTAGCGCCAATTATGTTGATGCCTGGAAATTCGCTGCAACAACATAGGTGAAACCACCCTGTCCGGACCTTGATACACCTCCTTTTCCGTTTGGAATAGTGGCTCCAACTAGGGATAATGGGACCAGTTTCCCAAAAATTATAGGTAGACGGGATGGATGAATGGCTTATAGAATATGCTGGCGATAAACGAATAACTAAAACTATCAATAAAATATGATAACTATGATCTATCCCGGGCACTTTATCGATTTTCTAAAGCGTAGCGTTTGATGGTATGTGCTTTTAAGACAGGCATATAGATGACTCCATCTCTAAAACATAGATATTAAATCATTCTAGACTGTTGTGCATAAATAGTTACGCAAAGCGATAACAGCGAAATTACTACACTTCATCATTTATATCATTGTTACATGCATGATTAAAAAAAAGGCATATCGCAAAACGTCCAATAGTGGAATGAGATAGAGATTTGCTGTTACAGCACATACATGTATTCAACAATAGCAAGAATAATTACACAACAATTCATATAAAAGGAATGAATACAGATACAGATAAAAGTACCATATAAGCTAATTAACACTCCCATATATCAATGGCTATGTCACAGTTCTTCCTTCGACTCAAAAAACATCCCCAACAAAAGACAGTAGTGCGCAATTGTATAAAGAAACTTTCTTGTCAAATTGAGAACGATTGGTCGAGTTTCATAAAAGAATATACGCTGAAGCACAATAGTGCAAACTTCAGTCTTTAAGTCTATTACAAAATTTTACAACCCTTTCCAAAACAATGAAAGGGTCTATAAATACTAAGCTAATCTAAATATCTAATAAACAGAAATCCTACATAATTGGTATCAATGAATATTGATCCTATTTCTTGGAGCGATCTGGCAATCGGCGGCAATGATTCATCAGGTGGGCTCTTTGCCTTTAAACCTGAGCTGACTTATCGCCAGCATTGGCTCTACTTCAGGCGGTTTGTTGATGCGCGAACTGAGCTGAGCAGCGTATGTGGCATCTTGAATATCGGGAATTATACACCCGAGTGCATTAGTTAAACACTTGAGGGCAAACCTTTGTGTGTGTGGCTTGATCAGAAAGAGCCAATATGCATCGAAAGTCAAAGTATTAACCCCAGCGATTAATCTCCCCTTCTCCTCTAAGTCAGGATAACTTGTCTGCTCAATCACATTTGTTGTTGTTATTCTTCCAGGTGTACACTGGGAGATCATATTTTCCAGGTAGAGGGTGTTGTTGACTAGATCAAGCATATTGCTTGCAGTGGATTTGCATCTTGAAGCCGCCCTTTCTGCTTTCATCATTTGAGTGTGCCATTTTGTAAAGAGTATGTCCTTATAAGTTTCTTGGATTCTAGGCAACTTCGCTGCTTTTCCCACATCAGAATCTTGCCAGTCAAGATATCCACTTATGAGCTCATCGGCCTGGTCCAACTCATTCCTGGCCTTATCTACCTGCTGATTAATGGATGTGGTTAGCTCGCATAATGGTTCTGCCTCAGTGAGTTGATTACACAGGAGTCTGATCTGTGATATTAAAGCACTGTTTATTTGTGATGCCTATGCTCTGAAATCCTCCACCTTTTGGGTGCCTTCTATGACTTCGAGCCGTGACGATAATTGAGTTATTTGCTCGTCCTTCGTTTTTATCATCAGCTCATTTGCTGTCCTCAACTGTGCCAATGCCTCCGATAACTCCTTTTGTTTCTGGATCGTGCTTTGGTCGATCCTCTGCCTTTCTTCTTGCAATTGTTGGGTTAATTGATCATTCATTTGTTGTTGTACCAGCAACTGCTCCTCTGCTTGCGCTGCCCTCTATTTTGCCTCGGTCACCTCTGCCTGTAATGCAAAAATATCTTGGTCCTTAGTCTTCAATAGAAGACTTACCTCCGATGCCTTGTCGATAGTTGCTTCTTCTGATTTTCCTCCTGTTGTTTCTTTTGATCTTTTGTTATAACAGAAGGTTGGCTTGACTGTTGCCGACCAGACTCGCTTGAAGACGTCGTTGGGGTTGTTGCCAGTAAATCTAGAGGTAGAGTTTGCAACCTCTGCTCCCTAAGTTTATTGAACTCAGTTACCCCTTGATCATTATATTTTAATCGAGCAAGTTCTCTAGCTTGACCTATTGTTTCGTTTGAAACAAATAGGTCGTCAAACCAATCTTCTTGATGGTCAAATTTTGTTAATTTGGTCTGTTCTAATGCAGCATAGGCGTGTTTGGTTGGATCATATAGCCTATTCGGGATAGTGGCCAGGGTTAAAGACTGCATCTTTGTGGCTTCCTTTTCTGCGTGTTTGAGATCATGCAGAGTATATACACCAATTCTCAAGGGAAAAGAGGGCCAGCCCCTCTTCTTTTCTTTCTTGAGAGTCTGTGTAGTACTCTCTGCCATAATTTGATAGGAGACTTCTCTTGCTAGCAGTTTATCTGGAATATACAAAGGGAGAACATGCGGATTGGCTTGGCTGCAAAAAACTCTAATGTAGGTAAATCTCTCTTCTCCAAACCAACTTGCTACCGCCGGCAAATCAAAGGAAGCTAGGTAGGAGATCCTGGGAATGGGCTTATCAAAAATAGAATAATGAATGGGAACCATAAAGCCATTGCAGATTTGATACAAATGGTCCTTGTAAGAGGATTTCCACAATTTCTGGTGGTATATATGAATGGGTGAGGGGTCTTGGGCAGTCCACCTCCAACCAAGGACGGGAAACTCAGAATTAAAACATAACGTATCTAAAATGTATGCACTGTAATAAAACGGGGAATTTTCCTTTCAGTAACAACAGAACCTTTTCTAAAATCACGAACAGCTACGGCTAACTTATCAGAGAGAATAGTAGCCCAATCCATAATTATGTTGTTTACTGCTGCTTCCATTAGAGGAACCATCTCTATGGTAAAATTAGCAGAGTCATGTAATCCCCATAGCCTACACATCATTATCCCTGCATAACAATAAGGAGAAGCCAAAGAATCGACTGAGTACTTACCGGAAGACTCGTGCTTGTGTTTGGCTGGATTCTGCCTCCAATCCCGGATGGGTTCGGATTCTACTTCATTATCGGCTACAAATTTCTCCAGGAAGGTCTTGTTATAGACTTTCTCTGGCTCAGGCAAATGATACATTTGCCTTAGATGTTCTGGCTTGAACGATCCAAAAATCCTTCCATCTCTGGTGCAAAAGGTTCTGTCGAGGATGGGAATTTCCTCAATTGCCCATCGCACGACGTCTGTGTAGGGGAGAATCTGTTCTCTGGCCACTATCGTGTGAAGGAAAGAGTCGGCTAAGTCTTTGAGAGTGGACTCAGACTTGCGAGTAGGATCTGCAGTAGCTTCTGTCACTGCCTTCTCTGGTTGTTCGGCTTCAATCAAATTATACGTGCCTTGCCATGTAGCTCTAGTAAGGCCCGTGCATGTAGTATCTGATATTAAGCCCTTCTTTTTATTTGTGGCAGCTTGTCCTGCAACTGATGAAGCAGCGGAACCTACGGTCTTCTTAGATTTCTTTCCCATCATGCTCAGGCTTCTGTTAGAAAATGAATCCTGCACAAAGGCAAGAAAAACCGTAACATAGAAATATAATGATGAGGACTCATGTTGGGAAAGATATATCAATTGAAGCGTGTTGAGAGATTAATTCTCAAAAATGGCTGCGGATCCAATCAATGGGCAGATATTGCAGATATATTAAATGGTCGTTTAAGGCCTGCTACTCCTTAAATGCTTATTACACCATTATCCGGCTCCCTTAAGCGTGCAATGGATATTTTGGCGGTTGAGCGCAGGTGATCGTTAATCGAAGGGGCAAAACTTTAAATATGAATACATCACCTTATCCCTCCATTTAATGGCTTTTTCGAAATCCGCGCTTTATTGATCAGAAATCAATAACACTTTAGATCTTCAAGCTATACCTTTTGAAATTCCGATCGCTGATAGTGATATCGCATCGCATGGGGAGAATGGGCATTATATAATCATAAGCATAGGATCCTCCGAACGCCGATTGCGACGTCGCATCGGATTAGCGCGAAGAAATATGACAAGGTGCATTTAGAGTGAATTGTTGATTTCCCGATTGTCGATATCGCATCGGGGGTAAGACCTAAGCGCCTTATTAATGTGCATGGGATGTTCCCGACTTCCGATTGCGCAATCGCATCGGATCGGAGTAAATGACTTAAACTGCCTTGACCGCATATGAAGTATCGCCGATATCGCGTCGCGTCTGGGCTTATGTTATGTGTGTTTTTTAAGATGTGTATGAAATGTTGCCGATCGCCGATTGCGATATCGCATCGGGGGTAATCAATGTGCCGCTTATTTATATTTCTTATGTCATTGCGATATGCGATCTTGCGATCGTTTTATCGCAATGACAAAGATTTGCCTTATTTCTTTTTAGGGTCTTTTCAAAAAGGGTTTTATGAAATGAATTCCTTTGATTATCGGACCTCTTTTGAACAATAAAAATATTGATACCAATTAAATTTTCAAGGGACCCATTTCATACGTTAATATTTATAAGTAAAGATGATATGAAATGGGGGGTTGTTGTAGAGCACAACAGCTTGTCAGCCAAGGCCAAAACCTCTCACCTCAAGAGGGAATCCCGATCAAAATTCTTCCTCTAGATCTTCAATTGATAAGTACCAAGACCATGACAAAGATCCTTGACTCTAGTATCCTCCCAAAAACCTTGTCACTAACCTTGATGCTTTGTCTCTTCCCTCTCTCGACTTTCTTCTTAATCTCGAACTACTCTCCTCAACTCCTTCTAGACAAAACTCGGTCTCTATCATTCACATTGGCTTCTCCTTGACTTCTCCTAGAGAATCTCGATCTCTAGTCTCCACACTGCTCTTCTCGGCTATCTCTAGAGAATCTCGGTCTCTAGATCAGAAACCCTAGACTCTATATTGCTTCTCTTCGATCTTCACTTGATGCCTTCGGCTCTTCTTTTGTACCCAAAACAAAATACCCCAAAAGAATCCTTCCTTCGCTAAGCCCAGAAGAAACCTTCCTTCAATAACCCCAAAAGAATCTTCTTTCTTTGGCCCCAGAAGAATCTCTCCTTCGCAATACCCAGAAAATCCTTCTTCGTTATACCTTCTTCGTACTTCTATCGTTGGACTCTACTTCACACTTTTCCTTGATCGAATGCTTGTCGAGTTACTTGCCTCTAAGTAACGCTGAGTGTGGCTATATACACACTTAATCGCATGTCCTTTAGGCCGAGATGATCAGAAGATTTAGGCCGAATTCTTCTAGCATGTTCTTCCATCGTTGTAGGCCGACTTGAAGAGGATAAGTGACAAGGTCTTGCAGGATACTTTACATAGGCAAGTTTGACTCTATACAAAGTGTAATATGACTTCATTACATGACAGTGACTCTATCATTTTATGATTAGATGACAAATAATTCCTAAAGACTCTTAATGGGAGTCTTGACTCAAAAATAAAATCTCTTGCTCATGAAACCCATGAAGCAACCAATACAATAAATTTATTTTTCTTCTTTACATCTCATTACATAAAATCACAATTACATGTCATTATGAAGACCAAACCTAGTTACACTTTTCAACGGTTGCTCTCGATCTAGATTGCCTAGTGAGGCTCTACACTATGGTGCTAGATTTTGCAATAACATCCCCAATTTTGCAAAATATGGCAAAACATACAACAAAACTTTCAATTGGTGTGTCGGACGTATTAGGGAAAATGGAGGGTTTGTAGGTGCCACTCTCCCGAAAAGTGGGATCCCTAAATGCCCCCACCCCTTGAATTTCTAAAAACCCAAAAAACATAAAAGAGAAAAAAAACCTAACTAAATCTTAAACCTACTTCACTTTACTTATCCCTTGTTTACTTGTGACAGTGACTCTTAGAAAATGTTATTTAAACCTAAACATTGATCGGACTAGTAGATCCCTCATACTGGGAACTAGTTAGAACCGGGCCGAAACCAATAACAAAAACTGGACCAAAAAACTAGTCGACCAAAAAATACATAAAATATTCAAATTTTAAAGAAAAACAAATATATTCATGTGCATCCATATGAATCCAAACCATTTATACACAAATATGCAAAAGTTCTCATTTATATAGCAACACTATATATAACCAAAATAACACTTAGTGCAATACATCTCTAAACCAAAAATACACATCCACAAAGAGGTTATAGATGGCCTCTAGTGTCAAAGAAAATCATGCTACAACAAATCCTTACATATCATGAAATCATTGCCTAAATTGGGATCTTCATCATCAATATCACCCTCTAAGCATTAAAATAAGATAGAAAAAGGCTTCGCATATCAAATCGAGATTCTTTTTAGTGATGGATACATTTTTACTAGGGTCGTGATAGATGAGTTCAATAGCCAATGCCACTAACATCAAGGTACACAAAGGGCTTGGTGCTCTTAACTGAATGTTAATTCCATGCCCACTTACGCAATAGAATCCAATGGAAATGTTTCAATCCCCCCAATCTTTAAATCCAAAAAACCATTAAACTTATTGGATTTTTAGTGGGGTCTAAAATTCTGCTTTCTCCATCTGAAATCCTATGAGGTCAAAACCACTCTAAAACATCGTAAGTCAATTAACGGTAATGTTAAAAATTTAGAATATTACGCTGCCCCACTCATAAATTATTGTTTTCTTTAAAAATAATTCATTTGGAGGGTCATTAGTTGCATTGTACAGAACAACCAATTCAATACTAAATGGTCAGTTTTGTACAAGAATCGATCGGCTCGAGTTTTGTACCACCAATTCGACTTACTAGTTCCATCGGTTTTGGTCCGGTTCCGATAATATTGCTCTTAGATAGTGACAATTTCATTGATGGTCTTGATGCTTTCCTACAACAAATAGATGTAGAAGACAAATGAATGGAATTGACTCCTTGGTATTCATTTGATGTTGATTTCCTTAAGCTACAATAAGTTTCCAATATTCACAATTTTAATTTTTGATAATCTCAAAGTAACTCTTTAACTTATCACTCTTGATATTTTTTAGTAATTTAAACTTATTAATTTAGATTTAATTATTTAACAATCAATATTTACTTTTAATATTTAAATTGTAATGAATGTATTTCATCTATAATTTTGCTACAAGCTATAAATTTCAAATCACAAATTTTGATGTGTATGTATCATTGATTCAATGTAAAAACAATCTGATGGTAATAAAATCACAAATTTTGATGTATATGTATCATTATTCAATATAAAATATGAAACATCATTAACAATCTAATGGTAATAATGACAATTTATCTAATGGTAATAATGACAATTTATAAATTTTGAATTTAGTAGGTAATTATGCAATAATAAATTTACATGGTACAAAATGTTATCATTAAAAAATTTCATAAAATTTTTAAATAAGACTCCTTATGTTAAAATGAATTTATATGGAATGAAATATTATAACTGGGATTTTGAAATTTTTATAATTTAAGAGATAAATATCTTATTTTTATAATTTAAGGGATAAATCTCCCCAACAGAGATATTTAAATGTCCCATATACATTTCCCCACTCAAGTTTCAGAAACTTGGAAAACAACATACATAACCGCATTCTGCAAATACCTTCAAAAAACCTCAATTGAAAATTTTGAACATAAGAGTCGATCAGGCAAATCCCACTTCAAATATAAGGTAAATTCTGGTATATTGTCTTATCAAATTTAAAGTTTTCAGATTAATTGTCGATCTAATAGTAACAATGGCAATTGATAAATCAAATTTATACCATTTATAAATTTTGAATTCAGTAATGGTACAAAATGTTATCATTAAAAATTTTCATAAAATTTTTAAATAAGACTCTTTATTTTAGAATGAATTTATATGGAATGAAATATTATAATTTATAATTTAAGGGATAAATCTCCCTAACAGAGATATTTAAATGTCCCATATACATTTCCCACTCAAGTTTCAGAAACTTCGAAAACAACATACATAACCACATTCTGCAAATACCTTCAAAAAACCTCAATTGAAAATTTTGAACATAAGAGTCGATCAGGCAAACCCACTTCAAATATAAGGTAAATTCTGATATATTGTCTTATCAAATTTAAAGTTTTAAGATTAATTGTCGATCAGGCAAACCTACTTCACATTGTAAATTCTGATATATTGTCTTATCAAATTTAAAGTTTTAAGATTAATTGTTTTAACAAATTTAAAGTTATTGAATAAAAAAATAGAAATATGAAATTCATTTTAAATCACATAACATTTTTACGTGATTCCCCAGGCTAATCTTCACCTAATTCAAACTCGAACTCGAACTAGCCGACTTAGTCGATGTTCATGTTTGTAACTGCACATGCATTTTAAACGAAAATATATATATATGTATTACCTGTTGCAGTTATCGCTGTCCGGACTTGTGTGTACAAGACTTGGGAGGCAGCTAAATCCGTTAACCACTCGCATGTTCTCCACCGTAAAATTTTCCATTGTGCTCTTTCTGCCGCTTCTCAGATATTATCACATGTAACAGATCACACAACATCCAGTCCTAATTTACGCTAGCACTTCAATCCTCTCTTCTTCCTAATAGACAACTTTTAGGAATCAAAATAAATCATTTCACATAACGGGAATGTCTCAAGAGAATGCTGATGGTAGGTAATGTTTCTAAGGCCGAGGCAGACAATGTTTCTTGGCATTGATTATCCATTACCTTTTCAGGATCCTGTATGAAGGGCCGGCAATACCTGGAATTGTTATCTTATATATAGGCCATGTCAAACTTGCCTCCCAGCACATTATTAAAAAACGTTTGTGTTCGGAACTGTGATCCTATACATAGGGCATGTCAAACTTGCACCCTAGCCTATTATTAAGAAAAGGTTAGAACTTATGAAGGGCCGGCAATACCTAGATTCTGGAACTGTTATCGTATATATAGGTCATGTCAAACTTGCCTCCTAGCCTATTATTAAAAAAGGTTACAAGTGTTTGGAACTGTTATCCTATATATATGGCATGTCAAACTTGCCTCCCAGCCTATTACTAAGAAAAGGTTTATAACTTACAAGTGTGAAAAGGTTTATAACTTACAAGTGTGCCTTCAGGTTGGCTCACTTTTCAGTCTTTAATAATGGTGTGACAATCAAAACTAGGTTTCTCTGCTCATGAACTGGTTTTAAATTTTAAAGTATAGAGTCTATCTGTCGATACGTGCAATGACAACACAGGAAGTACAAATGTTTTAGATCCGTACATGTATGTGTGTTTAGTTCTTTCAGTGGTAAAATTCGGATATGCAGAATACATTCTCTTGAATTTTTGGTTCCATCCATAAAAGTTTTGTTGGTTCCAGAAAGTGATGCTGTGAAGTCTACCAGAACAACCATTCAATGAACCAACACTTGATCTTGCTCAAGTCCTTCGTTGGCCGAGAGGTTTCCCCTTCATTGTTACCTTTGGAACCCTTTCCTTCATTATCCCTGGCGATACCAACAAAGGGCAAGTTCTCCCTTTCATCTTCTTGCTTAGATGTGGTCATTCCAAAGTCTCTCCCACTTGGGAAGTTTCTCCCGGGCACAAATTCCATGAATTGGGAGAACCATCCAGTGCCACATTCACAAGCTCTAAGTTCTCCACTTTATCCCCAATGGCTACAAGTTGATCTTGTGTCTAGGTGATCCAAATGAAGTAAATAGTAACGTTATCAAACCTTAACATCTAGATGGGTTTGGGCTTGTTTCTCAAGATCATCTTCCTATTCTTATTGTTTTTTTGGAATAGGTTCACTAGAGCTTTGAAGATTAGTTGGTTGTCTTCTTTTCTACCAAGTGAGGAATTAGGTGAACCTTTACATTATCCATGATGTCACGGGTGAGCTCAAATGTCATTTTCGTGGGTTGCCAACTGTGTTGAATCTATTGGCAATTGGATCTCCTTATCCACAATCACCCAAAGATCATTCTCCTTTAGCAACAAGGTAACCCTCCTCTTACAGGGTAGAAAGTTGGAAGCTCCATACAACTGGTCATCGAATCAGAGACTAGTTGCTACCATCTCTAGATTTGATAATTTGCCTTGTGCTAAGTCCTTCTAGCACCCACGAGAATAAATGTTGGTTTATGGATTCGCTAGGATCTTCTCATGGATCTATTTCGGTCCTTTGAAACACCCATAAAATTTTCTAATTGGTATGGTCTCCCTCTCTCCCTTTGAAGGTTGACCTTCACCAATCTAGTTGACTGCACTTGCATTGTCCTTTGAAACTAGCCAACTCTGAGTTCTCATACAGCCCCCGTATGATCACTATGCATTCCTAGGCTACTATGCAGCACTGTATGGACTGTATGATTGCAGCACCGTAAAACTTGTGATCGTGTACATCCCCAGGGCTACAGTGGTCCTTCTGCACAGCACCTGCACTCCGGCAACTTTTCTTACCTTTGTCCCCACATTGTCAGGTCCTGGTTGATGCACGATCTGGCTCCCTCAACACACTAATTGTATAGTCTTGATGGCTAGACTGTCGGCCACTCATTCGGTCAGTGTATGTTTGGTCTCTACCCTACACGTTGCCTAGCCATCGGCCACTTCTCCAATGGGTTCCACTTCCTTTCTCCTCAGCCCTGTGGCCTATCTCTTCAATGGTAGTTGTTTCAGGTGGCCCTATCAGTGCTCTATATCCCTCGACAACTTGAACCTACAGCGGAAACTTGACCCTACCCCTCTCAGGCCTCTTGACTTATCACACCTACACATGCCCAACGTTGTCTCCCTTTGTTGGCGGTCTCAGCTAACAACCTGCCGACCTGTTATCCTCCCCCCACAACAATTCCTTTGCTAGATGTCGCAGACATTTCTGGCCACTCACTCATCTACTGGAGTGTCAATTGTTCCTCTAACTCCTTTGCGCAAGCTAAAGCAGCACTGCGTCTCTACCTCTAGTTGCGACGTACTATTCCCTGCCAACACCAAAACTTGTGGCCCAACCGTTGCTCAACAATTGTACATACTACATTGTAGTTGCTCCTTGACTTGAATCTGCAGTGGAGATTGCGTTAGTTGCTCCATTAGGACCTACTCACTTGTGCAGGTTCACCTTACAACTGGCAGCTAGCTTAGCTACCAACCACTTAAACCTTAATTTTTTATTTCTTATTTTTGGTCTTTTTCAGCCCTTCGTCCCTGCATCACTTTCAACCTACGCAATTCTGTCCTACCAGCCTATGTCGTAGTATTACGTACAGCCCTAATTCTTAATCCCTAAACACAGTGTATAGGCTTGGATTCGTTTTGTACATACCCTTGCCACCTACAAAACAAAATTGTCTCTTCCTCGTACAGTCGTTAGCCTAACCTGGCCCCTACAACACCTATACGAATATGCCCTATGTAAAATTCTTCTGAAATCAATTTCAGAGGTGACGCTCTAATACCATGTTAATTTCTAACCCTAGCACTTGGTCTTACTTCCCAACAGATTAGATCTACTAAATAAAAGCATGCCTTGCAATTTAACATAAACAAATAATCAACGGAAGCAACATTCAATACAAGATTCCTGCCTTCCAAAATCAATTCTTTGTTTAAATAGAAATTACAAGGGCTCCCCCTTTTTGTGATAATGGCCCACTGAAGAAAATACATACAACAATAAACTAGAATTGATCCAACTAATCAAGACCTAGATCAATTCTTTGATCTGCTTCACACTTGAATGGAAGTCCTCTACCCAATCACTAAGATGTCTTCCTTTAGCCTAGCCTCTCTATTATAAGCTTGAGTTGTTGACCAAATACACAATCCTAATCTTCAAAGTGATTGACAACTGAAATTAGATCTCAACATCACCTGACATAACTATTGAGATTCATCTAATTCATTAATACAAGTAACCTTTGCATTTCATTAGATTAACCCATTTTATCTTAAAAAAAAATTAATTTAATCACTAAAACAATTGCTAAGTTTCAAGGTGTATGACTTCCACACATCTAGACACTTAGTCTTGTACAAAAGTGTCTGCCCGAGATACAAACATCAACACAAGCAAATGTGTATTTTGCTCCCAAGTTATGAAACTAGTGAACATTTTATATGCGCTATCCATTCATCTAGGCAGTATGGAAGGAAATACGAAACTGTGAAGACAAATCATATATTACCTCAGAAGGATCTACACTCGAAGAAGGTTTAAAACACTGGTTCTCTACCCATAATAAATTACAGCATAAAGGCCTTTCTTTGATCATGGCTTGCGGAATTAATATACACAGTTTGGCCATTACAAATTGCAACAGCAAACTTCAAGTACATATGGCGCGTCCTCTTCGTCCCAATCCTGTTCAAACCAACTGCCCTTGTGCTATCTTTGATGGGGTGCCCCAAGGAAATCCCTTGGGGGGTGGCACTGGGGGAACACTCTCTCTCCCCTACATATAAAATCTCTCTCTAGCAACACTGGCCAATTACCAAAAACTATGCTGAATTATTTGAACTAAAACTTCTCCTTCAAATTGCTCATGAACAGAATATCACAAACCTACTTATTTATGGAGACTCGATGTTTGTTATCAGTGGATGAAAGGCACATCACAGCCTCAAAACTACTCTCTTCAGCCACTTTATCAGTATATTTTGCAGCTCATCACATCATATTCTAATATATCTTTTGATCATGTCTACAGGAGCAGAAACCATGAAGCATATATCCTCTCGAAAACTGGCCTGGAATTGGACTGCGGCTCATGGAAAATTACAACATATAAAGAAGGCCAGCAACCAGAACATTTTCTTGACCCTTGGGCCTAATTGAAACTCTTCAGAAAGTATTCTATGTTTATTTTTAGGCATAAATATGCGACATATATAGTCTTCTGATCGAAGAAGTAAAGATCGTAATGTAAAGAAATATACAGAATCACTCTTTGAGAACCAATTGAGGGTACATCTCTTAAATGTGTACACCTTTTGCAGTAGATCTGGTCTTTTTTACAGATCCTTATCGAGCCCTAAAGGACAACAGGAATGCCTTTGGCATATATAGATGTAATCTTATTACATCCTAAGCAAAAGCTTGAACAAAAGACAAAGCGAGCGACCCTAAGCAAAGGCATAGCACAACGCTAAACAAAGCCATTGAACAGAAATAAAGCACGTCATTGAGCAGAGCCAGAGAACAACCCTGAGCACAGACAAGAGTAATGCTCAAGCCATGAACAGCGAGCTGGAGCCACGACGAGGACATTGAGAAAAAGCACAAGTCAGCATCGTCTAATTTTTGAGTTTTCTGGGACCAATTACCTCCCGAGGGGAAAGTCTACTCCATGGATCAGAGAGGCCACATGGCAACAGTCACACGTAACCTTAAAAAGCCCTAAACATAGATACTTCCGTAGTAATTTTAAATAGACAACAGCCAGAAAGGAAAAGTAGACAACAGTCGGTAGGGAGACAGATAAGGCGGGAGAAGTCTGCTGTTGTAGCAGGACACAAACATAACAAAAACATAACAGAGAACCGAACACAATGCCTTGCTGCCAACATGAGGGCACAAGCTGTAATGTGGGAATCTTTGTACAGGTTTTTCTTTCCTCCATTAAAATCAATTTAGAGTGTTTTCTAAACACAAAGGTTTTCTTTCCCCGGTTTTAAAGCTCTTAAGCTCATTGCTGGTTTTTCACTTCGTCATTGAAATATGTAACATAATTTGCTATATTGTTTTTTTTATGTTCAGACTGTGTTAGCTGTAACGATTTAAATGCAAAAGGTGGTCGTATCAAATCCACCGTCATTCACAAACAGAAGACTGTAATCCCACCGAGAAAATTCACATCAATTTTTTTCATAGCAAAAAATTTTGTTTTTTTCAAACAAGAGAATGCAAAGTAGGCTCTGTTTTACTTTAAGATTTATGTTAAGGCCATCGCTAAAATTTCACATCATCGCCAACTCAAAATAACAGCCAACCAGTATTGAATATGTCACAGTGGATAAAAAGAGCTACCAGATTTGAAGCCTTTGGTTGTATAGTTCATTGGTTTGTCAATTGGACAAGTATTATTGTTCCAGTTTCCGAAAAATAAATGGTATATCATGAATCCATAAAAAGAATAAAATTGATGAGAACAAAACTAGATTGCCTGGATGTGGATATGGATTTTGATTTTATTTTAATTCAAAAATCAAAATAGTAAATAAGTATAATGTGTTGTTCAGTATGAGATGTATAATTGTATCTACGTTCAACATAGAGTTCATATGTGACATAAATACAGAGGTCTACACCTCGAGGTGATTTGATCCCTGTACATGATGGATTCGAATATCATTAAGATAGATACTAGTTAAAATATTTAAATGATGAACAGCTAAATAGTTATTTTTGGTACAAGGATAAATTTACGGTTGATTTTCATTTTCTTGTCAAAATTTACTATTGATTTTCATTGTATTGTCAGGGAGAATCTTTATCGTTTAAATTCATGGGTGTTCTATTTCCATCCTCTCCTTCTGACTCCTCATCTAGTTCTCCAGTGGATCTTCATTATAAAGTAAGGTGAAGGAGAAACGGAGATTAGAACTAAAATCAATCCAGTTCAGGCCCTAATCTTATATGATAGAATGGCACGTTGAGATCCCGTTGGGTATGGATATCCGCCTATGGATATAATGAATATAGCATAGTGTCATTTTCGGTCTGCTGTTATGAGGTTGAATAAAAGTACAACTCTGAAAATTTGATCCTTCTCAATATAAAACAAATTCTTGAATTTTTAATTAAAATAAATTTACACTAATTTTATAAATATAAATGATAATCAAATACAGAAAATCCCTGTTTACAAAAGATGATTTCACGGACTAAGAAAAGCCGAATACTATGTAACACTCACATAGGAGTAGTTGAGGATGCCGCTATTTCATAGGCGAAAGTGAGGGTTTTAGGGCCCAAGAAAGTCCAGGCAAATCCTGCTTGTTCCAGAGCCAGACCCAGAAATTACAATTTGCACAAAAATTCCTGTGAAATAAAACACAAAAACCCTAATTGACAGAGATATTTCTATATAAATAAAAACCCTAGAACTGCCAAACAACTAAGCGTCAAAACTGACTAAAGCCCAAATTGGATTAATTTCACCATGCCTTCGGAACCATATGGCAAAGCTATTTCAGCTTCTGCCCCGGGGTTTCCGCAGTTGCTTGAGGTCTAAGAAACAGTGACAGGTTCCGATACAAAACATAAGGCGGTTTGTTGTTAATGGCGGCCCTATGCAAAACCTCAAATCCACCAACGCCTGAGTTTTCTATCACAACCTGCCGCTGCGCCTTAGAAATATCGTGCAGCCACCGCTGGCCTTTGGGAGCTCCGCAGCGCAAGTTATCCACAGAGCAAGAATCTTTTTGTCGCAACCTTACTTGATCGTTCCCTCTCATTAAGATATTTTTCCCCTTATTATTCCCTGCATCTGCAGTATAAAAAATTCCCTTCTGTAGTATGAAAAAATGATACTGAAATTAAATTTAATTTAAGTTATCCAAAATTTATGAAATTTTTTCTAAAGTTTAACATCATACATTAAAATTTATTATCTTAAACTATATTTAAATTCATTTATTTAAGATATTAGTGGTTTAATTTTTCTATTTCTTATCATTTATTATCTTAAACTATATTTATTTAAAATATTATTTGTTTAATTTTTCCACTTATTGTTATTGTAATAACTTATTAAAAAATTAATGTTGATAATAAATTTAAGTTGTCCAAAAATTTATAAAATTTTTCTAAAATTTAATATTATAAATTAAAATTTATTATTTTTAAGCTATATTTAAATTCAATTATTTAAAATACTATTATTGATTCAATTCATTCCCTTTTTATTATATAATGATAGCATATATACTTCACTAAAACATCTATTAATTATTCAAATATTAAAAAACATAAAATTATCACTCATTATTTAATATTTTTATTTATTTAAAAAAATTATATCATGCACCCATTAAAAGAAATCATTAATCATACTTTTAATCAAATTAATTGTACATTAATATTATTCTGCACGAAATCCAGCACCCAGATTTGATTGATGAACTGATAAGGACGGAAACAGCGCCATCGTGCACTTATCCAAATTTATTTTAAGGGAAAAAAATAAAAGAAAAATCTCCTAACCACACATGTCATAACAATTAACTATCACTGTACGTGCCAATCTTGAAGGATTAGATTCTTTGATTTATTTAATAATACATCAGGGTACGTCTGTTTAATGCTGCTTTCCCGTGAAAGGCCAAGGTCTGGAATTCTAAGAAAGTTCTCCGCCCCTAGGGAGCTGTTTTGCATAAATCATGACAGTCGCCCACTCCCCACCCACACTAATTCAATACACGATCATAAATCACGAAATACTCTGGGCACGGTTCAAGGGGTTGTGGTTGGACGTTTCCAGTTTTAATATTTTTCCGCCGAAAGAATTTTTTTAGCAGGTCGAGCCATTTATTGCATAACTAGTCTGCATTGAGTATAAACAGGTAGTGTAACCCAGCAAGAGTGTTTTCTTTATTATTATTATTATTTCTATTATATGGGTTGGAAATTCAACACATTATTACCTATGACCTACTAGTTAAATAATGAAATTTGTTTTCAAATTAATTTCACAACTTTATATTTCTAATCCTTAAATAATTTCCACAACCACACCACACAATTTGAAGTATTCCATTAATTGTTATGTAATCATGCTAATGTCGTCAATAAAATAAAATAGTGAAACATTCCATATATCCATATGAAGTAGCTAATAGTAATAAAATAGTAAAGTATTCCATATACCTATAAGAAAGTAGAATAATAGTAAGTTGTTTTTGCTATTGTACATTTGTATAATTTTTGTTTTGGATAGAGTATTCAGTATTGAAAAGTGAAACGTCATTGTTAAATTAAATATGCATTTTTTACATTTTAATTTATGGCTTTTTTATTAATTTAATTATTTTTTAAATAGTTTTTTTATTAATTTAATCACATCAAATAATATAACTCAACTAATGGATTTCTTATTAATTTAACCACATAAAACCATTACAACTAAAGAAGTAAATATTGATAAAATATTTCACAAATAGAAAAGCTTTAAAAACAAATTGAAATTTATTGATATAAAACTAAATCAAACCAAACCAAACCAAATTTTAAAAATAAATATAAACATTATCCAATTTTACAAACAATTTAGATGCCCACAACTATATTTGAATAAGTAATTGTGCATGCCAAAATTGAAGTAGGAAAACAACCTTATAATTATTCTCACAATAATTATTTTATTACCAATTACTTTTTACATAATATACAAGTACTAAACAACATATTACTCTTACTCTTGTTATTATTATTCCTAACAGCTAGTTAAAAAAAATTGATGTTGACATTAAATCTAAGTTGTCCAAAAATTTATGAAACTTTTCCAAAGTTTAACATTATAAATTAAAATTTATTATTTTTAAACCATATTTAAATTCATTTATCTAAAATACTATTGGTTCAATTCTTTCACCTCTTATTATGTAATGTTGGCAAATGTACTTCACTATTAATTAATATTGTACAATTTAATGTACAACTTCCACTATAAAATGACAAATGTACTCCATCACTAATATAATTTATATTGTATGAGTCCCCACCTTGTTTGTTTCTGCAGTAAGACCTCACATATCCTAATCAAGAGTAATATTAGATCGCCCAAAAGGTAAAAGGTTATCGCACGGATTCCGAACATCTGGTCATAGAGTCTAATAAGCATTAATGGGCACAAGTTCTGAGGACATGTACTCCAAGAAAAGCATGGCTAAGTTCAATAAATTACAATGGGCATAGGTTTCCTAGCCCACAAGTTTCCTTTATATTTAGGAGGACAGATATCCTAATAAATGTGATCTAACAGCTAGGAAGGGGGCACGCATAATAAGCATTTAATCTGACAATAATTTATTGGTGCATAATAAGCATTCAATCTTTAATAATGTATTCGTTGAGATACAATAATTTATTGGTGTTTCAAATTTATCGAATTTTTTGAAATCAGTGTATTGAAAATTATTTAACTTTTTTTACCAAAATAGATGGTCAAACAAAAAACTAATGCATAATACCTGTGAGAGGCATGCATAATAGAGTAGAAGTTGTCTATAACGCGACTTTTTGAAAGCCTTTCCGACAGTTTTTTCCGGTCGAAATCCGGCAGGAATTTATTGGAATCGCAAGTTTGATAGCTAGTTTCTGCACAATGAAAGCACCCCAGGGGTTTTCCAGGGTGTTGAATCCAAATATGCAGTTAAAAAACCATTTTAACTGCAACAAATCAAGATTTAACCTCAATTTATTCCGCCGGATTCCGTCACCGGAATCTCCAAAAAGTCGCATTATAAACAACTCCTAATAGAGTATACATCATGAAGGATAACGCGTACTAAAATCTCACAGACGATTCCATACTTAAATGCATATAATAGCCTATGGAGATAATAATATTGATGATGATGATGGTTAACGTCCACTGAGACCAAACTTTGGTCTATCGGACTTAAAGAAACGAATTATTTAGTTTGATTTAAGATTTTATTCCTATGCTCAAAAAGCTTGGAGAGAAGCCTCCAGAGCTCACTTTAATTTTGACAACATAAAAGGCTAGGAAGGTCAGTATTGCAACAAAGATTTTAAAATTGAGATCTAATGTGGTTGTATGCAGGGCACTTTAAGAGGAAGTGATTTTCATCCTCGATGTTCATATTCTCACAGAGATGGCAAAACCTATCCATCCATGGTGTTTTAGGAACTGCCCAACGACATGTTTCACTATGGAGCTCATGAGAGTTCGTTCTAATCTTGGCTATATTAATTTTCTTCTTTGAGCTAGTTAAAACAGAGACATACTTTTGATCTTCTAGGGTGGGGTTGATGACCTCCTTATAATATCTTAATTTTATTTTAGCTGCCAAATCCTTTTCACACCACATTTTTCTTTGAACTTAGACGTAACAATATTTTTAATGTTATTAATGTTTTGCAATGCAACATTATTGTCGATCTTCTAATGGTTTAACCACGTCTTGGTGTCTTTATACCAACCTCGTTTGAGCCTTAGGTGGTTTTGGATGGAATTTAAAGCTAGCTTAGGAAGTCTATGGTCTCCTATGTTATTGAGTTTGTGCTTGTACAACAGAAGCCTAGTCATAGCTAGGCTCTCGATAGGGGAAATACTCACTTCTATAAGGAGAATAGGATAGAGTGTGTTGCTTTTAATTTTGAGGTTATACGTTATAACACGCTTCTGGATTTGCTCAATCTTTCTCTAGGATTCTCTAGAGATGCTACAACCCCAAACCTCACATCCATATAAGATAACCGGAGTGACTAAAGTTTCAAAGAGTAACTTCTTTCTATCCCACATTGCGAGGTTTGTCATTTTACAATTATTTTCAAGACCAAACAAAGCTTTCCATCCCCCATTAATCATTTTCTCAATGTTATAGTTCCAGTGGAGCTTGTGATGAATATGAATTCTTAGGTACTTGTAGGAAGACACTTCCTCCACGTTACTATTGTCATACATAAAATTAGCGTAAGTGTCCTTCTTGGATTTGATAATCATAACGTTTGTTTTGTCGGTGTTAACAATCATACCCAGGGTAGAGCAAAAATCCTTAAGAAGTATAAGTTGCTTATCAAGATCAGATGGGCACCTTGCGAGAAGAACAATATCGTCAGCGTAGAGAAGAAGGATGATGACTATCCTAGCTAAGATCGTGCCAACACATCCTGCTTCCTCTAAACAACCTTCTAGCTTGTCGATGTAAATGCCAAATAGGGTAGGGGAGAGGGGGAAACCTTGTTTAACTCCGATATTACACTTAATATCTTTTGACCACCCCTCATTGCTCTTTAACTTGGCAATTACATTCTCATATAACCTTATAGTGACAACTCTCAACTCAAAAGGAACCTTTAGCTCTTCTAATCTATTCCAAAGGTCGTTTCTAGGAAGTGTATCGAAAGCCTTGCTAAAGTCCACAAAGCAACAAAAGAGATTGGATTTATCATTGCGACATTCCTCCATAATGATCCTAAGCGTAACGAGGTGGTCTGTTGTTGAGTGCTACTTTCTAAAACCCGCTTGGCCTTATAATATTATCACTATCTAATGATATTATTGTGTTTATGTACAAATCAACCAAAGTACATATTATCCTAAACCATGTATAACTAATGGTTAATTTACTAAAATTCATGTTAAATTATTTAATATATGTTATTTAATATTATAACGTTATTTATAAACACTTTCACATTATTAGGGCCGTATGTATAAACAAACTAATTTAATATTTAAAATTAGGTTGGCCCTAGTCAAAGTTTATAACATGTGTTTATATCCGTTTATTATAATAATACATTTGATAACATTTGTGACATGGGCTTCTCATTTAAAGATACTTAAAATAAGCAAGAATATCTACAAAATAGCCCTTATTCAAATACAATAGTTAATTCATACATTTCAAAATTCAATAATTGAACTAAGCTGCAAAAGCTATATGTGGCCTTGTTGTATAATAATGGCAGATATACTTCACTAAAAACATCTATTAAATATTAAATATTAAAAAATATAAAAATATTACACATGATTTAATAATATTTTTATTTATACGATATATTATACACCCATGATTTAATAATATTTTTATTTATACGATATATTATGCACCCATTAAGAAAAATCATTTAATCATGCTTTTCATAAAATTAATTAGGCCAATAGGCCTTCCTTTGGAACAGACTTTCGTCGTTCCTTTGGCTCTCGTGCTGACACGTGGACAGTCGTCCCTTCGTCATTCTTTTCTTTCAGATGTTGACACCTGGCGTGTACATTTAGCAGGCATTTAGCATCTTCTTCAATTAATTGTCATGGTCTTAACCGAGAGCCGATTTTACAGTGAGTTGTTACCATTTTACGCTGGAACTGACCGAGAGCCGATTTTACAGTGAGTTGTTACCATTTTACGCCGGAGTTCCAGGATTATTGTTTCGCAAGATTCAGCCAAGTGGATCTGGCTACAAATTTCCTCATCTCCAAGGCTGCCAGAACTCAAATCTGATCGCACACGACTCTCTCCTTTGGTCATTTTAGTCAGTTGTTACCCATTTTACGCCGGAGTTCCAGGATTATTGTTTCGCAAGATTCAGCCAAGTGGATCTGGCTACAGATTTTCTCATCTCCAAGGCTGCTAGAATTCAAATCTGATCGCACACGACTCTCTCCTTTGGAGGTGTTTATTGGGGACACCCAATGCTCAAAGATCTGGATCCAATACCCATTTCCTAGATCAGTTATTCAGCGTGTATCCGTCCATTGAACGGGAGATTGGGTTTCTGCGATACATTCATTTTGTATCCATCCAACAGTTATTGGGCGTCATTTTGTATCCATCCAACAGTTATTGGGCGTCCACAGTAGGTCGATATTCATTATCTATCCCTTGAACCAGCTATTGGGTTCACGCAATAAGCTGATATTCATCGTGTATCCATTGAAAGGCTATTATTTTTCTGCAATAGCTTGATATCCATTGTGTATCCATCCGACCAGATATTGGGTGTCTATAATAGGCCGATATTCATTATCTACCCATTGAACCGGCTATTGGGTTTCTGCTATAAGGTGAAATTAACTGCGCAACTATTCATTCAGGTTTTGGGTTCTTGAGCACACCCAAGAGTTCGTTTGGTGCTGTGTGGAGATGGCTTACAAAGTCGATGATGATTATGACTATTTGTTTAAGGTGGTCCTGATTGGGGATTCTGGTGTCGGTAAGTCCAATTTGCTCTCCAGATTTACTAGAAATGAATTCAGCCTGGAGTCCAAATCTACAATTGGTGTGGAGTTTGCAACACGGAGCATTAATGTGTTACAATATTACATGGATCATGCCTTGTCGTACCTTATACTCCAAGCATGAAACTCGTAGATATATCAATACCATACGTATACACCTCTATGCGCTGAAAACAGTTACAGTTTTAGAATTTAATACCTTCTGCCCCCTATCAGATTATAAAACGCCCTATTCGTTGGGACTGTGCGTATGATATTATCGTTACAATCATTTTGGAGGAGCATTGGCAACAGACTTACAATGAGCAGGTGCGAAGTTTATCTGGGATTGCTTCTGGTTCTGGTTCTACTTTTGACATTGCAATCCACAGCCACATGAGAGGAAAGTAATGAGATTGATTGGAGAAATAAGCAGGCCAGGGACAAAATCACTGAACTCCCTGGTCTGCCCTCAAATGCGAACTTTGCCCAATATTCTGGCTACATAACTGTAGACAAAAACGCTGGCAGAGCCCTTTTCTACTGGCTCATTGAAGCCACAGAAGACCCATCTTCTAAGCCTCTGGTCTTGTGGTTGAATGGAGGTAACTATGACTATTAGAAAATCAAATAATGTACTCTTGTAGTATCATTATAGAATATCTTCTGCAAAATTGTTCTTTTGTCTACCCAAAATCGAATAATTGCAATGGAGACTTATTCTGCAACGATTTGGTTGGATTGTAGGTCCTGGGTGTTCTTCTGTGGGATATGGGGAAGCAGAAGAGCTTGGGCCTTTTCACATTAATTCTGATGGGAAAACTCTCCACCTTAACCCATATTCATGGAATAGATGTATGTATTTATGAACTTGGCTATTTTCATTCTTCTCCCTGAATTCATGCAGAAGGAATGATACAGTTTGTTTGTTGTTTTGAAATTGACCCATTTATCTGCAAATCATTTTTGGTATCAACTCTTTTTTATTTGCTTGCAATACAGTTTGTTTGTTGTTTTGAAATTGACCCATTTATCTGCAAGTCATTTTTGGTATCAACTCTTTTTTATTTGCTTGCATGCAGTGGCGAATATACTCTTCTTGGATTCCCCTGCTGGGGTTGGTTTTTCCTACACCAACACTTCTTCAGATATATCCAAGTCTGGAGATAAACGAACTGGTATGATGTATGGTGCTTACAGTTTAGTTTACCATTTAGTGTTTTGCAGTGGATACTTTCAAGGTAGATTAAAATATTTTTAACCCTGTAATTGCAGCTGAAGATTCACTCAACTTCTTGCTCAACTGGTTGGAAAGATTCCCTCAATATAAAAATAGAGAGTTTTACATTTTAGGAGAGAGCTCTGGAGGTACATAAATTTCCCCTGTATTCAGTCATGTATTGTTAAAGTAGCCTTGTCTCTCTCTCTGTTGTTGTCATTATGTGTATGCAGGCATGAACACAATAATATCCCAGGTAAGAATACCAGTGATAAACGTAGTCCTATTCATTGCATCATATACATACATATATACAATTTTGAGTTATATATATATATATATATATATATATAGTTTTGAATTCAATAAGTAAACATATGGAACTTAAAATTCTGGCAAATAACAAAAAAAAATAGACAAATAATAAAAAGCTGAAAACAAAATCCAAATCACCATAGTTTCATCTTAACTCTAAATTTGTTAAACATAGAAATCAAATCCCTTGAGTATATACTAACTTTTCCAAATTTGTTAAACATAGAAATCAAAGAATAATCACCACAGTTTCATCTTAACTCCATATTTGTTAAACATGGAAATCAAATCCCTTGAGTATATACTAACTTTTCCAATAGTACAAAAGCTAAGATCTTCAATATCTTTAATAGTACAAAAGCTAAGATATACCATACTTTTCTATATATGTGAAGGACCTTTTTTTTTAAATTTTCTTTTGATTGGATACTTTAGGTCATTTTCAACCTTGTTATGGACCATACTAAGAACATATTGTGCCGTAAAAAGCACCTCTTGCCATATAAAACACAGTGTCAGAGCTCTCAGTGATAGTGATTTATTTATTGGTAGCTTTCTCTCACTTTCTCTCTGCCTACCCTTATGAAAACAATGGAGTAACTGAGTGTAGAGCTAACGGAACTCTGCTCAAGCCTGTGTTTCACGCTTACTTTTAAATAATCTATAAATTTGACTTAACTTTGTTATTCTCGTTTGTCAGGGCAGAGCAGAGTCATGTGGGATACGCGGGATTCTGAGTCAAAAAGGTCAAAATCAAGTTGTTTGCACGAGGTACTTAATTAAGAAACCTGGGACCAATAGTCATCTTGTGGTTGATCTTTGAGGTGCATCGGTGGGTGTGTAATCTTATTACTGTAATGCCCAGTAGTTGGTACCTTCTGCCAATGCAGCTTTGAAATAGAAACTATGGTTTTCCTTCAGAAATAACACACGTACAGCACCACAAATCCCTGGAATTTATGGGAATTTTATGTCTCATGCATTTCATATTCATATTTGCAATTAAAATAGTAGATGAGGATAGTTCTTGACAGTAGAGGTGTTTTCTTTATAATGAACTATTTCTTTTATTCTGGGCTCTTCACATGCTTGGTGATGCATGTTAGAGTGCCAAGTATTGTGAGTTTAGTTATTTTAGTTTCATATTGTCTAGATATGGCTCTTGGGCCTTTACTCCTTGGAAATTAGAAGTGCTATCATTTTCATTTTGGAGGACAGACTTGTTCAGTTGACATTCTTTACTGTAGATTACAACTGCTGGCTTATAATGTGGATAAGTTTAGGTCCTGTTCATCTTTTTCAAAGGTAAATGAAATGGTGTCATTGGTTGCCATCTGAAAGTTTTTGGTGCCTGGAGAACAGTTTTTTTGGCTTATAGCTTTATCAGTGAGAAAGGTTTCATATCAAATTTCCTCGTGGTTTAATTGCATCAGCTGCTTCCTTAACTGTATTATTTTAATAGCTCAATGGAGACCGCATTCGTAAATGTTAATCTGAAAGCAGTCATAAGCAAAACGATTTGTTGTTCTTGTCTAATTTTGTGAAATCATATTAGGCTTGCTTACACCTGCATAAAAATTGCAAAATCTCCATTACCTGCATAAAAATTGCAAAACCTCCGTTAACTGTTGCAAAACTGAACTCTTATATATTTTGTTGCACCTATCATAGAATTCACACGAGACCTATAGACATTTGGGTTCAAGATGCTTAGAGATGGTTTTCTGTAATTACGTGATCTCACCTAAAGTATTACTATTATGGATTAACCCTTCAGAATTAGTGTTGGTACGTGGCATGTGATATTTTTTGGTTCAGGATGATTTTGCTATGTTGCAATTGTTTCTGGTAGATATAGATTACTATGGATCATTCAAACTTTTGTGAGCCAAGTGTGTACATGTGTCATGAAACAAGAAGACTTAATTCTGTCAGAGAGTTGGGGATTATGGTGAGTGCTTTTCACAAATAAGATAGATCGCTTGTTTTCTCTACTATGGAAGATGCTCCAGACACTCACAATGGGTTGCACACTGCTATTAATCTGTATTCTATTACAAATGGGAGGCAGGAGGAATGTAACTGTGATGGCCTCTGTTGCTTTTCCTGGGATGAAAGAGCAGTATGAGACGCTGAGATTGAGCCCTGGGGCTTCTGAAAAAGATGTGAAGAGAGCCTACCGTCGCCTTGCGTTGCAGGTATGCAAGTATCCATTTGAAGCTATGTCTCTTACTTTCAAGATCAAATATTTTCAATAAATCTTCCATTTCTTAAGCAAATAGAAAAAGAGATACAGGTTTGAAATAGAAATTAAAAATGTGAGACTTCACACATTCTTGAGAATTTTTAAGAAAATTTTTCTGGCAATATCCCTGGTCATATATAATGTCAGAAAACATTAATATTGCACTCATATGTTGATATAATCTGCTTACAGTATCATCCGGATGTTTGCAAAGGAGATGTGCGTGGGGTTCAATTTCACAAGATCAATCAGGCTTATGAGGTAAATTGTCTGCCTAAGAGTAATCTTTATCTATATGCATTTTCATTTTGTAATATGGGACTCTTATGCAGGCCCACGGTTTTTTGATTGTTGTTACTTTTGTGATAATGAGCAAACGTTAATGTCCAGTTTAGCACAGGCAAAGCAGCAAAGCTATTCTGCTGATTACTCTGTCGAGGGCATGATGGGAATCAATAACGCTTATTGGGACGAGTGGGAAGAATGGATGGGATGGGAAGGAGCTGGAACCCTTGATTATTCCTCTCATATTAACATTTATGCCTGATGAAATTTTATCATAGACTGTGTAGGTGTCTATTGTCCGGCCTTGCAAACAGTTATGGCCTCTCCATTACCGATCCCATGTTGACTGTTATGGGCTATCTATAAAGTTCCTGCTATTGGCAGAAAAACAACTGTTTTAGAAAGCCCATAAAGCTTCTTCATTCATCTCCTGGAAATACAATATGTTCTTCTAACTGTATAGTTGATTTTATTTATCTTCCGTTGGTTTCCATAACACAAAGGCCTTACTGATCCAGATGAAGCAACAGCTTTCTGAGTTGTCTCTGTTTTAGTGAGTCATTTGATTTGGTCATGGGTCCTGATTATTAGACTACCTGTACATATGTTCTGTTCATTTATACTCTCAACTACTTGTACATACCTGCGGGATATCTCTCTGGACCATGTGATTATTATGGGGATCTGCTCTTCATTAAAGAGCTCCTAACTATTCTTCCTGCAATTTGTAATGACATTCATTTAATGGAAACCATTATTTTGATTAAGAGATCTTTGATCATTGAGATGAAATGCTGTCGTTTCATTACATAATGCAAAATTTCTACATATTTGATCCTTGAGACATAATGAAACCGTTCATTCCATAATGAATTTTTCTATTGTATATCATCCTGAACAAGGCATTATTCTTGGCTGTAACTTATAAGCAATCCCTGCCTGTATTTGCAGGATTCAAATGTTGTTAAGTTTTACCATTAATGTTAATTTTATATGTTTCATCTGGGACTGAGATATATTCAATCAATTAGTTTTGAGTATTTGCTTTCTAGATTGTTACCGTGACAAATCTAGGGTAATCCCTGACAAATTATGCTTGGGGCTATAATTGTGGAGCCATTGAGTGCAGAATTGATGCGTAGATCCTGTAGCAAGAGAGATCTGAACTATGCAGGGCGATTGAAGTAGGCAAAGTGTCCAGGTTACAGATGTAGCGGCGAAGAGTGGCCAACAATGGGGTGGCACTAAAACTACTTATGTGATAGATACGGAAGAAGAAACTCATCACAATTTCGAAAGTATTCATATTTTCCATTTAAAATGTAAATTCTTCTGATTCCTTTTTCAAGAAAACAGTGGGAATTTATAGATTGTGTTTCTTTGTTTACATTAATGATAAAAGATCCAGACGAAATTCCCTGAAGGCTTGTTCTTTTTCAGGGTTTGAGTGAAAAATGTCGCTGCGTATGTATCCTACTTATGGAAAAGGGTATAAACAGTTTTGGGGCAGCAAAGATTGCTCCAGAGAAAATTCCAAGAAACTGAAATCATTTTAATTGAATTTGAAATTGTAGAAACCTTGAACCCCTTTCTTGGTTTGAAATCAAAGTTGAAGATGATTGGTGTGAGTAGAAGGAAAACGAGTGTATGGGAGTGTAGAAGGAAAAATATCTGGAGACACAGATTATGTGAGGAAGCAAAACACAAAGATGGTCTAAAACTATTGTTAGAATTGGATATCAAAGAAACCTGTTAACCTATTGCAAATGAGTAATGCATAAGCAGTGTTATGTGGGGGAAATTGGTGTGTGACCAATGTTCTGTGTGAACTGGCGATCATTGGGAGTTGTTATCTGGAGACACAGATTAAAGTATAACTGAAAATTTTGGTTGAGACTATTTCCATTTTTGGAAAGCCAAATTGTAAAATGCCCTTTAAAGGAAGGATGTGTAGGGATTGCAGAAATTTCCATAATCAAATTCTTGATGTAAATTTTTAAAAATTCACCTTATATTAAAGGTTTCTAATTTTTTTGAGAGCGCTCTTTCTTCTTTTTAAACCCCTTAAAGGTGGGGTAGGGATGTAAGATATATATTTTACTTGTAGAAATTCAAACAAGTAAATAGAACATTTAAAATATTTGCACTATTTTGCCTCTTAAAATGCTTGAAAATGAAAGTTTGAATTGTATCTTGGACAGAGCATAGATTAATAAGTGCTAAAAGCTTGCTTTGAGGGCCAGAGAAATACATAGTGTTTTGAATGGTGGGTTTGCCAAAATGGAATCTAAAACCACTATATTTGAGGACTTAAGTATGTTAAACAAAATACTTTGAAAAATACAATACATGAATTTAAAATCGGTTTCAAAATTTTAATAATGTTAATGTTTTAGTATGAACGCGTTCTACACTTTCTATATTAATATGAATGGTTTGGTTTTGGTTTTGTTCTTCTAATATCAAATGTACTGAATGGATGGTCAACGTGGTTATTGCCTTCGTCACTATATACCTTTATATATGCTTGACTATCTATAAAACTTTCTTCCTTTCACTAATCCTATCGGCCTCTCTTTGTACCTTTTGGGACAATTGCTAATTATACATTTATATTATTTTGCACCAAATCCCGCACCGAGATTTCATTGATAACTTGATAAAGACGAAAACAACTCCGTCATAAACATATCCTATTAAAGATATAAAAAACCAACTGTACACTTCGTATTTTAGAGCTCAGGGCCGTTGTAGCTCACTCACTTACCATTCCTTCAAAACGGTTGTCGCACATTGGAAAATATTGCAAAATTCAATGAACGATTCTCTTTCAAACTCTTCACGCGGTGAAGCTTTGATTTTACAAAGATTATTTATTAAATAATAATAAAAAATTAACTCTCATTTCTAATAAAGAATAATTATACACTAATTCCATTAATGTAGTTCAAAAGTTCAGTTTCGGGACATAATATTTGATTTTATTTCAAAAATAAGATATTAGACGAGCACACGACTCTGTGTGAGCACTTCGACTTAACTAAAAAGACTAAGAGATTTTTTTTTGTGTACAATCTCAATTTTTCAAAAATAACATGTGACAACGATGTGTATTTGTTTTTTTTCCGGGAAAAAGAAAGTGTACCATTTTAATTAAAAACAAATGTTATACATTGTCGAAGATCTTGTTCACATTACAACGCATATATTTTTCCCATTATAAAAATAAAATGTTTTTTCTATTTTTATTTAATTGAAGCTAGTGATTATATTTGAAAATATATATATATCCTCACAATATTAAGGCTAATATAAATGGGATGGTATGAATATCTAATTTTTTTTAAAAATTGATGTTGAAATTAAATCTAAGTTGTCAAAATTCCAAAGTTTAACATTATAAATTAAAATTTATTATTTTTAAATCATATTTAAATTCATTTGTCTAAAATATTATTGGTTCAATTCTTTCACCTCTTATTATATAATGATGACAGATGTACTTCACTATTAATTAATATTGTACAATTTAATGTACAACTTCCATTATAAAATGACAAATGTACTCCATCACTAATATAATTTATGTTGTACGAGTCCCCACCTTGTTTCTGGGTGGGACATCACATATCCTAACCAAGTGTAATATTAGATGGCCCAAAAGGTAAAAGGTTATCGCATAGATTCTGAACATCTGGTCATAGAGTCTAATAGGCATTAATGTGCACAAATTCTGAGGACATGTACTCCAAGAAAAGCAATGGCGAAGTTCAATAAATTACAATGGGCACAGGTTTCCTAGCCCACAAGTTTCATTTATATTGTTTCTGGGTGGGACATCACATATCCTAACCAAGTGTAATATTAGATGGCCCAAAAGGTAAAAAGTTATCGCATAGATTCTGAACATCTGGTCATAGAGTCTAATAGGCATTAATGTGCACAAATTCTGAGGACATGTACTCCAAGAAAAGCAATGGCGAAGTTCAATAAATTACAATGGGCACAGGTTTCCTAGCCCACAAGTTTCATTTATATTTAGGAGGACAGATATTATAATAAATGGAGGGGGCAGGGATAATAAGCATTCAATCTTTAATAATGTATTTGTTGAGATACAATAATTTATTGGTGTTTCAAATTTATCGAATTTTTTGAAATTAGTGTTTCAGTGTAACCATAATCGTAAATGTTATTAACCTTTTACTTATAAGTTATTATTTATTATTGTGCAATGACGAATTAAGTAAGAAGTATGGAATAATAATATTTTTAAAATTACAGCCAATAAATGTTGATTAAAAATATTGCAATAAATAAAAAAGTAATTGTTAAAGTTTTACTTTGTAAAATTGAAAATTATTTAACATTTTTTACCAAAATAGATGGTCAAACAAAAACCTAATGCATAATACCTGCCAGAGGCAGGCATAATAGAGTATACATCAAGAAGTATAACACGTACTAAAAGTTGACAGTCCATTCCATACTTAAGGGAGGTATAATAGAGTATACATTAACGCATACTAAAAGTTGACAGTGGATTCCATACTTAAACACATATAATAGCCTATGGAGATAATAATATTATAATATTATCACTATCTAATGATATTATTGTGTTTATGTACAAATGAGCCAAAGTACATATTATCCTAAACCATGTATAACTAATGGTTAATTTACTAAAATTCACGTTAAATTATTTAATATCTATTATTTGATATTATAAAGTTATTTATAAACACTTTCGCGTTATTAGGGCCGTACATATAAACAAACTAATTTAATATTTAAAATTAGGTTGGCCCTAGTCAAGGTTTATAACATGTGTTTATAACACTAGCTATTGGGCCTTGTTATGATCATGATGCAAAGTTTCGAAAGTGTTTTTAAACACTCCACTTTGTTAAACTTTTTTATTATACCAAAATAGCATAGTTTCTTTTATGTAGAATTAAGTTGAATTTAGATAAGTGATAATCCAAATGTTAGATAGAAGAATGTGTCATTAGTGGGATGTTATTGTTTTAATGTCCGATAGAAGAATGGAATGTTATTATCAAAATTGTGTGAAGCTTAATGGAGCTTGAACACCTTTGTGATAGTATAGTTGCCGAAAAAGTAGCTTCCATTCTCAACCCTTCCCATGTTTAAACTTGTGACTTGATAAATAATAAATCCCACACAAACCAATTGATCTAATCCTCATAAATTAGCATAATACTCATAAACATTAACATACTTACCATTAATAAAATAATTACTTTATATGATTAATTTAATAACAATTAAATATCACAAATATATTTTTTAATTGTTTTTTCAAATAAAGATATCTTTTGTTTTGCCATCTATTGAATTCAAACAAAAATATTTAATACAACTAATTACTTGGAAACAAGAAACCACTCCAAGTCTTCACTAATTCACTTTTTCCTTTAATATCTACTCCTTCCTAAATTAATAATTTTTATTATTTTTTAAAGACAAAACTCATTAGATAAATTAAAAGCATCAAGTAAACGATACACATGATAAACATTAGAAACAAAAAATCCATTCAATATTTCAATGTCCCCTAATGCAAAACACATTTTCAATGTCCTTGGCAATAACGTAGATGAGGATCTAAAAAATCCGTGTATAATTATATATAATGAGTTATGAAATGAAAAGAAAGATTTCTTACACCATCGAACAAGATAGATTTTCAGTGTCTTGGGCAATAACGAAGACAAGGATAAAAAAAATCTGCATATAATGAGATACGAAATGAAATGAAGAATTTCTTATACCATCAGAGCCCGCTACGTAGGGATTATCACAATGGATTTGATCCTTATCACTAACACAAGACACATTTTCAGTACCCTGGGCAATAATGTAGATGAGGAACAATTTTTGTTTTGTGCATATAATTCTATATAACGAGTTATGAAATGAAATATGGGATTGCTTACACCATTGGATCTTATTGCGCATGGTTGATCACAATAGGTTCAATCCTTATCATTGAGATGTCAATTTGGACATAAAAGTCATTCCAGAGTTCTTTCAATGGCAATAGGGTTTCTTATAGCAAGCAGCAACATCTCTTTCTTCAACGAGAGGCTCTCCTTAAAACTCTTAATCAACAACTCGTCTTCCTCAATGACTATGGTAGTTTTGCTTGGAACACTCAATCCATTGTTATGCAAATTAGCAATGGCTTGGCTCACCGCTCCCTTAATTATTAGCCTAGGCCCTACATGTAATACATGGGTCATTTTTGTCGAAATGGATTGTCTAACGTGAAGGATTCTCAACGACAAAATGGGGAGGTGGAATTGGTAATGCACAGGTGTTGGGATGGGGTCCCCTGGGTCAATTTTGGGGTTAAAAACCAAAGTTTTGATGTAAATTTTAGTAAAAGATGTAAAGTCTCCGCAATTTGTGGATGCGCAACGCATATATGGTTAGGAGTAAAAGGGGTTTTCAGTCCCTTGTTCATATAAAGTCGAGTCGGTTTTGAGATCCACCCATGGTCCGCAGACCATGGGATTGTATAAGTAGGTGTGTCTTAGAGAGTGTAAGGCATAAATGGATGATGATGGATGTAATGGGTCAATAGAAGATAGTGCAGAGAAGTGAGTCATAGAGAAAAGGCTCTATAACTGAATGCGCATAGGCTTAGAGTAAAGTCAGCAGCTAAGTGCGCGGACCCCTGCAGCTAAGTGCACAGGGAAGTTTTGATTGTGTAATACCATATTAAAGATCAATAAAGCAGATTGTTGAAGAATTCCTTTGGTTACCTATTTACTTCTATTTAAATATGATTGCAATATATGTTGTGATTTAATAATGCCTTTATGAAATATTGATCTATTGATGTGTGACTCTATGGGATACATCTTGATAACTGTACGCAATGCATGTTAAATACTTTCACGAATATTATAATACATTCTGTTATGTTTATTAAATACTTAAGTATATCCGCGCGAGCTCAGATATAGGGTTATTTTATGGTGTGTGTAGGTGGATGATTTGTCTGTTAAGGGTCCGCAAAGAGCTATCATAGACCTTCACGAAGCTCTAGAGGTCGTTTGAAGGAAGTTGAAGTATCGAGCCCTAGGGGCTTATAGATCTATGTGAAGGTAGATCTAGGGCAATACAAGACATCACACTGATCTCTGGATGCAGAAACTTGGTTCCAGCATCCTCCCATACTGCTTCGGGTGAGACTTCAGCCTGCGTTATGCGGGTTGATGTCAAAAGGGCCAGTAGTGTAGGGTTTTGTTTGGTGCAATGGTTTTGTTGCCAGGACAGGATCTGCTTAAGGAGATGTGTGATGTTGCATCACTGGAATCCAACCAAGAAGGAAATTGAGAAGTGGTTGGATAGAAAAATTCATGAATTCGCAGTGCAAGAGAACAGGAATCCGCGCCTGTCAAAGGAGCAGTGGTTGGACAAATATTTGTATACAGAAATACACAAAATTTTCTTCTGCACCTTCCCAATCGAACTATACGAGTGGATAGCTAAGTTGGCAGACGACCAAGGAAGGTGGAAGCTTGACGGTCCAATAGTGTGGACTCCAGAGTTGGTACGACGATTAGAAGCCTCTGAAGACAAGATCACGCGCGTTGTCGACCACTGGCTCGATCAGATTATAGGAGGATTTGTTACAGAGTTCGTGGTTGATACCTCGGTTAGCTATAGCGAAGCAGAGCGATGCTTCTTCAAGGGACCGCGAGGTAAGTATCTGAGATATTTGAATACCTGGATTAAGATGCTCTTGTGTGAGAAACGGGTTATGCCATTGCCTTGATGTTTGGAGCTACACGACGTGGAAAACTATTTAGAAATCGAGAGAAAGCAGGTCCTGGATATAGCCCGTTGATTGGACCTACTTCAAGGGACAGCGAGGGAATGGTGCAGGCCTCACTGCAGAGTGTTTTCCAGCTAATAAGACAAGGTTTTCCATGGATATATCATCCATCCACTCCACCTCCACCTTCACATCCCCAGCATACCCCTTCGCCTACACCCCCGCCTCTACCACCACCGTTCAACATGTTGAACTCAATAAAGATGCCAATTTTCAAGGGTATAGGGAGCAAAGATACAAATCAGTTATGGTTTGTTGCGAATGTTGTGTGGACTGCGCAGCAGATCATTGATGATATCATACATAAGGCATAGTTAGTTATTGCTTTGCAAGATGGCACATTGACGTGGTATATGAAGTACTGCGTTGATCATCCTGTAGCAACGCTAGCAGAGACTAAGGATGCTTTAAACAAAGAGTTTAGTAAGCCTAAGTATGACTCGTAGTCAATGGTTAGATTTAAGGAAATCACGATGAGGGTTCATGAAATGCCTTAGGAGTTAGATCAAAGGTTGAAGTGTGCGATATGCGAAGCTAATATGCAACTCACAGATGGTCAGCACCGCGAGTGGTTTATAACCTTGCTTCTGCCCCACCTAAGGATTACTTTGTCACAACAGAAGATAGAACTCAGGTAGAAGCCTTGGAAATTGCGATGAGATTACATGTGACACCTATTCAAGATGCAACCTTGGGGGTACATCAGATTCACTCGCAGTTGCAAAACCTCTGCTTGGAATTGCAGAGCTTGACGAAAGAGAAGGAGACTAAACTCGAGGTGCGCGAGGAAGTCTGGTGCCTGAAATGTAAGATACAGGGGCATGATAAAGACCATTGTCCTGTATTTGCGAACTATATCACAAGAGGGGGACCAATTCTCCTAAGGCCGGAAACTCTAGCAAGACCAAGTGCGGGGGCCGCATTATGGTGTGCTATTTTTCAAGTGGCCGGAAAACACGCAACGGATAATTGCCATTTACTTCAAAAGTTTGTTCAGACACCACAACAGTTATTCTGCAAGTTTTGCAAATCAGTGGGCCATGATTAGTGCCACTATTGCAGCTATGAAATAATGATGGAAAGAACACCTACCTACCGAATGCAAGCAGAAAATTGGCCTCCAGATCAAGGCGTCGGAGGAGCGTGCAGAGGATATCAGGGACGAGGACGAGACGGAGGAGGAGGAAGGCCTGGTAGAGGCCAGGGTCATGTTATTTGTTACAATTGTGGGACGCCAGGGCACTACACGTGGGAGTGCCAGAATTGGACACATCCGTCATGTTAATATTGCAGCCAGTTTGACCACACTATAGAAGAATTCCCTGTGTTGATAGCTAAGATGCAGGAGAAAAAGGCACAGCCTCAATAACCTACACAAAACTTACAAATGATGAGATCTGAGCCCCACGAGGAAGATCCGAATGTGAATATCATGCTGAGAAGCGGGATTACAACTGGGGATGATAAGAGAAAATAGCCTGAGGAGGACAGATGGGTCTGCAAGGCCCCAGAGCAGGAAGCTGGGTTCGATCTGGAGCGTGCGAAAGAAACATTTATGGAGGCCAAGAAAAGCTTTGCTGAGGTGTTTAAATCAGGAAGTCAGAACAGAGTACCAAAAATTAGTGCACCACAGAGGTTGATCCATCTGTGCTTACCACGTTCTTGGAGAGCTGCATGAAACTTTTGCGCGATAGCAAGGTTGTGAAAGGCCAACAAGAATTGATAAATAAGTGTGCGGGTAAATAAAATGTCCCGACGGACATCGCGTGGTTAGAAAAATTGGCAAACGTAAGGCAAGAACAAGGTATGAGATGAGGCTCACTGCGTAGATAGGAGATGATGAGATGGACCAAGCCAGTCTCGATCTGAGGTCTGACGCGAACGTTTTGCCTAAACAAACATGGGAAAGAATGGGGAGACCTACACTGTAGTGGTATCCGATCCAGCTTAGAATGGAAAACTAGCGGAAGATCATCCCTATGGGATGACTACATGGAGTAACAGTGGATATAGAAGGTGCGAGCATGCTGGCTTATTTTGAAGTAATAAATATCGTTGACGACAGCAACTCATACCCCGCGCTCCTTGGAATTGACTAGGCCATTGATATGAATGGAGTCATCAACTTGAAAAAGAGGACAATGTCATTTGAAGGAAAATCACTTTGGGTGGTTGTACCATTGGACCGTGCAGAAGGATTGTGCTATATTGGATTGGTCTGTGACTATGAAGAAATTGATGATGACTTGGATCAGATCTACAAAATAACTGCTCGAGATCAAGACTGGATTAATCCAACAACTGATGGATGGATTTCATGGGATCGGGAAAGTTCTTGTACCTCGAATTCAAATGAATAATTGGAGCATTGGCAAAATAGGTTGCATGAAGTATCTACGCTACGGTGCAACATGATGACTAAATCGCTACATTGTGTGTCATCAGAGGTAATAAATTTACCCTTTTATGATGGTTTAACTGATGTAGATAAGTTTTTGGATGCTTTTGAATGAGAAGTCCCCGAGGATCATCGCTTCCAAGCATTAGATTTTGTGTTGTGCGTTACGCCCGCATGATGGTGGGGTACGCTCAAAGATAGCTTTGATGAATGGCGAGATTACAAGAGGATGATGAGGTTGCGATTTGGTCGTCCTAAAATTAGACTGACGAAGAAATACGATGGGAGAAATGATCCACGCGATCATTTAGTGAAGTGGACTAAAGTTTATGGAACAGATCCGCAGGCGGAGTGGGTGCACTTATTTTGTCATACTTTGGATACGATTCCTATGAATTAGTATCTGGAAACAGAGCTCTTCCATGGCACCATGGAGTGGGATATATTAAGGGAAGGATTCTTGATGACCTTCAATTTTGAAGATGGGTTCGAGAGCATTGATGAAGCTCGATTAAGGCAGTGATCTTCAGAATTCCGCAGGAACCTTTAGAGTTGGTTCAACTAGATTGGAGCACCCAGCTGCGCCATGCACTAGAATGCTATAATGTGACCGCTAGGGGGGGGGGGGTGAAAATCCAGGAAATATTAATATTCCAGAAGCCGAAGGCCATTGCGAAGTTGAAGGTCCACAAATAGAAAACTTGGACATCACCGCATCATTGAAAACCAAGCAAGTGAACATTGGTACTGAAGCAGAACCAAAATTTGCGAAGATTGGGGATTACTGGGATGATGCCACAATGGATAAAGTTGTTGAGTTACTCCGCGAATACGAAGATATTTTTCCTACAAAGTTTTCCAACCTGAAGGGCACCATTGGTGACTTAGGTGTGATGAAAATCACTTTGAAACCAGGTGCGTAGCCTATTAAGTAGAGGTTGTATTGCCTTAATCCCAAATACAAGGAAAAGGTTCACTTGGAGTTGGATAAGATGCTAGAAGTAGGCATCATTGAACTTGTGGAAGAATCTGATTGGGTGAGCCCGATGGTGGTTCAAGAGAAGAAACAGAAGGGAGAAATAAGGATTTGCATAGATCTAAGGAAACTTAATGATGCCTGTGTCCATGATCCTTTTCCGACACCGTTTACTGATGAGGTATTGGATAATGTTGGAGGGCAGGAGGCCTACTCATTCACTGATGGATTTTTAGGGTACCATTAGATCAAGATCGTGCTAGAGGATAGGAGAAAAACAACCTTCGCGGCGGAATGGGGGTTTTTTTCAGTACACCGTAATGTTGTTTGGACTTAAGAATGTGCCTGCAATATTCTCTCGTGTAGTTATAACAACATTTAAGGAGTTCATTCATAAGTTCTTGGAGGTGTATTTTGATGACTAGATGGTGTTCGGTTTAGTAAAGTGCCATGTAGCAAGTCTGTGCTTGATGTTGGATACGTGCCGTAGATACCAGATCGTGCTGAATCTAAAGAAGTGTTTATTTTGTGTCCCCTTTGGGATCTTGCTGGGTCATGTGGTGTGCAAGCAAGGGATGATGGTGGACCCTACCAAGATCATGATAATAGTGAATTTGGAGGCCCCAAGAAGTGTCAAACAATTGCGCGCAATGCTCGGGCATACAGGATATTACAGGAAGTTCATCAAGGCTTATGCTCAGATTACCGCACCCATGGAGAAACTGTTGAAGAAGGACGCTACATTCTGTTGGGATGAAGAATGCCAACACAGTTTAGATGTTTTGAAGGAGAAGATGGTCACCGCACTGATCTTGGTCTTCCCCGATTGGAAGAAGGAATTCCATGTACATGTCGATGCCTCTTGCATTGCATTGGGAGCAATGCTGACACAGGTCAGTGAAGGAGAAATGGACCACCCTATAGCTTTCGCGAGTAGGAAATGATCAAAGGCCGAGAAGAATTACTCAACGACAGAGTGCGAAGGATTGGCTATGGTGTACATGCTTAAAAAATGCAGGTATTATCTGTTGGGCAGACATTTCAAAATGTACACAGATCATTCTACCTTGAAATACTTGGTCAATAAGCTTGTGTTGGGGGGGAGGATCTGATGATGGTTGCTGCTATTCTAGGAGTATGACTTTGAGGTAATTGTGAAGCTTGGAAGGTTGAATGCAAGACCTGACCATCAATCGCAGATTGAAACAGGACAGGAGCCTACTAATTTGGAGGAAGGTTTGCTCGATGCGCAGCTCTTTGCGGTGTGCGTAGCAGATAACTACTTTGCAGATATTATTCACTTTTTAACAACATGGATGGCACCAGAGGGGTATACAAGTCAGCAAAAGAAGGAACTAGTAGTACACATGGTGGATTTCTTAGTGATTGCAGGACATTTGTATAAGATGGGTGCAGACGAAACATTGCGACGATATGTGCCAGATTTTGAGCGGAATAGCATCCTCGCTAAAGCCCATGGAGGGGATGTGGGAGAACATTATGCAGGAAAGGAAACAACATAGAAGATTTTGCACGCAGGGTTATGGTAGCCAACATTGCATAAAGATTCTAAAGCGTATTGTAGGGCATGTGATGCATGTCAACGAACGGGAAGACCATCGTAGAGGGATGAGTTGTCACTGAATCCTCAAGTATTGTTGCAGCCATTTGAAAAATGGTCAATTGATTCATTGGACCAATCCAGCCCCCAGGAAAGAAAACTGGTGTGCGCTAGATCATCACCACGACAAAGTATTTAACCAGATGGGCGGAGGCACAACCAGTTAAGGATTGCATAGGAGCTACAATAACGAAGTTTTTGTTTGAATATGTGTTAACCAGATTTGGCTGCCCAAAAGTGTTGATGAGTGATCGAGGTATGCACTTCCTAAATGAGACAATCAACGCGTTAACTGAGGAATTCCAGGTTTATCATCAGAAGAGAACACTGTATCATCCTCATGCCAATGGAATAGTTGAGGCCTTTAATAAAATTTTGGAGAACGCGTTGACGAAGATTTGTAACGTGCAGTGGAATGATTGGGATGTACATGTACCTACAGTACTATGGTCGTACATGATTACTTGTAAAAAGTTGACAGGACAGACACCTTTTAAATTGGTTTATGGTGCAGAATCTGTGATGCCTATGGAATATATCGTACCTAGTCTACACATAGCAACTTTCAGAGGAATGACCGATCGCAAAGCCTTGGAAGAACGAATCGCGTGGCTGATGGAACTTGAAGAAGACAGATTCTTGGTTGGATTCCATCAACAAGTACAAAAGGAATGTGAGAAAGCATGGCATGATCGACACATCAAGTTGCGCACATTCAAAGTAAATGATTTGGTATTATTATATGATAGTAATTTCACCAAGTTTCCGAGGAAATTTCAAATGCATTCGCTGGGCCCATATGTTATCAAAGGAATTACAAATGGAGGCGCAGTTAAACTTGCGAATCTGAGCGGAGAACCTTTTCCGGGAAGGGTGAATGGAAGCCAATTGAATCCATATATAGGGGATTTGACGCAATGACTATATGGTAGCAGGACAATTTAGTGCTCCAAGAAGTTGTAAGGGAGTGTGGGACTATAAAATACACTGCCAAGGTTGGAGGATTACGCGGCAGATGGTCTGCATGGAAAATGGTGAAGTTACAGTATAAGAAGCCACGCGCAGGTAGTTGCGCTATGGATGGAGGTGTCGTGCAACACAACAAGAAAGTGATCATTGGAGTCATTGTTCACGATTTGATAGCCAGAAGACAGTCAAGAGGAGTGTCCTGGTGGTATTTAAGGCCAAAATCTTTGAAGATTTGCTGCCAAAACAACATTAATGATCGAATTTTGGGGGGAACGGTCGGATTTGAATTCAAAAAGCCCAATAAATTATGGGTGCCAGTCCAATAGAGAACACTTTGCACCCTTATAGTTTTTGAGTTGTGTTGTTTGTTGCTTATGAACCGTTCATTTTTTGAGGATTTGGTTACGAACCCTACATTTGCCAATTTACCGGAGTTGAATCAGAAATTCATAATCGAAACCATGTTAGGACCAAGCACTACTGAGATTGTGAGGATTGGGGGAGATCTCGCGTCTGAATGAGCTACTCCAGAGGTAGTGAGTATGGAAACTACAGCTCCTATGACTACGACATTGAGGTCGCCTAGGCTGAAGCCTACCCTTGTTAGAGAAACCCAGAAACCGAAGAAGGATATATTGGAAAATACTAAGGGGGGGGGTGAACTAGTATTCCTTAGCAATTAACACTTTTAAATCTTTTCAGAGCTTTAGTTAAACTTCAATTATAATTAACGTTTATGTAGTAATAACAGTAAATAAGAGAACCCATGAGGCACAAAGATTTTAGGTGGAAAACCCCCTCCAGGTCAAAAACCACCAAACACTTTTCTAATAAATTCTTTAATCTTCAACCCCAACTGAAATGAAAGCAACAACTTCCTAGAGTTCTAGAAAAGCATTCTTCTCCAGCTCCCACTAGATGGATGCTCCAACACCCGAGATTCTTTAGTAGTCAACTAAACGGATGCCCCAACACCAAATGAGCTACAACTCACCCCAAAACCACCCTACCACCCTGAAGTTTTCACAGGCTTGAACCTATTGGTGACTTCATGCACTAGCCTAGCACCACCCTACCACCCTATAGAAGAAATAAAAGAAGAATGGACTCCTGTACCAGGGAAAATGGTCCACTTTACAATGATATAGAATGATGTAGAAGAAGAAGGCACAGTAGACCATAACCCCAACTATGACACAACCACCTAATAATGATCCTAGACCTCCCAACACTGCCTCTTCAACTCTTGGAAAATATACACTTGTACAACTTTTAAAATGATGCTTTTATGATGACTCTGTATAATGATACTTTTATAATGATTGTATGCAGTGCTTCCCACTTGAAGACTTCATATGGTGGACTTCTTGCTGTTGTTTTGCACCTTGATTGTTTTTATTGTCATGCTACCCTTTCTCACTCTTCAGAACATTAGATTATGCATTGAGTCTTCTCTTGATGAATATACAATACCTGCAAAAAGTCTTCAACAAAATACCTATGACATGATAATAGCAAAACTTACCTCATCCTGTAGGGCATATGTGAGTGATAAACAAAAACAACAAATTAGAATGCAAAGAACCTAATGCAATTAAGAAATGAACATGCATATACAAAAGATACTTACTGTAGCTTACCTCTGCTGCATCATTTTCCTACACCTTGCTCGTTGCTACCCTAGAAAGTCTAGTCCTTTGCACCCCTTGACAACACTTGATCGATTTTTTCTTGCCTTCTAGTAGCACAATATTTAATCTGATGTATCTCTGTGATATTAGATCCCCAACATGTGATCTTCGGTCTTGTATAAGCCCTCTGAGTCTTCGTTCCAGTGCCACAAGTCTGACCCAATTTGGACTCTTCAAGGCAAAGTTATGCCTAATATCTCACAATGACCTAATTATGAACTAGTTCAGTGGAGCAAAATTGTACGACGTGCCACGTGTCACTATTTCCTCATTCAGCTCTGAAATTGATACATAGAAAACTTCAGTTCATGCACTATCCTCCAGTTTTTACAGAATTCAAATCCTCTTCTCACAGAGAGAGTTATGACGATTTTCCCAAGGTCACTTCTTTGAGATGAAATTCGGGAGCGTGAAAAAACCCTAACTTCCACAGATCATATCTCCGACAATATAGTGAACCAAGATCTGAAATTTGGTCACGACATTCTTCAGGATGCAAATCAAATGGGTTTTCATTTCAGAATTTAAGAATTCGTAGAAATGAATTTATAGCGAAAATTACACGATCACTACTTTTGGAGGATATATGAGATTTCTTTTTATAGACTTGAGAGTGGCTTCTATAGAGAGTGTTGGAGGGATTTTAGGAGCTTAAAAAATTATTAATTAATGACTATTCAATGAACAAAACCAATTATGAGTGCCATGCCACAACCCCATTGCATTTTAGCCCACTAACTGGGGTTACTAACTTCAAACATGAATATCTCTCAAACCGTGAAGAATTACTTGGCGTGCCATATATCAACGAAAACATCTCGACGAGTAGAATCTATCTAGAAGATAATTAACTCAAAATAGAGTAAGTTTTCAAGTAAAAATTCCCTTGCAATATCAAGGTAGCACCTGGTGCTGCTTGGGTTGACATCAATGAAAACCTCAGATCATCTTTAGATCAACAATCTCCCCCTTTGGCATTAATTGCAACACAAGTAATCCCCCTGCGATCAGGGCACCTCTTCCTACTACCTTCTCTCCCCTTTGACATCAATGGCAAAGGGTAACTCCCCGTGATACGCAACCATCCTGTAGACCTGTACACACTTCCACTCCCCGTTTATTTTCTGAATAAGAAAATCTAATGAGAACTTGGGAGAATCCCAAGCTTCTGATGAAGATATTCAAATGCTTCACGAGGTAGAGGTTTAGTGAAGATATCATCAATTTTTTCTTTTTTACCAACATATTCAAGCTTGATATTGTTTTCGGCAACCTGCTCTCTAACAAAATGATATTTAATCAGAATGTGCTTCGTTTTGGAATGCATCACAAGATTCTTGGAGATACTGATGGCGTTGGTGTTATTGCAAAATATGGGAATAGGCTCATCAAACTTGACTTGAAGATCTTGAAAAGTTTTCTTCATCTAGACAACTTAAGTACAACAAGCTGCTGCCATGATATATTCTACTTCTGTTGTGGATAATGAGATTGAGGTTTGCTTTTTTCTCAACCATGATACGAGACAACCACCTAGATAGAATGTTGCTCCACTAGTACTCTTACGATCATCAACGCTTCCTGCCTAATTTGCATCTGTAAATGCTTGAATAATGAGATTGTTACCCTTGGGATACCACAAGTCATACCCGGTTGTGCCCTTTAGATATCGAAGAATTCTTTTAATGACATTAATATGTAATTCTTTTGGTGCTGCTTGGAATCTTGCTACTAGTCCAGCTGCTTGCATAACATCTGGCTGAGAGGTTGTTACATATAGGAGACTACTAATCATAGATCTGTACAACCACTGATCCACATCCTTAGATGCATCGTCTATGCTCAATTTGCAACCTGTTACCATCGGAGTAAGGATGGGTTTGCAATCTTCCATTTTGAATTTCTTGAGCATTTCCTTTATGTACTTGGCTTGACATATAAATATTCCTTTTTGTTGTTGAGATATTTGAAGCCCTAAGAAGTGTGTCAACTCACCAAGTAAAGACATCCTGAACTTACTTTACATCTTTGTAGCAAAGTTCTTACTTAGTCGATCATCATTGCTACCAAAGATTATATCATCCACATATACCTCAACGATTGTTAAATTATATTTATCTATTTGTACGTAAAGATTGCTATCACTAATACCTTTCTTGAACCCTTGTTTATGTAGATATCCGTCAATGTGAGCATACTATGCTTTGGGAGCCTGCTTGAGACCATACATAGCCTTCTTTAGCCTGTAAACATAGTGTTCTTTTTCTGATAGTAGAAAACCTTTAGGTTGTTCGATGTAAACTTCTTCTTCTAATTATCCATTCAAAAATGCTGACTTAACATCCATTTGGTAGACTTTTATTTTTCTTGAACATGCATAGGCGGGAAACATCCAGATGGCTTCCATTCTGGCAACTGGTGCAAATGTTTCATCTAAATGAATTCCTTCCACTTGTGCATATCATTTGAAGACTAATATTGTCTTATTTCTGGTAGCTTGTAATTCTTCAACTGTTTTTCTCCCCCTTGAACCTTTAATGAAACTACCATCTTGTTCAAACTACCTTCCTGTCAATCGTAGACTTGTGCCATATACTACTGCATAGACTCCTCTTGTAAAAACATTAAGTAGTCAACAAGTCAGATTGTCCAAAATAATGAGTCACCTAACGGGCCATCTTGACTTGAGTCATTATCTGAAGCAACTGCTAATTCCTCATGACCTTTTGCTTTTACAAAGTCTGAAAGCATAACTGCTAAAACCTTGTTATCTTCTTTGTCTTCCTGTACCTTCTTCCTTTTCCAGACCTTATTATTCCTGCAATCTCGAGCCATGTGCCGATTCCATCTGATATTTGCAGCCATGATTCTTATGGCCATAGTTATGGAATTTGAAACATTCAATATTTGGCCCATCTAGCACGTATTCTCTTATGACAAAATCATCATGGAACTTGTCTTGTGATCCGACAAAATTGCTTCTAGGGTTTTGAAGATAATTATTGTACTTGTCAAAAAATTCACAATCCCTAGCCATATGTCCATAGTTAGCACATAAAAAGAAATAACCATTAAATAAACGAACATACCTGGGAGATTTTTCATTCTTCTTTGGAGGCGGTGTTGTAGTTTCTTGTGGTCCTTTGTTCTTGATTTATTTGGTCTTGTTCTTTGGAGTTGCAACATTCTTCTTTGGCTTTTCACTTTGATAAAATTCCTTCTTAGAATCATCCTGCAAAGCTATGGAGCTTGTACCTTCATAAACTAGAGCTTTACCATCTTTAATTGCCTTCATTTTCGCTTCTTCATCTGTCTTATCTTGTAAGTATTATTTTTGCGATCCCTTGAGTTTGTTGATCTCATCATGATTTGCATCAAGTTCTTCTTGCTTTTGAGCAAGATCTTCTTGAAACCATCTTTTCAAGATCTTCCTTCTTTTTTCTGCCTCCTCAACCTGTAGCTTGAGAAGAGTGGTCTTCTCTACTTCTCTATTGAGAACCTGTATCTATTCCTTCTGCTTCTCATTTTCAATCTTGAGCATGCTTATTTCTATTGAAGATGTTTCTAATTCCTTTTGCTTTTGGTCACGACGGATATTTATCTTTGATCAGATTCCTTCCTTTCAATTTCTACTTCCTGCATCTGTTGTGTGATCCTGCTAATCTCTCCAAAATGTTGTGTCTAGTTCTTGTTGCTTCTGTTGGACTTCTCTCTTGAGGTCTTGTGTCGATGTATTGTTTATTTCTTCCAACTTCTTTTGCAGTGACTCTCCAATACATTTGTGTTCTTCAACTTCAATTTTGAGACCTTGAACTTGTTCTTCAAGAGTATTGGAACAGATCTTCTCATCCTTGAGCTCTTTTATAAGCTTGATTGCCTCCTTAGAAAATTCTTCTATGGTCAACCCTTCTTCATCATACTCAGAAGGATCCAAGTTTTCAATAACATCTTGACCTGATTTCTTTGTTGAATAGAGATTATGAAGCTTTTCCCAAAGAGCTTTAGCTGTTGAACATTGAACAACTTTTGTTTTCACAAAATTTGGCAAAACTTTCAAAATTACATTCGCGGCCTTTGAATTGTACCTTTTAGCTTCGTCGGTAGATGTGTCTCTAGAAACAATTGATTCCCATACTCCATGTGCCTGCAAAGATACTTCCATCCTAGATTCCCATATCCAGTAATTATCTGCATCAAAATCAGGGGTTGGTACACAATACTCACTTTCTTGAGATTTTGTTGTACCTGTACCTTCCTTTGAAATCCTTGTAACTCGCTTCTTTGAATTTCCCATCTCTATGCTCTGAAAACTGACTTCCAATCAATTAAGTTTTTACTGAAGGAACCAAGCTCTGATATGAATTGTTGGAAAATACTGAGAGGGGGGGTGAATTAGTATTCCTTAGCAATTTGAACTTCTAAATCTTTTCAGAGCATTAGTTAATCTTCACTTATTATTAATGTTTATGCAGTAATAATAGTAAATAAAAGAACCCCGGAGGCACAAATATTTTAGGTGGAAAACCCCCTCCGGGTCAAAAACCACCGAAAGCTTTTCTAATAAATTCTTTAATCTTCAACCCCAACTGAAATGAAAGCAACAACTTCCTAGAATTCTAGAAAATCATTCTTCTCCAGCTCCCATTGGATGGACACTCCAACGCCCGAGATTCTTCAGTAGTCAACTGAACGGATATCCCAACACCCAATGAGCTACAACTCACCCTAGCAACACCCTACCACCTCGAAGTTTTCACAGGCTTGAACCTGTTGGTGACTTCATGCACCAGCCTAGCACCACCCTACCACCCTATAGAAGAATAAAAGAAGAATGGACTCTTGTACCAGGGAAAATGGTCCACTTTACAATTATATAGAATGATGTAGAAGAAGAAGACACACTAGACCATAAACCCAACTATGACACAACCACCTAATGATGATCCTAGACCTCCCAACACTACCTCTTCAACTCTTGGCAGATAGACACTTGTACAACTTTTACAATGACTTTGTGGCAGATAGACACCTTGATTGTTTTTATTGTCATGCTACCCTTTCTAACTCTTCAGAACATTAGATTATGCATTGAGCCTTCTCTTGATGAATATATAATACCTGCAAAAAGTCTTCAAGGAAATACCTAGGACATGATAATACCAAAACTTAACTTATCCTGTAGAGAATATGTCAGTGCTAAACAAAAACAACAAATTAGAATACAAAGAACCTAATGCAATTAAGAAATGAACATGCATATACAGAAGATACTTACCTATAGCTTACCTTTGTTGCATCATTTTGTTGCACCTTGCTCTTTGCTGCCCTAGAAAGTCTAGTCCTTTGCACCCCTTGATAGCACTTGATCTAGTTTTTCTTGCCTTCTAGGAGCACGATATTTAATCTGATGTATCTCTACGATTTTAGATCCCCAACATGTGATCCTTATTCCTATAGAAGCCCTCTTAGTCTTCTTTCCAATGCCATAGGTCTGACCCGATTTGGACTCTTCAAGACAAAGTTATGCCCAATCTCTCACAATGGCCTAATTATGGACTATTTTAGTAGAGCAAACTTGTACGGCATGCCACATGTGATTGTTTCCTCCTTCAGCTCTGCAAGTGATACAAAGAAAACTACATTCCATGCACTATCCGCCACTTTTTACAGAATTCCAATCCTTTTCTCACAGAGATAGTTATGACAATTTTTCCAAGGTCACTTCTTTGAGATGAAATTCGGGAGCCTACAAAAACCCTAACTTCCACAGATCATATCTCTGGAAATATAGCGAACCAAGATCTAAAATTTGTTCACAATGTTCATTAGGATTGTGAACCAAATGGATTTTCATTTCAGAATCTAAGACTTCTAAGAAATGAAGTTATGGCGAAAATTCCACGATCACTATTTTTAGAGGATATATGAGATTTCTTTTTATAGAGTTGAGAGTGGCTTATATAGAGAATGTTGGAGGGATTTTAGGAGCTTAAAAAATTATTAATCAATGACTATTCAATGACCAAATCCAATTATGAGTGCCATGCCACAACCCCATAGAGTTTTAGCCCACTAACGGGGGTTACTAACTTCAAACATGAATATCTCTGGAACCGTGAAAAATTACTTGGCATGCCATATATCAACGGAAACATCTCGACGAGTAGAAGTTATCTAGGGGATCCTTGACTCAAAATAGAGTAAGTTGTCAAGTCAAAATTCCCTTGCAAGATCAGGGTAGCCCCTGGTGCTGCTTGGGTTGACATCAATTACAACCTCAGATCATCTTTAGATAAAAAAATCTCCCCCTTTGGCATTGATGGCAACACAAGTACTCCCCCTGCAATCAGGGCATCTCTTCCTACTGCCTTCTCTCCCCCTTTGAAATCAATGGAAAAGGGTAACTCCCCCTGACATACAACCATCCTGTGGACCTGTACACACTTCCACTCCCCCTTTATTTTATGAATAAGGAAAATCTAATGAGAACTTGGGAGAATCCCAAGCTTCTGGCGAAGATATTCAAATGCTTCACAAGGTAAAGGTTTAGTCAAGATATCAACAACTTTTTATTTTGTACCAACATATTCAAGCTTGATATTGTTTTCAGCGACCTGCTCTCTAACGAAATGATATTTAATCGGAATGTGCTTCGTTTTGTAATGCATCACTGGATTCTTGGAAATACTGATGGCGCTGGTGTTATCACAAAATATGGGAATAGGCTCATCAAACTTGACCTAAAGATCTTGAAAAGTTTTCTTCATCCAGAGAACTTGCGTACAACAAGTTATTGCCACGATATATTCTACTTCTGTTGTGGATAACGAGATTGAGTTTTGATTTTTGCTCAACTATGATACGAGACAACCACCTAGATATAATGCTTATCCACTAGTACTCTTACGATCATCAACGCTTCTTGACCAATCTGCATCCGTAAAGGATTGAATAATGAGGTTGTTTCCCTTGGGATACCACAAGCCATATTCTGTTGTGCGCATTAGATATCAAAGATTTATTTTAACGACAATAATATGTGATTCTTTTGGTGCTGCTTGGAATCTTGCTACTTGTCCAACTGCTTGCATAACATCTATCCGGGAGGCTGTTACATATAAAAGACTACCAATCATAGATCTGTACAACCTCTGATCCACATCCTTAGATGCATCGTCTGTGCTCAATTTGCAACCTGTTACCATCAGAGTAAGGATGGGTTTGCAATCTTCCATTTTGAATTTCTTGAGCATTTCCTTGATGTACTTGGCTTGACATATAAATATTCCTTTCTCTTGCTTAGATATTTGAAGCCCTAAGAAGTATGTCAAATCACCAAGTAAAGACATCTCAAACTCACTTTGCATATTTGTAGCAAAGTTCTTACTTAGTCGATCATCATTGCTACCAAAGATTATATCATCCACATATACCTCAACGATTGTTAAATTATCTTTATCTATTTGTTAGTAAAGATTGATATCAACAGTACCTTTCTTGAACCCTTGTTTACGTAGATATCTGTCAAGACGAGCATACCATGCTCTCAGAGCCTGCTTGAGACCATACAGAGCCTTCTTTAACATGAAAACATAGTCTTCTTTTTCTGATAGTAGAAAACCTTCAGGTTGTTCGATGTAAACTTCTTCTTCTAATTCTCCATTTAGAAATGTTGACTTGACATCCATTTGGTAGACTTTTATTTTTCTTGAACATTCATAGGCGAGAAACATCCGGATGGCTTCCATTCTGGCAACTGGTGCAAATGATTCATTGAAATCAATTCCTTCCACTTGTGCATATCATTTGTAGACTAATGTTGTCTTATTCACGATAACCTGTAATCCTTCAACTGTCCCCCCCCCCCCCTTGAACCTTTAATGAAACTACCATCTTGTTCAAACTACCTTCTTGTCAATCGTATACTTGTGCCATATACTACTACATAGATTTATCTCGTACAAACATTAAGGAGTCAACAAGCCAGATTGTTCAAAATAGTGAGTCACCTAACGGGCCATCTTGACTTGAGTCATTATCTGAAGCAATTACTAATTCCTCATAACCTTTTTCTTTTACAAATCCTAAAAGCATAACTGCTGAAACCTTGTTATCTGCTTTGTCTTTCTGTACCTGCTGTTAGAGTCGGCCTGGTCAGTCCTCCGTCAGAGATGAAAACTCTTTATGCATTTCATTTTTAGGTGTCCCACTTCATTCACTCAGCTGCATTCCGCTAGGGGCATGCCATAATCTGACGGAGAAGGTCATACTAGTCATTTCCCCTCATGTCTGGCTCCTGTTGGCTTATGTCTTTGTGTCAAACAATCAAAAAGTCCACAACAGTCAAGGTTTGATCCTTTGATGGACAAAAGTCGTTTTTGGTCATTAGGTCCAGGGATTGATCAATTTGGTCTTTAAATATGTCCAGTAAAGCCATGCAGGCCAGAGGGATGCTCTTGAAATGTAACGATCCACAAAGTTTCACCATCATATTGACAGACTTCGACTATTATTCAAAACTCTGTTTTGAAGAAAAGTCAAATAGTGTCATTTGTGACAAAATTTTCAAAAAGAGTCAACAATTTATTTCTTCAGGTGCAGTCATGGTTTCTGTGGCCAAAGTGCTTTGTCATGCAATCCCTGCGAAAAGTGTCGAAAATTTCATCATTTGAGCCCAAAATTCAGAGAAAAGGTGAAAATCAGGGTTATATTAAAGTCAGTGAAAGGTGTTGAACAAGACATTAGAAAAGTGGGTTTTTTAAAAAGTTAATTTAAAAATATGACCTCCAAGCCTATATACACAAATATCATCATAAAACAAGTTCATTGTGCAAGCAAAGCGTTGGAGGAAGGTTGCAAGGTCGTGAGTCGAAGGTTGGAGCAATTTGGAGCAGCTTGGAGGCAGTTTCATAGAGCGCGGCGCACTCACCGGGCGCGACGCACACAGAGCCTGCCCGTAGTTCAAACTTTACACAGGCACGGCGCATACCCAGCGCGCGGCGCACTGGGCTTTGCGCGCGGTGCACAGGGGTAAAACGCCCAGGAACCATCTATTTCACCCAAAAAAAATTGTGGAGCTCATCCAATTGAAAGGTAGGCAACCTACCTCCACTTGTGCATCAAATTTGAAAGAGATACGATGGTTTTATGATTATAATCAAATGCAATTTTTTTTTATAAAACAAACACAAGAAGACATCAAGAAAACCATGATGCTAGGGTTTGTGCTACAGTGATATTGCTACCAAGGTGTTTTTCCTACCCTACCCCTATTACTCATTCCCCTATGCCATTTTCCCCATAATCACTACCCTAACACTACTAAAATCATACTCCCTTTCCCCCTCCTCCTATTGCTAAAAAAACCCAAACCCTACCTTGCCAACAACACAAACACTACCCTATCAAAATACCCCAAAACCCCTTGTATATCCCTAAATAAAATTTTCCTATAAACCCCTATTCCCATTATATTATCCCCCATCCTAATGCTCCCTTTTTAATTGTCCCCTTGGTGGCAGATTGTCAAAGCAACTACCAGCTTCATTTAAATCAAAGGGCAGCCTAAATTCAGTTTACAAAACAACAGTTATGGCATCCGAGGTTTCATCAGAATATGAGGAGGAGACCCACAGTGATACAGCTTCAGGAGAACAGGCCCCCAGGAGACATCACCGAAGTGGCAAACATGTTATAGATGAGCCAAACACCCTCACCGAGTTGGATGTCAGTAGGTGGTGCTACCTCTGGTATCCTGTACAACTTATTTCCCAAAGTAATAATAACAGGATGGGGCCTTGATTCATACACAACATGTCACATCCACAAGTATGGTTGTCCTAATAATACATCACAAACTTCAAGGGGAGCAATGTCACACAATACCTCATCTGTGAAGGGCTTGATGTTGTATGGAAGGCGACACTACTGGCTCATGCGAAGATACCGTCCTTAGTGAAGCCACCTGATGGTGTACGGTTGTGGATGTGTTGTGGTCAGTAAGCCCAGTTTCTTCATGACCTTTGCCAAAATGAGGTTCTTTTGGCTCTCGCTATTGATAATGAACTATACCGGGGAGCCCTTTACCCACATCTGGGAGTGAAGGAGACGCTCCTCCTCCTCTGGATCTTTGTGGTGGCAATAGTGGCATTTTGCTACACATTGATAATTTGCTTCCCTTTGTCATTCCACTTGTCGGGTTTTGACTCAGAGTCAGAACATGCATCTGATTCTGAAACCTTTAGCTTAGTCACCAATGACTGCTTGGCCCAACACTCACTTGTCTTGTGAGTGGAGCTCTTATGGAACTCGCACCACCTTCCCGTGTCCTTTTGTGGCTTCATGGCACTGTTCTTTGCTTGTAGCTTTGGTGGGTTGTCTTGGGCCACCCCGCCTTGGATTTGTCCTTTGTTCTATAGTTTGGGGGCACCTTTCCCTTACTTCAGATTCACAGATCCAAAGTCTCGCTTCTTCTGTTTAAACTTTTTCTCGACCTTGACGGCATATCTGTATGTTGTGCTGAGTGAGGAGACATTCAGGAATTCTATTTCTTCCTGGATGTACTTGTGTAGGTAGCTACAGTATTTGAGGACCAAATGCTGCTCCGTATCCTTGATACCCAACTTTGTGCGAAGGGTATGGAAAATATTGGTAAACTCTGGCACGTGTTGGTCCCTTCCCTACCACAGCATGGTCCACTTTATGTATTGATCCTCATAGCTTCCGACAGGGTAGTACTGCTCCTTGATGGCATCCTAGAATGAATTCCAAGTCGGTGCGACTGAAAATAGTGAGCCTGTACTTTCATCCTTCTGCTTGCAATAGGTTTCCCACCAATCCTTGACATGGGGGGCTGCTTTGAGAAGAGCGAAAATAATCTTTTCTCGACTAGAAATGTTAGCCTTGTTGGCATGTGGCCCAAAATGGATCTAAATATGCTCTCTAAGTCTTCAAAAGTTAGTAAAATTAGGCCAAAGATCAAAATAATCGCAAGAGAAAAACCTTCAGACAAGTAGAAACCCGTTATTGCGAGGCAAAAACCCAAGGAAGTAGTAAAAAACAGAGTATCAGAGGTATAAACAGTGAAATGCACAACAGCCATCAGACATGTCCAACCAACGGTCTAGATCCAATCGGCGGCGGCAATCGGCAGATATCAGCGTAGACCATATGAAACTTGGGATGGTGATTGGTGATGCAACGTTGACCATCGATCAAGCGTGCAGATTGATGGCCCACGTCACATTGCAGGATCGCTATCGAAGAACACAACAGAGTGCTCACCATTGGCCCGGGGCATGAGAAATATGTGATTGCGATCAATCGCGTCGGCGGATCACAATCAGGGAAACATTATGGAGCGGGGCCTTTATACATGTATATGTGCGATACGATTAACCAGACCCAACGATTATATACATAGTATTGCATAAAATTTGAAATCCGCCGAAAGGCATTTTCCTATGTATTTTGTGTATTTTCGTTATTTAACAAAATACAAAGGGGCAGCACCGATGCGATAAAACCCAGACCTGAAGGGGTTCAAGAATGAAAATATATAATATTTTAGGTCTGCCAAAGCCAAATTTTCATGATTTTTAGTGTTTTTAACATATTTCAAAATACAAAGGGAAGCTTGGAAACAAGGACAAAGTGACTTGCGATAGCAATTGAGGGCGTAACCGATAGAGGAATAGACAGTTTAAGGACTTTTGATGTCCGAAATAAACAGAGCTTAGCGGGATTTCACATTGTTGTAGCGTTTTTTCTGTATAAAATAGAGAACAATCATTGTTAGCATTTGAAAGGATTTCAAAAGGCCCACAGAGCCATTCCATCACATAACAGAGGTCGGGAGACAAAGACCGGGAGACATAAGGCAGAAGGGGAAAGGAAACAATGCAACACAACCAAAACTAATAGAAGTGATCACGGAGCATCGGTGGCACGAGCGAGCTCCCTGACAGCGTAACAAACTACCAAAATACAGTTACTGTGATGTTAGAAGAAGAAATCTCCGAGACCATGTGTGCCTAGTCAGGGCATCAAGTCGTTAAAGACGGAGGGGAAATATTATGACCTCTCGAGCCTCAGAAGGCCTAAGAGAATTGTAAAAGGCTTATAAGTATTTGAAAGTTCAGAGTAACAAGGGTTCAACTTTTGGAGACTGTGGAGATTCTGCTCCTCTAAGCTTCTCATCTTCATTCCAGCAATATAAGCTTCTTTTGTTGTTACAGGTTTAATTCCCATTTTTTCTTTTGTTATAAGCTTGCACTTGAATAGGTTATTCATGTTTTCTTCTGTCTCTAATGCCAAATAACTGTCATCTTATCTCTGCATTGATAAATTAGATCAACAAGCTTCATTTACTTCCTGTAGCTAGCTATTCATATGTGTTTATGTATGCATCTACTGGTACAGTCAGTATTCCTCATCTATCCACTAAATCTATAAACTATTGAGCATTAGTGGTCTAAAGCCTTGAAAATATAAGCGTGTTCATGCATGTCTTGAGTGAAAATAGAGTTGAAACATTAATCTGACTTGATCCAAACCATCATCGATTCCAATAGTTCAGAGAACGATATTGAAGATTTATATGTTACCAGGCATCTCTAGGCTACAACCTAGCAGAGCTTCCTAGAGTGATAACATAATTGGCGCCATTGCTGGAGGAGGAGACTGAAGCTCAGTTTCCCTGGGAAATAACACGGATATAGCTTTGATGATAGACAAATTATGGGCACTTTTTCGGTTGTAATCATCTAACTGACAACTCTACTGGAGGACGAACCTCTTGGTGACTCCAATTCATAGTTCTGGCTCAGTTTGTGAGGTATAGTTAGAGAAATCCTCAGAAATCACAAGCTGACCCAGTACCTGACCCTGAAAAAATCATCAAAGAGAGAAAGGTATTGCAGAAAGGAGCATTAGGTTTAGGTAAATCTAAACAATATTCTATATCTCTTCAAGAAAATCATGTAACAGAACAAATAAATGTTGAGAGTATAGCATCTAATACTAGTAGTAAAGAAAAAATCTAAGAGTTTCATCAAGCTCCTTGTCCTTTAGGTTCTTCTTTCATAGTAAGCCCAAAGGAAGCCTCTCCTCCTATCCATCATACTCCTTTATTCCTATCAGTCACTCCTCAACCCTCTGTCATTCAGATTTCCAGTACCCTTATAGCCACCATAGCTATGGCAGGTCCACAACCTACCAAAATGGAAAGAATCATCGCTGCTAGGTATGGACCTCTAATACTACCCACTCCTTTGAATGCCATGGCTACTAGATAATATTAGAAGTATAGGCCTAAGTTCATGGGGACTAAAGGTGTTACATTTGAGGAACATCTTGAATCATTTTATAGCTATGCTGATAACCTCGACGTTAGTGAAGATGATGTGTGGATGAGAGTGTTTGTCCAAAGCCTAGATGGAGAGGCTAGAAAATGGTTCAGAGAACTGACCCCAAGATCTATAGAAGATATTGAGGCTTTAGATGATGCATTCCTAAAGAATTGGGGGGATAATAAGGATCTACTCTACTACCACACCGAGTTTGGGAACTTAAAGAGGGAAAATGGTGAGTTGTTGTCTAATTTCACTAAGAGATTTAACTGTATTTACGACAAAATACTAGCTGAAGTAAAAACCCACCACAACCTCTGCTAAACTCACCTATGCCAGTGCCTTTTATTCTGACCTTTGTATACTGTTCAGGGAGAGGTGATGTGCTACTTTGGCTGATATGTAGGATGCAGCCTTGGAAGTAGAATCAAACATCATGGCTACAGAGAAGCTCAAGGGAAATGTCGATAGAAGGAGACAGATGGGTGTGTCTTCATGATCTTCAGATCCCAAGATAGATAAAATGACCAAGATGATAGAGTCATTAGCCTCTGAAATCTCCAAATTAAAGGTTGAGCAGCACCGTGGGAAAGGAAGAGTTCCTAATACCTTTGCTCCTAGAAATCCAAATCCATATAGAAGAGCTAATGAGCAGTTGCAGATTTTGCAAAGAAGCAAAGATGCCAATGAAGACCAAAGGGTGAAGACCCCTTTCCAAAATGTAGTCATGGAAGAAGAGTAGTTTGAAGAAGGTGATGAGGTCCATTGTAGGGAAGACAAAGGAAGTGCCTCCTTTTTGACCTCAGCTACCTATGAAAAGTCATTATTCAATGACTAGATCAACCAAGAATGGGATGGTGAAGCTATTCTGCAAACTGAAGATCAACACATATATAATCTGAGGTCGAAGATGAATAATGCCAAGGAAACTCTTGTTCAAAGAGCTGCCGTCCCTGCAGTACAACAAGCTAATAAGCAAAAGCGACGAGCAGTTGATCCCATCATCCTCAAAGCTCCAACTCATGAGGTAAGAGACCTTGACAAGTCTCCTTCTCCTTTCAGTTTTCAATCAAAAAATTCAGAAGCTAAGAATACCTATACCTCTGATTGAACTAGTGAAGAATGAGTCCTTCGAGAGATCTATCCTTGAGGCCCTTGAGCTTAATGCCATCCAAGCCTTCACCGACTATGTAAATCTGTAAGATGACAAACTAGCTATTGTTCTAAGCACAATGATTGAAAATTATGATGTCAGATCCCCATCATTCTATGTCTCTTTGACTATTCATGACAAAATCCTTCACAATTGTCTTCTAGAAATTGGAGCCAGCCATAATCTAATGCCCAAGGCTGTCATGGATGAGTTAGGTCTTGCCATTAACAAGCCTTATCATGAACATTTTTCTTTTGACTTTAGACAAGTGAAATGTCTGGGATTAATCAAGGACCTAGCCATCACTTTGTCTCAGCTGCCCATGAAGAGCATGATGATGGATATTGTGGTAGCAAATGTACCCCCCAAGTTTGGCATGTTGTTTTCCAGAGGTTGGATCAAGAGATTAGGTGGAACATTACAAAATAATCTGTCCTACGCTACTGTCCCAGTTTTTGGAGGTGAGAGCAGGAGATTATACAGAGAAGCTCAGTTGGCTTATATCATCAGTGATGAAAGGAATCCCACTAATCATCCCATCTATGCTATCAACACTAATTTTGGAAGCAATGGTGGTGGTCCAAGTGGAATTGGTGGGTGGTGACCAATATCAACCTAGATCATTCCTCCCCCCTTAGGATGCAATGGTCCCCATTGCATGGAGTTCCTCCATGAGATGAGGGAACTTCTGCTGAACTTGGTCCCCGGTGAGCCACTTGCCTTGGTGAAGGAGTTGGCCTACTTTGACAACTTGATACAGTCTGATATTCTGTTGGTGAGTGTGCTTGATCTATGTGTCCATGATCCAATTAGTTGCAGCTTGTTCCATGCAATCTGGATTTAACTCTGTGGGTGTGAGTTGTCTTGCATTTTCAGATGTGTCTAGTAATGGTGGAAAGTATGGCCGGAGGCAGTCCACATTGAACACTGGGTGCAGGCCAAGGAATGGGGGAATGCTGAGCTCAACTACATTGTCTCCCATAGCCTTGGTAATGGTGTAAGGACCATATTGGAGTGGTCTGAGTTTTTGATAGGCTTCGGTAAGGTGTTCCTTTTGTGAATGCAACCAAACTTTGTCGCCCACCTGAAACTTGTGTGGCACCCGATGTTGGTCATGTCGTTTCTTGTACTTGGCATTTGATTTCTCCAGAATGTCATGGACCTACTGGGGAATATGTTGGATGTGCTCAATGAAGCTATTTGCCTTATCTGTTTCAGACTAGACATGAGCCGAATTTGCATGAGTAGTTGCAGATGGCATGGCCACGTTAATGGGACATAGTGGCTGGAATCCCAAGCCAACCTGAAAAGGGTTGTGGCTAGTCGAGCTGTGGAGAGCCCGATTGTAGCTGTGCTAAACATAGTGGAGGCTCTCGTCCCATGTGCATGGATGCTTTGAGTTGTACATGTGCAGAATGTGTATGATCATCCTGTTGACAACATCTGTTTGGCCATCAGTTCGAGGATGGAAGGCTGTGGACTTAGTGAGTTTGGTGTCCAACATCGACTAGAGACTGGACCAAAATGTATTGAGTAACCTACTGTCTTGATTTGAGATGATAGACTATGGGATCCCAAAGTGTACCAACACTCGTTCAAATAAGATTTTAGCAATGGCTTCTGCTGTGATATTCTTCTTGTAGGCCACCATAATGGCCATCTTCGAGAACCTGTCAAAAACCACAAAAGCACAGTCATTTCCATGCTTAGTGGAAGGAAGGCCTGACAGGTAATCCATGAAGATGGATTCCCAAGGTCGACTAGAGGTAGGTAGCGGGGTATAGAGGCCTTGCTTCTTGATGGTGAATTTGGCAATGGCGTAGGAAGTGCATGATCTAATGTACTTCCCGAAATCTTGTCGAAGATTCAGCCAATAGAAATACTTCTAAAGTACTACTGCCATTTTCTCGACCCTGAAATGCCCAATAGTCCGACTGTAGTGTGCTTCCCAAATCATATTTTCACGCTCACTTGAAGGAACACAAAGGTGACCCAAGTGGCATAATAGGGCATCCTAGAGGTGAAAATCTGGAACATGCTGACCCTCCAAGAGTGTCTAGTACGTGTGACCGAATTCTGGGTCGCTTTTGTAGAGAAGTGGCCAATCAGAAGTCTCGTGCCCACAAGAGTTGAGCACGGTGGTTAATGCCATGATCGATGGTCGACTAAGGCAATCTGCAACATTATTGGTGCTACCCTTCTTATACTTGATATTCAAATGGAACTATTGCAGGTATGTGCACCACTTCTGATGGCGATCATTCTGCAATTTCCCTTGGGTTTGTATGAACTGCAGGGGTCAGTGGTCTGTGTGGATGATCGTTTCCTTCCCTAAAATGTAATTCTTCCATTGTTGGCAGGCTTGCATAATGGAATACATCTCTTTGTCTAAGTGGGATACTTCTGGACTATGTCTAAAAGTGTCTCACTGTGATATGCCACTGGATGCCTGTGTTGAGTAAGGACTACCCCAATAACATAGTTAGAGGCATCTGTCTCGACCTCAAATGGTTGTTGCAAGTCTGGTAATGCGAGCACTGGTGTCGACTAGAGGAAATCTTTCAACTCTGTGAATGCCTTCTATTGAGATTCAGACCAAAAGAATTTTGCTTTCGGTCCTCCCTTGGTGACTTGACTCAAGGGCCAAGTGATATGAGAAAATCCCAACACGAACTTCCAGTAGAAGTTGGAAAGACCTAGAAAGCTTTGAATCTCTGTGAGAGTGGTTGGAGATGGCCACTCCCAAATGACTTGGATCTTGGCTAGATCCACATGCAACCCCTTTTCATCAATAATGTATCCCAGATACTAAACCTGGGTCATGCCAAAAGTGCATTTATCCAAATTGGCACATAACTTGTGTTGCTGCAGTGTTTGGAGAACTTGTCAGATGTGGTGGAGCTGCTCTTCCCAACTCTGGTTGAAGATCAGGATGTCATCCAAGTATACCACTACAAATGAGTTGGTTAATGGCCGCAAGATGTCATCCATTAGCCTCATGAAGGTTGCAGGAGCATTCATCAATCTGAAAGGCATAATCAACCATTCGAAAAGGCCCTTTGTGGCTTTGAAGGCAGCCTTCCACACATCAGAGGGTTCGATTGGTACCTGGTGATATCCTAACTTCAGATCGATCTTGCTGAAATATTTTGCCACCTTCAATTGGTCCAGGAAGCCATCAATCCATGGGATTGGGTACCTATTACATATAGTGATCTTGTTCAATGCCCGATAGTCAATACAGAGTCTCCAAGTCCCATCCTTCTTCTGTACCAACACAATTGGGCTCCCACAGGGTGATAAACTCAGATGGATGTGACCTTTTTGCATAAGCTCCTGAATCTGCCTCTTGATTTATCATTCTCCAGAATAGAGTGCCGATATATTGGTCCATTGGGCAGCCGTGCACCTAGGGTCAGATTGATGGAGTGCTTGACCTAACAGTGCAGAGGAACCCCTGCGGGGGAGGTGAAGATGTCCTCGTACTCCTCCACAACCTTGTCCATCTGTAGTTGTCATGCAGAGGGGCCCTGTTTGGATCTCATGGCCGTTGTCTTCTTCTCTCCTTGAGGGCATATCATCAGGAAAAAAAAATTCTCGATTTTGGAAATGAGCTTACTGCATTGTTTTACAGTAACCAAAAAGATGCCGGTAGGCAGTGCTACCTTTGGTATCCTGTACAACTTATTTCCCAAAGAAACAATAATAGCATGGGGCCTTGATTCATACACAACATGTCACTTCCACAAGTATGGTTATCCTAATAATACATCACAATTTTCAAGGGGAGCAATATCACACAATACCTCATCCGTGAAGGGCTTGATGTTGTATAGAAGGTGACACTGCTGGCTCACGCGAAGATCCCGTCCTTGGTGAAGCCACCCGATGGTGTATGGTTGTGGATGTGCTGTGGTTAGTAATCCCAACCGCTTCACAACCTTTGCCAAAATGAGATTCTTTTGGCTCCTGCTGTAGACAATGAACTGTAACGAGGAGCCCTTTACCCACATCTGGGAGTGAAAGAGACACTCCTCCTCCTCTGGATCTTCGGGTTCCTCCTTCTGGATCTTCGTGGTGGCAATAGTGGCATTCGGCTTCGCATCAATAATCTGCTTCCCTTTTTCATTCCCCTCGTCAGGTTCTCACTCAGAGTTGGAACATGCATATGATTCTGAAACCTTTAGCTTGGCCACTAGTGATTGCTTGTCCCGACACTCACTTGTGTTGTGAGTGGAGCTCTTACAGAACTCACACCACTTTCTCGTGTCCTTTTTTAGCTTTGTGGCACTATTCTTTGCTTGCAGCTTTGGTGGGTTGTCTTGGGCCGCCCTGCGTTAGCTTTGTCCTTTGTTATATGGTTTGGGGGCACCTTTCCCTTGCTTCGGATTCACAGATCCAAAGTCTCACTTCTTCTATTTAAACTTTTGCTCGACCTTGACGGCATATCCGTCTGCTATGCTGAGTGAGGAGATGTTCAAGAATTCTATTTCTTCCTGGATGTACTTGTGTAGGTAGTCGTGGTATTTGAGTACCAAATGCTACTCCATATCCTTGATACCCAACTTTGTGCGAAGGGTATGGAAAATATTGGTAAGCTCCGGCATGTCTTGGTCCTGTCCCTGCCGCAGCATGGTCCACTTTATATATTGATCCTCATAGCTTCCAACAGGGTAGTACTACTCCTTGATGGCAACCCAAAATGAATTTCAAGTGGGTGTGGCTGAAAATAATGAGCTTGTACTTTCATCCTTCTACTCGCAGTAGGTTTCCCACTAATCCTTGATGTGGAGGGCTGCTTTGAGAAGAGCAAAAATAATCTTTTCCCGACTGGAAATGTTAGCCTTGTTGGCATGTGGCTCAAAATGGATCCAAATGCTCTCTAAGTCTTCAAAAGTTAGTAAAATCAGATCAAATATCAAAACAATTGCAAGAGAAAAACCTTCAAACAGGCGGAAAAATACTATCGGGAGGCAGAAACCCAAGGAAGCAGTAAAAAATAGAGTATCGGAGGCATACACAGTGAAATGCATAGAAGCCATCAGATCTAGCTGATCAACAGTCCAGATCCAGTTAACGGATCGCAATCGGTAGTGGCAATCGGCGGATATCGGTGCAGACCGTATGAAACTTACGATGGCAAGATGCAACGTGGACCGTCAATCAAGCGCGCAGATTGACAGCCCACGTCACATCGCAGGATCGCTATTGGAGAACACAATAGAGCGCTCACCATTGGCCCAGGGCATGAGCGATATGCGATTGCGATCAATCGCATCGGTGGATCGCAATCGGGGAAACATTATGGAGCAGGGCCTTCATACATGTATATGCATGATGTGATTAACCGGACCAGACAGTTATGTACATAATATTGCATAAAATTTGAAATCTGCCAAAAGGCATTTTCCTATGTATTTTGTGTATTTTCGTTATTTAACGAAATACAAAGGGGCAGCGCCAATGCAATAAAACCTGGACCTGAAGGGGTTCGAGAATGAAAATATATAATATTTCAGGTCCGCCAAAGCCAATTTTTCATGATTTTTAGTGTTTTTAACATATTTCAAAATACAAAGGGAAGCTTGGAAACAAGGCCGAAGCGACTTGCGATAGTGATTGAGGGCAGACCCGATAGAGGAATAGACAGTGTTTAAGGACTTTTGAAGTCCGAAATAAACAGAGCTTGGCGGGATTTCACAGTGTTGCAACGTTTTTCTGTGTAAAACAGAAAACAATCATTGTTAGCATTTGAAAGGATTTCAAAAGGCCCACAGACCCATTCCATCACATAACAGAGGCCGGGAGATAGAGACCGGGAGACAGAAGGCCGGAAGGGGAAAGGCAATAGTGCAACACAACCAAAACCAATAGAAGTGATCATGGAGCATCGCTGGCATGAGCAAGCTCCCTGACAGTGCAACAAACTACCAGAATGCAGTTACTCTGCTGTTAGAAGAAGAAACCTCTGAGCCCATGCGTGCCTAGTCAGGGCATCAAGTCGTTAAAGACAGAGGGGATAGATTAAGACCTCTCGAGCCTCAGAAGGCCCGAGAGCATTGTAAAAGGCCTATAAATATTTGAAAGTTCAGAGTAACAAGGGTTCAAATTTTGGAGATTGTGGAGACTCTGCTCCTCTAATCTTCTCATCTTCATTCCAGCAATATAAGCTTCTTTTGCTGTTACATGTTGAATTCCCATTTTTTCTTTTGTTCTAAGCTTGCACTTGAATAGGTTATTCATGTTTTATTCTGTGTCTAATGCCAGATAACTGTCATCTTATCTCTGCATTGATAAATTAGATTAGCAAGCTTCATTTACTTCCTGTAGCTAGCCATTCATATGTGTTTATGTATGCATCTGCTGGTATAGTCAGTATTCTCCATTTATCCACTAAATCTATAAACTATTGAGCATTAGTGGTCTAAAGCCTTCTAAATCTAAGTGTGTTCATGCATGTCTTGAGTGAAAATAAAGTTGAAACATTAATCTGACTTGATCCAAACCATCATCCATTCCAATAGTTCAGAGAACAATATTGAAGATTTATATGTTACCAGGCATCTCTGAGCTACAACCTAGGAGAGCTTCCTGGAGTGATAACATAATTGGCACCGTTACCGAGGAGAGGAGACTGAAACTTAGATTCCCTGGGAAATGACACAAATCTAGCTTTGATGATAGACAAATTATGGGCACTTTTTCTGCTGTAATCATCTATCTGCCGACTCTACTGGAGGACGAACCTCTTGGCAACTCCACTTCATAGTTCTGGCTCAGTTTGTGAGGCATAGTTGGAGAAATCCTCAAAATTCACAAGCTGACCTAGTACCTGACCCTAAAAAAATCATCAAAGGAAGAAAGGTATTACACACAGGAGCATCAGGTTCAGGTAAATCTAAAAAATATTCTATATCCCTTCAAGAAAATCCTATAATAGAAAAAATATATGTTGAGAGTATAGCATCTAACACTAGCAATGAAAAAAAAATCTCAGAGATTCATAAAGCTCCTTCTCCTTTAGGTTCATCTTTTGTTGTAAGCCCAAAGGAAGCCTCTCCTCCTATCCATTATACTCCTTTAGTCCTATCAGTCACTCCTCAACCCTCTATCATTCAGATTTCCAGTACCCTTATAGCCACCACAACTATGGTAGGTCCACAACGTACCAAACTGGAAAGAATCATAGCTGCTAGGTATGGACCTCTAATACCGCCCACTCCTTTGAATACCATGCCTACTGGAGAATATTAGAAGTATAGGCCTAAGTTCATGGGGATGGAAGGTGTTACAGCTGAGGAACATCTTGAATCATTTTATAGTTATGATGATAACCTAAACATTAGTGAAGATGATGTGTGGATGAGAGTGTTTGTCCAAAGCCTAGATGGAGAGGCTAGAAAATGGTTCAGAGAACTGACCCCAAGATCTATAACAGATATTGAGGCTTTAGATGATGCATTTCTAAAGAATTGGGGGGATAATAAGGATCTACTCTACTACCACACCGAGTTTGGGAACTTAAAGAGGGAAAATGGTGAGTTGTTGTCTAATTTCAATAAGAGATTTAACTGTATTTACGACAAAATACTAGCTGAAGTAAAACCCACCACAACCTCTGCTAAACTCACCTATGCCAGTGCCTTTGATTCTGACCTTTGTATATTGTTCAGGGAGAGGCGATGTGCTACTTTGGCTGATATGTAGGATGCAGCCTTGGAAGTAGAATCAAGCATCATGGCTACAGAGAAGCTCAAGGGAAATGTCGATAGAAGGAGACAGATGGGTGAGTCTTTATGATCTTCAGATCCCAAGATAGATAAAATGACCAAGATGATAGAGTCATTAGCCTCTGAAATCTCCAAATTAAAGGTTGAGCAGCACCGTGGGAAAGGAAGAGTTCCTAATACCTTTGCTCCTAGAAATCCAAATCCATATAGAAGAGCTAATGAGCAGTTGCAGATTTTGCAAAGAAGCAAAGATGCCAATGAAGACCAAAGGGTGAAGACCCCTTTCCAAAATGTAGTCATGGAAGAAGAGCAGTTTGAAGAATGTGATGAGATCCATTGTCCGGAAGACAAAGGTAGTGCCTCCTTTTTGATCTCAGCTACCTATGAAAAGTCATTATTCAATGACCAGATCAACCAAGAATGGGATGGTGAAGCTATTTTGCAAACTGAAGATCAACACAAATATAATCTGAGGTCGAAGATGAATAATGCCAAGGAAACTCTTGTTCAAAGAGCTACTGTCCCTGTAGTACAACAAGCTAATAGGCAGAAGTGACCAGCAGTTGATCCCATCATCCTCAAAGCTCCAACTCATGAGGTAAGAGGCCTTGACGAGTCTCCTTCTCCTTTCAGTTTTCAATCAAAAATTCAGAAGCTAAGAATACCTATACCTCTGATTCAACTAGTGAAGAATGAGTCCTTCAAGAGATCTATCCTTGAGGCCCTTGAGCCTAATGCCATCCAAGCCTCCACCAACTATGTAAATCTGCAAGATGACAAACCAGTTGTTGTTCTCAGCCCAATTATTGAAAATTATGATGACAACTCCCCATCATTCTATGTCTCTCTGACTATTCATGACAAAATACTTCACAATTGCCTTCTGGACAGTGGAGCCAGCCATAATCTAATGCCCAAGGCTGTCATGGATGAGTTGGGTCTTAACATTACCAAGCCTTATCATGACCTATTTTCTTTTGACTCTAGAAAAGTGAAATGTCTGGGATTAATCAAGGACCTAGCCATCACTTTGTCTCAGCTACCCATGAAGAGCATGATGGTGGATATTGTGGTAGCAGATGTACCCCCCAAGTTTGGCATGTTTCTTTCCAGAGGTTGGATCAAGAGATTAGGTGTAACATTAGAAAATGATCTTTCCTACGCTATTATCCCAGTTTTTGGAGGTGAGAGCAAGAGATTATACAGAGAAGCTCAGTTGGCTTATATCATCAGTGATGAAAGGAATCCCACTAATCATCCCATCTATGCTGTCGACACTGATTTTGGAGCTTGTATTCTTCAGATTAAAGAATCCTAGATGGCCTCCACGCAACTTAAGAAACCAGTTTGCCATATCATAGAGGAAGAAGGCCCACAAATTTGGGACATGTTCTTTGATGGAGCTTGCTGTAAGGAAGCTGCAGGGGAAGGTGTAGTCCTTATGTCCCCCACGTAGGAATGCATTCATTTATTTTTCAAATTAACATTTCAGGTCACAAATAAAATAGCAGAGTATGAAGCGTTGATGTTGGGCTTAAATGTTGCTAAAGATATGGGCATCAAAGGTCTAAAAGTGTTTAGAGACGCAGACCTTATCATTCAGCAGGTCAACAAAACTTTCCAAGCAAAGTGTTACACTAAAATTTGTCACCATGACTATTTGCAGTTAGTATGGCTCCATCAACTGTCATATTATCCTCCTTGGCAAGTCTTATACCTCTGCTCTTCTTGTCAAACTCCAAGAAAGAGAGAAAATCTTTAAAAATATATATATCTTTAGGTACGCAGTTTCTCTTAGCCTTACCTGCGTGTACGCACCTCAAGTTCACAATACCTGCGTACTTGTACACTTTGTCTGTAAAGGGGTGGGTGCGTACTCCTGTAAAGGTCAAAAGGCGCAAGTTTCACTTCAAAAAAGTTACTTGTGGTCATTTCTAGAGCATTCTAGAAGCTTGTTTGACGTGTATTGAGCGCCTCCAGATGGTTCATGTATCCCTATGAAAGAGGAACTTATCCCATCAAGAGGGGAGCTATCCCATCCAAAGAGGGGTTTATCCCATTGATGGTGGACCTGATTAACTTCCTCTAGAGTACTATAAATACAGGCATTTTGCCAGAAGGAGGAGAGGTTGAAAGCTGAACATTCCTAAGGGTAGATTCTGCTGGAATTAGGACTCCCTTGTAAAGCTTGAGAGGAGAGATTCCCATCCTTTCCTAGCCTTATTTGAGAGTGGGTGAGCTGATCAAAGTAAAGGAAAACTCTTGCTGGACCCTAGGAGGGACTTGCACAACACCAAGGCTCAGGTTGTAATGGTTCCTTTTGTTTCCACTTAATGCAAATGAACTCATTTTTCTCAACAGATTGTTATTCATGATTTGTTTCATATACTCCTTGGTCTGTATGATGGATATGTATTGTTTTATGAGTTTATCAGGTGCTATTTAATCTTTTGGCTTGTTAGTGAATGCAGGTTTCGAAGAGAAGGAGGAGCTCATCCGGATCGGCGAAGCTGGACTACTACAAAGCGTTGGACTAAAGGTATGTTAAAATCACCTGATTACTTGTATTCTCAATGCATGTTTAGAGAAAGGTAGTGTTTATTTGTCTTGTTTGTCACTAGAAAGATTTTGCTTCTAGGGAGGTCGGTTGTGTCCACACTATTGACTCTTTCCGCATGAAAAAATGGTGACTCCGCTGGGGAACTCCATTGATGTGAATGATTTTTCCTTTGTATGAAATTTTGATCTGAGAAAAGTCGTTTGTTTTCTGGTTTTTGGCTGTATGACTGTGTTTTTGGGTGGGCTAGATTAGGGTTAAATTACATTTTAGTTTTTCTTTATTTTGCTAGAAGTACGTAGCCTCTGCGTTGAGCACAGTGCGTACCTATACGCACTGCAGCTTTGTGCACAGAACGTACACGCACCTGTGCAAACAAGTTGCCTGCGTACCCTGTCAAAATTGAGAAAATTCCAATTTTCTCCTTTTTTGCCTTTTAGATTTTGTTTATAGCTTGTTTTTGCTACCCAGATCCACTGGTTACCTGTCAGAAGCTTTCATCTTGGTTAATTTCATTGGCATTCCTACTTTAAGCTTTCATCAATTGGGTTTTTTGAGTCTCTTTTTTGAGAAATTCTTAATTTGATTTCCTTTGGTCATTACTTGGAGGTTTGTCTTAGTCTTTTCACAATTTTGCATCTTTTTGCTGTTGTTTTTGCAAAAAAATTTCCCCCTCATTCGCCGGGGGGGAGCTAAATTGTGTATGAGTGTTAATCGCCTTTGAGTGTTTTTATTTTTTGATCTTTGGAACTCTCACCCAATATTCTCGACTTGCACTTGATTGGTTCTTAGATTACATTAGAATCATCTTGTGTTTGAGAATTCTCTTGCATAGATCACATTTGCATAATTAGAATTCTCATTTTCAGAATATGAATGAAAAATGTGCATAGATTACATTTGCATACTTTTCAAGTGAATTGTGCATAGATTACAATTGCATAGTTTACATTCTGAAAAATCAATCGTAGATTTAGATAAGTTTTCTTTGATTTGAATTTACACAAAAATAAAAAAATGGTTTGGAATTGATTTGCATTAGTTTTTCTTGATAAAATTAGTGCATTAGAGAATTTGTTATATTTTCTCTTAGTGATCAATTTTTTGCATTTTCGGAAGTGAATGGAAACTCTCTCCTTACTTTAATTAGGATTCATCGAATTGAAAGGATTGCATTATCATATTCGATTGCATTCAGTTGAGTCAGGTCATAACACCATTGGTTTCATATCCATTTACCCATTTGAGTAATAACAGCTTTAATAACACAACGCTTAATTAAAATTCATCTAGTAATTTTTATATTTCTAGGGCTCTGATACACCAACATAGCTTAGGCTAGTGTCTTGGAGTAGGAGAGTAATTAACTCTCCAAGACAGCAAAACCAAACAAGTAGCTCATCTTGTGGTAGGATAAATCCAGTTGTTACATTTATGCTCTGGGAAAGCTCCTCTTAAAGGAGAAGCACGAGACCGTGTCCGAACCAGTGAGGGGATCAATCCTCCTTCATTGGGAAAGACGCCAGATACGCATGTACTAAAAAGGGTAAACCTCAGATTATTGTCGAGGAGCCTGGGGTCACTTGTCGGTAAACCTTGGATTATTGTCAAGGAGCCGGCAAGGGGATTGAGCTTGTTACTCTGCCCTTGCGTGCTATCGGGTCGTAGACTGTTCCCCCAAGTGTATTTGTTGCTGTTGGTGACCATTATCTTTAGGGTTCTACCCAAGGTGACGGTGGAGGGAAGATCCCACTGTACCTGGAGCAGACGTCGGCTAGACTCACTTGGATTTTCTGGGGGGTTCACTTCACTCGAGACGGTTAAAGTGGAGGAACTTGGTCCAGTCTATTCATTAAGCAGGTTGCCGGGGTAACTGTTCCACCCGCCACTTCTGTACTGAATTCTGCGATGTTGGATTTCATCCCCAACTAGTGTTTTCGGTCCGGAAGGTTACTGTTTGTGTATGGTTTGACTCCTAGATTTGATAGCGCGTGTTAATTTGTTTGTTTTTACTTTTATAGACCATAGGTGTGAATTGTGAATTTTAATTTTTAGGTGTGAATTGTGAATTGTTAATTTTAGTTGTAAATTGTTAATAAAATTCACTGAAGTTGAATATAATGGCAAATGTTCCGGAATTTACCAACCTAGGAACCCCTCCTAACGAGAATCCTAGTACTTTTCCTTACTTTGGAAATGTTGGTCCTCATTATATGGCTACTTTGTCATTACCTGGATTTACAATAGGATTACCGATATGGTTATTTTCAACTTCGTTGGCCCAAAGTACTCCAATTGTTCCATCTCAACCGGATGCTTCACCTCAACAGAGTTCACCCTCTCAACATCACCAACCTTCTGTTGACCCTTTACCTTCTTCACCTAATTTTTCTTCCTCCATTTCTTCCTCTTCGCCTGGTAAAAGCCTTGATGTTAGTAACCAGGAGGCTAAGAAGAAGAAGAAGGGGAAGAAGAAGAAGAAGAAGAAGAAGAAGCAAGATAAGAAAGAAGTCAACCAACCAACCATGACTGTAAGTGTTAGTTGTGTTGAGGAAAACTCCGACATGCATCGTAAACCAAAATACCCTTGCAGGCTTTGGAAGGGTGACCACTTCCTTATCAATTGTCCTGGTATTCCAAAGGTCTTGGAAGTATGGTCAGAAAAATCTCATCAACTTTCCATTAATCCATCAACCAGTGATAGTCAGGTTCCTGGGAAAAAGGGTAAAGTTAGGTTTCCTTGTAAGTTATGCAAAGGGAGTCATCAAACTCACATTTTCCCTCACATGGATGAAGCCTCAACATTGTTGGAAAACCTTACTGTTCCACAGCAAGAATTTCCGACTGGTTACCGTAAACTTTCTCCCAACCTACCGTCAACTGATGGAGTGATTGATCTAGTTTCAAGTACAGTCGATCACACTCTTCCATTGGAGAGTGCAACTCATGTCACTCAGGTTGATGACCCGTTAGTTGATCAAGTGGTCGATTCAATTTCACATTCAGTCGATCCCACTTTCCCTTTTGAGAGTGAACTTCATACCGCTCAGGTTCTTCTTGTTACATCAGATTCTTCTATGCCGAGGGGCATTTCACCTGTTTCTATAGAACCCCCTCCAAGTACTGAGGTCTTTTCCTTTTATTGGAATAGACTGACAGAACCTCGTCTTCCTTCCTCCATCCCTTTCCAAATCATTGTCAAGGCTGGTGGTAGGGACATACATAGTACTTAGGTAGATGAAGGTGCTTCTGTTAGTATTTTATCCTCAACTGTTTGGAAAGCTTTGGGTTCCCCTCAGCTTGCGCCTATTACGCAGAATCTGAAAGCTTTTAACAAAACCATTAGTGAACCTTTAGGGATCATTCCTAAGTTTTCTATTACCTTGGAAGGTAAAACTGTCTGTATTGATCTTATGGTAGTTCGAGGTCCCTTGGATTTCAATTTACTCCTTGGGCGAGACTATGTTTATGAAATGAAAGCTGTCGTATCAACACTCTTTCGAGTGATGTCTTTCCCTCACAATGGCAGTATTGTGACTGTAGACCAGCTTTCATTCCCTAGTCTTTTTTCAACTACCAATAATATGACACCCCTAAATGTTCCTGATTCTAAAGTGGTATCTACCCTGCCACGGGTTAATTATGTGGCAACTGGTCCCATGTTTTCAATTACCGATGTAAGTGAGCCTCTCACTGTTTGCTCATCTTCCTTTGATTTAGATTCGGTAATTGACATGGAAAACTCTATGGGATTACTTGAACACGATGTTCTTATCCATTTTGAGTCCCTTGACATGTGTTCCTTCCAAAGAACTATTCTTCCTTCTGATGAAGACCTCTTGGAAGCCATGATCAAGGTGTGTCCATTGACATGTCTTTCTTCCAGTTGGAAGCCATGATCAGTGTGTGCGAGGATAGTTTTTTCCTGTATCAACCTCGTTAAAAAATGAAATAGGTTGCCACGAGGAAAGTTCCTTTTACTGTGTCAACCTCGTTAAAAAATGAATCAGTGTGCACGAGGAAAGTTCCTTTTACTGTGTCGACCTCATTAAAAAATGAATCAGTGAGTATGAGGATAGTTCTTTTCCTGAGTCAACCTCGTTAAAAAATGAATCAGGTTTGAGGATAGTTCCTGTTACTGAGTCAACCTCGTTAAAAAATGAATCAGGAAAGAGGATAGTTCCTGTTACTGAGTCAACCTCATTAAAAAATGAATCAGGTAGATTTTAGGATATGTAGGTAGATTATAGAAAGTAGGGTTTTGAGGATAGTTCCTGTTACTGAGTCAACCTCGTTAAAAAATGAATCAGGTATGAGGATAGTTCCTGTTACTGAGTCAACCTCGTTAAAAAATGAATCAGGTATGAGGATAGTTCTTTTCTTGTGTCAACCTCCTTAAAAATGAAACAACTCCCTTTTCAAGGTAAATATTGAAAGTAAACCTTCATTCCATCCATCTGGTTGAATGCAATGAAGCTTGGGTGGCATGTACCTCGTTTTGCATCATTATACTGGGGGCATGCGAACTTTTTGAGCATAGTTCCTTGTCTTGTGTCAAGCTCGTTAAAAAATGAAACAAGGGTAGGTTAAGTAGGTAGATTGTAGAGAGTAGTTAAGAGCATTGTTCTTTTCCTGTGTCAAGCTCGTTAAAAAATGAAACAAGGATTTTAAAGCATAGTTCCTTGTCTTGTGTCAAGCTCGTTAAAAAATGAAACAAGGATTTTAGAGCATAGTTCCTTGTCTTGTGTCAAGCTCGTTAAAAAATGAATCAAGAATTTTATGAGCATAGTTCCTTGTCTTGTGTCAAGCTCGTTAAAAAATGAATCAAGGTTTTTAGAGTAAAGTTTTCTATTAGGTAGATTGTAGAGAGTAGTTATGAGTATAGTTCCTTGTCTTGTGTCAAGCTCGTTAAAAAATGAAACAACTCCCTTTTCAAGTCGAATCTTTACAAGATCTTGAAAGTAAAGCTTCATTCCATCCACCTCATTGAATGCAATGAAGCTTGGGGGGCATGTACCTCGTTTTGCGTCATTATGCTAGGGGCATGTGAACTTATAACAAGCACATTTTTTCGTTTCAAGCTTGCGTAAACATGAAACCGAATCCGAGCATAGTTTTTTTCCTATGTCAAGCTCATTAAAAAATGAAACAAATCCTCCTCTACTTGAGTCGAGAGATTGACTAGATCTCATAAATGTTAAGTATTTAGGTTAGTTATTTCAGTTTTTGCATAATTTTCTTACAGTTTTAGGTCGAGTCTTTCAAATGATCTTGTAACTCAACCTTCATTTCATCCAACTGGTTGAATGAAATGAAGCTGGGGGGCATGCGCTCTAGCAGTTATGCTTAGGGGGCATCAAGCACAGTTTTCTCTCTGTTTCAAGCTTGTGAAAAAATGAAACTACTTTGAAGCATAGTTTTTCTCTGTTTCAAGATTTTGTAAAAATGAAACCTATCTCGAGTCAATTTTAGTTATTTTCAAGACTTGTTAAACTCATGAAAATCTCGAGATTATTTTGGTATTTTTCATTCTCGTAAAACAAATGAAAATGCCGAGTTCTTTCCGTCTTTTCTTGCTCGTAAATAAAATTGAAAGTCGGCCATATGAGTACATTTTTATCATTTTTTCGAACTCATTAAAACTTACGAAAAAGTGAAAACCATGAGTACATTTTTATCATTTTTTTGAACTCGTTAAAACTTACGAAAAAGTGAAACCTTGGAGTTCTATTTTAAGCCCTTTTCAGACTCCTAAAATATGAAAAGATTGCCGAGCGTTTCTTTTACACTCGTTAAAACGAAATTAAAAGACGGTCCCCTTATAGCCCTTTTCTGACCGTAAAAATAGGAAAAGATTGCCGGATTTTTGTCGTTTCAAATTCGATACTGGAAATAAAACGACGTGTCCTTGATCACTTTTTACTTTTCAGGTCAAAGACACTAATCATGAAAGTACTCCTTGGTCGCAAGATCAAGCGGTTCTCTCAAGTATTATTTTATACTTTTTCGGGCTTGGGAGACACAAATTTACGAAAAAGTTCAACCCTGGAGTCTTCTTAAGTTTTTCAGACTCTCTAAAATTGAAAAACGCCGAGTTTCTCCTATACTGGACTCGTTAAAATTTCACAGTAAAGGACCTGTTCGATTACAAACAGGAACGAACCACTCCTTCTTAGGGTTCGAATCAAAACTAAGTTGGACTCATCCGAAGGATGAGCTTATAATCAAGCATATGTTATCCTCCTCAAGCTTGTAAAAAATAAAGAGGTACTTGCCAGAAATGGTGGGGGAAAAGAGAGAAAAATGAGCCTATTTGTTATCCTTTGTCTCAGAAGAAGCCTTATCACCACTCTTGAACACGACACTTTTCATTCACCTGGGTTGGGAAATCCTTTGCCTAACAGTTGATCAAACCACATTGAAAATCTTCAATCGGTTTCGGGTATTAACTTTGGGTCAAATGTCACCAAGCCATCTGTTGTGTCGTTATTTGTTCAAGAGGTCACTGCAAATAAACCATTCATCTGCAAAATACCTGTCATCCATCTTGACCATCCCTGAGTCAGTCCTTACAGCTACATTTCTTCAACTTGATCTATGATTTCGTGTTGTGGGCTTGCTTGCAACGGGTCGCTTTCTATCGACATCAGCACATTATCTAGAAAGATGACCTAGGAATCGTCAGTACCTTGAAGTCTGCATGCATGAATGGCAGGTTTCTCGCCTTTGACGACAGTTTACATCATTGACTTTCGATCGAAGGATTCCGTGAAATGTTCGACATCAACTCATTCATTCACATCTCATGGATTGTACTGGGTACTTTGAGAACCATTGACATCACTGGTGGTCTCTCTCACGCTTTTTAATAGTTTACATCATTGACTGGTAATCAAGTGGTTTCTACCATGTTCGACATCAACTCATTTATTCGCATGGATATAATCGTACCTATTCGGGAAGTAGAAATGAAGACCCTGGATCTAGTTTCCACCATCCAGGCTGCGAGGAGTTTTGTGTTCATTATATAGTAGACTAACTATAAACAGATGGTTGCGTCCATACTATGTCTACAAAAGTCTATGATTATGATGTACTGCAAAATCATTCCTGTATCAGAGCAGTAGTTAGTCTCTTAGTTAAAGTTTTTGATCTGAGTATGGGAATGCCTACCTCAGCGATGATATAATCTTATACATGTATTTTGTGTTGAATATTTGCAGATTCCAACTGGGCTCTCCACAAGATAATCCTTGAAATTATAAAGTACTTCACCCTTCCTAGATGATATGAAACCCTAATCTACTACAGGCTTCGCACTTTAGGGGGCAATCTGTTACACTAAAATTTGTCACCATGACTATTTGCAGTTAGTATGGCTCCATCAACTGTCATACTATCCTCCTTGGCAAGTCTTATACCTCTGCTCTTCATGTCAAACTCCAAGAAAGAGAGAAAGTCTTTAAAAATATATATATCTCTGGGTACGCAGTTTCTCTTAGCCTTACCTGCGTGTACGCACCTCAAGTTCACAATACCTGCGTACTTGTACGCTTTGTCTGTAAAGGGGTGGGTGCGTACTCCTGTAAAGGTCAAAAGGCGCAAGTTTCACTTCAAAAAAGTTACTTGTGGTCATTTCTAGAGCATTCTAGAAGCTTGTTTGACGTGTATTGAGTGCCTCTAGATGGTTCATGTATCCCTATGAAAGAGGAACTTATCCCATCAAGAGGGGAGCTATCCCATCCAAAGAGGGGCTTATCCCATTGATGGTGGACCTGATTAACTTCCTCTAGAGTACTATAAATACAGGCATTGGGCCAGAAGGAGGAGAGGTTGAAAGCTGAACATTCCTAAGGGTAGATGCTGCTAGAATTAGGACTCCCTTGTAAAGCTTGAGAGGAGAGATTCCCATCCTTTCCTAGCCTTATTTGAGAGTGGGTGAGCTGATCAAAGTAAAGGAAAACTCTTGCTGGACCCTAGGAGGGACTTGCACAACACCAAGGCTCAGGTTGTAATGGTTCCTTTTGTTTCCACTTAATGCAAATGAACTCATTTTTCTCAACAGATTGTTATTCATGATTTGTTTCATATACTCCTTGGTCTGTATGATGGATATGTATTGTTTTATGAGTTTATCAGGTGCTATTTAATCTTTTGGCTTGTTAGTGAATGCAGGTTTCGAAGAGAAGGAGGAGCTCATCCGGATCGGCGAAGCTGGACTACTACAAAGCGTTGGACTAAAGGTATGTTAAAATCACCTGATTACTTGTATTCTCAATGCATGTTTAGAGAAAGGTAGTGTTTATTTGTCTTGTTTGTCACTAGAAATCTTTTGCTTCTAGGGAGGTCGGTTGTGTCCGCACTATTGACTCTTTCCGCATGACACAAAGCATCCAAGGCTGAAAGCATATAGAGATGAGGTGTGGATGCTTAAGGACTCTTTTAATATTTTCAGCATTTCTTACATCCTGAGAATGAAGAACTAGCTTGTTGATTCCCTTGTTGTGTTTGTTAGCATGTTTATTCCTTCTTTGCCTCCTAAATTGACTTATGAAGTTCAGGTGAAATATAGGCCATCTATACCAGACAATGTCAAATACTAGAAAGTTTTTGAAGATGATGATGAAATTAATAGATTTTTACAATTCGTTGAGGAATTTTGTGAAACGCACATCGACAAAGAAAATGAAACCATGGAAGAAATCAACCAGTCCAAGCTAAAGGACAAGATTAATTAGGACAACATTGTCCAGCTGCCTAGTAACCATATACCAAAGTATTGGTGCCCTTAGAGAAGCTATTTGATCAAAACGATGTACCTTATAAGGCTGCCAAAAAATAAAATGAGTCTGATGTTCATAAACATAATATAGGGAGTCTAGCCCATCCAAAGTACATAAATATGTCCACTCACTTGTCTTCTGCCAAGAGTTCTGAGTATTTCACCTTGATGAAGCAATTCGCTGATATTTTTGCTTGGGAATACAGTGATATTAAAACCTATGACACAAACATCATGCAGCATAAGATTTCACTGGAAAACAACACCATCCCTTTTAAGTAGAAATTAAGACCTATCAGCCCTCTCTTATTGCCTTTGATTGAGAAAGGAATCAAGAAGTTGTTGGATGCCAAGATCATAGTTCCCCTAAGGTATTCAAAGTGGATAGCTAACCTTGTGGTAGTAAGAAATAAGAATGGAGAAATCAGACTTTGTGTTGACTTCAGGAATCTGAACAAATGCTCTAAAAAAGACAACTACCCCTTACCTAAGATGGAGCACTTACTGCAAAAAGTTTCAGGGGATAAAGTCATGTCTTTATTAAACGGATTTTCATGTTACAATTAGATTATTTTACATCCAGAAGATCAGGAAAATACTACCTTCACTACTCCTTGGGGCACTTTCATGTACTCCAAGATGCCTTTTGGACTGATGAATGTTGGGGCTACTTTTCAGAGGGCTATGGACATAGCCTTTGTGGGAGAGAAGGAAAAGTTTGTCCTTATCTAACTTGATGACATAACAGTATTTTCCAGCACTCACAAGGACCATTTGTAGCATTTGATTAAGGTGTTTCTAAAGTGCAAATAGTTAGGAATTTCTGTGAACCCAAAGAAGTCACAGTTTGCTCTAGAAGAAGGAAAACTTTTGGGACATATTGTTTCTGCTGAAGGTGTGAAGATTAATCCAGCAAGATGGTGAGCACCATTATTGCAACAATAATGTTGCAACTCCTGGGCTACCTACTTTTATCAACCCCATAGTTCATAACAAACTTGGAAGCATCAATGCTGTATGCACAAGTACTAGTTCTTACTGCAAGTTGTCACTTGGTCAGCCGGTGCAAGATCACTAGGAGCTCAAGATAACTTCTAGGGATTCTAGAAGAAGCTCTATATGTGATGAAAGGAGAGAAAGATTACTCTACAGATGCTACTCTGACTGCAAAAAGGAGAAAGACTGAAATGTAAGGAAAATCTAGTAAACACTACTTAACCAACTAATCCTACTTTTGTAGAAAGCACTATGAACCAAGAAAGGAATGCCATTACCTACTCAAGGAATTAAAAAACATCTAACTGAGCTCTTTCTGGAAGTAAATAATCAAAAAACATCTTTTTGGATTCTTATGTATTTTTATGTGAATTTGACATGCATGTAATTTATTGTGTGTGAATGTGGCAGCAAATAGGTGGCGTTGGAGGGTGGTTTTGGGACTCGAGAGGATGTAGGATGGTGTGTATGGGTCCTAGAAGGTCTCAGGTGGCCTTCTAGAGGCTTTTCCCAGACTCGGCCTTCAAAAGAAATCCTACAGGAAAATCTATAGGAGGACACAAGAAATCTACAGGAGAAAAACAGGGAACTACAGGAGGCCTACAGGAGGAGGTCGAGAGCAGTTTTCACTGTTTTGAGGGTGTGAGAGAGGGTGGAAAAGGTGGATTAAGGTTGGAATGAGGTGTTAGGGTACCTAGGGTCTACCAAGAATCACCAGGGGAGAGAAAGATTATTGGATTTGCTCAAGGAGAGAGGAAGAAGTTCTATGGAAAATGTAGGAAACTAAGGTAGAATTAAGGTGAGACTTGGGTGACCTGTAGGGCATGGATCAGGTGGAGGATGGTATGGCTAATAAGCTGGCCTACTGCAAGAAGAAATATGTTGCAAAGGAACTGACAATCAACTAACAAGATCAAGCAAGTAATGAAATAAGTGCATCTAGAAAAATAGAGTTTTGCATCAAAGTAGTCCAAACTATGATCTATGAAAGGAAATACTGGGAAGTGCTACAATAAAGGAAAGCATGAAAGAATACTACTACAAATAAAGAAGTGAGCATGATGAAGAAGATCTGCAAAATAGAACTAGACAATTAACCTACTAAAAAGCTGCAAACACTAGAAGTCCTATGAATGAGGAAAATCTGTGTTTTTGGGGCAGCAAGAGGGCCTTTGCCTCAAATCATGGTCCCAAAGGGAGGAAGAGAGGCTAAGGAATTGTTGCTAACTTTTGAATCTTCTTTTTATCACTTCTTAACCTGCTATAGAGAGCACAAATTGAAGCAAACTACTGAATGATCAAAAGCAACCTATTCTTAACCATAAAAGAAATACATCTAACAACAACCTAATCTACAAACTGAAATAAACATACAAATACAAGTAAAGAGGAGATTGGCTGCTTGGGTTGGGATTTAACCCAAGAGCTTCAACCCTCTGAGGTAACTCAATGATAACTCAAAAAGGATTCCATCTTTATTTCCAAAACAATAGCAAGATTACATGAAGCTATCACAAAATAATAAACACGAAGTTGATCAGAGTTTACCGACCCTAGTGAGGCCCTAGGCCTCTCTACTTATACAAATGAAGCTACCAATAGCTTCCTTAAAATCAGGGAGGCTTGGCTCCCAAAACTCAAGATAATCATCAATCATCCTCCACTTGCTAGGCTACCTTCTAGTGCATGATTTGGCTGCTTTTACTCTGAACTGAATGAAGGGCAATTCGAAGTGAGGAGTAATAAATGAGGGGGATTCCCTCCTATAAGTCCTCTCCTTTGTCCACTTCAAGTTATTGCTACCATTTGTGCATTGGATCCTTGAATTTGACCTCAAAATTCATCAATAATCTGCATTAAACACATGTTAGACCACATGGCATCATAACTAACTCAACTCACTCCATAAGCATAAATATAATAAAAAAATCATACAATAAGCTAAGAGAATGGCTGATTTGACTAGGTTAGGAGGTAAATGAGCCCATATAATTATCCATTTATGAGGCTCATCATCACACCCCTACTGAAGGTGTTTCTCATCCTCTGAGAAACTTAGTCCATCTCCTCATCTTTTATGGCCCTGGTGGCCTCCCTAGCATCCCAAGATTCTGATGTGGTCTCCTCTTCCTTTTCATAGAATCTTGCCTTCCTTTCTATCTCTTCCCACTACTCCTCCTCTTCTTCTTCTCTTCTACCTTCTAGGATTCCTAATAGTAGTGGGGGACTCAGTTTGAGGCCAATCCAGTTGACCTTCAGCCTTTGCATGGAGCATTGTACATTGGCACCCTTCTTAATACCTCATTCATCCTCATGGGGGAATGATATTCCCTAAACTGCAGACTGTGTGGTAAGGTGTTCCATCTCCTCATGCATGCATGGACACAGTCATCCCCAAGTAGCCTTTGCATATCCTCAAAGTGCGCAATGGCTTGTGCCTGATCACTCATATCTCTAGGGGCAATCTGAGGATTATTGGCAAGCAGGTTGTGTGTGCTGATGAGTGCCATGGGATCTGATGGCTCAACTCTTATCATTAATGGCTCATTCTGCTCTTTTATCATCAATCTTCTTATTTCTGCTACCCTCAACTCTTCATGGTTCATCCATGAGGCCATGGCCATTAGTTGCAGGTCCCCTAGCCTAGCATTGGGGTCCCACACATTCATGTCTATGAGGGCCATGTTATGTAGGTATAATTCTGCCATCTTTGCCTTATCCTCTAATGTGCTTTGGTCACATAGATATATAAAGTGCCTGTAATCTTGGAAAGGAATTGTGCCTCTTTGTGCCAAAGTCTTTATCTAAAATTATAACCATTGGTCCTTGAGGTATAGGCCATAGGATTTTACTGGTGTTCTACATCGCAATGCCTCCATGGATAAGCTAGTCATGCATGCCAGCTGGGAATCTTTCTCTTGCAGCTGCTTCCTTAGCAGTTCATTTTCAGTTTCAAGGTGGCTTCTTGTAATTTCTTCCCTGTGTCTGATAGCACTCAACTCTCTACTTGTTTCCCTGAGTTTGTTTTCCATATGGCCAACATCCTCAACTCCTTTGGATTTGGCTATTTACATCCACATAGGTGTTCTTATTCTCTCTTTATCTAATTGAAAGAATAGTGGAATTGTAAATTTTTGTGGAATTATCCTTCCTCCCTCAGGTAGATTGTAGTAGGAGGCAAGACTAGGCTGGGGATCAGGTTCTTGTAGCTCTGTTTCTTCCTCCTTTACTTGTGGCTGTCCTTCCATCCTTTCTTCAAGCTTTTAGGTCTCTTGTAGTTTTGACAGTGTCTCCTGTAGAACTATCTGAGCCTCCTGTAGGACTGGTTTTGGGTCCTGTAGTTCTATCTTTTCTTTCCATGTGGGAGATCTAGGAGTCCCCCTTTCATATGTGATAGGTGCCTTGGAAGGGAATTCTTTTCCTTGGGCAAAGGGTGAATCTTCAATTGTAATTGGCACTTTTGAAGAGGGCTGAGGTTTTCCTGTTTTGATTCTTGTGCTCTTCCTAGCCCTAAAATACACGGAGTCCTACCTTTTCCTCTTTTAATTTTGCTTGATTGGTGTACTGAGGGAAATGATGGCAGCTATTGCCTCCCTTTCTAGAGTCTCAGGGGACCCTTCTCCTTGTTTTGCCTTTTTTTCCTCTTTTTCTCCTCCTTCTGTCTCTTTTTCTGTCTCTGTTTGCTCTGTTTCTTCCTGCTCTGTTTCTTCAACTTTCTCCTCCTCTATCTTAGTTTCTTCCTCCTTCCTTCCTTGTTCTGCTAAGTCACCAGTGGCTTCACCTTCTCCCCCTTGCTTCTCTTCCTCCTCACTACTAGTAGGACTGATATCATAGGTTATGGCCTTTATGTCATCCTTAACTGTCTGTTTCGGAAGACTTCCCATGCTATAGGGAGTGTAAATGTATGGAGGGCTTCTTACCCTAGGATTTTGATTAACCCATGGTGAGATAGCTGCTCTGAATTCCCTACTTGAACTTTAGTGTTGGAGTCAATGAGGGATTGTAGGAGGAAGTAGGGGATGCTGAGCTTTTGAGGGGCTGGAGTGTCCATGCCATACCTTAATTCATGAAGGATTCTAAAGTGATAACCATAGACAATGTTGTACCTCCCCTCTCAAGAAATGTATTTGATTATTTGGTAGCTAACCTCATCCCAAGGATATGGTATGCTAGCCCTTCTAATGCCAATTTTATCCTCTACAGGGGTTTCATTGTTTTGGAAAATGTTTTTCTTGGTAGCCTAGAGATGGAGACAACAATTTTTGAGAAAAACAGAGAAACAGAGGAGACTGTGATTTTTTTTTTTTTTTAAAGTATAATTTTTTTTTATGTATTTCCTCCTCCTAAAGGCTTTATTTCCTCGTCAAATTGAAACCACTGCATGCATATATTAATATTCAATGGGGGCATGCATGGAACCTACCTCCTCAGACCGAAAATCATGCTAAAACCCATGTTTTCTCCCTTCAAAACGGCTCACTGCACCTCTTGTAGAACCTTGCCGTCCCTCCTGTGGAATTCCTGTAGGTGCTCTTGTAGAACCTGTAAGTGCTCCTCTAGAAAATGCTGAGAGTAGGAATATGTGAGAGATTGATGGAGGATGATGGTTACGAGGCTATGGGGGCACAAGGAGACTGTTGTAGCTGAGTTACGAGGAGAGAATGAAGGAAAAGGTGGTGAGAGTGCTCGTGGAGGAGTACTTATTACCCTTTATGGATATTTCTGGTGATGGAGGTGAGCTGGAAAAGTATACATTAACCATATTCGGATTGTTGGTCCCCACCTGACTTGTCATCATGGCCCATCCTCGTAATCATCCCTCATGATTGCATTGGAGTTCACACTTCCTCCACTACCTGTCCTTGACATCTTTCTTGAGTTGACTGTGCACACGTGTGGGTGACATCTCAGATGAGTGGAGTCAACTAGATGAAGGTGGCCAAGTTATCTGGCCACCTTTCACTCATTCAACCTCAACCATCTCATTTCTTTTGCATGACCTCTAATTACACAAATGCAAACAGAGGAGCGGGTTAGTTACTTACCTGTGATCCGAATGTATTTGCTGTGAGGTGTTGTGGCTCTCTCTCTGCTGCATGCCTTGATTTCTTTTGATGCATGTTGTCTGCTTGCTGATGTGTGGTTGTGTCTTGTGTAGGTTCTTCTCTGGCTGGGTCTGAGCTTCAGGTGCCTTCTCAACCTTCATGTGTGTATTCTCCTGCTGCTGGTGCTGGGTTTTGATGGGATCAACTGCTATAGGAATTCCTACAGGAGCTCTTGTAGCTATTTCTCCCCTTAAAACTTCAACTTCTTTCTGTGCTTGGAGCTTCGAGGAGGATGTCAGAGATGTGGATAGAGATGGAGAGGTAATGGGTAGGCTTCAGGTGAGGTGGATGGTGTTGCTTCCTCTCTTATTTTTTGTTTTCTTTCTTTTCCTAAAAAACTGTTTTTTCTGTGTTTTTCTTGGATAGGAAGAAAAATGATGCTTGGGGTGTGATGCAAGCTTGGAAATGATGGCAAGGAGGTTTGAAGACTGTAGGAGGGTTTGTAAGTTCTTTATGAAGTTTCCCTATCCCTCAAACTACCTTTTATATCCATTTCTAGCTCTCTGTAATTCCTACATGAGCCTCTTGTAGAAAACATAGAGCCTCCTGTAGAAAACACAGTTTTTTGAAAAAGAAGCATAGTGGGGTGAAAGAAATGCCAAAAATGATGGAGAAAAGTGTGGGAAGGTAGGATAGGTGCTAGTGTGGATGTCAAGGTTCCCTTGGCACCTTCTTCTGCTTCCTGTAGTCCTCCTGCAACCTGCAATGCAAATGAAAATTCACTTTTCTTTTTCTCTCTCTCTTTTTTTTTTGAAAACAACTAGGGCACCTCAGGGAGGTTTTCACCCTAATTTCCTACCCTGGGTGCCTCCAAGGGAGGTTTTCACCTAAGGATCTTATTTTTTTCCCTTATTATTTTTTTTTTTGACATCACTGGGCCACCTCAGAAGAGGTTTTCAACCCAATGATGGGACTCAAGCACCTCATGGAGGTTTTCACTTGAGTCCTTATTTTTTTCTATTTCTTTTTTCTTCAGTGAGTGGGTGAAGTGGAGGCTAAGACATGCTCAACTACCATCACTGTGTTATTCAAATATTCAATGAACTCTCACTTGGAGAGGGGTTTCTTGTAGAATTTCAACTGGTTTCCATTAACAAGCATGGGGATGGCTTCATCATCAATGGTTCTGATCAGAACTGAACCATTGTCATTGCATTTCTCCACAGTGTAGGGTCCCAGCCATCTTGTCCTTATCTTGCCCTTGAGATCTTTTTATCTTGAATCATAGATAGTGCCCAATCTCCCTCTTGGAATTGCTTCTCCTTGATATTTTTGTCATGTCATATCTTTCTCTGAAGCTGAACTAGCTCTGTATGGAGAAGGGCCTGCAATCTATGTTCATCCAATCCATTGAGCTAAAGTAATCTTTCTTTCTGTACGTGGCTAAGGTCTAGGTCCAGCTGAGTTGCCATCCTTAGGGTATTGAATTCAAATTCTATTGACAACAAAGCTTTCTTCCCATAGACCAGCTTAGAGGGTGTGAACCCTATGGTGGTCTTCCATGTTGTGTTGTAGGCCCAAGTGGCCTCAACTAATTTTTCCACCCAGTATTTTCTGTTGTTTCTTACTACCTTTGTTAGGATCCCTTCTAATGCTCCCATTGGCTTGTGGATGGTAAGGGGTCAAAGTCCTATGCTTGATTCTATGATGTGTGAGTAGGTTTTCAATCAAATTGGAAGTGAACTAGCTACCTTGATTTATGACCAACTCTCTTGGATACCCAAACTTGTAGAATATGTTCTCTCTCAAAAACGCAGCTACTTTTTCCTCTGTCGTTGCTTTGATTGCTTTTGTATCTACGCACTTTGTTAGGTAATCAGTGCACACAATGATATATTGTTTCTGCTTTGAAGGAGGGCTGATAAGACCCAGAAAGTCCATGCCTCACTTCTCAAATGGCTCAAAGGTCACTTGAGGTTGCATAGGCATCTCATCCTTTGGAGTAGGTTTCCCCATCCTCTGACACCGATCACACTGGCTAGTATATCTCCTCACATCCTAATGAAGAGTGGGCCAGTAGTAGCTTGCTTGCAATATCTTGAAGGTAGATATTTTTACTGCAAAATGACCTCCACAAGGCCCGCCATGACAGGTCAGGAGGATTTCAAAGACTTCCTCCTCCCTGAAACATCTTCTCAAGATTTGATCTGGGCCAATTTTGAAGAGATTGCCCCCAATCTAGGTGAAAGGGGCACTTTTTCTTACTATCTTGCTCTTATCTTTTGAGAACAGATGTGGTGGGAACTGTGCTGAAACCAAGTAATTTTCTATATTAGCAAACAATGGGGAGAGTAATGAGATAGAAAATAAGTGTTCATCTAGCATTAGGTCATCCACCATTCCTTCTTCACCTGCAGGCAAATTTACTCTAGATAAAAAGTTAGCAACAACATTTTCTTTACCAAGCTTATCAATAATGGTCAAATCAAACTACTGTAGTAAAGACAACCATCTAATAATGTGCGCATTTACATCTAGTTTGTTCATTAAATATCTAATTGGAGCATGGTCAGTGTGCAAAAAAGTTTGATAGCCTATGATATAATGTCTGGATTTGTTTAGGGAATGCACGACAGCTAGGAGTTCTTTCTCTATCATTGTATAGTTTAACTATGCCTTTGACAAGTTTTTTCTTATGAAGTATATGGCATAAGGTAAATTTTCATCAATTTGTCCTAAGGCTACTCATATTGCTTTGTTTAAGGCATCTTTGTGAATGTGGAAAGGTAGGGCCCAGTTTGAGCCTCTTAGAATTGGGGCAGTGACGAGTTTGCTCTTCAAGGTATCTAGGGTTTCTTGACATTTTTTTGACCATATGAACTCGACATATTTGCCTAAGAGGCCAAACAAAGGAGTGGCTAGCTTGCTGAAATATTTAATGAATCTCCTGTAATACCTAGCGACTAGGAAACTTCTGACATCTCTCACCTTTTGAAGAGGTGGGACCATTTGGATGATGGCAATTTTGTTGGGGTCCACCTGCAGTCCTTGTTGAGATATTGCATGACCTAGCACGGTCCCTTCAGTCATAAAGAATTCGCATTTTTCTGGACTGAGGGACAGGTTCATCTCAATACACTTATCCAGAACTTTTCCTAAGTTAGACAAAGCTTCATTAAAGTTAGAGCCATATAGAGCAAAATCATCCATGTATATTTCTATTGCATCATGAACCAGTTAAGAAAATATACTCAATACCGCTCTTTGGAAAGTGGTTGGAGCATTGCAAAAACCAAAAGGAAGGACCTGATATGCAAAGGTACCCCAAGGACAAGTGAAAGTGGTATTATCTTCGTCTTCTGGGTTGATTTGAATCTGATTGTACCCGCTAAACCCTTCTAGGAGAGATAAATTTTTTTTCCTTGCCAGACCATCTAACACTTGATCTATGAAAGGTAAAGGAAAATGGTTCTTTTTAGTGGCTTTGTTCAATTCTCGATAGTCGACACAGATTCTCCACTTACCATTTTTCTTTGGCACTAGCACCAAAGTACAGACCCATTCACTGTCAGAGATGGGAGAGATGAATCCCGCATCAAGCAATTTCTGTAGTTCTTCCTTAACAATATTTTTAAGTGCTGGATTCATCCTCCTTTGAGGCTACCTGACTAGCTTGCAATCCTTCTTGATGTATATATGATGAGTACATACTAAAGGGTGCACTCCCTTCATCTCCTTATAACTCCAAGTGAAGGCATCTAGGTGTTTTCTCAACAGGGTATACAGTTCCTTCACCTGGGAAGTGGATAGGGATGGATTGATTAACAAGGTTCTTTCTGGGCCGAACTCTATATTCTTAACACGGAGAGGAGTGGAGTCAGCCACACAGAGATTAGTTGAGGGTTTGTTTTGGGTTTCTCTTACTATTTCCTCTAATGGTGATACACTAGGAGGTGGATTCTAAATCAGATTTTCAATCATATAATACTCATCTTATAGTTTCCCCCCATGGCGATTTGTAACGCACAAAGTGGTGCAGAATAGACTTCATCCTCATCTTCCTCCTCCAACCAGAGAGGTAGATCATGTTCTAGCAAGGGTTGGGCAGGAGGATATAGGATTAACTGTTTGGATATGTGCTCGTTCTTTATGTTCATGTTCCCAGCTCGACAGGTAATGTAGGCGTTAGCGGTAGCCAACCAGGGTCTTCTTAGAATGAGAGGATACCCAGTGAGCTTTGCCTTTGGCTAGAGAACTAAGAAATCAACAGGGTACTCCCAAGAATCAATGGAGACCATCACATCTTCCACAATCCCATCAGGGGTCATGGTGGAGCGGTCTGCTAGCTATAGCACGGTCATGGTCTTCCTCAAGGAGCCCTGGAGGTTGAGTTTTAGCATTGTGTCCTTTGTCATCACATTAATGGCAGCTCACAGATCAATGAAGGTGTGTGGGATCATGGTGCCATTGATGTGGACATCAACTACTGGGCTTCCAAGGTCTAAATATTTTGGACAGATTACCTACCTTAACATTAGGTCGGACAGTTGCCCTATGACATTAATGGTTGGGGAATCTCTCTTGTGCCTTCCTCGATGCCTAAAACACTTCTCTTTGATCAACCTATTGTAGATAGGCACATATTTTATGGCTTGGAGAAGTGGTATCTTCACACGCAAATGTTTCAATTCTCCCAGGAGTTTAGTTTCTTCTGGGGTAGGTTGGACTGTCACGGATAGTCTCTCAGGAAAGGGTGGAATTGCTATAGGTCCACTTTCCCCTTTATCTTCCTCAACCTCCCTGGGTTGAGGCTGGCTATCTGGGAGAACTTTCCCAGATTGGAAGTTAATTTCCTGAATCTCCATAGCATAAGTTGGGCATGATGGTTCCCCACTATACACTTGTTGAGCCTGTCTGTTGTTCAGGTTTGGATTTTGCTGGGTAGTCATTTGGGGTTGCTTTGGTGGAATAGGAGATAACGGTTGTGGTTGGGTAGGTCATGGAGGCAAAAGAGTGGGAAGAGAGTTGTATTGGGGCCTCCACCCCTGATGAGGTGCATTCCACTAAGGTTGTGGCTGAGCATAGGATTGAAATGAATGGGTGGCTAGTTGGGCTTAATATTGAGATGTGAAGGACCAAGGAGGAGGCGTGGACCAGGAAGGATGAGAAAGGGGGCCACAAGAAGGTATGGTAGTGACTTGGTTGGGGTTATAGTATGCCTGAGATGTCCCTTGCATCCCCTACTGGTATGGTCTAGGTGCATGCGGCCTCCTTTGGTTTATGTAATAGAGCTGTTCAGTGACTTCCTTAGCCCCTTGATATACAACTTTAAGTTCAAGTAAGGAAGGGCACTTATCTGTAGAATGATTTTCTTCATAGACTGAACAAACCTCTATAGAGTTCAATGGGCATAAATTCCTAGGATGCCTCTTGGTGCATTTAGGGGAAAAAATGGCCAAAGCCCTCTCTACTTCCTCTTGTTTCCTTTTGATATGTAAGGTATCCATTTGCATGGCAAGAGTCTATAGCATCTCGCTCTTGAAGTCTTACATCATGTTTCCAATTTCTCCTTTAATGGATGAGTTAGAGGAAGAGGTACTAACTATGGGTTGACTCCCCCTACCTTTCTTTCTGGATGCTCTAGAATGGTTTCTAAAAACAATCTTTATTTCCTCATAGGACAGTTGGTAGATGTCTCCCCTGGCCAGTAGATGGAGGGTGTCTAAAAGATCTTTCTGAATTCCCCTGAGCAGGACCAGCTTTAGAGACTCAGGCTTAAGTGTGCACCTGACCCTTTTGTAACTGAGCTGGAACCTCTCTTCATAGTCTTCCAGGGACTCATCACTTCCTATAGTCATTCAGAAAATCTCTTATTTAGTATCTTTTGACCTACAATCGTCTCGATACTTGTTGTTAAAGGCTTGCTGCATCTGAGCCCAAGTTGTGATGCTATTGCCAGGTAATCGCATGAACTAGCATAGTGTTGCATCCTTGAGAGTAGAAGGGAACAGTTTCAATGTTTGCTCATCTTCTGCATAGTCATAGGTTCAATAGATAACAATAAACTCGAACAAAAAGGTGTCAGGATCTTCTATTATCAGACCATGGAAATGAGGTAGGGCGAAAGGGCTTATATTTTTCACTTTGGTGTCCCCATTGGTCTCCCGAATGGGAAAGGTACCCTCTATTCTCTCTCCATTCCCCCTAGCATTTCCGTGTTCAGCCATTAGCTCCAAAGGAATATTTTCTTCTCCTTCTTCCCCTATAGGTTCTTCAAATATGTCTTGCTATTCACCTAAGGGTTCTTCTTGATCATAGCTGCTGAAGAAGAGAGAAGGCTGGCTGTGTGAAGCAGTGGGGTTGTTGGGCAAAAATTTTCCTAACTTATCTCTATTCCTACAAGGCATGAAAGGAAATCTTTTTTGGTTGGTTTTTGTTTCTTTTCCCCACACTGATAGTACCTGTAGAAACTGAAATTGATTGAACGAAACAAATTGCAACTAGTTGAAATTAACTTTCTGAAATGAAATTTGTAGAATTGAAGAGGAAAGCAAGGAAATGCAGAACTTGAAAGAAGAGAAATGACTTGTCTACTTTTGCTGAAATAAACTATTAGCAGAATATTGCAATAGAAAATAGAAGAAAGCAGTAATCACCGAATACTTTGACGCTTCCTCGGCAATGGTGCCAAAAAGTGGTGAGCACCAGTATTGTAGCAATAATGTTGCAACTCCTGGGCTGCCTACTTTACTCTTATCAACTCGGTAGTTCGTAACAAATTTGGAAGCATCGGTGTTGTATGCACAAGTACTAGTTCTTACTCCAGGTTGTCACTTGGTCAGCCAGCGCAAGATCAATAGGAGCTTAAGCCAACTTCTATGGATTCCAGAAGAAGCTCTATATGTGATGAAAGGAGAGAAATATTACTCTACATATGCTACTCTAATTGCAAAAAGGAGAAAGACTGAAATGTAAAGAAAACCCAGTAAACCCTATGTTGGGCTCCAAAAATGGCACTCATTACCATACATTTTCCACCTATGCTTCCATTATTTCACTCACTATTCATCACCTTGTCACTCCATTTTTCCTACTATTCACCATTAATGGGTCTCATTCATATTTTCCAAATATTTTTTATTTTTAAGCATTTTTGAGAGAAATTCTTGATTAAATATTAGAAAATAATATATTTTACTTTATATATGGAAAGTGGGTTGTTTTGGTGACATGTGTAGGTTGCAAGGAAGCTTCCATGGCATCTTTATGTGGCCATGAATGATCAAATTCGAATTTGAAAAGATAAGCTTCATGGAGGAGATCATGGAGGATAGGGTTATGTGTCATCATTGGTTGAGAAATATGTGGGTCAAAGGAGAGAATAGTGGGTCTACATTTATGAGGTTGTTATCTTAGTTTTTGTATAAATAGGAGCACCTCCTCCATTCCAAAGGGGAGGACTCTTAGAGCATTGTATCCAATTGATGATGGAATAGAATAAAGCTTCATTTTACATATATGTTCATTATGTAGTTTTAGATATAAGTTTTACATATATTTCCATTATGTAGTTTTAGATTTAATTTTCCTTAATGTAGTATATGGAATAATTTGTCTTGTTCTTAAGAGAATTGAGCTCACTCTAAAAGGATGAGAGAAACATGTTATTTCATATTAGATCTTATTTCATTTATTTGTCTAGATGTTTGAGGATTTGTTTGTGATTGATGAATGAGTTTTAAATTAGAATGTAATCAGCATATGGGAGGACAACTAAGAGTCTAAGTTAGGCTCTCTCTCTCCATTTGATTTGCATGATAATTAAAATTCATTCTTTTGCTTTTATGTTTCAAGTATCATATGAGGAGATACCAAGAGTCTAAGTTAGGCTCTCTCTCCAATGATTTATATGGTAATTGAAATTCATTCTTTTGTGCTTTTATGTTTCAAGTCATTTGATTTCTTATGCTTGTGGATGAATCTTAGTTTAGTTTGGATTAGTACATGAGAGGACAATCAAGAGACTAAGTTAGTCTCTCTCTCTACTTGAATCTGAACAATGATTAAGTTCATTCTCATGTCTTCATTTCAAGTTTTTTTAGTTTTATGTAATCAATGATTTCTTTATGATACTGTAGGGAAGGACAACCAGGACCTCCTTAGTTAGGAGCCTCTTCCCTTACATATTGTATTGAATCCTAAATAATTTAGTTAGACATAGAGTTAGTTGCCTACTCCTGCATATATATTGCTGGCACCATCACAAGCTTACGAGTTTCCCTGGTTGATAATTTAATGCAGCAATTTAAGCCCAATAAATTGCTCAACATTTTGGCGCCGTTGCCAGGGACGGTGCTAAGGGATTAGGCATTAGAAATTTAATTTAGTACTAGTATTTTTCTTTAGACAAAATAACTTGTGAGACCTGGTGACAGCAGGATCTTCACAAAGAAGTTTAAGTTTGAGTTTTCTGATGGTTTAGTGTTTAGCTAGTTTTAAATTTCGTCTTTTCAAAAACCCCCCTGCATGAATAAAAACGAATCAATCGACTAGTATGCTCTCTTCCTGCGCTTCGTGCGATCAGGAAGATCAGAAAATCTATTGATTTCGAATAAAAATACTCTTGCTTGAGAAATAATGTGCAACATGACAATAAAGAATTTTGTGAATGAAAAAAACATCTTTTAATTTTTAGATAAAATTTAGTTTTTTATTTTAGATTTAAAAAAAAATATATTTTTTAATAATATATGTATCATATATCCATATTATTATTAAAAATAAAAATAAAAAATAACCATTTCTTTCATTTTTTTTAGATATTTAAAAAATGCAAAACATCAAATAAAAACAATATTAATTAAAAAAAAACTAACCATTTTATTTTTGTTTTTTTAGATATTTAGAAAAAACTAACTTCATTTTAGTTATTGTTTAATTTTAGAATATTTCTTCATTAGGTTTAAAAAAAAAAAATTGTTGATTTTACAATTTAAAAAAATCTCAACTTAAAATAACAAATTAATTTTTTTTTTGCTTTTTAATTTGTTGTTTAAAAAAAAAATCTAAAGCAATAAAGAAAATCAACCTAAAAAATAAAAAAAAATATGTTTTCATATTTTCTTTTTAGGATTTGTTGTTTAAAAAAAAAATTCATGTAATAATAATATGTATATTTCTTTTATATATATATTATTATTTAAGAAAAAACTAACCATTTTTCTTAGAAAATTAAAAAAATTATTAAAAAATAAAAAATAAAAATTCTGGGTTTTACTGTTGAATAAAAAGCTATCTTTTCAAAGGGTTGAAGCAGCACTGTTGGTTGCAGCCATGGTTTGTATTCGCTCAGCTACTATGGGAGACTGGTTGTATGATGAAGGAGAGGATGAAACAAAAGATGTTTATGTTGCAATTGAGGGATTATACGGCTTTCAGTACCATCCGAAGGTGACACATTCAGCGCTTGGAATGGAGACGCTACGCCATTTTCTTTTCAGTGTTTGTGGCATCAAAGTTGACTGGAAACTTGAGAATGTGCTAGAAGAGAAAATTCAAACAGTGAGAGGAATGGTTGGACCAGTGGATCATGCCATCTGTGCATTGTCAGGTGGTGTGGACTCCACAGTTGCAGCGACTCTTGTACACAGAGCACTTGGAGACGGGCTTCACTGTGTTTTTGTGGACAACGGACTTTTGAGGTACAAGGAGAGAGAGCGTGTAATGGCCACATTTAAAAGTGATCTACATTAGCCTGTGACTTGTATTGATGCAACAGAACGTTTTCTTAATAAACTCAAAGGAGTAACAGACCCTCAAAGAAAATGGAAAATTATGGGAGGAGAATTCATCCACATTTTTTATGAATTCTCTTTAGATTTGGAAAAGAAACTAGGAAGGAATCCAATGTTCTTGGTCCAGGGTACTCTGTATCCTGATGTAATTGAGTCGTGTCCACCACCTGGGAGTGGGAGAAATCACTCTCACACAATCAAGAGCCCCAACTTGAAAGTCTCCAACACGATCTGGGCGAGCCGAATTACAGAGCGGGGAGCGTTAGGGTGCGTGAACTTAAAGCGCATACCTTGATCGGCGGATCGCTGGAAAAATTTGCCAGCTGGTCAAGCCAAACGAATCCTCTGGTAATTCCCGGCTTCCACCATCCATACCAAGGTAAAAGGGACATGGTGTTGGAAGCTTGCTGTTGTTGGCGTGCCCGCTGTAATTCAGCTAATTTTGATGATATGTTTACCTGAGTTTCCCCGCTGGTTATACAAACAGAAAAAGGTGGATGAAGCAGTTGCAGAACTACAGGTGCCAAATTGGAGCATTCCTGTAATGAACGCTGTATCTCAGGCAGCACGGATTGCTGCACATAAATTTGGTATGTCTATTCGACTGCTAAAGAACATTGGTTTATGAAAAGGGATCTTGGCAATGCCAGTTTTGGAGCAGCTTGCCCTGGATGAACTTTTATGTGGGAAAGTGCTTCCCCATCTAAGGAACATTGTGCAGAATATTCATGATGCAATTACAAGGACTGAAAGTAGAATTGCACGGTTTACGGCGGCTTGGCTCAGGTTTCATCAGGAAGTAAACAATGGCAGACGATAAGAAACCAAATGACAAATCTGGCGGTAAGGATGATGGTAAGAAGGATGTTGTAGTTGCGACAAGTGCAGGCTTTGTTGTCTTCACTGGGATAGCTTTGAGCCTCTTCAAGGCCCTGTGGCCGAAAAGACCTGTAGAAGAATCGTTTATTTCCGAGGAGCGCGTCTCAGTCAGTTCTACCGAGAATACCTTTGAAGACCTGAAGGAGAAAGCCAGTGAAGTTCCAAAAGCAGCAAATGGTGTTGCCTATGATGTCGGTAAGAAGTTTCAGAAAGGGGGTGGAAAGAAGAAATCAAGCCAAACTATTGAGATATATAAAGGAGACACTCTGTGGGGACTATCTCGGAAGTATGGGGTTTCAATTGAAGCAATCAAAGCTGAAAATGGGTTTACAGATGATACCATCTATGCTGGAGAGAAACTTATACTACCCTGACAGGCAGCGCCTAAGAAATCCTTTCACTTGCCAATATTAATGTTTTGTTTGGATTTTTCTTTTTCATTTTTAGATTAAATTTGTTTTGTATTTATTGTTATATATTATATTTCTTTTTATTTTTTATTTGTTTTGATTTACATTTATAAATGTTGGATTTCTTTTCATTTGGATTTGTATATTTTTGTTTGTTTTGATTTATAAAGGTTGGATTTCTTTTGATTTATATTTGTATATTTTTAGTAATAGTTTTTATTTTTTTGATTTGTTTTGATTTACATTTATATGTTTTTAGATTTGTATTTGTATATATTTAGTTATAATTTCTTAATAATTGATTTGTTTTGATTTATATATTTAAGTAATGTTTGACTTGTATTAATATATATTATGATTGTATTAGTATATTAATTATATTAATATATTAATATGTTATAATTATATTAATATGGTTAAAAAAAAAAATCAAAACAACATTTTTATTTTACATTTATTTTTAATTAAAAAAAAATGGATTTTCTTTAAACAAAATAAATAAATAAATAATAAATAAAAAAATACTAACAATAGTGATAGTTTATTTTTAGGTTCTCCCAAATAAAATTGTGTTGATTTTTCAATTGTAAAAGAAAATTCAACTTAAATAATAAATTAAATTTTTTTATGTTTTTAATTTATTGTTAAAAGTAAAATCAACATAAAAAAATTCACAAAATTCACGCCAGTTTGAAAATAAAGAATGCAACATTTGGAAGCATAATTTGAAAGAACATTTGGTGGATTATTTAAATGCTGAAAAACTTGTTTAGTTGGCAAATCGATATTGTTGTATGCTTTTATAATGCACTAATCTGCAGGACACAACCTGCTTTATTGGAAAGATGTCAGGAATCCTCTTGAGATGTCTAGATAAAGGATAATCTGTGGAAGTCATGCACTAGTTCTATTGTAGCATCTGTGGAGGGCATCATTATTGGAAAATCACAACCCACAAAACCTTGAGAGCTGGGTATTATTGGCCTACTCTGTTCTCTGATGTGTTTTCTTTTGTGAAATCTTGTGACAAATGTTAGAGGTTTGCAGGAAGACAACAACTGAAACCTCTGCCCTTGAAGCTAGTACACGTCAATGGTCCCTTCTAGTAGTGGGGATTGGACTTCATAGGTGACATTAATCTGCATTCCAGTGGCCAACACAAATGGATCTTGGCAGCCACTGATTATTTCACCAAATGGATTGAGGCAATACCCACTAAAAATGCTAATCATCAGGTTATCATAAAGTTCTTGAATGAGAATATTTTCACTAGATTTGGTTGCGCAACCGAACTAGTCACTAATAATGCATCAGCTTTTAGGGCAGAATAATTGGTGGACATGTGTGAATCCATGGGCATTCAATTGGTGCATTCTACCTCATATTATCCTCAAGGCAATGGCCTGGCAGAATCATCTAACAAGAGTCTTGTAAGGATAATCAAAAAACTATTGGAGGACAACAAAATGAGCTGGGATTCCAAGTTGAAGTTTTCACTATGCGCTGATAGAGTTACCAACAAGAAGTCCATAGGAAATTCTCCATTTAAGCTGGTTTATGGTGCTGATGTTATTTTTCCTATCCAGCTGATTCTCCCTGTGGCCAAATTCTTTCAAGAAGAACAGGATGAAACGAATGACATGGTAAGGAGAATGAATAACCTGGTTGAATTATAGTAGATCAGAGAGTAGCTGGTTGTGAAGTCAAAAGTTCATCAAAAGAAAATCAAAGAAACCTTTGAGAGGAAGGAAAAAGTGGACAATTTCCAAGTTGGTGACTGAGTTCTCAAATGGGACGCATTGAAGGAAAATAAAGGGTGATCATGGTAAGTTTCACTCCTTATGGATAGGTCCATTTTTCATGCTCAAATTCAGCAGAACAATACCTTTATTCTACACAGTCTGGAAGGAGAAGATGTTTTTGGTGGCCCAGTCAATGGGCGGTTCCTGAAACTTTATTTCATTTAAGGCTTTAAAGCCTTGATATTGTAAATATGTTTTTCAGTTTTTATTTCTTATGCAAAATAACCTCCATGCCCAATGGAATACTAGGAGATAGATTTGATTTTGGTTTTACAGGAAAGGCATTGGTCTATGATTCTTGAAACCTCACAGGGAGGTTTTCATCCCCAGAAGGAGCCAGTATTAGCCTTGTTGGCATGTGGCCCAAAATGGATCCAAATATGCTCTCTAAGTCTTCAAAATTTAGTAAAATCAAGCTAAATATCAAAATAATTGCAAGAGAAAAACCTTCAGACAGGCAGAAACTTGCGATGGCAATCGACAATGCAACATGGACCGTCGATCAAGTGCGTAGATCGACAGCCCATGTCACATCATAGGATCACTATCAAAGAACACAACATACCACTCACCATTGGCTCGGGGCATGAGCGATATGTGATTGCGATCAATCACATTGGTGGATCGTAATCAAGGAAACATTATGGAGCGGGGCCTTTATACATGTATATGTGTTATGCGATTAACCGGACCCGACGGTTATATACATAGTATTGCATAAAATTTGAAATCCATTGAAAGGAATTTTCCTATGTATTTTGCGTATTTTCATTATTTAACGGAATACAAAGGGGCAGCATCGATGCGATAAAACCCAGACCCGAAGGGTTTCCGAAATGAAAATATATAATATTTCAGGTCCACTAAAGCCAAATTTTCATTATTTTAGTGTTTTTAACATATCTCAAAATACAAAGGGAAGCTTGGAAACAAGGCTGAAGTGACTTGCGATAGAAATTAAGGGCAGACTAGATAGAGGAATAGATAGTGTTTAAGAACTTTTCAAGTCAGAAATAAATAGAGCTTGGTGGGATTTCACAGTGTTGCAGTGTTCTTCTATGTAAAATAGAAAACAACCATTGTAGCATTTGAAATGATTTCTAAAGGCCCACAGACCCATTCCATCACATAACAAATGCCAGGAGATAGAAGGCCAGAAGGGGAAAGGCAATAGTGCAACACAGCCAAAACCAATAGAAGTGATCATGGAGCATCGCTGGCATGAGCGAGCTCCCTAACAACACATCAAACTACTAGAATGTAGTTACTCTATTATTAGAAGAATAAACCTCCAAGCCCATGTGTGCCTAGTAAGGGCATCAAGTCGTTAAATATAGAGGGGATAGATTAAGACCTCTCGAGCCTTAGAAGTTCGAGAGTATTGTAAAAGGCCTATAAATATTTGAAATTTCAGAGTAACAAGGGTTCAACTTTTGGAGTCTATGGAGACTCTGCTCCTCTAAGCTTCTCATCTTCATTCCAACAATATAAGCTTCTTTTGTTGCTACATGTTCAAATCCCATTTTTTCTTTTGTTATAAGCTTGCACTTGAATAGGTTATTCATGTTTTCTTCTATGTCTAATGCCAAATAACTGTCATCTTATCTCTGCATTGATAAATTAGATCAGTAAGCTTCATTTAATTCCTGTAGCTAGCCATTCATATGTGTTTATGTATGCATCTACTGGTATAGTCAGTATTCTCCATCTATTCACTGAATCTATAAACTATTGAGCATTAGTGGTCTAAAGCCTGGTAAAGATGAGGGTGTTCATGTATGTCTTGAGTGAAAATAGAGTTAGAACAATCATTTGACTTGATCCAAACCATAATCCATTCCGATAGTTCAAGAACGATATTGAAGATTTATATTATATGTTACCAGGCATCTCTGAGCTACAACCTAGGAGAGCTTCCTGGAGTGATAACAGGAAAAATCATGAACAGAAAGGTAACCCTCTAGCAGATTTAACCATTTATCGATGGCATCTGCGTCTATCTAACCCTTTAATATGGGGATTTCAAAATTAACTTGTACCTTAAATGGTGTGGCGTTTCTAGAGTAGCTGTTAGAAGTCGATGTGTCGCCCCTGGGTAGTTGCTGAAGGATTTGGGTAAAGTTGTCCATCATCACGTTCCTTTGTCGCTCGAGGGCTTCTTCGAGCAAGATTGTGATAGGACCTCCTGCCCCCTCATCTTTGTTTTCATCCACCATGGGAGGCCGTCGAGATTTGCGAGGCTGGTCTTGCAAAGGTTCGACCAATTCAAGCCCTAAATCATTATATCCCAACCTCCTTGGGGACATGCAAAAAAAATAGAGAAAAAAAGCAGACCACTCTGATGCCACTGATTTGGATTTAAACAGGAAAGCAACAAATTATAGAGATAACCATAAACATAGAGATGCAGTGGAAATAATACTTCATTTCATTAATGTAAAATACTAAAATATTCTTGCAAATAGGAATGGAAATAAACCTGCTAGGGCGATGGTAGCTTATCTCTGAGAAGAGATGTGGCAGCTACATGCCTCTGAACTACCTTAAAATGAGGCTCAAGGGCCTTTTTATTATTGAATAATAAGAGCAAATCCTAAACAACCAAAACCCTAACCCGAGGATATGTAACACCAAGAGTTTATGGGCCCAGCTGGGGTGAGTTGGACAACCAACTTCCCAGGGTTGCGACTTGGTCATATTATTTCCGTTTAACGTGCATGATACCCCATTAGAAAGATCTCTCCAAGGAATATGACGGAAGAAAAAATTTTAGATAGAAAATTGCTGGTGGTAGATTTCCAAAAAACATCATAAAAAAATGTCGTTTAGGGCCTCAAAATGGCTCCAGAAGTTTAGGACCCAAAAAACTGCTAAAAATAGTAAACTGTGCTACAATTAAGGAAACTGGAAAACTGAAAGAAGAAATGGTGGGGGTTCAAGTGGAATTGGCGGGCAGCCACCAATATCCACCTGGATCAGGTCCTCACCTTCTCTTTGTTCTCATAAAGCTCCACCAGCTGATTTATTCTTCTGGTCAATGTGCTTTGTTCTTCCTTGGCTTCTTGTAGCAACTTGGCTACTTGCATTTCTAATTGGAAAAGGAAGACAAAAGCCTTGCCATATACTAGCTCAATGGGTGATTTCCCTATGGATATTTTGGGTGTGACACGGTTAGCCCACAAAGAAAACTTTAGTTGGGAGTCCCATTTACTTTGACTTTTAGAGATGGTCTTCTTTAGAACTCTCACCACATTTTATTACAAGACTCAGACAAGCCATTCCCTTGAGGATAGTATGTAGTGGAGTGTTCAATAATGATGTTGAATTTGTGGGAGAAGTTGGTGAACTTGGTATATTTGAAAACCTGTGCATTATCAGTGATGATTTTAAAAGGACACCTGAAATGGGACATTTTGTTCTCCTCCATGAATTTTATCACCACTGAATTAGTATAATTCCTAGTTGGGATAACCTCTACCCACTTAGTGAAATAGTTAGTGGTTGTTATAATCCATTTGTTTTGGCTACTATAAGGTGGGTGTATTTCTTCAATGAAGTCCAATCCCCACTGTCTAAAAGGCTCCTCTACATTCACATGAATCAGGGGGAGAGGAGCGAACTTCTATCTTTCAGCAAAAAATTGGCATTTTTGGCATGGCCTGACCTGAGAATACACATCTCCAAACAGTGTGGGCCAGTAAAATCCTGCCTTGAGGATTTTGTGTGTTGTTGCCTTTCAACTGTAGTCTCCTCCACAGACTGCCCTAGGGAAGTCCTTCATCACTTCATGGGCTTCTCCTTCAACCAAACACAACAATAATACCCCCACCGGGTCCTTCCAATAGAGCAGTCCATTGGAGATAATATATTTTTGTGCTTGCAATCTCAGACTCCGGTATTTAGATCTATCCAGTCCCAACAGGCATATTAGGAGTAAGAGGTAATGAACAATGTTCTTATACCTGGGCGATCCCTCATATTTGGAATAGACCTTCTACTCAACTATTTTGTTTCTACTATGTTCATCCTCTGGGATGCCATCCTCTGTGATCAAGCTTATTCCTAGAGCCTGGCAGTTGGATTCAGACAAAATCTTGGCCTACCCCTGGCCTTGGATGAGCTTGGTAGACTTGATTTCCAACTCATATTCCTATATTTTTTCTATCCATCTGCCCCTCTTTCCCTCGTTGTCTCCCCGCACCAGAATGTCTTTGACTACAACCATTGGGACAAAATTTATGATTTTAGATTGTAGTACATACATACAAAATGATTATAGTGCCTTTGTTGGCTACATGGGGCCTGACCCAGGTTCAATAGTGAGTTTAGCCAAGAAAATCCTGGTACTACTAGCCCTTTTAGAAATAGTCCGTGAAGCGTGGGTTGAGTTATCACCCGAAGTAGTATGGGATGGTGCTGGAACCAGGTTTCCGCACCCTAGGGATGTCTTGAGAAGGGTTCTGGAGGTTCGCTATCCTAATTTGCGCGCTGCATTGCTCCGTGTAGCTTTCTATTCTTCACAACCCATGCACCCTTGGTAAATACCGTGTTATTCTGATCCATCCTTAATGTGCTATTATATTAGTGCTTAGTTTGTGCAAGCCCAATATTCTTATTACTTGTTCAAATTTCAGATTAGCGCACGTACTCACAAACAATATAAATGCATAAAGATAACTAGAACATTGAAATACAGATCTATAAAAAGACGCACAATATTTTGAATCAATCTTATCTTTATTAAGACTCAAGTTCAGTTACAGACCCGACTCGACCCTACGCACTAAACTGTAGGGGTCCGCGCACTCAGCTGCGGACTCTACTAGGCCTCTGCGCACTTAGCTGCAAAGCCTCTACCTATCACTACAACCCAATACCTTCAGATCCACTTGTAACTTCTAACCATGCCTTCGCATCTATATATTACTTGTCAAAAACTAAGACTCCCTTTACACTTAGAGCCTCACTATATTTATACAATCCCATGGTCCACGAACCATGGGTAGGCCGACACACTTTACATTAAATTACATTATCTTAGGGCACACAACCATAGACTCTTGTGCTCTGTGCCCGCATTTCTAAGGGTATTTACATTACACTTGACCAAAATTCGGGCTTCAAGCCCCAAAAACATGCTATGGGGGGATCCGTTGCCCAAGAGGCCCCCAACTGATCCGAATTGGATCCATGAAGAATAATCAAAGCACCATGACTATATCAAATTAGGGAAAAAATTTGAATTCAAGAGCATAGAGCAATCAGGAAAACCTCTGAATAGTGGCAGTTGGTACCTAGCGAGAAACGATGAGGACCTCGGTCAAAACGCGCTGACTAAGGCCCATGGAGACCGCGCAGAAGGTGAAACTAGCACCTGGGAAGCTCGAATTGGGAAAAGGAGGAAATTTCTGATGCACAATTAGCACTAATCATGCGTCATTAGGCAAAACCCCTCGAGAAGGAGAGGCCCCGAGCACTTGGTCAAATGGAAGCCGGGAAAAACGTGGGGAAAAGAGCTAAAGGCTAAAGGCGGGACTCGTGCTCCAAAACTGGCGGTATTCATAGGGGGCACCCTTGGGCGGTAAGCGGATTTGGAGAAAAACGAGCGATTTCACTCAGTGCCCGACACATGGTAGGCGAAGGAGAGAGAAAACCTCCACTCATCGTGCACTAACGGTCGAGCAAGTTAACCATGCAAAATGAGGGAATGGTGTCAGATCTGGGGGCTCCAGATCTAACAGCCGAGAACGCGCCCAATGAAAGAACTTGATTCGATAGGGGATTAAGCTGAGATGTATAAGGATTTGAGGTTCGATTTGATTGCTGAGATGGTGGATGAATCATTCCACACTGTACTTGGAAAACCAAACTAACGAGGAAGAGCTGGCGCAGTTCACAAGAGGACAAGTGGCCACTCCCTGTGAGCCATTGATGATGACGCAGAAGACAGGGAATTCCAAGTGAACAGCAGTAGGTGATCTAATGGAGGAAGGAAGTGGAATCGAGCAGTCATGAGATGTATTGTTTTTCTAGCCATGAACAGAACAGAGAATGGAGAAGACGAAGAGAACGAAGATAGATAACAAAGAGACAGTGAAGCAAAGAGTAGAAAGATAGAGAGTCGAGCTGACCTGCAGCATAAGGTAGCATCGAGCCATCCTTGAGAGGATCTGTTGGGGAACTGAGCAACACATTGGGCTCCTTCCATTGAAGACCAGAGAGGTCAAGTACTGGTAAGGAAAAGAGTGTGTGCACTCTAGTGGCTTGGGGAATCCAAGAACCACCCTGCCAAGCCATTCTGTTTTAGGAGACTCGGGTTTAGCTCCTCATTGTAATTATATGCTTTAAATACACAATAAAAGAAAGCCACCACTGAAAGCTGGACTAGAGATGTAGCCCTGGAGGATAGGGTGAACTCCTTATTAATTGTTGTGTTCTTGTATTTGCTTACTGTGTTTCTCTGCTGTTTTCTATTTCGGGTGTCTGTGTATTTTGCACTCTGATCAATCTGTTGCCTAAAATAACATAGACACACGCCACCACATGAGTCTGTAATACCTTCATTTAATAAATCTTTAATTGAGATCACTCAAGGGTGATTTTCAGATCAAGTGGTATCAGAGCTCTAGGCTATAAAGGTTAGACAAGCTTGTCTTGGTTTAGCTATTGAATGCTAACTAGATCAAAGCTCAAGTTAGGAAAAGGAGAGTTGGTTGAAACTAATCTTGAAATTGGGAGAGTCTATCCTCAGAAGTCAATTTCAGAAGAAGGTTCTATAGGACCAGACCCCCAATTCATAGATAGTTTCCTAGCCATAAAGTCCATGGTAGAAGAAATGTATAGGGACTTTAGAAAGCATAAGGAGGAAGATTCATCAGGCTTCAAGCAAGACAAAGGAGAAGATGAGTCTCACTTCCATGACCACTCCAAAGGAAAAGGGAAAGAGGAAAGCTTCCTCACACCTCCTAACAGCCCTGAACACAAAAAGAAAGCATCTTTGATCAAACTAGATGTTAAATTTGATCTACCTATATATGACGGAGAGTTAAATGCAAAAAAGTTGGACAATTGGATTAGACAAATTGATGTTTATTGCAGAGTACAAAACATCGACTCAGACAAGAGCAAGATGTAGTTGGCAAGCCTACACCTAGAAGGCACTACCTTGGTTTGGTGGGAAGTCAGAACCGAAGCTGATATGAAAAGACATGGTAAGACTATCTCTGTGTGGAGTGAATTTGTTTCTGCAATAAAAAATCAGTTCTATCCATTGGCCTACATGCAACAAGCCATGTTGAGTTGGAAAACTCTTTGGTAGTTGAAAGGGAAAAGTGTGCAAGGGTACACTCAAGAATTCAGAAACAGAGCACTGATTCTAGGAATATCATTAGACTCACCTGAAAGTGTTTTGAAGTACATTGGTGGTCTACACAGCTACATGAGGCACACCATCCTCATGTTTAATCCCACTAGTATAGGTGAGGTATCTGTACAAGCTACTCATCTAGAAGCTAGAGGAAAGAATGGAAATCTAGAAGTTTGGGGACCATCCCAACCCATTGCAAGAAAGAATAAGGAGAAAAGAAAGCAGAAATGGAAAGCAAGGAAGGCTAATAATGCATAGAAAAGCAAAGCTTCATGCACTCATTGTAAAAAGGATGGGCATGATGATGAGCATTGTTGGATTCTGCATCCAGAGCTGAGACCTAAGAAGTTCGAGGGCAAGAAGAATAAGACTGTTGCAACTATTCAGAAGGATTTGGAGTCAGACTCAGGAGATGAAACAACTATTGCAGCCACAGGTATAAAAGGTAAGAATTCTGAAGCATCTACTAGTAATTCTACACAATCTATTATTGATGAAGAAAATGAGAGAAAAATACATGAGCTTTTCCATATTTGAGTTATTTCCAAACATCAAAAGATTGATACTTAGCTTGATAGTGGCTCAAAAGTAAATTTAATTTCTGAAGCAATTGTAAAGAAATTGGGATTAGCAACTACACCTCACAAGAAACCATACCCATTAGGATGGTAGAATGATAAATCACAACTACAAGTGACTAGACAGTGAAAACTCAAGTTTTCTTTTGGGTCAGCATTTGTAGATGAGGTTGAGTTAGACATAATTCCTTTGGATATATGTGGAATTGTTTTAGGAAGTCCTTACTTGTATGACAAAAAAGCTATTTTCTATAGATTTGAGAACAAGTATCTACTTGTTAAATATGGACTCGAATACTTTGTAAGAGCTCATAAGCTCAAGAATAATTATACTCTCATAAACTCAGGGCATATGAAAAGAATGATAAATTCATGCAAACAATTCTTACTGATGGTTGTAAAGGAAAAGAAACCTGATAAAACCAATGTATTTGAGGGCTGTAATGCTAAACAGAAAGCTGATTTAGAAAAGGTTGTTTTAGAGTATGATATATTTTTCAAGAACCTAAAGGTCTGCCACCCGAAAAGGAAGTAGTACATGATATTATTTTGCAGCAAGATGCTCCATTACCTAACATTGGAATGTACAGGTTGTCTGCTTTAGAGAATGTTGAAATCAAGAAGCAGGTGCAGGAGTTGCTCGAGAAAGGGTTCATCAGACCTAGCACATCACCATGTGGGTCGCCAATCATTTTGGTGAGAAAGAAAGATGGCTTGTGGAGAATGTGCGTTGACTATCGAGCACTGAATAAGATAACAATAAAAAATTGTTATCCCCTTCCTCGCATAGATGATCTTTTAGATCAATTGAAAGAAGTTGTTTATTTCACCAAGCTAGACTTGCACAGTGGATACCATCAAGTCAGGGTTGCAGAACAAGATGCATGGAAGACTGCTTTCAAGACAAAGCCGGGATTGTATGAGTGGTTGGTTATGCCTTTTGGCTTAACTAATGCTCCTGCTACTTTCATGAGATTAATGAATGATGTACTCAGACCTTTTCTTGATGATTTGTTATTGTGTATCTGGATGACATTTTGATTTTTAGTAAAACGTGGGAAGAACACTTAAAGCATGTTAAGCAGACATTAGATGTTTTGGAAAGAGAAAAAATTCATGTTAAACTCTCAAAATGTGAATTTGGCAAAACATCTCTAATTATTTGGGTCATATAGTAGGGGGTGGTGAATTGAAAATAGATCCCTCTAAAGTGGCAGTCATTGTAAACTGGCCTAAACCCAAGTCTTCTACAGAAGTGAGAAGCTTCTTAGGGGCAACACAGTATTGGAGGAAGTTCATTTCTAACTTTTCCTCAATTGCAGCTCCCTTACATGCTATAACAGGATTGAACAAGGTGTTTTAGTGGGGAGGCAAACATCAGAAAGCCTTAGACACGTTGAAAGAAAAGATTAGTATAGCACATGTACTAGCACTGCTTGATCTGCAAAGACCATTTGAGATCCAAACAGATGCCAGTGACTATGCCATGGGAGAAATGTTGACATAGCATGGTAAACCCATATGTTATCATTCTGAGACTTTTAATCCTGCAGTAGTTAACTATCCTACATATGATAAAGAATTGTATTCATTAGTTCAGAGTGTGAAAAAGTGGAAACATTACTTAATGGGCAAAGAGACAGTAATACATACTAATCATAAACCACTTCAATATCTACACTCCCAAACTAAGTTGTAGCAATCAAGGCACTATAGATGGATGGGTTTTCTACAACAGTTTCATTTAGTCAACAGATATAAAAAGGGCATACATAATAAAGTTGCATACATGTTATCTAGACCCATTATAAATGCATCTACTATACTTAAGCATAATTCTATGCTACATGAAAGCTACATTGAACAATATGCTCAAGATATAGACTTTAAAGATGTATATGCAACTTTCATTCAAGGAAAACGAGTAGAAGAATTGGATTATCATGTAAAGGACTGACTCCTATACCATTGCGGGAAACTCTGCATTCCACAAACTGAGAGAGTAAAGATAATTAGAGAAGCACACACTTCTCTGATATCAGGTCACTTTGGGGTAAGTAAAACAGTTGCACAGCTGCAAAGATTTTGTTATTGGAAAAAAATTAATGAGACAATTTCTAGATATGTAAGAGGGTGTACTATGTGTGCTAAAAGCAAGCCCAACAATAGTAAACTAGGCTTGTACACTCCATTACCAATTCCTTCTCACCCTTGGGAAAGTGTTTCCATGGATTTTGTTGGAGGACTCCCTAAATCTAGGAAAGGTCATGATTATCTATATGTTGTTGTGGATAGGTTCAAAAAAATGTGTATTTTGATACCTTGTAATAAAAAGATTACAGTTGAACAAACTGCAAAATTGTTCTTTGAACATGTATGGGTTCATTTTGGATTACCCACTTCCATTGTATCTAATCGAGACACCCGATTTGTCGGAAAGTTTTGGTCAAGTCTGGGGGAACTGTTGGACACCAAACTGAAGAAAATCATAGCTCTTCATCCACAAACTAATGGCCATACAGAAGTACTTAACAGGACAGTGATCCAGTTACTCAGAGGATATTGCAACAAACATCCTAAGCTTTGGGATGAACATTTGTGTTATGTGTAGCATGCTTACAATAGAGAAAAACATTTTTCTACCCATAGATCTCCTTCTAAGACCTTTTTTGGTTTTACACCAAGGTCTCCTTTGGATTTTGTCTTTGGTAAAGATACCACAGTTGATGGACACAGTGATGTGGACAAGGAAACTAGGTTCATTGAACAAATCCAGGAGATCCACTAGGCAGTACAGGAATAGCCGGAAAAGAGCCAAGCCAAATACAAGGCTAGGCATGACAAGCATTAGATGGAGAATAGTTTTCAGGTTGGTGAACAAATCTGGTTGTATATCAGCAAAGTCAGAATGCAAGGTGAAGGTAAGAAGCTAAAGCCTATCAGGTATGGACCCTTTTAGGATACTTGAGAATATTGGTAAGAATGCTTTTCGCCTTGATCTACTAGCTTACATGCACATCTACTCAGTCATAAATGCAAATTGCTTGAGATTGTTTGAACCCTCTCTAATTGAGGATCCTTAAGAGTAGAGTCAATTGCCTTCTATTGTTGACCTGCTACATGAATATCTTAATGAATTACAGGAAGAAATAGTTTTAGACAAGAAGGTGAGGATGACATACAGAGGAGATGTTGAGTACCTTAGAATTGGGCTCAAAGGTTCAAAGCCGAGCAGTGCAAAGTGGATAGAGATTGGACAAGTGAGACAATTGTATCCTCACTTAGTTGATGCTTGAAAACCAACTTTTGGTGGTCCAAAAGATTTTTCAGTGGGAAGGCCATGAACCAAATTAGATCCATGAAGAATAATCAAAGCACCATGACTGTATCAAATCAGGGCAAAACTTCGAATTCAAGAGCACAAAGCGATCAGGAAAACCTTTAAACAGTGGCAGTTGGCAGCCAACAAGGAACGATGAGGACCCTGGTCAAAGCACATTGACCGAGGCCCGTGGAGACCGCACAGGAGGCGAAACTAGCACCTGGGAAGCCTAGATCGGGAAAAGGAGGCAGTTTCTAATGCACGATTAGTGCTAATCACACATTGTTGGGAAAAACCCCTCGAGAAGGAGAGGCCTCGAGCGGTCGGTCACATGGAAGCTGAGAAAACTATGGGGAAAAGCGCTAAAGGCTAAAGGCGAGTCCCGCGCTCAAAAAATGGCGGTATTCATCGGGGGCACCATTGGGCAGTAAGCAGATTTAGAGAAAAACGAGCGATTCCACTCAGCGCCTAACGCATGGTTGGCGGAGGAGAGAGAAAACCGCTGCTCATCACAGGCTAATGGTCGAGCAAGTCAACCATGAAAAATGAGCGAATGACGTCGAATCTAGGGGCTCCAGATCTAATGGCTGAGAACGTGCCCAATGAAAGAACCAGATTTGAAAGGGGATTAAGCCAAGATATATAAGGATTTGAGGTCTGATTTGACCGCTGAGATGGTGGATGACTCATTCCACAGTTTACCTGGAAAACTGAACCGATGAGGAAGAGCTGGCATAGTTCGCAAGAGGACAAGTGGCCACTCCCTTGAGCCATTGATGATGATGCAGAAGATGGGGAATTCCAAGTGAACAATAGTAGGCGATCTGACGGAGGAAGGAAGAAAAATCGAGTAATCATGAGATCGATTGGTTTTTTAGCCATGAACAGAATAGAGAATGGATAAGTCGAAGAGAACGAAGACAGAGAACGAAGAGACAGTGAAGCAAAGAGCAGAAAGATAGAGAGCCGAGCTGCCCTGTAGCATAAGGCAGCATCGAGCCATCCCTGAGAGGATCTGTCGGGGAACTAAGCACCACATTGGGCTCCTTCCATTTAAGACCAGAGAGGTCAAGAGCTGGTAAGGAAAAGAGTCTGTGCACTCTAGTGTCTTGGGGAATCCAAGAACCACCCTGCCAAGCCATTTTGTTTCAGGAGACTCAGGTTGAGCTCCTCATTGTAATTCTCTCCTTTAAAGACACAATAAAAGAAGGCCACCACTGAAAGCTGGACCAGAGACATGGCCCTAGAGGATAGGGTGAACTCCTTATTAATTCTTGTGTTCTTGTATTTGCTTACTGTGTTTCTCTGCTGTTTTCTATTTTCGGTGTCTGTGTATTTTTCAATTTGATCGATCCATTGCCTAAAATAACATAGGCACACACCAGCACACGAGTCTGTAATACCTTCATTTAATAAATATTTAACTGAGATCACTCAAGGGTGATTTTTAGATCACCAACACAATCATCGTGACTCGTCTCGAGTCATTCTTCTGGTGCGGAAATCTTTGTGTGAAGTTATTCCAACTGTGTCTAGGCTGCGCGAAGGTCTGAAGCACATTGCTTTGTCATCCGCTGGATCTTCTCTATTTCTACTTCTGAATCATCTGCATTTGACTTGATTCTCTACTTTGATGTTGGCTTCTAGTACCTATGTCTATAGTCCCGCACCTTTGTCTGGCTTTTCAGGTCATGAAGACTGTGCTTTGGTCGGTTAGTTAGACAGTTGACCCACTCATGTAAGGCTTCAGGTAACTTCCATTTATTCTTCCTGGGAAGGATTCTCCATTAAGTTTGACTAGTTGGACTGCACCTTCATCTGTGACCTCTTTTACCACATATGGTCCCAACCAATGCATTCTAAATTTTCCAGGAAATGTTTTGAACTTGCTATCCTATAGCAACACTAAATTGTTTACCTTGAATGTGCGCAACTTGATATAGTGATCATGCCAAGTTTTCTCGCACTGTTTCTGCACTTGTTGATGGAATCCTGCCAGAAATCGTTCTTCCTCGATTTCATCCAATTGTGCAAGCCTCTCTTCCAAGGCTTCGTGTTCTGGCATGCCTGTAAGTGTTGTTATCCACAAACTGGGTACGATGTATTCCACTGGCATGACTGCTTCCATGCCATAGACTAACTCGAAAGGTGTCTGACTCGTCAACTTTTTGCACATGGTTCTGTATGCCCATAATATAGCAGGTATGTGTAGGTCCTAGTCGTTTTGTTGCACGTTAAATACTTTGGTTAGCGCAGTATCTAGAATTTTTTTGAATGCTTCTACTGTCCCATTAGGTTGTGGATGGTACGATGTACTTTTCTGATGATACACTTGGAATTCCTCGGTGAGTGTGCTGATGGTTTCATTCAAGAAGTGCATTCCACGGTCACTCATTAAAATATTCGGGCAACAAAACCATGCCAACACATTGTCGAACAAAATTTTTGCAGTTGTAGCGGCCGTGTAGTCCTTAACCGGCTGTGCTTCCTCCCATCGAGTTAGGTACTCTGTCGCAGTGATGATGTAGTGCTCACCCATATTTCTCTGAGGTTTGATTAGTCCCACAAAGTTGATTGCCCATTTTTTGAATGGCTGCAACGTCATCTATGGATTGAGTGGCATCTCATCCCTTCGTGATGGTTTCCTAGTCCTTTGACATATGTCGCAGGCCTGACAGTGTGCTTTCGAATCTTAATGTAGGGTTGGCCACCATAGCCTTGCGTGAAGAATCTTTTGTGCTATCACGCATCCTACATAGTGTCCTCCTATAGCCGCCCCATGTAGCTGCCCCATGTGCTTCTACGAGGATCTGTCCTCGTTCAAATTCAGGTACATATCTTCACAATATCTCATCATTTCCCATTTTGTAGAGGTGCCCCGTGATGATAGAAAAGTCCGCTGTGTGCACCACCAATTCCTTCTTCTACTGGACTGAATATTCCTTCGGCACAGTCCCTGTGGTTAAAAAATGGATTATATCTTCAAAGTGGTCGTCCATGACGCGTACTGCAAAGAGCTGTGCTTCAGGTAGTCCTTCTTCCAAACTTGTTGGCTCCTCGCCAGTCTTAATTCGTGATAAGTTATTTGGTCCTGCATTTAGGTGTCCTGGCTTTACGATGACCTCAAAGTAATATTCTTGAAATAGTAACAGCCATCGGTATATGCACCCCCCCAACACAGGATTTTTCACTAGGTATTCCAATGTGGAATGATCGGTATACATCTTGAAGTGCACACCAAGTAAATAGTGTCGGTATTTTTGGAGCGCGTATACCATTGCCAACCCTTCGTGCTGTGTAGTAGAGCAGTTCTTTTCGGTTTTGGATAGCTGCCAACTCGCGAATACGATCAGGTGATCCATGCTTTCTGCACCTTCCTGCATAAGTAAAACTCCCTGCGCAATACACAATGCATCAACATGTACATGACATTTTACGTCCCATTTTGGGAAGACCAGGATGGGAGCGGATGCCATTTTCTCCTTAAGAACATCCAAAATTTTCCCACAATCATCATTCCAACAATATGTAGCATCCTTTTTCAATAATTTTTCCATTGGCGCTGTTATTTGTGCATAGCTCTTGATAAATTTGCGATAGTAACCAGTGTGCCCCAAAGTAGCGCGTAGTTGTTTGACACTTCGTGGCGCTTACAGATTGAGAATAACAACAATCTTCACAGGGTCCACCATCAGGCCTTGTTTACAGACCACATGGCCAAGCATATTTCCAAAGGGGATGAGGAAGGTGCACTTCTTGAGATTCAGTGCGATCTGGTGTCATCGGCAAGTATCCAACATCAAATGTAAGCTTGCTATATGGTGTTTAACTAACCCAAATACAGTCCAATCATCTAGATAGACCTCCAAGAAATTGTGGATGTATTCCTTAAACGCGGCCACCACTATGCACGAAAATATCGTTGGCGCATTCTTCAGTCCAAAGGGCATAATGATGTATTAAAAACATCCCCATTTGGTTGCGAAGGTTGTCTTAGTCCTATCTTCCAGCGCAATCTTGATCTGATGGTACCCTGAGAAGTCATCTGTGAATGAGTAAGCTTCTTAGCTGCCAACATTCTCCAATACTTCTTCTGTGAATGGTGTCGGGAATGGATCATGAACACAGGTGTCGTTAAGCTTCCTAAGGTCCACACATATTATAATTTCGCCCTTTTGTTTTTTTTTCTTGTACTACCATAGGACTCACCCAGTCGGATTCTTCCACTGGTTCAATAATTCCGGCTATGAGCATTTTGTCTAATTCGTCGCAGACCTTTTCTTTATAATTTGGATTCAAATAGGAAGGTCACTACTTAATTGGCTTCGCGTCTGGTTTCAAGGTGATCTTCATCATCCCTAGGTCACCAATGATCCCCTTTAATTCTGTGACTTTGGTCGGGAACAAATATTAACATTCGCGGAGTAACTCAGCGACCTTATCTACCATAGCATCAGCCCAATAGTCCCCAAGCATCGCGTACTTCGACTCCACGTCTATGCCAATGTTTACCTGCTTTGCTTTTAACGGTGTAGTGATGTTGGGATCCTCAATTGATGGTCCTCGAACTTTTCGATAACCTTCAGTTTCTAAAATATTAATATTTCAGGGGTCTTCATCATTCTCCTCTACTTGCATATTATAACATTCTAAGGCATTGCTTAACTGGGTTTCCCATGCTGGTTGAAGTACTTGCAGTGGTTCTTGTGGTATTTTGAAGATGGTGGCTTTTACTGCTTGCAGCGCAGCGTCAACAGTATCTGACCATCGGTCTTCAAATGTGAATGTTAACAAAAATCCCCCGCACAAGACATCCCATTCGCCCGTACCATGTCGGAGTTCCATCTCATTATACCAATTCATGGGTATGATATCCAGGGTATGGTAGAATAAATGTACCCATTCAGGCTGTGGTTCTTCCCATAGGCCTTGGTCCATTTCGCAAGGTGTGTGCATGGGTCATCTTGTCCATCGTATTTATCTTCTATCCGTAGTTGCGGTTTCCCAAATCATAGGTGCATCATCCTTTTACATCCGTGCCAGTTCTCAAAATTTCCTTGATGTGCTCCCCACCATCACGCAGGTGTTCTGTGCAGTTCCCACTTCATTGCATCGAACCGCTATTGTTCCAGTACTATGCTTTCAAACTTGCTCAAGAATTCATCCACCGCTATCAATCCATCCAGCTCTCAGACTTGGGTTGTTACGCAACGCAGTGATCTAATCATCATGTTGCAATTCAGTGTTGTCACTTAGTTCAATCGATTGTGCCAGTGTTCATCTTCTTCATCTGAATCCGTGGTGCAAGAAATCACACACTCCCACGACATCCTTCCGACTGCAGTCAGATTCACCCAATCCTGGTCTCATGTCGTTATCTGGTAAATACAATCCAGCTCATCGTCGCTTTCATCTTCACACACTGGTTCAGTGTAGCGCACTCCTTTGGCTGGGTCTAGTGGGGCTACTATGCGTAAGGACTTTTTCTCGAATATCATATTCTACTACTTTAGGTTGATGACTCCATTCATATCAGTGCCCAGTCTATTCCTAACAATGCGAGATAGGGATTGTTGTCATCGAAAATCTCTATTACTTCAAAGTCCGTCTGTGTGCTTGCGCCTTCGATATCAATTGTTACCCCTTGCAACCTCCCCATGGGAAAAATCTTCTGTTGGCTCACCATTCGTAATTGAATAGGGTACCACTGTAGCGCGAGCCTGCCCATACGTTCCCACGTCTACTTCAGTAATACATTCGCATCCGAACCCAGGTCTAGGATTACTTGATCCATTTCATACTTGCCAATCTACACCGTCAATCTCATTTCCCTCCTGGTGCACAAAGCATGCTTTCCTAGTTTCCGGACTATGCGCGATTCCCTTGACCCTACGCACCTGGTGATCAACTCCTGTAGGCACTTAACTACCTTATTATCATGCAAAAGTTTCATGCATGCCTCCAAAAAGGTAGTAAGCATAGAAGGATCCATCGCTGGCTCTGGTTGATCCTTACTACCTGAAGTAGAGGCCTCCGCGAAGCTCTTCTTAGCTTCCATGAACGTCTCCTTTGCGCATTCTAAGTCAAACTTAGATTCCTTTGTAGGAGCCTTGCGAACCCATGTATCTTCCTCGGGCTTCTTCCCCTTATCCTCCCCTGTGGTCGTGCCGCTTCTGAGCATCATGTTCACATTTGAGTCTTCTTCACGTGGTTCAGACCTCATCATTTGGATATTTTGAGTCAGAGGAGGCTGGAGTACCCCTTTCTCATGCATCTGTGCGATCAACATAGGATAATCTATCATTTCATGATCAAACTGAGCATAGTATGAACATGATGTTCTTGTTGGGTTGGTACAATCATGGACGTAGTGCCCTGGTCCTTCACAATTGTAACAAATTAACTGTCCATGGCCCCTTCCTAGTCCCATTCCCCCTCATCCTCAACCTCACCCCTGAAAGCTAGAGCACACCATCCCCACCATTGGGTCTAGGACTCGCGTTTCTATCTACATTCTATAGGTTGGGGTCTGATCCATCATTAACTCGTAGCTATGACAAGTATGCTCGTCATGGCCTACTGACCTGTAGAAATTACAAAACAACTGCTAGGGAGTCTGTGTATACTTCTGCAACAACTAACAATTATCCGTCTTGTGTTTTCCTCCTATCTGACAGATTGCGCACCATAACATGGGTGTCGCACTTGGCCCTGCCTGTGCCTCTAGTCTCAATGGCATTGGTCCCCCTCCTACCAAGTATTCGTGAATACTGGACAGTGGTCTTTGTCATGGCCCTAGCATTTTCATTTTACGCACCATACTTTCTCGCGCGCCTGCGACCACGATGCCCTATCCTGCTTCAAGCTCTGCATTACCAGGCAGAGATTCTCTAGTTGCACATGGATTTGTTGAACTCCCAGCCTCAAATCTTGTATCGGTGTCTCATGCAACCTCATTGCCATTTCCAACACTTCGGCATGGGTAGAAAGTTTCTTTTGTGATAGCGATGTCCCAGGTGCGGTGTCAGAGATGCCACAAACCATGCACGATGTTGTGCATCTGTGAGTGTCATATTAGCCTCACAGATCATACTCTTCAGTCACTGATCCAGATCCCAAGGGGTATCACCTGGAAGCATCGTGATCTATTTAAACCCAATGATTGACTGTGTCTTTGATTTCGGCCGACTAAATTCTCTGTTCAACTTATTCTGGCTCTGCTATCCCTGCATTTGGGTGGTCATTAGAGTGCTTTATTTACCATGTCAACGAGCGATCCTGCAACGCGCTCACCAATGTATCCTTCTTAATGTTGTCGTTCATGACCCCTTGCACTTCCCACACTTCTCTTACCACAAACCAGAACTGGTCTGGATCCTCATTCCCTACTCCTCTGAATACGAGTAGCTTGATCGCCCTTGCCATGCTAAACTGCGGGGTTGGTGGAGGTGGAGTGGGTGGAGATGGAGGTGAAGGAGGTGAAGTGGGTGGTGGCATGGGTGGAGGTGGTAACTATGGAATGTGCTATCTTATCAAACTGACTACAATTCTTGGAGAGACCCGAGCGAGCTCCTCCTCGCTCTCTCGCGAAGGTGAAATTAAGGGACTGTTTTCTAATTCCCCACTACCCTTGTATATTTTCTGCTCCGCGTCATTTCAAACATTAATGTATTCGCATAACTCGATTTTCACATAATAGCATCTTAATCTAGGTATTCATAGCTTTAATGTACTTACCTCGCGGTCCCTTGATAAAACTTCTTTCTACTTTACTGTAGCTCACGGTCGTGTCTACCGCAAACTCAGTGATAAATCCCCCTATTATCCGTTCAAGCCAATGGTCCACAGCTCGCACGATTTTATCTTCTGATGCCTCTAGTATGTGCACTAATTCTGGAGTCCACACTATCGGTTGGTCGAGTTTGCATCTCCCCTGGCTATTGGCTAACCTTGCAATCCACTCATACAGTTCAGAAGGAAAGGATGCGAATAAGATCCCGTGGATTTTTGTATACACGTAGTGATCCAGCCACCTTTTCTCGGATACCTGCGGAGTTCTATTTTCCTGTGTCACAAACTCATGAATCTTCTTGTCCAACCACTCTTCAATTTCCTTCTTTGTTGGGTTCCAGTGGCACGACATCAGACATCCCTTAGGGAGATCGCAATCTCGGCAACGGAACCATTTGTTGGCTACGTGGGGCCTAACCCAGGTTCAACAGTGAGTTTAGCTAAGCAAATCCTAGTACTCCTGGCCCTTTCGGTAACAGTCTGCGAAGCGTGGGCAGAGGTCTCACACGAAGTAGTATGGGAGAGTGCTGGAACCAAGTTTTCACACCCTAGGGATGTCTTGAGAAGGGTTCTAGAGGTTCGCGATCCTAATCTACGCGCTGCATTGCTCCATGCATCTTTCTATTCTTCGCAACCTATGCACCCTTGGTGAATACCGTGTTATTCCAATCTGATCCTTATTGTGCTATTATATTAATGCTTAGTTTGTGTGGGCCCAATATTCTTATTACTTGTTCAACTTTCAGATTATTGCACGTACTCACAAACAATATAATGCATAAAGATAACCAGAACATGGAAATATAGATCTACAAAAAGACGCACAATATTCTGAATCAATCTTATCTTTATTAATACTCAAGCTCAATTACAGACCCGACTCTGCCCTGCACACTCAGTTGCAGGGGTCTGCACACTCAGCTGCGGACTCTACTAGGCCTCTGCACACTCAGCTGTAGAGCCTCTACCTATCACTACGACCCAATACCTTCAGATCCACTTCTAACTTCTAACCATGCCTTTGCATCTGTCTATTACTTGTCAAAAACTAAGACTCCCTTTACACTTAGAGCCTCGCTCTATTTATAAAATCCCATGGTCCGTGGACCATGGGTAGGCCGACACACTTTACATTAAATTACATTATCTTAGGGTGGACAACCCTAGACTCTTACGCTCCGCGCCTGTAGTTCACGGGGTCTTTACCTTACACTTGAACAAAATTCAGGCTTCAAGCCCCAAAAACATGCTATGGGGGGATCCGCTGCCCAACAACCTTGACTAGTGCATAAGCCTTTTTCTCAAAGATAACATACTTAATCTCAACGTCCCTTAGGGCTTGGTTGAAAAAGGAAATGGGCTATTCGTAACCATCTTTATTTTTTTGTAATAGTACAATAGTAATGGTATGTGGAGAGGGAAAAGAAAAGATGTAGAAGGGCACTGAATAATCGGGGCTGACTAGCACTGGGGCCTCAGCCAAAGCTTCTTTGATCCTAGTGAAAGAATCATGAGGGGCGGAGCTCCACTTAACTTTGTTCTCCTTCTTGAGCATATCTGTGATACCTTTAACTATCTCAACATAGTTGGGCACGAATCGCCTTAAGAAATTTATCCTCCCCAAAAAGGCTTGGACTTATTTCTTTTTTTCTGGGCAAGGGAATGAGTTTTATGGCTTTGACTCATTCATGATCAATCTTTACTCCTTCCTGTGCTACTATGTGCTTAAGCATCTTCCCCTCACTCAGGGTGAACTAATACTTCTTTGGATTCAGAGAGAGGCCATACCTTCTGCACTTCTTGAAAACAAGATTTAAATGGAGGATATGCTCTTAATCAATCTTAGAAAAGACTGTGATGTCTTCTAAGTATACTACCACAAATTTATCTTGCTCACCCACAAAAGCTATGTCCATAGCTCCCTGGAATGTGGCTCTTGAATTTATCAACCCAAAAGGAATGTAGGCATACATGAAGGTCCCCCACAGGGTGGTGAAAGCAGTCTTTTTTTGGTCCTGTGGGTGGACCACCACTTGGTTAAATCCTAAGAATCCATCCATCATGGACATTCTGGCCACACCCACTACCTTCTGCAATATATTATCCATCTTGGGCATAGGGTAGTTTTCCTTTAGGGATGCCCTGTTTAAATTTCAGAAGTCCACGCACAACCTTATGTCTCCATTCTTCTTTTGGATAGGGACCAAATTAGCGACCCACTCAGAGTATCTTAAAGGAACTATGATTTTGGCCTGCAACAACTTCCTTACCTTCTTTTTAATGGATGGGAGTAAGAGTGGATTTATTTGTCTGAGTTTATGTTTACATGGCTTTATCCCACTCTTTAGAGGAATCTTATGTTGAATAATATTTGTATCAAATGATTTCAAATCATCATAAGACCAAGCAAAGACATCTTTGTAAGTTTTGAACATATCTAACTACCTATTTCTATATTGCAAGGGAACTCCTTTGGACAACCTGATCATCTGGGGTTCCTCCTCTGATCCGATGTTGCAGTCTTTAACTTGCTCATCCTTCTCTGGGGCCATTTGTTTGGACGCTATGTCATCTTTATTGAAAAGTCTTTCTAATGGAACAAGTCCACAAGGGATGGTGTTCCCTTTCAGTTGCAAAATTTATTGCCCAACCATTGTGTCTTTCCACGGAGTGGCTTCTTGTTTCGCTTCTTATTCTTCTTGATCGATGGTAGATTGGGAAAAATCCCCAAAAAATTATATGAATATTTTTACTTTCTTGTCATCTTCGAATACTTGCCAACGTTTAACATTATCAGGTATTGAAGGCCTGTGTCTGACTTCTATTTCATATCTAAGGAGTGGATTTTGTGGGGGCCTAAAAGTGCTTGCAGCTACCACAAGAGAGTTAGCCATCCTATTTTCATCCCTGGGCGGAAACTGGATGTTAAAGGACAGGAAGAAATTTTCAATTAAGTCCCACACTTCATTTCGGTACGTCCTCAGCCTAGGGTGTTTGGCTTGGCATTGGTCTCAGATTTTCTTCACGAGCTTAGAATCTCCATAAACCAATAGGCATTCAATGTTCATATTTCTTGTCATTTGTAACCCCAGGGGCAATGCTTCATACTTCACTACATTGCTGGTCACCTCAAATTCAAGCTTGAAAGAGAGGGGTATCATGCTACTTTTTGGAGATACCAACAATATTCCAGCTCCGTTTCCATCTTATGAGTTTTCTCCATAGAAGTATATAACTTCCATACTTCAGTTTCATTTAAATGCTGGTATTTTAAATTCCTTGTCAATTGTACTGATGCTTCTTCTAAGAGGTTCTCATCCTCTTCTAAGAATAAGCAGGATATGTCACGGTCTTTCCCATGCACTCCGGAGTTCTCTGAGCCTTTAGTTGGGGTCACGGTTTTGACAAACCGAGATTCTCTGTACAACCTTATTTACTCACCTCCAAAAGTTGGAATGGTGGCATAAGTAAGATCTATCTTGATAGAGGCACCCACCTTGGAACCCCAAGATCTGGATAAGAGAATTCCAAAGTGAGGAGGTATGTCTACCACCACTATATCCATGACCACATTCTTCACCGGGATATGAGCCAAGTTTACCACTAGATCCTTTATCATGCCTAAGAACTTGACTCTCTTGGAGTCAAAGGAGTACAAGTCTTTGTATGGTATGTTGATCTCCAAACCTAGCTACTCCATTAATGATAATGGCATGAGGTTGTGTGAAGTTCCTGAATTCAACATGCAGTTATGTAGAAAAAGGTTGTGGATTGCCAAGGTCACATAAAATGGTGCGGTAGAGGGATCCAACTCTTCCACATACGACCCTGGACTCTCCTCTTGGAGGTTCAAACTATCATGGGATGGAGTTGAGCCAGTTGGGTGCATGAATTTAGAGACTTGAGCTTTGTAATGAGGCTACTTTAAAAGCTCAGTCAGAGGAACAATAATTTTTACCTTTTCTAACTGATTCTGGAGATTAAACATATGTTGGGACTTTTATGCATATCCATGCTCTGTTCCTTCTCCCTTCTCAATGGCAATTGTCAACAGACCAAGTGCCTCTTTTTCTTTATGTCCCTTAGGACCATTGTGCTCTTTATTCACAGAGACTTCTATGTTGGGTGGGCCAGGATGTAGCTTACCCTTCCCTTTTTCTGGGGTTGGAGGAACCACTTGGGGAGTATCTTCCCCTTGCTATTTTGTTTCTCTCATCGTCTTCTTCGAATATCTTAGATTATACTTATGTTGTGGCTGTGTTTTCATGAACTGCAAACTGTCTGCATTAATAATACATATCTTTTTCCTTTTCTATTGTTTCTGTGTGATGACTGGCCTCCTAGTGAGCCATAGTCTCATGTTCCTCTTCAGCAAAACCAACATATATATATTTCCCTGCATCTCTTGAGTGTCAGACGTTTGTTCGTCGAGACTATTTCCAAGTATAAGGGATGAATAATCTTATCCAACTGCTCCTTTCTTTCTCTTGGAAGTAGTTGCAGTGGAGGCCTTCTATATTGCTGGTTATAGCCCTGATTGTTGACTTGAGCATTCTACCTGGAGAGGTTATTTTTCTCGATTTTGAGATTCCCAAACTTTTTTGATAAAATCTTGATGAGTTTATCTAGATCATCCCACTTTGGGTTTGATGATTCACAAAATCGACCAGAGGAGAATGCCTCTTCTTTTCCTCTTTTTGGTTCAAGAGGTTCTTTCTTTGCCCTCAACTTCCCTACTGAGGCTAGATTTTGAAGTTGGTCCAAAGTGGTAGATTTCCTTTCTCTTAGGGTAAATCCGACATCAGAGTTAAAGGCTCCCAAGAAAACCACATGATCTACAACTGGGGGAGGCTTTATGTTGGATGGTAGGCTATTGAACTGCTTATTGAATCCTTTGATAAATTATCTAGTATCCTCTTTTAGCTTTTCCTTATTGCATTGAACTCAGTGAGGAGGTACTCATGGTTCCTCTTTTCTCCCCATTTCTGGGTGAAATAGTTTTCAATTTGCTCCCATGTAGGGATGGAGGCATTAGGCATGGATTTGAACCATTGTCTAGCCTCTCCATCGAGGGATTGCAAAAATAGTCTCATAACCACATCCAACTGTTCCATATTTATGTTCTCAGAAAAATAACTGAAGATTTCAATGTGACTTTGTGCCGTGTTATCATATTCCCCATTAAACCTAGGTAGATGCTTTAGGTAGTATTGGAGCATTGCACTCAGAGGCTGGGGTAGATCAAGAGGTGCATATTTATTGAGCAAAAATCTTGGGAGAGCCATCTGGATTAGTGGAGGAGGATTCAAATTTTCTTGGGGGATTGGGATCAAGACCATAAGGGTTGTAGGGGAAAGAGGGTATGTCAGTGCCTTAGGAGTAAGTTCAGAACACTGAGCAGTAGTAGGCTGAGAACTGGAAGAGGGAATTCCAAAGGCTGGTGAGATGGAAGCACAGTCTGGGGGAGTTTTTTCTTTCCATACTTTCTTGGAGAATAATTTTTCAAGGTCAGATATAAATGGGGCTCTCTATTGGGATGTATCTGGGCGATTATGAGGCCTTTTAAAATCCAGGGTTATGAATGATAATGAGAGGGGTATGGAGTATCCAAAGTGATATGGATGCAATCATAATAGACTTTTATCACATATTCAAATAGTTTTTAATCTTGTCGTATGCCAGGGGAAAGAATCCTTCAATAAGCTCCTCGGTAATGGCACCAAAATATGTTGTATCTCCCAAAGACAAGCTTGGATTTCTTTAAGACCAGTGCCTAGGCACATCTAAAATGGTGTGTCTCGAATGATTTACAAGAAACTGGAGACAACACTTATGATCTATACATACATATGTGTTGACGGTGCTGGATTTGCCAACATGTCAGGGGATCTCCTTGGTAAGAAGGCCCAATTAGACCTCAGACCGTTTGGTGTAGGAGTCCCAGTAGTGGGTCGTACGGTAATGCCTTAACTGTGATTTCACGCAGAGGCAAGTAAGATAACTTTGTTGCTAGCAAGGGCATGATAGTTGCGGCAAGCCAAGGAAGGTGCATGAAAGGTTCTAACACATGGGGAGTGAGGTGAGTACGCCCCTTGGAAACCTATAATAGTACTTAGCTTAGAAGGGAACACATGAAAAAAGATGCATCACTGACTGGAAAGAAAGATAGTGAGAAATCCAAGGTGAAGTTGAAACCAACAACACATCTCCAATAATATTAATACAATTGCAAACAAAATAGTTCATACACAAATACATAAGTTAAACAACATACATTGTTACAACAACCAGAATAGTCCAACTACAATAACAACATATGCATGAAAACGTGATGGCTCTGTTTTATTATGAAGTGTAAGTTCCAGTCATAAAATACATCCATGTACACCTGCTAGTTCCAATAGTGTAACGTTACAACCACATCTGCCTACTCCTCCAAATAGTTGTACTAGCTCTATGTAGTGGAGAAGTCAAGGCGCATTACAATACTATCCAAGCTCTCCCCAAGATAGTCTTATCGGAAGCTTGGCTGACCAAAAGCCTATAAAATGAGTTATGAGGTTTTATTTATAGCAAAGGGTGGGGTGACCCTTGACATTCCCCTTTATGATAGTTCATATACCCTCATGACTCTTCATCTACTCTATGATTATTACATCCAACTATTGACACTTGAACTTCCACTTGATACGACATTACATTACAATGCACATGTGCTCATATAAAACGAAATTGTTTGAGCAAGCCATGCAAGACATCACTAACACTCGGTCCATTGTGGTGAGACAAACTCTTTGACATGCTTGTGATGGTGAAGGTGGTGAGATGATGCCAAGCTTGGTCGTCCATGATGGTGTGCATGCACCCCATGATGACATCTTACTGAAGCGAACTCTTGCCTCCATTGCATCTGGGGGAATTTGCGTGGCTTCTTCATCCAAATCTTTGACATGCTTGTGATGGTGAAGGTGGTGAGATGATGCCAAGCTTGGTTGTCTGTGATGGTGTGCATGCACCCCATGGTGACATCTTGCTAAAGCGAACTCTTGCCTCCATTACATCTGGATGAATTAGCGTGGCTCCTTCATCCAACTCATTTGCTAACATGCACATGGTATTCCTGGGTGCGGCTGAACCAGAAACACACTGATGCATAGTGTCCATGCTGATATTCAAGTGTGTGCTAGTGGTCATGCTTATCAACTTGCCGAAGTACATATTCAGCTCTAGTTGGACTTACTTCTTGTATTCACCTTGGTGAGTGTTCTGAATGGATTGGATCACATGTGTGCACACAATGACATGCATGCTGCTAATTCCCTTACATGTGATCAACAACACTTCTCACTATGTCTGCTTTGTGCCAGCTAATGGGATAGATATATAACTTGTATGGGCGCAATTTCATCTGTGAGTGCAGGTTACACCCCCTCTTGTTCCTGTTCCTGCTACAACTCATTTACTTGTTTGTGTAGCTCATGTTCTTCCTTGAGTTGCCGCTTCAGCACTTGTAACTCCTTCTTTGTTCTATTCTCTGTCTTCACGCAATATTCTTGTCGCGCCGTCACCTCATAGCTTGAGTCCCCAAAGTTGCCTTCATCATTAGTGGATCTGCTTGAGCTTGCAACTTTGTTTTGCCTCTGTGTTGTCAACAACCTTCCTCTTGCATTCGTTGCATCTGGCATGCTACCTTCAGCTATTGTTCATGATGCTGCTGCTATCATATCTTGGTGTCCTTGCTTATGAACAACTCGATGTCTTCGTGAGTAGGCAATATCATAGACACTTGATCGATTGCATCCCGAAGTGTGCTCTAAATGGTGTCTTCAACTCTGCTCTCCTGGAAACCACTGCACCTGTGTTGCTGATAGGCAAATGAACACTTGCAATACCTAGAGACATAGAAAGACTTGTGGCAAGAAATATGTCAAAGGAAAACAAAAATGAACTGGAGAACTCACTCGCAACATACCTGTGTGACTGATCATGAAGGTCGCACAATTTCGGCTAGGAGGTTAAGAGACTGAGTGCAAACACTACGCAAGGCACAGTCTGGGCTGTTGGGACACTGAATGACTACTGGAACTGCGCAATGCATAGTCAAACACTGCTGATCGCTAGAATTGCACAATGCGCAATCTCAGCTGGCAATGGCTACAAGACCAGTGACTATATTGTGCAATTTTCTGGGCCAGCAGTCACTATCCCTTAGATGCACAAAAATATCCTTGAGGATAGTTCCTGGGTAGAAATGTGCATTTTTGGAGAGGAATACAAAGCCTTCCTTCCTCGGATTGCACAATGTTGTCCCAGTGAAGGCAGAGTCCGGGCCAAGGTTGGCTAGACTCGCCGACGGGCAACTAAAAGCAAAAGTGGAAATTCATGGTGACACTAAGTCAAAGAAGAAGTCATTGATCATGCATGTAAACATTGAATGAAAGATTCAAAAAACATATCAACATGCATGTGGGTGAAGTGTGTCGCCAAGTTGGAAACCATTCGTACAAAACAGTTTCATGCATGCGACAACAGTGAGATAACAACGAAAGCTGAAACAATGCTAGTACAATCTAGTATGTATCAAAACGATAGAAAGTGCTCAATGAAATCAAGAATACAACATTCATATGAAGTGAAACGTTGGGTTGTGTTATATTCTTTCCACGTAGTTAATAGGGGGTTTGGAGGGCACCCATAACCCCAATTTATGGGGTCCGGGGCAACACCCCAGAAAATTTTGGTTTTGGACCCTATGTTAGGTTGGGCGGACCCATCTATGGTTTTGTGCATGATTTTCACACATGTTTTTGGACGCGATGGTTTTTTGTCCATGGTATTTGATGCGATGGTTTTCAGTCCATGGTATTGGATGCTTCAGCATGTATAAATATGTATTGTAACAATGAAAGGAACATAATGAAAAATCAAGCTGGTAGTCCCGGTTTTCAGATCCAAGGGAAAATCTCTATGTATATGTGTTATGCTCTCACATTGTTTATTTTCTCTGTTTTAGAATGCGTATGCAAGTAATTTCTGTACAGGGTTAAAACCTACATTTGGCATCAGAGCTATTTTGGCTTCGAGGGGATGCCTTTTTCGCTGAGGGGTTTTTCTCGGGCCTGTGGTAGACCTTGTTTAGTGGGAGATCTGCAAGATCGATTCTGGTGGTGAAAGAAGATGGTGAGAAGTGGAAAGATACAGATCGAGAAATTTAATGGTCAGAGTTTTGAGTTGTGGAAACTTAAGATGGAGGATTTGTTGGTGGATAAAGACCAGTGGATCACGGTAGATCTAGGTACTAAACCAACGGGAGTGTTAAATGAAGAATGGAAGAAGTTGGATCGGAAGGCAAAGAGCACAATACGATTGTGTCTCAGTTTCAGTATTGCTGAATGTATCAGGGGAAGCTATGGAAAAGGCTTTGTGGGACAAGTTAGGGATGTTGTACCAATCTAAGTCTCTGGTGAATAAACTGTTCCTATGGAAAAAGCTGTATAACTTGAGGATGAAAGATGGAGACTCGGTGACAGAGCATTTGAATGCATTTAATAATGTGGTAAGTTAGTTAGCATCTGTTGATATCAAAATTTTAGATGAAGATAAGTGCATCAATTTGTTGTGTTCTCTACCAGATTCATGGGATAGTATGGTTATTGCAATAGGTAGTAATGCAACTGCCTTGCGGTTTGATGAAATAGTCTCAGCCTTGCTGACGGAGGAGATGAGACGGAAAAATATGGAGAGCCAGAAGGTGATGCCTTTTCTGTACGAGGATGGTCCCATAACAGAGACAAAAATAATTCATCGAGTGGGAGGTAAAAATCTAGAGGGAGATCTAAATCTCCAGGAAAACCTGTAAAGGTTGTGTGCTGGAAATGTGGAAAGGAAGGCCAATTTAAAAGGGATTGTAAATCTAAAGCTCCTAACAAAGGAAAGGGATCTGATGAGGCTCCTTCTGCAGAGGCAAAAACCACCTCAGATGAAGGCGGGGATGTGTACTTGGCTTCTTCAAGTACACATGTAGATCATGAGGCATGGTTGATTGACTCAGGTGCATCCTTTCACTTCACTCCCCATAGAGAGTGGTTTTATGAGTATGAGAAATATGATGGTGGTGATGTCTTCTTGGGGGATGATAGGAAGGTTAGAATCATTGGTCATGGAAAAGTAAAGTTGAAGTTGCAATGTGGAAGGGTTAGAACACTTCCAGGTGTTCTACATATTCCTGCATTAGCTAGAAATTTGGTTTCTGTTAGCAAGCTGGATGATGCAGGTGTAAAAACAATGTTCGAGAAGGATACTTGCAAGATGGTTTGAGGAGCACTGGTATTGCTGTGGGGAGTTCATATTGGAACTTTGTACAAGCTGCAAGGTAGTACTATTATTGATGGGTGCAATAGTTCTATGGTTCCTAAAAGTGGAGCAGAAAATCTAGTGGTCTTTGAAGAGAAAACCATGTTGTGGCATCAATGGCTTGGACATATTGGAGAAAAGGGCCTTTGGATACTTCATGGTAAAGGTATGGCAGAAGGTATGAGTAATAGCTCTCTGGATTTTGATTTCTGTGAAAATTGTGTATATGGGAAGCAGAATCGGATGAGTTTCCCCTCTGGTAGTAAGAGGGCGAAACAAATATTAGAACTTGTGCACAGTGATGTGTCTGGACCTATGAAGGTTCCATCACTGGGTAAGTCTGTGTACTATGTATCATTTATAGATGACTTCTCAAGGAATACATGGATATATTCCTTAAGAAGAAATCTGAAGTCTTTGATAGGTTTAAAGAATTTAAGGCTCTCGTGGAAAATCAAACATAAAAGAAGATAAAGGTGCTGAGGACAAATAATGGTGGAGAGTTTTGCAGCAAGGAATTTGAAGAATTCCGTAAGAAGTGTGGTATATCATGATAGAAGACTACTTCATATACACGTCAGCAAAATGGAGTTGCAGAAAGAATTAACAAGACCTTGATGGAAAGGGCAAGAAGCATGCTCAGTGGTGCTGGGTTAGGACAAGAATTCTGGGCAGAGGCAGTGGATACTGCATGTTACCTGGTCAATAGGTCACCTTCATTAGCGTTGGAGGATAAGACTCCACAAGAGGTATGGAATAGTAAGAAACGCTCTCTTTCATATCTGAGGGTATTTGGATGTGATGCATATGTACATGTTCCAAAGGAAAAAACGAACAAAGTTGGATAGTAAATCTGAAAAGTGCATCTTTATTGGGTATAAGGATGGTTTAAAGGGTTATAAGATTTGGAACCCAGACACACGAAAGGTTGTGTATAGCCAAGATGTGGTGTTCATAGAGGTAAAAGATTCTATTAAACATGAAATCCAACCAAGCGAACCTGAGAAGATAGAGTTTGAGCTAAAGGAGGAAGAATCAGACTCTACAGTAGAGGAGGAATCAAAAGATGAAGAGCCACAAACTCCAGTTGCGAGAAGATTAGTTCGAGAAAGAAGGCAGCCAGAAAGGTATAGTCGGTCTGCTTTCTATTCAAATTTTACTTTGTCTGTTACTAATGATGATCCCAGAACTGTGAAGGAAGCAGTGGATTCAAAGGATGGAAAACTATGGAAATAGGCCATGGTTGATGAAATGGCATCTTTGCACAAAAATGAGGCTTGGGATCTAGTGGAGTTGCCGGCTGGAAGGAAACCCAATGGCAGCAAATGGGTGTTCAAAAAGAAGACAAATGTAGAAGGAAAAGTGGAGAAGTACAAAGCTTGGTTGGTAGCAAAAGGTTATTCCCAGGTGTCGAGAATTGATTTTGGTGATATTTTTTCTCCTGTTGCCAAGGTAACTTCTATTAGATTACTTTTATCTGTTGCTGCTGCTTTTGATTTTGAGGTAGAACAGATGGATGTGAAGACAACATTTCTTCATGGGGATCTGGAAGAGGAAATCTACATGAAGAAACCTGAAGGCTTTGCAGCGAAGGGTAAGAAAGAATTGGTATGCAGATTAAAGATGTCTCTATATGGGTTAAAACAGTCACCAAGGATGTGGTATCAAAAATTTGATACATTTATATGGGGACTTACCTTCAACAAAAGCAAAGCAGATCACTGTGTGTATTTTAAATTAATTGGTGACCGTGTTATTTATCTGGTCTTGTATGTGGATGATATGTTGCTGGTTGGAAATGACAAAGATATTATCTAGGATTTGAAGACCCAATTGTCCTCCAAATTCAACATGAAAGATCTTGGTGTTGCAAACTATATTTTGGGCATGGAAATTAAAAGAGATCGAGCAAAGATGAAGCTCTGTTTAAACCAAAGGAAGTATGTCGAGACAATACTGCAGAGGTTTAATATATAGGATAGTAAACTGGTGAAGGTTCCTATTCCTGTAGGTGTGAGGTTTTCTACTAAACAATGTCCCAAGACATAAGAAGAGGAAGAGCACATGTCCCGTGTTCCATATGCAAGTGCAGTCGGTAGCCTGATGTATGGAATGGTATGTACTAGACTAGACATTGTACATGCAGTGGGAGTATTGAGCAGGTTTATGTCAAAACCGAGAAAGGAGCATTGGACAACAGTGAAGCGGGTTTTTAGGTATTTGTGTGGCACTAGTGATTATGGTCTGTGCTACCAAGGAAGACCAGGATTGGATAGAGTGTTGGATATCTGTGGCTTTGTTGATGTAGACTGGGCTAGAGATTTGGATCAGAGAAGATCTACAAGTGGGTATGTGTTTAACCTATTTGGAGGTGCAGTCAGTTGGATGAGTAAGAAACAATCTGTAGTGGCACTATCAACTATAGAGGTAGAATACATGGTAGCCACTCATCCAAGCAAGGAAGTAGTTTTGTTGCAGAGATTGTGTTCAAGTATGGAGTTAGTACAAGAAGCTATAAGGATAGACTGTGACAAAAAAAGTGCAATTTTCTTGGCAAAGAACCGTACATATCATTCAAAGACAAAGCACATAGATGTTCAGTATCACTTTGTGAGGGATATGATAGAAGACAAAAAGGTGTTCCTGGTAAAGGTGGACACTTTGAAGAATACTGCATATGCATTGACAAAATCTTTGAGCTCTGAGAAGTTCTCTTGGTGTAGAGAGACAATGGGCATTTCAGGGCTGGGAAAATGACTAAGCTCTCTTGTGGCCCCTTGTGGAAAGAAAACAACAAGTGGGAGAATGTTAGGTTGTGTTATATTCTTTTTGTGTAGTTAATAGGGGGTTTGAAGGGCACCCATAACCCCACTTTACGGGGTCTAGGGTAGCGCCCCGGAAAATTTTGGTTTTGGACCCTATGTTAGGTTGGGCAGACCCACCTATGGTTTTGTGCATGATTGTTGGGGGGAAAAGTATCTAATGCAGAATGCCTCTATCCCACTCTGAAGGTGATAGTACTTCAACAACAACTGAATGCAAAGTTATTCAAAGTTTCTTCTTTATGAGATGAGAGAGGGAAGAAAAGGATGATCTACTAACCGTTATCTTGCGCTAATAGTCGATCCAGTCTTCACTCCTTGCTGCTTGCAGACCTTGTTCCTCTAAGGGTAAGAACAACATGTTTAGGGACTTTGGATCCCTCAGATTATTGACATTTCATGCTCCATGCTGTTAGGCACAAAAATGTCTATAACAATGATTTTCGCACATGTTTTTTGGACGCGATGGTTTTCTGTCCATGGTATTGGACACGATGGTTTTCGGTCCATAGTATTGGATGCGATGGTTTTTGGTCCATGGTATTGGATGCTTCGGCATGTATAAATATGCATTGTAACATTGAAAGGAACATGATGAAAAATCAAGCTGGTAGTCCCGATTTTGGGATCCAGGGGAAAATCTCTGTGTATATGTGTTTTATGTGTTATACTCTTGCATTGTTTATTTTCTGTGTTTTAGAATTTGTATGCAGGATTGCACAATGTTGTGTCAGTGAAGGCAGAGTCCGCGCCAAGGTTGGCTAGACTCACTGAGGGGAAACTGAAAGCAAATGTGGAAATTCATGGTGACACTAAGTCAAAGCAAAAGTCATTGATCATGCATGCAAAAATTGAATGAAAGATTCAATAAACATATCAACATGCATGTGGGTGAAGCGAGTCATCGAGTTGGCAACCGTTCATACAAAACAGTTTCATGCATGCGACAACAGTGAGATAGCAATGAAAACTGAAACAATGCTAGTAAAATCTAGTATGTATCAAAACAATAGTAAGTGCTCACTGAAATTAAGAAGACAACATTCATATGAAGTGAAACACAAAAAGCGCCAGAAATGCAACACAAGACATGGAAAGCAAGCTTACTCCAAAACAACTAAGTTGAATGTGCCGACAAATCCTAGATGTGATGTGGAATGTCAGTGTTGCAAGGTTAATGTGAGGAATGATCTCTTTAGCGTCTGGTTGATGAGTTTTGATAACATGGAGGTTGTGACACGCATGCCACAAATCTAGGGAAAGTGATACTTGGTGGGAGGTTTTTGAAATGATCCTTGCATGTAACCCCCAACTACGAAAAATAGATCCCTAAAACAAGGGATGCCTTTGCATGCTGCCTTCGGAGAAGCAACCCATGCATGCAAGTTTGTTTTGCTCGGCCTCGGATGGAACCGAGCAACTCAGCTGCACATGCAAGAGGCTATACGACAGTTGGGAGAAAATGCAAATTTCTGGTTGGGAGTTGGGCTAGCTTCCTAAGAGATTTACACAATTTCTGGGTAGAGGAGATGGCTGCTACCCAAATTTACGCAAATTCTAGGCTGAGCAGCCCTGCTAGGGAAAATTGCGCAATTTCCACTGTGAGTGTTGACTTCCAGAATTGTGCAATTCTGGAGTCCAGTAGGATGCCAGTTAGGATTGCACAATTTCTGCAGGGAAGGTTGGTTTCCCTCCAAAATTACGCAATTTCTTGGGGGATTTGCTTAGCCTATAGCTGGACCAAGTCCAGGTGATCAACCTGTGAGGGGAATGCATTGATCTGTGATCGACAGGCTGCCTTTGTGCAAGGAAAACACAGAATCTTGTGTACTTGACAAAGCAAGACAAGGTGTTGTGAAAAGTTGGTAGGGAGGATCGAAAACGAAGCAAAGGAAAAATTTTGGAGGGTGGTTATAGACGCTACAACACTTGGCGACACACTGGTAGAATTCCAACTCTCTAAATGGACCTTGTTCGTGAAAAGAAAGTATAACACTTGTAGAAGTATTGTTCAATTCTGAGCTCATCTTGGTTTCACACTAGCTTGATTGTAAGATGTAGAATCTGCCAAGATCTTTGTCGATTGACACACATTCCAGGCCACGACAACACAATTGTTTCGATTGGAGTTGAGGGGTATATTGGTGCACAAGTATTATAGTCGTCAGAGTCTTAGTTTCATCTCTGGTGTTGCTCCATTGCTAGCATGCCTGGACAGTACCTTGGCGGAGTCACATATGAACACAAGCATGGCTCCGCTGCCAGCGATCTTGGTCAATACCCTGGTGGAGTTACTTGCATTGCCTCCCTGCGTAGGAAGCCGTAATCTTCTTTCGCCTTATTCATTTTTCATTTGAATATTTTGACTCTTAATTTTTTTTTTCAACTGTGGATAACACTTATTCATTTCAGAGGCAAAAGAGGGATCCCGAATTATTAAGAGCAGAAGAGGTTGTTCCAGCAGAGAAGTAGTTTATTATATCTTTGACGTGCCTGTTAAGGTTTTCCCCCTCACCTTACTCTACTTGACTGAGCTGACAAGGGTTAACCCAAAAACAATTGACTAGAGTAAGTGATACTAGTTAGCGTGCAAGCGTTGTGTTTTCACCAAGGTTCACTTCGAACAGTACATATTTTCCTTCGATGTATCATGGACTAAAATTAACAAGCTCTTCATATAGAGGCAAGATGAAAGATAACCAAGTAGTGATAGTTGTACAAGCCCTCTTGTACTTCACCCAACTTGTTTCAAGAGTCATACATGGTTTTATGTAAAACTAAGCTACGAATTAAACAAGTGAACTAACAAACAACAAAGAAAAATAAGAAAAGAAGCAAAAGTGAAAGAAAAGAAAGTAAGAAAACAAGAAGGCAAACAAACAAACAAACAAAGCATGCAAGCAAACCGACTGAAAGCAAACACGACTCCTACTCCTACACTAACAGTGCATGAGTCTGATCACGTGAAGTGATATTTCCAATGCAGCCATCGACACATTGGTTGACCCATGTTGGTGGAGGCTTGGTCGGTGAGTAGCCTAGTTGCAAACCAGCAAGCGAGAAATATATAACAATGAAGACAACCACACTTCGTGTTTCAAAGTACCCACAAGACATAAGTGAGTACAAGTGCATGACGAGTAGTCCGTAGACTTACCATGGTGTTGTGCGAGACTGCGTGCAAATTTGAAGCATAAGCACACTCTTGACTGTGATGCACAGGCAAACGAAAGAAGCAAAGATAACTTGCATCATGCACAAGTGCTTGCAATTTAAGATTCCTCCAATGCATGAGCGACGATATCATGCAGTTCGAGTGGAGGAAGTATGCTCTTTGTGTGAGATGGATCTTCAATGCATATAGATGAGTGATGAGGAGCCTTGGTGATTGAACCGTTTCTTGATCGAAAGTGAGACTAACCAAAGAGAGCGAGGACATGACATAGCCATCAGTCTAGGTTGAAGTGCCTCGACAGTCTTGGGTTTTTGAACTTCCTTGTCAGATAGATCATCATAGACCAATGGCCTCGAAAGATCAACTGTGATAGGGTCATGATTGTGATCAAATATGGGAGTAAATGGATCACAACTACCGTGATCAGAAAAATCAATGAATTCATCATCATCCTCTTGATCAAATGAATCAAACATAGGGGTAGATGAAAAGCGAAAAAATTGATCCTATGTGTTTCCAAAAAAGGTAGATGAAAGATCAAGTGGATTTTCAATGAATAACTTAACCTCTCCATTGTCAAATGATGGACCAACATCCGGTGAGTCCTACGAGTGATCAACAATGGGTGCATCCATGGATGAAGACACACATGCAAAATCATGGATGGCAGGTTTACCAAATGTGTTAGGAAAGAACGGAGGGGGCTTGGACAGAATGGAGTCATCCTTCACCAAGTGTTGATGCTCAAGCTCCCACTCATACTCTTCATGAATGACAACGCATGTTGGTTGTGCAACACAAACTCTGTCAATGGCATGTTCCTCGTTCACAACAAGTGAAGAGTCCAAAATGGAATAACACAAGACAACATCATTCGGAGGAACAACTGAGTGTGAAGACGAAGGTTGTGGAACACAATGCATATGAAAACTCAATGGACTCACAACCAACATTGTGTGAAAATTAAGTGAAGTGATGTTGGGAGGAAGTGAAGGCTGAATAGGTGTGTGAGCATGATCCTCAACATCACTTGGAAGTGGTGGAGTTGTTGAATGAGGGGATGGTGGACTATAAGTTGAGATAGTGACCACATCCACATGAGATTGCACAGCTCCATCAGTGAAAAATGTTGAGCGAGGCTTGATTTCAAGCTTCTTATTGGGACGAGCAGATTTCTTAAGGAAATACTCGAATCAGTCCCAAAGATAGGGAAATTTCATCTAGCTCCTCGGAGCTCAAAACTACAAGTCACAAAAGCGTTGCCAAAAATCCATAATCAATTCATCTGGAGCCTTCTGTTGCTTTAACAGTTTTCAGTCAAGATGGTTTGGATCAAAATGATAGAAAGTGTCTTCAATGAGATTACAGAAGTGCTCAAGTGAGTGCACACTGTCAGCCAGTAGGCTGCATAGCCATCGAGGTGGAGATTTGTGAAGTGTGTATGCAAGCAGAAAGTTGGCTTATTCGTCAGAACAACCATCTTCCTCATGAAGCATGGAAAGAAAGTCATATAAGTACTTAGGCCAGGCCACTTCACCTTCACCATCATACGTGTAAGTGGACAAGTGATCGAAAAAATCCCTTAGGATGGTGACATCTTCATGATTCAAAAAACATTGAGGAGGGAGGAGAGTGCAAGAATCCATGAAAGATATGTAAGAATCCATGGAAGATATGAAAAGGTTCAAAACTAGATGAGAGGACATAGCTTGTCATCTCGACCTCCTTCTAGTGCCAGAAATGTTGACGGTGCTGGACCCACCAACATGTCAGGGGATCTCCCTGGTAAGAAGTCCCAATTAGACCTTAGATCGTTTGGTGCAGGAGTCCCAGTAGTGGGTCGTAAATTAATGCCTTGATTGTGATTTCACATAGAGGCAAGTAAGATAACTCTGTTGGTAGCAAGGGTGTGACAATTGCAGCGAGCAAGGAAGGTGCATGAAAGGTTCTAACACATGGGGAGTGAGGTGAGTGTGCCCCTTGGAAACCTGTAATAGTAATTGTCTTAGAAGGGAACACACGAGAAAAGATGCATCAACGGCTGGAAAGTAAGATAGCGAGCAATCCAAGGTGATTTTCAAACCAACATCACATCTCCAATAAGATTCATGCAATTGTATACAAAATAGCTCATACAAAAATACGTATGTTAAACAACATACATTGCTACAACATCTAGAATAGTCCAACTACAATAACAACATATTCATGAAAATGTGTTGGCTCTGTTTTATTAAGAAGTGTAAGTTCCAGTCATATAATACATTCATGTACACCTGCTAGTTCCAATAGTGGAATGTTACAACCACATCTGCCTGCTCCTCCAAAGAGATGTACTAGCTTTGCATAGTGGAGAAGCCAAGGCGTGTTACAATACTGTCCAAGCTCTCCCCAAGATAGTCTTATCGGAAGCTTGGCTAACCAAAAGCCGATACAATGATTTATGAGGTTCTATTTATAGCAAAGGATGGGGTGATCCTTGATATTCCCCTTTGTGACAGTTCATCTACCCTCATGACTCTTCATCGACTTTATGATTGTTACATCCAACTATTGACACTTGAACTTCCACTTGACACGACATTACATTACAATGCACATGTGCTCATGTGAGATGAAATGGCTTGAGAAAGCCATGAAAGACCACTGAAACTCGGTCCATTATGGTGAGACCAACTCTTTGACATGCTTGTGATGGTGAAGGTGGTGAGTTGATGCCAAGCCTGGTCATCCATGATGGTGTGCATGCACCCCATGGTGAAATCTTCCTAAAGAAAACTCTTGCCTCCATTGCATCTAGGTGCATTATTGTGGCTCCTTCATCCAATTCATCTGGTAACATGCACATGGTATTCTTGAGTGTGGCTGAACTGACAACACACTAATGTATAGTGTCCATGCTGATATTCAAGTGTGTGTTGGTGGTCATGCGCATCAACTTGCCAAGGTACATGTTCAGCTCCAGTTGGACTTGCTTCTTGTCTTCGCCTTGGTGAGTGTGCTGAATGGGTTTGATCACATATGTGCACACAATGACATGCATGCTGCTGAATCTCTTGCATGCAATCAACAAAACTACTCACCATGGCTGCTTCGTGCCAGCTACTGGGATAGATCTATAACTTGTAGGGGCACAGTTTCATCCGTGAGTGCATGTTGCACCCCCTGTTGTTCCTATTCCTTCTACAACTCATTCGCTTGTCTGTGCAACTCATTTTCTTCCTTGAGTTGCTGCTTCAGCACATGAAACTCCTTCTTTGTTCCATTCTTTGTCTTTGCGTGATCTTCATGTCGCGTCGTCACCTCATAGCTTGAGTACCCAAAGTTTCCTTAATCATCAATGGATTTGCTTGTGCTTGCAACTTTGTTCCACCTCTGTGTTGTCAACAACCTTCCTCTTGCATTCGTTGCATCCGGTATGTTGTCTTTAGCTGCTATTCATGATGCTGCTTGCTGTGATTCTTCTACTATCATATCTTGATGTCCTTGCCTATGAAAAACTTGATGTCTTCATGAGTAGGCAAGCTCATAGACACCGGATTGAATGCATCCCCAAGTGTGCTCTAAATGGTGTCTTCGACTCTACTCTCCTGGAAACCATTGAACCTGTGTTGCTGAGAGGCATATGAACACCTGTGATACCTTGGGATATGGAAACACTCATGGCAAGAAATCTATCAGTCGAAAACCAAAATGAACTGGAGAACTGACTTGCAACATACCTGTGTGATTGATCATGAAGGTCACGTAATTTCAGATGGAATGTCGAGAGACTGAGTGCCAAGACTGCACAAGGCATAGCCTGGGCTGCTGGAAGACTGACTGACTACTGGAATTGCACAATGCATAGTCCAATCTAGCTACTGATTGCTGGAATTAGGCAATGCACAATCTCAACTGGAAATAGCTGCAGGCTCAGTGATTGCATTGCGCAATTTTCTAGGCCAGTAGTCACTATCCTCATAAATGCGCAAAACAGTCCTAGAGGATAGTGCCTAGGAAAAAATGCACATTTCTAGAGGGGAAGACAGAACCTTCCTTCCCCAAATTACACAATGTTGTCTCAGTGAAGGTAGAGTCCAGGGCAAGGTTGGCCAGACTCGCCGATGAGAAACTAAAAGCAAATGTGGAAGTGAATGCATGGCAACACTAAGTGAAAGAAGAAGTGATTGATCGTGCATGCAAACATTAAACGAAAGATTCAACATACAGATCAACATGCATGTGGGTGAAGCGAGTCGCTAAGTTGGTGACCGTTTGTGAAAAACAGTTTCATGCATGTGACAACAATGAGATAGCAACGAAGACTGAAACAGTGCTAGTACAAGCTAGTATGTATCAAAACAATAGCAAGCACTCACTAAAATTAAGTAGACAACATTCATACGAAGCAAAACACAAAAAGAACCAGAAATGCAACACAAGACATGGAAAGCAGGCTTACCCCAAAACAATTGAGTTGAAGGTGCCAACAACTCCTAGATGTGATGTGGGATGTTAGAGTTGCATGGTTAATGTGAGAAATGAACTTTGCAATGTTTGGTTGATGAGTTTTGATAACATGGAGGTTGTGACACGCATGCCACAAATCTAGGGAAAGCGACACTTGGTGGGAGGATTCTGAAATGATCCTTGCATGTAACCTCCAACTACAAAAAATAGATCCCTGAAACAAGGTATGCCTTTACGTGTTGCCTTGGGAGAAGCAGCCCTTGCATGCAAGTCTATTTTTCTTGGTCCCAGAGGGAACCAGTCAACTCAGTTGCACATGCAAAAGGTTGTTCGACTGCTGGGAGAAAATGCACATTTTTGGCTGGGAGTTGAGTTGGCTGCCCAGGAGATTTGCACAATTTCTTGGCAAAGCAGCTGAATTCTGTCCTTATTTGCGCAAATTATGGGCTAAGAGGCCCTGTTGGGGAAAATTATGCAATTTTCAATGTGAGTGTTGACTACCAGAATTGCGCAATTCTAGACCCCAACAGGCTTTCAGTCAGGATAGCACAATTTATGGAGGGAAGGCTAGTTGCCCTCCATAATTGTGCAATTTCTTAGGGGAGCTGCTCAGCCTGTAGCTGGCCAAGTCCAGGTGATAAGCCTATGAGGGGAATGCATCGAGCTATGACCAGCAGGCTGCCTTTATGTGAGGAAAACACTAAAGCTTGTGTACTTGACGAAGCAAGACAAGGTGTTGTGAAAAGTTGGTAGGGAGGCTCCAAAACCAAGCTAAGGAAAAATTTTGGAGGGTGGTTGTAGCCGCTACAACAATATGTACATAGGAAATAGGTTGGTTCATTAATCCGAAGAAATGAAACATGGATTTATGATACTTCTTCACTAGTTCAGATCTCAGAAATAAGCATAAAAATAGTGGAGGCCAAGAGCTTCAAGGTCTTACAACTTAATAATATTTTGCAGAGTGGGTGAGTGAGGATAAGAGAGAAGAGTAACTCATCACATAGAGCATAAGGCTTCAAGACTTCTATATTCAACACACAGATCTTGGGGTATTAAGGATTTCTATGCTTATTTGGGTTACAAATAGAAGTAATTAGTGAAGGGAGAATTGAAAGCTATGATTGATGTGCTGCAGGTTTAAAGATCTAATCTCAATAGTCCTCACAAGAATATACATGAACAATGTTTAGACAAATGAATTTGTGAAACAACTACATGCATTTGCATTAACATATAGATACTAATGAATCTGCGAGGGAGCTTGAAACACATCTAGCAACAATAATTACATGAATTTGGGGAAGAAGCGTGAACATAAAATGAGTTAGACAAAGGGGAACACATACTGTAATCCTTTGAAGAGGGAATCACCATTGTTTCCTTAATATTTCGAAAAGATTTATATTGCAAAGGAAATACAGTCTAAAATTACAATATGAAGTGTTTTCTCTAGAATTTCTGAACCCGAACTAACTCTTTCTTTCCCCTATTTGTCTTGAGCAGGGAGCATGAAGCTACCTTACAACAAAAATATCTATCTCTAGACCCAACTATCAGGTAGACTAGCTATATTAGTCATGAATGGCTTTGTGGCCCAAAAAGATATTACATAAATAAATGCCCCATTTGAAGGAAGGCATGTTAGAGGACAAAACTAAGTAAATAATCAGACAAAATAGTTCATGAAAGTCCCTGTGCCCATCCTATGATCGCATCGGCCTCAGGTTGTAATTTATTCACATTATGGTCCCTTGTGCTGCTCTGCTGACTCCCATCACTTCTGCTTTTACTGCGAGGGTGCCTTATTCTGTGAAATAGGGGGTTGGGTCACATGTAAGTTCTTGTTGTTGTAGTCCTGTGCCGTGTAGAGGGACGAGGCTCCATATTAAAAATTAACCTTCCTGAGTCCCGGGTACATCTCTATTTCTTTGCCATGCTCCATTAAAGTTCTTAGCTACCGGCTCATCTGCCCATTTAAACTTTGTACTATGCTATTAGTGCATTGATGTGGTATGTGAGAGGCATTCCTTGGAAACAACACAATCATGTAGGCAGGAGCTTTTTTCTTTAAAACAGGTGAAACCAAGCATTTTTTGGATTTCCCCTTTAGCCCCCCTTATCGTAACCTTTGGTGTGCTTTTGCTCATATGACCGGGAGCTGGGACCAAGGGCCAAGCCATCAGGCGCTAAGGCCCTCAGACCTGTGTGTGGAGGCCTTTTCCTTTCTTGTCAATTTCTCATGCATATCGGCGTTGAATGCACCTTTCATTAAAATTTCCCCTTGGACAACTACGATTGCTGATACGTGGGATTGGGCCCACCAAAAGATATCGTAATTGCAACTGCAACCGCAGAGAGGAGGGGACTCTTTGCCTTTTTCTTTGGAGTAGGCCGATAGTCTAGACACGAGACCTTTATCGACCTTGCCGTGATAATTTTTCGAACCCAGGGGTACCAACATATCACAGTCACTGGCTCCATTGTCTTTAGCTTTTAACATAGTTACCGATGAAATGAGAAAGTGAACTGGTACCTGATTTTTTGAGGTAGCAAAAAATCACCCGATTTTGAAATGTGTGATGCGAGAATACACTATTTTTTTTAGCATATTTTTGGCACTTTAAATTTTCTTATGTATCAAGTATGAACGTTTTTTTCGATGCTAGTGATTTTCACGCTGATTTTGAAAAGAGTTGATGCAACATCAACACATTTTTTTAACTGTTAATGATTTTCATGCTAATTTTGGAAAGTGTTGATGCAGCATCAACACATTTTTTTAGAGGGCTTATTTTTTAGACTTTAATTTTTTTTATGTAACAAGTGTGAACATTTTTTTTTTGTTAGTGATTTTCATCTTGATCTTGAAAAGTGCTGATGAGCACCAACCCTTTTTGTTGAGAGGGCTTATTTTTTACACTTTAAATTTTCTAATGAATTAAGTGTGGATAATTTTTTAAATTTTAGTGATTTTTATGTTAGTAATAAAACATAAAAAAAATAATAATAAAAACATGACAAAAAAATTTCAAATACAAAAAAATATATAAAAAAAAAATAAGACTTAAAACATAAAAATAAAACATAAAGGATGACAAAAATAAAAATAATAAAAACATGTTAGTAAGAAAAAACACACACACACACACACACATATATATATATATATATATATATATATATATATACAAAAAAAAAAAAAAGATAAAAAATAAAATTAAAGAAAAAACATGACAAAAAAAAACATAAAACATAAAATATGTTGGTAATAAAACATAAAAATAAAAATAAAAAAACATCACAAAAAAAATCAAATAAAAAAATATATATAAAAAACAAAAAACCTATAACACACACACACACACATTGATTAAAAACGATTGAATAAAAAATTAATGAAAAAAAAAAAAATAACATTGATTTCTATTTTTACATATATATATATTTTAAAGAAAAACAAACTAATCCACACAAAAAACCTAAAAACGTTGTTGTTTTTGTTTTTTTTTTTGGCCTATCTTAAAAAAAAAAAACTAATTACAAAAAAAAACCTTAAAATAATTACCAAAAAAATTAAAATAAAAAAATTAAGAAAAAAGAAATTCAAATTAAAAAAATAAAATTAATTAAAATAAAAAATAAAATTTATTTAAATTAAATAATTTAAATAAGAAAAATAAAAAAATAAATAAAAGAAAAATTATAAAACTAAAGAAATAACATAAGAAAAAAATAGAAAAAAATAGAAAAAAAAAAGCATTCAACAAAAATTAAAAATATTTAAATTAAAAAGGTTTTAATTCTTTTTAAAATTATGTTTTATAATTTAAATTAAAAAAAATAAAGATAATTTGAAATATATATATATATATACACACACACAAAAAAAAAATTAAAAAAAATTCAAAACAAACAACAAAAACGTAAAATTTAAAATTAAAAAAAATAAAACAATTTAAAAAAAAAATTAAAAAATAAATAAAAAAACAATTAAAAAAATAAAAATTTAGAAAAAACAATCACAAATTTCATAATCTTCCCCCCTCCCCTCTCGCCTCCCTCACCCACCTCCACTGTCCCCTCACCTATTGCCTCACTCCCCCACCTTAGCTCCCCTCTGCCCTCCCTCCTCTCCCCTCCCTCCCCCACCTCTGCTCCTCTCTCCGATCCCTCCCTTCCCCTCCCTCCCTTCCCCTCCCTCCCTCACCTCCGCTCCTCTCCCCTACCCTATCTGTCACGCCCCTACACCTGCGGTAGTCTTTCAACCGCTTATAGCGAGGTGCAGCACCACCAAACACTTTCTTTTCACCAATACTTATGTTCGTGGACTACGCCTAACATTCCACTTATCCTACCTAGTTTGTGTTTCGCAACCAAGTATTATTAATGTGTGTTCCTTTTTATAAGTGAAAGCCCATAACATTCACATAAACAACATTATACAAGAGAAATGCACAATAGTATAAAGGGAGGGGCAACTCCCTGCAATATGAGTCTGCCCAAAACAATACATTATACAATCTTCACTTTTACAAAGTACATACTAAGTCCTTGGGAAACCCCAGATTTATACTTAGCCAAATTTTCACAACTTTGGCGAACTCGGTTGCCCAGCTTGTCGGCGCCTTCGCACGGTCACCGCACGACTCTCCAACCCTTCGTTCACCTTGTCGCATGATCGTGTTGTTTTCCCAACTCGGGCGTGCCTCCAAGTCGCCACACACGGGCGGCTCTACCCAAGACACACCTCCGTTCACAATCTCAACACTTCACCAAGTCACCGTGCACACTTGCACGCCGGGCAGGCGCTCACTTGAGTCGCCAAGACACCCGCGCCAAGTCGTCGCACAAACTGAGCGCCACACACTTGTGCATGCCTCAACCGTTCGTTGGGCGCCACACACCCGTGCACGCCCTCAATTGTCTGTCGGGTGCCACACACCCGTGCACACCCTCACCCAACCACCGGGTGCTCCTGCCCGCGCATTCACCCAAAACCGAGCTCAACCAAGTCTTCCTCATGTGGCCCCGCCCAAGAATGGGCGCATCACTAATTCTGCACCTCCTCCTTAGTGCTGCGCACTTTAGACCTGCGCCTACTCCTTTACATGAGTGAAGAGCGAATGATCGAATGATGGTGGAATCACTCCACACATCCACCAATATATACACAAGCGTAGGGCGTAGTCTGGCTGCCCAGCCGACCCGCCCAATGCGCCAAACGCCATCGCAAAGTTATCAAACGCACCGTCGGCTCCACATAATGTTGGTTAGCATCCATAACGTTTGTCACCACGCTCTCATGTGTATAAACAACAGCTCACCCTTCATTCATGCGTATAAGTCCATCGCACCTGAAGCCAAGCTCGCACATCGCACCGAACCGCAGTTCGTTCAGCCTACCCGTGTGCTCATTCAACCTTCACCCGCTTGCGCGTGTCAACTGAACTGCAGGTCGTACATCCTCCTCCACTTGAAGTTGTTTTCGTCCTCGACAACATACCATCCTGGTAGCCATCCAGCAAGATCAACAATATCCATGATGTCAACTCCTCCACATACTACAAACATCACTGCAACATATGTAGAACCACCGTCTCCACCATGTCTCGTCCCGGCAACCATCTGTCACCAAGATCACCATACCAAGGTATGTCATACATCGGAAATCATCTCAATCCATGACCATCGATCACCCTGTCACAATCTCCACATGCTGCTCTCCATCGTGGAAGGCTGATCCCTCCATCTCAAGCTACATGCTTCCTGCAACATATCGTGTTGACCTCATCATGTGTCATCCTCGTGTGAACTGCTGCCATGATACTCCAACACAATGCTAACACATCTCTGTACACTATGCGTCCCCATGCTCAAACTAGTTGGGTAGCTAATCCAACTGTCATGCTCAAACCATGAGAGTGAACATCCTCATGCCATCATCAGTCGTTTCTCAGAACATCCTGTCACATCATCAACTCGATCAAGAATCCATCTCCTATACAAGTAAGCCATGCTCAGGTCCATGAAGTAGTCCTCATCTCATCTGCAACATGATGTCCATGATGTTTGGTACCAATGTGCTGCATGAAATCAGCCACATCTATCCCAACATCATCCATATGTGTATCTCCTCAATATGAAGAGACCATCTCATCAAGCTACAACTCTCGATGTGCCACATCCAGATCCATGAAGCAACCTCCATCATATCTGTAATGTGCCATTCCTAAAGTCTGCCATAGAAACAAGTATACACCTGTCTCATCTATCCATGTGCTTCCCATGATCATAGATCAATCAGCTCCCATGTGTCAAAAGTAGTTGAGTCTCGACTCAACCCATGCCCAAGTGTTGCCACCAAGGCATCATCATCCCAAAGTGTCTCCTATCAAGTCATAACAATCTCATGTCATCATGAGCTCCATAAATCATCCCCAACCAACATCTCAGCAAGCATACAAGTCTCGGCCCAAAGGTCTCTGCAAGATGCCTCAGCTCTCCATGTAGTAGGAATGCTCCATAGTTTGCTCACAAATCCATCCAAGTCCATGGCCTTGTTGTACAAGAGTGCACAACCTCTCCATCGGCTCATAAGTAAAACATCTCCATGTCACACCAGTAAATCCACCTACACAACATCCCTGCCTTGGCACTCCTCATTGGATGCCCATAAGTGACACCTCTACAAGTTTTCCTGCACAATGTTCCTGCATAAGACTGCCATGCTCCATGTCTCCAACCTGATGTCCATGACCAAGTTTCCCATGTATTCCAACCAAGTAGACCCATCACAACAATCGGTCATCCCTATCCAAGTCTGCAATCTTTGGTTTAGTGAACTCAGTCACCTAACCATTTCATCATCATGTGAGTCTCTCCATCATAGCTCCTCCACTGAAGGTTCCACCAAGACTATCTCTTGGTCTTGGCCATGAGAAGTCCACCCAAGCAACTCAAGTGTGTGCCCTTCAACCTGTTCATGTGTCATGCCGGGCACTTAGCCAATGTGACTAAAGCATGACCCAATCATCCATAACGATCATCATGTTCCTCCCTTGTCACAGGCCTTTGTACTTCTACCATAAGGTTACAAACAACCCCAACAAGTCCTGCAACAGTCAACAATCCTTGCTTCTCCATACAAGGTCTCATCATAGACATCCATGGTAAGATGCTCCCTAGCATCGCCAAATTGTCTTTTCCCTTCCCTGCATACGATCCACCTACCAAATGATCAAGTGAAACACAAGTATCAATACTACTTACATCATCATCATGAGGCTCCTCCATGTGAGTCTCCTCATCCATCCATGTCTGCAAACTGCATGATCCTGGTTCAACTTGATCAATCTCAAGTTCTTCCTCCATCATTGTCACATATGCAACATCTTCAATCATCACGGCTTCCTCTTCCTAGTCAGCACAATTTGCAACTTCATCCTGCTCCATTGTCCAACCAAGTTGAAGAAGTTCATCTTCAACATTCTTTTCCAAGACTTCAAGATTATCTCGAATCCGGGGATTCTCTTCTTTCATCCGCTTCAACCTGTATAAGGTAAGCAAGAGCTTCCCTTTGCATTCTTCCAAACCTGCCATGCCTTGTCGTTCAGCTTGGCCCAAGCACAAAGCTTCACCTCTGCTAAACCTGTTCCACCATTCACCAACTTCACCAAGTTCCCCGTAACCATGAACCACCCCTTGTTCCACTTGTATGTGAAACTAGCTTCCTTCACCTGCAAGTACCTGCTTCCATTGTCACTTCGTCATGAGAAACCTTGCTCTGATACCACCTGTCATGCCCCTACACCTGCGGTAGTCTTTCAACCGCTTATAGCGAGGTGCAGCACCACCGAACACTTTCTTTTCACCAATACTTATGTTCATGGACTACGCCTAACATTCCACTTATCCTACTTAGTTTGTGTTTCGCAACCAAGTATTATTAATGTGTGTTCCTTTATACAAGTGAAAGCCCATAACATTCACATAAACAACATTATGCAAGAGAAATGCACAACAGTATAAAGGGAGGGGCAACTCCCTGTAATATGAGTCTGCCCGAATCAATATATTATACAATCTTCACTTTTACAAAGTACAGACTAAGTCCTTGGGAAGCCCCAAATTTATACTTAGCCAAATTTTCACAACTTCGGCAAACTCTGTTGCCCAGCTCGTCGGCGCCTCCGCACGGTCGCCGCACGACTCTCCAACCCTTCGTTCACCTCGTCGCACAATCGTGTTGTTTTCCCAACTCGGGCGTGCCTCCAAGTCACCACACACGGGCGCCTCTGCCCGAGACACACCTCCATTCACAATCTCAACACTTCACCAAGTCACCGTGCACACTTGCATGCCAGGCGGGTGCTCACCCGAGTCGCCAAGACACCCACGCCAAGTCATCGCACAAACCGGGTGCCACACACCTGTGCACGCCTCAACTGTCCGTCGGGCGCCACACACCCGTGCATGCCCTCAATCGTCTATCGGGCACCACACACCCGTGCACGTCCTCACCCAACCACCAGGCGCTCCTGCCCGCGCCTTCACCCAAAACCGAGCTCAACCAAGTCTTCCTTGTGCGGCCCCACCCAAGAATGGGCGCATCACTAATTCTGCACCTCCTCCTTAGTACTGCGCACTTTAGACCTGCGCCTACTCCTTTACATGAGTGAAGAGCGAAGGATCGAATGATGGTGGAATGACTCCACGCATCCACCAATATATACACAAGCATAGGGCGTAGTCTGGCTGCCCAGCCGACTTGCCCAACGCCCCAAACGCCATCGCAAAGTTATCAAACGCACCGTTGGCTCCACATAATGTTGGTCGACCTCCATAACGTTTGTCACCATGCTCTCATGTGTATAAACAACAGCTCGCCCTTCATTCATGCGTATAAGTCCATCGCACCTGAAGCCAAGCTCACACATCGCATCGAACCACAGTTCATTCAGCCTTCACCCGCGAGTGCGTGTCAACCAAACTGCAGGTCGTTACACTATCCCCCTCCCTCCCTCGCCTTACCCCTCTCGTCCCCCCCTTACCCCCCTCCCCTCCCCGCCCGGTCCCCTAGCTAGCAACCTCTTGGTCACTCGCTGGGGGCCCGGCCGGGGAGGGGAGTGGGGTAAGGGGGTGACGGGGGGTGCGGGGAGGGAGGGGGTAGGGTGGTGGCCGGGTGGGGGAGGGGAGGGAGGGGGGTAGGGTGGTGGCCAGGTGGGGGAGGGGAGGGAGGGGGAGCAGAGGTGATGGAGGGAGGAGAAGGGAGGGAGGGGGAAGGCAGCAGAGGTGCGGGAGGTTGGGGAGAGGGCAGCCGGGGGGAGAGGAGGGAGGACAAAGGGGAGTGGAGGTGGGGGAAGGGAGGAAGGGGGAGCGAGGCGATGGGGGAGGGGGGCGTGGATATGCGAATTGTAATTGTTTTTGTTTTTTTAATTTTTTTTGTAATTGTTTATTTTTGTAATTGTTTTTATTTATTTATTTGTTTTTTATTTTTATTTTTTTTAATTGTTTTATTTTTTTTATTTTTGAAGTTTTTTTATTTGTTTGTTTTGATTTTTTTTTTTTTTTGTATTTTAATTTTTGTAAATTTTTTAATTTATTTTTTAGTTTAATTATTTTTTGTTTTAAGTTTTAAATTTAAATATTTTAAAATTTAAATTTTAAAATATAATCTTTTAAAACAAAGATTTAAAACTTTTTTAATTTTATTTTATTTTTTGATAATTATTTAACATTCTTTTAAATGATGTTTTTATTTTTTATTTTTATTTTTTTAACTTAAAAATTTGTCCTTTTTTAAATTTAAATTTATATTTGTTTATTTTTTATATTTATTTATTTATTTTTTGCTATATTTATTTATTTAAATTTTTCATTTTTACAAGTTATTTTTTTTTAATGAAATTTAATTTATTTTTTGTCATGAATAGTCTCCTTGCCACCCTTGGCCAGTTGGGCCTTGGGATCACTGGGGATTTCTTTTTTGTTTTTTTAGTTTTTTTTTTTTTTAATGTTGTATTTTATTTTTTATTTTTTAATTTTGTTTTTATTTTATTTTACTTTTTTTTTTTAAAATTTTAAATGGTATGTTTTTTTTTTTTTTTACATTTTATAATTTTTTTTTATTTATGCCATTACTATATATATATATATATTTTGTCATTATTTATTTATTTATGTTATGTTTTATTACTTGTTATTATTTTTACATTTTTTTTTTCAATATTTGAATTTTTGAATTTCTATATATTTTTTTATATTTGATTACTTTTATTTTTTATTTATTTTTTCAATATTTGAATTTTTGCATTTTTATGTATCTTTCACACACGCACACACACACACACACACACACACACATATTTGTAGGGTATGTGTCGATGCTTGTCTAGCAACCCGATCCCATTATGTGCAATTTGATAGTTGATTATAAATTTTTCATTATAATGAATCAAGTCTGCCCTACAATGTGTTAATTTCATGGTTGGTCTTTAAGTTTTCATTACAATGGGTTGAGTTCACCAACACTGCATGTCAATTTGATAGTTGATTTTTAATTTTTTTTCGCAATGTATCAAGTTGTGTTAGGGTAAGATTTCAAAATTGCTATACATTTAGCATTTTAAAAAAATTACTCTTGGTATAATTACTTTCATTTAGGTGTTTATTTTTAAAGTTTTCTTAGTCATAAATTTTTTCCATAATGTCATGCTTAAAATATTTTGAAAATTTAAGATTGTTTTGTAGCCATAATCTTTGGTTTTGATTCCATGGTTGAAAAATTGTCAAGATTTTTAATGTTTTTCTAAGTCGTGATATTCTATCTTTAATGTTATGGCTGAAAAAAATTAAAAATATTTTTCTTAGCACCATGCTTGAAAATTGTTGGAATTTTAAGGTTTTTCAAAGAAGTGATATTTTAAATTTATTGTCATGCTTAAATTTTTTTGGAATTTTAAGGGTTTTCAAAGACCTGATATTTTATCGTTAATGTCATGCCTGAAAATCATTGGAAATTTAAAGTTTTTCAAAGTCACGATATTTTGTTTTTAACTTCATTACTAAACAAAATAGCTTTTATTGTTTTTTACTGTTATTTTTAAAAAATATTGAAAAAAAAAAAAAAAAAAACTTTATTCCAGCATCAACACTTTTCGATTTCAAGGTGTTTTTTTATGTTTTTTTGGGATTTTTGGGCTCAAGTACCTATTTTGAGGTAATAGTTCCTGTTTGATCGGTAACTATGTTTTTTCCCCTCAACTTCTGTGATCGTCGATCTGTGGGGTGACATCATTGTTGCCACATGTCACCCTATGAGTGGTAACGCGTGGTACCCGTAAATGGTTCCATGTCACCCCAAAAAGCACTGACACTGGGGGACACATGTCCTCTGTCTCGTCATCAACCGTAATGCCATGTCACTATTGACATCAGATACCCTGTCAGCTCTGAAGACCAATCGCATGCTGCCACGTGGCGCCTTGGAGGAGAGAGAAAAAGGCCTGCCTAGTTCTGTTTTGCAAGCCATTCCTTTATTAATGAATTTTGGCCTTCCCTGACGATGCACCACTTTATTGCACTATCGACGGTTTGCAGGTCTTTTTAAATTGAAACCCTGTCGACCCACCAATTGCCAATGCCATGTGGAGAAGAGAGAAGGAGGATGATCCACCTTGGTTTTGCAGGAATTTCCTTTGTTAAAGTGTTTTAGCCCCCCTAGTGATACACTGTTATATCGCAGATCAGCCCCCACAAAAACTTGTGAACCATGGATAATCCTTAAGCTTGTGCCCTAGGACCCTGCGGATAGCCAATCACCGATATGTTGTGCCCTGGCTTGCGGACTACTATATGCGATATCGACAATCGTTAGATCATTGTTTCACACTCCGGTGGTGCTCCATACCTGTTTGTACGCCAATATATGATATGCGATGAGCCTCCTAGGTCCTGATTGCGATTTTTCTCCATACTTAGCCATTTTCCTTGATTTCTAAGTTTTTCAAAGGAATTCTTCAATAGGGTCTAACTTTTGATCTAGGAACCCTTTTTTGGACTTTTATATACCACTAAAATTCTTATTCCAAGCAACACAAAGGAGAGGGTACCCTCAAGATCTGATAGCTTATATGGCTCATAATTTGGTATCAAGCATCACTGCTATTTGGCTCTTGAAGCATCCAGTGATTGAAAAAACAGCGGGTGACAAATATACCAATGCTAGCACTTGATCCACCATTTTTGCACCTTCCTCTTAGCCTCTCTCAATCTTAGAGTCGACAATTATTTTTACTTCTACAATTCAAACAATTATTTCATCTACCCAATGGACTAGGCATGAATATTATGAGACACGATTCAAGAGATAGAAAGGTTATCCAATAGTGGTGTAATTCCTCACAATTATAATTTCTAGGGAAATGCATCAACAAATCTAATGAGTTGGACTCTCTCACAATTTGGCATGGTTAGACTACATGTTTCTTATGACAACATGGCACCTAATAACAATCAAACAAAGCAACACAAGTTATATGGGCATACATTCAAAATAAGGATATAAGATGAAAACAAGTATATAACATAAGGGAGCTTAAATATAATTAATTAACTTAGATACTAGAATGAGGAAAGAGCTTATGTTTTATAGGGAAATAGTATGAGCTGGTGAATGATTCAAGTTGGGAAAGCTTAAAGAAATGAGGAAATCATGTCTTGGTAATAAAAAGGTATCATCTACACTTGAGAAAATAAAGGGATATTTTTGAAGTGGCTAGGGTTGCTAATGTGCATGGATAAGGGTTGACAAGGCCAAACAATGATAAAATCTCATGACAAGGATGACCTTTCATCTAATCACATTAGTAACCCATCTATAAAAGTAAATATCTCCACGAGGCTAAGGAGAGAATAAAGAAGTGAACATAAGTAAATGATGTAAGATTGAGAACTCAATTCCACCTTGTGATAAACCAGCATCAACAATGAGCCTGATTGTGAGGTTTTGTGAGAGGAGTTGAGGAGAAGGACCTTAAGGAGCTGCACTTTTGTAACCTTTTTTTCATATGATGAAATACATTATCCTTTCCCCAATGTATACATTTTCTATTTGATTTAAATTCATGCATCATTGTTTTATATTTTGCTAATGCTAACACTATTTGCAGGATGGTAGAGTTTGTCGTGTCTTTGAACTTTTGTTTGCAAGTTACAAGTATAGAGAACTGAAGATGGGGTTTCTATAACCCTCAACCATTGAAAAGGAGCAAGGATTGAACTTCATAGATAGGGTACACCTCATCTCTAGATTACTATTTAGTATTCTTTGTTTGCATGCAAGTCATTAGGAATTAGAGTCAGTGTCAAAGCTATTATATGTCAAAAGTCTTCAGTAGGCTAATGGGTCCCATCAATAGGTATATTTTGAAGCCCATTGTGCTATCCTCCAACCTTTAAAAATCTCATTTTCTCACATCAATTTGCATTTTTTAACCATAATATGCTTAGTAGGAATACTCAAGGGTTCTTGTCATATTTAATGGCCTAATGTGATTAATATGTAGGAAAAAGAAGAATTTTTGGAGATATTTGTCGAAAATACAACAAGAAAATCTTAATTTAATTTTATCCTTGAATTAAATTACGAATAAAAATTCCACATCACAAGACAAGTTGTACGAGTTAACTAAATTAATTTGACTTAGTTGTCTCAGTTAATTTGAGTTGAGGGCCTAACTTGAGTCATGTAGAGTGTCTCCTACTTTATAGGATCCTTGGTTGAGTTTATTTTGAGTTGTAATTAATTAATTCAATTTAACTGAGTAAAATTTAGTTAAACTAGTTCCAACTGATGGAGGAACTAGATGGAGGTCAGACAGTGGGGTATCGCTTCATGTGTTCAACCAGTTAACTGATGATTCACTTATAAATAACTCATGAATGTCAGATATGAGAGTTACCCAGTTGTGATGCAGGAAAGTGTTCCCTCTGCGGACAGAGGTAACCCCTCTAGTCCTAGAGTGGGTCTAGTCACAACAAAGACAGATCAACAATAGATTTCCTTAAAAAGTCATAGTTGGAGGCCTACCTCAACCGGTGGTCGATGAAGTTCCGTTGCACTACTCCAGCTTTCGCTTCCTTCTCCTCAATGAATGATCAACCCGAAACAATGCAAAGGAAATACAACCAAGCACATAACCAGAAAACAACAATGATCTATTTACTCAAAAATTCAAGAAGTCATGCGCTATCAAGTAAATTACATACAAGACATAGGAAAACATCATTGATTGTATTAATAATGAAATAAGAGAAAGCTTACAATCGAAGTCTTGACGTCGCAAACCTTCTCAGAGGGTCCAACTAATGTATTTCTCAAGAATTCACCTTTTGAAGATGGATCTCCCAACATACAAAGTTTCTCTCTCACTCATAAGTTTTAGTACAAAGTTAAGGGCACTTCACAACCTTTCACAAGCTATCAACAATCCCACACTTGTCACACCCACACCGACTATCTATCAAACTCAAAATCTCTAACAGCACTGCTCAATCCAAGAATTTACCAACTAGCTGATCATATCAAAGGTGAGTGTTTAAATAGGAGAAGGAGTCTCCATGAAAGGTGGGAGAGAGAGTTTATCCCTAAGGAAGGTAGCACAAAAGACGAAACTACCATACCAGAGGAGGAAGGGTGACACAAACTATGCCAACAACCAGGTCTGGAGACATCCATAAGGCCGACTATTGGAACAAATTCGCCCAATCTGGATCATCGCGAGTTTATAACTAAGCTTGAGCGCTGACATCGCTAGCAGGTAACATAGCCAGTTAGACCGTCACTAAAGATAGCAATTAGCCTTGCGGAGCATGAAATCGAATCGTCGTGAGAAATAGATGTACTTCCATGCTGGAAGCGTAGCTGGACTACTTACAACCGCTGTTCATCATGTATATTAAGTCCATTATTGCGATGAGGCAGAAAACTTAGGAAAAGTGGGTCACTTGGCAACATAAGAGAGAATTTGTTAAGTATAAGCATGTTTCACTAGGACACATGACACAGTAGAAGGACCGAGGTGAAGGCAATGACAAATTACTGTGTAATAGATGCCCCCTAAAGTATGAAGCCCGAGAGAGTGGGAGGGGTGAAATGCTTTACGAAACTGACTAAGCTGGAGCACCATCTGGAAGAACCTGCAGGCGCAAGTACAACTGATATCTCTGATAGTGAAATACATGTAGTCTAGGCATGGGCGCAGCCATCCAAAAGAAATACGAACTAGGTTTGTGGTATGGACACAACCATCCAACTAATAAGACCATGATAATGATAAAGGTATGGTTGTAGCCATCCATCAATGAGTCATGCAATCACGAACCAATCCACGCAGCCTGAACATGTGTAATCTGAGTTCGGGGTCTTGAAACCCAATCGATCATAGTACAAATTCTAGCATGCAAATAGATGTGCTCAAGTCGAGCATGATAGAAAGTCGCTTGATTACTGGTCAATGAGTAAAACCGTTAACAAGCACAAGAGAAACCACCAATAATGCAAATGGTTCTCAAGGTACTGTCTAGTACAATCCATGAAGTGTGAAGAAGGAGCTGAAGTCGAACACTCGTGGAATCACCCAATCAACAACCAATGATGAAAGTCAACCGTTAGGCGTGAAAAACTTGCCATTGAGGCATGCAAGCTCCAAGGTACCAAAGGGGATCTCTAAGTCAATCTCCTGGATAATGAGTTGATGTCGACAGGAGACGATCCGTCGCAGGAGGGCCATAATGTTTCCCCCATCAACGACACGAGATAAGGAACAAGTGGTAGATGGCGAAATAGAGTATCAGGGGAGGAGGCAAGGATGTAAATTGCAGAAGGATTATACTCTTGAACATGTCGGCGACACGACTCCGGAGGGTGGCAGCATTCAGGTACCAAGGGATCAGAGGCTTGATGGAGACAACATGGATCAGATGGAATGAGGCTAAATGGCAACCCAAACCTGCGGAAGGCCAAATGACGATGTATGGATATCCCAACCCGACAAGAAGCAAAAGTGTCGATGTTCAAGAGTGACTATCTGCCATAGACAATGATGATTTCCAAATTTCCCCCCACCATTATTGGCGAGTACCCGAATTATTTTTTTGAAAAAAGCTTGAAGGGGATAGCATGTGCTGGTAATATAAGTTCGACCTTCAGCCAAATCCAACCTAGTAATAGTTTAACGAGCCCTAGGGAGGAGAAGCTCGAGTCTCGTCATGGTGACGAGTCCAATGCCGTTAGGGTTTAACGAGTCTGACATAGGTAAAACTCGGAGTCCTTTTCATATTTAGAGAGTTTGAAAAAGACACGAAAAAGAAAACTCCAGGGGGGGTCCTTTTTCATATATTTGTGGTCTCTCGAGCCCGAAAAAGTATAAAACAATACTTGAGAGAACCGCTTGACCATTACGATCAAGGAGTACTTTTCGTGATTAGTGACCTTGACTCGAAAAAGTAGAAAAGCGATTGAAACCACGTCATTTCGTAATCAATAATGAACCCAGAATGACAAAGGCCTAGTAATCTTTTCGTGTTTACACGGTCGAAAAAGAGATTAAAGCAGACCGCCTCTTATTTCGTTTAACGAATCGAAAGGGACAATTCAACTATCTTTTCGTCTTTTAAGTCGGAAAAGAGCATTAAAGAGGACTTTATGGATCAAGTGCAGACGAAGTATGATGTAACCCCACTACCTGTAGTTCTACACAAAACACGTCAAATGTAAAACCCATTCGACATAAAATGATTAATATATGTGGAAACATAGTTAAAAAGCCAAAACTCTAATTAACCATGTGATAAAAATGAGAAAAACCCACATTCTAAAGTACAATTTTTTTAATTGTGAAAAAGTACCATAAAAAGGGTGGGGTAATTCATTTGTTTTTACTATTTGCACTATTCATTTTACCTTGGAGCGTTTGGAGCACCAACTTGAGTAAAGTTCTCAAGCTATTTCTGGCCTCATTCGTTCACGGTTCGTTCTAAAATTTTTGCCAAGTAAGTACATTTCTTCCTGCGTTGCATTTTAGTAGATTTTTCATGCAATTTAGCGTTGGGCAGGTGAATTTAGATAGATTTTTTAATCGGAGTCTGCCTCTCGATCATCGCGGGAAAGCCACTCGGGTCTGCGATGACCGAGTGTGATTTACACGTGGCACCTTTGGATCGTCGCGAGAATCTGATGTATTTTCATGAAGATCGCGAGAAAAATGAACTGTGAACTGAGTGCCATCGTGGATATTTTAAAAACAATCACAATGGCGACGTAAAATTAATTTTTTGTGTAAATTATGAATTTAAATGTACAGAAGGAGTTCTAATTCATTTTTTCTTGTCATGCAGGGCATCATGGAATTTGTTTGGCAGGAACAAACTCACAATGTCAACAATGAGGAAGCCTTTGCTGATGTTGGGTGCCGAAATGCTTTACGTGCATGCGGGTTGCTAAAATTCTTCCTTACTCTGCACCTTCAGGCCTAACCCGATTTGTTAGAGCTGCTGATTCGTGCCTGGAACCTAACAGACAGAAAATTCATTATCCGGGGCAGAGACATTGAGTTCGACGCTACGGATATAAATTTCCTGACCGGATTGTCCCGTCATGGCAAGAGGCTGATTCTAGAGGCCCAACGAATTGGGAGCGAATCACTAGACATGTTGATGGCATGAGTATGCCCACGAGCACATAAATCAAAAAGCGGGAAGGTGGCAATTCCGATGGTGGAAGACTTGGTTCTTCGTGCAGTTTTATTTATGGTGACGAGGGCAGCGGGCTCCCAAGCCCAACACAAGGAAACAAAGACCCAAATTTGGTTGGCTCTTGAATGCCTCAACCCAACCATGTTCAACTGGGCGGAAATAGTGACGGCCAACATGAAGAGACAACTCACCAACTGTCATCGTGGGGAGACGAAAAAATTTTTCTACGGGTCTATCTTGATCCCGCTCATGCTGGAGTGGGTGCCGCTACTGCAGTTACAGGATATGGACTTGGACGGGCCCAGACCGCGGGAGACTAGGATCACACGGTGGGCACATGTTATGCCACGAGGGGGTGGCGGACGACTAGTGTCATGGGGGACACTATTCTGTGAGTGGCTGGATCGCCAGATGATCTTCATCGAGGAATAACCATATGCTGACATGGAATTTCGTGGAGAGTCCGACATACAGCTGCCTGCTGGCGAGCAGTGGGACGATGGCGGTAAAGCACTTGATCATACTATTTTTGTATTTTATCTTTTATGATGTTTTTCAGATTTTTTCATGCATATGTCCTAAAGATGTACTCTATGGTATTTGCAGATGTGGGACTAGTGAGGCCTATGGGACTAGCTCCAGAGGCATGGAGGGATCCGCAGGGCATCATAGAGCTAGCCTTGGCTCCCCTAGCTGGAAATTTAGTGGAGACAGTGGCCCAAAATCTTGAGGGCCTGACGGAGGGGATCCCTGATTACATGGGGATCGAGGAGGTTCCCATAGAGTTCCAGATACATACAGTAGGGGTGATACCTAGGGTGCACCACCTATTGAGGCGAGTCGCACGAGCGGTGGTGTGCTATAGGGATCATAACCCACCGCAGTAGATGCCTAGGTTTTATTTCCTGATGATTTTTTGAGAGACATGTGTCTCAGATGTACGGAGAACACACTCTATTTGGACATATGCACTTGTTTTTTGAGCGCCTTGGTGTGCCACACAAGATATATATACATATACATATTCCTATGGTTCATTATTGTGTTTTGAATGCTTTTATATGCTGTTTTGATTACATGTTACGCAAATGTCTGTCTAATACATGGTTTGCTAATGCACCAGTTAACATGTTTAATCTTCTTGGAATGTGTTGATATGTAATAAAATCAAAATTCCTTTCTAACAATTTAACACGTATCTGTGACGGAATAATGCCCATTAAACTGGTGGACAACAAGCTAAGAATCTAGATTCACAACCAATGAAGGAATGCCGAGGTTAATAGCCTCTGTCAATAATTCAATACCAACACTATATTCAGCGACATTGTTTGTGGTACAACCCAGACAAACACCTTGGAGGTCTACTAATTGACCGTGAGGAGCGTAGATCGCCCATGCCGTAGAAGAAAGGTTGCAGGTACTACGGCAGGCACCATCAGCGAAACCAACATAAGGTGTACCAGACATTTGCACAAGAAGAAAAAGACACAATAAGCGGAAATTATGCCTACACACCAAGCCAAACATGAAAACAAACATACAACACACCCATTGAAAACAAATCTATATGCAAATCAGAGTGCATGGGGTTCATGCATAATATTTTCTGAAATAAAGCCCATTGCGAGGCTTATCTAGAGGGTTCCCTTCATAATCAATCAGCTCATAGGCCCCTTTTTTCAAAACTAGCTTTACAATGTAAGGCCCGTGCCATATAGGCTCGAATTTGCTTGCCCCCAGCTTATCATTTGCTTGATCATAAAGCAGGACTAAATCTCCTTCAAGGAAAGAACGAGGATGGATAGTATGATCGAAGTGAGTTTTCACTCTCTTCTTTTGTGCTTCAATGGCTAGAGAGGTTAATCGACGGGTCTTGTCTAGTCGCTCTGGATAGAGAAGATGTTCTTCTACCGGAGTAGTGTTGGGGAGTAATTCGATGGCTAATTTCACAGAAGGGATCTCACACTCAATCGGAAGGGTAGCCTCCAGACCGTAAACCAATTGGAATGGGGTGAACCTGGTGGCATCCTTCACTGAAGTTCGGTAGGCCCATAAGGCGGAGAACAACATCAAGTGCCGGTTGGACTTGTGCATGCCGATGGTGCGTTGAAGCACCGTAACTAGAACTTTGTTGATGGCTTCTGCTTGACCATTGGCCAGAGGATAGTACGGTGTCGAGCTATCATGCCGCAAGCCTAGCTGGGTTGTTAACTTAGTCATCATATGATTATGGAAATGTTTGCCGTGATCAATGACGATAGCCTGAGGGACTCCGAACCATGAGATGACATGATTAAATAAAAATTGTGCCGCTATGTGACCGTCCTCAGATAGTGTAGGCATCGCCTCGACCCATTTTGTAAAATGATCAACGCCAATGATGATATACCCATGCCCCCTGGCCAAGCAAGGGTTACAGGTCATATAATCAATGCCCCATTTGGCAAAAGGGCCGACTGTAATGACAGGGTGCAATGGAGCGGGAGGCGCACACATCTTCTGTTGGTAGATCTGGCACTCATGACAAGAGTAGACAACAAGAATGCAATCCTTGAAGATAGAGGGCCAGAAATAACCAGCATGGAGGATCTTTTGAGTAGTAGCATACTCAGACATGTGACCACCACAGGCGCCAGAATGGCAGTCATTTAGAACTCATTCGGCTTCCTCGAATGTTAAGCATCGACGGAGAATAGAGTCAGCGCTGAGACAATACAAGGTGTCCCCAATAATGCGATAGGGTTAAGAATGATGGCGAATCTGTCGTTGAGCATCCTTGGACAAATCAGGATAAAAAGAGGACGTTTGAAGATAGACAATAATATCCCCGTACCAAGGATCAAGGGTACTAATCAAGAACAGAGCTTCATCTGGAATATGGTCCTCCAACAGAGAGGGTGCAGTAATAGATGGTAGAGAGCAAAGCAACTTAGCAAAGACGAGGGACTTCTTAGACTTGGCAGTGTTGAACTCCAAGTCGAACTCTTGGAGGATGACAATCCACTTCGACTATTTTCCCCCCAGTAACTGATGTGACAGGATGTACGTCATTGGGTTGCAATCAGAAACCACCATCGTGGTGCGCAATAATATATAATGGCGAAAACATTGGATGGCACAAATGGTGGCCAATGCCAACTTCTCGACATAGGCATATCGAGTTTCCGTATCTAGTAAATTGCGGCTGAGATAGTAAATGACATGCTCAGTGTCATCATCATCATCTTGAACTAGAACCATGCCAATAGTGGTATCGGTAGCGGCTAAATACACAGTGTAGTCATGGTGATAATCAGGGGGACGCAACAATGGAGAAGAAACAAGGAGGGCCTTGAGGCTCTCGAATGACTCTTGTGCAACGACATCCCAAAGGAAAGGGGTATCCCGCTTTAATAAACACGTATAGCCTTTGGCCACTTCGGCATAATTCAGAATAAATCGTCATAAAAAATTCGCTTTACCCTACAAACTCTACAATTGCTGCAAAGAAGCAGGGGGAGGGAGATTCAGGATGGCTTCAACTTTAAGGGGATCGAGACGGATACCCTCTCAGGAGATGATAAATCCGAGAAGTCTGCCTGACTCGACACAGAAGACACATTTATGTGGATTTAGCCGAATACGATAGTGTCGACAGCAGTGAAAAATTTCACGAAGGTGGGTTGGATGGTCCTCGCACTTTGCTGAATGGGCCAAAAGATCATCCAAGTAGGGCTACACAATGTGTCGAATATCATGAAATGCATAATACATTGCGCGTTGGAAGGTGGCACCGACATCTTTTAAACTGAAGGGGAGCTTTTTATAAGAGAAAGTGCCCCATGGACAGATAAAGGCAGACTTGTGTTGATTCGAAGGTGAAATATTAATCTGGTTATAACCAAAAAAGCCGTCCATAAATGAATATATCTCACTCCCGGCACACTCATAAATGAGCTAGTCAATGAAGGGTGTAGGGTAGTTATCTTTGGGATAGGCATGATTAATATCATGATAATCAACACATGCCCTAATAGTTCCCTTTTTTTTAGTCACAGGGACAATATTAGAGACCCAATTTGTGAGTGGGATGGGGTAAATAAAACCAGCTTTAAGAAGCTTTTCAACTTCCGCTTTAATAGTTGCAGGATTTTGGGTGTGCACGGGGCATAGACGCTGTCGAACAGGTTTGGCACCTGGATATGTAGGTATCTCATGCACCATGATGCTAGGATTGATGTTGGGCATTTATTCTTAAGACCAAGCAAACACATCATGGAATTCACAAAAAAGATCAGAGTAAAGCTGAATCTCCTCTGGAGTACAAGTTACTCCAACATGGATGTGCTCGACAATCCTTGGTTGAACAGAGATGTTTATTGGCTGAGTTTGCGTCATGTTTCCCATATTCCCTTTAGAAGACACTTGATGAACTTGGATGGGTGTCTTAAGGGGTTGAGATGGGAGATAAGGAGCAAACTGCTCGAGACAAGTAAGCATTTCCCGATGGGCAGGGAGAAACGAGGAACGATGGTGATGATCAGACCACAAGGGTTCCTCGAAAGACATGGTCTCAATAATCACTTCATCAGAAGGAAAAATTTCCTTTAAAGGGTTTAAAGAAGTTCCATCTCCAAGCCAAGGGGATTGAACGTACAAGTCAAGAGCTCTGCTCGAAGGAGCAGATTCAGAGGAGGGAGTCGACGTAGAAACAATTTCGACATAGTTGAGCTTGGCAAGATTCAACGACATCTCATCGCCCCAAGATTCTATCTGATCAGTGGGGGGAAGAATCTAAGGATCAGAGTGAACATAAATCATATTAATGGGAGCGATGTTGGGAGGTGGGAGCGAGAAAAAACCCATAAGGGCAAGATCCTTAAAGAGCCCAGCACCCACACTCTCACACGGAACGGAGGTATGCTCCAAAAAAGGCACATTGCCATCGGAGGAGGAGGAGGCAAAGAAGGACAACTGGTCTACTATGACGATATTCCCATGGTGAGGAAAATGAATGACACGAAATAGAGATGAAGCCACGGCTTGCATGGCATATGTCCAGCTTCATCCTAAAAGGAGGTTGTAAGTTAAATTGGCATCAACAACTTCAACCTCCACTTCAACCATCTTCCCTTCCAAAGTAATAGGCAAGAGTTTGAGTATACCATAAGGATGAGTCTCTCTCCCATCAAAGGCTTCCAAGTTCATAGAAGACTAGCTTAGAGTCGGAGAACCGATAACCTTCCAACAAGCAACATAAATTATGCAAGTAGAAGCGCCTTCATCAATGACGGTACGATGAATCATTTTAGAATTGATGATGACCTGGATAAGGAAGGCAATTTGGTGAGGCAGTCTCGGCATATTACTGTCTAGGTCAAAAGTTATCAAATCCGAATCGGCTGGGTCAATGCCACCGATGGCTGATAGCAAAGACTTCCTCTGATAGGGGCAGCTGTGGAGAACTTCCAATGCAGACATAGTTGACAGAGCCTGGGCTAAGTCCTCAACGATGCTATAGTGCTGAGCAGCACGAGCATTAGGGTTGTATGAATATTTCCAGAGCACACCTTTAGGAGGAGGTCGGATGACCGCTTTAGTGCTAGGTCACTCAATATGAAGGGGACTAGAACTAGACGAAGGAGCATTAGAGGGGACCTCAGGCTCCTTCCGTCAGGCGACGGATATTCTTTTGCCCGAGTACTAATGTGGACGGGAATCGTCCCAGCCATAAATACCCGAGAACCAAAGGGAGAAGTGGATTGAGATGGATCAGTCACCATTTTAGTTTTCTGCGAGGGAAAAGGCTCTTTGAGTACGACAGGAGTCCCGGGGTCACCTTTCAACAAATGACTAACTTCAGACCGCCTAGGGCAGTCTTTGATATAGTGATCCTCATCATAGATAAGGCAAGGAACTTAGGTTTGTGTTTGGCACCTTCCTCGGGTGGAGGTTTAGGGGAATCCTGTTTCGGTTGATCAGCCTTATTCTTTCCTTTTCCCTTCTTTTTCCCTTTCGAGGCTTTATCTGCCATGGTGGACTAGATGACGTTAACCTCGGAAGTGTTATTAGAATTGGATACAGCTTGAGAAGTGTTTTCATTCGAAGCATTCAACTTTTTCTTCCCAGGGTTCACGAAAGATTTCTTAGAGGACGTATTAATAGAACCAATGACGCCATCAACAAATGGTGTTGGCGGGGCTTTGGAAGTTCTGGGCCTCGGAGCATCAGGAAAATAATCATATAGTGTACCGGACTGGGAGTAAACCAAGTCAAGGTACTGAGCACGTGTAATAGACTACTCTTCAGTTACACATGCCCCCATAGCAATGTCCCGGACTATCAGACCGACAAATGAGGTTGTGAACTAGTCAGTCAGAAGATGATCGGGAATCCAAAACTTAATGAAACGATGACGCCATCTCCATTCATGGATATGATCAGAGATATGTGTGGCCATTTTTTGTTTTAAGGATGTTAGAAGATGTGTGCCTGTCTCATATCGAATCGGCAAATGAAAATTAGATAAAAATGCCATGGTTAATGAGTTAAAGTCCTAAAAATATCCGTGAGCTAACTCAATATACCATTTAGCAACAGAGCCAGTGAGGGTCCATTGAAAAATGCAGAGCCAGATTGAATTGTCAAGCCACAAGTTTGACAAGCACCATAGATGATATGTCATGACGTGGGCTTGGGGATCTTCTCCTGCTTTACCGTCAAACTTGGGACAATCACCGGGAATCTTAGTTGGAACCGGTGGCCAATATGGATTATGAAGAATAGGATCATTTGTTAGTTTGGACACATCTGGTAACTCCAACGTTGCTAAAAATGGTAATTGAGGGTTAAAGCACATCTGAGGCCGTGGGTAGGAGGTAGCACCAGAGTTCCACCTAGCTGCTTGTTGCCCCCACTGATTTTGTCTGGACGGATTTGGCCCAAAAGGGTTTTGTCTGAAGGGTTTATAGCTGTAACTGGACGATTGACCCTAGATCTGCCCCCGAGCATTCCAGTGATTACCAACTTGGCCTGCAGGAGCAACATATGGTTGCTGGAAATTCTAGTAAGGATTCACCTGTAGTTGTTGATAATTTTGGTATGGGGCAAATTGGGTTTTCCCTTGTGATTGCTGAAAACCATAAGGCGACTATGCTCCAAATTGACACTGGGAGCCAGGCTGCGTTTGATAAGCAGGTTGAGATTGGGATCCAACCTAAATTTGAGGACCGGATTGGGTCTGGAGCCCAGACTGGGGCTGAAAACTGGGTGGAGCTTGAGAAGCAACAATCATTTGAGTGCCCGGTTGAGCAGGCCCAGACAGATGTCCTCACGAGAACTCAGGCTAAGCCATTTGGCTAGAAGGTTGACCTAGTTGAGATTGAGTTTGACCCATTTGCCTTGAAGATTGAGTTTGTTGGGTATTGGGTTGTCCTTGCACAACTGAGGGTTGTCCTGATTGGCCAGATGGCTGAGCAGACTGGACAGCTGGTTGGCCCGGTTGGTTTTGAGGCTGACCAATTTGTCCAAATGGTTGACTAAGCTGGACAGTGGGTTGGCCTTGCTAAACGTAAGGCTGACCGACTTGCCGAGAAGGGTAGCCTTGTTGGACACCAAGTTGGCCTTGTTGAACGTAAGGTTGTCTCAGATTACCAGAAGATTTCCCAAAATAGGTAAAGGAGGAACCACCACCAAAGGCCGAAGGTTGTCCCTAGAAGGGTTGTCCTTGTTGGCCTCTAGGTTTCCCTGGATAAGGTTGTTTGTAAGACGGTTGACCTTGATAGGGTGGTCCTTGAAAATTTGCGGGCAGTGTTTGGCCACCATGATAAGTGGTGGTACCCCAAGCAACGGACAACAGAACCGAGACCTCAACCACAGGTTGAGATGGCATAGGTCTGGGGTAATAAATATGAGCTCCTCAAGAATCGTAATAATGAAACGGATTTTGCGGATCCAGATTCTGAAGAGCTTGTAAATACTGATCATATGCCCCCCCTGCTGGAATGGAACCAGAAGAAGGTGGGGTACTTAGTGTAGCATCAACAACTCCAGATGTAGATGTCGATGGGCCACTATTCACAGGTTCGGACGAAGGTCCAAAAAAAATGGTCACAACTAAAGATGCAGTGACGGAACTAACAACAGGGGCTGAAGAAGCACACAAACAGTTGGAATCGTCTGGACTGAGGTGACAGACACATTGTGAATTTGAGGGGTAAAAGGCCCCGAATTCGGAGTGACGGTACAAGACCACATGGAAATCGTAAGGGGAGATCTAGAACCCATAATATCCGACAAAGCCATATAGCATAAAGGCAGCGTGACACCGAGAGGGGTGACATGGAAGGGCGAAGTTTCTGGCGACACAGGGATTTCACCACTGGCCATGAGGGTTTCTTCGCCCGGGATGGGGTTTGTCTCATCTATGTCGGAAGAAGACATTGGGACTGAGACAATGGGAAGAGTAACGGGAACATATTCTTCAGAAGGCTACCAAATGGGGTTCCAACGAATATCATAAGACGCATCCTCTGGAGAGCGAGAGTTAAGCGGTTGGATACTCGGGATGACAGGAAGAGTATCACTGACAGCTGGTACTTCGGAAGCTACAGAGGATGGAGACCCTTGGTCACTCGGAACAGGAGACCGGATCGGTGATTCTGCCAGGATGATTCAATTCAAAATCCTAGGAAAACTAACGAGAAATAACCCTACACAAGCTAAAACGCAAACAAGATCTAGCAGGGTAAATGTGAACATGGCCAAATAAATTTTAAGACACAGGAACAGAACTTGACCTTGTCATCTTTGAAAAGTCGAGAAAAGGACGAAAAGATGACTCTAGTCACTTTCAAATATTTAATGAGCCTGAAGTGACAAGTGCTTTCAAATATTTAATGAGCCTGAAGTGACAAGTGCTTTCAAATATTTAATGAGCCTGAAGTGACAAGTGCTTTCAAATATTTAATGAGCCATGAGTCACTTTCAAATATTTAATGGACCTTTTCTTTTAGGGAGTCCGAAAAAAAGTGACTACTCTGGAGAACTAGGCAAAAGGTTTACCAAACAACCTATAAAACTGCATATACACCTTGGTAGTCATATGAAAACCAAGGACTTTCCGTACGACAGTCAATCTTCCTGAATGCTGTGTTCGATGCGTTACGGTTTGCAAGGCGGAAAACACAGATTTCTAAGGATATAGGATGATAACCTAGTGGGGTCTCCCAACATATACTTGACGGTACATGGGAGCACAATTCCATACTAGATCGCTATTGAGTCACAGAAGGAGGAATCACCCAACCTTGAGTGAAAGCAATAGTGACTAGGTTTAATGACGCCGAAGCACGTCTCTAGCCTAGACCTCTAAATAGTGTAAGTTATGTTCCAATGTGTTGTTAAGTTCATTCAGTTCATTTTATAGTTGATCTTGAATTATGTTTCAGTTTTCAGGTCTTACCATATGTATACAACAAAAACCTAGGATGCAGCTAGAATGAGTAAAATATCCTTTTACTTCAATGAACACCTACCTATAGGAGGGTAGAGAGATCATTCCCAAACCAAGAAAATGAAGATAAACAAAGAGACACAATGCACAAACACATCAATCCTACAGTGCATGAATACTACTAATGATAGATTTTATCATTTGCTTTCCAATATGCAAACTTGAAATGAAAAATCACTTCCACTTTCGTATGCTAAATGAGTGTAGTCTTTTGATTTTGATCACTTTAAGTTTAAAATAAATAAACAAGAAAACAAGCAAGTGTGGAAAAATAAAACCGGTTGATCCAAACAATCATGATCTATGTTCGGTAGTGAAAAGAAATCGAATCAATACCAAATATTGGTCCAATAATCGTCACTAAAAATCAACCAGAAACAAGCGATTGGGAAGGTTGAATCAAACCAACAAGAAAGTTGCAAATGAACCTTGGGCAAACCAGCAACCAAGCCAATTGATTTCAAGAACTTGAAAGAACAAACTAGGTCACACGGGCGAAAAATGTAAGATTCATTCAATAAAGCCAAAGAAAGAGTGCCTTAACTATAAACAGTGAAAAACCAAGCTACTAAACAAAAGGAAAAAAAAGTAAAGGATCAACAGGATTGGTGAAAGGAGATAGAATTGAAAAAATCAATTCTATGGGAATCATCGCGAGTACAACACAAGCAACTAGCGTTGATCAGCATCTAGCTATAGCAACAGAGCAACGTCGTCTCGGAAGTACACATCTTTCCCGCGATGTATCAATTTCAGGAGTCGTCGTGACTGTGCGACGGTATTCAGTGACGCACAGTACTTTACAAAAGAGTGAGTGCGACGTTAGCGCTACAATTTAACTATTTTCCGTGATGATGTTAAAAACAATGACAAACAAACAAAAGACTCCCAAACAAAAACCAGTTAATCCAACAGACAATAGAGGGATTTCCCAGATTGATCTAGGTGACCCAAACGACTGATAGTTAACCCCAAAATTCAAGAGAGACCAAATCAAAATAAAAACAAGAGCAAACAAGAGAAGAACATAGGACAGACGATCCCCAGCGAAGTCGCCAACTTGTGATGCAGTAAAGTGTTCCCTCTGTGGACAGAGGCAACCCCTCTAGACCTAGAGTGGGTCTAGTCACAGCAGAGATAGATCAACAATAGATTTCCTTAAAAAGTCATAGTTGAGGCCTACCTCAACCGGTGGTCAATGAAGTTTTTTTGCGCTGCTCCAGCTTCCGCTTCCTTCTCCTCAATGAGTCATCAACCTGAAACAAAGCAAAGGAAATACAACCAAGCATGCAACTGGAAAAAAACAATGATCTATTTACTCACAAAGTTAAGAATTCATGAGCTATCAAGTAAATTACATACAAGACATAGGAAAACATCATTAATTGTATTAATAATGAAATAATAGCAAGCTTACAACCAAAGTCTTGACGTCGCAAGCATTCTCAGAGGGTCCAACCAGTGTATTTCTCAAGCATTCACCTTTTGAAGATGGATCTCACAACATACAAAGTTTGTCTCTCACTCATAAGTTTTAGCACAAATTTAAGGGCACTTCACAACCTTCCACAAGCTATCAACAATCCCACACTTGTCACACCCACACCAGCTAACTATCAAACTCAAAATCTCTAACAGCACTGCTCAATCCAAGAATTTACCAACTAGCTGATCATATCAAAGGTGAGTGTTTAAATAGGAGAAGGAGTCTCCATGAAAGGTGGGAGAGAGAGATTATCCCCAAGGAAGGTAGCACAAAAGAAGGAAATTCCATACCAGAGGAGGAAGGGTGACACAAACTATGCCAACAACTAGGTCTGGAGACATCCAGAAGGCCGACTGTTGGAACGAATTCACCCAATATGGATCATCGTGAGTTTATAACTAAGCTTTAGCGCTGATATCGCTAGCAAGTAACATAGCCAGTCAGACCATCGCTAACAATAGCAAGTAGCCTTGCGCCGGAGCATGAAATTGAACCATCATGGGAAACAAATGTACTTCTGCGTTGGAAGCATGATTGGACTATTTACAACCACTATTCATTGCGTATATTAAGTCCATTATCACAATGAGGTAGAAGACTTAGGAAAAGTGGGTCACTTGGAAACATAAGAGAGAATTTGTTCAGTATAAGCATGTTTCGCTGGGACACATGACATAGTAGAAGGACCGGGCTGAAGGAAGTGACAAATTACTGCGTAACACCAGTTGAGATTACAGTTCAAGGAAAGTGTACTATCAGTTGTATAATCATCCAAATTGTACAGGTGGTGCATGCAGTCAAAGGAAGGCCTATGAGGATTTGACAATCCATATTGAGGAATTTCCCTAATTAACAGGGGTCTAATTCCCAAGGAAGCGACAAAAGGAAATAGGGACTTAGGCGAGCCAAAATTTGGTTAAGTATTGGCCTAGGCTTGTCTAGGAAGCAGTGAGATAGATAGAGATAGTGCAAAGGTTGCTTGGGCTTGAGAAAAGCATTACAATCTTCTCATATTTTATGAATAATGAAATATACATATAGCAGGGGTCTTTTAGCTGTGGATTTCCTCATGAAATCATTGTGTAATGTGTTGATTTAATTATTTCTCTTCTATGCTTTGTGATTTCACGATTGTTTAATTGTTTCTGCTGATGAGTAGAGTAAATTCAAGTCTATTTTAGTAAATTATAATTAACAATTTGAATCTACAAGTAATTTCTACATGGTATCAGAGCATAAATCACTATATAAGAGGAGAATACGAGTTTGTCTTTTGCAGGTGAAATAAAATTTGCAGTATCATTCTTTAGAGCCAGTCGGATTTCGTTCTACAGATTGAGACTCGAATATTCCCTTGAGTTTGAACTATATTGCTTGGAAGGACATGATGGAGGCAGTTTTGGAAGACAACGAGCTAAACGAATTCATAGACAAACATTTTCATAAACCTCCAACAACAGATGCTTAAGATCTGGAAGAGTGGAGAAAATGTGTTGCAAAGGCAAGAAGGATCATACTAGGAGTTAAAGATCATATTGTCTCGAACCTCCACAGGAAGGATACACCATATGCATGTGGCAAGCCTTGATCGAATTGTTTTAGAACAACATTGACCATAGGAATATGGCACTGAAAGACAAGCTTTGGAAGATCAAGATGGAGAAGGGTGACACAATACCACAATACTTTAGCAAGTTCACCCAATGTCAGGATGAGCTTGGGAGCATTGGTATTACAATTTTTGAATATTATTTAGTGATCGTTGCAGTTTTAGGCCTTCCCAAGAGTCAATACAACTACCAGGATCTGATAAATGGGAGGGAGTATCTGCCAAAGTGGGAGCATTTGTGGTCTGAATTGGTGCAAGAAGAGATAAGGCAGAGACCAAAGATAGAACCTCATACAAGCATGATGATGAGGAGAATTGTGCCTTAGATGGAAAGGTGAAGAAATGGAAAGGAAAGAAATTCCAATCCAAAGGAGATTCCAATTAGGGCGGAAAGAATAAGGACTTGTCGAAGATTAAATGTTTTCACTGTCATGAGCTGGGACACTATGCCATGAAGTGTCAACACAAGAAGGTCGATAAGAATCCCTTAGGAGGAGTGGCATGTGAATCTCTTTCTTCACAATTCGAGTTGGATTTCACCCTCATTTCTTGCATGGTGACATCGGTGATGGGTAGTGTGTGGTATCTGGATAGTGAAGCCTCATCCATATGAATGATAATAAATAATGCTTTAGTGACTTTGAGGAGAAGGACCTTGAGATGCACATCAAGATGGGAGATCCTGGAAGGTATAACACGACCAACATCAATATTGTTACTTTTTAGAGGGATTTTGGTCCTCCTCTCACATTAAAAGATGTCATGTATGTTCCAAGTTTGAAGAAGAATTTAGTTTTAGTTTCTATGTTGGAGGACCATGGCTCTGATGTGATATTTAGTAAAGGAAAGGATTTTCTTTGTCACATGGCCTCAAGACAAGTGAAGCGAATCGAGGTTCAGGTGAAGAACATATACAAATTGGACGTATAAGACTGTGCTACTTTGATTATAAAAGAAGAGAAGGTGCAGAGCTAAGACATCGATGAATTATGGCATAGAAGATTGGGCCACTTGCACCATGAAGCTTTGAAGATCATGCAAAAAATTTCTACAGGACTTCCGAAGGGTGCACTAGAGCAAATAGTTATATGTAAAGGGTGTACATTTGGGAAGTACACCAAAGCCACCTTTCATGATAAGGATAGTCTAGCGCAAGTGATCTTTGAAAGAGTTCACTCAGATGTGTGTGGACCGTTCTCAACAGCTGTTGGGCAATTAATTTGCTTAAATTGCTTTCATTAAATTATCAACCAGGGAAACTCGTAAGCTTGTGATGGTGCCAACAAAATATATGCAGGAGTAGGCAACTAACTCTATGTCTAACTAAATTATTTACGATTCAATATAATATGCAAGGGAAGAGGCTCCTAATTAAGGAGGTCCTGGTTGTCCTTCCCTATAGTATCATAGAGAAATCATTGATTACATAAAACCAGAAACTTGAAATGAAGACAAGAGAATGAACTTTAATTGTTGTTCAGATTCAAAGAGAGAGAAAGACTAACTTAGTCTCTTGATTGTCCCCTGATATACTAATCCAAACTAAACTAAGATTAATTCATAAGCATAAGAAATGAAAGGACTTGAAACATAAAAGCAAAAGAATGTATTTCAATTATCATACAAATCAAATGGAGAGAGAGCCTAACTTAGACTCTTGGTTATCTCCTCATATGATACTTAAAACATAAAAGCAAAAGAATGGATTTCAATTATCATACAAATCAAATGGAGAGAGAGCCTAACTTAGACTCTTGGTTATCTCCTCATATGATACTTGAAACATAAAAGCAAAAGAATGAATTTCAATTATCATGCAAATCAAATGGAGAGAGAGCCTAACTTAGACCCTTGGTTATCCCCTCATATGCTGATAAGATTTAAAACTCATTCATCAATCACAAACAAATCCTCAAACATCTAAGCAATTAAATGAAATAAGATCTATTATGAAATAAAATGTTTCTTTCATCCTTTTAGAGTGAGCTCAATTCTCCTAAGAACAAAGTGACAAATTATTCCATTTACTACACTAAGACAACTTATATCTAAAACTACATAATGGAAATATATGTAAAATGAAGCTTTATTCTATTCCATCATAAATTGGATACATGCTCCAAGAGTCCTCCCTTTGGAATGGAGGAGGTAATCCTATTTATACAATGGGATGAGATAACAAACTCATAATGATGATCCACTAATCTCTCTTTAGTTCCATACATTTCTCAACCATCTAGACACATAACCCCCTTTTGTCCTTGATCTTCTCCATGAGGTTTATCTTCTCAAATTCGAATTTGATCCTTCAAGGCCACATAAAGGTGTCTTGGAAGCTTCCTTGGAACCTACACATGTCACAAAAACAACCCACTTTCCATATATAAAGTAAAATATATTATTTTCTAATATTTAATAAAGAATTTCTCTCAAAAATGCTTAAAAATAAACAATATTTGGAAATATAAATGAGACCCATTAATGGTGAATAGTAGGAAAAATGGAGTGACAAGGTGGTGAATAGTGAGCGATATAATGGAAGCATAGGTGAAAAATGTATGGTAATGAGTGACATTTTTGGAGCCCAACATACTCCCCAACTGAAGCTCTTGCATGTCCTCATGCAAGCTACTGCAATGACTTATTTGATTTGATTCTTAAATGAGCTTCCTTTTACAAGATGTTGGGTTCTTGTGTAACAAACATCTTTGAATCATGGACTTCCTTTTAACTTTGCACATCTTTGGATAACTTTTATTTGTTTGCAAAGCATTTACATATTTTAATGATTGGTTCTTGTGTTACAATCATTATTTACTTTGATCTCTTTTTAATGATTGGTTCTTGTGTTACAATCATTATTTACTTTGTTGAGATCTCTTTTTAATGATTGGTTCTTGTGTTTACAATCATTATTTACTTTGTTGAGATCAATCATATGCTCATCATTTTGTAGTAGTTTTTATTGTGGGAAGACTATGTGGGTTAAGATGTAATATGAATGAGGAAAAAAAAATGAAGTGTGAAATTCCCCCCTCCCCAACTGATGGTTTTTGGCAATTTTTAATGAGAAAGGAAATAGCGACATAGTGGAATATTTTCCAAATATCATCATTTTAGCATCTAAAAAGAATTTCAAGATTAAAGGTTAGAAAACATCATACCTTACTTACCTAAGGAAGTGGATGAATCATGCATGTTCAGCTGCCACATTTCTGATCTGAAGCTTCTTCTTCAAGTTGTGGATGAAAGATGGATCTGGATTGTCATATTGGCTGCTGGATCCTCTGCTACTAGATGATGAATCTGATGAGTTTGCTGAATATGGTTGAAAATCTATAAGGATTGGAAGGTATACAAAATATAGAAGTTACATTCCCCCCCAGCCTCATTTATTGACTTGTCCTCAAGTGATGACAAACTGAAAAACAATGAAAGGAAATTGGCTTCATCTGCTACAAAATATGGGTCTTCAAGTCTTCAACGCTTGATGGCACAAATCTTACTATGCGATTAAATGTGTCGATGTCGAACATAGCAAGAAGTTTTTGACTTAGTGGCCGTTAATGAATGCCCCTAGCCAACACAAGAGCTCCCACCATTGATTCCAATGGGAGTCAGGATGCCTAACACATCTTTGTAGGTACGAATAAATTTTTCGTGGTCGAGTCACCTACAAGATCCAACGAACATGGGATATTAATGCACTCCCATTGTTCATTGGCAAGAGTACTTCCCATTAAGGCATGCAAGCCTCTAGGTGTTTTTACAAAGTTAATTGGACTCTAGGACTTTGACTCAATGATATCCATAGAAGCAGGGTTTTATTTGTGGAAATGAAGGGGAATGGTAATGACATGAAAAATGAAAATAGGCTTATAAGGAATGGATGTAAGGAAATGCATGGTGTATGAATAAATACTCTTGCTGTGAAAAATGGACATGGAGATGGTATGCTTTATGGATTGACAATTGGTGGAAAATCTTTTGCAAAATGGGAGTGAAAAATAATGGTTGTGGACATGGATTTGTCTTTAGAATTTTTCATGAAATTAGTCGTTTGAAGACCAATTGTGTGCACAATGTAATCTCCTTAATGAATACTTGATTGTCCTGTAACCTATAAAAAAACTTGGTACAAAGAAAACATAAGTGTGCTCTAGAAGAAATGGCCAGTTTCTTCATGATTCTTACGCAAAATTTTCATACCAAATAAAACAAATTAAGGATAATAAAAGTGTTGAAATTGACTTAATTATGCTATTAAAATCAATCCATTCTTAAAATAACCATGAAAAGTAATACTCCCTGTTTTTGTCAGCTAACTTTTGTGCATGGCGAAAAGTTTGGCATTATAGATTTGTTGTGTCCTGCAGATTAGTACGTTATAAAAGCATACAACAATATCAAATTGCCTCTAACCTGGATTGAACTACACACTTCTCAGATTCAAGCCTCAAGCTCATATAATGAGTGCTTGAACTATGAAATGCACAAAAGCCCATCCTCCCTCGACACCTAAAACTATGCCATTTCTCTCTCAGTGTCCATTCCCTCAGCTTGACCCCATTGGCTCTAGAATCTGTGCACTCTTGTCCTTCAGGCCTCCCTGAGCTATGCACTGTGCAATATAAAAGCTCAAGTTTTTCCCTTGGCTATTGGAACTATGCACTACACATTCAATGAGTCCCTCTTCCTAGCCTGTTACTTGTTCCTCACTTAGTTGGTGGATCAGAATGCATCATCTTACACTAGGGGGTTTCATATTGATGTCATCTCATCATGAGTGAATTATAGGAACATGTACACTATCATGTCATATAAAGATGATGGAGAATGACAAGAATAAGGGAAGCATTCCTAAAGAATCTCTTATATCCGAACTCACAAGTTGATCAATCAAGAGAAATCAAAGGGACACAAGTTTACAACCACCATCCATACTAAAGATAATTGAGGACTGCACATCACCAAGCCATGAGAAGGTGAAGAGAAAGCACCTTCAAGAAGACATCCAACACTTAGCAGCAATAATGACTTGACATTGCCACATCATCAAGCAGTCCATGTCATGTCATGAGTGGTCATATGCCACATCACTATTGTGGATCATGTATATTGTATTCAACATATATTGTAAAGTGGAATTCAAAAGGACACACATGAGATGTAAAGAGTCATGTAAGTTGAAAAGTCATAGGAAGTCAAACAATCATGAGGGTAGTCAAAGAGTTACCCTTGGTTATATATACTCCCTCATTGTATGAGCAAAGCACTTTTCACCTTGGCTCCTCCCACAAGGCATTATAGAGATCAACTAGTTCTTTGAGGAGCAAGGAGTGGTTCCAATGCTCCACTATTGGAGCTAGTGATGTACATTGTAAACACTTGTCTTAGAAATTTTACTTAATAACAAAAGCCTTGAAGGTCAACACATTCTTCATGCATGAACTATGAATGTTTGTAAGACTATTCTGCATATGTTTGTATTTCATGTTTGCTTTCACATGTGCCAATATAGTTGAACTATTTTAGTTATTTTAGTACTTACCTTATTGAGAATGTATTGTAATGATTGTTAATGCTCTCCCATCCTTGTGGACTATTCTATGTGATCTGTATGTGAAACTGCTTGAGGTTTATGTAAATTGCAAGTTAATAAAATGAGTTTTTATGGCTCTTTAAGTTGAACTCAAACACATATAAAACATGAATTTAACTCATAAATTGTAGAAAATTGCAGAGAATAAAGCCATAATAGTAACCACGAAATAACAAGTGATGAAGGAGTTCACCCCTCCTAGGTTATGTCTCCTCGTCCATCTTCCAATGCTTGGGCCCCTATCATTATGCTCATGAAAATAGTGATTACTTCAAGTTAAAGTTCTCAAATGGCTTCAATACCTATTCCAAAAGCTTTAGAGCCATCAAAACCCCTTGTCTAGCCTCTTTCTTCTCCCAAAAAGACCAAAAACTAAGAAATTTATGAGATTCCCAAGTTTTGCTACTAGTTGACCCACAAATTCACTAAGTTCGACCAATTGTCCTACAATTTTGCCCCATTTTTCGCTAAAGGAGCAAAAAATCGGCTAAATTCCAATGCAATTTATGGGACCGTTAATTTCTCCATTAACTCTTGTGCGTGCCGATAGTCAAATGGACCCCTATGGGACTGATGGTTGGTGCTTGAGGCCTAGCCCTCTTTCAGTGCACCCCTGGTTTTGGGCTTATGGTCGCATCGTTTATAATTAAGTCGAGGAGGCTGGGGTTAAGCCCTAGCCCACGATACCTCCCTTGGTCCTTTTGGGCGTGGTGACTGGGGCTCGTTCTAGCCCTCGGCCCCTTAACCCCAATACTCTACCCCATTAATGTTTAAATAAACATATGGTGGGTCCTTTACATAAGGCCCACCTGTGATGCAATGGTGTATGCAGATATTTGTTGGTAAGAGATTTCAGGTTCGAATCACATGGAGGCTAATCCAACCTGCACACAGATTTTTAGTTTCTATGGAGGTGCCACGTGGTAGCCTCTGGTTGGGCCACGTGGTGACCTCCAATTGTTCTACATCACCAACAACCCAATCACCCAAATTGACCAATTACAAACTGCCAACTCAGTACCACTAAGAATATACCACGTGGCAACATGTCATTGGATATTTTTGAAGCCCAGTCATTTGCAAAATCATTAGGCCCAATCAGCATGCCACATCAATGGTATAGACTGTTGACTGGGTAGCCCTGCACAAAATTTTCCATGTTTTCCAAATCAATCAGAGCTCATTTCCATGAAAAAAGTTGCACCAGATTCAGGAAGATGAGTTCTACATGGTTGTTTAGATTTCACTTCAATTTGACAACTTTCATTTTTGAGCATATTATTTTAACACCAGATCACTCCTCCCCACTGGAAGCTTTTGGACCCCAAAATCTCTTTCATTACTAAACAATTAGATGAGGGTACAACCCGTTCACCCTTCTAGTCTCAATCCACTGGAATTTTCTTGATTTCAACAATTTGAGCTTTTCATGAAAGCTTATCTTTTTCCTTGATTCTGAGGACCCTGTCTTGCTGTTGTAGATACCATATTGCTACAATTTTCTAGGATTTGTAGAAAAAAAATTGTCCTTGAAGAAACAAACATATTCCCTCCTTGGTCATCAATCAAAAGAAACTTAAACAACTTGAAATTCTTCTCACCTCGAACACTGTCAACATGACGATGTTTAGCTTGTCTTGTCTTGCACTTGGTTCGACTGTTGACCAAGTGTATTCACCATTTCCATTTACCCTTTTGAAACCCCCAAGAAGAACTTGTGGAACCTATGCCTTATTAATCAGTTTTCTTTGACGCTTGCTCTTTGATCTTTGCACCCTTTAGCACTGACATCTTGTTTCGATCACTGCTCAAGAATGATGTATGCTATTGCAATATTTTTTCATCTTGTTTACCTCTTTTAGAAGGAAACATTTTAGAGCCATGAAACAACTTACTACAACCATTAGAAACTTTAATGAAATCAAATTGTTCGTTTTATTCATCTCCTTGAAAGCCCTCATTCACATCATATTTATGGTTGAACATTAACAAGAAAAGTTTTGACTTTCATTCACAATTCTCTTCATTTTTCCAGCATGCATAAGAGACAAACTCATATTCTTATGATGTGCTCTAACTGTATACTCAATTCCATTCTTGAATAAGTGATAATTATTCTCATGGTGATGAAAAATTTCTCTCGTGTCATAAAGGTATGGGCTTCCCAAAACAATACCAGAAATATCAAGTGGAACTACATCAAGTTCAACTTCATCAAAAAATTTTGCAGTAATTGAAAATCTAAGGATACACTTCCTTGTCACCTGGAAAGTTGCATTCTTACATGTCTAGCCTAAGGGATAAAGTCTTGGATGTGGAATGGTTTCTAGATTTAACTTCTTGACTAAGTCTTTAGAAATCAAATTTGCTTGTGACCCACTATCAAATAGTGTGTCAATTTTGGTATGCTTTGAAACAACTCTAATGTGGAAAAGTTCAATTCTTGTTTCATCATTTTGAGTATCACTAGAACAACTTGAAGAACTAATTCTTGCTATGTTCTTACATTTCAAACCATCGTTGTAAACTTGGTTTCAGCTCTAGAGTCTGAACCTAATTCATGTTCTATAATTGCAATTGTTTTCTCCTTCTCTTTGTTCTTAAGTTTGTTGGGGTTCATCTCTGTATGAAGTTTCCAACAATGGTCTTCATCATGGCCATTTTTCAAACAATGTTTGCATGTGAGTTTTTATTTTTCCATTTTAATAGAATCATTTTTCTTCCCTTTTCCCTTAAACTTACCCTTTCCTTTTTCTCCAAACTCAAGGTAACTCTAACTTTTCTCATTTGAACTATGTTTCCCTCTTGCTTCTAGATGTGTGGCTTGAACACAAACCTCTTCTAAATTTGTGGGATTGAACATGAGAATAGTGTTCCTAAGGTAGCTATGTAAATCTCCAATATATTTTAACAAACTGTCTTGAGATGACAAATCTACACCCATTATTAGTGCTCTTCTCCTAAACTCTTGAGTATAATTTTGAACATTTTTTCCTTTTAATTGCCTAAAATTCTACCAGTCCATAATTGCTTTTTTCATATAAGCTAATGGATGAAACTGTCTTCTAAGTGCAACAATAAAATATATCCAAGATGTTGAGACCTTACCATGCTTTCTCATATCGTCTTGTGTTTTGGCTTCCCACCAAATCAGTGCAGCACTTTCCAACCTTAATGAAGCCAGATGAATCTTTGTTTCATCATCCTTGATGTTTTGAATCCTGCAATATAATTCAAGTTCACGAACCCAATTATCTAGTCTATCGGCATTAACCTTACCATTATACATAGGAAATTTGAATTTAATATCAAGTTTCAACAAGGGAGTTTTACCATGTCCCCTTAGAGTATGTGGAGGTGTTTGTGAAGGGGTAGATGTGGAAGATGATGAATATGATTGTGAAGATGAAGATGAAGGTGGATAAGGTGGTGGTTTAGATCTATTCCCTTTTGGAGGCTTTCCTCATCTCATCCTTTTCCTCCTAAGGAACCCTCTCCCTTTGGAGGCTTGGAGCTATCACCCTGCAAACTTGTGTTTCTCTCTTAATAGAGAACTTTCAACATATGGGTCATGTCAAATAATGCTTTTCTAAAATCGTTCTCATCCTCTGACACATTATTAGCTCCTCCTTCATAAGACATTCTTTCTAAAGCTTCAGGAACAACTTGAGGTGAAATTTGTGGTGGAGATTGTGGAAAATATGCTCTGTTTGTCCTTGTTCCAACTTGAAAACCTGCACCCACAAGATTTCATTCTCCTCTCTTGAGCTTCAACCTTGTAAGCATCAGAAACAATTGCAAATAATTAAATCCTCACAACATTGCATAGTTTGTGAAGCAAACTGTGAAACAAACACTAACATAAAATTATGAAGAGGCTATCACTGTTGAGAAGGACTTGCACACAATCAAAGTCATCTCAGATGATGAACCAATGAAAGACTCCAAAGACATAGATAAGAGGTCTCAAGCCTCTATGAACAAGGACAAATAGAAAGAACCATATTATCTTGAAAGCTTGACTCACCTTGTCAAGTCTTTATCTAATGAGATGGCAAAGCTCAAACAAAGGTCAAGCAATACCATCGTGAGAAACAAGCCTCCCGGATTCAACTTGTTCAGAAGGACTACAACTTCTGGTAGTAGCAACAACTAGCTGGTAAAGTTTGCGTAGAGCTCCAATGTAATATTGAACATTGAACACTTGGGCACATATCAATATTATTTGTATAGTCAAGAACGTCGTTTAGAGAAAATGTTCCCAAAGTGGAATCAAGCGATGAGTTATCTTCCTATGTGGGTTTTTGTTTTAATAGTGGTTGAAGAGCAGACTGAACCTAAAAAATAAAAGGAATAAGTTTTTGCAACTGATGAAATTCCAAGTGTCAAGCATGCAATAAAAATGTTTAAATGTATACTCAAAACCCAAAAGAGTATTGCCGATAAGCATCCTCCGAGTGACTGTCCAACCCTTAAGCATATCAACTAGTACAACTTGAGAAACCAAGGGTTGGGCACTATAGTTGAGTTTTCAAAGAAAAAATTTAAATAAAATCTGTTAAGAAGAATCAACCCACTGGTAAACTCAGCACTGGACACTCAAAGAATTTCTGGGAAAGCAGTCTCGACAAAAAGTTATTTCTTGAGTATTAGGGAAAAAACAATCACTCTGAAAGCCATGAACCAAGTTACATCCCCAGACACTTCGACCATTCTTCCCACTATGGACTACAACATAGTTGAAGACATGAAGAAGGTTCATGCAAACATTTCAATGTTTGAATTAATAAAGATCATGAGCCAACAACCCGTGGGACATCTTCTCATGGGCACTTGGGTAGACCTCTATAGGTAATGCTACCTCTTCAGACAAGGGATCTGGTAAGTCTTCTGGTTCTCTCGAATCTGTACTTAATGCATTAACTGTGGATGTGAATACTCTTTGCCCTCCTTTCCTGTTAACTTTTGAAATCTTTAATTTCAATGTACACAATTGCTTGGTTGTTATCGGGAATAGTGTCTATGCAGAGCTGCTAATCCCACTAAAGCTGGTAGCTACCTTAGAAACAAACACACTAAAAACTACTTTCATTTTCCTTTATGAGAAATAGATGAGAGAATAATAAAGGAGACCAACCTCTATCTTGCGCTTGGTTCCTTGCTTGATTTCTCTCCCTTCTAATAGACCTTTGCTACTCGCTTTCTTGTCCACCCAGCTTCACAGGGCACCTATAGAATCAAAGCAGCATAATACTATCCAAGAACATAGATCTATTATCATAAACAATATAGGATCAGATGTACATTGACCACACAAATGCATAAATAATCAATCATACAAAAATGTGGAGGAAAACTTGAATAGCTTTATTGATAATCAAGAAAGAGCAAAGAGGATTACAACCAATTGTTCTGACCCAGCATCATCCTCTCAGCAAGAAAGCCCTTCTTCACCTCATGAAAAGCTTAGATCACCCAACACTATGATTTTACACCAAGAAACCAACAACACTTCCTTACAAGATACAAAATTCCAGCCTCTGGATCTCTGGGATGAGGGATCCATATATAGATGTCTACAAGGGAGGTGAGTCAGCTTTTGAGATTTGATTAGTGTCTTCTCTCTGATAGTTCTTGATTCCACTTGGAGATTGATGATCTCTTACTCATCCCTGGTCGAATTCAGAGAGGCAAGTGTCACAAGAGAGGTTTCTGGAAGATTCCATGCTCCTCCACCTTGCGGATTGACCCTGCCATTTGTCCCTTCTCGCCCATCGCACCCCATAGAAGGGCTTTTTGACATGAATCACACCTACTGTGTGTATTCAGGTGGGATGCAACGCACTTTGCCTATGGAGTAGGTGAAATGGTCCAGTTTTGACCAGTTCTGAGTAGTTTTTCATGGAGAACTTCTGGGAGATGCTGTAATTAGTTGACCTTGTTCTTTTAGGGGTTGGAACAAAATCTGTAGGGACTTAGGAGCCCTTGGTTTATGGACATTTATGCTTGGGGTTGTAGTGCCCAAAAATGTCTATAACAGTTGCCCCCTAAAGCATGAGGTCTTTAATCTTTTTGATGTCGGGTGAAATGCTTTATCATGAGGATTCGAAGTTTTTTCGAGTTGGAAGGCGACCTGTAATAAGATAAAATACAATACATTATCTTCATTTATTTTCATGATCTAGCTGAGGCGGGCATTCCCATGCTTAGCTTTATAAATTCATTTTCATGTACATAGGACAGACAATCGTCTGAGCGTAGACTGATGATTCTGGTAGAGCCATCATCCCTTAGATTGGATGATTATCTGTGCAACAATGATGTACATTTGATGTATTTATTTTCCTGAATATATATCGCAGCCCGGATGGATGAAACTAGATCCGGGGTCTTCAATCTCATTCGATCTTCACTCAAAGTACAAGTCGATCCATGTGAGAGATGTTTTGGAGTCGAACATGGGAAGACATCGCCTGATTACCAGCCAATGATGTAAGATGTTAATAGGCGCGAGAGGAATCACCGATAATGATAATGACACTCAAGGTACTGGAGTACAATTCACGTGGTGTGTATAAGGCACTTGGCGTTGAACACCACGCAAAATCTTTCGGTCGAAGGCCATTGATGTAAACCTGTCGCCGGAAGTGAGAAACTTGCCATTGAGGAATGCAAGCTTCAAAGTACTGAAAGGGTTGTTCCTAGATTGACTTCTTGGATAATGAGCTGATGTCGACAAGAAGCGATATGTCATAGGAGGGCCTTAGTGAATCCCACATCAATGAAAGGAATGGAGCAAATGATTTTAATGGAGGTGAAAACGATCTGGTGATATACGGTTCAGGGAGGCGGTCATGAAAGAATGGAGCGAAAATGTATTATAGTGGGTGAGACACAGGTGAATTCTCTGAGCGACTTCTCTTGAACATATTGGCGACACTGACATGATGGATTGGTAGCATTAACCCCAAATGTGGATGGTGTGATGGAACCATGGTGATGTGACCAGCGAATGGAACAACCCAACCCGACTCGGATGCGAAGTGAAAGTGTCATGTTCAAGAGCGACTTTCTACCAACAAAGTTTCTTCAAGTTTTCTTCCCAATTTTTCCCCAGTCATTGCTGACCAGTGCCTCTTTATTTTTTTCAAGCTTGAGGAGGATAACATATGCTTGTTCTATAATTTTCCCTTCGGGCAAACCCATCGCTATGTTTTAACAAGCCTAGCGATAGTGAAACTCGTTCTTGTATGTTATGGACAAGTTTGTCGCTATTAGGTTTTAACGAGTTTAACGATAAAGATAACTCGGTCCTTTTCATTTTTAGAGAGTCTGACAAGGGACGTAAAGGAAACTCCAAAAAATCCTTTTTCTTCATCTAATCCCTTAAGTCCGAAAAAGTATAAAATAATACGAAAGGGATGAATTTTCGGTAATTTTAACGAGCCGAACAAGACAAGCGCTCGATATTTTTGTGTAATAATCCCTCAGGTCCAAAAAGATTAAAATCTAAAGGAGGGATAACACTTCCGGTCACTTTAACGAGCTGGAGAGGCCAATGGCTCGGCAATCTTTTCATATTTTACGAGTCAGTTGAAAGGAGCTTAAAGGAGACTCGTTTTTTAGGAACGAGTGATAGATTCGGGTAGCCGCTGATTCCAGGTAAGGTTTGGAATTTTCCAATCAGGCAGTGTTACAAGGATGGCTAACAAGATCACTCTTTGCAGCTGTTCCTCAAAAGGGGTAAACAATCCAGTGGAGGTGAATGATCGGCCAATACAGAGTGGAGGTGATAATGAGAACATGACCAAGGCTTCAAAGGCTGAAGTACTACATTCACGATGGTTATTTACCAGAAATTGGTTCATTTTTTAATGAGCTTAAATGCTGGGGGAAACACTTGCTCATTGCTTATGTTTTGTTATGCTCTTAACCTGCAAAATGATACCCAAATACAGAATATGCGAAGAAAAGATACCCAGAACACAGAATAGCAATGATTTTATTATTCAGAGAGTAATGTTCACTTGCCTCTTCGAGGGGGCAACCTCCAATAGAGCAGAGCTCGACTACAAAATAAGACACAATGCTCCTCGCTGGGAGTCTCTATCCTTTTTATATGACTCATACATGCAATACCACGGGCCAATACCGTGGGTTTTATTAATACCATCTATCTAATACTGCGGCCCATTTGCAACTAACTGTGGTCCCGTCATTAATTGCGGGTTAACCACTTACAAATATTAATATGGGCTTTATTGACTCTTGACTATGACGTGATCCCATGACATAAATAAGGGGGTTAGGGTGGGACCCTAACATGCCCTCCCCCTTAAGACTAGCCTTGTCCTCAAGGTTGAAGTTGCGGAAACTGCTGAAGAATAGTGGCTGGTTCCCAAGTTGCATCTTCCGGAGAGGTGTCTTTCCATTAGACGAGGACTTCCTTAATCATGCGGCCACGCAGGTGCTTGTCTCGTGTGTCTAGAACCTGTTCCGGTTGAAGCCAGATTGACCCTTCTTCGTCCAATTCAGGTAGACTGGTTTGAACTCAGCAATTGTTCCCAATCACTTTCTTGAGGCACGATACATGGAAAACTGGATGGATTTTTGCCGTAGGTGGCAAAGCCAACTTGTAAGCCACTTCTCCAATGCACTGAAGTACTTGGTATGGTCCGTAGAATTTTGGAGAGAGCTTTTGACAACCCTTGTCTTTGAGTGATGTTTGCTTATATGGTTGCAGCCTCAAAAAGACTTGATCCCCTTCTTGAAATTGGCGCTTTGAGCGATGCTGGTCGACCTGTTGCTTCATGTGGTTCTGAGCTTGATGAAGATTCTCTCTAAGATGGGCGAGCATGGTTGCGCGATGTTGTAGGAGTTGATCCACTGCTTGTACTTTGGAGCACCCCTTGAGATAAGAAGTAGGGGAAGGCGGAAGTTGACCATATACTGCTTCATAGGGAGTCATTTTGGTGGTGGCATGACAGTTGGTGTTATACCACCATTCAGCCAGAGGTAACCGCTGTACCCAAAGGTGTTGCTTTTCTGAAGTGAAACACCTAAGGTAGGTTTCTAGACATTTGTTGACGGCTTCAGTTTGACCATCTGTTTGCGGATGATATGAAGTACTGAGTTTGAGTTGAGTGCCTTGTATTCTGAAGAGTTCCTGCCAAAAATTACTGGTGAAGATCGGGTCGCGGTCGGACACAATAGAAGTGGGCATGCCATGCAATTTGAAGATCTGATCCATGAAAGATTGAGCAACCAAAGTTGGTGTAAACGGGTGGGGTAGGGCGCAGAAATGAGCATACTTCGACAGTCAGTCCACAACCACCATGATGACTAACTTGTTCCCTGACTTTGGAAGACCTGTAATGAAATCCATAGAAACCTCCATCCAAATTGATGCAGGAATGGGCAACGGTTGTAATGTGCCTGGTGTGTTGACGGTTTCCCCTTTGTGGCGTTGACAGACATCACATTCTGCTATGAAAGTAAGGATGTCCTTTTTCATGCCTGTCCAAAAAAATGATCTTCTAGTGCAAGCATACGTCTTCTGAAAGCCTGAATGTCCTGCAATGGGAGATGAGTGCAATTCTGCCAAAATGCAACTTTTGAGGGTGGATGTTGGTGATATTACGACTCTGTCCTTGTAGCGAAGAATATCATTCTGCCACGAGTAGCCCTTGGTGGAATTAGGATCTACCTGCAATTGAGAAATGAGTTGGGAGAGCCCGGGGTGTGAAAACCATTCCCTGCGAGCCTCTTCAATCCAGTCTGGAATGGGGAGGGAAATTGCAAGCAGAGTACTTTCCTCCTCAAATTGGCGAGATAATGCATCTGCTACACTATTGTCTTTCCCTTTCTTGTAAATGATCTCATAATCATATCCCATCATTTTGGCTAACCATTTATTTTGTTGTGGGGAGGATAGGTGTTGCTCCAAAAAATATTTAAGACTGTGATGATCTGTGCGGATTTGGAAACGTCGCCCCAATAAATAAGGTCGCCAGGTCTCGACTGCATGTAAGATGGCCATAATTTCCTTCTCGTAGGTAGATTGGCAGAGATTCCTCCCACTGAGTTGTTGGCTTGTGAAGGCCAACAGTCGCCCTTCCTGCATTAAGACCGCCCCAATACCTGTACCCGAAGCATCACATTCAATGACAAAGGATTTGGTGAAGTTAGGTAGTGCTAAGACTGGAGTGGAACACATGGCGTTTTTGAGAGCGGTAAATGCCTGTTGTGCTTCCTTGTTCCAGAAGAAGGAATTTTTCTTTAGGAGTTGAGTGAGGGGCTTTGCTATGCGGCCATAGTTGCGGACAAATTTACGATAATAGCCTGTGAGACCCAAAAATCCTCTCAAGCTCTTCAAGGTATTAGGTTGAGGCCATTCTTGCATTGCCTGGATCTTTTTGGGGTCCACCTTGACACCTTCATGCCCCACAATGTGGCCCAAATACTCAACTTCTTCCATGCCAAACGAACACTTGGACATCTTGACAAATAACTTATGCTTGCGAAGTGGGTGCAAGAGTAGATCTACATGCTAAAGATGTGCAGCCCAAGTGCCACTATAGATGAGGATGTCATCGAAGAAGACAAGGACAAATTTTCTGAGATATGGTTTGAGAATGTGATTCATAAGGCTCTGAAAAGTAGAGGGGGCATTAAAAAGACCAAATGGCATGACCAGGAACTCATAATGGCCTTCATGAGTTTTGAAAGCCGTCTTGGGAATGTCGACTTCCTTCATGCGAATTTGGTGGTAGCCTGAGCGAAGATCCAACTTAGTGAAGAATTGAGCCCCATTGAGTTCGTCCAGCAAATCGTCAACCACCGGGATGGGAAATTTATCTTTGACTGTCAACTTATTGAGGGACCTGAAGTCAGGACACATCCACCACTCCCCATCTTTCATGAGCACCATGACCACTGGGGATGAATAAGGACTAATGTTGGGACGAATGACACCTGCTTCCAACAGTTCCTTGATGATTTTTTCTATTTCATTCTTTTGGGTGAATGAATATCTGTATGGCCGCACATTTCGGGGTTGGGCCCCTGGAACCAAGGTGATGCTATGATCATGTTCCCCTCGCGAGGGTGGAAGCTCATGAGGCTTGTCAAAGACCGTCCGATGGTTATTTAAAATCTGTTGCATCTCAGGATGAATTGGCAAAGACATGGTTTCAACTACCTGGATGGCATTAAATTGAGCTACCACTCCATGATGGCCCTTTTTTAACAATTTTTCCATCCTATGTGAGCTGATGATAGAGGGGGCTCCCGCCTGGAGTCCACGGAGGGTATGTGTGGAGTTGTTCTGCTTAAAACTCATATATAACTCCTGGAAATCCATTGTGATTGGCCCAAGAGTGCGGAGCCATTCAGCGCCGAGGACAATGTCGCAACCCCCCATGTGTATGGCAAACATGTGGGTTTTCAACTGATAATCCCCCATTTGAAGTTTGACATTTTCACAGCGGCCTTCACATTTCATTGTGCCCCCAACCGCAATTTGGACTTGGAAGTTAGAAACTGCTCGTACAAAACAATGCGCCGCTTCTGCAATTTTTTGATGGATGAAATTATGGGTACTTCCACTATCAATCAAGACTACTACTGGGCGATGTTTAAGAAAACCCCAGATTTTGAGAGTTTGAGGGGAAGAAATCCCTGCCAACACATGCGGTGAAATAACTGTAGAGACATTCTCCTTTGGGTTGTCTTCTTCTAGCGCCTCATGTTCCTCAAGTGGTGGATCTTCCTCTGTTGAGCTGTAGTCAGTGGCATCTATTTGAAAAAATTTGGGCTCCTTGCATTTATGACCTGGGGAGTATTTTTCATCACACTAGTAACATAGTCCTTGCTTCCTTCTGTCGGCCATTTCCGCAGGTGACACCTTTTGGACCTTAAGTGTTTGAGTTGTGTTGTGAGCCTGTGGGGGAAGACCTTTAGCGGGGAAATTTGGGAGACTGTATTGGGCTGCTCATGCATGTTCCACCTTACGAGCTACCTGGCAAGCCTCTGTCCACGTGGGAGGGTGGTGAAGTAGAACTTGAGCTTTGATGGCTTCTTTAAGACCACTGATAAAACATTCCGTGTAGAACTCATCTGTGAGACCCCTAGTGTGGAAGGCTAAGGCTTCAAAAGCGGTAATATATTCCTCCACTGTACCAGTCTGTCGGAGCTTAGTGAGACGACCCAAAAAAGAGTCTTCCTATTCAAAGCGATCTCGAAGAGCTTTGGTAAATTGGGTCCAAGTCCTAAAAGGTCCATTGCAACGCTGATGCCATTCCCACCATTGCCATCGTTCATTGTCCAAGTACATGCTCCCCAACATAAGCTTAGTTGCATCATCTGGGATATGATTCAATTTGAAATACTGCTCCATTTGTGCTAGCCATGCAGACGGGTGAGAACTGTCAAATTTATGCATATCCAACTTGGGAGGTCGCTGACTGGGTGGTGGATGGGTGTGCTAGACGTCAGGAGAGTGGCTAGACTCACCCTCATTGTAATCATTTCCATTATACGCCTCCTTGTGGGCTTGCTCCTTGCCCTTCGGAAGTAATTGCTCTATCTAGATACTTATTCCTTGAAGCTCATGTTTGAGGGATTGCACGGAGTCTTCCAGTTTGTCCATCCTTTCATTTGCCATCGCTTGAGCTCTAGCCTCTACCATACACCAACCTGATGAAAAATTGGGACCGCCGAAAAAATTTGACTAATAAATTGAATGGTACCACCTTGCTCAGCTCGTCGTCCTGATTCTGATGGGCTAGATCACCAATAAGCGCCCCGGAAGAGCTCAGACTCTTTTTTTTTTTTTTAAAAACTCCTAACGGAGTTTTACTCCTTCTTGATCAATACTGTAGTTGCCAAATCCTCAAAATGTCAATGTTGCCAAAAGTCCTGCGAAAAGTATACCCCGGTATAGGAACCCTTCACAACAACTCCGATCTGGTGGGTCTGGGAGATCTGAATGGCGGATCAACTGTTGCGGCGGATCTGATGGATCTGCGAGACTGATGTCTGCTGCTGCTGCACCTCTTTGCACCCGCGGATCGGGAATAGATGATGTGTGATCCCCCGATAGAAAAGGAAACTATGGTCCTGATGAGTGTCAGGTGCTACAGATCACAATATACATAAGGGTCTGGCAGTAGTACTCGGCCAATGTTTTAGGGCTCTGACTAAGGAGGATCGACCGTACCCTTAGCCGTACAACCCGACTTCCCTATCGTACAAGCAAGTAATCTCTCCGAGTGCTCTTCTCGGTGTAGTGTAGCCACAAGACGGCCGACGGTTTATCTATGGCGAGGTTTCAAGGGAGCCTAGGGGGTTTCCGATATACCTAGAGGGTACGTGGAAGACAGTCCGTGTGCAGTTCTGTCTAATGCGCTACTACTCGAAGGGGTACCCACAGGGGTTACAAGGGATTCCAATAGACGTGACCACCTCTTGTATTTCCTGTGTGCATGCCTCCCCAAATCTGCAGGTTTATGCGCTCAACGACAGATCCCGTGGTTTAAAGACACCGGAACACGTCTCTAGCCGATTTTTTTTTCCTAAGAATTGGAGATCCCACCGGCCATGGAAACTGCTCTGATACCACTTGTTATGCTCTTAACCTGCAAAATGATACCCAAATACAGAATATGCGAAGAAACGATACCCAGAACATAGAATAGCAATGATTTTATTATTCAGAGAGTAATGTTCACTTGCCTCTTCGAGGGGGCAACCTCCAATAGAGCAGAGCTCGACTACAAAATAAGACACAATGCTCCTCGCAGGGAGTCTCTATCCTTTATATATGACTCATACATGCAATACCACGGGCCAATACCGTGGGTTTTATTAATACCATCTATCTAATACTATAGCCCATTTGCAACTAACTGTGGTCCTGTCATTAAATGTGGGTTAACCACTTACAAATATTAATATGGGCTTTATTGACTCTTGACTATGACGTGATCCCATGACATAAATAAGGGGGTTAGGGTGGGACCCTAACATTTTTATTTTTTAATGAGCTTGAATTCCACGTTAAAACTGCTCGATTAATCCAGTCGTATAATAAGGATATCTCATATGTAAAAACGACATTATTTCAAAGCTTTGCCCCACATCATTTCTTTATGAAAGTTAGGAAACGACCAATCCTATGAGTTTAAAGGGTTAGAGGGCCTATAAATTTAAAAAATAAATGGTCGCTCTTCGCTTGCATGCCAAAAGGTTTGCATGCCCCCAGGTATAGTGAAATAGAGTTTCAAGGTTACCCCTCAATTTTCAGACAAAACATTTATTTTATTGGGAAAGGCCTACCTTTTTAGGTTACCCCTCAATTTGCAGACAAAACATTTGTTTTATCGGGAAAGGCCTACCTTTTTCAAGTTACCAAAGATTGTTCTATTTGTGCCACAAACAAAACACTTCTTCGGCGATGTCTACCGAAATAGACAAAGGTGAGTGGCACAGACGCCTCCACTCACATAACTTTGATGAGGGAATCTTATTCTAGCCTAATCCCCTTTTCCTAAACGGACGGGTGTGTCAGACTAGTCAGATATCCTTCGCGAAAACCTACCCTATACCTGAAGTTTTCCTGCCGAAGCAGACCAGGGTGCATGCCCCCTGGGTTTCAGTCATGCCCTTCAAATCACTCGCGCTCATCAGGAGGATGGACTGGGGATTGATGAGACATTCCTTGCGTGAAAAAACCATTCACGGTTGCTATATAAATATTTGCTATGTGTGAACCGGGGAATGAAAACTGGTCTACGAGCTTGACCACTCTTCCTTCGTGCGGAAAACACATTACTCTAAAGAGTGAGGAGACAATGGCTCCCATGCAATAAATATAGTCTCGTCCAAGGAGTAGATTATAATCCAGGGGTCCTTGGACTACCATTACGTTCATGTGAATGGTTTTCCTTCTCAATGTTACCGGAACATCGGAAAGGATCCCTAACAGTCGATTGGTTCCTTTGTCAAAGCCTGTTAGATTTCTCATCTCAGGCAAAAGCGATGGTGAACCAAGCAATTTCCAAGCAGTTGAGGAAAGGATACTCATAGAAGCCCCCTCATCTATGATGGTACCGGCCATAACCATTCTATATACTTGAGCGATGATTCGGAATGGTACACTAGCCGGTAAACAAGGTATGCCTAGTAGATTCCAGTCAAAGGAAACAACTAGGTTGCTTGGAGGTGGGACCGAATAGACAGCTGGGTATGACTCTGACGAACTTGCTTCCTGCGGTAAAGGAACAGGTAGAATGCCCCCATGTTCATCAGAGTCTGTGTTTACGAAGAGAATTTGAATGGTGTCGTTCTTGTTCTCTTCGGTGACTGTATCATCTGAAGATTGATCCTCTGAAGGCACGACCGAGTCAACTTCCGCCTCGACCTTTTGACTTTCATCTGGTATGGATTCAGATGGTTTATCTTCAATGATAGATGCTTCGGCCAACCACAAGGGTGTGTCAGCCGGATTTTCAACTAGTGACGGACTCGACAAGAGTTTCTTGTATCTAGGAGGAAGCTGTAACAGTGAAACTGGACGGTCGTCCAAGACTCTTTTAGCTTTGTCTAAGAAGGGACAACGGTGGACGGTGTGATCGCCTTCACACAATTTACAAGGAAATTTATACCTTCCTTTTTGTCCAGGGGCTTCACTTTCACTAGTTGACGGTGTATGCTCAACATGATCGTCAGAGGTTGATGACACCGGATTGTGCAAACGAGGAGACCAGTCCCTTAAGATCTGAGGGATGCAAGGACAATCTCAATGATAGAGGTCTCCTTTGCAAATGACACATGGCGATCTAGGCCTGGTCGGTGCAGTGTGTGGATTTTTGCTGGACGATGCTTGGTTGCCCCTTTTCGCCTTTGGCTCCTTCTTCTTCTTCTTCTCCTTCTTCTTCTCAGTTACTTGATTTTGGGCTTAACCAGCTTCAAGCGAAGAGGAAGGAGGAGAGGAAGAATTGGACGAGGTAGAGGGCTCGGGGGTAACTCTAATGTCATTTAGTTGCTGACTTGATTGTTCAGGAATTACAATGTTCTGAACGACAGAAGTTGAGAAGAGCCATACGGGCAAGCCGATTGTCAATCTTGGAAGAGACAATGTGGCCATATGGGGTGCACCAACATCTCCCCAAGAGGAGAAGGGACTAGGATTTCCACCAAGGGGAACTCCTTGGTTGGTGGACTCCATTTTTCTCAACTTAAGATCAATGTAGGAAAGGTGATGATTATTCCGTTTAAAATAAATTTTAGACGCTTTGACACAACTTGTTTTTTCAATTTTTAAGAGTCGAGAAAAAACAAAAGATGACTCTAGTTGCCTTCAATTTTTAATGAGCCTGAAGTGACAAGTGCTCAGATGGACCTTTTCCTTTAAGGAGTCTGAAAAGGAACGAAAGGGACTGCTCTGGAAATCTAGACAGAGGGATTACCAAACCAATCACAAAACTGTAGAATACTTTTTACGGTATGGCAGTCAATCTTCCCAAATGCTGTGTTCAGTGCATTGCGATCGATAGGGCGGCAGACACGGCTTCCTATAGATAAAGGATAAAGCCTATTGTGGTCTCCCAAAATATACTCAACGGTACATGGGAGCACAAGTCCGTACTGGAACTTATCGTCTCAAAGTGGAGGAATCACCCAACCAATAGTGAAAACAACAGTTACCAGGCTTTACGACGGCATAATGCGTCTCTAGCCTAGATTTCTAGTTGTTGTGCGTTAGGTTCCAAATCGTTTTTATATTCATTAAATTTATTTTATGGTTGATCTTTCTTAAGAAATTTGCCTTTCAGGTTCACCGCGTGATGTAGATGTACAATTCCTAAAATCCAGTCTAAGATGATAAACAGTCGTTTAATCTTCTTTTTGCAATGAAAATCCTAGCTACTAAGGAAAGAGAGATAACGTTCTTTTAACAAAGAGCAGAGAGCACACACTATATGCACTGTCCTAAATCAAACCAACAAACAGTGTAAATGCAAATGCACATGCATGTATTTGTTTTCAGCCTTCTTAATGTGTGAATGATAAAAAGAAAGCTAAGCGCAAATCTGAATTATTTTCCAAAGCGACAATTACTAACAAGTTTCTTTTCAAAACAAAATGAGGACAATGACAACAATTTGCGATTTGGAATTGAAAACTTGTTTTCGACACTAGAAAAAATACTAATTCAGATCAAATACAAGAGTAACAGTGTAATCGACTATCAAGAACAATCAGATTCTCTTCTATGACTGAAAACGACACTTGCGACACTTTCAAATCAAGAAACGACAGTACAATTACGCTACTTCTTTGTAAAGGAGAACTGGAAATGACTCAAAAATACATAAAAACATTTACAATTCTTTGCACAATGGAGGTGGAATAAAAGCAAGGAAAGGGGTTTCAAACAGAGGTGTACTGACTATAGGTAGCAAAACTCCTGAATAGAGTTGAAAGAGTGAACACAGAAACCAAAATTTAGGAACAAGGCCTTGTCTGATCAGCACACCTGTAACACAGTGAAACTTAAATGCAACACACCTACTACACTCGGGAAGTGCGCTGCATTTGAAGTTCACAGAACAGACAGTGCGCTGGACCAAGGACGAGACTTTGATTGGGTTCCGGGTCACAGTTTGCAGTTTAGTTCAGGGATTTAGGCCGAGCAAGTGGTAATCAGTAAATCAATCATAGGGGTAGATCTAAGGAGGTTACTAGAGCCACCACGAGGGCAATTAGAAAGCTTGTAAATCAATCGTTTAATTCATAAACAAAACCCGGAGATTGACTAAGGCAGTTTTGATCTACTTTTCACTTGCATAGCAAATGTAGTTCGAAGGCTAGCTGGCTTGAATTCAGGCTCCGTCTGTAAGTTTATAAAGTAAAAAATTGTAGATGAACAAACAATCTACTCGGTCCCCAGTGGAGTCGCCATTTTGTTATCGGGAAAACTGTCTATGCAGAGCTGCTAATCCCACTAAGGCTGGTAGCTACCTTAGAAACAAACACACTAAAAACTACTTTCGTTTTCCTTTATGAGAAATAGATGAGAGAAGAATAAAGGAGACCAACCTCTGTCTTGCGCTTGGTTCCTTGCTCGATTCCTCTCCCTTCTGATAGACCTTTGCTACTCGCTTCCTGTTGAGATTGCAACAAGATGATGGAGCTTAGTGAAAAGAGTCGCCTTCACTAAGTGGGTCCGCAGGCAAATTACGACGCAAGTTCTATTTTTGATCACAGTGTGGATGACCACAGTGTGAGTGATCACAGTGTGAGTGATCACAATGTGGGTGACCAAAATGTGGGTGACCAAAGTGTGGGTGACCAAAGTGTGGGTGATCAAAATCTATTTTTAGATTGGCTGTCAAAAATAGAAAAGTAAAATATTATTGTCTCATAATAATATTTGGACTATAAACTTGATCTTATTCTCTTGGAGCACTTCAGTTTGAGCTACAGATGTGGCCCATGCAACTGTCAGAAGGAAGTACGCTTTTCTTATGAGTCATTTGAGTTGTTGCATGCATGACTTCAGTTAGAACTCAATCAGTTGAGTTTGGTGGAGTTGATTGTGGAGTTGATGGAGTTGTGTTCAGTTTGACTTGGTTAAACTAGTTGTAGTTAGTCTAACTGCAAATAGACTAATGATGAGTTGTTAAACTAATTATTAACTCACAATACAACTATAGAATACATCAGTTAACTCAGTTGCATGTCAGTGCATGTTCAGTTCAGCAAGGACAGGTGTTAGAGAATCAGATTGCTATCAGTTGTGACTATAGTTGTGCATCAGATCTTGCACAATCAAGGGATTGAGTATGCCAATGAGTTTGCTCATGTATTTGCCCAGTTTTTAGCTTCTGCTCATGTCTTACACATTGTGAGTGATTCTTTGGAGGTGAAATACGAGTTTGGTAGACCATTCTCATTCATTCTTGAGCAAGTATTGAGCAGTGGAGGCAAGCAAGCAGTGGAGTAGATTTGGAGATCAGATCTTAGCTGTATTGTGTGTAACAGGTGGAGCTGGTACTGTATTGCTTGTGACAAGCATTGTACTTTGTAATGTTACATGGTCTCAATCATTAATATACAGATAGTGTGGGGTTTTTTAGTGAGATGCTTTCCCCGGGTTACATACTGTGTTAATGTGTGACTGCTCTTGATGTTTTATTGTTATTGATGCTGCTATATTGATGATCAACGTAGAGGAGCTTATGTATTGTATATGTATTCTGCAATAGTACATGATCAGGATAATCTCCATTGAATATGTGTTAAATTATTCAAAATTTCTACACTTCCTTGTCCACCCAGCTTCACATGGCACCTGTAGAATCAAAGCAACATAATACTATCCAAGAACATAGATCTATTATCATAAAAAATATAGGATCAGATGTACATTGACCACAAAAATGCATAAATAATCAATCATACAAAAATGTGGAGGAAAACTTGAATAGCTTTAATGATAATCAAGAAAGAGAAAAGAGGATTACAACCAATTGTTCTGACCTAGCATCATCCTCTCAGCAAGAAAGCCCTTCTTCACCTCATTAAAAGCTTAAATCACCCAACACTATGATTTTGCACCAAGAAACCAACAACACTTCCTTACAAGATACAAAATTCCAGCCTCTGGATCTCTGGGATGAGGGATCCATATATAGATTTCTGCAAGGGAAGTGAGTCAGCTTTTGAGATTTGATTAGTGTCTTCTCTCTGATAGTTCTTGATTCCACTTGGAGTTTTATGATCTCTTACTCATCCCTGGTCAAATTCAGAGAGGCAAGTGTCACAGGAGAGGTTTCTGGAAGATTCCATGCTCCTCCACCTTGCGGATTGACCCTGCCATTTGTCCCTTCTCGCCCATCGCACCCCATAGAAGGGATTTTTGACATGCATCACACCTACTGTGTGTATTCAGGTGGGATGCAACGCACTTTGCCTATGGAGCAAGTGAAATGGTCCAGTTTTGACCAGTTCTGAGTAGTTTTTCATGGAGACCTTCTGGGAGATGCTGTAATTAGTTGACCTTATTCTTTTAGGGGTTGGAAAAACACCTTTAGGGACTTAGGAGCCCTTGGTTTATGGACATTTATGCTTGGGGTTGCAGTGCCCAAAAATGTCTATAACATTGGTTGATTCTGGTGCATTGGTGAACATAATTCCATTATCTATTGCCAATAAAATCAATGAAAAATGGGGCAAAATAGATGCACATATTATTCAGCTGGACATAACTCATGTCCATGTGATTGGTGAACTCATAGATGCCATCATTCATTTATCATCTAACAGATGGGTCCACCAATGTATCAACATAGTGATTATGGACATTCCAGAAGCATATAGAGTGTTTTTTAGCAGAGAATGGTCTAGCAAGCTATAAGGGTACTTTTCCATGGACTGGTCACATCTATGGCTTTTGTATAAGGGAAGAAATAATCATATCTAGGTGGATTAAAAAACATATAGAAATCCACTGTCACTCCCTTGGATGGACAAAATGAATCAATGGCTTTCACAAAAATACTTTCTGGAAATTGCTTCTTGGAAACCCAACTGGGTTGTTATCTTACACAGCCATCCCTAGTTCCACCAAATACATAGTTGGATCTCTTTCCTTGTCTAACTGGTGATAATTACCTTTGTACAATTAGTAATACTCATAGCAGTACTAGTGTAGTTCCTAGTCATTGTATATATGATGTTTAGACTTTGTACTTCAATGGTTCCAAACTGCAGGAGGGCTTTGGAGCTAGTTGTGTTTTAATAGACCTGCTATAAAGAAAAAATTTGATCTCTAGCCACTTGGAATTTGAGTGCATGAACAACAATGTAGAGTATGAAGCACTCATCTTGGGCTTACAAAGAGTCATTGACCTCAACGTTGCCATCCTGAAAGCAGTAGGTGACTCAGAAATTATGGTTTGATAGGTACAAAATACCATACATTGTGTGTCACCTCATCTTAGAAGTTATCAACAAGAGGTATGGAACATTTCCAATCTTTAATGTTATTTATGTTCCAATAATGCATAACACAACTGTGGATGCACTAGCAAATGCACCATTGAGGGATGCTTTTTCTATTGAAATTATTTATAAGCCTTCCATCCCCGACAATATCACTAATTTACGCATTTTTGATGATGACTAGCAGATACTATGTTTTATGGAAAATGTTGATGTGGTCAAAGATGCAATGATCAATGAGGACGAGAAAGAAAAAGCTTTGCAGGATGCAGCCAGTGCAAGAAAAGGAAACATCATCCCCAAGGGTGTGGTATCATTAGAGAAGTTATATGACCTGTAGAATTTCTTTCGAGGACCTCAATGCTAAGACCCATAGTTTCACACTATCGCACGTAGATCAACTTGGGAACATAAAAAAATCCAAAGTATTTCAATCTCATTACATGTTATACACCATAAGAGCGAAAAGCCTTTATCTTCTTATTCCAACAATACTGAAATGTCTTCACATGGATGTATGATGAGCTTAAGACATATGACATGCAAATCATCCATCATGTGATACCGATAAAGGAAGGGATCAAGCCATTCAACTAGAAACTAAGGAAAGTACATCCAACACTTGAGTCTATTATTTAGAAAGAGTTGAGAAAATTGTTGGATGCCCAGATCATATATAGAGTGTGGCACTCAACATGGGTGTCAAATTCGGTCCCGATGAGGAAGAAGTTTGGGGAAATCCACATGTGTGTAGAATTATGAAATCTCAATGATGCCTTAGATGAGGACAACTAACCCGTGTCATCCATGGAACAAATATTGAAAATAGTATCGGGGTCTAAAATGTTTTCTTTGTTAGATGGTTATTACAGATACAACTAGGTTTTGGTTGCATAGTCTGACAGACTTAAAACCACGTTTTGAACGAAGTGGGGCACATTCACATTCAGACGAATGCCATTTGAGATAATCAATGCTGGTGCAACATTCCAATGTTCTATGGACATCTCTTTCTGTGGACTCATTGGGTGGAGCATAATGGTCTATCTTGATGATGTAACAATGTTCTCTAAACAGAGGTTAGACCACATACGCCACTTAAAGAAGATTTTTGAGCGATGTTGCAAGTACGAGATATCCTTAAATCCCAAGAAATGTATCTTCACAATGTCCGAGTGTTATAGACATATTTCGGCACTTCAACCCCAATCTTGTATGTTGATAAACTAGGGATATTTAACCCCTAAAATTGTTGTTTCATACCCCAAAAGATCATGGTCAACTGATTACATCATTCCCCAAAAGTTCCACCTGAACAACCATCCAGAACGGGCCTAAACTGGACCATAATGAAAGATCCACTGTCAGGGTGCGATGCATATTGACTTCTACACTAGCCAGGTGCGATGCATACTTAAGAGGCCTTCTGTGGGGTGCGATGAGTGAGAATGGACAAATGTTTGAGACATTTTGCTAAGTGGATGCTCATGGAATCTTTTGGAAACTTCTCCTATGACACTTGCCTCTCTGAATTCGCCCAGGGATGAGTAAGAGAACCAAGAAATCTCCAAGTGGAACCAAAAACAACAAGTGGAATGACACTAATAAAAAACCCAGAGATGACTCACACCCTTGCATACATCTATAAATGGATCCCTCATCTGAGAGATCTGGAGGCTGTAAGTTTGTAATTTGTAAGGAAGTGCTGATAGTTTGTGTCTGAGAAGGAGCATTGTATTGTTGGGTGATCTTGCTTTTCATGAGGTGAAGAGGGCTTTGATGTCAGGAGGATGATGTTCGATCAGACAACTGGGTTGTAATCCTCCCTTCTATTTAATAAAGTTCTTTGAGTTTTCCTCCATACAATTGTGTAGTTCTAAATGTTGTTATTTGTAAATGCTATTGTATGTTCATTGTATTTTTGATTCTGTAATGCTTATGATATAATAGATCAAGATGCTTTGATGGTGTTTTGTTGCTTTGTTTCTATAGGTATTCTCTAAGGGGATAAGTAGGAGAGGAGGTGCAAGCTCTGTCAAGGGGGAGAGAGATCAAGCAAGGAGTTAAGAGGAAGATCTAGGTTGGTTCCTTTTCCTCTCTCTTATCTATCATACATAGAGGAAATCACAAATTTCTTTAAACTATTTGTTTCTAGGGTAGCTGCCAATCCTAAAGGGCTAGTCAATTGAAAAGACACTAGTTTTCCCAGAATCAAAATGGCGACTCCACTGGGGATCGAATAAATGTTTGTTTGTTTTTGTTTGTTTTATAAATTATAGACAGAGCATGAAGTTAGCCAGATAGCCTTTGAACTACTCTTTCCCTGCAATTGCATAATAGATGAATGCTACTTCAGTCAATCTCTGGTTTAGTTTATGAATTGAGCATTTGACTTAAAAGCATTCTAGATGCCCTTTTGGTAGCTCAGTAACCTCTCAAGATCATTCCTTTGTACTTTTCTCTTTAATATCCATCATAGCTAATCCAGGTGGACATTGGTGGCCACCTGCCAAGTCCACCTAGACCCCCACCCTTATTTCTCTCAGCATTTTCAGTTTCCTTAATTGTAGCACAACTTACTATTTTTAGCAGTTTTTCGGGTCCTGAACTTCCGGAGCCGTTTTGAGGCCCTAAACAACGTTTTTTGGGAAATCTGGGGCAACATGGGTCCATAGATTGATGTTGCCTCCCAAAGTGGTAGTGCTTGGATAGATCTTTCTAACGAGATATGGTACGCGTCAAACGAAGATCGTATACCAAAGTTACGACCCTGGGAAGTTGATGTACCAATTTACCCAAACGGGGCCCACAGTTTGGCATTTCATCTTCTAGAGTTAGGTTTTGGAATGTTAAGGGGTTTCCATTGTTTCTAAACAATAAATAGGCCTTCGAGCCTCATTGTAACACAATTCAGAGGCATGTAGCCACCACATCTCTTCTCAGAGATAAGCTACCATCGCCCTAGCTAGTTTATTTCCATTACTGTTTGTAAGCATATTTCAATGTTTTACATTAATGAAATGAAGTATTATTTCCGCTGCATATCTATGTTTATGGTTATCTTTGTAATTTGTTGTGTTCCTGTTTAAGTCCGGATCAGTGGTATCAAAGCGGTCTGCTTTTTCTTTGTTTTTCTTTGTATGTCCCCAACGAGGTCAAGATATAAGGAGTTAGGGCTTGAGCTGGTCGAACCTTTGCAAGACCAGCCTCGCAAATCCCAACGGCCTTCCATGGCGGATGAGAAGAAAGACGAGGGGGTAGGAGATCCTATCAAAATCTTGCTCGAATAAGCCCTCAAGCGACAACGGAACGCGATGATGGACAACTTTGCCCAGATCCTTCAGCGGCTACCCAGAAGAGACGCATCGGCTTCTAGCAGCTACTCTGGGAATGCCACACCCTTTAAAGTACAAGTGAATTTTGAAATCCCCATATTCGAGGGTCAGATAGATGCAGATACCATAGATAAATGGTTAAATCTACTAGAGGGTTATTTTTCTGTGCATGAAATTTGATTCGGGAAAAGATTGTTTTCACTCTTCTCAAAGCAACCCCCCACGTCAAGGACTGGTGGGAAACCTACTGCGAGCAAAAGGATGAAAGTACCGGCTCACTATTTTCAACCGCACCCACCTGGAATTCATTCTGGGATGCCATCAAGGAGCAGTACTACCCTATTGGAAGCTATGAGGATGAATACATAAAGTGGACCACGTTGCGGCAGGGAAGGGACCAAGACGTGCCGGAGTTCACCAATCTTTTCCATACCCTTCGCACAAAGTTGGGCATCAAGGATTCAGAGCAGCATTTGATACTCAAATACCACGGCTGCCTGCAAAAGTACATCCAAGAAGAAATACAATTCCTGAAAATCTCCTCGCTCGGCACAGCATACTGATATGCTATCAAGGTCTAGCAAAAGTTTAAACAAAAGAAGAGAGACTTTGGATCTGTGAATCCAAAGCAGGGGAAAGGTGCCCCTAAACCATAGAAGAAAGGACAAAGCCAAGGCGGGGCCACCCAAGACAACCCGCTGAAGCTGCAAGCAAAGAACAACGTCGCGAAGCCGAAAAAGGACACGGGAAAATGGTGTGAGTTCCATAAGAGCTCCACTCACAACACAAGTGAGTGTCGGGCCAAGCAGTCACTGGTGGTTGACCTAAAGGTTTTAGAATCAGATGCATGTTCCGACTCTGAGTTAGAACCCGACAAGGGGAATGACAAAGGGAAGCAGATCATTGATGCAGATCCCAACGCCACTGTTGCTACCGTCAAGATCCAGAAAAATGAACCCGAAGATCCAGAGGAGGAGGAGCATCTCTTCCACTTCCAGATGTGGGTAAAGGGCTCCCCACTATAGTCGTGAAGTGGTTGGGCTTACCGACCACAACACATCCACAACCGTACACCATCGGATGGCTTCACCAAGGATGGGATCTTCGCGTGAGCCAGTAGTGTCGCCTTCACGGATGAGGTATTATGTGACATTGCTCCCCTTGAAGTTTGTGATGTATTATTAGGACAGCCATACTTGTGGAAGCGACATGATGTGTATGAATCAAGGCCCCGTGTTGTTATTATTACATTGGGAAATAAGTTGTACAGGATACCAAAGGTAGCACTGCCTACCGCCATCTCTTTGATTACTGCAAAACAATGCAGTAAGCTCATTTCCAAAACCAAGAAATTTGTTTTCCTGATGATACGCCCTCAAGGAAAGAAAAAGAGGGTGTCCACGGCCTCCAGACAGGGCCCCTCTGCACGACAACTACAGATGGACAAGGTCGTGGAGGAGTATGAGGATATCTTCACCTCCCCCGCAGGGGTTCCTTTGCACTGTCAGGTCAAGCACTCCATCGATCTGACCCTAGGTGTGCTACTACCCAATGGACCAATTTATTGGCGCTCCGTTCTGGAGAACGATGAAATCAAGAGGCAGATTCAGGAGCTCCTGTAGAAAGGTCACATCCATCCAAGTTCATCACCTTGTGGGAGCCCGATTGTGTTGGTACAGAAGAAGGATGGGACTTGGAGACTCTGTATTGACTATCGGGCTCTGAACAAGATCAATGTCAATAATAGTTACCCGATCGCATGGATTGATGACCTCCTGGACCAACTAAAGGGGGCGAAATATTTCATCAAGATCGATCTGAAGTCAGGATATCACCAGGTACCAATCAAACCCTCTGATGTGTGGAAGACTACCTTCAAAGCCAAGGAGGGTCTTTTCGAATGGTTGGTTATGCCTTTCGGATTGACAAATGCTCCTACGACCTTCATGAGGTTAATGGATGACATCTTGCGGCAATTCACCAACTCATATGTAGTGGTATACTTGGATGACATTCTGATCTTCAGCCAGAGTTGGGAAGAGCACCTCCACCATATCCGACAGGTTCTCCAAACACTGTGGCAACACAAGCTATGTGCCAATTTGGAGAAATGCACTTTTGGCATGACCCAGGTTCAGTAGCTGGGATACATTATTGATGAACAGGGGGTGCATGTGGATCCAGGCAAGATCCAAGTCATTCACGATTGGCCATCTCCAACCACTCTGACAAAGCTCCACAGCTTTCTAGGTCTTGCCAACTTCTACCGCGGGTTCGTGTTGGGATTTTCTCATATCACTTGGCCCTTGAGTCAAGTCACCAAGGGAGGAGCGAAAGCAAAATTCTTTTGGTCTGAATCTCAATAGAAGGCATTCATAGAGTTGAAAGATTGCCTATGAATGGCACCAGTGCTTGTGTTACTAGGTTTACAACAACCATTTGAGGTCGAGACAGATGCCTCTGACTATGCTGTTGGGGAAGTGCTTACTCAACATGAGCATCCAGTGGAATATCACAGTGAAACACTTTCAGACACAGTTCAGAAGTATCCCACTTATGATAAAGAGATGTATTCCATTGTGCAGGCCTGCTGATAATGGAAGCATTACATTTTGGGGAAGGAAAAGGTCATCCACACAGACCACCGACCCCTGTAGTTCATACAGACCCAAGGGAAATTGCAGAATGATCGCCATCAAAAGTGGTCTACATACCTACAACAGTTCCATTTGAATATCAAGTAAAAGAAGGGTAGCACCAATAATGTTGCAGATTGCCTCAGTCGACCACCGATCATGGCGTTAACCACCGTGCTCAACTCTCGTGGGCACGAGACTTCTGATTGGCCACTTCTCTACAAAAGCGACCCAGAATTCGGCCACACATACCAGACACTCTTGGAGGGTCGGCATGTTCCAGATGTCACCTCTAGGATGCCCTATTATGCCACCTAGGTCACCTTTGTGTTCCTTCAAGCGAACGTGCCAAGATGATTTGGGAAGCACACTATAGTCGGGCTGCTGGGCATTTCGGGGTCGAGAAAATAGTGGCAGTACTGCAAAAGTATTTCTATTGGCTGAATCTTCGACAGGATGTTGCGAAGTACATTAGATCATGTACTGCATGTTCCATTGCCAAACCAACCATCAAGAAGCAAGGCCTCTATGCCCCACTGCCTACCCCTAGTCGGCCTTGGGAATCCATCTCCATGGATTACATGTCAGGCCTTCCTTCCACTAAGCATGGAAATGATTGTGTTTTTGTGGTCGTCGACAGGTTCTCAAAGATGGCTATTATGGTGGCCTGCAAGAAGAATATCACAGTAGAAGCCACTACTAAACTCTTCTTTGAACGAGTGTGGGTGCACTTTGGGATCCCATAGTTTATTATCTCAGATTGGGACAGTCGGTTCCTTAGTACATTCTGGTCCAGTCTTTGGTCAATGCTGGACACCAAACTCACTAAGTCCACAGCCTTCCATCCTCAAACTGATGGCTAGATAGAGGTTGTCAATAGGATGATTGTGCACATTTTGCACATGTACAACTCAAAGCATCCATGCACATGGGACGAGAGCCTCCCCTATGTTTAGCACAACTACAACCGAGCTCTTCACAGCTCTACTGGCCACAGCCCTTTTCAGGTGGGCTTGGGATTCCAGCCATTGTGCCCCATTGACGTGGCCATGCCACTTGCAGCTACTCACATAGATTCGGCTCATGTCCAGTGCAAAATAGATAAGGTAGCCAGCTTCATTGAGCACATCCAACATATTCGCCAGCAGGTCCTTGAAATTCTAGAGAAATCAAATGCCAAGTACAAGTAGCGACATGATCAACATTGGGTGCCACACAAGTTTCAGGTGGGCGACAAAGTCTGGTTGCATTTGCAAAGGGAATGCCTTACTGGATCCTATCAGAAACTGAGACCACTCCGATATGGTCCTTACACCATTACTAAGGCTATGGGAGACAATGCATTTGAACTCAACATTCCCCCATTCCTTGGCCTGCACCCTGTGTTCAATGTTGACCGCCTTCGGCCATACTTTCCACCATTGCTAGACACATCCGACATTGTAGAACAGCTCACACCCACAGAGTTAAATCTAGATTGCATGGAACAAGCTGTAATTGATCAGATCATGGACACATAGATCAAGAACACTCGCCAACAGAATATCCAACTGTATCGAGTTGTCAAAGCAGGACAACTCCTTCACCAGGGCAAGTGGCTCACCAGGGACCAAGTTCAGCAAAAGTTTCCTCATCTCATGGAGGAACTCAAAGCAATGGGGACCATTGCTTCCTAAGGGGGGAGGAATGATCCAGGTGGATATTGGTGGCCACCTGCCAAGTCCACCTGGACCCCCACCATTGTTTCTCTCAGCATTTTCAGTTTCCTTAATTGTAGCACAACTTACTATTTTTAGCAGTTTTTCGGGTCCTGAACTTCTGGAGCCATTTTGAGGCCCTAAATGACGTTTTTTGGGAAATCTGGGGCAACATGGGTCCATGGACAGATGTTTCCTCCCAAAGTGGTAGTGCTCGGATAGATATTTCTAAAAAGCTATGGTACGCGTCAAACAGAGATCATATGCCAAAGTTACGACCCTGGGAAGTTGACGTACCAATTTACCCAAACGGGGCCCACAGTTTGGTGTTTCATCTTCTAGAGTTAGGTTTTGGAATGTTAAGGGTTTTCCATTGTTTCTCAACAATAAATAGGCCTTCGAGCCTCATTGTAACACAGTTCAGAGGCATGTAGCCACCACATCTCTTCTCAGAGATAAGCTACCATCGCCCTAGCTAGTTACTGTTTGTAAGCAAATTTCAGTGTTTTACATTAATGAAATGAAGTATTATTTCCGCTGCATATCTGTGTTTATGGTTATCTATGTAATTTGTTGCGTTTTTGTTTAAGTCCGGATCAATAGCTCAGCTTAACTCACTAAAATCAGCTGCAAATTTGATCCAAAACCCATCTCAGTTGCGCTCCCTGGCCCATCACATTGTCTGTCACTGTCTACCAGTATGCACTGCAGCTCCCGAGTCTGAAAAGTGTGATGTATCCCTATTTTTGTGAAGCCTAGGTGTGATGACTAAATGAACCTGTTTCCATTCTTGAAATTTGGGGTTTTTGTCCTTGTTTTCAGCTATGTTTAGTTGTTTTGTTGCTTATGAACAATACCTCATTACTGAAGCCTCCTTGCATCAGATAGTTCAGCCTCCATTAATTAGGATTAGTACATGTTTTTATGTATTTTCCCATCATTTACAATCCTTTGTCGAAAAGTTGCTTAAATCGATCGATCGTTTTGGTACAAAAAATGTCGTAACTATCGTTTTGTGTCAAAAAGAGAAGTGTCATTGAGTCTTCCTTCCCTAGATAGTCAATTGAAATTTTTGTCATGTATTTGATTTGATTTATTGATATTTGAAGTGTCGAAAAAATTTTCTATTCGAAATTGAAAAGTGTCGTTTAGTCTTCCTTTCTATTTTGAAAAAGAAATTGTCAAAAATGTTGCTTTGAAAGAAATATTTCAGATCTTTGATACGTTTAGTTTTATTTTTGGGAATTTTTTCACATTAAAGGAAATTAAAAACAAATACATGCATTTGCATTTGCATTTAGACTGTGTGCGAAAAATGATTTAGGAAAAATGCATTTAGTGTGTGCTCTTTTCTCTTTGTTTGAAAGAATTGTAATCTTTTTTCCTTAGTAGCTAGGATTTTCATTGATCAAAATAAACAACAATTGTTTATCATTGTAGACTGCATATTTAGGAATTTTAAATCTACATCATGTAGTGAACCATTGAAAGACAAAATTTTAAACAAGATCAACTCTAAAATAAATTTCAATGAACTTAAAAACGCTTTGGAACCTAACGCAACACATCTAGAGGTCTATGCTAGAGACGTGTTCCGGCGTCATAAAATCTAGTAACTATCGTTTTCATTGAAGGTTGGGCGATTCCTCCTCCTTGATATGACAAGTGCTAGCACGGACTTGTGCTCCCCATACCGTCACGTATATATTGGGAGACCACAATAGGCTTATATCCTTTATCCATAGGAAGCCGAGTCTACCGCCCTATCGATCGCAATGCACTGAACAAAGCATTCGGGAAGATTGATTGCCATACATAAGTCCTTGGTAATTTCTCTTTAATTTATCACCAAGGTGTATATTGCAGTTTTGTGATTGGTTTGGTAATCCCTCTGTCTAGATTTCCAGAGTAGTCAATTTCGTTCATTTTCAACTCCTTAAAAGAAAAGGTCCATCTGAGCACTTGTCACTTTAGGATCATTAAAAATCTAAGGGGACTAGAGTAATCTTTAGCTTTTTCTCGACTCTTAAAAATTGAAAAAGCAAAGTTGTGTAAAAGCATCATTAAAATTTATTAATTCAGAATAACATAATTTTCCCCTTAATTTTGAGTTGATCAAGTAATCTGCAATCGTGGATTAAAGTTAATCAAAACCCAGTCGTTTGCCGAGACTAGTGAGTCAACCATCTTTGACTCCGGAAACAAAGCCATTCCATGCAAAACGGTCTCATTTAACTGAGTCCAATTCATCTGGTTTATTTGAAACTTGTGTTTCAACATCGTCAAAGACTACAATTACTCTGATCATTTCTAGTGCATCTACCTTTAGAGAAGAAGTTCCGCAGTTACAAGAGGACATTAGAACCGATCCTAGTGTAACGATAGACACTTCTATACCTGAAACAGCTCCATCTAGATTTGATCCAGAAATGAAAGTTCACTTACCTGAACATTTGGAAGTTGAGTTTCATAATTCAGAAGGTGTCACCCCTCCAGTATCTGTCATTGCAGAAGTTATACCTTCATTGGCTCCAGAAATTTTTTATAGACTTGACGGTCTACCTCTTCCACCTAGTCTGATTGCTATAGACGAGATAGTAGAGGATCCTTCATCCAGTACCCTGTTACATTTTGGAACAGAGATTCATTTGTATCCTTTTACTCCTGAAGTTGGTTCTTTTAATCATCCTTCATCGCAAGTTCCTGTCAAATCGCTAGAAAATCTTTTGGATAGACTAAATATGTCTAAGCAAACATCAACATCTAGGACTGTATCATCTGATACAGCTATGACAGAGCTTCCTGCTACCATTCCTACAATGTTTGCTGGTATACCATCTGTCCCAGCTAGTTACCAATCACTAGCTGGAGTCCATTCAGGGGTTGTTTTGATGACATGGTCTATTCCTATTTGTTCATCCGAAGTCCCATCTGGTATTTCTTATGTTGAAACTCAACAAATTGATCTGGCACGCCAGTATCAATTTGCGCAGACCAGTCTTCAAAGGAAAATATATCCTTTGAACACTAGACTGCCGCCATATGGAGGGCAGTATGCTTTTTCATTGTTCCCTCCTGGAGAACAACCATATGAGAGTTTACAACAAAATTTAGGTCAAACTGGAATTACATCCAGTGGTTGGGTACCAATACTGCCTCAACAACCAAGGGTTGTATATTCAATGCAACCGATCCAACTTGTGTTGAATATTCCCACTACACCTGCTATTGTGACTGTGTTGCAAGTACAAGCACTGCCTATTGTGTCTCAACCTCAAGTCTCTCAGGCTGTAATACAACAACCTCTTGTCTTTATGGCTCAATCATAGCCTCAAGTTAGTGCTTCCTTACCTAGAACAACTTAGGCTCAAACGGGTATAATCACTCCGCATCTTGGTCAATCTTCCAATATTGGGCAACAGAAAATGGTCCAACAACCATGGCTGGTACAATACCAACAACCATAATTCTAGCAAACCTACCAAGGACCTGAGCAATGAGGCTTTGCAGGTAATGGACAACTGCATTTTCAAAACGGTTATCAACAACCATACTATAATGGTTATGTCCAACAACCTTATCAAAGTTACCAACATCAAATACATTATGCTGGTATGCAAAGACCTACTGCTCAGGCGATTCCATATTATCTTGGGTATGCTTCACCTAACCTAAATCAACAGTTTCCTTTTGTAGCAACTCTAGAATTACCAGATTTGAATCGACTGACTAATGATCCAATTACATATGCCCCTTGGTGGCCAGCGATTCCTCATAAACTTCCCTCCAATATTCCTAAATTCAATGGAAATCCACGTGAAGATCCATCGAATCACGTAATGAATTTTAATTTGTGGTGCTCATCTAACACCCTGAATGATGATTCGATTAGGCTTCACCTTTTTCAGAGAACGCTCACTGGTCCAACAGTAAAATGGTATATTGAATTGCCTAGAGCTCTGTTCGATAACTTCAGTGCCCTTGCCACTACTTTTCTAACCCACTTTTAGTTACCCATAAGGTACGAAACATGAATATAACTCCTTACAAATTTTAAACAAACCACGACCACTCACATATCCACTCGTATTCATGAGTGGTGACGTCGTCGTCGAATGGTAAAGACGTATGTTCCTGATGAACTTTTAGTTGAGTGGTTTATTAAGTCCTTATTTCCGTATATAAATGAGGATGTGGCAAAAGGAGGAGTTGTCACTGAAGAGCAAGTCATTGCTCGTGCTCAATATTTAGACTTGATCTATACTCAGTCTGGCACACTCTACAACAAAATTCTTGACGCTTCTAGATCGGAATTTTCCATTCCACTCCCTCCTAAATCAAACATGGACTCTCACGTTGGTGATGGTGTGATAGGTGCCACAAGCACGCAAACAGAAAAAGCTCCATCTAAAAGAGCCGTTGCAGTTTCTAGTAAAAAAGAAAATGACAAACCTCTTGCCTCAGAGATTAATGTCGTGTCATCTGATAAGGGAAAGAATCCAAAGCAACCAGGGGGCAAGAAGAAGGGGAAAAATAATAAGAAGAAACAGGAGAATGCATCTCCTGAAAAATCTTCTGAAAAACCTACAGGGCAAAATAAACCTCATTATCCATGTTTCATATGCGACGATGAGCATTGGATGAAAGATTTTCCACATCGAGTTGAGGTTGCGAAATTTTTAAAGAATTCAAATACCTCAGCGGTGTTGACTGATCCATTTTCGAACCCAAAAACCAATTTGGTTGCTATCGATCAAGCTTCCCCATCCCAAGTGCTTATGTTATCCATCTCAAAAAATCAAAATGATGCTTTGATATTGACAAGGAATAAAGCTTATGGGAATCCACTGTTATCGAATGAAAAGGCTACAGATCAACCCAGTAGTTCGAAAATGACTTCACCTGAGGTTGTTCCTCCCATCATTCCTGAATTAACAATAAAGCCACCAAAGGGAGTTGTTCATAAACCGACATTGAATCCTCTTGCACGAGCTGAATAGAATTATAATATAGTGGAGGATCTAGCTCAATCACCATCTGCTATGTCGACACTTGAAGTACTACAAACTTTCCCCTCCCAAAAGCAGTGTTTGTTATCAGCAATAGGTGGGATTGACCCAGTAGATTCCAATCTTGTGACCTTTAACCATAAAGGATATACACCTCAGTTACCAGCCCAACTCACTTTCCTTATACAAGTAAAAGCCCTCAATAAGACTGTTCATCGAACAATCATTGATGAAGCGACATCTACCTGTATTATGTCAATGAGTTGCTGGAAAAATCTCTGTTCACCACCCTTGTTGCAATCACCAATGACATTAAAGGCATTCGATGGAAGAACATAAACGTCGCATGGGACTTTAAGTAATTTTCAAGTTGAACTGGGGGGCAAGGTAGTAGAGATTGAAGTCGAGGTCATTGATGGAAACCTTACTTACAATATCTTATTGGGAAGGCCCTGGATTTATGCTATGGCTGCCGTTGTGTCTACATATTTTAGAAAGATTTCATTTCTCTTCCAAGGCAGAATTACAATCGTTGACCAACTAGCCTTTTTTCCTAATAGTTCAGAAGCTACTGGAAGCATTCCATTGATCCATGGAAACTCTCAATCACTTCAAAATGTCAGAGTAGGTCTCTTAAAAGACCCTTCCTTAATGGGGAATTTTTCCCTCTTGCCTCCACATGGACTTGCAGAAGTGGCCATAGTGGAAACCTGTCATATGATCTCTTTTACATAATCTAAGATTAAGAAGAACTTTGACTGTTTTGACAGTGAGGATCACCGCGAGGTATTACCCCCAAGCCCCATAGAATCTTTGTAGCAATCAATTTTCTAGGCCTGGGTGGCAAACCCAAATCAAAACTCAATGAGTGTTTGGATAGATAGGTCTCTAGAGTATGGTACCTCTTTCGACCCTTGGTCTCATGTACATTCTACAAATGAAGGAATCATCCGTTCAATGATGATCGGAGAGATGATGTGGGAAGATTACCACCATCGTTCCCACCTTCAAGATAACAATGAAGATTATTCAAGTGACCTTAATCATCCTTCAGTCTTTGATTTTCTATCAAATACTGTAAATACAGTGGATTCTGAGCGAAATCTATCCAACATTGAAGAAACTGTCACCATTAATATATCGACCAAACCTAATGTTGTAGAGAATATTCACGTTGGCAAATCTTCTTCTCCAATAGAACTGGAAATTTATTGCACTCTCTTTTGCGAATTCAGAGATGTCTTTGCATGGTCATATGAAGAAATGCCAGGCATTAACTCGAGAATTGTTGAACATGAAATTAATATGTATCCAGACGTCAAACCAGTACGACAATGGCTTTGACTTGTCCGTCCTAAGACAGCTGCTAACATTAAGGCAGAAGTTGAAAAACTTTTACATGCTGGTTTCATTTACCCTGTTCCTCTTATTGATTGGGTATCAAACATTGTTCCTGTAATGAAAAAACAAGGAACAATTAGAGTGTGCATCGATTATAGGGATGTAAATCAAGCGTGTTCGAAAGACAACTATCCTACACCCTTCATCGACCAGATAATTGATGAAAGTTCCAGATGCGAAATCTTTTCATTCATGGATAGATTTTTTGGATACAATCAAATCAATATCCACCCATAGGACCAGTCAAAGACTACATTTATATGTCCGTGGGGCACATTCGCATATCGTAAATTACCTTTTGGTTTAAATAATGTAGGGGCAACATTTCATAGGGCAATGAACTATGCCTTCCATGATATCAAAAACATCGTTCAACCATACCCGGATGATCTATTGGCTCATTCGCGAAAGAGGACTGATCATCCGCAGCATTTGAGAGCCATATTTATACGTTGCAAACACTACAAGATACAACTCAATCCACACAAGTGTGTGTTTTGTGTTGGTTTTGGTTGACTACTTGGTTTCGCAGTTTCTAAGGACAGAATTCGACTCGACCCATTTAAGGTTCAGGCAATCGTTGACATGCCTCCACCTTCAAATTTACTTCAGATTCAGAGACTCCAAGGCAAAGCTAAATTTTTGAGGAGGTTCATTCCACATTATGCTGAACTCACTAAAGGTTATAGACGTCTTTTGAAAAAAGGAGTACCCTTCCAGTGGGATCAGGTAGCGCAAGCTTCCTTTGATGCTTTAAAAGATTCCCTGATAAAAGCATCATTAATGTACACTCTTGACTATCAAAAATACTTTACCCTGTATCTCGCTGCCGCAGATACGACCATCGCCATGGTTTTAGTGCAAGAAGACAATGGAATTGAACATCCTATATATTATTTAAGTCGAAACCTTAATGATACAGAAAGCAAGTACTCTTATGTTGAAAAATTGGCTTTAGCAGTCGTTCAAGCAATATAGAGATTCTGACACTACGTTCTCTTTCGCAAAACTACCATTGTGTCAGATTGAAACCCTATGACCTACATTCTGTTGCGTCAATTGCTAGGGGGAAAATATTCCAAATGGATAGCCATTTTGCAGGAGTTTGATCTAGAATTCACGAAATCCAAATCAAAGAAATCTCTTGTCTTTGCGGAGTTACATTGTGACCTTTCCTCATCATCCAACGATTTAACATCCAACGCATCAATCGTGGATGTGACTCTGTTTCTAATATCGTCAAGTGATCCGTGGTATGGGGATATACTGGTCTATCTCCAAACCCAAACTTTTAGGCCTAACAACTCTCTCTCTGAACAACAACGTACTTGATACCAAGACAAAGACTACCTGATCATTGGCAATACGGTTTACTGTCGAGGTCTCGATATAGTTCTATGAAGGTGCCTCACGCATGAGGAGGCCGAAAAGGTTTTGAATGATTTTCATTCAGGTGTTTGTGGGGGACATCTATCTGGTTACGCTACTGCACAAAAGATCTTATGAGTAGGTTACTTCTGGCCCACCATATTTAAAGATTGCATAAATGCATGCATAAGTTGCCATGCTAGTTAGATTTTTTATCGCAAAACCAGATTACCACCTGCACCACTCCATCCAATAGTTGCTCTTGGGCCATTCGCTAAATGGGGCATTGATTTCATGACATGTAACCCCACCTTGGCTGGGGGGCATGGGTATATTATAGTCGTTGTCAACTATTTTACAAAATGGTCCAAGGCGATGCCTACATTAAATAACAACAACGAAACAGCTGCTCTTTTATTTTTTAATCATGTAGTTTCTAGATTTTGTGTTCCACAGGCTATAGTCACAAATCATGGGTCTCATTTTCGCAATCACATGATGATTGAATTAACTACCAAATTAGGACTGTCCCATGATAGTTCTACTCCATATTATCCGCAGGCTAACGGACATGTTGAGGCAATCAACAAGGTCCTTAAGCGCATGTTGCGGAGAATGATTGGAGTCCACAAAAGGAATTGGAATTTAATCTTGTACTCAGCTCTATGGGCATATAGGACTTCGGTGAGAAATGCAACCAGATTTACGCCTTTTCAGTTGGTGTATGGTCTGGAAGCTATCTTACCAATTCAGTGCGAAATCTCGTCCCTCAAGCTTGCAATTGATCTGCTTCCCGAAACTTCTGAGAAAGAGGCTCGTTTCTTGGAACTAATCCACCTGGATGAAACCTATCACAATGCCGCATTGGCTAACGAAGAAGATAAGAAATGTGTCAAGGTGCAATTTGACAAAAATTTCAAGCCTCGTGTCTTCTCAGAAGGTGACCTGGTCTTTCTTTACGATTAGGACTCCGAAAAATTAGGAATGGGTAAATTCGAACCATTATAGATGGCCCCTACATTGTTAAATGGGTATTGACAAAAGGAGCCTACGAGCTGGTCGATTATGATGGGATTCCACTGTCGCAGCCTTGAAATGGGTTGTATCTTAAACATTACTATGCTTGATTAAGTGCAGTAAACTCATTGTAAATATGCTTTTTTGTGTTTTCTGTTAGAGTTTTCATTTTGGTTAGGTAATCCACTTCACATTTATTGCAGATGTCAAACTTTTTGGAACCATTTGTTGGGTATGCCGACGGAGCTAGTTGTAGTACGTAGAACCTATCTTCTGCAGCCTGGGCCATTTTTGCTCCAAGCAGCAACATAGTGAGTTTTAGGGGGATATTTATTGGTTAGTCGATGAACAACATCGCTGAATATAGCGCGTTGATTGAAATTATCTTTGATGCCATTTCTCATGGCATACACCGACTTATTGTCAGGTTAGATTCACAGCTCGTCATTCTACAGCTTACTGGCATTTATTTTGTTCAGAACTTAGCTATTTATCACATGTTCCTAAGAGTCAATATTTTGGAAAGATAGTTTGATTCCATTCAATATCAACACATTTCTAGAAAGTTAAACATATTGACTGATTCATTAGCAAACTATGTGTTAGATATAAATTTGCAACATTTGTAAAGAAAGCATTTCACATTAACATTTGCATCAGGATTACATAACTTAAATAAAATAAAACTCTGCAAAATCAAAATATATAATTGTTTATAGTTTTTACAAAATTTTTTGTGTCCAAGACAAAATCAGTCACGTTACCAAGAAACTCAAAAGTGAATGTAGGGAAGCATCCTACATTAATGATGCTGGTGATAACATGTCACCGCCTATGCGATCATGCACAAGAGCCTGGTCCATCGACTCGACACACCAGTAGTATGGTGCTGTAACCTTAAAGGCAACTCATAGGTCCTGACATCATGAATACCGAGACTGAGGCCCTCGACCTGATCCTGCAACACTGCCAGGGTCTCAGATATGTCCAGATCCCAAAGGACAGCTCTCCCTACAGCCTCTCCTGCTGGAGCATTAGCTTCCGCCTGTGGGTGTACCGCTGGTCTCACTGGCCCAATATCTACACACACATATGAGTTTGATTAGTCTTGATAACATTAAAAAACACAAAAACATTATAAAACTGATAAACAAATATGTGGTCGAATCATTTTACCCATAGCACTCCACTGCTCGCCAGCTAGTAACGCCAAATCTGGGTCACCTCGGAAATCCATCCCAACGTATGGATACTCTGCAAAGATGATCTCCTGATGGTCGCACTGGCCGAATATATACACACACATATGAGTTTGATTAGTCTTGATAACATTAAAAAACACAAAAACATTATAAAATTGATAAAAAAGATGTGGTCGAATCATTTTACCCATAGCAGTCCATTGCTCGCCAGCTGGTAACGCCAAATCTAGGTCACCTCGGAAATCCATCTCAACGTATGGATACTTCGCAAAGATGATCTCCTGATGGTCGAACGACTTGAAAAAGACATCAAAGAAGGAAATCTGTGACTGATCGGCATGTCTGGCCATAAGATCAACCATCTCTACATCCGTGGTTCCCTCGATGCTGGCAATCCTAGTGAAATGTTCTAAGGCTGCATCAGTGGAATCCTCTCCAAAGTGAAAGCAGTCAATATGGAACTGTAGCCAAAATTCTCGGATCTTCCATTCTTTACTTTGGAGAGCTGTTCTTTTATGACAGGAAATACCACCTTGCACCATTTGAACACCTTCAGTTCCAGGCATTCTAGGGCATACTGCATGTAAGATCTATTTGCCAAGTGTAAAGCCGCAATGGCAGCCAATCTAGAAAAAGTGAATAAAATGGTCCTCAAGGACCGATCAGTGACATCCTGGATATTGATCTTGCCATCTCTGCTTGGCTGAGATCCATCTCTATAGAACTAACAAATGTAATCTTTCACAGATTCACCTCCATGGGCAGATCCTGATAGTGAAAGAGGGGCACCACGCCTCAATAACCCCATCAGAAAGTAAATATCCTTGACTGTCAATGGAATAGATTTGCCTCTGATCTGGAATACTTGGTCGATCAGATCCCAAGCATTGAGAAAATACTGCAACAAACTGATTTGTTGCCTCATGCTGGATATGCAGAAGAACTTTAGCAAACCACAATTTCATAATGCAGTAACTGTACCCTGGTCATGTAAGGCAATCATGTCCTCTTCTTCATGTTAGCGTTCACGCCATGTGATGACCATATTGATCCAACAAATATCTAAAACACAAACAAAAGATGAGCTAGGATCCAAATTTGAGCAAAAACAAGCAAAAATTACATGGAAAATCACTGTATAAAGTTTCCCTTCTGCACCCATCGCACCCTGCCTTTGAGCAAGGTGAGATGCATACTGACTGGCCAGTGTACAACTCAGTATGCATCGCACCTTTCGATATAGGATAGGCGTGATGGTTGGAGAACGAATTCTTAGAACCATAGGGGCCCAGAAAAATGGAAAAACTTGCTCAAAATCAAGAAAAGATGGAATGAAAATGAAGAGCTCAGGGTTAGCTCCTACCTGGTCCTGACAGCACAGAGAATAGTCCACCAGATCTCCTGAAATCAATTGATGAAATTTGAGGGGGAAAACCACTCTAGAGCTCCAAAATCCCAAATTTGAAATGAAATGATGAAAATGAAAGGTAAAACTACTTTTTATGTTTACTATTCACGTACTTCAAGTAAAATGTTAGTTTTAATTCATTTTTCATACATATATATGTATTTCTAATCAATTTGATGGAGTGATTGAGCAGGTTAAATGATCGTCGAAATAATCTCATGTGCTAAATAGTAAATTGAACATCTTTGACCACTTGCCTGAGCATATGTTATCGCATGGTTCAAGCTCGTTAAAAAATAAACCTACCCTTGAGCATATGTTATCACATGGTTCAAACTCATTAAAAAATAAACCTACCACTAAGCATATTTTCCGCAAGGTTCAAGCTCGTTAGAAAATGAACCCGCCTACCACTAAGCATAGTTTCCGCAAGGTTCGAGCTCGTTAAAAAATGCACTTGCCTCCAGTAAATAACCTCTGTGATTGCTATACTATCAACCTTTTGAACCTTGGTTGTGTTACTGCCATCACCTCCATCCTTTTGGCCGATCATATACTTCCACTTGATTGTTTACCCTTTTGAGGAACATATGTGATGAGTGGTTTCATTGGTCAACCTCTTCACATCACCATATCTTGAGAAGTTCCAAACTTACTCGGAACCATTTGCTACCCTAAACACCACTCGTTCCTAAAAAATGAGTCCTCTTTAAACCCTTTTCACACTCATTAAATATGAAAATATTGTCAAGCAATTGGCCTTTCAGCTCGTTAAAGTGGTCAGAAATTCCATCCCTCCTATATATTTTAATATTTTTTGGACTTGAGGGATTATCTCACGAAAAAGTTCGAGCGCTTGTCTTTTTCGGCTCGCTAAAGTGATCGAAAAGTCTTCCCTTTTGTATTATTTTAATATTTTTCGGACCTAAGGGATTATGCTACGAAAAAGAACTTTTGGAGTTTTCTTTTCATCCCTTTCAAACTTTCTAAAAATGAAAAGGACCGAGTTATCCTCGTCTTTAAACTCATTAAAACAATAGCGATAAACTTGTCCAACTAGACAAGATCGAGTTTCACTATCGCTAGACTCGTTAAAACATAGCGACAGGTTTGCTCGAAGGGAAAATTATAGAACATGCATATGTTATCCTCCTCAAGCTTGAAAAAAATAAAGAGGTACTGGTTAGAAATTACTAGGGAAAAAGGGAAGAAAACTTGAACTTTATGGTAGCAATTCGCTCTTGAACATGACACTTTCACTCCATCACCATGATTGAGTCGGGTTGGGTTATTCTGTTCATCGGTCATTTCACCATTGGTCTTTCACACCATCCATTTTTGGGGTTAACGCTACCAATCCATCTCAATGTGACCGATATGTTCAAGAGAATTCATTCAGTCGAGAATTCACCATCCAGTTAATGTCTCATCCACTGCAATACCTTCAACCTCCATTTTTCATGACCACCATTCCTGAACCTTGTGTCTTCGATCGTTTTCACCTCTAGAAAATCATTTGCTTCGTTTCATGTGGTAGATGTGGGATACATTAAGGCCCTCCTCTGATGGGTCACTTCTTGTCAACATCAACTCATTATCCAAGAAGTTGACTTAGAAACAACCCTTTCAGTACTTTGAAGCTTGCATGCCTCAATGGCAAGTTTGTCACTTCCGGCGATAGGTTGACATCAATGGCCTTTGACCGAAAGATTTTGCGTGGTGTTTGACATCAGATCATATATTCACACCACATGAATTGTACTGTAGTACCTTGAGGGTCATTATCATTATCGGTGATTCCTCTCACACTTGTTAATAGCTTACATTATTGGCTGGTAATCGGGTGATGTCTTTCCATGTTGGACTTCAGAAAATCTTTTCACATGGGTCGACTTGTACATTGGACGAAGATTGAATGAGTTTTGAAGACCCCAGATCTAGTTTCATCCATTCGGGCTATGATACATTCAGGGATATAAAGACATCAAATGTACATAGACGCTGCACAAATGGTCATCCAAGCCAGGGTTGATGACCCTACATATGAAGAATCACCAGTCTGCAACTGCAGACGATTATCTGTTCTATGTACATGAAATGAATTTATAAAGCTAAGCATTGGAATGCCTGCCTCAACTAGATCATGAAAAATTATATTGATGATGTATTGTATTGTATCTTATACAGGTCACCTTCCAGTTCCAAAACCTCAGATCCTCATGTTAAAGCATTTCACTCGACATCAAAGATTTACAACTTCATGCTTTAGGGGGCAATTGTTATAGACATATTTTGGAACTTCAACCCCAATCTTATATGTCGATAAACTAGGGCTCTTTAACCCCTAAAAGTGTTGTTTCATACCCTAAAAGATCATGGTCAACTGATTACATCATTCCCCAAAAGTTCCACCTGAAAAACCATCTAGAACTAGCCTAAACTGGACCATACTAAAAGCTCCATTGTCAAGGTGCGATGCATATTGACTACTACACTAGCCAGGTGCGATGCATTCTTAAGAGGCCTTCTGTGGGGTGCGATGAGTGGGAATGGACAAATTTCCAAGACAGTTTGCTAAGTGGATGCTCATGGAATCTTTTGGAAACTTCTCCTATGACACTTGCCTCTCTGAATTTGCTCAAGGATGAGTAAGAGATCCAAGAAATCTCCAAGTGGAACCAAAAACAACAAGTGGAATGACACTAATCAAAAACCCAGAGATGTCTCACACCCTTGAATACATCTATAAATGGATTCCTCATCTGAGAGATCTGGAGGCTGGAAGTTTGTAATTTGTAAGGAAGTCTTGATAGTTTGTGTCTAAGAAAGAGCATTGTATTGTTGGGTGATCTTGCTTTTCATGAGGTGAAGAGGGCTTTGATGCTGGGAGGATGATGCTGGATCAGACAGTTGGGTTGTAATTCTCCCTTCTATTTAATAAAGTTCTTTGATTTTTCCTCCATACAAATGTGTAGTTGTGAATGTTGTTATTTGTGAATGCTATTGTATGTTCATTATATTTCTGATTCTGCAATGCTTATGATATAATAGATCAATATGCTTTGATGGTGTTTTGTTGCTTTGTTTCTACAGATATTCTCTAAGGGGAATAAGTAGGAAAGGAAGTGCAAACTCTGTTAAGGGGGAGAGAGATCAAGCAAGGAGTTAAGCAGAAGATCCAGGTTGGTTCCTTTGCCTCTATCTTATCTATCATACATAGAGTAAATCACAAATTGCTTTAAACTGTTTGTTTCTAGGGTAGTTGCCAATCCTAGAGGGCTAGTCGATTGAAAAGACACTAGTTTTCCCAGAAACACAGAGGGTAATCTCTTGGGCCACATTTTTTATAAGAGTGGGATTAAGGTTGTCCCAGACATGACCATGACAATCACACATATTTCCTTCCCAGTGAATAAGAAGGCCATGCAATCCTTCTTAGGGAAAATCAATTTCCTCTACAAGCTCATATCTGACTATGCCCGGATTATCAAACCAATACAAGAGATGGTGAAGAAGGATGTAGTTTATAAATGGGATAAAAGGGAAAAGGACATGTTTTCTCGTATTAAGAAAGCTATAGTAAAAGCATTTGCATTCTACAACCCAGACTTCAATAAGGATTTCTTGCTCTACACTTTCACTTCTGACACTTCTCTCGCCATTGTACTCACTTAAAAGGACGAACTAAACACTGAGGAACCTATCTCATTCATGAGCGCAAGTCTGCAAGCACTAGAACTTAACTACCCCATTGTGGACAAACAATCTTATGTGGTATACAAGGTTGTAAATCATTTTCGTCCCTATTTATTGAAAAATCATTATGTTATCTTTGTCTCACACCCAACAATCAGATCAATGATTTTTCAACAAGAGTTGGGTGAAAGGAGAGCGAAGTGGATGACTGGGTTGCATGAATATGATCTAGAAATCAAGCCAATTCACACAATCAAGGGCTATGGTCTTTCTTGACTAGTGGCATAAGCAATAAACATGAAGGAAGAGGAAGACTATCTTTTAGGATGGGAGAAAGAAATTGAGATGTATAATGTTGAGTGAGCCTCCCCCACTACTAGCACAAACCCTTGCTACACAGATGTATGCCAATACCTTAAGCATGGCATAGTTCCCTCCAACTTTTCCACACGACAGAAGAGGGAACTTAGAATTAAAGAATTATCCTATCATTTGCTGCATGGGGTGTTGTTCAAAAAGCACCACTACAGAGTACTGCTCAAGTGTTTGGAAACACATGATTTAGAGAAGGTATTGTGTGATCTCCACAACAGACTAGTCGGGGGACACTTCGTAGGAAAAACAACAATGCATGACATTATGTGAGCTAAGTTTTACTAGCCTACATTATTAAGATATGCTCGTGCTTACACACACAAGTGTTTGTTCTGTCAAAGGTGTGCTAGTAGAAACAAGAATTTAGCTGCCCCACTACAACCTATTGCAGTGGAAGAACCTTTTAAACAGTGGGGATTGGATATTATTGGAAAGATTTTCCTGCATTCATCAAAGCAACACCACTACATCCTAACTACCACATATCGCTTCACGTGGTGGAAAGAATTAGTTTCACTTAAACAAGTGAATGATCAGGAAGTCATTAGCTTTCTGCAACAGAACATCATTTCTAGGTTCAACATTCCTAGTTCACTTGTTTTCGACAATGCAACGTACTTCTCATCACTAATAATTTATGCTTTTTCATTGGAAAATGGTATTATATTGAAACACTTAGCTAATTATTATCCACAACATAATGGTCTTGCTAAATCCATGAATAAGAACCTAATCCGCATTATAAAAAAAACCATATTCTTTGAGCAATGAAATTGGCACTCGGCTTTGGTAAATGCCTTATGGGTTGACTGAGTCACACCGAAGCCTTCCCTGAACACCTCCCTTACTTCCTAGTGTATAGAAAAGAATCCATCCTCCCACCCAACAACTACTTTCCTACTCTCCAACTCTCACAATAATCCCAAGGCAAGCCATGTTTATTAGTACAATGTAGGATGTATACCCTTCATAAGCTACATGAAGAAAGGTTGAAAGAAAAAGAAAAATTTTCACTTCACCAGAATCATACCAAGAGGTGGCTTGACAAGAAGTCTACAAGAAAAATAGCTTTAGTGTGGGTGACTTAGTCTTAAATTGGGGTAAATCCCACGAGGACAAAGGAAAACAAACTAAGTTTCAGTCATTGTAGATTGGGCCATTCACGGTGCATGAAAATATTGGCGAACACAAGTATCATCTTCAATCACTTAACGAGAAGATTGCCTCTCTCCCTATCAATGGACAAGACTTAAAATAATATCTTCAATGAAGATCTGGGGTTGTGCCCTACACTGTGTACATATTATTTTCTTTTGTTGTTTGAGTTCTATTTTGGTTTTTGTTATGTGAATAAGTGTTGTGCATGAACAAGTTGTGGTTTCTAAGAATGTGTGTGGCCAAACTATAAAGAGTCTTGTGATACTTCAATATTTTTCTAGCATTCTATCTATATTCCTTGTGTTGGTTACATATTTTGGCTGATGAAGTTTAGACAGAAAATATGATCTGTCTGTAAGGAGAATTTTTGTCCAATGATCAACCCATGTCTAGTGCGGAAACCTCATGCCTATACTTAGTTTTTTTGTTTTGGTGCCTTCATCAACAAAACTGACTTGCATGCATGGGCTACTTCTCTCAAGGTAGCATGCAAAGACATCCCTTGTTTCAGGGATCTATTTTTAACATTTGGTGGTTACATGCAAGGATCATTTCAGAAACCTCCCACCAAGTGTCGCTTTCCCTAGATTTGTGGCATGTGCATCATAACCTCGATGACATTAAAACTCATCAACTGGATGCTGCAGAGCTCATTCCTCACATCATCCTTACAGCTCTGACATCCCACACCACATTTAGGAGATGTCAGCACATTCAGCTTAGGTGTTTTTGGGTAAGCCAACTTTCCATGACTTGTGTTGCATTTCTGTCGCTTTTTTGTTTTTGCTTGTATGAGTACAGTTTGCATGTTTTCTTTGAGTGCTTGCTATCATTTACATGTATATCAACTTTTCCTAGCACTATTTCAGTTTTCATTACTATCACACTACTGTCACATGCATGAAATTGTTTTCCACGAATGGTTTCCGATTCGGCGACTCACCTCCCCCACATGCATGTTGTTTTGTTTTATGAATTTTTCATTCAACGTTTGCATGCATGATCATTCACTTATGCTTACACTCAGTATCACCATGCATTCAAATTCACATTCGTGTTGAGTCTCCTGTTGGAAAGTTTGGCCAACCTTGGCTCAGAATTTTCCTCACCAGACAACATTGTGCAATCCTGAGAGGGAAGGCTTTGACTTCCTATCCAAGAATGTGCATTTCTGCCCAGCAGCTATTCCCCAGGCCTGCTTTGTGCAATCCTGAGGGATAGTGACTACTTGCCAAGAAAATTATGCAATGTAGTCATTGAACTTGTAGCCATTGCCAACTGAGATTGCACGTTACGCAATTCTAGCAATCAGCAGCCAGACTGGACTATGCATTGCGTAGTTCCAGTAGTTAGTCAGTCTCCCAATAGCCTAGACTGTGCCTTGTGTAGTCTTGGTAGTCAGTCTCTTGACCTCCCAGCTGAGATTACACAACCTTCATTATCAGTCACCCAGGTATGTTGAAAGTCAGTTCTCAAGTTCATTTTGGTTTTCAACTGACAGATTGATTTTCATGAGTGTTGCCATGTCACTGGGTATTGCTAGTGTTCATTTGCCTATCAGCAATGTAGGTACAATGGTTTCCAAGAGGGAAGAGTCGAAGACACCATTCAGAGCACACTTAGAGATGCAGTCGATCAAATGTCTATGAGCTTGCCTACTCATGAAGATATCAAGTTGTTCATAGACAAGAATATCAAGTTATCACAATGAGTAGCATCATGAACAACAACTAAAGGCAACATACCAAATACAACAAATGGAGTGAATGTAGCGAATGCAATAGATACAAAGAATGAAATGAATACAATGAATGCAATGAATGTAGCGAATATAACAAATGCAAGAGGAAGGTTGTTGACAACACAAAATTGGAACAAAGTTGCAAGATCAAGTAGATCCACTGATGATGAAAGAAACTTTGGAGACTCAAGCTATGAAGTGATGGTGCAACATGAAGACCGCACAAAGATAGAGAATGGAACAAATAAGGAGTTTCATGTGCTGAAATAGAAACTCAAGGAATAACATGAAGCTGCATAGGCAGACGAATGAATTGCAATAGGAACAAGAACAATAGTGGGTGCAACATACACTCACGGATGAAACTACACCCGTATAAGTTAGAGATCTATCCCAGAAGCTAGCACGGAGTAGACATGGTGAGCAATGTTGTTGATCACATGCAAGGGATTCAATAGTATGAATGTCATTGTGTGCACACATGCGATCCGGCCCCTTCAGCACATTCATCAAGGCGAAGATAAGAAGCAATTTCAGCTGGAGCTGAACATGTACTTTGGCAAGTCGATGTGCATGACCACCAACACACACTTGAAGATCATCACAGCCACTGTGCATTAGTTTTTTTCCAGTTTAGCCGCACCCAAGAAGACCATGCACATGTTAGTAGATGAGTTGGATGAAGGAGCTAGATCAATGCACCGGTTGTAACGAAGGCAAGAGTTCACTTGAGAAAGATGTCACCATGGGGTGCATGCACACCATCACAGAAGACCAAGCTTGGCATTAGCTCACCACCTTCACCATCACACGCATGTCTAAGAGTTGGTCTCACCATAATGGACCGAGTCAGTGATGTCTTGCATGGCTTTCTCAAGCCATTGAGCACATGTGCATTGTAATGTAAGGTCATGTCAAGTGGAAGTTCAAGTGTCAATAGTTGGATGTAATAGTCATAGAGTAGATGAAGAGCCATGAGGGTAGATGAACTGTCACAAAGGGGAATGTCAAGGGTCACCCCGCCCTTTGCTATAAATAGAACCTCATAACTCATTGTATATGCTTTTAGTCAGCCAAGCTTCCGATAAGACTATCTTGGATGGACTCGCCTATGTTTTCATGCATATGTTGTTATTGTAGTTGGAATGTTTTGGTTATTGTAGAAATATATGTTTTTTAAATTACGTAGTTGTGTATGAACTGTTTCATATGTAATTATATGAATCTTGCTGCAGATGTGTTGTTGGTTTAACCATCACTTTGGATTTTCGGCTGACCTTATTTATAGCTTGTGATACATCTTTGCTCGTGTGTTCCCTTCCCAGCTGAGTAATGTTATAGGTTGCCCAAGGGTGCACTCATCTCAACCCCCATGTGTTAGAACCTCTCATACACCTTCCTTGACTCACTACAGTGGTCACACCCTTGCTACTGACAGAGTTATCTTACTTTCCTCTGTGCAACATCACGATCAAGGCATTGCTTTACGACCCACTGCTGGGACACCTTCACCAAACAATTTGAGGTCTAATTGGGACTTCTTACCGGGGAGATCCCCTTACATGTTGGCAGGTCCAGCAACATCAAAATTTTGGTGCTAGAAGGAGGGCCAAATGATACGCTGAGTCCTCACATCTGTGAGGGTCCAACCCTAACCCCTTTATTTATGTAATAGGCTCAAGTCATAGTTGTAGTTAGTTAAAGAGTCAATAAAGCCCATATTAATAATTGTAAGTGGTTGACCCACATTTAAGAAAGGGAACACAATTAGTTGCAAATGGGCCATTGTATTAGAGAGATGGTATTGAGAGAACCATGGTAATGACCCATGATGTTGTATGTATGAATCCTATATAAAGGATAGAGACTCCCCATTGAGAAATATCAAGTCTTATTTTGTAATCGAGCTCTGCTCTGTTGGAGGTTTCCCCCTCGAAGAGGCAAGTGAACATTGATTTCATCTCTGAATAATAAAATACTTGTTGTTTTTGTCACTTTGTTCTGTGTTCTAGGTTGTATTTCTTCGCATATTTGGTATTCTGGAATTTCATGCAAGTTAAGAGAATAATAAGTGGTATCAGAGCACTTTCCAGGGCTGGTGGTACCTCCATTTTTGGCAGAATTTTTTTTTAGGCTAGAGACGTGTTCTAGCATCTTTAAACCATGGGATCTGTCGTTGAGCACATAAACCTACGGATTTGGGAAGGGATGCATGTAGGAAATACAAGATGTGCTCATGCTTGTTGGACTACCATGTAACCCCTATGGGTACCCCTTCGAGTAGTAGCACATTAGACAGAACCTTGCACAAACTGCCTTCCACGTATGCTCTGGGTATATCAGAAACCCACTAGGCTCACCTAAAACCTCGCCTTAGATAAACCGTCAAATGTCTTGCTACTACAGTACACTGAGAAAAACACTCGGGGAGATTACTCATGCGTACGATAGGGTAGTCGGGTAGTACGACTAAGGGTACAGTTGATCCTCCTTAGTTAGTTCCCTGAAAGATTGAGATGAGTACTATTATTGGACCCTTATGTATATTGTGATTTGGGGCACCTGAAACTTCTTTGAGACCATAGTTCCCTCGACTCTTTGAATATTTCCCATTATCTTATTTTCCAGATTAGATCTAGCAGTTGGGGTTCTGTCACCACCACAATAATCAGATCCACGAGTTGTGGTTCTACTGTCACAATACCATTCAGGTCTAGTAGTTTGGGTTCTATCGCCATGGTAGTCCAACTCACATTCAATAGTTGGGGTTCGCACGTAGATCTGACCATTTATGCAGTGAGGCTTGTGGCTCCTATAGTCTGGGCCCAATTTTCACAGGACATTGGGCAGGATCAAGTTTTTTGGAATTTGGCCACTGCAGTATTGATCAACAAGGAGTAAAAAAAAAGTCTAAGGCCTTCCTAGGACACTTACAAGACTCTTAACCCATAAGATTCAGGATGACAAGCTGATTGCAATGGTACCATTCACTTGTCAGCTTCAATTTTTGGGTGGTCCCAAATTTTTTCAAAGTGATGACAACCGACCAAGATCTGTGTATGGTAGAAACCAGAGCTCAAGTCATTTCCAATGAGAAGATTGAGCGCCTTGAACAAAAGTTGGATTCGTTCTAGGGCCTAGTGGAACAGATGCAACAATTAATGGTACAATTCAAAATGAGCACATCGAGGTTGCATCCGGAGGCACATGGTATTAGTGAAGACCTTGAAGGAGAATCTAGCCATCATATTCAATTCCATGGAAATCACCAACATTCCCACCCTCGCCCACCCAAGCTGGACATGTATAAATTTGATGGCTCTAAAGCGACAATATGGGTAGCAAAAATGGAACAATATTTCATTCTAAATGATATATGAGATGATCAAACTAAACTATGTGTGGGATCCCTTTACTTGGACCAAGAGAGATGGCAATGGTGGTAGTGGTGTTGTTGGGAAAAGTATCTATTCAGAACGCCCCTATCCCACTCTAAGGTGTGACAGTGCCTTAGCAACAAACAAGGAAAACTACTTGAGTATTCTTCTTTATGAAATGTAAATGAAGAGGAAGGATGTAACTAACCTGTGTCTTTCACTAGTTTGTTGATCCAATCGCTCCTCTCTTCAATAGCTCCCAGCTCCCTGCTCCCTTACCGACCCAGCTTCACTGAATTCCTGCAAGATCACAGAAGAGAGAAACTACACGAAGACATAGATTTACATTCATAAAAAGCTTAGGATCAGATTAAGCTAAACATGCAAATATAACAAAACATCATTGATACACATCATGTAGGAGAAACTCAAATAATTTTATTGATATGATAAGAAAGTCCAAGAGGAGATACAACCAAGTGATTCCCGATCCAGCATCTACCTCCCAGCAAAGGAATCCCTTCCTCACCTCCAACAAAGCATAAATCACCCAATGTACTAATCTCAATCTCAAACCAACAACAATTCTCTGCAAAGTACAAAATTCCAACCTCTGGATCTCTGGGATGAGGGATCCATATATAGATGTAAGCAGAGAGGATGAGTCAGCTTATGTTTTGACTTGTGGCTTCTCTCTGTCAGTTCTTGCTTCCACTTGGAGACTGAGAGCCTCTTACTCATCACTGGTCGAATTCAGTGAGGCAAGTGTCATTGGAGAAGATTCTGGAAGCTTCCATTGTCCCTCCACCTCGTTGAATGACTCTGCCACTTGTCATTTCCCGCTCAACGGACCTGGGTAGTGCATTCAAGTGCGTTGCAACGCACCTAGCCAGTGTATTTGGGTGCTTTGCAACGCAGGCAGCTAGTGGAGCTTCTGAATTGATCCTGATTTGACTAGTTTTGAGCAGTTTCTGGTGGAGAACTTCTGGAAGAAGCTGTCATTGGTTGACCTTGTTCCTTTAGGGGCAGGAACAACACTTTTAGGGACTTTGGATCCCTTGGATTATGGACATTTCATGCTTAGAGCTGTAAGGCACAAAAATGTCTATAACAGTTGCCCCCTAAAGTATGAGGCCGTTTATCGGGTGAAATGCTTTATTAGGAGGATCCGAAGTTCTTTCAATGCTGGGAGGAGACCTGTAATAAGATACAATACAATAAATTATTTTTCATACTGTTTTCATGATCTAGCTGAGGCGGGCATTCCCATGCTCAACTTTATAAATTCATTTTTATGTACATAGGACAGACAATCGTCTGATGGTAGACTGATGATTCTGATGAAATCATCATCCTTTTGATAGGATGATTATCTGCTCTGCAGTGCTGTACATGTCAATGTCTTTATTTTTCCTGAATATATATCGCAGCCCGGATGAATGAAACTAGATCCGGGGTCTTCAATCTCGTCCGATCTTCCCTCTAAGTACAAGTCGATCCATGTGAGAAATGTTTTGAAGTCGAACATGGAAAGACATCGCTTGATTACCAGTCAATGATGTAAACTGTTAACAAGCGCGAGAGGAATCACCGATAATGATAATGACCCTCAAGGTACTACAGTACAATTCACGTGGTGTGAATAAAGGACTTGGCGTCGAACACCACGCAAAATCTTTCGGTCGAAGGTCATTGATGTATACCTGTCGCCGGAAGTGAGAAACTTGCCATTGAGGTATGCAAGCTTCAAAGCGCTAAGGGGGTGTTCCTAGATCAACTTCTTGGATAATGAGCTGATGTCGACAAGAAGCGATCCGTCAAAGGAGGGCCTTAATGTATCCCACATCAATGACACGGAACGGAGCAAATGATTTTGATGGAGGTGAAAACGATCTGATGATATATGGTTCAGGGTGGCGGTCATGAAAGAATGAAGTATAATGTATGGTAGTGGATGGGACACGGGTGACTTCTCTGGATGACTTCTCTTGAACATATCGGCGACAATTATATGATGGATTGGTAGCATTTACCCCAAAGGTGGATGGTATGTCAAGACCATGGTGATGTAACCGGTGAATGAAACAACCCAACCCGACTCAGGCACGGAGTGGGAGTGTCATGTTCAAGAGCGACTTGCTACCAATAAAGGTTCTTTGAGTTTCTTCCCAATTTTTCCCCAGTCATTGCTGACCAGTACCTCTTTATTTTTTGTCAAGCTTGAGGAGGATAACATATGCTTATTCTATAATTTGCCCTTCGGGCAAACTCATCGCTATGTTTTAACGAGCCTAGCGATAGTGAAACTCGTTCTCGTCTAAAGACAAGTTTGTTGCTATTAATATTTTTAACCAGTCTAACGACAAAGATAACTCGATCCTTTTCATTTTTATAGAGTCTAAAAACGTACGTAAAGTTAACTCTGGAATTCCTTTTTCGTCATCTAATCCCTTAAGTCCGAAAAAGTATAAAACAATACAGAAGGGATTAATTTTCGATAGTTTTAACGAGCCGAACAAAACAAGCGCTCGATCTTTTTGTGCAATAATCCCTCAGGTCCAAAAAGATTAAAATCTAGAGGAGGGATAGCTCTTCCTGCTTTAACGAGCTGGAAGGCCAAAACTCAGCAATCTTTTCATATTTTACGAGTCAAATGAAAAGAGCTTAAAGAAGACTCATCTTTTGAGGAACGAGTGATAAAATGGGTAGCAGCTGATTCCAGGTAAGGGTTGGAATTTTCCAAGCACGGCAGTGTCACAAGGATGGCTAGTGAAATCACTCTTCGCAGCTGTTCCTCAAAATGGGTAAACAATCAAATGGAGGTGAATGATCGGCCAATGGAAAAGTGGAGGTGACGGTGCAAACACGACCAAGGCTTTAATGGCTAATAATGTTACATTCACGGTGGTTATTTACTGGAGGATAGTTCATTTTTTAACGAGCTTAAACGCGGGTTGAAACACTTGCTCGATCGTATGTTTATTTTTTAACGAGCATGAACTATGTGCTAAAACTGCTCGATAATCCAGTCATATGATAAGAATGTCTCATATAAAATGGCAACATTTAGATTTTTGCCCCACATCCTTTCTTTATGCAAGTTAGGAAACGACTAATCCAAAAAACAGATAAATAATCACTCTTTGTTTGCACTCCAACAAGGTTTGCATGCCCCCAGGTATAAAACAGAGTTTCAAGGTTACCTCTACTTCACTTTCGCCAAAACAATTGTTTTACCGAGAGAGGCCTACTTCTTACAGGTCACCCAAAGATTGTTCCATTAATCTTTCAAACAAAACACTTCTTCGGCGATGTCTACCGAGATAAACAAAGGTGAGTGACGATTCCCGCCAACTCACATAACTTTGACAAAAGAATCTTATTCTAGAGTAACCCCTATCTCAATCACGGACGGGGTACAGACTAGTCATATTCTTCCACAGAAACCTACCCTATACCCGAAGTTTTCCTGCCGAAGCAGACCAGGACGCATGCCCCCTGGGTTCCAGTCATATCCTTCCGAATTACTTGCGCTCATCGGGAGGGCGGACCGTAGGTTGAGACATTTCTTGCGTGAAGAGACCATTTAGGGATGGTATATGACTATTTGCGATGCGTGATCTGGGAAATGAAAGTTGGTCTATGAGCTTGACCACTCTTCCTTCGTGCGGAAAACACATTACTCTAAAGAGTGAGGAGATGATGGCTCCCATGCAATAAATATAGTCTCGTCCAAGGAGTAGGTTATAATCCAAGGGTCCTTGAATGACCATCACGTTCATTTGAACAGTCTTCCCTTTCAATGTTATGGGCACATTGGGGAGGATCCCTAAAGGTCGACTGGTTCCTTTATCAAATCCTGTCAGATTTCTCATTTCAGGCAAAAGCGATGGCGAACCAAGTGCTTTCCAAGCAGTAGAGGAAAGGATACTCACAGAAGCCCCCTCATCTATGATGGTACCAGCCATGACCATTCTATATATTTGGATGATAATTCTGAATGGTATGCTTGCTGGTAAACGGGGTTTGCCTAGTTGATTCCAGTCGAAGGAGACAACTAGGTTGCTTGGAGGTGGGACCGAGTAGACGGTCGGGTACGGCTCTGACGAACTTCCTTCCTGCGATAAAGGAATGGGTAGGTTGCCCCCGTGTTCATCAGAGTCTGTTTTGATGAAGAGGATTTGGACGGTGTCATCCTTATTCTCCTCAGTGACTGTATCATTTGAAGATAAATCCTTTGAAGATAAATCCTTTGAAGGCAAGACCGGGTCAACTGCCGCTTCGACCTTTTGACTTTCATCGGGTATGGATTCAATTGGTTCATCTTCAATGACCGGTGCTTCAGCTGACCACTTGAGCGGGCCAGCTGGATTCTCAACTAACGAAGGAATTGGCAAGAGTTTTTTATATCCAGGAGGGAGTCGTAACGGTGAAACCGGACGATCATCCAAAACTCTTTTAGCTTCGTCTAAGAAGGGACAACGGTGGATGGCGTGATTGCCTTCGCACAATTTACAAGGAGATCTAGCTCTCCCTTTTTGTCCTGGGACTTCACTTTCTCTAGTTGACGGTGTGCTTTCAACATGGCTATCAGAGGTTGACGCCACCGGATTGTGAAAACAGGGAGACTAGTCCCTTAGTATCCGAGGGATGCAGGGACAATCTCTGTGAAAGTGGTCTCCCTTGCAAATGACACATGGCGATTTAGGCCTGGTCAGTGCAGTGTGTGGATTTTTGTTAGATGACACTCGTTTGTCCCCAGTTGCTTTTGGCTCCTTCTTCTTCTTCTCTTTCTTCTTCTTTTCCTTCTTCTCCTTAGGAACTTGACTTTTGGCTTTGCCAGCCCCATCAAGCGAAGAGGAAGGAGGAGAGGAAGAATTAGAGGAGGTAGAAGGTTGGTGGGTAACTCTGGACTGGTCTAACTGCTGATTCGATTGTTCAGGAATAGTGGTGTTCTGAACGACATTGGTTGAGAAGAGCCAGACCGGCAAGCCAATTATCAGTCCTAGAAGCGACAATGTGGCCATATGGGGCACACCAACATCTCCCCAAGAGGAGAAGTGACTAGGATTTCCACCAAGGGGAATTCCTTGGTTGGTAGGCTCCATTTTCTCAACCTAAAGATCAACGCAGGAAAAAGGGTATGAATATTCCGTTTAAAATAAATTTTAACGACGCTTGGACACAACTTGCTTTTTCAATTTTAAAGAGTCGAGAAAAAGCAAAAGATGACTCTAGTCTCCTTCGATTTTTAATGAGCCTGAAGTGACAAGTGCTCAGATGGAACTTTTCCGTTAAGGAGTCTGAAAAGGAACGAAAGGGACTGCTCTGGAGTTCTAGGTAGAGGGTGTGCCAAACCAATCGCAAAACCGCAGAATACTTTTTAGGGTACGGGCGGTCAATCTTCCCGAATGCTGTGTTCAGTGCATTGCGATCAGTAGGGCTGCTGACACGGCTTCCTATGGATAAAGGTTTTATGCCTATAGGGGTCTCCTAATATATACTCGACGGTACGTGGGAGCACAATCTGTACTGGCACTTATCGTCTCTCAGGAGGAATCACCCAACCATCAGTGAGGCCAACAGTCACCAGGTTTTACGACGTCGGAACACGTCTCTAGCCTAGACCTCTATGTTGTGCGTTAAGTTACAAAGCGTTGTTAAGTTCATTCAATTTATTTTAGGTTGATCTTTCTTAGAAGTTTACCTTTTTGGATCACGACGAGATGTACATGAAATTCCTAAATGCAATCTAAAGATGATAAGCAAGCTTTTATCTCTTTTCAACAATGAAAATCCTAGCTACAAGGGGAAAAGAAAGACACAATATTTTCTCAAAGAGCATAGAGGACACTGTAAATGCACTTTTCCTAAATCAAATCATACAAACTGTCAAAATGCAAATGCACATATGCATGTATTTGTTTTCACTTTCTTAATATTGATGCCTAAAAATAAAGTTGTTGTACAAATTTGAATTCGATTTCAAGTGAAAAACACAAACAAGCTTCTTTTCGAAATAAAAAAGACGATTACGACACTTTGTGATTTTGAAGTAAACACTTGTTTCGACACTAGAAATTCACAAATTCAAACCAAAAGACAAAAGTAAAAGCGCAATCAACTGTCAACAGCAAACAAACTTTCTCCTAAGATCAAAACGACACTTACGACAGGTCTAGATCTAAGGGCGACAGTATGACTAGTTTACTTTTGTAATGGGAAACTGCAAATGATGTAACAAATACACAAAAACAAATACAGTTTCTTTTATACAACTGAGGCGAAATTAAGGCAAAGAAAAGGGGTTTTCAGATAGGTACACACACTGATAACAGGCTGCAAAAATCAGAGATAAACTGAACAAAATGAGGCAAAGAACCACTGCTGCACAGGGCAAAGGCTGATCAGCGCAGCTGTTGCACAGAGAAACTGAATTGCAGCACAGGTAGCCCTCTCGGGACCTGCGTTGAAATGCAGAACCTCTTCACAGAGCCTGCGCTGAAGCAGAAACGAGAATTTTCTCTGGGTTCTGGGTCACGGTTTGCAGTTTAATCTATGGTTTTTGGGCGGATAAAAGCTATCAGTAAGGTACAATTAGAGGGATGATTTAAAGGAGGACTAAGAGCTATCACAAAGAGCAGTTAGAGCATTTGTGGACCAGCTTGTTCAGATCATAAACAGGCCCAGTGAATGGACTAGAGTAGCAAATCTCTACTTTGCATTTGTAAATGGAAAATGCAGTTCGATTCGCCACTCCTAAGTTTATGAGAAGAACAACAATAGAAACACAAATAAACTAACTAGATACGCTCCCCAGCGGAGTCGCCATTCTGTTGTTGGGAAAAGTATCTATTCAGAACGCCCCTATCCCACTCTAAGGTGTGACAGTGCCTTAGCAACAAACAAGGAAAACTACTTGAGTATTCTTCTTTATGAAATGTAAATGAAGAGGAAGGATGTAACTAACTTGTGTCTTTTGCTAGTTTGTTGATCCAATCGCTCCTCTCTTCAATAGCTCCCAGCTCCCTGCTCCCTTACTGACCCAGCTTCACTGAATTCCCGCAAGATCACAAAAGAGAGAAACTACACGAAGACATAGATTTACATTCATAAAAAGCTTAGGATCAGATTAAGCTAAACATGCAAATATAACAAAACATCATTGATACATAGCATGTAGGAGAAACTCAAATAATTTTATTGATATGATAAGAAAGTCCAAGAGGAGATACAACCAAGTGAGTCCCGATCCAGCATCTACCTCCCAGCAAAGGAATCCCTTCCTCACCTCCAACAAAACATAAATCACCCAATGTACTAATCTCAATCTCAAACCAACAACAATTCTCTGCAAAGTACAAAATTCCAGCCTCTGGATCTCTGGGATGAGGGATCCATATATAGATGTAAGCAGAGAGGATGAGTCGGCTTATGTTTTGACTTGTGGCTTCTCTCTGTCAGTTCTTGCTTCCACTTGGAGACTGAGAGCCTCTTACTCATCACTGGTCGAATTCAGTGAGGCAAGTGTCATTGGAGAAGATTCTGGAAGCTTCCATTGTCCCTCCACCTCGTTGAATGACTCTGCCACTTGTCATTTCCCGCTCAACGCACCTGGGTAGTGCATTCAAGTGTGTTGCAACGCACCTAGCCAGTGTATTTGGGTGCTTTGCAACGCAGGCAGCTAGTGGAGCTTTTGAATTGATCCTGATTTGACTAGTTTTGAGCAGTTTCTGGTGGAGAACTTCTGGGAGAAGCTGTCATTGGTTGACCTTCTTCCTTTAGGGGCAGGAACAACACTTTTAGGGACTTTGGATCCCTTGGATTATGGACATTTCATGCTTAGAGATGTAAGGCACAAAAATGTCTATAACAAGTGGCATCAGAAATGATATCCCGGGAACATAAATTGGCAGGTGTTCTCAAAGTCTCTTTGTGATTTCTTTGACAAAGAATATAATTTTTTGGGTCGTCTTACTAATATCCGACAGACAGGCATAGTAAAAGACTACATTGTAGCCTTTTAGACATTATCCATCCACACAAAAGTTATGAGATTTTTTTATATGTGGTATCAAAGAAGCCATCCAAACACTTAAGGTTCAAAAGGTGTCTCCAGCAAGAATGGATGAAAGAAGAAAACGGGGATTGTGCTACTACTATGATGACAAATACTCCCATGGGCATAAATGAAAGGAACCCAAATTCATTCAAATTGATGTTACTGGTCACAACTCATCTGAGGAAGCCCCACCCCTTAAGGGACTAGAGGACGAATTTGAGGAATCCCTACAGGACAATGAACTCCCAACTATGCTAGAGGAACTAGTTATCTCGCTACATGCTTTGGCCAGCATTTTTGCACCCCAAACCCTCAAAACCAGAGGCTTTATTAAACATCACCCTGTAGTAGTATTGATTGATAGTGGTAGGAATCATAACTTTATCCATCAGCAAGTCATCGAAGCTATTCATTGTTTTGCCAGGGCAGTCTCTAATTTCCAGGTCTAGATTGCTGATGGGGGGAAAATGAAATGTGAAGGTGGTTGTGAAAATATCAAACTTTAGGTGGGAGACTACCACCTAAAGACCCACATTTTTGCGATTAACATGGGTGGTTATGACATTGTCTTGGGTGCTGAATGGCTTCACATAGTAGGCCCAATCACCATGGATTTCCAAGAGTTATATATGAGCTTTAAGCAGAATGACCACATGCATACCCTCCGTGGACTCTAGGAGGGTGCTCCTTCTATCAGTAGCTTGCATCACATGGAAAATCTATTGAAAAAGGGCCATCATGGAGTCATTTCCCAGTTTAATGCCATCCAGGCCATAGAGCCTGTTGTCCCTTAAGAAACCAATTTCTTGGCTCTATAGAAATTGTGCTTAAGACATTAATTTTATTTATGCATGTCACTTATTTGATAATGTATCCTCATGTGAAGGGTCTAAAGGACCTGAATTTTAAACCTTAATAATTAGCTAACATGAAAATCTCAGAATGCCATGTGATGCTGGATACAAATGCTGTGTGAAGAATTCCTGGAGAAGTTAGAGATAATATGTTGTTTTTCATAGAAACTATTATCTGTAACTTAGAAGAATAATAGAAGTACAAAATTTAAATATAGGAGCACTCTTTTAAGGAATTTTAACTTCATTCACATAAGTAAACAAATATCTACAACTTTTACTTAAAGAAAAGAAGAAACATGATGACACATAACAAAGAAATTACAAAATCATACCCAACAATGTGTGGAAAACTCCTGATTCTTTCATTAATCATCAATTTATCAAAAATACAATAGCATAGTCCCTAGGTTCTTCAAAATTTGGACTTGTTTTCTATAATTTTGCCTCTTTTTATACATCATGGGATAATTGGTAACTACCAAAACTGTCAAACTGCTTAACTACCTTCTAACTGTCTAAAGTAAAAGTCATTACAGAATATTACATTAGAGGGTAAAAGACACCTCATTCTTCTCAAGAAAATAAGATAACAAGAAGTAACAGAAATTAGAGTATGATTGGTGATTGTTGCTCACTGTTTGAATCTGTGGCTTGAGTAGGTGGTCCTGCTGATGCATCTTTGGTCTGCTCTATCATCCATTCCTTGCACTTTCTCCATAATGGTACATTTGACTTTGGTGCTTCCTCTAACTTATCAAGCGATATTCTGAAAGCTGTAATCCTACCATAAGTAGGATTGTATGTAAAAAGAGTCTTCACCATCCAGAGAAGCTTAAAATCTTTGTTCAGGTAGTTCACAATGGTGGCTCCTTTTAATACTGCTGTTGTTTCATGAGTGTTATCAACTTTGCTTTTTTCCTCAACCAGAAAAGTCTCATATGTTTTCCATGGCAGCAAGTTTCCCTGTAGATCCCATCAAGAAGGAAGACCAGCCCTAACCCTTTTATCAAATAGGATGTTAAACTTTGAAATTGCTTCCTTCATCTCATTTATCTTCTTCTTAGTAGTATTCCTATAGATGTTTCTGACAATCATTTTGTTAAAATCTATTGCACGTGATGTTTTATCTTGCATGTCATGTTGTGTTCCTTCAATTCCACAGTAGATTTAGAGTTAATGAAATCTATCATCCTCTTTGCAAACTTTGATCTATCTAGATCTTTTTGCTTATTTTTTATGACCACCTCTTCCATATCCCGAATTGGTGTTTTCTCTTTAGATATAATCACAAGAAACTCCCAAATTCCCTTGATAACCTCAATGAATTCATGCCATAGGATTTCTCTAGCTTGAATTAAGGACATATTTCCCTTCATTTTTTCCTTTAGTCTTTTGATTTCATCTTCATCCCTCAGGAGATCTTCCCTATACTTCTTTGCATTATCTTTCTCATTTCTTTCTTCTTCTTCACTAAAATTCAGTAGCTTGCAAGCTGTTTCCAATTCTCTTTGGGCTTTATTTACATCATGCTTAGCCCTTTTAAGCTCTGTTCCCAACTGTAAAACCTGTGCTACTCGATCATCTATGTTGGCTGGCATTACCATTGTACAAACATGAGTGTTCACCTGTCATTGCATCTTGCGTAAAGATTGTTTAAGTAAAGAAACTTCTTTAGTCTTCTACAACACATCCTGTAGGAGCTTTTCCTTTTCATTTTCTACTTATGCTATCCCTGCAGCTATGGGATGTTCACCTGTAGGTAGATTCAACTTCTTTTTCAAAACCCCAATCTCTGATTTGGTAGATTGCAATAATTTTTGAACATTAGGTTGGTCATTAGGATTGACATCTATTTTAATGATAATTTTCTTTAGCTCATCCACCTGAGCATTCAAAGCTCTGGAGTTGGATTTCTCCAACATTAACTGCTGAATTACCTTATTTAGCAATTTTTCTGCCTCGACGGTTGTTGAATTTGTCTTATGTAGATCATTTACGATCAATTTCCTAGTTTGCATATGCAATATGATCTTGTCAAGCATTGGAAGGTTGTGAGTGTCAACAGTTAAATTCACAGGCTTGAAATTGCTAGTAGACCCCATTGATATTTCAATAGGATGAGAAAAAGCAATTTTAAGACGACTCTTCTCCAAATCCATGGCAGATAGAAATCTAGTTTGGTCAGGAGTTACCTGAGACTCAGCTTAAGCCTCCATATTTAACTTCACCTTCTGATTTTTCTCAGTTATCTGAGCAAACATACTTTGAATTAAAGGAACTTGATCATGAACAGGTTCTCTGGAAGATGGGGAAGTTGGGGCACCTTCTGTTTCTCTTAACTGAATCACCAAACCAGGTTGTGCTAAAGACATTGCATCCTGAAGCTTGGTCCCTTTTGCTACTTCAGATTCCTCCTCATCCAGATCAATAACTTCCTCTCTAAACCTCTTGACACCTTTTTCTGTAATGCTAGGGGCTTCAATATCTATCCCTTGAGTGTTTTGCAAACCTCCATTTGCCAATTTCTCTATTTCCGCTCTAATTTCATGTACAAAGGCTAAATAGCTACTCTCCAGTCTTCTCTTTGAAATAATTTGATGAGGGTCATAAGCCCACTCAACCACCTGTAAAAGACACGTCATTCAACAATCTTTCAACCTCCTGGGTAGCCTATCTGGTGTTTACAATGAAGGGTCCCACTGCTTTAGGAAACCTGAAGAAGAAGCCTTTCTTCATAGGAACAAAATTAACTTGATCTACATTTAAGCTCTGCCTGATAAATTTAAGGGCAAAGAGCCTCATTGGCACAAATTTAGGTAACCTGTAAGGCTTGAAAAGGCTCCATAAAGCCTAATCTTTGCATGCTCTTCAAAGATGAACCAATCTCCACATCTCACATCCTTAATTGAAGACACTCTTGAGCTTTAGGAAGAAAATTTGGGGGTAGGCTTCCATTCAGAATTTTATAAGCCACTGGAATGAATAAAGAAGTAAAGTCAAATAAACCACTATCTCCTGGATCACCCCTAATCAGGTCTATTCAGAATACCACTAAGTGCTTCTTTTTATTGATATCAACAACATTTAGCCCCAAATCAGAAAAATGTTCAACATTCTGGTACAAAAATAAATAAGTAATGACTGAAGGAAATTTGAAGGAACTAGTGGGAGGCAAAGTCATAAATTGGGTATTGATAGCATCTACCTAGAATTCTGGAATGTCTAGGACTATCTCTAGCTTCATCATTAAGGAGAAAAATCCTAGCACAACTTTATCCACTTGCTTGGAGTATTCTTTTCCTAGAATCTTGGCAATTACTTGCAAAACAGGTCTTATGTCAACTCCAAATATTTCTAAAGAGAAGAGATTGCCATCTAGGGAGAATTGACTAGATTTAGGGGCTAGGAAAGAGGTTACATGAGAAAGCTCCTGAGGAGACATGTTATCATAATAAGAAATCAAATATTCTTCAGTAATTGTCGTGTAAGTTCCAGACACAGAGTAATTCAAAGCTTCGTGTATTAATTGTGAGGTTACTTGAAAGACACTCTCCCCTGACTAATTCATTACAAAACATTTCTTGGGGTACATTGCTGAGGGTAGAAATTGAATAAATTCAGGGAATAAATGAGTTATGGGGACAAAAGTAGCTAAAACACCTAACCTAACCATTGCCATGAATATGGGAGACCTTTTATGGTTCAGAATAACCTCTTGATACAATGAAAGATGTTTAATTGTAAAGAGCATATCAGAAATATCTCGTTCGACATCCATTAATGGGGTATGGATAATTGATGAGGAACTTACTTGTTTGGACATGGTGACTGTAGGTCACAGTTGTTGGTGACAGTTGCTGACGACAGTTTCCAGGACAGTTGCTGACTTAGACTGCTGAAATGGATGCAAGGCTGCATAGTACTAAACAAAAAGCTAATGCAACGGGGTTTTTCTTGTGCTTTATAAATATGATAATTAGACGGAGGGAAAAACTATAATTAATCTAACTAATTAATGTAACTAATTAATGGAGTGGCAGATGAAGTGATGGGGTATGGTGGATGAGGTGGATAGTAATGAATGAGGGTGGCTGATGACATGGAGGAAATGAAATGGAGTGAAGCGATGCGGGTGGCCCGTTGTGGGGGTAGGGACTGTACGGGAGGTTCATCGGGCTTGAACCCCCACAACAATCTCAGGCTGTAGATCTCAGTCAAACACCTTGATGTCATGGTCAACTGTGGGGGTTGAGCCTGAGTTATAACTCATGCTCGTTGTCCCACCGTAGAGCACTTTATCCACTTCTTGAGTCCATGCTTGCTTACATCTTATGACACTGCTTGAACTTTAATATATGGGTCGGGGTCCCACATTACATCTGATTTGAATGCCATCAATAATATAAAATAAATCACTGCTTTCAGACTTTCACATTCTCTTTTGATTTTTTAAAACAAAATATTTGTTTTATTTTTTATTTTTATTTTTTGTGATAATATTAAAAAGGAAATTTAAATGACGATGGATGCTAAAATAGAGCCCATGACTCTTCATACTCATCCTGAGATGCAACAGTTCTTAGATCGCTACCAACAGGTATTTGACAAACCTAAAGAGCTTCTACCCTCTAGAGGGGAACATAATCATAGCATCGCCTGTCTTAGGGGCACATTCATTGAATGTGCGCCCATATCGCTATCCTTTTGCCCAAAAGAATGAAATTGAAAAAATCATCAAGGAACTGCTTGAAGCTGGTGTTATTCGTCCTAGCATCAGTCCTTATTCATCACCAGTGGTGATGGTGCTAAAAAAAGATGGGGAATGGTGCATGTGTCCATACTTCAGGGCCTCAACAAGCTCAGTGTCAAAGACAAATTCCTTATCCAGTTGTTGATGATCTGCTTGATGAACTACATGGCGCTCAATTCTTTACTAAGATAGATCTTCACTTTGGCTATCACGAAATACACATGAAAGAAGTAGACATTCCAAAGATTGCTTTTCGAACTCATGAAGGCCATTATGAATTCCTGGTCATGCCATTTCATCTCTGTAATGCCCCATCCACTTTTCAAAGCCTCATGAATCACCTGTTGAAACCATATCTCTGAAAATTTGTCCTTGTTTTATTTGATGACAATCTCATCTATAACCTAACCTGGGAAAAACATCTTCAACATGAAGACCTGCTCCTGCAACTACTTCGAAATCACAAATTATTTTTCAAATTGTCCAAGTGCTCTTTTGGCATTGAAGGAGTCGATTATTTGTGCCACATTGTGGGTCATGAAGGTGTTTAGGTGGATCCCAAAAAAATACAGACAATCCAAGATTGGCCCCAACCAAAACAGTGAAGAGTTTGAGGAGATTCTTGGGTCTCACCGACTGCTATTGCAAATTTGTCCGCAATTATGGTCACATTTCTAGACCCCTCACTAACCTTCTCAAGAAAAAATAATTCCTCTAGATTGATGCAGCACAACAGGCATTTATGGCTCTCAAACAGGCCATGTGTTCCACTCCCGTATTGGCACTACTCGACTTCACCAACTCTTTTGTGATTGAATGTGATAATTCAGGTACTGGTATTGGTGTTGTCTTAATGCAGGAAGGTTGACCCTTAGCTTTCACCAGCCAACAACTGAGTGGGAAACATTTGGGACAATCTACCTATGAGAAGGAGATGATGGCCATATTACATGCAATAGATACCTAGTGACCATACTTATTGGGGCAATGTTTCCAAATCCGTATAGACCATCAAAGCCTCAAATATTTTTTGGGGCAACATCTATCCTTACCCCATCAAAATAAATGGCTGGCCAAAATGTTGGGATATGATTATGAGATAATTTACAAGAAAGGGCGTGATAATGTAGTAGTAGATGCTTTATCATGCCAATTTGAGGATGAAAGCACCCTGCTATCAATCTCTCTTCCCATACCCGATTGGATTGAAGAAGCTTGCAAGGAATGATTTTCACACCCCTCTCTCCCAACTCATTAATAACTTTAGAGCAGATCCTAATTCCTCAGTTGGCTACTCTTGGAAGGATGATATTCTTTGCTACAAGGATAGAGTAGTTATATCGCCGACATCCACCCTCAAAATGTGCATTTTGGCAGAGATGCACTTATCTCCCACTGCAGGTCATTTAGGCTTTTAGAAGACTTATGATCACACTCGTTGTTATTTCTTTTGGATAAGCATGAAAACTGAAATTCTTACTTTTGTAGTTGAATGTGAGGTGTGTCAATGCCAAAAAGGAGAAACAATCAAGTTACCAGGTACCTTAAAACCATTGCCAATCCTTACCTTCGTCTGGACGTATGTTTCTATGGATTTCATTACTGGTCTCCCGAATTCAGGAAACAAATCAGTCATTATGGTGGTTGTGGATAGAATTTCTAAATATGCTCATTCTTGCACTCTACCCCACCCATTTACCCCCACTTTGGTGGCTAAATCTTTCATGGACCAGATCTTCAAACTGCATGGCATGCCCACTTCCATTATGTCTGATCATGATCCGACTTTCACTAGTAACTTTTGGCAAGAACTTTTCAAGCTAGAAGGCACCCAAATCTAACTAAGTACTTCCTATCATCCCCAAACTGATGGTCAAACTGAAGCAGTCAACAAATGTTTGCAAAATACCTAAGGTGCTTCACTTCATAAAAGAAACATCAATGGGTACAGTGACTACCTTTAGCTGAATGCTGGTATAATACTGACTATCATGCAACCACTAAGATGACTCCATATGAAGCAATGTATGGCCAACTCCCACCTTCACTTATTTCTTATATCCTTCAATGCTCTAAGGTGAAAGTAGTGGATAAACTCCTACAAAACCATGCAACCATGACAGCTCATCCCAAAGATAATCTCCATCAAGCTCAGAATCAAATGAAACAACAGGGAGACCAACATCGTTCAGAGTGGACATTTCAAGAAGGAGATCAAGTATTCCTGTGGCTACAACCATATAAGAAAACATCGCTCAAAGAAAATGGCTGGCAAAACTTAGCTCCAAAATTCTATGGACCTTATCAAATACTTCAGCGCATTGGAGTAGTAGCCTACAAGCTGGCCTTGCCACCAACTTCAAAAATCCATCCCGTCTTCTACGGATCATGCTTGAAGAAAGTGGTGGGGAACAATTGTAGAATTCAAACCAGTCTACCTGAATTGGATGAAGAAGGTTCACTCTGGCTCCAACCTGAATAGGTCCTCGATATGTGAGAATTACATCTATGTAGCCACACGATCAAGGAAGTCCTCGTCAAGTGGAAAGACACCTCTCTAGAAGATGCGACCTAGGAACCAACCACTATTCTTCAACAGTTTTCGTAGCTTCAGCCTTGAGGAAACGGATACTTTTCATGGGGGAGGGCATGTTATGGTCCAACCATAACCCCTTTATTTATGTAATAGGGTCGAGTCATAGTTATAGTTAGTTAAAGAGTCAATAAAGCCCGTATTAATAATTGTAAGTGGTTGAACCGCATTTAAGAAAGGGACCACAATTAGTTGCAAATGGGCCATGGTATTAGATAGATGGTATTGAGAGAACCATGGTAATGACCCATGGTATTTTATGTATGAATCCTATATAAAGGATAAATACTCCCCATTGAGAAATATCTAGTCTTATTTTGTAATCGAGCTTTGCTCTGCTGGAGGTTGGCCCCTCAAAGAGGTAAGTGAACATTGCTTTCATCTCTGAATAATAAAATACTTGCTATTTTTCTCACTTTGTTCTGTGTTCTGGGTTGTATTTCTTCGCATATTTGGTATTCTATAATCTCTTACAGTTCAAGAGCATAACAACATTTGTTTTGAATCTCTACACATCTATCATGACTCACTACTGAGTTGCTCTTCTGGAATGTATGTCTTATGGAAACGATTTCATCATCCCGAGAAAGCTCTCGGATAACTTGTCTCATAAAAAAATTGATGGTGAATGCTACGTAGCCTTGGTAAGGCCCGCGGTGGTGTTGTAGGTTCATGCGAAAAACAAGGATTCTTTGAAGAATAAATGAGCTGCGTGATGTTCATCTACACGCTTCGAGGGCACCGAATGCACTAGTGTGCCACACTACCCGGGAAATCTATTCATTCTCTTGCTCATCTGGTCATAGAGATAGACTATGCTTTCAATCACTTTAAATATAAAGCACTCAACAAAGAAATTCTAGAATTACAAAAATCACTTGATGAATTCGTTGAACAGTTTCACACATGCTTTTGTAATCTTGCATACTGATTTTCAGAAGATGATATTGATTGGGAATTTCTTGATGGAATATTTGAGTATCTTCTTCATGTATCTGAACCTCGCTCAGTGCACTTCACTGATGGAGCTGCACAATCACAGGTAGGCATAGTTGCTTTCACAAGTGACTATCTGCCTTCACCTCATCAAGCAACTCCACCACCGCGGAGTGATGTGGGAGAGCATGCACACACCTTTGCTGAACTGTCACATCCTCCCACCCCACCTACTCTTGAGATTTGCACAAATTTGGCTTGCAAGCCTATTGGCTATCACATGGACTCATTTCCTCAACCTCCGTCCTCACGTTCTGTTGATCCTTTGGATTGTACTATCTTGTGTTCTCCCATTCCAGACTCCTCACTTATTGTGAATGAGGATCAAGATGTCAACAGAGTTGGTGTTATGCAGCCAACCTGTGCCATCATTCATGATGAGTGTGTGTGGGAATCTAAAGAATATTCCATGGTTAAGGATGACTCCCTTCCATCTGAGCCTCATCCGCTTCATCCTGACATCCCTTGTGATTCCGCCACTGCTAATTTCCCTTGTGAAAACTCATTTCCAGATGCTTCTACTTCTGATCATTCACAGGACATGTTGGATGTGAGTCTATCATTACAGTGTGGGGATGACACATCTTCCTCAGAACATCTATCCAATATGTCATTTATCTTTCTTGAAAACACTAGGGTGAACATATTTTCTTCTCATCTAACCCTCTGCCTGATTCATCAAATCATGAGGATGTCGACAAGCATCTTGAATTTTCTGATCTTGGTTGTCATGATCTATTCACTTCCTCATTTGATCACAATGTTGATTCAATTGTTGTTTATATGTCCAAGACACTAGTCTACAATGATCTATCTGTCAATGAGGTCGAAACCCCCTAAACTGTCGAGGCACTTCAACCCAAGATGATGGTTATTCTAGGCCCTCGTTGTCCTGAGGTTGGTTTCACTTCTGGTCAGGAAATTGTTGAAACACTCAAGGCTCCTCATCACTCTCTACTTTGCATTGAAGATCAACAAAACACCCAGTTTTTGCTTCCTCCACTCGAACTACACGATCCCATCGCTCATGCATTGGAGGAATCCTACATACCAACCACCCATGCGCAACACAAGTGGTCTACCTTTCTCACGTTTTCTTGCATGTCAAAGTCAAGTGAATGCATACACTCAACATCTGCACATAGTGTAGCATAGTACCATGGCAAGTCCACAAATTGCATGTCATGCACTCTCACTCATCTCTGTTTTGTGGTTGCTTGTAAGCTAGGAGTGTGTCTGTCTTCACTGTTACATATTTCTTGTTTGATAGTTCGCACAACTGTCTTGTTCACGAACCATGCCTTCACCAACATGGGCCAACCAATGTGCTGGTGGCTGCATTAGAAGTATCACTTCACCGTGAGATGACCCATACACTGTTAGCTTAGGATTAGGAGTAGTGTTTTCTTTTTAGCTGTTTTCTTGCATGCTTGTTTGCTTACTTGCTTTGTTTGTTTGTTTGTCTGCTTGGTTGTTTGCTTACTTGTTTGCTTTCGCTTTTGCTTCTGCTCTTGATTTGGTTTGTTGTTTGTTAGTTCACTTGTTTCGTTTCGTAGGATAGTTTCGCATGAAACCATGTATGAATCTTGAAGCAAGATGGGTAAAGTACAAGAGGCTTTGTGTAGCTATCACTACTTGGTTATCTGTCATCTTGCCTTTGTATGAAGAACTTGTTACTTTTAGTCCATGCTACATCGAAGGAAGATACATACTGTTCGAAGTGAACCTTGGTGAAAACACAACGCTTGCGTGCTAATTGGTGTCACCTTCTCTAGAGAGTTGTTCTAGGGTTAACCCTTGTCAGCTCAGTCAATTTGAGTAAGGTGAGGGGGAAAAACTTAACAGGCGCGTCAGAGATACAATAAACTACTTCTTTATTGGAATAACCTCTTCTGCTCTCAATAAGTTAGGATAACTATTCTGCCTTTGAAATGAATAAGTGTTATGCACAGTTGAAAAAATGTAAAATTAAAAAAAGTGAAAAAAGTTTGAAAAAATGAAAAATGAATAAGGCGATAGAAGAGAAAGGCTTCCTATGCAAAGAGGTGATGCAAGTAACTCTGCCAGGGTATTGACCAGGCTTGCTGGTAGTGGAGCCATACTTGTGTTCCTATGTGATTCCATTGGGGTAATGTCTAGGCCTGATGGCAGTGGAGCAACACCAGAGATGAAACTAAGACTTTGACGACTATACTGCTTGTGCACCAATATACCCCTCAACCCTAATTGAAACAACTGTATGGCCTAGGCTTGGAATGTGTGATAATCGAACAAAATCTTGGCAGTTGCTATATCTTACAATCAAGCTAGTATGTAAACCAAGAGGAGCTAAGAACTGAACAATACTTTCGAAGCTGTTAGACTTGCTTTTCACGAACAAGGTCCATTTAGAGAGCTGGATTTCTACCAGTGCGTCACCAAGTGTTGTAGCAGCTACAACCACCCTCCAAAATTTTTCCTTAGATTTGTTTTGGAGCCTCCCTACCAACCTTCACAAAGGCAGCCTGTTGATCACAACTTGATGCATTCTCCTCATAGGATGATCACCCAAATTTGGTCCAGCTGCAGGATGAGAAGCTCCCCTAATAAATTGCAGAATTCTGGAGGGCAACCAGCCTTCCCTCTAGAAATTGTAATCCTCACTGGCAGCTTGCTGGGCTCTAGAATTGTGTAATTCTGGCAGTCAACACTCAGAGTGAAATTTGTGCATTTTTCCCCAGCAGGGATGCTCAGCCCAGAATTTTCACAAATATGGGTAGCTGTCAGCTTCCCTACCTAGAAATTGTGCAAATCTCCTGGTCAACCAGCCAAGCTCCCAGCCAGAAATGTGCATTTTCTCCCAGCTGTCAAGTAGTCTCTTGCATGTGCAATTGAGTTGACCAGTTCCCTATGGGACTAAGAAAAACTGACTTGCATGCATGGGCTACTTCTCCCAAGGAAGCATGCAAAGGAATCCCTTATTTTAAGGATCTATGTTTAGTAGTTGGAGGTTACATGCAAGGATCATTTCACAAACCTCCCACCAAGTGTCGTTTTCCCTAGATTTGTGGCATGCGAGTCACAACCTTCATGATATCAAAACTCATCAATGGGATGCTGCAGAGCTCATTCCTCACATCAGCCTTGTAGCTCTGACATCCAACATCACATTTAGGAGCTGTTAGCACATTCATCTCAACTGTTTTGGGGTAAGCCAACTTTCCATGACTTGTGTTGCATTTCTGTCAATTTTTGTGTTTTCGCTTGTATGGATACTATTTTCTTGTTTTCTTTGAGCACTTGTTGTCGTTTACATGTATATTAGCTTTTCCTATCATTGTTTTAGTTTTTATTGCTATCTCACTACTGTCGCATGCATGAAACTATTTTCCATGAACAGTCACCAATTCAGTTACTCGCCTCACCCACATGCATGTTGTTCCATTTTCTGAATATTTCATTCATCATTTGCATGCATGATCATTCACTTATGCTTACACTTAGTATCACCATGTATTCACATTCACATTCGCATTCAGTTGCTTATCGGCGAGTTTGGGCAACCTTGGCCTGGAAACTGCCTCACCAGACAACATTGCACAATCCTGAGAGGGAATGCTTTGCCTTCCTCTCTAGGAATACACATTTCTTCCCAGTGGCTATTCCCAAGGCCTGCTTTGTGCAATTGTGACAAACAGTGACTACTGGCCAAGAAAATTTCACAATGTAGTCACTGAACCTGCATCCATTTCCAGCTGAGATTGCACATTGTGCAATTCCAACAGTCAACATCCAGATTGGGTTGTGCATTGCACAGTTCCAACAGTTAGTTAGTCTCCTAGCAGCCTAGGCTATGCCTTGCGCAGTCTTGGTAGTTAGTCTCCCGACGTCCCGATCGAAATTGCGCCAATCTTCATGATCAGTCACACAAGTATGTTGAAAGTCACTTCTCAAGTTCATTTTGGTTTTCGACTGACATATTTATTGCCATGAGTGTTTCCATGTCTCCAGGTATTGCAAGTGTTCATCTGCCTCTCAATAGTGTAGGTACAATGGTTTCCAAGAGGGAAGAGTCGAAGACATCGTTCAGAGCACACCTGGAGATACATTCAATCAAATGTCTATGAGATTGCCTACTGTTATAGCACCATTTACCACTCTTGGTAGATCTGATGCTCTGTTTATGACCTAGGGAAACCCTGCCTTCCAAACTTGGCCCAAAATCTTAAAACATAGTGTTTTATTCCCTATATGCTACTTTTCCCTGTGATAAAAGCGTGTACACATGGGTCAACATATACCCAAACCGTGTACATATGTTAAAACACTTAATTTTTTTTTTTCCTTAATTCCGGGCAGAGTTCACATGTTTTACCTTTTACTCACCTCCTATTGCCCGTGGCCTGACTGTTTCCCAATTGAAAAAACTAACTTGTAGAGGTATAAATAAACCTCCATGGGAAGGCCTTAAGGGAGAAAGGATGAGATATTGATACTATAGTGAGATTATCCCTTATCAAGTCTGAAGAATCCATGTGCCTCCTGCACTCTGCAAAGCTCCAGGAAACCCTTGTTTCCTTAATTATAGATATCCCCCATATTGCTTGAGATATCCTTGTGTTGGTGATGGAGGAAGATTGCTGAAGGCCGGGAAAGAACAGATCCAACGAACAGTTCTTCTTAGAGCCGGAGAAGGACTCAGGTCGTATTTCTCCACCTTATCTATATCTTACTTCAATAAAAAGGAATGCTGTTATGTTTCTGATATGAAATGTGTTTATGCATCAAAGTTATGTTGTAATTCATTTATGAATCTTATATTGATGTATAATTAGTCATTCATTTATATGATTTAAAGTTAATATCATGTATATCCTTTATGTTTCTACTATTGTGTATGTTCGATTTGAATAATTTTCAGGTTTCAAGAATTGGGAGAAGCTGAGGGTTGCACCTTGCGGGATCTACCCAAACGAAGGACATCGCATAAGGGAACTCCTACGCGATTTAGTAGAATAAGGATTTTTTATGATTTTTTGAGCATTTATTGTTGAGTTTTTCCCTCTGCTCTATTGGGGTTCTCAACCCAAAGCCCTAGGGTGGTTTCACCTGTAACAAAATTGGTGACTCCATTGGGGATAACAATCTTGTTATTTCTGGTTTGGGTTGTTTGTTCTCAATCAGGGTTCACTTTCTTGATTGCTTGCTTTTGCAATTTTTTTGGTCCATTAGTGTCCCATGCATCAAGTCTTATCTTCGTGATCAGACCTTGATTTTTTTTCCATATAAAGCTTTGTATACATTTTTGTTTACAGTATCATATACATGTAGGTTTTTGTAAAGTAGACTTGCGTATACACGAGTTTCCTGTATTAGAAATGCGTGTGCACGTTCCTGTGTCTTTACACAGTCGCGTATGCAAGTTTTTGGATTATTTTTTCAAATATTTCTACCCAGTTAGGTGTGCTTCCTGGTGATTTCTGTTGTTATTAGGTCATTGACTGTTTGGAGAATTTACTTTTCCTGCAAGCTTTCTTTTTCAAAATCTCTTTCTCACTGAAAATATTTGGCCTAGGTTTGCTTCTTAAGCAAGTTTTTAGTTTGTATCTTGGTGTTCAAGGTTTCGTTTTTGAAGTTCTTGGTTGTTCTGGTTTTCACTTTTGTTTTCAAGCCTGGATTTCAAGTTCTCTTGCTTTTCTTTCCCTTGTTGGGTGGCCTTATTGCTTTTCTTGCTTTTTGAGAGTTTCTTTTTGACAAGTTTGAAAGTATTTCTTTCTTTGCCTTTTGGTCAGTTTGTCGAAATATTTTTCTACTATTTGGGTCAGTTTGTACAATTTGTAGTCTTCCTTGTTCAAATTTCTTTAATTTTCGAGTTTATAACTTGCAAGATTAAAAGAATCCTTATGCTTATTAAATGATCTTTTGAGTTTTAGTGGCACTTTTGTGACTTCAAAAAGTTGTTTTGTTTCCTTAAAAGAAAAAGATTAAAAAACGTTTCTTGTGTTTTTCTTTTTCCAAGTTTTTGGTTTACAGTTTCTATTGTTTTATTGTTGAAAAGTGAATTGCAATCTTTTACAATTTGTTCTTCTTGCTTTGAAGAGAGATTTTTTGTCAAATTTTTGTACTCTTCATTTTTAAGTTGACTGATTGTTTCTATAAAGAGTTGCATTTTCTTGTAACTGTTGTTTAGGATATTGCATCATTATTGTAACTTTCATTAGGGTAGTTTGCATTTTAAATAATTCTTAGTCTTTTTAGCTTTTAGGTGTGTGAAGATTGTTTCAGAAAAGAAAAGAAAAATATTTTTCTTTGTATAAGTTTCCATAGAACCCAAGTAGAGATCACTTTTCATCGAAGAAAATGACTGCATTCATATAGTTAGTTTTCTATTGATTTCTTTTGCGTCATAAAAACGTCATCAATTTCACTCCCATATTTACCCCTAACTTAAAGAAAAGCTATATAAAATCAAGCGATTAATAAAATGAGCTAGAACTTTTATTGTTCTCATTAGAAAGCACCAACAAGTTTAGGTTCATTAGGGCCTTGGATTAGGTGAGAGGAGAGTTAACTCTCCAAGGCCGCTCAAATTACAAAACATAGAAGTTGAATAAAGAGAAAAACCCAATATCATTAGAAAGACCGGGAAAGCTCAGTGATTGGGAGTTAAGCACGAGGGAGAGTGAAGACAAGGAAGAGAGATACCCCCTCTCATACTTGTTGGATCCTGCCTCACGACTGTGCCGCCCGACTTTTGATACGAGTTGGTATCCATAGTTGCCTATCTTAGGAATCGCATATGTGGTTGCGGAGAGGAATCTTGTGGCACCTGATGTTGACATTGCATCATATTTAGTAGTACTTCTGGAGGGTACCCTTGCAAATCTTGGGTGCTTGCACCGGAAAAAGCTATCGTCTCGAGGTCAGTGTAACTTCTTCTAATACCTTTGCTAGTAGACCTGGGTTATAATTACCCCAGTCTATTTTCAGAAGGCCCTTGATTTTGGCTTTCTTATATTTTTGTGTCCGGTCCTAATCACCCAGAGCAAAAATACTTGAGATTTGTTTGATTTCTTGTATCTTTAGGGACTTTAGAGAGTGCCCTTTGCTCCTAGTTGGCCTAGCTTCATAACTTTTTTGAGTCTTTGAGTATATTTCTTAAAAATAATTCAGAATGGCTGATCGACCAGCTCATCGGTCTAGGAGACTTCTCGGGCTATCACCTATGAGTCCAGAGCATTCTCCTCAAAGGCATAGGAGAAATACTGCCAGTGGTTTTCAACTAGTGGCAACAGGCGCATCAGAGATTGATCCTTTGGTTGGAGTCATTGATTCACAATATAGACCTGGCACAAGTAGAGAGTTAGAGAGGAACACCCGAGTTATTTCTTGAGTCCTCTTCTAGTTAGAAGATAATATTGAGGTTGAAGAGCTTCCTGAGTTAGTTGTGGCTCCTAATTCTCCTCTTCCTCCTGATAATCCAGACGATCTATTGTACATTGAAACTCCAACCAATAGGCCTTCGAGCCCACTTTTACATCAATCTATTCCTTCGATGACCACTGCTAGAAGCATGGTATCCACCAAAAATGCTACGAGTATGCAGACTGCCATATCTGTACAAGGAGGAGGAACAATTTCTACACCTTCTGTTACTCCTAGCACTGCTATATTTGGTTCTACTTCCCTTCATCATTGGGTGGAAGTACTCAAGTTGCTGCCTCTGGCATTGGCTTTTTCCCTTTCGGAATGCCAACCAATGTGATTCCTTTGGTTCAATTGAGTATTCCATTAGCTGCCTCCACATCCATGGCGAGTGGATCAACTTCTTTTCAGGGTTTCCCATTTAGGGGTGGTCATACACCACATTATAACCCAACTGTGTGATCCATGCCTTTTTCCTTTTCAGGCCAGGGTAATAATCCATTTCATAGTTGGACAAACCCTGTAGTTATTAGTTTAGGAGCCAGGAATCAATCTTATTTCATTCAACAGGGGAATATGCTGTATTCTTATATCAATTCTTTTCAAAACCTTCCTCCCTATGATAACACATAAAATCCTTATCAAGGGCTTTCTACTCCTTTTAACACTTCGTTAGGGGGTAACTTTACTAGTTACGGAGGATTTACGGCAGGAGTTGGTCAAACTCTAAATTTTTCTGGATCATAAGGATCTCCTTATGGTTTAGTAGGGTCTACGACTTACTTCGGGCAACCTAGTGCCTTCACAAATCCAGGTCATTCTTTTCAAAACGTTGGGAGTTCCACCCACACCAGGTCGAATCCTCAAGTTCCACCAGGACTCCCTTTTATGGAAATGTTAAACTTGCCAGATATCACTAAATTGACTAATGATCTGATTAGGTATAACCTGGTTTGGCCTCAGTCCCAACCAAACTTCCATCGATATCCCAAAATTCGAGGGGAAGACAGGTGAAGATCCAGGTGACCACGTAACCACTTTCCACTTATGGTGTTCATCCAACTCCCTGATAGACAATTCAACCAGGTTGAGATTATTTCAGTGTACCCTAACTAGAAATGCGGCTAAGTGGTACATAGTGCTACCAGGGGGAACCTTTACTTCTTTCGGTGATTTGGCTACTATATTTTTGAACCATTTTCAATTGCATGTCCGATATGATGCCGGAACTGAGCTTCTAGCTAATTTCCAACAAGATCAGGCAACTCACATTTCCAATCATATTTAGGAATACAAGAGAAGGAACAGGCTCATCAAAGCCGATATCCCATAATAATTCCTTCTCGAATGGTTTCTTAAATCATTACAACCTGAGATCTCTAAGGATGTGTCCCTCTCTGGTGTTTTCAATGAAGAGCAAGCTATTTTTAGGGCCCAACAGTTAGAAGTGATCTATTGTCAGTATGGGGTTCTTCAAAAAATTCTACCTAACACTCCTAGATCCAAGGTGGATATAGCCAAACCAAAGCCAGGTCCCCATGCGGATGGGCTAGTCGGATCAATTGATGTAAACATGGTTAACTCGCTAAATCAATTGCAACAGTTGTCTTTACAAACTACTTCCTCTATGCAAGCATCACCATCCACATCTACACCTTCTCAACCTACGTCTATAAATGCCTCCTAAACTTATAACCCTAAATGAAATCAACAATCTGATGGAAAGAAGAAAGGACGAGGTAGGAAGAAGAACTAGGATGGGAAGGGCAATGTGAACAAACCTGACAATGATGCCGGAGAGGGTAGGAAAGAGTCCAAGAAAAAGGTAAAATTCCCATGTAATTTATGCAACGGGGATCATTTGACTCATCTCTCCCTTAATATCCAAGACGTTCAACACTTATTAGCACAACAAGGGTCTTCTAGATCCTAGTCTGTTCTCACTAACCCTTTTCCCCAAGGGAAACAATTACTTGTTGGCGCAAATTCTAATGCTGGTACCCACGGAGGGGGAAACCAGGAGGAGGACAATTTGTCAAATGTTTATATGATGAGCTCACATATCGACGTTGCTATGCGATCACATGATTACGTTGAATCAGAATCATCTAAGGATAAATATGCTTCTGAAGCCTTAGAGTCACTCCATATTGAGAGGCCCTCTGTTGAGTCTATACCTTGGATGCCGAAAGGCTCTGTGAAGCACTCAACCATCAACCCTAATGCTAGGGCATCCCAGAACTACTAAATTGTAGAATATTTGGCTCAGAGTCCTTGTGCTATGTTAGGGTTAGAGGTACTCCAGTCATTCCTCGCTCAAAGAAGTTCTTTTCTCTCGGAAATCAGAGCAGTAGATCCAAAAATTCTCTTGTGTTGACTTTTGATATGTCAAATGTCAAAAAGAGACTTCCCCATCATACGACTTTCCAGATAAAGTCTACTTATCGAAAGACCAACACCTTTCGAATTGTTATAGATGAGGGAGCTTCCACATGTGTGATGTCCATGTCATGTTGGAAGGCCATTGGATCACCTCAAGCTATTCCTTCACCGACTCTATTAACAACATTTGATGGATATTCTCATAGGCCACACGGGATTATTCTAGACTTTCCCATCTGTGTTGGGGGAAAGGTGGTAAATATTGAGGTATAAACTGTCAATGCGAACTTGGATTACAACCTCCTCTTAGGCAGGAATTGGATATACGAGATGGATGTCATAGTTTTATCATTATTCCGTGTCCTTTGCTTTCCTCATGAGGGAAGGATTGTAAAAGTTGATCATATGGATTATTCTCCGGGTGATTCTCATGCATCTTCTGACTCTACTATTCCATTAGTGGACAATCCCAGGCAACCTATTGAGAATTTAGGAGTTGGGATGTACTCTTGTTTAATGGGTATTATTGATCTCCTTGTTCCTTCAGTTAGAATCAATGCTATTTCATCCTCCACGGGACCTTCTCGAAGAGAGTTCTTTCGAACTCATTATTTTTCAGAACCTTGGCCGTTACCTTCATCTACTACCACATTAGATGGAGGACAGGTAGGTGGAGTGGCATTCCCCATGCCTATGCAAAAATCGCTTATCAGTCTATCATTAACTCTGTAGAATCCCATCCTACTCCTTTCTTACCAGAGGAGTTAGATGGGGATGTGGCTTTGGCCTAGACCCTCGATTCAACTTCAGCTTAGGATTGCCTAGATACAATCTTACCATATGAGGAAGCAATTCTGGAGGCAATGATGGGTGTTGATAGACCATGGGATGATTTACATCATCGTTCATATTTCCTCCCTCATTTGCGTGAAATTGAGTCAAGTTTGTCCAATCCATCGACTAGTGATGTTCATATAGTTTTAAACCCTTTGGCTCCAGCACAGTTTTCTGCCGAAGGTAACATGTCTATTATCTCACGAACTGTACCCGTGAACATCTCTAGGAATCCTAACATAATAAAAAATGTCTTCATCAAAGCTGACTATTTCCCTGAATAAATTCAAGTTTACACCGATCTCTTCAAAGAGTTTCGTGATGTGTTCACTTGGTCTTATGAGGAAATTCCTAGAATAGATCCATCTATAGTCCATCATGAGATCAAGACATATGAAAATGATAAACCTAGTTGTCAAAAAATTTGACTGATAAATCCTAGAAAAGCAGCAGCTATTAAAGCTGAAGTTGAAAAGTTGTTAAGGTGGGCATTATATACCTCGTTCCTCTAACTGAGTGGGTCTCCAATCCAGTCCCTATAGATAAAAAACAAGGAACGACCTGAGTATGTATCTACTTTAGGGATCTAAATAAGGCTCGTTCAGAGGACAATTACCCCACACCTTTTATTGATGAATGTGTGGGTAATTAAATTTTTTCATTCATGGATGAATTCTCTGGTTACAATCAAATTACTATCCGCCCAGAAGATCAGCACAAGACAACCTTTATTTGTCCTTGGGGCACGTTTGCATACAAAAAGATGCCTTTGGCCTTAAAAATGTGAGAGCCACATTCTAATGAGCCATGTCTTATGCTTTTCATGACATCAAACATGTTTTTTTTTTTTTTTTTTTTTTTTTTTTTTTTTTTTTTTTTTCTGAGTAAAGACTAATTCTATTAAGAGAAGAAAAATATATAGTACAATCAAGCTTGCATGCAAGCGTAGCAGAAAAGAAAGGGAGCGAAAGGTGAAAGGCTAACCACTTCGCTTCACAGTGACAAACAAGGAAAGGACCATAGAGAACATGGGAAAACAAAAAGCTAGAACTTCATAGAGAGAAGCTACCCTGAGAGGGCAGTTGTTGCCACACGACATTTTTTTCCTTTTGTCTTGCTTACTTTGACCCATCCAGAAGAGTTTGGCTGAGCCGTAACAAGTTGTAAACTATTCTTCCCTGGCGGCTGAATATCCTTTTCAGAGTTTGAGGACGAAGATGAATGAGAACGTTTCTGAGAGCTCTGAGGGGTGGAGGGGTTTGCCGGAATGACCGAGGGAGCGTCCATCGGAATCTCCATATTCTGCCCATCTGCTACGATTTCTTCGTCATCTGAACTAGAGGAATCTGTATCGTCCATAGGAGGGGGAGGCACACAAGGATTCCAGCTTTTGGATTTGGGTTTGTGATTCATGTTCTTCTTTTTATCAAGGAGCTGGGTGCAGGAACTCTGGAGGTGCCTCGTTTGATGACAATGGCGGAAACGGAAGGCTGTGTTCTCATAATCCAAGGTTTGAGTCCAGAGGAAATCGCCATACTTGATATTAATCTGATCCGGCAGTCCTTTGCTGATATCTATTTCTACACAAATTCTACCGTAGGTGAAGAGTCCATTTTCCTTTCGCGTAGAGTCTACCTGCAGGTAGCGTCCTAAAGTGTCTGCAATGGCTAAGAAGACAAAGATATGCCATATATGCGCCGGAAGATTCGGGAGCTTGACCCAAATGGGAATCTTGGTGATGACAGCTGTAGAAGGGTCGAAGTCTAGAAACCAAGGGGTGAGAAAGAGCCCAGCCGAGCCCCAAAACCAGGGGCCTCCTGTTAAGGCCTTCTGGTAATCTTCATTTGAGTCAAAAGCCACAATGAAGAATCCTTTTGAACATAAGTATATCTCGCTTTTTTTAGTCCAGTTGGTGTGGATCCACTAGTATAGATCTGATGTGTGAGGCCAAAGCCCGTTAAATTTGCATATAAGTGCGGATTCTGCAAAATGCTGATAGCGATCATCAATCCCAGAATGTGAGAGATTGATGGAAGGAATTTCCTCTGATTTGTCTACCAAAAATGGCTTTGGAGCCCCAGAAGGTTGGGCTGCTTCCGCAGAGGTCTGCGGATGGGCAGCGTCTTTGCGGACTGCATATTTATAAGAGAAGGAGGGAGCTGAGGAGGATTGACTAAAGGATCCACCTCTTAAACGAAAGGTAGCCACAATAGAAGCATCCTTGAAAATACTGTAAGCAGAGAGAGGAAGGGGATTCATGAGTTTCTTACCCTTATATAGCAATCTGAGGTAAGAGGAGGGGATCCTTAGTCGATGTTCGAGATTTTGTAAAAGATCTTGCACAAGATCTGTTGCGCGTACCCATATCAATGTTGTTTTTCCCGAGAGATTGATTTGGATCTGAAATCCCTGTTTCTCTTCAGGCACATTCCGCATTATGACCTTTGAAGCCGGTGTGTTGCTAGGCTTCAAACCCTCGACTATGACCCTCGTTGCCACCTCCTTGTCGGTTATGAGTCCAGAGCGAAAGGCTCTTTGATCCGTGAGCAAAGTAGCGTCAACCCTACGCATGGCCATACGACGACCATCTTCATTTACTGACTTGCCCTCTGTAATGCTGAGCGCCTTGCACAATCTCCGCCTTTTCATAGTGTCTTGGTACATCTATTGATTGTGGGATGGATCGGTTAGATCCAGGGCTGAACCAGAGATTTTAAGCCTATCCACGGTGGGAGAGGATAGCGCGGTTCCATATAGCAGCCTTTCTTGGGTTGCCGTGGCTGATCCGATGAATGGACTTGCAGATCCAGCCTTGTTGGCACCGAAAACCCCAATCCTTTTCTTCCTTCTGTTATTGCTCAGTGAATACGGCATTCCTGTGTGTTGCTGGAGGTGGTTTGCTCTGGTCCCTTCTGCAGTGAGCTTGGATGCTGCTTCAATCTTTATTATTCCGCGATTAAATACCTTCTGTTCTCCAGAGCCATGATAACTTGTAGATGAGTGAACATAAAGGGTCATAGCGTAGATCTCGGCATTGTGCATTGAGATCTCCAGGCTTGGAAAGCCCTCCCCGACCTCTTTTGGGCCGAAGCGCTTGGTTGCAGAGGCGGCCATGGGAGTCGATAGGGTTTCGTCCGGTTTTCTTGCTCTCGTCCGTCAAAATCAAACTACTATTCGCCTTCATGACATCAAACATGTTATCGAAGCGTATCTGGATGATTTAGCTGCTCGTTCTCGAAATAGAATTGATCATCTTAAACACCTTCGGTTGATCTTTGAATGACGCTGTTTTTATAAAATCCGGTTGAATCCAAACAAGTGCGTTTTGTCGTCACATCCGGTCGGTTGTTAGGATTCATCATATCAATAGAAGGGATTTAAGTTGATCCCTTCAAGGTTGAGGAAATACTTTAGTTGCCTCCCTCGTCTTCCATTCATCAACTTCAAAGTCTCCGAGGAAAGGAAAATTTCTTGAGGAGATTCATAGCAAATTATGCCGAGAATACAAAAGGATTTATGCGTTTTATTAAGAAAGGAGTCCCATTTTTATGGGATGTTTCATGCAACGATCTTTTGATGCTTTGAAAAAAGCATTAACCTCTGCTCCATTGTTGAGTCCACCCGATTATAGTAGAGACTTTCATTTGTACCTTGCTACTGTAGAATCGACTATTAGTATGGTTTTGGTTCAAGAAGATGACACTTTCTAGGGGCATGTAATCTACTACTTAAGTCGAGGCTTGGTAGGTCCTGAGCTAGATTATTCTCCTATCACGAAATTGGCTATGGCAGCTGTCCATGTTGTCTAGCAGCTTAGACTTTACATTCTGCTTTGAAAAACATTTCTCTTAGCAGTGGTCAATCCATTTCCGTTTTTTCTCAGTAGGCAAGTGATTGGGGGCAAATAGAATAGATGGATTGTTATTTTGCAAGAATTTGATTTGGAATTCATGTTGGCTAAATCTAAGAAATCTTTAGTATTTGTGGAGTTGATATCAGAGCTGCCTTGTGAAGAAGCAGTTATTTATGAGGAAAGTTTTTTTGATGAACATTTATTCCTCATTTCTTCACAAGATCCTTGGTATGGAGATATCATTATATATCTCCAGACTTCAAAGTTTCCTCATGCTTTCTCTAAAGATGAGCGTAGAGAGTTGTGTCACCTCGCTAAGAATTATGTTATTATAGATGACACATTATATCGTCACGGGATTGATTCAATCCTTAGGAATTGTTTAACTTTGGAGGAAGCCAAGTCAGTTCTTAATGATTGCCACAATGGAGCTTGTGGTGGTCATTTATCAGGGCTTGCAACAACCCAAATATTTGTAGAGCATGCTACTTTTGGACTTCGATTTTGAAAGACTGTATTGAAGTGGTTAAAATATGCCATCCTTGTCAAGTCGATGCTCAGAAAATGCGTGCACATCCAGCTCCAATTTTCCCTGTTATCATTGTTGGTCCTTTTACAAAGTGGGGCATTGATTTTACTACTTGTAATCTGCCCTTGGTAGGAAATCACAAGTACATCATTGTAGCCGTAGAATACTTTACTAAGTGGGTTGAGGCCATGCCTACTTTAAAAAATGATAGTGAAGCAACAACTTTGTTTCTTTTCAATCATGTTATTTCACAATTTGGTATCCCTAAAAAGATTGTCACTAACCACGGTAGTCACTTCCAAAATCAACTGATGTCTGAGTTGGCTCTTAAGTTGGGTTTCAGCAGGAGCATTCATCTCCATATTATCCTCAGGCCAATGGGTAGGTTGAAGCTATGAACAAGTCCTTTAAAATCATCTTTCAAAGGACGATTGACAAAGCTCGACCCAATTGGCACATCATGTTGTATCTGATGCTTTGGGCATACTGAACGTTAGTTAAGACTGCCACTAGTTTTACTCCTCTTCAACTAGCTCACAAGTTGGAATCTATCTTTCCTACCGAATGTGAAATTCCTTCTCTTAAGCTGGCTATAGGACTTCTTCCATAGACTTCTAGTCTCAAGGAATGCCTCGTTAATTTGGAGCATCTTGATGAGTAGCATCAAGATGCAATCATAATAAACAAAGCCCATAAGAAGTGGATAAAAGCTCAGTACGATAAAGTTGTCCGTCCTCAGAATTTTTCTGAAGGCGACCTTGTCCTGTTCTACGATCAAGACAAAGAAGCCCTAGGGGCAGGAAAGTTTAAATCCATGTGGTATGGTCCCTTTATAGTCAAGCATGTTTTGAAAAAGGGGGCTTATGAATTAATTGACTTTGAAGGAAACAAGTTGGCGGAGCCCAAAAATGGGCTCTACCTTAAGAAGTATTTTTCTTAGGCTTCAGGCGAGCACTTACTTGTTTTGTATATATTGTATGTTTGTACATATCTATCTAGCGGTTTTAGTGAGATCGATATTTTTGATTTGCTTTGGCAGGTATTGATGGATGATTCAATATATTTAGGATTCACCGATGGTGTGAGTAGGCATACCCGGAACCTTGCTTCCGCAGCTTGGGTGATTTATTATCCATCTGGCCAGTTGATGGTTTCGAGAGGAGTATGTATTAGTCCTAATTCGAATAATATTTCCGAATATACCGACGTTATTAATTTTCTATCTGAAGCAATATCTCTTTGTATTGATTCGTTAGTGGTTTATTTGGTCTCACAACTGGTGGTATCTTAGCTGAATAACACTTATCGGCTATGTGATCCCTATTTGTATCGCAAATTTTTGAGAGTGAGATTGTTGCAACGATCATTTGTTTATATCACATATGTTCACATTCCACGATTAGAAAATTCTTAGCAGATTCTATTGCTAATTAAACATTAGATTGGCATATCAATCATTCATCAAATTAAAAAATATAAAAAATAATCGAAAACTTCATCTCTATATATCATAAAATTTCCTGTATGTAGATAGAGTGTTTATGTCCAAAAAATAATATGAAAAAATTGGACAAAATGCCCTACAAAATTTGGGCTTATGCCCATCATCATGTCCAATCAGAAAAAGATTTGATCATCTATCTAGCTGGCTTAGGATGAGCAGCCAGAAAATAAACAATGGCATTGGCTACACGTCGGAATAGCCACACCTAGTTCCGTGGTACTCCTACCACGCAATTTTGCATCTCCTCGGGTAGATCCTCTATGGCTATCATGGGTACTTGGTGAGTCAACCTCACCAAGTTCCTCTGAAATGCATGGAGAACTCTCTTCGTCTCAGCTGCAGCCTCTTCGACACCTCTTCTGTAATGCCTGTGTCTCGGAAATCCATCAGGTCTCATTGGTCCAACATATGAAACATGATCAATATATTTTGTCAGCATTTTGTCTCATCAAAAATATTTTTTGAAAATCCAAAAAAATCTTAACAAAGCTTAAAAATTAAAAAAGTGTTACCTATGGCACCCCATTCTGCATTTGGTGGTAACACTAAGTCTGGATCTCCCCAGAAATCCATACCGACAGAGGGGTATTCATTGACTGTGATGACTTGTTGATCCCACCAGGAGAAAAAATCATCGTCAAAGGTTGTTTTGGGCACGTCGCCATCCCCAAGGAACTTCATCACATCAGCCCATCTAACCATTTGTGGATCTCTAGGGCTGCCGATAGTCAATAATACCTTAGGTAGAAGCCCAGGTACTTTCTCGAAGAATAATAAACATAAGATTGTGCTATACCCAAAATTCTTTGTCTGACCCTTCTGAATGGAGGTCAGTTGATTCTTCATATTGGTTAGTAGGGGCATGCACCAATCAAACACTGTGGTGAGACATTCCACTGCTAGGTGATGAGCCTCATTATTGAGTAATTATATGGGCCTTAATTGGCCTTAATTCACCTCCTAGCTTAGTCAAACCAACTATTCTCACATTATTGCATACTTTTGATTATATTTTGTTTATGAAATGAGTTAGAGTTGGATATTTGGCTTTGTGGTCTAATGTGCATGTAATACAAGAATAAAGGATAAAAGCAAGGAAAAATGTAGGTATAAGGATAAAAACAAAGAAATTTGGTAAAGACCTTGGTAAAGACTCGAATGGGTCAAGGGAAAGTAACTATAGGAGGTAAATCCTCCTCATTTACTGCTCCTCCATTTGAATATTCCACCATTAGATCAAAATGCACACAACCATCACTTTGAAGACTAAAAGACAGCCAAGCAAGGGAAAGGGACAGAAACAGTTTATCTTAAGTTGGGAGCGATGCCTCCCTAATGGGAAGGAAGTCATTAGAGACTTCAAATGTATAAATAGAGAGTCTTAGGACCTCAGCAGGATTCAGACTTCTATTGTAAAACTCTGTTTTGTTTCTGAGCTGCAAATACTTGTGACAATTTGCTCTATAATCCATGGTTTTTCTAATAAGAATGACTTCTATTTAAACCATCTTTGAGTTAACTCCGAGGACTGAAGATCTTGGCTTAGGGCCCGACCCAAGTAGCCAAAGCTCCTCTTCATTGTACATATCTTCTAGCATACGAGTTCTATTCTACTTATTTGCTTAAGTAGTTTCATGGTTTGTTGATTCATTTGCTCGAGTAGTTTTCTGGTGCTGATTCATTTGTTTAAGTAGCTTTCTGGTTCTGTTCATTTGTTTGAATAGATTCCTATTTCTTCTCATTTTCTTTAGTAGCTACATTGTATTTAATTTTGCTTCCATTTGTGCTTTTTTAATTCACGGGTTAGTTAGAGGAAAAGATTACTATTAGGTTGTGCACAGGTGTCTCGGCCTCATCTCCTCCCTCTGGGACCATGACTTGAGGCAGAGACCCTTTAGTATCACCAAAAACATAGGTCTCTGGTTCTAGCATGGGCTGTGGAGTTCACTGTTTAAAGCAGTTGTTTGTTCACCCACACTGGTTCTCTCTGTCATTTTCATTTAAAGCCGCCTCCAACACATTCCTTATCCATCACTTCATTGTTTGATCACCAACAAACCTTCACAATCACCGTTCGATTCACTATTTTCTCCAACTGCTTCCTTGCGTGGAGTCCACCACTCACTTAATGAACTTTAAGTCCCCACCATCGATCTACCTCACCTGATCCGACGACCATTGCGTCACCTCCACACCTTTAGGCACGTTAGAACCCCACCATCAATCTTCCTTGCTGATCTGACAACTGTCACTTCACCCTATCACTAACTAGCTTGGCTAATCTCCACTGTTGATTAGCCCCGCCTGATCTAATGGATATCGCACAATCTCGCGTGGATTAGTGCACAAATCAGGTGATAAAAGTGTTTTTCTCATGCAATGTGTCACGAAGTAAGGCTAATCACGTGAATTTTCCAAAAACTGCTTATAGCCTGAAGGGTGCGTGGGACACTACTTACCACCTTAGAAAACCGCTCCCTCATTTTCACACATTTCTTTTCCCCGCGATATGATCTCCATCGTCCATCTCCTAACTTCACCAGCGCGATAAGATATCAGCCTCGAGAGTTGCTGCATTATTGTTGCAATACCTAGGCTCATCAAATTTTTATGTTGTTTCTGGGGAGGTGTCTAAGTAGAAGTAATTACTGCTTTCTTCTATTTTAAGTCTCCAAAATTTCTTTTCTTCTACTTCTAGTCTTCAACTTTCTTCCATTAGTTTATTTATGCAAAAGTAGTCTAGTTTCTTTCTTTTTTTCAGTTGTCATTATCTTATTTCATTTCCATTATGCAAGTACTTTCTAGCTTTAACAAAATCTTACAAAAACCAACCCAAAAAAATTTCCTTTCATGCATCGTAGGATTAGGGACAGTTCAGGGGAATTCTTGGAAAATACCCCCACTGCATCCAACATGCAACCTTCTCTCTTCTTCAGTGACGATGAATTGGAAGACCCTTTAGGTGAGAAACCTTACCTATTTGAGGAACCTACAGAAGAAGAAGAAGAGGAAGAACCCATTCCTACTAAACCAATGGCTGGAAACCAAAATGATAGGAGATATAGAGAGAGAATTCAGAGTTCCTTCCCCATCAGGGAAACCATGGGGACACAAAGATGAAGAATATAAGCCCCTCTGCTCTACCTCATTTCCATGTCTTGACCACAAAGGACCCTGACACTTTCCTATTTAAATTTTTTATTACATGCTGAACCTATGACTATAAGGATGATGAGAAAAAGTTAAAACTATTCCCATCTACCCTCAAGGATGCAACATTGCGCTGGTTCATGGGTTTTCCTGGAGATAGCATCACAACTTGGGCTCAGATGCAACAAATTTTTAAAAACAAATATAGGTACTATTGTAGGTCAAAGGACACTAAAGAAGAGATTTTTAGGATGACCATAAGCTAGGATGAATCCATAGAAGACTATGAAGAAAGATTCCAGCTTAGTTACAAAAGGGCTAGGTGCACGCTTGACCCTGAGTCACTAAAGCTGGTCTTGCTTAGAGGAGTAACAGAAGATCCTTTGGATACCTTAAATATGATAGCAAGAGGAGATGTCTACCAATTACCCTATGAGGATATTAAGACTATCTTTATAAACCATTCTAGGGAAGTGAGAAAAAAGGGTAGGGGTAGTCAACCTATGGCCAGTACATCATCCTATAACTTATCCATCAAGGGTGAAATTGGAAATATGATGGAAGATTTCAATGTGACATGATGCAAAACCTTGACTTGCAATTGGACACCATGAACATCAAAAGGAAGCAGGAGGAAGCAGAGAGAGCCTTGGCCATCTTTTGTCCTAGATGCACTAGGAGGCATCCTAGGGATGAATGTCCATTGAATTGTATTAATATTTGCTCAGTCTATGAAGAAAACCACTCCACAGACAAGTGCCCTTGTTTCCATGGACTCAAAGCTATATATCAAGGAGCTGAAGGGGTCACTGAGCAGATTTGCTACATCAACCAAAGGAGACCTCCTGGGCCTGGGCCATACTAGCAGGGTATGCAAGGGCCATCCCATGCATATTACACCCCCAACCAAACCACAACTATACCTTCTTGGGGACCCCCTATTCATCCTTCCTAGTCTACACCCCCTCCTTGGTCCTATGCATCTCAGTATCAATCCCAGCCAACCATCCAGTCATTTCAACCTTATGTTCAGCCACAACATCAGTTGAATACCCCACCTTAGGGGTGGAGCCCCAATTCAACAATTTTCCAGCACTATTGCCTCCACCACCTACCCAACCACAACTCCTACACACTGCTAAACCTAAGCAATCCCAGATGCATACCTAGTCAATTCTGAACCCAAACGATAGGCAGGCTCAAAAAGCATATAGTGGAGAGACATCATACCCAGCTTATGCTATAGAAATCCAGGAGATCAACCTAAGATCAAGGAGAATTCTCCCTGATAACCAACCTCCCTATCCACATAGGGAGGTTGAGGAAGAAAAAGAGGAAAGCAACCTTAAAGTAAATCCACCCTTTCCTGAGAGATTAACCCAACCAGTCCAACCTACCCCAGAAGAAACTAAACTTCTGGGAGAATTGAAGAATCTATGTGTAAAGATCCCCCTTCTCCAAGCAATCAAAGATGTTCCCATTTATAATAAGTTGATAAAGGAGAAGTGCTTCAAGCATCCAGGAAGAAGAAAAAGTGATGCCCCTACCATCAATGTCATTGGGTAATTGCCTGACATAATGCTAGGGTAGGTAATATGTCCAAAATATTTAGACCCTGGAAGCCCTGTGGTAGATGTGGACATCAATGGAACCATTGTCCCATAGACTTTGATTGATCTTGGGGCTGCCATTAATGTGATGACCAAGGACACCATGCTCAAGCTCAACCTCCAAGGGTCATTAAGGAAGACCACAATAGTTCTGCAATTTGCAGACCATTACACAGTCACCCTCGCGGGAATTGTGGAGGATGTGATGGTCTCTATTGACTCTTGGGAGTACCCTACATATTTCCTAGCTCTATAGATTAAGGCTAAGCTTACTAGTTACCCTTTCATCATTGGGAGGACATGGTTGGCCACAACTAATGCTTACATTAGTTACAAAGTTGGGAATATGACCATCAAGAATGGGCACATGTCCAAACAATTAGTCCTATACCCTCCTACTCAACCTACCCTAGAGCATGATTTACCTTCTTGGTTGGAGGAGGAGGAAGAGGATGAGGTTTATTCTTCCCAACTTTATACTTTGGAAGATATCATAGGAGGAGGATAGCAAGTTGAGGATGATTTAATTGAACACCTACTCTAAATTCCAACTCCTAGTTCACTACCATTAGAAGAAGAAGTAAGGGAAACCCAGAACAATCATCCAATTGACTTATGCTTGGCCAATTCCAACCCACTCCATGTCAAAACCATAGAATTTAGCCCAGAGAAGAATTTGAACATTAACCCATCTCTTTTTGCTTTAGAAGTGGAAAATATATGCCACATGTTGAGAGAGAACCTAGAAGCCTTCGCTTGGAGTTATAAAGAAAGGAAGGGAGTACACCCATCAATGTGTACTCACCACATATACATCAAACAAGGTTGTAGGTCTGTCAGGCAACCACAAAAGAGGATTAACCCAGCTCTCAAAGACATAGTCAAAGAAGAACAACAAAAATTGCTAGATGTAGGATTCATTTACCCTATCTCAGATAGTGAGCGAGTCTCTCCTTTAGTGTTAGTTACCAGGAAAAATGGGAAGTGGAGGATTTGTGTTGATTATAGGGAGTTGAACAAAGCCACAAAGAAGGATCATTTTCCCTTACCCTTCATTGACCAAATGTTAGATGGCCTGGCAGGGAAGAAGTTCTTTTCTTTCCTGGATGGATTCAGTGGGTACAACCAAATCCAAATCTGCCCATAAGACCAAGATAAGACCACCTTCACCTGTCCTTGGGGTACTTTTTCCTATAGGGTCCTCCCTTTTGGCCTATGCAATGCTCCTACCACTTCTAGAGAGCAATCTTAAGTATTTTTCTAAATTAGTTCATGATGCTGTGGAAATCTATATGGATGATTTTACACCTTATGGCTGTGATTTCCAAGAAGACTTGAATAACCTAGGCAAGGTATTACATAAATGCATTGAAATGAATCTATATCTCAGTAAAAAAGTATGAATTCTTAACAAATGAAGGGGCTGTGCTAAGTCATTCAATATCTCAGCAAGGACTACAGGTGGACCCAAACAAAATAGCAATCATCTAAAGGGTCCCACCTCCACAAAAGTAGAGTGATGTCAGAAGTTTCTTAGGTTTGGCTGGATACTATCAAATATTCATAAAGGACTTTAGCAAGTTGGCCTCTCCTTTTTTTGGATTTTTGGCCAAAGGTTCTAAGTTTATATGGTCAAAGAGATGTCAAGAGGCTTTAGACATTCTAAAGGGTAAGTTAACCACTGCACCAATCCTTAGAGGCCCAAACTAGGCGCTCCCTTTTCATATTCATGTTGATGCCTCACACAAAGCCATAGGAGTAGCCTTAGGTTAGGAACAGGGGAAATTTACCTACGCTATCTATTTTATTAGCAAGAACCTATCAAAGGCTGAGCTAAACTATACAGTGACTGAAAAGGAACTCCTAGTTGTTGTGCATTCATTGAACAAATTTAGGCATTACATTACTGGCTATCAAACATTTGTGCATACTGATCATGCTGCAATAAAATATTTAATGAACAAACTAGATGTGAATGTTAGAATCATAAGATGGTTGATTCTATTACAACAGTTTGATCTAATTATTGTTATTGCTGACTTTATATCTAGAATGAATCTTCCTATAGGTGAAGAAGGAATGGTGGATGACCAGTTACCAGATGAGCATTTGTTTGCTATTTCAATTCTCTCCTCATGGTTTGTTGATACATCAAACTATCTGTTATCAGCATAGTTCCCACCAAACTTTCCCTCGAAAGAAAAGAGCAATATAGTCATAAAGAGTGCCCCCTTCACCTAGATTGGGGGCAATCTGTTCAAACTTGGCCCAGATCAAATATTAAGAAGGTGTGTAAGGGAAGAGGAACTCTTTGAAATCCTTTTGACCTATCATGATGGGCCTTGTGGAGGTCACTTTGCAGCAAAAAGGATAGCATTCAAAGTGTTGCAAGCAGGCTATTATTGGCCTAATCTTCATAAGGATGTGAAAAAGTATATTAGTCAGTGTGATTAGTGCCATAGGATGGGAAAGACTACTCCAAGAGATGAAATGCTCCTACAACCTCAAGTGAATTTCGAGCCATTTGGCAAGTGGGGCATGGAATTCATTGGGCCTATCAACCCTCCATCAAAGTAAAAGCATCACATCATTGTGTGCACTGATTATCTGAATAAGTGGGCTAAAACCAAGGAAACTAAGGCAATAAAAAAATAGAAGGTGGTTGAGTTCCTAAGGGAGAATGTATTCTACAAATTTTGGTACCCTAAAGAGCTAGTCAGAGACCAAGGCAACTAATTTACCTCCGACATGATTGAAGAACTGCTTAGCCATCATGAAATCAAGCATATGACCTCCACTCCTTACCATCCACAAGATAATGGGCAAGTGGAGGTGACCAATAAGGCACTTGAGAACATTTTAACCAAGGTAGTGAGCAACAACAAGAAGGATTAGCCATAGAGACTAATTGAGGCCACCCGGGCCTATAATACAACATGCAAGACCACCACTAGATTTACACCTTATTGTTGGAGCAGTGCTCTACACTATTTCCCTAAGTCACACCTGAGATCTTATCTATATTCCTACACCAGTTAGTTATCTTCATGTAAATAGAAGCCTTGTGTTATATTTATTTATACAAAACACACATATAAGTTTGCCCAACAAATAAACAGTACACTTGCAATTTATACCCAATAATACATTAAACAGGAAGAGATACACAGAAATATGGTAAACTTCTTTTTATTGATTCTTCCAATGGTTATAGACTCATCTTGCCTTGCGCACTCAGCTACAAGGGTCCGCGCACTCAACTGTGGACTACTAGGCCTCTGCGCACTCAGCTGCAAAGCCTTCTCCTACTCTATGACCCAAGGACACACTTTACACTTTGACTCAGTCTCTTTGACTCATCATGCTTCTATTTTTTTTCCTTCTTTTTTCTCTATCTTCTACACTTAGAGCCTCGCTCTATTTATACAATCCCATGGTTCACAGACCATGGATGGATCTTTCAAGCTGACATTACATTACAAAACCAAGTGTGGACAACCCTGTGACTCTATTATGACTTCACGCTCTGCGCCCACAAATCGTGGAGTCTTTACAATGGACTTGGTAAGAACTTGGGCTTTAAGCCCCAAAACATGCCTTGGGGGGATTCCATGCCCAACAAGCCCCCAACAAAAACATCGTGACTTGTTGGCTTATTGGGGCTTGACCCAGGTTCAGAGTTAATTTAGCCAAACAAATATCTGTACTACTAGCCCTTTTGGCAATAGTCCATGGAGCGTATACTAAGGTCTCACCCAAATTAGTATGGGAGGGTGCTAGAACCAGGTTTCAACACCCTGGAGATGTTTGATGAGTTCAAGTGGTCTGCGGTTTGACCTTGTGCGCAGGTTTCTTCGTGCACTTTCCCATCCTTTGCCACCCGATATACTATAGGTTTTAACCCTATACATAAATTACATGCATACGAATTCTAAAACACAGAAAAATAAACAATGCGAGAGCATAACACATAAAAAACATATACACAGATATTTTCCCACTGGATCCCAAAACCGGGACTACCAGCTTGATTTCTCATTATGTTCCTTTCAATGTTGCAATACATATTTATACATGTCAAAGCATCCAATACCATGGACCGAAAACCGTTGCTTCCAATACCATGGACCGAAAAACCATCGCGTCAAAAAAAAATATGTGAAAATCATGCACAAAACCATAGGTGGGTCTGCCCAACCTAACATAGGGTCCAAAAACAAAATTTTCCGGCGCGCTGCCCTCGACCCCATAAAGTGGGGTTACGGGTGTTAACGGGAAAAGTGTCTACTCAGAATGCCCCTATCCCACTAAGGTGTGACAGTACCTTAGAAACAAACAAGGAAAACTACTTTCGTATTCTTCTTTATGAACTATAAACAAAGAGGAATAGGATGAACCAACCTGTGTCTTGCGCTAGTCCTTTGATCCAACCTCTCTCCTCTTTGACAGCTTCCAGCTACCTGCTCCCTTACTTGCCCAGCTTCACCAAGTTCCTGCAAGATCACAGAAGAGGAAAACTATACAAATACATGGATTCATATTCATAAATAGCTTAGGATCAGATTTAAGCTAAACATGCAAATATAACAAAACATCATTGATACACAAGCATGTAGGAGAAACTCAAATAGTTTTATTGATATAACAAGAAGGTCCAGGAGGAGTTACAACTGATGATTCCTGATCCATCATCAACCCCCCAGCAAAGGAATCCCCTCTTCACCTCCAACAAAGCATAAATCACCCAATGCACTGATCTCTATCTCAAAACCAACAACAATTCTCTGCAAAGTACAAAATTCCAGCCTCCTAGATCTCTGGGATGAGGGATCCATATATAGATGTATGCAAAGAGGATGAGTCAGCTTATGATTTGACTAGTGGCCTCTCTCTGTCAGTTCTTGCTTCCACTTGGAGACTGAGAGCCTCTTACTCATCCTTGGTCGAACTCAGTGAGGCAAGTGTCATTGGGGAAGATTCTGGAAGCTTCCATTGTTTGTCCACCTCGCGGAATGACACTTCCATTTGTCATTTCCCGCTCAGCGCACCCTGGTAGTGCATTTAGGTGCATTACAACGTACCTAGCTAGTGTACTGGGGTGCTATGCAACGCAGCTGGCTAGTGGAGCAGTTGAAATGATCCTGATTTGACTGATTCTGAGCAGTTTCTGGTGGAGAACTTCTGGGAGAAGCTGTAATTGGTTGACCTTGTTCCTCTATGGGTAGGAACAACACTTTTAGGGACTTAGGATCCCTTGGTTTATGGACATTTCATGCTTAGAGATGTAAGGCACAAAAATGTCTATAACAGTTGCCCCCTAGAGTATGAGGCCGTTTATCAGGTGAAATGCTTTATTAGGAGGATCCAGAGTTCTTTCAATGCTGGGAGGAGACTTGTAATAAGATACACTACAATACATTATCTTCATATTGTTTTCATGATCTAGCTGAGGTGGGCATTCCCATGCTCAGCTTTATAAATTCATTTTTATGTACACAGGACAGACAATCGTCTGATGGTAGACTGATGATTCTGATGAAGTCATCATCCTTTTGGTAGGATGATTATCTGTGATGCAATGCTGTACATGTCAATGTTTTTATTTTTCCTGAATATATATCGTATCCCGGATGGATGAAACTAGATCTGGGGTCTTCAATCTCGTCCGATCTTCACTCGAAGTACAAGTCGATCCATGTGAGAAATGTTTTGAAGTCGAACATGGAAAGACATCGCTTGATTACTAGTCGATGATGTAAACTATTAACAAGCGCGAGAGGAATCACCGATAATGATGATGACCCTCAAGGTACTGCAGTACAATTCACGTGGTGTGAATAAAGGACTTGGCGTCGAACACCACGCAAAATCTTTCGGTCGAAGGTCATTGATGTATACCTGTCGCCGGAAGTGAGAAACTTGCAATTGAGGCATGCAAGCTTCAAAGTACTGAATGGGGTGTTCCTAGATCAACTTTTTGGATAATGAGCTGATGTCGACAAGAAGTGATCCGTCAAAGGAGGGCCTTGATGAATCCCACATCACTGACACGGAACGGAGCAAATGATTTTGATGGAGGTGAAAACGATCGGATGATATATGGTTCAGGATGGCGGTCATGAAGGAATGAAGTATAATGTATGGTAGTGGATGGGACACGGGTGACTTCTCTGGATGACTTCTCTTCAACATGTCGGCGACACTTATGTGATGGATTGGTAGAATTTACCCCAAATGTGGATGGTATGGTGTGACCATGGTGATGTGACCGGTGAATGAAACAACCCAACCCGACTCAGGCACGGAGTGGAAGTGTCATGTTCAAGAGCGAGTTGCTACCAATAAAGATTCTTTGAGTTTCTTCCCAAATTTTCCCCAGTCATTGCTGACTAGTACCTCTTTATTTTTTTCAAGCTTGAGGAGGGTAACATATGCTTGTTCTATAATTTTCCCTTCGGGCAAACCCATCGCTATGTTTTAACGAGCCTAGCGATAGTGAAACCCGTTCTCGTCTAAAGACAAGTTTGTCGCTATTAATCTTTTTAACAATTTTAACGACAAAGATAACTCGGTCCTTTTCATTTTTAGAGAGTTTGAAAAGGTACGTAAAGGTAACTCCAAAATTCCTTTTTCGTCATCTAATCCCTTAAGTCCGAAAAAGTATAAAACAATACAGAAGGGATGAATTTTCGATAGTTTTAACGAGCCGAACAACACAAGCGCTCGATCTTTTTGTGCAATAATCCCTTAGGTCCAAAAATATTAAAATCTAGAGGAGGGATAGCACTTCCGGTCGCTTTAACGAGCTGGAAGGCCAAAACTCGACAACCTTTTCATATTTTACGAGTCAGTTGAAAAGAGCTTAAAGAAGACTCGTCTTTTGAGGAACGAGTGATAAAAATGGGTAGCAGCTGATTCCAGGTAATGGTTGGAATTTTCCAATCACGGCAGTGTCAAAAGGATGGCTAGTGAAATCACTCTTCGCAGCTATTCCTCAAAATGGGTAAACAATCAAATGGAGGTGAATGATCGGCCAATGGAAAAGTGGAGGTGACAGTGCAAACACGACCAAGGCTTTAATGGCTGAAATCTTTATTCACAGTGGTTATTTACCGGGGAATAGTTCATTTTTTAATGAGCTTAAACGCGGGTGGAAACACTTGCTCATGTCTTATGTTTATTTTTTAACGAGCTTGAACTATGTGCTAAAACTGCTCGATTAATCCAGTCATATGATAAGAATGTCTCATATAGAACGACAACTTTTAGATTTTTGCCCCACATCCTTTCTTTATGCAAGTTATGTGACGACTAATCCTACAAGTTTAAAGGGTTAGAGGTCCTAAAAATTTAAAAAATAAATAGCCGCCCCTCGCTTGCATTCCAAAAGGTTTGCATGCCCCCAAGTATAAAGTATGGTTTCAAGGTTACCCCTCAATTTGCAGACAAAAAATTTGTTTTATCGGGAGAGGCCTACCTCTTATAGGTTACCCAAAGATTGCTCGATTCACAATGCAAACAAAACACTTCTTCGGCGATGTCTACCGAGATAAACAAAGGTGAGTGAATCTATTCTGTCAACTCACATAACTTTGACAAGAGAATCTTGTTCTAGAATAACCCCTCTTCCAATCACGGACGGGGTATAGACTAGTCATATTCTCCCACGGAAATCTACCCTATACCCGAAGTTTTCCTGCCGAAGCAGACCAGGACGCATGCCCCCTGGGTTTCAGTCATATCCTTCCGAATTACTCGCGCTCATCGGGAGGACGGACTAGAGATTGAGACATTTCTTGCGCGAAGAGACTATTTAGGGATGGTATATGACTATTTTCTATGCGTGATCCGGGAAATGAAAGCTGGTCCACGAGCTTGACCACTCTTCCTTCATGCGGAAAACATATTACTCTAAAGAGTGAGGAGACGATGGCTCCCATGCAATAAGTATAGTCTCGTCCAAGGAGTAGGTTATAATCCAAGGGTCCTTGAACTACCATTATGTTCATTTGAACTGTCTTCCCTCTCAATGTTATGGGCACATTAGGAAGGATCCCTAAAGGTCGACTGGTTCCTTTATCAAAGCCTTTCAGATTTCTCATCTCAGGCAAAAGCGATGGCGAACCAAGCGCTTTCCAAGAAGTAGAGGAAAGGATACTCACAGAAGCCCCCTCATCTATGATGGTACCAGCCATGACCATTCTATATATTTGAACGATAATTCAGAATGGTATCCTTGCTGGTAAACGGGGTCTGCCTAGTTGATTCCAGTCGAAGGAGACAACTAGGTTGCTTGGAGGTGGGACCGAGTAGACGGCTGGGTATGGCTCTGACGAACTTCCCTCCTGCGGTAAGGGAATGGGTAGATTGCCCCCATGTTCGTCAGAGTCTGTGTTGATGAAGAGAATTTGGACGATGTCATCCTTGTTCTCCTCAGTGACTGTATCATCCGAAGATAAAACCTCTGAAGGCAAGACCGGGTCAACTGCCATCTCGACCTTTTGAATTTCGTCTGGTATGGATTCATATGGTCTATCTTTGATGATAGGCGCTTCAGCCGACCACTTGAGCGGGTCAGCTGGATTCTCAACTAGCGACGGACTCGGCAAGAGTTTTTTATATCGAGGAGGGAGTCGTAACGATGAAACCGGACGATCATCCAAAACTCTTTTCGCTTCGTCTAAGAAGGGACAACGGTGTATGGCATGACTGCTTTCGCACAGTTTACAGGGAAATCTAGCTTTCCCTTTTTGTCTTGGGGCTTCACTTTCACTAGTTGACAGTGTGCTTTCAACATGATCATCAGAGGTTGACGACACCGGATTGTGAAAAAGAGGAGACCAGCCCCTTAGTATCCGAGGGATGCAAGGACAATCTCTGTGAAAGTGGTCTCCTCTGCAAATGACACATGGCGATTTAGGCCTGGTCGGTGCAGTGTGTGGATTTTCGTTAGACGACACTCGTTTTCCCCCGTTCGCCTTTGGCTCCTTCTTCTTCTTCTCCTTCTTCTCCTTAGGAACTTGACTTTTGGCTTTGCCAGCCCCATCAAGCAAAGAGGAAGGGGGAGAGGAAGAATTAGAGGAAGTAGAAGGTTGGTGGGAAACTCTGGACTCGTCTAGTTGCTGATTCGATTGTTCAGGAATAGTGGTGTTTTGAACGAAATTGGTTGAGAAGAGCCAGACTGGCAAGCCAATTGTCAGTCCTGGAAGCGACAATGTGGCCATATGGGGTGCACCAACATCTCCCCAAGAGGAGAAAGGACTAGGATTTCCACCAAGGGGAATTCCTTGGTTGGTAGACTCCATTTTGTCAACCTAAGATCAACGTAGGAAAAGGGTATGAATATTCCATTTAAAATAAATTTTTAGATGCTTGGACACAACTTGTTTTTTCAATTTTAAAGAGTCGAGAAAAAACAAAAGATGACTCTAGTCTCCTTCGATTTTTAATGAGCCTGAAGTGACAAGTGCTCAGATGGACCTTTTCCGTTAAGGAGTCTGAAAAGGAACGAAAGGGACTGCTCTGGAGATCTAGGTAGAGGGAGTACCAAACCAATCGAAAAACTGCAGAATACTTTTTACGGTACGGCAGTCAATCTTCCCGAATGCTGTGTTCGGTGCATTGTGATTAGTAGGGCGGCCGACACGACTTCCTATGGATAAAAGGTTTTAAGCCTATAGGGGTCTCCCAATATATACTCGACGGTACGTGGGAGAACAAGTCGGTACTGGCACTTATCGTCTCAAAGTGGAGGAATCACCCAACCATCAGTGAGGACAATAGTTACCAGGCTTTACGACGCCGGAATACGTCTCTAGCCTAGACCTCTAAATGTTGTTCGTTAAGTTCCAAAGCGTTGTTAGATTCATTCAGTTTATTTTAAGTTGATCTTTTTAGAAGTTTGCCTTTTGGGATCACCATGAGATGTAGATGTAATTCCTAAAATGCAATCTAAAGATGATAAGCAAGCTTTTATCTCTTTTCAGCAATGAAAATCCTAGCTACAAGGGGAAAAGAAAGACACAATCTTTTCTCAAAGAGCAAAGAGCACACTGTAAATGCACTTTTCCTAAATCAAGCCAAACAGACTATCAATATGCAAATGCACATATGCATGTATTTGTTTTCACTTTCTTAATATTGATGCCTAAAAAGAAAGTTGATGTACAAATCTGAATTTGCTTTCAAGTGAACAACACAAACAAGCTTCTTTTCGAAATCAAAAGGTAGAGAAGATTACGACACTTTATGATTTTGAAATAAATACTCGTTTCGACACTAGAAAGTGAAAAATTCAAACCAAAGGCAAAAGTAAAAGCATAATCAACTATCAACAGCAAACAAACTTTCTCCTAAGATCAAAATTGACACTTACGACAGATCTAAATCCAAGGACGACAGTATGACTATTCTACTTTTTCAATGGAAAATTGTAAATGATGTAACAAACACACAAAGAACATCTACATTCTTTTTGTACAAAGGAGGTGGAATTAAAGCAAAGAAAAGTGGTTTTTAAACAGAAACACACTGATCACAGGCTGCAAAATCAGAGACAAAACTGAAAAAATGAAGCAAAGAACCTCAGCTGCACATGGCTAGGCTGATCAACGCACCTGTTACACAGAGAAACTGAATTGAAGTGCAGGTAGCCCTCTCGGGAACTACGTTGAAATGCAGAGTCTCTTCACAGTGCCTGCGCTGGGGCAGAAACGAGACTTCTATCTGGGTTCTGGGTCACGGTTTGCAGTTTAATCTATGGATTTTGGCCGAGTGAAAGCAATCAGTAATGCACAATCAGAGGGTGGATTTAAAGGAGGTCTAAGAGCTATCACAAAGGGTAATCAGATCATTTGTGAATCATCTGTTCAGATCATAAACAAATCTAGTGAATGGATTAAAGTAGCAGGTGTCTACTTTGCATTTGATGATGGCAAATGCAGTTCGATTGCTACTTCTGTGTTTATGAAACAAACAACAAGAGAAACACAAACAAACTAACTAGACACGCTCCCCAGTGGAGTCACCATTTTGTTAACGGGAAAAGTGTCTACTCAGAATGCCCCTATCCCACTAAGGTGTGACAGTACCTTAGAAACAAACAAGGAAAACTACTTTCGTATTCTTCTTTATGAACTATAAACGAAGAGGAATAGGATGAACCAACCTGTGTCTTGCGCTAGTCCTTTGATCCAATCTCTCTCCTCTTTGACAGCTTCCAGCTACCTGCTCCCTTACTTGCCCAGCTTCACCAAGTTCCTGCAAGATCACAGAAGAGGAAAACTATACAAAGACATGGATTCATATTCATAAATATCTTAGGATCATATTTAAGCTAAACATGCAAATATAACAAAAAATCATTGATACACAAGCATGTAGGAGAAACTCAAATAGTTTTATTGATATAACAAGAAGGTCCAAGAGGAGTTACAACTGATGATTCCTGATCCAGCATCAACCCCCCAGCAAAGGAATCCCCTCTTCACCTCCAACAAAGCATAAATCACCCAATGCACTGATCTCTATCTCAAAACCAACATCAATTCTCTGCAAAGTACAAAATTCCAGCCTCCTGGATCTCTGGGATGAGGGATCCATATATAGATGTATGCAAAGAGGATGAGTCAGCTTATGATTTGACTAGTGGCCTCTCTCTGTCAGTTCTTGCTTCCACTTGGAGACTGAGAGCCTCTTACTCATCCTTGGTCGAACTCAGTGAGGCAAGTGTCATTGGGGAAGATTCTGGAAGCTTCCATTGTTTGTCCACCTTGCAGAATGACACTGCCATTTGTCATTTCCCGCTCAGCGCACCCTGGTAGTGCATTTAGGTGCGTTGCAATGCACCTAGCTAGTGTACTGGGGTGCTATGCAATGCAGCTGGCTAGTGGAGAAGTTGAAATGATCCTGATTTGACTGATTCTGAGCAGTTTCTGGTGGAGAGCTTTTGGGAGAAGCTGTAATTGGTTGACCTTGTTCCTCTAGGGGTAGGAACAACACTTTTAGGGACTTAGGATCCCTTGGTTTATGGAAATTTCATGCTTAGAGCTGTAAGGCACAAAAATGTCTATAACAACGGGTTCCCTTCAAACCCCCTGTTAACTACGTGGAAAGAATATAACACAACCCAACATTCTCCCACTTCTTGTTTTCTTTCGACACGGGGCCACAAGAGAGCTTAGTCATTTTCCCGGCCCTAAAATGCCCATTGTCTCTCTACACCAAGAGAACTTATTAGAGCTCACAGATTTTGTCAATGCATTTGCAGTATTCTTCAAAGTGTCCACCTTTACCAGCAACACCTTTTTGTCTTCTATCATATCCCTCACAAAGTGATACTGAACATCAATGTGCTTTGTCTTTGAATGATATGCAGGGTTCTTTGCCAAGAAAATTGCACTTTGGCTGTCACAGTCTATCCTTATAGCTTCCTGTACTAACCCCATACTTGAACACAATCTCTGAAACCAAACTACTTCCTTGCTTGCATGAGTGGCTGCCATGTATTCTGCCTCTGTAGTTGATAGTACCGCTACATATTGTTTCTTACTCATCTAATTAACTGCACCTCCAAATAGGTTAAACACATACCCACTTGTAGATCTTCTTTGATCCATATCTCCAGCCCAGTCTGCATCAACAAAGCCATGAATATCCAACACTTTGTCCAATCCTGTTCTTCCTTGGTAGCACAAACCATAATCACTAGTGTCATGCAAATACCTGAAAACCCGCTTCACTGCTGTCCAGTGCTCCTTTCCAGGTTTTGACATAAACCTGCTCAATACTCCCACTGCATGTGCAATGTCTAGTCTAGTATAGACCATTGCAAAGATCAGGCTACTGACTGCACTTTCATATGGAACATGGGACATATCCTCTTCCTCTTCTTGTGTCTTGGGACACTGTTTAGCAGATAACATCACACCTACAGGAATAGGAACCTTCACCAGTTTACTATCCTGCATATTAAACCTCTGTAGTATTGTCTCAACATACTTCCTCTGGTTTAACCAGAGCTTCCTCTTTGCCCAATCTCTTTTAATTTCCATGCCCAAAATATAGTTTGCAGCACCAAGATATTTCATGTCGAATTTGGAGGATAATTGGGTCTTCAAATCCTGGATAACTTCTTTGTCATTTCCAACCAGCAATATATCATCCACATACAAGACCTGATAAATAACACGGTCACCAATTAATTTAAAATACACACAATGATCTACTTTACTTCTTGTGAAGCCAAGTCCCCATATAAATGTATCAAATTTCTGATACCACATCCTTGGTGACTGTTTTAACCCATGCAAAGACTTCTTTAACTTGCATACCAATTATTTCTTACCCTTCACCGCAAAGCCTTCAGGTTGCTTCATGTAGATCTCCTCTTCGAGATCCCTGTGAAGAAATGTTGTCTTCACATCCATCTGTTCTACCTCAAAATCAAAAGCAACATCAACAGATAAAAGTAATCTAATAGAAGCCACCTTAGCAATAGGAGAAAAATATCTCCAAAACCAATTCCTGACACCTGGGAATAACCTTTTGCTACCAACCGAGCTTTGTATTTCTCCACTCTTCCTTCTGCATTTCTCTTCTTTTTGAACACCCATTTGCTGCCAATGGGTTTCCTTCCAGCTGGCAACTCCACCAGATCCGAAGCCTCATTTTTGTGCAAAGATGCCATTTCATCAACCATGGCCTCTTTCCAGAGTTTTCCATCCTCTGAATCCACTGCTTCCTTCACAGTTCTGGGATCATCATCAGTAACAGACAAAGCAAAATTTGAACAGAAAGCAAATGAACTATACCTTTCTGGCTACCTTCTTTCTCGAATTGATCTTCTCAAAGCTGGAGTTTGTGGCTCTTCATCTTCTGATTCCTCCTCTGTTGTAGAGTCTGGTTCTTCCTCCTTTAGCGCAAACTCTATCTTCTTAGGTTCCTTTGGTTGGACTTCATGTTTAATAACGTCTTTCACCTCTCTGAACGCCACATCTCGTCTGTAAACAACCTTCCTTGTTACTGGGTTCCAAAGTTTATAACCCTTTAAACCATCCTTATACCCAATAAAGATGTACTTTTCAGATTTACTATCCAACTTGGTTCTTTTCTCCTTTGGAACATGTACATATGCATCACATCCAAATACCCTTAGATGTGAAAGAAAGGGTTTCTTAGTAGTCCATAGCTCTTGTGGAGTCTTATCCTCCAATGCTGATGAAGGCGACCTATTGACCAGGTAACATGCAATATCCACTGCCTCTACCCATAATTCCTGTCCTAACCTGGCACCACTGAGCATGCCTCTTGCCCTTTCCGTCAACGTCTTATTCATTCTTTCTGCAACTCCATTTTGCTGAGGTATATATGGAGTAGTCTTCTGCCGTTCTATACCACACTTCTTGCAGAATTCTTCAAATTCCTTCCTACAAAACTCTCCACCATTATCTGTCCTCAACACCTTTATCTTCTTCTCTGTCTGGTTCTCCACTAGAGCCTTAAATTCTTTAAACCTATCAAAGACTTTAGATTTCTTATTAAGGAAATATATCCATGTATTCCTTGAGAAGTCAGCTATAAATTATACATAGTACACAGACATACCCAGTGATGGAACCTTCACAGGTCCAAACACATCACTGTGCACAAGCTCTGATATATGTTTCGCCCTCTTACCACCAGAGGGGAAACTCACCCGATTCTGCTTCCCGTATACAAAATTTTCACAGAAATCAAAATTCAAAGAGCTATTACTCATACCTTCTACCATACCTTTACCATGAAGTATTCGAAGGCCCTTCTATCCAATATGTCCAAGCCTTTGATGCCACAACATGGTATTCTCTCTAGAGACCACTAGATTTTCTACTCCACTTTTAAGAACCATAGAACTGTTGCACCCATCAATAACAGTGCTACCTTGCAGCTTGTATAGAGTTCCAGTCCAAACTCCCTGCATCAATACCAGTGCTCCAAAAACCATCTTGCAAGTATCCTTCTCTAACACTATTTTTACATCTGCATCATCCAACTTGCTTACAGAAATCAGATTTCTGGCTAATGCAACAATATGTAGAACACCTGGAAACATTCTAACCGTTCCACCTTGCAACTTCAACTTTACTTTCCCACGACCAATGATTCTAGCCTTCCTATCATCCCCCAAGAACACATCACCACCATCATATTTCTCATACTCGTAGAACCACTCTCTATGGGGAGTGAAGTGAAAGGATGCACCTGATTCAATCAACCATGCCTCATGATCTACATGTGTACTTGAAGAAGCCAAGTACACATCCCCACCTTCATCTGAGGTGGTTTTCACCTCTGTAGAAGGAACCTCATCAGATCCCTTTCCTTTGTCAGGAGTTTTAGATTTACAGTCCCTTTTGAAGTGGCCTTCCTTTCCGCATTTCCAGCACACCACCTTTACAGGTTTTCCTGGAGATTTAGATCTCCCACTCGATGACTTATTTTTGTTTCTATTCTGGGGCTGTCCTCGTATAGACAAGGCATCACCATTCTGGCTCTCCATATTTTTCCGTCTCATCTCCTCCGTCAGCAAGGATGAGACTGTTTCATCAAAATGCAAGGCAGTTTGCATTGCTACCTATTGCAATAACCAGACTATCCCATGAATATGGTAGAGAACACAACAAACTGATGCACTTATCTTCATCTGAAATTTTAATGTCAACAGATGCTAACTAACTTACCATAGTCTTAAACGCATTCGGATGCTCTGTCACCAAGTCTCCATCTTTCATCCTTAGGTTATACAACTTTTTCCATAGGAACAGTTTATTCACCAGAGACTTAGATTGGTACAAAGTCCCTAACTTGTCCCACAAAGCCTTTGTCATAGCTTCCCCTGATACATTCAGCAAAACTGAATCTGAGACACACAATCGTATTGTGCTCTTTGCCTTTTGATCCAAATTTTTCCATTCTTCATCGGTCATTCCCGTTGGTTTAGTACCTGGATCTACCACGATCCACTGATCTTTATCCACCAACAGATCCTGCATCTTGAGTTTCCACAACTCAAAACTCTAACCATTAAATTTATCGATCTCTATCTTTCCACTGCTTGCCATCTTCTTTCACCACCATAATCGATCTCGCAAATCTATCACTGAATAGGGTCTACCACAGGCCCGAGCGAAACTCCTTAGCAATAAAGGCATCCCCTTGAAGCCAAAACAACTTTGATACCAAATGTAGGTTTTAACCCTATACAAAAATTACCTGTATACGAATTCTAAAACACAGAAAAATAAACAATGCGAGAGCATAACACATAAAACACATATACATAGAGATTTTCCCACTGGATCCCAAAACCAGGACTACTAGCTTGATTTTTCATTATGTTCCTTTCAATGTTACAATACATATTTATACATTCCAAAGCATCCAATACCATGGACTGAAAACCATCACGTCGAATACCATGGACCGAAAAACCATTGCGTCCAAAAAACATGTGCGAAAATCATGCACAAAACCATAGGTGGGTCTGCCCAACCTAACATAGGGTCCAAAACCAAAATTTTCCAGGGCGCTACCCTGGACCCCATAAAGTGGGGTTACGGGTGCCCTTCAAACCCCTTGTTAACTATGTGGAAAGAATATAACAAAACCAAACATATACTGCCTTCGTGCAATCCTACTCAGGGGCCGAGCATCACGCTATGTGTTATTACCCAAGATTTTACTGGTATTCCAATGTTAGTTGATTATTTTATCCTACTTGCGTGCTTTAAATATACTTAACAACATAAACCATTCATACAGGTGCGCACAGTAAATAAATAGTATATTAGAAAATTATATCAATCATTCATTAACTCGAGAATATATACACAAAATGATAAGAAACTTATCTTTATTAATTCCTTCCTCGGTTACAGACTTGACTTTGCTCTGCGCGCTCAGCTGTAGGGGTCCGCGTATTCAGCTATGGACTACTAGACCTCTGCGCACTCAGCTGTAGAGCCTTATCCTACTCTACGACACAAAGACACACTTCACATAGTTACTTAGACTCTTCTCTCCCTCTCTACCCCTTTCTCTATCTACTTAGAGCCTTGCTCTATTTATACAATCCCATGGTCCATGGACCATGAGTAGGTCTATCCAGCCGACATTACATTACAAAAATAGGGTGGAAAACCCTGTGACTCTATCATACTTTCGCACTCCGCACTCACAATTCGCGGAGCTTTACAAGAATATTGGGTCAAAACTTGGGCTTTGAGCCCCAAAACATGCCTTGGGGGCAATTCCATGACCAACAAGCCCCCAACATAAACATCGTGACTCTCCCTTGACTCACTATGTCAGCGCCGCGATCTTTGCATGGATTCCCTCCAACTGTTCTCAAACTACGTGGAGGTCAGCAGTGAATTGAGTTACTGCTTGCTGGATTTGCTGCATACGCTGTTCCGAGACCTCTGTGTCTAGGGTGCTCCTCTGCATTAATGTGTGCACCCCCTATATGTGCGCAAGATTTCCTTCGATGTTTGCCATGATGGTGAAGGCCTTGTCGATCCAAGGCTGGATGCATGCTTTGAGAACTGCCTCCTTATGTCGTGTCGTGTCCACTTGCTCCTTTAGTGCTTTAGCCTGTTGCAGCCTCGTAAGCCACTGGGTTGTGAGGACCTCAAGTGATTCTTCCAACATACTAGTGTAGTCTTGCACTACACCTCCGATTTCCTCCAATCTCGCTGTGATAGCACTAGCGCATTATTCTCTAACCTTTGGGGGAGTGGATGGCTACTCCTTTAACCATAGCTCAAGGATCTGAAGATTCATCTCTAGCTGAACCTTTGTCATTTCCTCCCTGGCCTCGTGGACTCCTGCTGCTAACCTGTGGATCCACACCTCCACTGGTATATCTGCTGGGATGGCCAACTCTGGGACACTTCGGCAAGCATCACCTATAACCGACACCAGCTGTTGATTTTGCGACACCAATTCTTCGCGTTGCAAGTTGAGTTATTCCATATTTATCTTCTGCTCACTAAGGACTTGGAGCGTGCGATTATCCCTAGCGCGCAACTCTACCATTATCCCATCCTGCAATAGATATAATGTCTCGTGTGGAAGGGCAGCTAGATTAACACCGATACCTTTCATCGTGACAACCAAAAGCCTGTCGTCCTCATTTGATGTCACTAGAGCCCCTTTTAGCAACACTATTGTGTTCATCATCCGTGCGTGCAACATCTGCTCTGCTTTCGTGGATTCGACTGCGAGGTTGGTTGAAATGGTACCAACCTAAGGGAGGCATGCCTGTAGTTCTTGCAAGTGTGCTCTGAGGGCCCCCAACATAGTCTGGTGCTCCTACATGAAATCCTGGAGACCCTCATTTGTGACGTTGCAGACTGTCTTGCTGATGTCATGCAGATCACCCTAGGTTAGGGTGATTGGTTCAATGGAAAATTTCGAATCCTTAACCTTCTTCCATGATCCTGCCCATTCTGCTACGTGTTGGCGCTTCAACTATGTGGATGCGGTTCATGGGTCCATGCCTCCTTCCTCTATTTCTACTTGCTCTATTGCTTGCCTCCCTCATGGCTGCTTCCTGTGTTGCTGTTGTGGCCTTTTCTTGCTCAACTGTCGTCTGTGCTACTTCGCATGATGCCCGCACTTCGACTGCTATTGTTTCCTTCCATAGTTTTTCGGCCAACTGTGTGATGTGCAACTTGGCATCATATTTCTTCTTTTGTGTTGCCGACCTCTCGAGTTCTACAATGTCTAGCTGCTCCATTCTGGAGGCCATGCCTCCAAGACATTGAAAATGGCGTTGTCAGTGGCTACAAAGGGTATCTTTGTCCACTGCTTCATCAGATCCTTGCGTGCCCTGATATATATGTTGTGCATGTTTGCCTTAAATTCTGCAAAACTCTAAAGACAGTTGTAAACTGTGTGCGACAACCATGAATTATGGTTAATCCACATTCATATGTTCATCTCCATGAGCACCCGGAAGATCTTGTTGTCGCTTATCCTTGTAGCATCCTTCGTGGCCCAGAGTGAAGCGTACTTTGCGGCCTCCAGTATATATTTGTCAATTATGGGGAATTGAGTATCCTCAGGCAATTCCCCTGCTACGAGCACTATGGACAGCAACAACCATGCACAGTGGAAGGTTTTACCCTACTCCTGGTCTTTGTGGAAATTCTCTAAAAATTCTGTGTAGAGGAATTCGGACTAGTTAAACTGGACCCCCTTTGCACACTGCTCGGCCATGCGATCACCGTCATAGGTACCTCGTCTGTGCGGCACTTGTTCATAACGTTTCCTGTGAGGATTTGGGTTACCACACGTACTACTTTTTCCTTGATGCTAAAGATGGCGTAACCCCTCTTCTTCTTTTCTAGCTTGTACTTCTTCTTCATGGCCTCCACGATGGCCAAATCATTGCGCTTTCCTTCCGATATGGCCGTGGGGTCCTCTCCTTTGTATGGAAGCTGGGAGACGTGATGAATTAAGTCTGTCGTGATGGGGATAGGCTCCTCCAACCATAAGCGCTCATCATGCACCAGGCATAGCAGCTTTCTAATGACAAAAATGGTTATTAGGGCACGGTGGAAATGCGTCACCCAGAGTAGGTTCAATAGCCTAGCCTTTTCCACTCTCCACAACCAATTTCGGGGCTCTAATGTTGTCACCACCCCCACGGTGTTCTGCTTCATGAGGTTGCTGGTCTCCAGGTGAGGTAACTTTTCACAGTTAGCGAGCTCTCGATCTTCAAATTTCATGGTCGGCACTTAGCCTAGGTGCGTGCCTTCAAACATAATGCCATCTGGGAGGAGTGGGGTCTGGAGCGAGCTCCTGATCTTGTCTAGGTCCTTGGGCACTTTGGTCTTCCCTTTTCACAGGGGGACATAGGCAGGTAGTTTTCTCACAGAGTGCCTAGGTTGAGTATCCACCTCCATGCCTTCATCTTCTTCTTCTATGATGGTAAGATCCTGCAAATATTCTTCTTCTTCATCTATTTCTATGGTGACAACTTTCCATTTCTCCTCCATCGATAGTTTGTTGTGTAGTGGGTTCTGTAGGGACACGCGTATGGGAGCCATTGTCTGTTTATCCTTCTTTGGTATTGGTGTGCGTGGTGATTTCGGGATCTCTGCAACAATCCCAACACCTTTTTGGAACATCGCCCACAGTTAGGGCCTGCGCGGCCTCATTGGTGGTCACCTCTGTTATCCCCATACCATCCTTAGTTGCCGTTATTGTAGCTATGTAGCAATTTACCACTCACGCATTGAAGGGCTTAATCAATGCTCGGCTCACAATACTCAGGGCTCTGCTCAATTACTCAATTTATAGATGACCAAGTGTTGTTTGCTGGGAAGCCTTTTGTATTTTATAGTGCTTTTTGAATTCGAATTCGACTATTTACCCCCAATTCCATTTCATTAATGCTTTCTTGGCAATAGGTTTTCGCAAATCTTGCCCATAAATCGCATCTTAAATGCCTGCCACCCACTCCATTTGGCCTCAAGTCTAGCATCCCATCATGAATAGTGACTTCAATGGTAACTTTTTGGCCAACCTATGTGGTAGCGCAGCCCCCCGTGTGTGGTCGCGAACATTGTGACTCTCTGCTTCTACGCGCATCTCCAATATCATGCAACTCCTGGGCAGAATAATTTATATTCCTGCACTCCCTTCCAACTACTTGGAGTGCTAATACTATCCTTCCCTCAGCTAGTCAGGTGGTTGCACCACCCATGTAGATTTCCATTTGGTCATCCATCATGGCTCTTGGAAAATCCCCACATTTTATTGTTACAGTCGGCATCGTGCACTTCACCATTTCCAATGCGCTACCCTGGTCACTATGCTTAGTAATATGCGGTCCAAGACAAGGCATCCGACTCATCAAGTCATGGCAATAGGCCTTAACTCTATCATTAGGATTGCATGCCTCCTGTCTTACCATTTTTCTCTTTTTTCTAAGAAAATCTTTCTTTATCTCGTTCTCTAGCTTCTTGACTTCTGCGTCCACTAGCACGCTTTTCTTTCTTAACCATACCCTGTCTTCTTCAAGTTCTTTGAGTCTAAGGTTTCCCTATTGGATTTCTTCCTCAAATCCCATGCGTTCTATTTCTTGCAGCTATGTGATCCCTCCTTTTTGGGCTTTCCGAGCCATCGTATCTATGGGTGCTACTGTGCGCGGGCTAGCCTTCACATGCTCCATAGGGATTACAGCATCTGCTTCATACTTCAGCTTTGGAAGTTCCCACACAGTCAGGGTTTTGCACATGGTCCTATAAGCCCATAGAACCACTCGTACGTGTAGGTCCCAGTCAGTGCATTTCACATGGTGGACTGCGTTTAGTACTTCGCATACTTTGTCAAAGGCTTCCACATGGATAATATTTGGCACGCTTGGTCTTATCATACTTCTTGGTTGTCATTTGCGCCATCGTCTTGCCCACTCTCATTTTCCAGTCATGTTTCCTATCGTGAGGATGATGTGTGTTTGTGTAGGTCGCACACCATACAGATGTACCCATCTGGAAAGGTGGGCACATGGTTTGTTTCGTCCATCATACCCGACTTTCATCCACATTTGAGGCTTTCCGAACCGCATGAGCATCATCCTTCTGCATTCATGCTAGTCCTCAAAACTTCTCTGATGCCTACCCCACCATCTTGTGGGCGTAGCACGCAATACCCATTTTAGAGCGTCAAAACGCTGTTGTTCAAGTACTTCTCTTTCAAATTGGTTTAAGAAATCATCCACCTTGGTCAATCCATCATACATAGGCAGATCTCTTACCTCTGTTTTCACACAGTGTAATGACCTTGTCATCATGTTACAGTTGAGCATGGTTACCTCGTGTAACCGGTTCTGTGATCGCTTTATTTCCTTGCCTGAATCTGAGGTGCGGGAGCTTTCACGCTCCCACGAGAGTCTGTCATCTGCTGTTGGATTTACCTAGTCCTGCTCCCACACAGTTATCTTGTAGATACAGTCTAGATTGTCGTCGATATTGTAGTCCCACACTGGCTCTGTGTAGTGCGATCCTTCCGTACGGTCTAAAGGTACCAATACATGTAGTGACTTTTTCTCAAAAATCATCTTGCGCTTCTTTAAATTTATCACTCCATTCATGTCAATGGCCCAATCTATTCCCAGTGGTGCAGTATAAGGATTGCTGTCATCAACAATCTCTATCATTTCGAAATCTACAAGCGTGCTCGCACCTTTGATATCTACCGTTATTCCCTGCAATATTCCCATGGGTAGGATCTTTTGCTAGTTCACCATTCGCAATTGAATAGGAGACCATTGCAGTGTAGGCTTGCCCATGCGTTCCCATGTCTGCTTTGGTAGGACGTTTGCATTTGATCCTAGATCCAAAATCACTTGATCCATTTAATATTCCCCGATCTACACAGTCAATCTCATCTCTCTTCCTGTTCACGTTGTGTGCTTCCCGAGCTTCCGGACTACATGTGGTTCTCCTCGCATGGTCCTTGCACATCTAGTGATGAGTTCTTGCAGTCCCTTCACAGATTTTCTGTCATGCAGCAGCTTCATGCATGTCTCCAAAAAGGTAGTGAGCATTGATGGGTCCATTTCCGGTCCCAGTTTGTCTTTACTACCTCAAGTGGAGGTCTCTGTGAAGCTCTTCTTAGCTTCCATTAACGTCTCCCTCGCTTGTGTCGGCTGGATGAATCGTTCTTGCGGACAAGACCGATCTCCCTAGTATCTACAGATATCTAGCGACAAGCAAGACAAGAAAATTCTATCTTTCTCTAAATATTGCGATTTATAAATAAAAGCCAAGAGGTGTTTTAGAACCTACCTCAAGTCCAACGCTAGTTCGTGGCAGCCACGCTCCGATCGTCCAAATGAGTTTCCTTTTAAAGAACCTGCAAACACAAACAAGCACACATCAAATAACACCTGCATAGCCAATATAATAAATCATATTCATCATGGTGATCAAGGAATCCATGAAATAAACCATAGAAGACAGCTTATTGAGAAAAATAAACTTGATTGTATTAACTTAAACAAAGAAGAACTTTACAACCTTGGTGCCTTGATGTTGTACAAGCTCCTCCCTGGGTCCAAGCAAGAATCTCCTCTACTTTGACAAGCCTCACACTATTCCCAATAAGATCAAAAGGTATGTAATCTCTCCTCTCAAGCTTAATTAGGAAGACTAAATTCCAACAGAATTTCACCTCAAAAATATTCAGCTTTCAACCTCTCTAGCAACCAGCCCAATGCCTCATTTTATAGTGCAGAGGAAGGAAGTTACTAGGTCCACCTTCAAAGGGATACATTCCTCCTTCAAAGGGATAAGATCCTCTCATCAAGGGGTTAGCTCCTTTAGTTATGGGTTGCATGAACCACCTAGGAGAGAACTTGCCACCTCAAGATTCCTTCTAGAAGGGTCCAGAATTAACCCAAAGTGAGTTTTTAATAATAAACTTGCGTCTTTTTGACTTTTACAGGGGTCCACACCCATTCCTTTAGTGACAGAGCGGGCAGGTCCACAGGTGACATGAACAAGGGGTGCGGGACCATAGGTAATGCTAAGAGAAAGTGCGGAACCAAAGTTTTAGAGATTTTCAAGGACTTTCTCTCATTTTTAAGGCTTGACATGAAGAGCTGAGGTTTAAGACTTGCAAAGGAGGATAGTATGAGTGGTGATAGACTCACACTGACTGCAAGAAGTTATGGTGACAATATTTTGTGTAACAGATTGCCCCTAAAGTGCGAAGTCTGTAATAGATAGTATTTTTCATCTAAGAAGAGTAAAGTACTTTATCATGTCGAGGATCATCTTGTGGAGAGCCTGGTTGGAACCTATAAGAACATTCAATACAAAATATATATATGAGATCATATCATCACTGAGGTAGGCATTCCCATACTCAGATCAAAACTGACTAGAAAACTAACTAAACTGCTTTGATATAGGAACGATATTATAATAAATCACAAGTATAGACATAAGTAGACACAGTATGGGTGCAACCATCCATTTATGAATAGTCCACTATATAATAAATAACAAAATTCCTCGCAGCCTGGATGGTGGAAACTAGATCCAGGGTCTTGATTTCTACTTCCCGAAATGGTACGATTCTATCCATGCGAATGAATGTGTCGAAGTCAAACATGGTAGAAACCACTTGAATACCAGTCAATGATGTAAACTGTTAACAAGTGTGAGAGAAACCACCAGTAATGTCAATGGATCTCAAAGTACTTAGTACAATCCATGAAATATGAATAGATGTGTTGATGTCGAACATGTCATAGAATCCTTTGATCGAAGGTCAATGATGCAACTTGCTGTCGAAGGCGAGAAACCTGCCATTGAGGCATGCAGATTCGAAGGTACTGACGATTTCTGGATCATCTTTCTAGATAATGAGTTGAAGTCGATAGAAAGCGATCCGTCGTAGGCAAGCCCACAACACGAAATCATAGATCAAGTCTAAAGAAATATATTTGCAAGGACTGACTCAGGGATGGTCAAGATGGATGACAAATATTTTGCAGATGAATGGTTTATTTGCACTGACCTCTTGAACACATAACGACACTGCAGATGGTTTTGGTGACAATTGACCCAAAGTTAATACCCAAAAACCGGCTGAAGACTTTCAATATGGTTTGATTAACTTTTAGGCAAAGGATTTCCCGACCCAGGTGAACAAAAAGTGTCGTGTTCAAGAGTGGTTAAATGTTTTCTGAGACACAAAGTGTGACAAACAGGTTCATTTTTCTCTCTTTTCCCCCACCATTTCTGGCAAGAACCTCTTTATTTTTGACAAGCTTGAGGAGGATAACATTTGCTTGATTATAAGCTCATCCTTCAGATGAGTCCAACTTATTTTAAATTCGAACCCTAAGAAGGAGTGGTCCGTTCCTGTTTGTAATTGAACAGGTCCTTTACTGTTAAATTTTAACGAGTCCAGTATAGGAAAAACCCGACGTTTTTCGATTTTAGGGAGTCAGAAGAAAAACTTAAGAAAACTCCATGGTTGTCCCTTTTCATAAATTGGTGTCTTCCAAGCCTGAAAAATTATAAAATAATACTTGAGAGAACCGCTTGACCATTATGATCAAGGAGTACTTTTCATAATTAGTGTCTTTGATCCAAAAAAGTAAAAAAGCGATCAAGGACACATCGTTTTATTACTAGTATCAAACTTGAAACGATAAAAGTCCGGCAATATTTTCATGTTTATACGGTCAGAAAAGAGCTGTAAGTGGACCGTCCTTTTAATTCCGTTTTAGTGAGTTTAAAAAGGAAAAACTCGACAATCTTTTCATATTTTATGAGTCAGAAAAGAGCTTAAAGAGGACTCGTCCTAGAGGAATGAGTGGTATAAAGGGTAGCAACTGGTTCCGGCAATGGAAGAACTGCTCAAAATATGTAATGGTTAAGAGGCTGGCTAATAAAACCACTCATAGATGCGGTCCCTCAGGAAAGGAAAAACAACCAAGTGAAAGCATATGATCAGCCAAAGAGATGGGGGCGATGGAATGAAAACAACCAAGGCTCATCTAACAGAATTTAGCAGATAAAAAATGACAATCACGAGATGTAATAAGGTATAGGTTCATTTTTACACAAGCCTGAACCATAGAAAACTCTTCTTGGATTCGGTTTCATGTTTACACAATCTTGAAACGAAAAACTATGCTTGTTATAAGTTCGCATGCCCCCAAAATAACGATGCAAAATGAGGTACATGCCCCCCAAGCTTCATTGCATTCAAAGGTGGATGAAATGAAGGTTTACTTTCAAGATCTTGGAAAGACTCGAGGGAGTTGTTTCATTTTTTAGTGAGGTTGACACAAGAAAAGAAGTATCCTCAAAACCCTTGTTTCATTTTTTAAATGAGCTTGACACAAGGTAAGGAACTATGCTCATGACTCCATGTTTCATTTTTTAACGAGATTGACACAAGACAAAGAAATATGCTCATAAAATCTTTGATTCATTTTTTAATGAGCTTAACACAAGACAAGGAACTATGCTCAAGTCTACTCTCTACAATCTACCAAACAAGGAACTAGGCTCTAAAATCCTTGATTAATTTTTTAACAAGCTTGACACAAGACAAGGAACTATGCTCTAAAATCCTTGATTCATTTTTTAACGAGCTTGACATAAGACAAGGAACTATGCTCAAGTCTACTCTCTACAATCTACCTATATAACCTACTGATTCATTTTTTCAATGAGGTTGACACAGGAAAAGAACTGTCCTCATACCTGATTCATTTTTTAACGAGGTTGACTCAGTAACAGGAACTATCCTCTGACCAACTGATTCATTTTTTAACGAGGTTGACACAGGAAAAGAACTATCCTCATACCTGATTCATTTTTTAGCGAGGTTGACTTAGTAATAGGAACTATCCTCTGACCAACTGATTCATTTTTTAACAAGGTTGACACAGGAAAAGAGCTATCCTCATACTTGATTCACTTTTTAACGAGGTTGACTCAGTAACAGGAAATATCCTCTGACCAACTGATTCATTTTTTAACGAGGTTGACACAGGAAAATAATTATCCTTATACCTGATTCATTTTTTAACGAGGTTGACTCAGTAACATGAACTATCTTCTCACCAACTGATTCACTTTTTAACGAAGCTGAAACAGTAAAAAAAAAAACTTTCCTCAAAAGCCTTGATTATGGCATCTAACTGGAAGAAAGACATGTCAACGAACACACCTTGATCATGGCTTCCAAGAGGTCTTCATCAGAAGTAGTTCTCTGGAAGGAACACATGTCAAGGGAATCAAAAGGGATAAGAACATCGCATTCAAGTAATCCCATAGAGTTTTCCATGTCAATTACCAGATCTAAATCAAAGGAAGATGAGCAAATAGTGAGAGGCTCACTTACATCGGTAACTGAAAACATGGGACTAGTTGCCACATAATTAACCCGTGGCGAGGTAGATACCACTTTAGAATCAGGAACATTTAGGGGTGTCATATTATTGGTAGTTGAAGCAAGACTAGGGAACAAAAGCTGGTCTACAGTCACAATATTTCCATTGTGGGGAAAGACATCACGCGAAAGACTGTCGATACGACAACTTTCATTTCATAAACATAGTCTCGCCCAAGGAGTAAATTGAAATCCAAGGGACCTTGAACTACCATAAGATCAATATAGATAGTTTTACCTTCCAAGGTAATAGAAAACTTAGGAAGGATCCCTAAAGGTTCACTAATGGTTCTGTTAAAAGCTTTCAGATTCTGCGTAATAGGCACAAGCTGAGGGGAACCCAAAGCTTTCCAAGCAGTTGAGGATAAAATACTAATAGAAGCACCTTCATCTACCTGTGTGCGATGTATGTCCCTACCACCAGACTTTAAATTGATTTGGAAAGGGATGGAGGAAGGAAGACGAGGTTGTCTCAGTCTATTCCAATCAAAGGAAAATACCTCAGTACTTGGAGGGGGTTCTGTAGAAATAGGTGAAATGCCGCCCGGCGTAGAAGACTCTGATGTAACAAGAAGAACCTGAGTGGTATGAAGTTCACTCTCTAAAGGGAGAGTGGGATCGACCGAATGTGAAATTGAATCGACCACTTGATCAACAAATGGATCATCAACCTGAGTGATATGAGTTTCACTCTCCAATGGAAGAGTGGGATCGATTGTACTTGAAATTGAATCAATCACTCCGTCAGTTGACGGTAGGTTGGGAGAAAGTTTATAGTAACCAGTTGGAAATTCTTGCTGTGGAACATTAAGGTTTTCCAACAATTTTTAGGCTTCATCCATGTGAGGGAAAATGTGAGTTTGATGACTCCCTTTGCATAACTTACAAGGAAACCTAACTTTACCCTTTTTCCTAGGAACCTGACTATCACTGGTTGATGGATCAATGGAAAGTTGATGAGATTTTTCTAACCAGACTTCCAAGACCTTTGGAATACTAGCACAATTGATAAGGAAGTGGTCGCCCTTACAAAGCCTGCAAGGGTATTTGGGTTTACGATGCATGTTGGAGGTTTCCTCAACACAACTAACACTTACAGCCATGGTTGGTTGGTTGACTTCTTTCTTATCTTGCTTCTTCTTCTTCTTCTTCCCTTTCTTCTTCTTCTTAGCCACCTGGTTACTGGTGTCAAGGCTTTTACCAAGTGAAGAGGAAGAAATGGAGGAAGAAATATTAGGCGAAGAAGGTAAAGGGTCAACAGAAGGTTGGTGATGTTGAGATGGTGAACTCTATTGAGGTGAAGCATTCGGTTGAGGTGGAACAATTGGAGTATTTGGGGCCAACGAAGTTGAAAATAACCATATCGATAAACCTATTGTAAATCCAGGTAATGAAATAGTAGCCATATAAGGAGGACCAACATTTCCAAAGCAAGGAAAAGTAGTAGGATTCTCGTTAAGAGGGGTTTCTTGGTTGGTAAATTCCAGAACAGTTGCCATTATATTCAACTTCAGTGAATTTTATTAACAATTTAAAACTAAAATTAACAATTCACAATTCACACCTAACAATTAAAATTCACAATTCACACCTATGGTCTCTAAAATTAAAAACAAACAGATTAACACGCGCTATCAAATCTAGGAGTCAAACCACACACAAATAGTAACTTTCCGTACTAAACACACTAGTTGGTGATGAAATCCAACATCGCAGAATTCAATACAGAAAGGGCGGTTGGAACAGTTACCCTGACAACCTGCTTAATGAAACAGACTGGCACAAGTTTCTTCATAAAACCGTCTCGAGTGAAGAGAACCCCCTAGAGAGTCCAAGTGAGTCTAGTCAACGTTTTCTCCAAGTACCGTGGGATCTTCCCTCCATCGTCACCTTAGGAAAGAATCCTATAGATTATGGTAACTATGGTTACCAACAGAAACAAATACACCTGGGGGAACAGTCTGTGATCTGATACGCATGCAAGGGCAGAGTAGCAAAGCTCAATCCCCTTGAAGGCTCCTTGACATAATCCAAGGTTTACCAACAAGTGACCCCAGGCTCCTTGACAATGGTTAATCTGTGGTTTACCGTTTTTAATATGTGTATATCTGCTATCATTCACAATGAGGAAGGATTGATTACCCCACTAGTTCGGATATGACCTCGTGCTTGACTCCTTTAAGAGGAGCTTCACAGAGCATAGATGTAACAATTGGAATTTATCTCCTACCGCAAGATACAACTACTTGTTTGTTTTTACTATCTTGGAGAGTTAATTACTCCATACTCCAAGATACTAGCCTAAGATATGTTGGTGATAAAGAGCCCTAGAAATAAAAATAAAAAGATTACTAGATTGATTTTACTTTAAGTGTTAATTTATGGTTGTTTCTTAAGTCAAAAAGGTGTGGAGATGAAACTTTATGGTGTGAAGACTCGACTCCAAAACACTAAAAATGCACCTAAGATGATAAACAATCCTTTTTCTTCAATGAATTTCTAGCTAAAGAAAGAGTTGAGAATGCAATTTCTTGAAAAAACAAATCTTTCCTTAACAAATGAATGAAAAGAAAAACTTTTTTGTCTTTTTCAATAAACTCAAAATCGAGACGACTAATTATGCTCACGAAAATTTCCCTTTCTTTTCAACACTTCAAATACTACAAAAACAAATCTTTTCAAAAGAGATTTTTTTAATTTTTATAAAACACTCAAAACTATTAAAAAATATAATCTTGATATCTATAAATTCTAAAAAATATAATGAAGCAAAATCTTACAAATTTTCTTTTCAAGGATATTTTACTTAGTTATCAGCAAACTAAGGACTAACTTGTTAAGAATAACAAATTAATCAAAAAACAACCAACTTTTGTTTTCTTTTTTAAAAATGAAATCCAAAACTTTCAAAACACGTTCTTTCAAAGCTTCACAAAGAGAAAAATGAGATGTATTCCTCACCAAAGGTAGATTTTACAAATCGGTCAGACTCATAAAGAAGACCAGCAAAAACTAGGGTGATCTGAGGTTTCTAAGGCTTCTAAGCTCTGAGTTACTACAAAGACCAAACGAAAATCAAGCCAGGCACACAAAACTTCTAGAAATTCACCTAAAACCTAAATGCCAATGGAATTAACCTATGAAAAGTTTCTGACAAGATACGTGCAGATCTAGGCAGAGGCTAAAACACATAAACAAATCATAAGCTTAACTAAATGAAAATATTTTAAGTTTTTCAAAAATTTGACAGGGTCCGCAGGCCCCCAGTATAACCAAGTGCGGTACCACTCTATGTGTAAAGCAAAAGTGCGGGGATGTCCGCACTGTGTTACAACCAGAATGTGCGGTCCTCTTCCAAAAGCGTGAAAAACAAAAAATAACTCAATATCTACAGAACCTACCCAATCCCACACACATCAAGCAAAAACAGAAACAGAGAAACAGTTTCTCAAGTCAAAGTAAAAAAAAGGCAAAAACCAAAAATTCAAGTCCCCAATGGAGTTGCCATTTTGTCGGCCGGATGAATCGTTCTTGCGGACAAGACCGATCTCCCTAGTATCTACAGATATCTAGCGACAAGCAATATAAGAAAATTCTATATTTCTCTAAATATTGCGATTTATAAATAAAAGCCAAGAGGTGTTTTAGACCCTACCTCAAGTCCAACGCTAGTTTGTGGTAGCCACACTCTGTTCGTCCAAATGAGTTTCCTTTTAAAGAACCTGCAAACACAAACAGGCACACATCAAATAACACATGCATAGCCAATATAATAAATCATATTCATCATGGTGATCAAGGAATCCATGAAATAAACCATAGAAGACAGCTTATTGAGAAAAATAAACTTGATTGTATTAACTTTAAACAAAGAAGAACTTTACAACCTTGGTGCCTTGATGTTGTACAAGCTCCTCCCAGGGTCCAAGTAAGAATCTCCTCTACTTTGACAAGCCTCACACTCTTCCCAATAAGATCAAAAGGTATGTAATCTCTCCTCTCAAGCTTAATTAGGAAGACTAAATTCCAACAGCATTTCACCTCAAAAATATTCAGCTTTCAACCTCTCTAGAAACTAGCCAAATGCCTCATTTTATAGTGCAGAGGAAGGAAGTTACTAGGTCCACCTTCAAAGGGATACAATCCTCCTTCAAAGGGATAATCTCCTCTCACCAAGGGGTTAGCTCCTTTAGTTATGGGATGCATGAACCACCTAGGAGCGAACTGGCCACCTCAAGATTCCTTCTAGAAGCGTCCAGAATTAACCCAAAGTGAGTTTTTAATAATAAACTTGCTCCTTTTTGACTTTTATAGAGGTCCGCACCCATTCCTTTAGAGACAGAGCGGGCAGGTCCGTAGGTGACATGACCAAGGGGTGCGGGACCGCAGGTAATGCTGAGAGAAAGTGTGGAACCAGAGTTTTAGAGATTTTCAAGGACTTTCTCTCATTTTTATGGCTTGACATGAAGAGCTAAGGTTTAAGGCTTGCAAAGTAGGATAGTATGAGTGGTGATAGACTCACACTGACTACAAAAAGTCATGGTAACAATATTTTGTGTAACAACATGCTCCAAATCAAATTCTGGTTCCTTTGTTGGAGCCTTGCGAACCCAAGCACTCTCTTCATGCTGCTTGCCTTTGTCATCTTCCATTGTGATACCTCTTTGAACATGATATTTACATTCGGGTCTTCCTCACGCAGTTCAAACCTCATCATTTGCAAGTTCTAAGTTGGGGGAGGTTGGAGTGCTCCTTTATCATGCAACCTCGCTATCAGCATGGGATTATCCTTCATCTCATGATCAAACTGGTACAATATAAGCATGATAGTCTCGTCAGATTTGTACAATTGCAGGAATAATGCCTTGGTCCTCTGCAATTGTAGCATATCAGTTGTTTGTGATCTCTTCCTGCTCCCATTCCACCTCGACCTCATTCACGCCCTTGAAAGCCAGTGTGCACCATCCCTGTATTTTGATCGAGAGCTCGTGTTATGGTCTAAAATCTGTAGGTAGGGATCTGATCCATCATCGGTTCATAAATTCTACAGGTGTGCTCATCGTGGCCTACTGACCTATAGAAGTTACAGAATAACTGTTGGGAAGTCTACGTATACTTCTATAATAGATGGCAATTATCTGTAGCATGCTTTCCTCCTATTTGAAAAATCGTGCACCATAATGTAGGCACCGCACTCGGTTCTGCTTGTGCCTCTAGTCTCAATGGCATTGGTCCTCCTCCCACCATGTAGTTTGCAAATACTAGACAATGGTCCTTGTCATGTCCCTAGCCTTTTCACTTTACGCACCACACCTTCTCTCACACTTCTGGGCGAGCTATCCTCTCTTGTTTCAAGCTCTACATCTCAAGGCACAATTTTTTCAATTGCACGTGGATTTTCTTTACTCCTAGGTTAGGATCTTGTATCGGGGTCTCATGCAGTCTCATTGTGATCTCCAAGGCCTCAACATTAGTGGATAGCTTCTATTATGACATCGCATTCCTTAGATGCAGTGTTAGTGATGCTACAAACCATGCACGATGTTTCTCATCCATCAAGGTCATGTTGGCTTCATGAATCATACACTTCAGTCTCTAATCTAGCTCCCAGGGGGTCTCGCCTGGAAGCATCGTGATTTACTTAAATTCAATAATCAATTGTGTCTTTGATTTTGGCCTACGAAATTCCCTGTTTAGCGCATCTTGGATATCCGTGATCCCTGCATTTGGATTGTCATTGGAATGCTTAATGTACCACGCCAGTGTGCAATCTTGAAAAGTATTGACCAACGTTGCTTTATTTATATTGTCATTCATGACTCCCTGCGCTTCCCATACAGCTTTTACCATGAACCAAAACTAGTTCGGATCTTTGTTCCCTACTCCTTTGAACACCGACAAATTTATTGCACTCGCCATATTGAACTGTGGTGGTGGTGGAGGTGGTGTGGGTGAAGATGGTGAAATTGCCGGTGGTGTAGGTGGAAGTGGTATGTGTAGAACTCGCTGCTTTATCACACTGATCGCAGTTCTTGGTGAGAATTTCATGAGCTCTTCCTCGCTTTCTCGCGGAGGTGAAATCAAAAGGCTAGTTTCTAGTTCTGCACTACCTTGGTTTCTATAGATCCTCCCACTTCGCGTAGCCCCAAACATCAATTTATTTGCATAACCTGCTTTTCACATAGTATCATTTTAATCCAAGTGTTCAAAGATTTAACGTACTTACCTCACAGTCCTTTGAGGAACGTCATTCTGCCTCGCTATAGCTAACTGAAGTATCTACCGTGAACTTGGTGATAAACCCTCCTATAATTCGATCGAGCCAATGGTCCACAACGCTTATGATGTTACCTTCTGATGCATCCAATCTACACACCAACTCTAGAGTCCACACAATAGGTTTGTCGAGCCTACACCTTCCTTGACTATTTTCTAGATTCGTGATCCACTCATACAACTTAGAGGGGAAGGATGCAAAGAAATTTTTTTGGATTTCCGTATATAAGTAGAAATCTAATCACTCTTCCTTTGATAATCGTAGATTCCCATTTTCCTCTACCATGAACTCGTGGATCTTTTTGTCGAACCACTCTTAAATTCCTTTCTTTGTTAGATTCCAGTAATACGACATCAGCCATCTCTTATGAAGATTCCTGTCCTCGCAATTGAACCATTTTTTGGCTTATTGGGACCTGACCCATGTTCAGAGTTAATTTAGCCAAACAAATCCCAGTACTACTGGCCCTTTTGGCAATAGTCCGCGGAGCTCGGACTGAGGTCTCACTTGAAGTAGTATGGGAGGGTGTTAGAACTAGGTTTCCGCAACGTGGAGATGTCTGATGAGTTCAAGTGGTCTGCGATTTGACCCTACGTGCACTTTCCTGTCCTTCGCAACCTGATATACTGCCTTTGCACAACCCTACTCAAGCCCCAAGCACCGCGCTCTGCATTATTAGCCAAGATATTACTAGTATTCTAATGTTAGTTGATTATTTTAGCCTACTTGTGTGCTCTAAATTATACTTAAAAACATAACCATTCATACAGGGGCACGCGGTAAATAAACAATATATTCACAACTTATATCAATCATTCATTAACTCGAGAATAGATACACAAAATGATAACAAACTTCTCTTTATTAATTCCTTCCTCGATTATAGACTCGACTCTGCCCTGTGCACTCAGCTGCAGTGGTCCATGCACTCAACTGCAGGGGTCCGTGCACTCAGCTGCTGGGGCTTGTGCACTCACCTGCAGACTACTAGGTCTTTACGCTCTCAGCTATAGGGGTCTATGCACTCACCTGCAGACTACTAGGCCTCTACGCACTCAGCTGCGGAGCCTTCTCCTACTCTACGACCCAAAGAGACACTTCACTTAGTTACCTAGACTCTTCTCTCCCTCTCTACCCCTTTCTCTATCTACTTAGAGCCTCACTCTATGTATACAATCCTATTGTCCATGGACCATGGGTAGGTCTATCCAACCGACATTACATTACAAAACTAGGGTGGACAACCCTATGAATCTCTCATACTTTCGTGCTTCGCGCCCAAAATTTGCAGAGCTTTACAACAAGATTGGGTCAAAACTTGGGCTTTGAGCCCCAAAAGATGCCTTGGGGGGATTCCATGCCCAACATGTCTCACCCTCAAGTCACTCTGTCAGCACGGAGATCTTTGCGTAGAGTCCCTCCAACTCTATTCAGACCGGTGCAAGGTCAGCAACGCATTGAGTAGTTGCCTGCTGGATCTTCTGAATGCATTGTTCCAAGACCGTGGTGTCAGAACTGCTTCCCTGGAGCTATTCCTGCATCCCCTGCGTTTGAGTGAACTTGCCTTCAATTTCTATTATGATGGTGAAGGCCTCATCGATCCAAGGCTAAATGCCCACCTTCACAACTCCTTTGTGTCATGCTGTGTCCACTAGTTCTTTCACTGATTTTTTCTGTTGCATCTGTGCGAGCCTTTGGGTGAGGGCCACCGTCTACATAATTCCTTTGATGTTGTCATACTGCTGCTGGAGTTCACACGCCTCTATCTCTAAGCGCTAGATGTTAGGGTCCTCCTGCAGATTCGTGAGGACCTAAAATGACTCCTCCAACATTCTGGTGTAGTCCCTCACTAAATTGCTGATCTCATCCAGTCCTACTGTAATAGCGCTGACGTGTTGTTCTCTTACTTCCTAGGGGGTGGATGGCTGTGCCTTCAACCAAAGCTCTGCAATCTAAAGGTTCAGCTCCAGTTGAACCTTAGTCATTTCTGTTAAACACACATGTGCAGCAATAGAATATGAAAGATAAAACATGAGGATACATCTTTTATTAACAACTGATATACATTTATATTACATTGTTTGACCGTTGGGTTTCACATCCCAAGGTCTCTTGGACTTCTCTTTGTCTATTCGGCTTCCACACTAACCCATTAAGGATTAGGTGTCCAACACTCCCCCCCTTAATCCGAAGGGTTATGTATGAGTCCAAGAAGAGAGCTGTAATACAAAATGTGCAAAAATGCATGGCAACACTAGGCTGAATGTGCTGTCTGAAATGATGGTATAAAGGGCGGTGGTTTAAGGATGACCACCAACACTAGAATGCTTAGTGCAGTTCCCAGAATTCTTCCAAAACTGGCAAGACGCTGAAGTCTTATACTAGAGGAAGTGTCCCAGATTACCAACTGAAGGCATGTTCATGGGCATCTTTGTCTCTAGCTACAAGTCTGAAACTGGTGTGGCAGGTTGTGGCTCAGGCTCGCTTGATGTGACTTTGAAGCTTGTAGATGACCATCATTTCCCCCCTTGTCAGATACAAGGTGACATGATGGAGAAAAATCAACTGCAAGACTGTTCAATACTTTGGAACGAGTTTTGACATGTGATTGGAATATCTTCTTGGCTGTTGATGCCCATTGCTAAGAAGTGATCCATCCAAGATGAATCTTTGTTCTTGCAGGAAGTTTGTTTTTGAAGCATCTGTGTGAATAATGGGTGGTTTTATGACAGTTCTTACATGGATGAAGATCAAAACAGTGATCTTTCAAATGGCCAACTCAGTCACAGTGTTGGCATTTCACAATTTGTTGTTGTTGCTGTTGCTGTGGAAGAGGGGCAGAGTCTAGAACAGTTGCAGGTGAATTTTCATGAATGAATCCAACACTCTGAAATTGAATGGGCTTTGAGTAGTCTAGAATATAAAAGGACAAGTCCTTGTCATATCCAAGACCAGTTATGTGCTTGTTTTGGACAAGCTGTTCCCACGATCTGATGATGGGCTTGGGAAGTGCAGACTGAGTTTTTGCATCTGCATGTACAATTGCTGCTTTATGGGAGTTTGTTTCAATCTTCTGGACAAAAACAGGTTCAGAATGACTCCTCTATTTTAATTCTTCTTGCTGTAGCTGAGATTTGAGCTGTAAAAAATAAATTTTCTCTTGTGCATTTTGTAGACAGACCTGAATGTCTGTGAAAGAAACTTTGCTGAATTTTAATGTATCATGATTAGTAGACAATATGAGAGTTTTGAGGAACTCTAATACTTCACTGATTCTGGCCATTTTTTCTTCAATGTCAGATTTACACCTTAAAAATTGATCACAACTACTACTCAATGCAGATAAGTAATACCCACTCACAGTACACAGCAATATCCTTTATAAATGTCAGCAAATGATGAATGTGCAACCATCCATCACCAATTACAATCCATTACATAAAAAATAAGAGTTTACTCATGACCAGCATTATGTTCTGACAATACAACTGACAAAACTTTTCTCCATAAAAGATTACAATTAGCGCAACAAACTCTTTATGCAGCAATCGAATCAAGGAATCAATACACTATAATGAGTTTTAAATAAAATGCCACATTGGGGCAGTAGCAACTACAAAATTGTTTGGATCCTTCAAATACTCCTTCAATTTCAAAGCAGAAATGATGGCTATCACACAAAATTTATGGAGAGCTAACAATGCATATGCCAAAATATAAAGAGTCAACGATACCTTCGGTATTCCAATAAGAATGATGAACACAACAGTGACCCGCTTGTAGGAGCTACGCACCAATGAAAGGATTATTCCACATGTTCATGCATGTATGAACGCACAAATATGAACCGACCAGATCGTTGCTTTAACACAAAGCTTCTCTTGTGCGAGTCTCTCTGCTCTCCACGCCACTACGAAGCTGTTTTGTGGTGCTTCTGATTCTCCAAATTTTCACATTTATAGCTATGATCAACGCTCCAACATCATCCACGGTCTTCCACGTTTAGCAAAATATATATATGATATTTCTCAGAATGCCCCCCACAGAAATATCAGATGGCTAATGGTATTTTACTATACTGTCTAGCAAATGATGGCAATGATTTACACATTCAGAAATGAGGTGCCATTTTTATTTTGTAAGAAGGCTCCTTAAAATATGATTCATGTATAAACAAATGGGAGGCAAAAGGCATAAAATGGAACATAACCAATGCTTTGCATGCAGCAAGCTTCCCCGTATGAAAATTTCAAACAAAATTTTACAATCTTTATGTTTAAATTAACATATCCAAAACCCGAATATAAAGCATTAAGAATTGCATTGAATAATATAGGTATTCTATTGGAATTTTATTTCACAGTATCCTTGCAACAATACTCAAGCAGTGACATGAATTGTGCAAGTTGAAACTCCTCATTCCCCTGTAATGCTTCAGATTCCACCCATGCTATTCGTCTTTCTAGGGCATCGTAATACTCTCCATACCCGTGCAATGAAACAACCACATGGCTAGACCACAAATCCCTCCATACGAAGTGCACAATGGAACGACATAGTGATTCGCAGATTATGGACAATACTAGTCCCGCATGATAGATAGGCCAGTGACACCACTTGGGATTTCAGATGAACTTCCAACATTCGACTGCGTATGAACTTCCAACATTCAACTGCGTATGAACTTCCAACGTTCAACTACTGATTTAATGATGGTCAACTGCATTCAATTTCTAACAGGCAAGTAGCAATTCTATGTTAATGGATACCAGTCATCCTTTCCTCCATGCAAAGAGAATTAAGCCATCATTCCTGGAAATACAATTAAAACAGACGATAAATCAATTATGACTGTATTTCATAAAGAAGGAAGTAAAGCTTTGTCCATTGCCACACTGCAATGTCCAAGAGACTTCATTCTTTTTCTACAGCAAGGCCAAGAGATCTTGTAGTCTCCAAACCAATAATCGCTGCCCAAAACTCATCGTAAGGGAGCTGTAATACATTGATAATCTTATGAATGTTTCCATTGAATTCTGCATCAGAGGTACTCTCCATAATAACACAGAAAGGTAATGAGCAATATTCTTCTAAATCCACAACATTGCAATTGCCTTGTAATTTCAGTTTTTGAGCAATTTAATCACCATCTCGGGTAAGGCTTTAATGGAACAAATTTATCATGTATGTTTTCCACTCTTCATCTCTCTAGCTTACAAAAAATTAACTTAAACTCAACGGGGTTGAAATAACACTGCAATAGAGGGCGACCTTCTTGGACTAGAAAATTTGAGCCAATAAATTATAGGAATACTCTACCTCTCTGGTGAAGAAAAAATTGGTTTCTTCCTTGGCAAAGTAATTTCTGAAGATGCTCACATAATTCAGCCTTCAAAAACATCTTGGTATTGCTGGATATCTAAAACCCCAACCTCTTGCAATGAGGAATTTTGCCCACCTGGAGCAGCGTTCACCATTCAAATCAGAGATGGGTTTCGTATATGCCAATATGCATTTGAAAGCACTCATAGTTGTACTTCACAGTAATAATGCAGATAAATGGCGCAGATAAGCAGTAATAATGTACCGTAGATGGTTCTTTGCAAGAAATTTAATTTCAGGAAGAGCGGGTGTTTATGAATCAGGAGCAGTTATGAACTAGCTATGAACCAGAAATAAAACATTCAAGTTTTGCAGAAAGAAACTAAATTTGGGAAAGAAACATTGTACGCAGTCTGTTGGGGCAATAGAAATGTCAGAGGAGTTACATTATATAAAACTAATTTGAGACCTGCGCTTTGACCGAAAGAGCATTTGCTGCAATTTCGCTGACAGAGAGAGGAATGTTTGCTGGCTTGATGGGTGATACGATGACACACTAATAATTCTTCTGATTCATGGGCAGAGAACAGTGGGCAGGTTTGATGGATAGTAGCAGAACTAACAGGTTGCAGCTAAAATTTAGCTGAGAAAATATTCATGAAATGCAGAAGTCATGGCAGAAATAACCTACATAGAAAGGCCATAAAACAAATGGCTCAAATTAATTTTGCAGGGCAGAAATATGCCTGCTCTGATACCATGTTAAACACACATGGGCAACAATAGAATATGAAAGACAAAACATGAGGATACATCTTTTATTAACAACTGATATACATTTATAGTACATTGTTTGACTATTTGATTTCACATCCCAAGGTCTCTTGGACTTCTTTTTGTCTATTTGGCTTCCACACTAACCCATTGAGGATTAGGTGTCCAACAAATTCTTCTCGTGCCTTGCGCACCCCTGCTACTAGCCTGTGGATGTGCGCCTTTGCTGGTGTGTCTGTTGGGATGGCCATCTTAGGAATGCTTTGACAGGCTTCCTTTAGTACCTATACCAATTTCTGATTCTGTGACACCGCTTCATTATGCTGCAAGCTCAACTGCTCCATGTTGATCTTTTTCTCGATTAGTACTTGCAGCACGTGACTCTCCCTAGCCAACAGTGCTGCAGTAATCCCATCCTGCAGAACATATAATGTCTCCCACAGGGGTGCAACCATGTTGATCCCAATACCCTTCAGTGCGCTAATTGTAGGCATGTCAGCCTCATTTGTTGTCACCAGTGCCCCTTCCAGCAACGCTATTGTATTTTTCATCCAAGCGTGCAACATCTACTCTACTACGATTGTCCCTACAGCGAGGCTGGTCGAAAGGGTACCAGCCTAAGGAGTGCACACCTACAACTCCTACAGTTGAGCTTTGAGGGCCCCCAACACAATCTGGTTCTCTTGCGTAAAATTCTAGAGGGCCTCAGAGGTGACATCGCGTGCTGTCTCGCCAATTTCGTGCAAATCACCTTCAGTAAGGGTGATTGGGTCAATAGACAACTTTGATGCCTTGACCTTCTTGCGCTGGCGCTTCAGCTGTGTTGACACGGTTTGTGGGTCCACGGCTCCCTCCTCTTTCTCTGCTTCTTGCCCATGCAAAGGTTACTTTTGGCCCTTGTGCACCTTCTCAGCTGCCTCTTGCACTACTGCGGCCTTTTTTTGTTCTGCTGCTATCTGTGCAGCATCCCGTGGCTCCTGCACTTTTGTTGCCGCTACTTCCTGCCTTCTCTTATTTGCCAACTATGCCATGCACAGTTTGGCCTCCTCTTTCTTCTTTTGTGCCACAAATTTCTCCATTGTTGCGATGTCTGGGGTGTGCCACTTCAACGGCCATGTCTCCAGTACATCAAAAATTACATCGTCTGTGGCTATAAAGGGTATCTCACTCCATTTCTTAGCCAGGTCCTTATGCGCCTTGATCTATATGCTATGGAGGTCTGCTTTAAACTCTGTAAAAATTTGCAGGCTCTTGTAGATAGTGGGTGATAACCACGGCTTGTGATTAATCCCCATCTTGAGGTTCATTTCCATGAACACCCAGAATATCTTGCTATCGTGGATTTGATTTGCATCCTTCATGGCCCAAAGCGAAGTGTACTTCGTGGCCTCTGGCAAATCCTTATCAATTGTGGGGAACTGACTATCCTCTGGCAACTCCCCTGCCACGAGCACTATGGACAGTAGAAGTAATGCATAGTGGAATGTTTTGCCTTGTTCCTGAGCCTCGCGACAATTTTCTAGGAACTCCTTGCAGAGGAACTCAGAGCAGTTAAACTAGACCCCCTCCATACACTACTCAGCAAGTGCTACCACTGGCGTGGGTACCTCATCCACGTGGCACTTGCGCATAACCTTACTTACCAATTTTTCAGTTGCCACTCTCACTACTTTGTTGTTGATTCTGGATATGGCGTAGCCCCTCTTCTTCTTCTCTAGTTTATATTTATTCTTCATGGCTTCCGCGATGGCCGAGTCACTGATTTTCCCCTCCAAGATATTTGTGGGGTCCTCTCCTTTGCATGGAAGCTAGGTAATGCGGTGAATCAAGTGGTGCACGACGGGGATGGGCTCCTCCAGCCACAAACACCCACCATGCACCAGGTAGAGTAGCTGCTTGATGATGAAAATTGTTATTGGGGCAAGGTGGAAATGCAACACCCATAGTAGGTTTAGTAGCCTTACCTTTTCCACTCTAAGCAACCACTTTCGCTGCTCTAATTCGGTAACCCCCGCCACAGTGTTCTGCTTAGGCTTCATGAGCTACACAGTCTCTAGGTGAGGGAACTTCTCGTGGTCAGTGAGATCCTAATCTCCAAATTTCAATCTAGGCACCTGTCCTGGGTGCGTGCCCTAAAAAATGATGTCATTTAGGAGGAGTGGGGTCTGGAGAGAGCTCTTGCTCTCGTCAAGATCCTTGGGCACTTTAGCCTTCCCCTTCTATAGGGGGATATAGGTGGGCAACTTTGTTGGAGGGTGCACAGGCTCAGTTTCTTCCTCCATGCCTTCATCCTCATCTTCTTCGATGATAAGGTCCTCCAGGTCTTCCTCCTCCTCACCAATTTATATGTTAATGACTTTCTCTTTCTCCTCCATTGTTAGCCTGGTGTGTAGTGGGTTTTGCAAGGACACACGTATGAAAACCATCGATTGTTTGTCTTTCTTTGGCCTCAGTGTGTGTGGTGATTTAGGGATTTTTGCCACGATCCCGACGCCTTCAGGGGCATCCCCCATAGTAGCTGTTGGGTAGCGGATCCCCCCATAACATGTTTTGGGGCTTAAAGCCTGAGGTTTGGTCAAGAAAATATAAAGACCCTGTAAAAGGCAGGCACAGAGTGCGAGAGTCTAGGGTTGTTCACCCTAAAGTATTGTAATTTAATGTAGAAGTGTTGGTCTACCCATGGTCGTGGACCATGGGATTGTATAAATAGAGTGAGGTTCTAAGTGTAAATGTCAGTGTTTGCGAGTCTGATCTTAAGTGTTATGGGTTTTTGAATAAGGGAGTCTTGGGTTGTAGGAATAGGAAGAGGCTCTGCAGCTGTGTGAACAGACGGCCTGGTAGAGTCCGCAGCTATGTGCGCAGACCCTTGCAGCTGAGTACACAGGGTGGAGTTGGGATTGTACTGAATAGAGGACTAATAAAAGATAAGTTTATTCTAAGATATTGTTCATCTGCTCATAGATCTATGTGTTTATGCCTCTATTATATTTTTATGCATCTCTTTATAGCTTATGATTGCACGCACTGGTTATAACTGTTAACTAATTAATAAGAAAATCGGGCCCACATAATTAAGTTAAGATCTATAATAAGGCATAGCAAGGATAAAGGATTTAGACAACATCTATTCGTGCCCTCTACAGAGCTATGTGGAATAGGTGCACAGGGCATGAGGGACAGACGGTTGTGCGGAGCAACGCGAGTGTGCAAGATCGGTTCGTGACCTTCACAGACTTCATCAAGACATCCCTAGAGTGTGGAAACCTGGTTCCAGCACCCTCCTATACTACCTTGGGTGAGACCTCAATCTGCGCCCTGTGGATTATTGCCGAAAGAGCTAGTAGTACCAGGATTTTCTTGTGTAACCTTATTGTTGAACCTAGGTCAGGCCCCAAGTAGCCAAAAAATGGTTCCATTGCCGGGACCGGGATCCACCTAAGGGATGTCAGACATCAGAACACTAGAACCCCACAAAGAAGGAAATTGAAGAGTGGTTGGATCAGAACCTTCACGATTTCGTGACACAGGAAAATAGAACTCCGCAGATATCTGAGAAGAGGTTGCTGGATTGCTATGTATATATAGAAATCCATGAGATCTTGTTCACGTCCTTCTCTTCAAAGTTGTATGATTAGATCGCGAGGTTAGTCGACAGCCAGGGAAGGTACAAGCTTGATCGACTGGTAGTGTGGACTCTGGAGTTGGTCCGTAGACTAGAGGCATCAGAAGATAAGATCGCACACGCTGTGGACCATTGGCTCAACCAGATTATAGGGGGATTTATCACTTAGTTCATGGTAGACACGACCATGAGCTATATCAAAGCATAATGACATTCTCTCAAGGGACTGCGAGGTAGGTACATTAAATCCCTGAATACTTGGATTAAGATGTTGTTATGTGAAAAGTGGGTTATGAAAATACATTGATGTTTGGAACGATGCAGAGTGGAAAGTTCTACAAGGGTATCGAAGGATTAGGAAAAAATCCCTTAATTTCACCTTTGAGAGAGAGTGAGGAAGAGCGCACTCGAGTTTCTCCGAGAAGTGTGGTCAGTTTGATAAGGCAACACATTTCGTAGTTAAAACCTCCACTTACGCCATCACCCACTTCACCTACTTCACCTCCATCTTCACCCACCCCACCTCCATCACCCCCATGGTTTAGCATGGCTAGCCCAATCAAGCTACCCGCATTCAGAGGAGTAGGGAATGAGGATCTGGATCAGTTCTAGTTTGTGGTGAGAGAAGTGTGGGAAGCACAAGGGGTCACAGATGACAACATTAAGAAGGCCACATTGGTGAGCATGCTGTAGGATCGCGTGCTGACATGGTATATCAAGCACTCAAATGATTACACAAATGCAGGAATAGTGGAGATCCAAAATGCATTGAACAGAGAATTTAGCCGGCTGAAATTAGAGACACAATCAATCATCGGATTTAAAGAGATCACGATGCTTCTAGGTGAGACCCCCTGGGATCTAGATTAGAGGCTGAAGAGTACGATCCGCGAGGCCAATATGACGCTAACAGATGCATAGCACCACGCATGGTTTGTGGCATATTTGACACCACACCTGAGGATGGTGTCGTCACAGCAGAAGCTTTCAACCCAAGCCGAAGCATTGGAAAAGGTGATAAGTTTGCATGAAACACTGATACATGATCTCGGATTGGGAGTCCAACAGATCCAGACAAAACTACATAATATTTGCTTGGAGATGTAGAGTTTGAAGCAGGATAGGGCGCCACGGCTAGAGGCACGTGAAGAAGTGTGGTGCATAAAATGCAAAGGCCAGGGCCATGACAAAGACCACTGTCTAGTATTTGTGAACTACTTGGCAGGAGGGGGTGTTACACAGTAATTTGTCACCATCCCTGTTACTCCTCTTGTCGTACCTTGGAGGACTCATCCCGGGAGTTATAAGAAGTGACAGAGTCTAAAAACACTTGCATTATGTTCCCCTGAGTATGTACTTCATGTTCCCTGAAGACACCTTCTACTGATTATCCCTGAAAAGTGCTCTTTTTCCATTGGCGCAAGTCCACAGTATCTTACCCGCGCCAATCATGGAGATCCTCAAAAGAGGGCGCGACCATTGGTGCTCTGTCTTAGAGCAACAGTCACGCCAACCAAGTTTGGTCATGCTTTTTGCCTTAACGCAAGCCTGACTGTTGTTTCCTTCATTACATGGAGCTTTTTGAGGATAAAAAATCAGTCTTATGTCGAGCTCTATCCTATCTCCATCTTTAATGGCTTTTGGGGATAATGTTAATCCACAATAGGTGTCCCGGTTCATCGTATCCTCCTCCCTTCTTCATTTATATAAGCTTGTCCTTATGCATTGGACAAGCTAGTGATAGTCATTAGTCATGGAGTGTTAGATGTTGAGTTCTTGAGTTCTTGGAGGAATGCTAGTGAATGCTAGAGAGGTTATGCTGTCGGAGAGGAGATGCATTGCAAGACACATATAGTTACTCGCCCAGCCAGGAGAGGTTCAACGTCAGAACCATGGTTGTAACTTTTCCTATTTATTATTAATTAATGAGCGACTGCTATTATAGTTCCAATCTCATTGTCTATTATGGTGATGTGTTGATTTATTTCCTTTCTGACTCAAATATAGTTGTGCCTTGGTAGATGTTATGTTGGTATCTGTCTCTTCCTTTGCATGTGCAGGTGTTCGTTTATGATCTGCTGGAGCGAGGGAGTGGGAATATCAACTCTGCTTCAATCATAGCGTTGGACTCCAGGTTGGTCTTCTTAATTCACCTTTGATGCATAACTAGGAACTTACGTAGCAGTGTGGTTTGATTGTGGCTAGTTCTGTTTTAGGCTAGTGGGATCGCCTCTGTCCGCAGAGGGGATTTACCTGACCAACAATTTGGCGACTCCACTGGGGAGAAGCTATTTGGAATTTGTCTTGCATGTTAATTTTCTTCTGCTTGCTTGAGTGAATGAGCTTCCTGAGTCAGTTTTGAGTTTATTCTTTACTGTTTGACCCATCTGAGCACTGTCAACCCGACCTGAGGTCGTATCATTTATTTTTCTAGCCGGCAAGCTTAATTGGCGCGGTTATTGCTCTGACGGTCGCGCCAGTTGGCGCATGTTTCTCAAAAGCAACTCGCGCCAATCCTGTGGTAGCGCAAGTTGCAGGCTGACAGTCGAGCCAGCCCTGTAAATTTTTCCTGTGTGTGGGTGGAAAGCTCTTTCAGTCTCTTTTTATATCTATTACAGCCTATGGAAGTGTGTTGAACCTCTGCTTGATTGGTCTTAGCCTTTATCCTTCAGCTGTTTGCTTATTTCTATTGATTTTCGTCTCAGCCCTAGAACATCTAGTGACTTTGCATGTCTAGCCTTCTGTGGGAAGTTTCGGTCTCTTGATTATCCAGTCAGCTTGTTGGTTGTGTTCTGCACCTATCCAGTGATTTGTTAAAGCTTGATCTTCTATACTCTGAGTGCTTCATTTCTAGCCTCTTTGGATTTCACTTGACTTCATTCGAACTTAGATTACATGGTTCAGTGAAAGTGTTTGTGTTTTTTCCTTGCTTGCATGGTTCATTTTGGTGTTTCAGAATTGGTTCTATTCCATTGAGTGAACTTGGATTGTGCATATCTCTTAAAATTTGTTTAAATGCATCGTGCCATCTTAAAGGAAAGAAAAACAAAAAATCTTTTGCATCATATTAGTTAGCGTTTATTGTTATTTGTTGCTATTAAAAAGAAAAAGAAAAAATTTCGTTTCTTGTTATTAGATGCATTAGGATCTTTGTTGTTTGTTGAGTGATCATCTTGTTTGTGAAAAGATCTCAACCCTCCTGTAGATAGAATTCATCGAATCAAAATGATATAATTTTGGCATATAGTTTGCATTTAAGAAGTTTTGAGATATCACATACGATAGGACCAAAAAACTGAAACATAATCGAAGATAAACTTTAAAGTAAACTCAATGAACATAACAACGCATTGGAACATAACGCAAATACTCTAGAGGTCTAGGTTAGATACGTGTTCCGGCGTCTTTAAACCTGGTAGTTTATCGTCGAGTGGTTGGGAGATTCCTCCACGGTGAAACGATAGGTGCCAATACGGACTATGCTCCCACGTACCGTCGTGTATATATTGGGAGACCCCTATAGGAATAAAGCCTTTATCCATAGGAAGCCGTGTCAGCCGCCCTACGATTCGCAATGCAGTGAACACAGCATTCACGAAGATCGACCACCCGTACCCTAAAAAGTATTTTGTGGTTTTGTGAAAGGTTTGGCACACCCTCTACCTAGAGTTCCAGAGCAGTCACTTTTGATCCTTTTCGGACTCCTTAAACGAAAAGGTGCCTGTGAGCGTCTTGTCACTTCGTGCTCCTTAAATATTCGAAGGAGACTAGAGTCATCTTTTATCCTTTTCTCGACTCTTAAAAAATTAAAAGGTTAAGTTCAATGTCTTAAAATTTATTGGCCACGATAACATTCACCCAAATTAGCTTTTTTTCCTGTTAGTTCGAAGTAGGGGTTGTCTCGGTAGACTTCGTAAGTTTCATCCTGGCGGAATTACCAGTTTCGTCTTCTACCGAAACACTGGTTGTGAGTCTTCCTGTGGTTCTAAGTATACAACCACCTAGTTCTCGTGCCCCAGGTGACGAGACTTACCAGTTTCATTGGAACCCTACGTGGGAACCTTTTGAGGACGGTTTCCCTTTCTGGGACCATACTTCTCCTCATGTGTCAGTCCCACCTGCTTCATCTAACATGGATGATTTGTCCCCTACAACGACCGATGAGTCCGTTGTGACAAGCGGTGAAATTCCCACCCCCACGGACCCTATACACGTTGGTAGTACACCTACTACCACAAATTTACCTCCAGGATATAAAGCTTTAAGAGATGCTATGCCTTCTGGAACTCCGTTTACAAGTCCCATTTGGCCATCACATACTTTCCCTACTACGGAGCCTTTTACTCCACAAAGTCGCAGTCTATCTGTTACCTCTGTCGCGACCACTCCAACGGTTTGTCCAACCTCTTCGACTCCTATTTTTGGTCGTCCCTCGGCTTCCTTGTTTGGAGTCTTTGATTCCATGACAAATTTCCCAATACAGGGGCCATATGATCCATATTTGTCATCTCAACCGGTTGTTGAGGTATCAGTTCCATTATCAATTGATTGGACCTCCACCTCTTTCCATGGTGGTCAAGTTTCATCTGCGCAATCTCCAAAACAACCCCCTCAAGACCAACCAGAGCAATCCTTTCATGGAAACCCTTTCGCTATTGGTGCTCCTTTTTCTTCATCTCATATGCAGCCTTCTGGCAACTCAGGTCAGTTAGCTTTTCAACAAGTCCAACTTGGTACCCAGCAAGGTTATCCTGCTAGAAAAATTGGTCAACAAACTATTAACCCAAGCCAATCCAATGTCCAGTATAGTCCGATGTCTGGACAAGTTACTCAACCACTTGGTCAACCTACTGTCCAGTATTCACAACCCTTTGGGCAAGCTGGTCAGCCTCAAACACAGTTGGGCCAACTAATTGCCCAGCCTTCTCAGCCATCTAGTCTGTTGGGACAACCTTCAGCTGCGCAACAACACTTCCAATCCGTACAGGTAGGCCAACCTCAGTATCAGCAGGTACAACCTTCTGGACAGATCGACCAACCTCACTATCAACAAGGTTTTCTTTCTGGCCAGATAACCCAACCTATCGGACAACCTACTGGCACTGCTCAATCCGGTCCGTGGCCCCAAATGGGACCCCAATACCCATCTGGTCTTCAAATGCAGGCTGGGTCTCAATCACAAACTTTTTATCCAACCCAGCCTGGTCCTCAAACTCAATTTGGAGCCCCACCACCGTACGGCTACCAACAACCTCAAGGGCAATTTTCGTTTGCCCCGTACCAGAACTACCAACAACAGCAAGCGAATCCTTCGCAAACTTATCAACAGCCATATGACGCACCTACAACAGCGTTTGGTAATCCTTATGCTGGGGGGCAATATACAAATCCCTATGGCCAATCCACTATGGGACCAAATCCGTCCGGACAAAATCCATGGGGGCAACCACCACCTGGTTGGAACCCTGGTGCTCCACCCTACCAGCAGCCCCATATGTCTTTCAATTTTCAATTACCATTCTTAGCAACTTTAGAATTACCGGATGTGTCCAAATTAACCAATGATCCTATTCTTCATAATCCTTATTGGCCTCCAGTTTCAACTAAAATACCTGGTGACTGTCCAAAATTCAATGGTAAAGCCAATGAAGACCCACAAGCCCATGTTATGACTTATCATTTGTGGTGTTCATCTAATTCATGGCTTAACGATTCAATTCGGCTTCGCCTTTTTCAAAGGACTCTCATTGGCTTCGCCGCTAAGTGGTATATTGAACTTCATCGCGGGTCCTTTCAAGATTTTAATTCTTTGGCCATGGAATTTCTCACTCATTTCCAGTTACCCATTCGATACGAAATGGGTACACACCTCCTCACTTCTTTAAGACAAACGAAGGCTACGCATATCTCTGATCATATCCATGAATGGAGACGGCGCAGATGCATGATCAAATTTTGGATTCCCGACCAGATTCTTACCGATTGGTTTACAACTTCGTTTGTGCCTCCGATAGCTCGGGATATCGCCATGGGGGCGTGTGTCACTGAAGAGCAAGCTATTGCTCGAGCTCAGTACCTTGACTTGGTTTATTCTCAGTCAGGTACATTATATGAATATTTGCCTGATGTCCCAAGACAAGGAACGTCTAAAGCCCCGCCAACACCCACTGTTGACGGCATCATTGGTTCGGTTAATTCATCCTCAAAGAAAAATCCGGTGAACCCTGCGAAGAAAAAAACATCTGCTTCGAATGGACAACCTTCCCAGGCATCGCCTGGTTCGAATGTTACTTCTGAGGTTAATGCCGTCCAATCTAATACGTCAAACAAGGCTTCGAAAGAGAAGAAAAAAGGGAAAGCGAAAAATAAGCCAGAACAACCTAAGCAGGAAACCCCAAAACCTCAACCTGAGGACGGCACTAAACGCAAACCCAAATATCCTTGTCTTATCTACGATGAGGATCACTATACCAAGGATTGCCCGAGGCGGTCCGAAGTTAGTCGTTTGTTAAAAGGCACCTCTGGGACTCCTGCGGTGCTCAAAGAGCCCTTTCCCACCCAACACACTCAAAAAACTCAAATGGTGGCTGACCCTACTCAGCCTCCCTCTTCCTTTGGTTCTCAAGTGTTTATGGCTGGTACAGTACCCATTAATATCAGTACTCGAACGAAAGATTATCTGTCATCTGCCAGGAAGGAGCCTGAGGTTCCCCCAAATGCTCCCCCGTTCTGTTCAGGTCCACTCCACATCGAGAGACCTACCACTGAAACGCCTCTTCGACCCCCTCCAAAAGGAGTACTCTGGAAATCCTCATACAATCCGAATGCTCGTGCTGTACAACACTACAACATCGTTGAGGACTTAGCACAGACTCCGTCGGCTATGTCCGCTTTAGAGGTTCTCCAGAGCTGCCCTTCTCAGAGGAAGTCCATGCTATCTGCCATTGGTGGTATAGACCCGACCGATTCGGATTTAATAACTTTTGACTTAGATCGCCACACTCAAAGACTACCTCCCCAAATCGCCTTCCTCATACAGGTAATTATTGATTCCAAGACGATTCATCGTACAGTTATTGATGAAGGTGCCTCAACTTGCATCATGTCTGTTTCCTGTTGGAAAGCTATTGGGTCTCCAACGTTGAGCCAATCTCCCACTACCTTGGAAGCTTTTGATGGAAGAGTGTCCCGTCCTTACGGTATACTCCAACGTTTACCAATCTCTTTGGAAGGGAAGACGGTCGAGATGGAAGTTGAAGTTGTTGATGCTACTCTAACCTACAACCTCCTTCTCGGACGTAGCTGGATATACGCGATGCAAGCTGTTGCTTCAGCTTTTTTCCGAATTATCCGTTTCCCCCATCAAGGAAAGATCGTTACCGTTGACCAGCTCTCCTTTTTTGCTTCTTCTTCCGAAGGCACCATCCCGTTTGTGGAGCATACCTCCAAATTACCTAAGAGTCTGGGAGCTGGACTTTTCAAAGATTATGATCTTATGGGTGTTTTTCCACTCCCTCCTCTAAATATCGCCTCTGTCAATATGATCGCTACTGGCTCTGATCTGTGGCTCGTACCCCCCACATACCAAGTAGATTCCTGGGGCGACCGGATGCCATTGAGTCCTGCCGAGTTTAATTATGTTGAGATTATTGCTGCCTCGGCTCCCTCTTCTGCGCTTACTCCATCCTCAGGACTTCTAGATGAGGCTTCTTCGGATTCTCTAAGAGAAACCTTCCTCTCCGACGAAGCTATTATTGAGACTATGTCTCTGTAGGAACCTCCCTGGTATAGTTCTCACCATCGTTCCTCATTTCTCCCTGCCTCGCAACATTTTTTGACATGCCTCGAGCGGTTTGCTCCTTGTCTCCCATCACAAATCCTTCAAACGCCTATTCAAATTAATCAGGTTTTTTCTGAAGGAAATATGGCAAACATTACGCGAACCCAACCCCTCGACATCTCTGTTAAACCCGGGATAGTTGAGCATCTTCATATTGGAGTCACTTGTACTCCAGAGGAGATTCAACTTTATTCCAAACTTTTTCGCGAATTTCGTGATGTTTTCGCATGGTCCTATGAAGAAATGCCCGACATTGATTCTAGTATAGTGATGCATGAAATAATCATGTACCCAGATGCTAAGCCTGTTCGTCAACGTTTACGCCCTGTACACCCCCGGAAGGCTGCAGCGATTAAGGCCGAAGTAGAAAAACTTCTTAACGCCGATTTTATTTACCTTATTCCTCTTACAGATTGGGTTTCTAACATTGTGCCCGTAACTAAAAAACAGGGTACGATCCGAGTTTGTGTCGATTACCGTGATATAAACAAAGCCTGTCCTAAAGATAACTTTCCCACACCATTCATTGATCAGATCATTGACGAGTGCGCCGGCAGTGAAATGTATTCTTTTATGGACGGTTTCTCTGGTTATAACCAGATTAATATTGTTCCCGCTGATCAACACAAAACTGCTTTTATTTGCCCATGGGGGACTTTTGCCTATAAGAAGCTCCCTTTCGGCCTTAAAAATGCCAGTGCTACCTTCCAGCGTGCAATGGCTTATGCATTTCATGACATTCGGCATATTGTGCAACCTTATCTGGATGATCTTCCTGCTCATTCAGCTAAACGTCAGGACCACCCTAAACACCTTCGCAAAATCTTTCTTCGCTGCCGATACTACCGAATCAGGCTAAATCCTCACAAATGTGTCTTCTGTGTTGAATCTAGCAGACTTCTTGGGTTTATCGTTTCTAGAGAGGGCATCCGTTTGGATCCCCTTAAAGTCGAAGCTATCGTCAATCTCCCTCCCCAAACTTCTTTGCATCAGTTGCAGGGGAAAGCCAATTTTTTACGTCGTTTTGTTCCCAACTATGCCGAGGTGGCTAAAGGTTTTACACGATTACTGAAGCGTGATATCCCTTTTCACTGGGATGCCACAGCTCAGGAATCTTTTGAGCGTCTCAAGAGTCTTCTTGTTTTTGCTCCATTGCTTCGTCCTCCGAATTATTATCGCGACTACACATTGTGTTTAGCTGCCGCCGATACCACTATCGACATCGTTCTTGTTCAAACTGATGATGATAACACTGAACATGTTATTTATTATCTCATACGCAACCTGTTAGACACGGAAACTCGATATGCTTATATCGAAAAGTTGGCACTAGCCACAGTTTGTGCTGTACAACGCTTCCGTCATTATATTCTTTTGCGTACTACTACTGTGATTTCTGATTGCAACCCCATGACGTATATATTGTCACGCCAGTTACTGGGGGGCAAATACTCAAAGTGGATTGTTATCCTCCAAGAGTTTGACTTGGAATTTACCATTTCCAAGTCTAAGAAATCCCTTGTGTTCGCTGAGTTAATTTGCTCTTTTCCATCTTCTCCCTCGACCTCGCCTGTAGAAGATCAAATTCCAGATGAAACCCTGTTCCTCATTAGCACCCACGATCCATGGTACGGAGATATAATCACATATATGAAAACGTCCTCCTTCCGCCCGGGTGTGTCTAAAGACGCTCGGCGGAGGATTCGTCATCAATCTCAACCATACCGTATCATTGGAGATACATTATATCGTCTTGGTGCAGACTCTGTTCTCCGCTGTTGTCTTACTCTAGAGGAAGTTGAACGGGTTCTAAATGACTGCCACTCTGGTGCTTGTGGCGGACATATGTCCGGATATGCTACAACCCAAAAAATCCTTCGTGCTGGCTATTTTTGGCCCTCTATTTTCAAGGATTGCATCCTTGCCATCCGCTCTTGTCATGAGTGCCAAATATACCAGCGGAAGATGCGAGCGCCTTCTGCTCCGTTGCACCCTGTGGTTTCCGTCGGCCCTTTTGCAAAATGGGGCATTGATTATATGACCTGTAACCCTCGCTCGGCCGGGGGCATGGGTTTGTCATCGTTGCCGTCGATTACTTTACTAAATGGGCCGAGGCGATGCCTACATTAACTGAAGACGGTCACACTGCGGCGCAATTTTTATTCAATCATGTTATTTCGCGATTTGGCGTCCCTCAAGCCATTGTCACTGATCACGGAAAGCATTTCTGTAATCATATGATGTCGGAATTAACAACCCAGCTAGGCTTGCAACACGATAGTTCAACTCCATACTACCCTCAGTCCAATGGTCAAGTTGAAGCTGTCAATAAGAGCTTGGTTACAATGCTTCAACGTATCGTTGGTGTGCATAAATCTAACTGGCATTTGATGTTATTCCCTGCCTTATGGGCTTACCGTTCCTCCGTGAAGGATGCCACTGGTTTCACTCCATTTCAACTAGTTTATGGACTAGAGGCCACCCTTCCAATTGAGTGCGAGATCCCTTCATTGAAATTAGCCATCAAGCTGCTTCCCAACACCACCCCGTTAGAAGAATGCCTTATTTACTTAGAACGGTTAGATGAGACTCGTCGCCTGGCTTCTTTGGCCATCGAAATGCAAAAGAAGCGAGTCAAGACTCACTTCGATCAGACCGTCCATCCACGTTCTTTCGTTGAGGGAGACTTAGTCCTACTCTATGATCAAGCGAAAGATAAGCTAGGCACAGGAAAGCTCGAGTCTATGTGGCTAGGCCCTTATATTGTCAAGAAAGTCCTGCAGAAAGGGGCCTACGAGCTGATTGATTATGAAGGAAACCCTCTTGGGAAGCCCCGAAATGGGCTTTACTTGAAGAAGTACTATGCGTGATGCTGGTACATTTTATTGTGTACATACATGTACTTTAGTGTATTGTGTGTCGGTTTTCGAGACATAGCTACCACTTATTGTTTTTTTCGCTTCTTGTGCAGATGGCGGATGCACCTTATGTTGGTTTCGCTGATGGTGCCTGCCGCAGTACCCGTGATTTGTCTTCTGCGGTATGGGTAATCTACGATCCTCATAGCGAGCTAATAAATTGCCAGGGTGTGTGTCTAGGCCATACTACTAACAATGTCGCCGAATACTGTGCTGTAATCGAGCTACTTGCTAGAGAAATTCATTTCGGTATTCGCGCATTGATAGTGAACCTGGACTCTCAACTTGTTGTTCACCAACTCAACGGGCAATATTCCGTCAGAAACCATCATATTATAAGGTTGTATTTACGTGTAAGGTTGTTAGAAAGGCATTTTGATTTTATTACATATCAACATGTTCCGAGACAATTAAACACATTATCTGATGCATTGGCCAATCATGTATTATATAGACATTTGCATAATTTGTAACTAAAACAGTATATAAGCAAGCACATGAAAACACAATAATGAACCATAAACATATGTATATATATATACGTGTGTGTCATAATGTTTGCGCCGCGCACATTACATAACCTAAAAATAATACATGTCCAAGTCCCATACAGCCGCTGACAACATGTCTCTCAAAATGTACAAAAATGAAACCTAGGCGTCTAAGCACGATGATGCTCATGATAGCATGTCACCGCCCACACCAAACGTCTCAACAGACGATGGACGCGAGTAGATACTCCCACCGTGTGTCTCTGATACGCTCTAGGCACGTCGGCCAATCTGCCATAATCTGGTATTCCTCGAGTAAGGGCCTCGAGGTTCTGAACTAGATCATCCTCACCCTCCACCTGAGGGTCTGCTGTAGGTTGCGCTCTCCGCACGTTATGAGGCAAGTCGGCTGGTCGCTCTGCACCAACATCTGCATACATATAGGTGCTGTAAGAAACAGACATGAATTACAAAAACTTGAATATGTTAAAATATTAAAAACATAAAGGGTCCTTACCTAGCTCCTCGTCCCAGTCCTCTCCCTCAGGCAACGGGAGGTCTGGATCTCCAGTAAAATCAGTTCCCGCATAGGGCCAGTCCTCCATGACGATCAACTGGTGTTGTTGCCAAATGAAGAACTCGGGCCTCCAGGCCATCTGCTGGCCCCCACCTCCTCTAGGCATAAGTGGTGCCCATCGAGCCAACCTCGGCTCCCGTGGCACTGGGTCTGCCACTATGCCTCCCGGGATCCGGAATATCGGTAACCGCTCTAGGAAAAATGACACTATAATGGATCCATATCCAAACTGCTTATTGCCATCACGCTTACACTTGCTAAGCTGCCTCTTTATATTTGTTGTCACTGCCGATGCCTAATCAAACAATGTCGGTTGCAGACTCTCAGTTGCCAGCAGTAAGAGATTCTTGCTGGCCTCGTGGGGTGCCTGTATCCCAGCCGTCTGGGTGATAGTAAATAATACCACTCGTAGCACCAAATCTGGGATAGTGACAATGTCCACCTTGGCACTATTGGATCCAAACTGGGCCCCAGGACAAACCCTTTCCATTACCTCACCCATCTTTTCCCTGGAAGGCCTGCTACCGGACAAGATGGGCCGTACACCCCGCCGAGATAGTCTAGTAATAAAATAGACATCAGAGACATCCAACTCCAATGTCTGGTCCTTCAGACGGAATACCTGATCCTCAATATCCCAGGCGTCCACAATAAACCTTAGTAACTCGGGCTGTGCATGTAGGTATGAGGTAAGGAAGAATTTTTTCAAGCCACATTCTCGCAACGCATCCATACATGCGTCATCTTCCATCGCCATGGCATCTATGGCCTCGTGTTCTCTTTCTCTCCATTCTATTGACATTTTGACCGATACCTGCAACAAAAAACCGAAGATGTCATCAATAAATCAATGATAAAATCAAATATCAGAGAAAATTGCAAATCCAACGGTGAAAAGAGGGTAAAATTTTAGTTCGCGCGATTGGCGCGACTGTTTTCAAAACGGTCACGCCAATGGCGCGTCTCCTTTAGAGAAAATTTCCCATTGGCGCGGTCCCGTGAAGAAAACTCGCGCCAATGGGCGCAACCCTAATTTTTGCAATCCTCCTTGCAGAAGGTCATTCTGTGGAAGAAAAACTAAATAAATGGAATAGAAATGGAGCTAAGGATGAGGCCTCTTACGGCGGCTCGAATGGTCTCCTGGATCGGTCGCAATCAGCAGTTAAAATTTGCACCCAAAACCCTCCAACGGTAAACTCACAAGGGTTTAATGCCACTCAAGCAACATGACGAGCTCCCTTTTTGACTTTTTCGAGCTTGGTAAAACACGAGAAAAGGTTACTTCAAGGTCTGCTTTCAGCTCTTTTCTGACCATTTAAAGAGGAAAAGATTGCTGAGTTGCTCCTCTTGACTCGTTAAATGGTAATAAGGGGCGGTCGTTTTAAGTTCTTTTTGTCGACCGTTAAAACATAAAAAGATTACTGGGTTTTGTCGTTCCAAACTCGCTAATGGTTATGAAATGACGTGGTTTTGACTGCTTTTTTACTTTTTCAGGTCGAAATCACTAATTATGAAAAGTACTCCTCGATCATAATGATCGGGCGGTTCTTTCGGGTATTATTTTATACTTTTTCGGGCCCGAGAGACACAACTTTACGAAAAAGGACATCCTCGGAGTTTCCTTTTTCTGTTGTCTTTTCAATCTCTCTAAACATGAAAAGACGCCGAGTTATTCCTTTGTCAGACTCGTTAAAACTTAATGACATCGGATTTTGTCACAACACAAGCATATGCTATCCCCATCAAGCTTGTTAAAAATAACTGGGGTACTCGCCAGAAATGGCGGGGGGAAAAGAAAATTTTTGAACCATAATTATTACCGTGACGGCAGTATGTCGCTCTTGAACATGGCACTTTTTTGCTTTCGTGTCCGGGGTGGGGATATCTCATCTCATATCTTTCACTTGCTTCCATGGACTTGGGTACCCTATTTGACCTCTCATCCACTCATTGCTTCGTCATCATGACCTTTGATACATTGATGTCGAATACTGCCAATTCCATTACTGTGCCGCCGATATGTTCAAGAGAAGTTGACCTCTGCAAAGAAACAACCTCCCTCTGATAGTTCGCACAATCTTGATTCACAACATTATCTCTCTGTCTCGTGTCGATGATGTGGGAAACATTATGGCCCACCTTCGATCAAGGTCACTTCCTGTCGACTTCAACTCATTATCCAGGACGTTGATCTAGAGACTCCTTTCCGGTGCCTTGGAGCCTGCATGCCTCAATGGCAGGTTCTTCGTGTTCGACGTGAGGTTTTCATCATTGGCCTCCGATCGAATGATTCTACGGGCGTTCGACTTCAGATCATTAATTCACGCGCCGTAGATTGTACCTATAGTACCTTGAGGACCATTGTCATTATTGGTGGTACCTCTCGCGTCTGTTAACAGTTTCCACTATTGACTGGTAATCAGACGATGTTCATGCATGTTCGACTTCAGCTCATATATTCACATGCTTGAAATTGTACTCTTGTTCAGGTCGAGACAGAGCGCAAGACCCCGGATTGTGTCTGTTGTAATCCAGGCATGATTCTTGATACTTGACTCATTCACTGGATGGCTGCGACCATACCTGAGTCAATTCATTGATCCTAACCAGATGGCTGCGTCCATACTATGGATCTAGATTATTTATGTACTCTCTTATGGATGGCTGCGACCATACCACGTACATCATGTAATTGAACTACCAGTCATGTCTCTTAACACAGATCCTCGGCGACAGTAACTATATGTGTTCGTATGTGTTCTTGTGTGTTCTTGTAAAGCATTTCACCCCTCTCCACCTCTCGGACTTCATGCTTTAGGGGGCATCTGTTACAGAGTAATTTGTCACCATCCCTGTTACTCCTCTTGTCGTACCTTGGAGGACTCATTCCGGGAGTTATAAGAAGTGACAAAGTCTAAAAACACTTGCATTATGTTCCCCTGAGTATGTACTTCATGTTCCCTGAAGACACCTTCTACTGATTATCCCTGAAAAGTGCTCTTTTTCCATTGGCGCAAGTCCACAGTATCTTACCCGCGCCAATCATGGAGATCCTCAAAAGAGGGCGCGACCATTGGCACTCTGTCTTAGAGCAACAGTCGCGCCAACCAAGTTTGGTCATGCTTTTTGCCTTAACGCACGCCCGACTGTTGTTTCCTTCATTACATGGAGCTTTTTGAGGATAAAAAATCAGTCTTATGTCGAGCTCTATCCTATCTCCATCTTTAATGGCTTTTGGGGATAATGTTAATCCACAATAGGTGTCCCGGTTCATCGTATCCTCCTCCCTTCTTCATCTATATAAGCTTGTCCTTATGCATTGGACAAGCTAGTGATAATCATTAGTCATGGAGTGTTAGATGTTGAGTTCTTGAGTTCTTGGAGGAATGCTAGTGAATGCTAGAGAGGTTATGCTACCGGAGAGGAGATGCATTGCAAGACACATATAGTTACTCGCCCAGCCAGGAGAGGTTCAACGTCAGAACCATGGTTGTAACTTTTCCTGTTTATTATTAATTAATGAGCGACTGCTATTATAGTTCCAATCTCATTGTCTATTATGGTGATGTGTTGATTTATTTCCTTTCTGACTGAAATATAATTGTGCCTTGGTAGATGTTATGTTGGTATCTGTCTCTTCCTTTGCATGTGTAGGTGTTCGTTTATGATCTGCTGGAGCGAGGGAGTGGGAATATAAACTCTGCTTCAATCATAGCGTTGGACTCCAGGTTGGTCTTCTTAATTCACCTTTGATGCATAACTAGGAACTTGCGTAGCAGCGTGGTTTGATTGTGGCTAGTTCTATTTTAGGCTAGTGGGATCGCCTCTGTCCGCAGAGGGGATTTACCTGACCAATAGGGGGGCCAATGCTGTTGAGGCCAGAGGCGCAAACAGGGCCAAGTTCGGCACCTGTGCTATGGTGCGTGATCTGTCAGATAGGAGGAAAGCACACGATAGACAATTGTCACCTATTGCAGAAGTATACACAGACTCCGCAGCAGCTGTTTTGTAATTTCTATAGGTCGGTGGTCCACGACGAGCGTATTTGTCGCAACTATGAGTTGATGATGGAGCAGACCCCAACATTGCAGACAGAAATGCGAGGCCTCGACCCAACCATGTGTATGGCACGCACTGGATTTCGGGGCAGAGGAGGAATGGGGCCAGGAGGGGGCCGTGGACAGTTAATCTGTTACAATTGCAGAGGACCAGGGCACTACACTCATGACTGTACTAACCCGACGAGACTATCTTGTTCATATTGTGCCCAATTTGATCATGAAGTAGTAGATTGTCCTACATTAATCACACAGATGCACGAGAAAGGAGTACTTCAACCTACTCTAACGTAGAATATTCAAATGATGAGGTCTGAACCATGCGAAAAAGGTCAAAATGTGAATATGGCGCTCTGAAGTGGTGCAACTACTAGGGAAGATAAGGGGAACCAGCTCGAGGAAGATACATGGTTTTGCAAGGCTCCTAGAAAGGAACCTGAGCTTAACTTGAAATGTGCAAAGAAGACGTTTGTGGAAGCTAAGAAGAGCTTCACGGAGGCCTCTACTTCAGGTAGTAAGGATCAACTAGAGCCCGAAATGGATCCTTCTATTCTTACTACCTTTTTAGAGACATGCATGAAGTTGTTGCACGATAACAGGGTAGTTAAAGGACTACAAGAACTGATCACTAGGTGTGTAGGGTCAGGTGAATCGCGCGTAGTCTGGAAATTAGGAAAGCATACATTGTGCACTAGAAGGGAGATGAGATTGATGAAGCAGATTGGTGAATACGAAATGGATCAGGTAATCTTGGACCTGGGTTCAGACGTGAATGTGTTACCAAAGCAGACATGGGAATGCATAGGCAGGCTTGTGTTGCAGTGGCTCCCTATTCAATTATGAATGGCGAACCAACAGAAGATTTTGCCCATAGGGAGGTTGCAAGGAGTAACAGTGGATATCGAAGGCGTGAGCATGCAGAAGGAATTTGAGGTGATAGATATTGTTGATGACAACAACCCTTACCCCACGTTGCTACGAGTACACTAGGCTACTGATATTAACACAGTAATTAATCTGAAGAAGCGGAAGATGATATTCAAGAAAAAGTCCCTACGCATAGTAGTTCCGCTAGATGCAGCCAAAGGAGCACACTACACTAACCCCGTGCGCGATGATGAGCTGGATTGTATCTATTAGATAACCATGCAAGATCAGGATTGGGTGAATCTGACTACAAATGGAAGGATCTCGTGGGAGCGCCCAAGTTCTTGCACCTTGGATTCAAACGAAGAAGACGAACGTTGGCACAATTGGTTGAATGAAGTGACAACGCTGAATTGCAATATGATGACTAGATCACTACGTTGCGTAACAACCCAGGCCTGAGATCTGACAACATATGATGGATTGATAGCAGTGGATGAATTCTTGAGCAAGTTTGAAAGTGCAGTATCAAAGCAACAATGGTTCGATGCGCTGAAGTGGGCACTGCACTTGACACCTGCACGCTGGTGGGGAACACATCAAGGAAATTCTGAAAATAGGTACGGATGTAGAATGATGATGCACCTACGATTTGGGAAACCGCAACTACAGATAGAAGATAAATACGTTGGAAGAGATGACCCGTGCATGCACCTCATGAAATGGACTGAGGCCTATGGGGAAGAACTGCAACCTGAATGGGTACACTTATTCTACCATACCCTGGATGTCATACCCATGAATTGGTATACTGATACGGAAATCCGACATGGTACGGGCGAATGGGATGTTTTGCGTGAGGGATTTTTGCTAACATTCACATTTGAAGACTGATGGATGGATACTGTTGATGATGCACTGCAAGCCGTAAAAGCCGCTATCTTTAAAAACCAACACAGGAACCCTGGGAAGTGGTTCAACCAGCATTTGTAGCCCAGTAAAGCAATGCCCTAGAATGTTATAACGTACAAGTAGAGGAGGAGGATTATGACCCCCAAAACATTAATTTTCCAGAAACTGAAGGATGTCACGAAGTTCGAGGACCATCACTTGAGGATGCCGACATCCCTACGCCGCTAAAAACAAAATAGATAAACATTGGTACAGATGTGGAGCTAAAGTACACGATGCTTGGGGACTATTGGGACAATGCTACAGTAGATAAGGTCGCCGAGTTGCTTCTTGAATATTAAGATTTGTTCCCGACCAAAATCACGGACTTAAAAGGGATCATTGATAACTTAGGGATGATGAAGATCACTCTAAAACCAGACGTGAAGCCAGTGAAACAACGAACTTATCGGTTGAATCCGAAGTATAAAGAAAAGGTCTGGGAAGAATTAGACAAAATGCTTGCAACAGGGATTATTAAACGAGTGGAAGAATCCAACCGGGTGAGTCTTACGATAGTACAGGAGAAAAAATAGAAGGGCGAAATTAGAATCTACGTAGACCTCAGAAAGCTTAATGATGCCTATGTTCACGATCCACTTCCGACACCGTTTACAGATGAAGTATTAGAGAATATTGGTGATCAGGAGGCTTACTCATTCACGGATGGTTTCTCAGGGTACCATCAGATCAAGATCATGCTGGAAGATAGGAGCAAGACCACCTTCGCAATAGAATGGGGCTGTTTTCAATACACCATTATGCCCTTTGGATTTAAGAACACGCCAACAATATTTTTGCGCGTAGTGGTGGCCACATTCAAGGAATACATCCAAAAGTTCTTGGAGGTCTATTTGGATGATTAGACTGTATTTGGGTTAGTCAAACACCGTATAGCAAACTTATGGTTGATGCTGGATACTTGTCGACGACACCAGAGTGCGTTGAATCTTAAAAAGTGCATCTTCATCGTCCCCTTTGGTAACCTGCTCAGCCATGTGGTCTGGAAACATGGCCTGATGGTGGATCCTACGAAGATTGCTGCTATTCTCAATCTCGAAGCATCGCATAGTGTCAAACAATTATGCACTATGTTGGGGCACACTGGTTACTATAGAAAGTTTAACAAGAGCTATGCACAAATAACAGTGCCAATGGAACAACTATTGAAAAAGGACGCTACATATTGTTGGAATGATGATTGTAAGCAAAGCTTGGATGTTCTCAAAGGGAAAATGGCATCCGCTCCCATCTTGGTCTTCCAAAAATGGGACGTAGAATTTCATGTACATGTTGATGCGTCGTGTATCGTGCTGGGAGCTATACTCACACAGGAAGGCACGGAAGGTGTGGATCACCTGATCGCGTTCGTGAGCCAGATGGTATCCAAAGCCAAAAAGAAATATTCTACCACCAAGCATGAAGGGTTGGCAATGGTATACACGCTCCAGAAATACCGACATTATTTACTTGGCGGGCACTTCAAGATGTATACTAATCATTTTGCGTTAAAATGCCTAGTGAACAAGCCTGTGTTGGGGGGGGGGGCGCATATGCAGATGGCTGTTACTATTTCAAGAATATGACTTTGAGGTCATTGTAAAGCCAGGAAACCTAAATGCAGGACTAGATCACTTATCACGAATTGAGACAGGCGAGGATCCAACAAATTTGGAAGAAGGACTATCGGATGCACAACTCTTTGTAGTGCACATCGTGGACGACCACTTCGAAGATATAATCCATTTTTTAACCACCGAGACAGTGCCGAAGGAATATTTAGTCCAATAAAAGAAGGAATTGGTGGTACACGCGGTGGACTTTTCTGTCATCACGGGGCACCTCTACAAAATGGGAAATGATGAGATATTGTGTAGATATGTACCTGAATTTGAACGAGGATAGATCCTCACAGAAGCACATGGGGAGGTTGCAGGAGGACACTACGCAGGATGTGCAACGGCATAAAAGATTCTTCATGCTGCGCTATGGTAGCCAACCTTACATCAAGATTCAAAAGCATACTGTCGGGCCTGTGACATATGTCAAAGGATTGGGAAACCATCACGAAGGGATGAAAGGCCACTCAATCCACAGATGACACTGTAGCCATTCAAAAAATGGGCAATCGATTTTGTGGGACCAATCAAACCTCATGGAAAGACGGATGTGCGCTACATTATCACTGTGATAGAGTACCTGACTCGATGGGTGGAAGCACAACCCATTAAGGACTGCATGGCTGCCACAACTAGAAAATTTTTGTTCGACCACATGTTAACATGATTTGGATATCTGAAAGTTTTACTGAGTGACCATGGAACGCACTTCCTAAATAAAACTATCAATGCACTCACCGAGGAGTTCTAGATGTATCATCATCAAAGTACATCATACCATCTGCAAGCTAATGGGACAGTAGAGGCATTCAACAAGATTTTGAAAACCGTGCTGACCAAGGTATGTAATGTACAATGAAATGACTGGGACCTGTGGATACCTATGGTATTATGGGCATAAAGAACCATGTGAAAGAAATTGACGAGTCAGACACCTTTCAGGTTAGTCTATGGCATAGAAGAAATCATGCCAATGGGATATTGTCATAGCTCCAAACCTCACTCTTGATGTTTTTGATGCTGCACTCATGGCCTAGGGCAACCCCTCCTTCTAGACCTAGTCCAAATACTTAAAAAATAGTGTTTTACCCCCTATACGTGACATTTCCCTGAGATAAATGCATGTGTACACGGGTTTGTGTATACCCAACCCACGTATATGTCTTAAAACACTTAAAAAAAATAAATCTCCTTAATTACGAGCAACGTTCGTGGGTCTTGCCTGTTGATTACCTATTAGTTCCTGTGGCCCAACTGTTCCCAACGAATTCCCAACTAAAAAATTGCTTTGGGAGAAGTATAAAAAGACTTCAATCGGAAGGCCTAAAGGAGGAGAGAATAGAGAGAAAAATCACTCTGTTGAGATTATCCTAGATTAGGTCTAAAGATCCTTGTGCTTCCAGCACTTCCCCCATTACAGGAAACCGTTGTTTCCTTGAGTTATGATGTCTTTCCATTTGTTGAAATATCCTTGAGTGAGTTATGGAAGGAGCTTGTTGAAGGCTTGAGATTGGACAAATCCAGAGAATGGTTCTGCTTGGAGCCTGCGAAAGGAAGACTCGTGTGAAATCATTCCTTTATGTACTTTATTTATCTATAATAAAAGAAACACTTGTCTTGTTCCTGATATGAATCTTCTTCATGTTTATGATATCAATGTTATGATTTACAAATGAACGATTATTTCAATTGCATAACTAACTTTCAATATGATATGAAGTTGATTTATTTATGATGTTTAGTCCATATACTGTTGTGCTTCCTTGAATTGATTGTTTTGCAGGTTGAAGGAGCAAAAGGAACTCCAAGAGGGTTTGGACCCTAGCTGGATCTTCCCAAACGAAGGACCCCCAGGTGCACCCCTCTTCACGTAGTTTGTTTATATTAGCATCATGGCTATGTGGAATGCTTGTTTTTCTTTATAAATAACCCCCGCTCTGCTAGGGTATTAACCCAAGACCCTAGGGGACATTGTCCCTTAACAGAAATGGCGACTCCACTGGGGACAACAATATTTTTGTTCCTAGTTTGGGTTTATTCAAGCCAATTAGGGCTCAACTGTTTATTTACTTGCTATGACTGAGTAATCTGTTCCTATAGGAATTTGAATTGTAAGTTTGATCAGTTTCTTCAGACTGTTTTTTGTTTTTTCTTGTAATCGGTTATATACACTATTTTTCTAGTTTACAGAAGTGTATGTATGCAAGTTTCCTCAAGTCAACCCTCATATACGCAGGTTTCCTTGGGATGAATAGTGTATACACGCAGTTGTGCACTAACACATTTGTGTATACCCTAAAATTTTCAAGATGTTTCAAATATTTTTGTTTCTGAAGATCTGTCTGCTGGTCTGAATCAGTCCTGAATAGTTACTTTTTTGTGTTAGTCTTTATTTTTACAGCAAGTATATAATTTCAAACTCTCTCTGATTGTGGAAAGTGTTGGTCTAGTTTTGTTTTGTTGTGAGCATCATCGTTTTTGTTTCAGCACACAAGATTTCTTACTCAGAATCTTGGCTACTCTGGTCTTCTAGGGTAGAAATATTGATCTCAATATTTGTGTCAAATCTTGTTTTGGTGACTTTTTTGTTTGCATGTCAAAATTACATCTTTCTGACCATCTGCTTTTCTTACTTTTCGAAAGTTGTTGATTCACACTTTCTTGAAAGTTGTCTTTTCGATCTTTTGGTCTTTGTTGCCAAGCTCTTGCTGCTGCTTTTGATTGTTAAGAGCATCTTGAAACACATTTTTTTTGTTGAGTTTTCACCCGTTTTGTGTTAACTTGCAAAGTGTTTTGTTGACTATTCTTCGATCATAAAGTTTCAGTCTTGTTTAAGAGAACTTTTGAAAAGACATTTTTGTTTTTTTCTTTTGAAGAAAACTTCTTGAAAACTTGGTTTTGCTTTCTTGAACTTTGTTTTGAGGTAGTTTCTTTTTGCGAGTGAAAGTGCATTTTTGTTTGTTGTGAAACTTGATTTTAGTGTTTGGACGAAAATGAGCATTAGCAACTTATATTCTATCTAAACATCTTAAGTGGAAAATTAGAATTGATAAACAAGTTACTTTCATTTCTTGATTTAGAGTAGTCTTAAGTTTTCATCAGCATTTACTCATTGCATTAGGATAAATTTGTGCATCTTTTTAGGGCATCCATAGTTTTGTTAATTTTTGTGAGTGTGAAGCTTGAGTAAAAGAAAAGAAAAGAAAAATTTGATGCTTTCTTAGAAGTTCCTCTGAACCTAGTAGAAATTTCTTTCATCCAAGAAAAAAACGAGTGCATTTGCATATAGTTTGGTTTTTATTAATTTCTTTTGTGTCAAAACACCACAAGTTTCACTTCTGCTTATCCCACGCGGTAGCACAACCCCCCTTGTGCAGTCGCGGACCTTGTGATACTTTACTCCTGCACGCAACTCCAACATCATGCAGCTCCCAGGAAGAATAGCTTATAGTCCCACACCTCCTTTCAACTGCCTGGAGCAATAAGAATATACTTCCCTCAGCTAGTTAGGTGGCCGCGCCACCTGTATATGATTTCCTCTAGTCATCCATCACTCTTCTTGGAAAATACCCACCTTTTATCATTACTTGCAGCGTCGTGCACTTTATCATCTGTAGCGTGCCACCCTGGTTTATTTGCTTAGTAATATGTGATCCAAGCCAAGGCATCAGACTAATCAATTTGTAGTGATAGTCCCCAAACTTGTCAGCGTGATCCTGCACACCTTGTTTTATCACCCTGGTATTCTTATTGAGAAAATATTCCTTTATCTCGCCCTCCACCTTATTGACTGCTGTAGATTTCTTTTCTCCCTTAATCACACCCTTTTTTTCCCAAGTTATTGGAGCCTAAAATTGCCTTGTTGGATTTCTTCCTTTGGTCCCAATCATTCTACTTCATTCAGTTGTGTGATCCCTTCTTCCAAGGTTCCGCGAACCGTCGTATGTACCGTTGCTGCCATGCTACTGGAATTTTATGATCTATAGGGATTACAATGTTCGTGCCATACTCCAGCCTCAGAGGTGCCTCCGCCGTCAGTTTCTTACATGTGGTCCTATAAGCCCATAGAATCGCTGGTACGCGCAGGTCCCAGTCAATCCGCTGCACATTGTGGACCTTGTTCAGTGCTTCGCATACTTCGTTAAAGGCTTCTACGTGGATAACCTTCTATGCACTTGGTCTTTCCATACTCTGTGGTTCCAACTGGAGGGGTTGTTCATGCCATTGCCTTGCCCGCACCTGCTTATTGACCGTGTCTCCTAACGTGAAGACTAAGTGCATCCGTGTAGGTTTTGTACCATATGCCTGCATCCATCTAGACAAGTGGGCGTGCATACCGTCTCATTTGGAAATCTTGTATGTTAATCGCATCTGAGGCTTCCCAAACCATATGCGCATCATCCTCCTACATTCGTGCCTATCCTCAAAGCCTCTTTGGTGCCTACCCCACCACCTCGTGGGTGTAGCGCACAGTACCCATTTCAAAGCTTCAAAACATTGTTGTTCCAGCACCTCACTCTAAAATCTATTCAAGAAGTCATCTACCTCACTTAACCCATCATATGTAGGCAGATCCCTTACATTCGTCGATACGTAGTGCAGCGATCTCTTCATCATGTTACAGTTCTGTTATAGAAATTTTTGGGCACTACAACCCCAATCATATATGTCCATAAACCAAGGGCTTATGAGTCCCTAAAAGTGTTGTTCCGTGCCCTAAAGAAACAAGGTCATCTAATTACATCATCTCCCGGAAGTTCTCCATAGGAAACTGCTCAGAACTGGCCAAAACTAGACCATATAGGATGCTCAATGCTAAGGGTGCGATGCATCTCACCTACCCAGTGCAAAAATTGTGATGCATAATGAAAATCCCTTCTGTAGGGTGCAATGGGTGAGAATGGACAAATGGCAGAGACAGTTTGGAAGGTGGATGATCATGGAATCTTCCAAAAACTTCTCCTGTGACACTTGCCTCTCTGAATTCGCCTAGGGATGAGTAAGGGATCATCAATCTCCAAGTGGAATCAAGAACTATCAGAGAGAAGACACTAATCAAAATCCTAGAAGCTGACTCACCTCCCTGCAATCATCTATATATGGATCCCTCATCCCAGAGATCCAGAGGTTGGAATTTTGTATCTTGTAAGGAAGTGCTATTGGTTTCTTGGTGGAATATCATAGTGTTGGGTGATCTAAGCTTTTCATGAGGTGAATAATGGCTTTCATGTTCGGAGGATGACGCTGGGTCAGGTCAATGGGTTGTAATCCTCTCTTCTAATCTTTATATCAATAAAGCTATTCAAGTTTTCCTCCACATTCTTGTATGTCTGATAGTATATGTATTTGTGTGGTCAATATATATCTGGTCCTATATTGTTTATGATTGTATATCTCTGCACTTTAAAGGTATTATGTTGCTTTGACTTTACAGGTACTCTATGAAGCGGAGTGGTGATCCAGGTGGATGTTGGTGGCCACCCACCAACCCATTTGGACCCCCACAACTGTCTCTTTCAGTCTTTTCAGTTTCCTAAATTGTAGCACAGTTTACTATTTTTAGCAGTTTTTCGGGTCCTGAACTTCCGGAGCCGTTTTGAGGCCCTAAACGATGTTTTTTGGGATTCTGGGGCAACATGGGTCCATGGACCCATGTTGCCTCCCAAAGTGGTAGTACTCAGATAGATCTTTCTAACGAGATATCGTACGCGTCAAACGGAGATCGTATGCCAAAGTTACGACCCCGGGAATTTGATGTACCAATTTACCCAAACGGGGCCCACAATTTGGCGTTTCATCTTCTAGGGTTAGGTTTCGGGATGTGAAGGGTTTTCCATTGTTTCTCAACAATAAATAGGCCTTCGAGCCTCATTGTAATACAGTGCGGAACAGTTCAGAGGCATGTAGTCGCCACATCTCTTCTCAGAGATAAGCTACCATCGCCCTAGCTGGTTTCTTTCCATTTCTGTTTGTAAGCATATTTCAGTATTTTACAGTAATGAAATGAAGTATTATTTCCGCTGCATCTTTGTGTATATGGTTATCACATCTCTGTATTTATGGTTATCTCTATAATCTATTGCGTTCCTGTTTAAATCCGGATCAAGTGGTCAAGGGAGAAGTGGCAAAGACCTGTCGGTGAGGAGAAGGGACAAGCAAAGAACCAAGTGAAAGATCAAGGTTGGTATTCTTTGATCCTATCCTATCTACTTCTCATAAAGGAAAACGAAAGTAACTTTAATCTATTTGTTTCTAATATAGCTACCTGTCTTAGTGGGACTAGCAGCTCTGCATAGACACTAGATTTCCCGATAACAAAATGGCGACTCCACTGGGGACCGAATAGATTGTTTGCTGGTCTATATTTGTTTGCTTTATAAACTTATAGATGGATCCTGAAGTTAAGCCAGCTAGCCTTCGAACTGCATTTGCTATGATAGTGCAAAGTAGATCAATGTTGCTTCAGTCTATCTCTGGGTTTTGTTTATAAACTGAACAATCGATTTGCACACAGTTGGGTATCAAAGATTCTGAGCTGCATCTGGTACTCAAATACCGTGGCTGCCTGCACAAGTACATCCAGGAAGAGATGGTATTCTTGAACATCTCCTCACTCGGCACAGCATACAGATATGCTGTCAAAATCGAGCAAAAGTTCAAACAAAAGAAGCGAGACTTTGGATCTGCAAATCTGAAGCCCAGAGGACAAAGCCAAGGCGGGGTGACCCAAGACAACCCGTCGAAGCCGCAAGAAAAGAACAACACCATGAAGCCGAAGAAGGACACAGGGAAGTGGTGTGAGTTCCACAAGAGTCCCACTCATAACACAAGTGAGTGTCAGACCAAGCAGTCGCTGGTGGCCGAGTTGAAGGCTTCCGAATCAGATGCATGTTCCGACCCTGAGCTAGAACCCGACAAGGGGAATGGAAAAGGGAAGCAGATCATTGATGCGGATCCCAGCGCCACTGTTGCCACCGCCAAGATCCAGAAAGATGAGCCCGAAAATCCAAAGGAAGGGGAGCGTCTTTTCCACACACAGATGTGGGTGAAGGGTTCGCCGCTACAATTCATTGTCGACAGTGGCAGCCAAAAGAACCTCATTTCAGCAGAGGTTGTGAAGCGGTTGGGCCTACCGACTACACCACACCCGCAGCCGTACAGTATCGGGTGGCTTCATGAAGGACGAGATTTGAAAGTTCGCCAGCAGTGCCGCCTTCCCTACAGCATCAAGCCCTTCACAGACGAGGTATTGTGTGATGTTACACCTCTGGATGTTTGCGATGTATTATTAGGCCAACCATACTTGTGGAGGCGACATGCTGTGTATGAGTCAAGGCCTCGTGCTGTCATTATTTCTTTGAATAATTCATTATACAGGATACCGGAGGTAGCCCCACCTACCGCCACATCTTTGATCACTACCAAGAAAGGCAGCAAGCTCATATCACAGACCAGGAAATTCATCTGTCTGGTTCACTCCCAAAGTAAGGGGAAGATCGTTGCTACATCCATGACCCCTGCAAAGGGTTCCTATACACAGCAGCAGCAGAAAAGGGATACGGTCATGACAGAACACAGGAACAACTTCTCCTCACCCACATGGGTACCACACAAGTTTCAGGGGGGCAACAAAGTCTGGTTGCATCGACAGAAAGAACGCCTTACCAGAACCCATCAGAAGCTCAGATCACTCCGACATGGTCCTTACAGCGGTACCAAGGCTATGGGGAACAATGCTTTGGAGCACATCATTCCTCCATTCCTTCGCCTGCACCAAATGTTCAATGTGGACCATCGGCGACCGTGCTTCCGACCATCACTGGACACATCAGAGATTGCAGGACAAGTTCAGCAGATGGAGGAACTCAACGCAATGGGGACCATTGCTTCCTAAGGGGGGAGGAATGATCCAGGTGGATGTTGGTGGCCACCCACCAACCCATTTGGACCCCCACAACTGTCTCTTTCAGTCTTTTCAGTTTCCTAAATTGTAGCACAGTTTACTATTTTTAGCATTTTTTCGGGTCCTGAACTTCCGGAGCCGTTTTGAGGCCCTAAACGACGTTTTTTGGGATTCTGGGGCAACATGGGTCCATGGACCCATGTTGCCTCCCAAAGTGGTAGTACTCGGATAGATCTTTCTAACGAGCTATCGTACGCGTCAAACGGAGATCGTATGCCAAAGTTACGACCCCGGGAAATTGATGTACCAATTTACCCAAACGGGGCCCACAATTTGGCGTTTCATCTTCTAGGGTTAGGTTTCGGGATGTGAAGGGTTTTCCATTGTTTCTCAACAATAAATAGGCCTTCGAGCCTCATTGTAATACAGTGCGGAACAGTTCAGAGGCATGTAGCCGCCACATCTCTTCTCAGAGATAAGCTACCATCGCCCTAGCTGGTTTCTTTCCATTTCTGTTTGTAAGCATATTTCAGTATTTTACAGTAATGAAATGAAGTATTATTTCCGCTGCATCTTTGTGTATATGGTTATCACATCTCTGTATTTATGGTTATCTCTATAATCTATTGCGTTCCTGTTTAAATCCGGATCAAGTGGTCAAGGGAGAAGTGGCAAAGACCTGTCGGTGAGGAGAAGGGACAAGCAAAGAACCAAGTGAAAGATCAAGGTTGGTATTCTTTGATCCTATCCTATCTACTTCTCATAAAGGAAAACGAAAGTAACTTTAATCTATTTGTTTCTAATATAGCTACCTGTCTTAGTGGGACTAGCAGCTCTGCATAGACACTAGATTTCCCGATAACAAAATGGCGACTCCACTGGGGACCGAATAGATTGTTTGCTGGTCTATATTTGTTTGCTTTATAAACTTATAGATGGATCCTGAAGTTAAGCCAGCTAGCCTTCGAACTGCATTTGCTATGATAGTGCAAAGTAGATCAATGTTGCTTCAGTCTATCTCTGGGTTTTGTTTATAAACTGAACAATCGATTTGCAAACATCCTAATTACCCTAGTGGTGGCTCTAGTAACCTCATTAGATCAGCCCCTGTGATTTCTATTTACTGACTATCATTAGCTCGGCCTAAATCCCTAAAGTAAGCTGCAAACTGTGACCAAGAACCAAGTTGAAGTCTCATCCCTGGACCATCGCACTTTCTCCTCTTGGGAATCTGGATGCATCGCACCTCCTATGTGTAGTAGGTGTGCTACATCGTACTTTCCCTATGTTGTAGGTGCGCTGATCAGATAAGACCTCTTCTGCTCTCAACTTTTGGTTTCTGTGTTCACTCTCTTCATCTTTATTCATGATTTTTTCTGTCTATGATCAGTGTACCACTAGGGAAACTCCCTTCCTTTGCATGATTCCGCCTCCATAGTACAAACAATTGTGAATGTTTTTATGTATTGTGTGCCATTTATAGTTCTCTTTTACAAAAAATAGCATAATCAAACTATCGTATTTTGATTTGGAAGTGTCGCAAGTGTCATTTTCAGTCAAAGAAAAGAATTCTATTGTTCTTGATGGTTGATTATACAATTACTCTTGTATTTTATTTGGATTAGTATTTTTTCAAGTGTCGAAAGTAGTTTTCAATTCAAAGTCACAAAGTGTCGTCATTATCTTCCTTTCATTTTGAAGAAAAATTTGTTAGTACTGTCGCTTTGAAAAGATAATTCAGATTTGTACTTAGAATTCTTCTTGTCATTCACACATTAAGAAAGCTAAAAAAATACATGCATGTGCATTTGCATTTAGACTGCTTGTTGGTTTGAATTAGGATAGTGCATCTAGTATGTGCTCTCTGCACTATGTTGAAAGAATATCATCTCTCTTTCTTTAGTAGCTAGGATTTTCATTGCAAAACGAAGATTAAACGATTGTTTATCATCTTAGATTTCATTTTAGGAATTGTATATATACATCACGCGGTGAACCTGAAAGGAAAATTTCTTAAGAAAGATCAACAGTAAAATAAATTCAATGAACATAAAAATGCTTTGGAACCTAACGCACAACATCTAGAAGTCTAGGCTAGAGACGTATTCTGGCGTCATAAAGCCTGGTAACTGTCGCTTTCATTGTTGGTTGGGTGATTCCTCCTCTTTGAGACGACAAGTGCCAGTACGGACTTGTGCTCCCACGTACCATCAAGTATATATTGGGAGACCACAATAGGCTATATCCTTTATCCATAGGAAACTCTGTCTGCTGCCCTATCGACCGAAATGCACTGAACACAGCATTCGGGAAGATTGACTGCCGTATCATAAAACGTATTCTGCAGATTTGCGATTGGTTTGGTAATCCCTCTGTCTAGATTTCCAGAGTAGTCCATTTCGTTCCTTTTCAGACTCCTTAAAGAAAAAGGTCCATCTGAGCACTTGTCACTTCAGGCTCATTAAAAATCGAAGGCGACTAGAGTCATCTTTTGTTTTTTCTCGACTCTTAAAAATTGAAAAAACAAGTTGTGTCAAAGTGTCTAAAATTTATTTTAATCGGAATAATATCACCATTCCCGCGTTGGTCTTAGGTTGAGGAAAATGGAGTCCACCAACCAAGGATTTCCCCTTGGAGGAAATCCTAGTCCTTTCGCCTCTTGGGGAGATGTTGGTGCACCTCATATGGCCACATTGTCACTTTCAGGATTGACGATTGGCTTGCCAATATGGCTCTTCTCGACCTCCGTCATTCAGAACACCATGATTCTTGAACAATCGAGTTAGCAACTAGATGATACTAAAGTTACCCCCAACCTTCTACTTCGTCCGATTCTCCCTCTCCTCCTTCCTCTTCACTTGATGAAGCTGGTAAAACCAAAAATCAAGTAACTAAGAAGGAGAAGAAGGGGAAAGAGAAGAAAGAGAAGAATAAGAAGCAGCCAAAGGCAAAAAGGGGCAACCAGGCATTGTCTCGTGAAAATCCACACACTGCACCGTCCAAGCCTAGATCTCCATGAGACATTTGCAAAGGAGACCACTATCATCGAGATTTTCCTTGCATCCCTCGGATCTTAAGGGACTGGTCTTCTCGTTTGCACAATCCGGTGTCATCAACCTCTAAATATCATGTTGAAAGTACACCGTCAACTAGTGAAATCGAAGCATTTGGACAGAAAAGGAAATGTAAATTTCCTTGTAAATTGTGTGAAGGCGATCACGTTGTCCACCGTTGTCCCTTCCTAGATGAAGCTAAAAGAGTCTTGGATAACTATCCTGCTTGACCGCTACGACTTCCTCCTGGATACAAGAAACTCTTGCCGAGTCCATCACTAGTTGAAAATCCGAGTGACATGCCATTGTGGTCGGTCGAAGCATCTATCATTGAAGATAAATCCGCTGAATCCATACCAGATGAAAGTCAAATGGTTGAGGCAGCAGTCGACCCGATCTTGTCTTCAGAAGGTCCATCTTCAGATGATACAATCACCGAAGAGAATGAGAATGACACTGTTCAAATTATTTTCGTAAACACAGATTCTGATGAACATGGGGGCAATCTACCTGTTCCTTTACCACAGGAAGGAAGTTTTTCAGAGTCATATTCGGTCGTCTATTCGGTCCCACCTCCAAGCAACCTAGTCGTTTCCTTCGATTGGAATCTACAAGGTAGACCCCGTTTACTGGCTAATGTACCATTCTGAATCATTGTACAAGCTTACAAAATGGTCATGGTCGGTACCATCATAGATGAAGGGGTTTTTGTGAGTATCCTTTCCTCAACTGCTTGGAAAGAAATTGGTTCGCCATCGCTTCTGCCTGAGATGGGAAATCTGATAGGCTTCGACAAAGGAACCAGTCGACCGTTAGGGATCCTCCCTAATGTGCCTATAACGTTGAGAAGCAAAACCATTTATATGAACGTAATGGTAGTCCAATGACCTCTAGACTATAATCTACTCCTTGGGCGTGACTATATTTATTTCATGGGAGCCATTGTCTCCTCACTCTTTCAAGTAATGTGTTTTCCGTATGAAGGCCGAGTGGTCCAGCTCGTAGACTAGCTTTCGTTCCCCAGCTCACACATAGCTAATAGTCAAATTCCATCCCTAAATGATCTTTTCATGCAAGGAATGTCTCATCGAAATCCAGTTCGTCCACCTGAAGAACGCGATTAATTCGAAGGGTCGTGACTGAAACCCAAGGGGCATGCGCCCTGGTCTGCTCCAGCAGGAAAACTCTGGGTATAGAGTAGGTTTCAGCGAAGGATATATGACTGGTCCGACACCCATCTGTATAGGAAAATGGGATTAGACCAGATAAGATACCTCCATTAGAAGGTATTCCTTCCCTGATAGAACAAATGTTTTGTTTGCAAATTGAGGGGTAACCTATTAAAGGTAGGCCTTTCTTGACGAAGCAAATGTTTTGTTTGAAAATTGAGGGGTAACCTCAAAACTCTACTTCACTATACCTGGGGGCATGCAAACCTTTTGCGTGCAAGTGAAGAGTGACCATTTAGTTTCTTAGTTTGTAAAAGGTTCTCAAACCCTTTAAACTCATAAGATTGGTCATTCTTAGCTTACATAAAGGAAGGATACGAAGCAAAGCTTTGAAAGGTACAAGCTCCATAAAAATGGAATCTATCGATGAGACATCCTTATTATATGACTGGAACGAGCAGTTTTTATGTGAAGTTCAAGCTGGTTAAAAATTAAACCTAAGCGATGAGCAAATGTTTCCCCAGAGTTTAAGCTCATTAAAAATAAACCAATCTCCGGTAAATAACCATTGTGAATGCATTATCATTAGCTCCTAAGCCTTGGTCGTGTTCTCATCATCACCTCCACTCTATTTTAGTTGATCATTCATCTCCATTTGATTGTTTACCCCTTTTTGAGGAACAACTGCAAAGCGTGATCCTGTTAGCCGTCCTTGTGACACTGCCGTGATTGGAAAATTCCAAACCTTACCTGGAATCAACTGCTACCTGAAATTATCACTCGTTCCTCAAAAACCGAGTCTCCTTTAAGCTCTTTTCATTTGACTCATAAAATATGAAAATATTGTTGAGGAGTTGGCCTCTCCAGCTCATTAAAGCTACCAGGAGTGATATCCCTCCTCTAGATTTTAATCTTTTTGGACCTGAGGGATTATTACAAAAAAAGATCGAGCGCTTGTTTTGTTCGGCTCGTTAAAATTATCAAAAATTCATCCCTTTCATATTATTTTATACTTTTTCGGACTTAAGGGATTATATGATGAAAAAGGATTATTGGAGTTTCCTTTACATCCCTTTCAGACTCTCTAAAATTGAAAAGGACCGAGTTATCTTTGTCATTAAACTCATTAAAACCAATAGCGACAAACTTGTCCATATAGACAAGAACGAGTTTCACTGTTGCAAGGCTTGTTAAAACATAGCGATGGGTTTGCCCGAATGGAAAATTATAGAACAAGCATATGTTACCCTCCTCAAGCTTGATAAAAATAAAGAGGTACTGGTCAACAAAAAATTGGGAAGAAAACTTGAAGAAACTTTATTCGTAGCAAAGTCGCTCTTGAACATGACACTTTCACTCCATGTCTGAGTCGGGTTGGGTTATTCCATTCACCAGTCATATTACCATTAGTCCATCATACCATCCATCTTTGGGGTTAACGCTACCAATGCATTTCAAGTGTCGCTGATATGGTCAAGAGAAGTTGATCAGAGAATTCACCAACCCATCTTGTGTCTCATCCACTGCAATACCTTTACGCTTCATTCTTTCATGACCGCCACCCTGAACCCTGTATCATCAGATCATTTTCACCTCCAAAAGTCATTTACTCTGTTCCGTGTCATAGATGTGGGATTCATTAAGGCCATCCTATGATGGGTCACTTCTTGTCGACATCAGCTCATTACCCAAGAAGTCGACCTAGGAACAACCCTTTCAGTACTTTGAAGCTTGTATGCCTCAATGGAAATTTTCTCACTTTCGGTGACAGGTTTACATCAATGGCCTTCGACAGAGAGATTTTGCATGGTGTTCGACACCAAGTCCCATTCTCACACCACGCAAATTGTACTGCCGTAACTTGAGGGTCATCATCATTATCTGTGATTCCTCTTGCGCCTGTTAATAACTTACATCATTGGCTGGTAATCAGGCGATGTCTTTCCATGTTCGACTCCAGAACATTTTTCACATGGATCGACTTGTACTTCAAGCGAATATTGGACGAGTTTGAAGACCTCGGATCTAGTTTCATCCATCCAGGCTGCGATATATTCAGGAAAATAAAGACATCAAATGTACGTCATTGATACATAGATGATCATTCGAATCAAAGGATGATGTCTCTATCAGAATCATTAGTCTGCCACAAAGACGGTTGTCTGTCCTATGTACATGAAAATGAATTTATAAAGCTGAGCATGGGAATGCCCGCCTTAGCTAGATCATGAAAATATTATGGAGATAATGTATTGTGTTGTATCTTATTATAGGTCGCCTTCCAGTTTGAAAAACCTCGGATCCTCATGATAAAGCATTTCACCCAACATCAAAAGATTAACGGCCTCATGCTTTAGGGGGCAACCGTTATAGACATTTTTGGGCACTACAACCTGTTACACTAAAAAATGTCACCATGGCTATTTACAGTCAGTATGGCTCAATCAACAGTCATACTACCCTTTTGAGCAAGTCTTAGGCCTCTGCTATTCATGTCAAAATCCAAGAAAGAGAGAAAGTCCTTGTAAAATATGTTTATCTCTGGGTACGCAGGTTCTCTCAAGCCTTTCCTGCGGGTACGCACCTTTTGTTCACAAGGTCTGCGTCCAAGGACGCTCTGTATCTAAAGGGGCAGGTGCGTCCCTCTGAAAAGGTTAAAATGCACGAGTTTCATCTTCAAAAACTTACTTGTGGTCACTTCTAGAGCTTTCTAGAAGGTTCTTGGATGAATATTGAGCGCCTCCAGATGGTTCATGCACTCCTATCAAAGAGGAACTTATCCCATCAATAAGGGAGTGATCCCATCCAAAGAGGGGACTATCCCATTGATGGTGGACCTGATTAACTTCCTCTTGAGCACTATAAAAAGAGGCATTGAGCCAGAAGGAAGAAGGTTGAAAGCTATAGATTTCTAAGGGTAAATGCTGCAGGAATTAGGACTCCCATTTAGAAGTTTGTGAGGAGAGATTGTCACCCTTACTTGTTCTATTTGGAAGTGGGTGAGCTTTGTCAAAGTAGAGGAAGACTCTTGTGGACCCTGGAAGGAGCTTGCACAACACCAAGGCTCAGGTTGTAATGGTTCCTTTTGATTACCTTTAATGCAAATTGGTCCATTCTTCTCAATAGCTTGTTGTTAATGGGTTATTTCATGTACTCCTTGGTCTATATGTTGAATATGCTTTGTTTTATGTTATAATCAGGTGCTATTTAATTGTTTGAACTGTTGGTGATTGTAGGTTTTGGAGAACGGGAGGAGCTCATCCGGATCAACAAAGCTTGGACTTCTACAATAGCGTTTGGACAGAGGTAAGAACGAAACACCTTGATTTCTCATATCATAATGTATGTTTAGAGAAGGATAGCTCCAGTTTGTTTTGTTTGTCATTAGAATGTCTTAGACTTCTAGGAAGGTCAGCTGTGTCCGCACCCTTGACCGATTCCGTGTGACAAATTGGCGACCATACTGGGGATAGTTTCCATTAATGAAAAGAGTCCTTTCTTTTGTTTGAACTTTGCTTTGAGAAAATTGATTTATTTTTCTGATTTTGGCTCTGTGATCTTGTCTCTGGGTGGGTTAGCTTAGGATTAGTTTGATTTTTGGTTTTCTTAAGTTTTTCAGTAGGACGCACCCTCTGAGTGCTGCACAGTGCGTCCCTGGACGCACTTTTGCTGTGTGCACAGAGCGGGCCCGCACCTGTGCTAACAGGTTGCCTGCGTCCCCTGCCAAAATTTAAGAAAATTCCATTTTTTGCCCTTTTTTCTCTTAGATTTTGTTTTTTCTTAGTTTTTTCTGCCCAGATTCATCAGTCCCTTGTCCAGAATCTTCACCTGAACTGGTTTCATTAGTATTAAGTGTTTTAGTGGATTTCGTCGAAGTGTAAGCCCTAGGGTTTGATTTTGAGTAGGTCTTGTAGTGACTTTAGCGGTAGGAATTGTCAAAGCCTTAGATCTCTCTGGTTTTGTCAACTTTCTAAGAAGTCAGACCTATTCTAAAAGCCTACCTATAGAGGTAACTTACCATCAAGTTGTCTTTTGGGCCATTTCCGAAGTGCTTGTTATTTAAGTCTTGAATTCCATTTTACGAAAAGAACAAAAAGATTTGAGTTTTGTTTTGGCTAGTCTTTTGATTCTGCATTAGCTAGCCCTTGATTTATTTTTGATCAAGTAAAACATCCTATTATTCGCCTTTATGAGCTTTTTCCTTGTTAGGTTTACTTAGAGTAATCTCTTTTTTGGTTTGCTTGTGAGTCAAAATTTCATAGTTTTATAGCTTTTGAGATTGTTTTTTGTTAAAGGTAGGTTTACATGCTTTATTGAAATAGAAAATGCAAAAATATCTCCTTTGAATAGTTTTGTTTCAAGTAGCTTTAAAAGTTTTTGAAAGAAAAAGAGTTTTTCGTGCAAGTAAAGAGTGGTTATGTTTGTATGCTCGAAAAGAAAAAAGAGAATTGTTTCTTTGATTGTCTTTTCTAAAGAAGTTGTTTTCTCTAAAAATTTCATTCTCTCAACTCTTTTAGTTAAAGATTTTCATTGAAAAAGCAAAAGTAGTCTAGATCATCTTAGGTGCATCTTTATAGTGGTTGGAGTCGAGTCTATACACCATCGGTTTCACTTCCATCACCTTGTGACTTTAAAGAACAACCTTAAAAGTAACGCTTAAAGTAAAATTGAACTAGTAACTTTTATTTTCTAGGGCTCTAAAGCACCAACATAGCTTAGGCTAGTGTCTTGGAGTAGGTGAGTACTTAACTCTCCAAGGCAGTAAAACAAACAAGTAGTCGATCTTGTGATAGAATCAAATCCAATTGTTACATTTACACTCTGGGAAAGCTCCTCTTAAAGGAGAAGCACGAGCTCGTGTCCGAACCAGTGAGGGGATCATTCCCCCCTCGTTGGGAACGACGCCAGGCAGTACGTATTACAAACGGTAAACCTCAGATTAACCATTGTCGAGGAGCCAGGGGTCACTTATCGGTAAACCTTGGATTACTATCAAGGAGCCGGTAAGGGGATTGAGCTTGCTACTCTGCCCTTGCGTGCTGTCGGAGTTTAGACTGTTCCCCTAGGTGTACTTGTGGCCGTTGGTAACCTTAGTGAACATAATCTCTAGGATTCTACCCAAGGTGACGGTGGAGGGAAGGTCCCACTGTACCTGGAGTAGACGTCGGCTATACTCACTTGGATTTTCTGGGGGGTTCACTTCACTTCGAGATGGTTAAAGTGGAGGAACTTGGTCCAGTCTATTCATTAAGCAGGTTGTCGGCGTAACTGTTCCACCCGCCATTTCTGTACTGAATCCTGCGAGGTTGGACCTAATCACCAACTAGCGCTTTTGGTCCGGAAGATACTGTTTGTGTTTGGTTTGACGCTCTAGATTCTTTAGGCGTGTGATTCAATTTGTTTGGTTCTTTAGAGGCTTTAGGTGGTTTGATTTGAAATTTTATTTTGTTTTCGTGTGTAGTAGTTAAAAGTTTTTAGCTGTGGCGGAATTACCGAGACAGTCCCGTAGAATTCGGGGCCAGTATCCTGAAGTTGTTTCTGTGGCCGAATTGTTGAGAAGATCCCGTAGACTTAGGGGTGAACCTCCTCGAGACGACCCCAGTAATTTAGAAGGTTTAAAGGTCCTTGTAACTCCTCCTAGTGGCAGTAGAGTAGGTTCACCTGAAGAAGGAGAATATTCCTTGGTAGTCCATCCAGATTACCAAGGTTTAGAGACAGGTTATAATCCCGAAGCTGTTACAGTTTCTGAACTTGTTGGTAGTTTTTCGTCTGCTAGCGATACAGACGAAGAACCAGAAATATCCGAACCTGTTACTCCGACTCCTAGTGTTCCTGATTCACCGAGAATAGAAAGAATTATCACCGAAAATCTTCCTGTTGGTTTAATTGCTATAGAAGAACTTGTTCCAGAGGAAGAAATAGGCGTCTCTGATCCTGAAGATCAAATTACCCTTGATCTAAGGGAGCGTGAATCCATCTTTTACAGTCCTCCTAGAAGTACTACTTGGTACCTCTCATTAACCAATTATTTAGACAACTTTGGTTTTTCCACACCTCGAACTCCTTTTCCACCTAGAGGAATTCATACTCCTGTAAATATGTCTGGTCAGTCATCTGTGTTTACACAAAGTCCTGAATCTTTTTTACATGGCGGTCCTTCTGTTCCTACTGGGTATCAATCTCTTTCTGGTACCTTTGCGGGAGCATCTCCTCAACCCATTGATCATGGGTTATTAGTTGGAAACAGTGGTAATGTACCATTGAGTGTAGGAGACATTTACATGATGTCAGGTTCAGTTCCCGTTACCCAACCTCAAGGTGGCCAATTACCGCCTGGGGGGCAACCTTCGTTAATGCCTGGGGGGCAACCTCAAGGTACTTCATTTGTGTCTGGGGGGCAACCTCAAGGCCAGTACGCTCCTATGGGGCAATACATACCTCAAGGTCAACCCCAGCCTCAATATGTACCCCAAAGTCAACCTCAGTATCAATATCAACCTCAAGGATGGCAACCTCAAGGATGGCAACCCCAAGGGTATCAACCTCAAGGATACCAACCTCAAGGTCAAGGTCAACCCCAGTACCCGTATTTACCTCAAGGTTATCAACCTCAGGGTCAATACCCAGGTCAAAGTTATCAACCACCTCAAGGGCAATCATATGGGACTGCGCCTTACAATTATCAACCCTATCCTCAATCCGGCTATGGATCTCAGTACCCTCAACCTGTTATGGGTCAATACCCTGGAATGTTAGTGTGGGATCCGTCACAGGGTCAACAGATGTTGCAACCAAGTATACAGTCGGTACCTCAAGCAGGACAACCTGTAGTTCCTGGTCCACCCCAGCAACCGCAACCTGTCCAGTCAAGTGTTCAGACCCCTGTAACTTCGGTAGTTACTCAGCCACCAGTTGCACCTGGTACTCCATCTCAAATGGCTGCAGCAACTACCGCCACATCTACCATACTTACTTCTGGAGTATCGACAGCTCCGGTTTCTACTGTCCCTGTAACCACTCCTCAGACATCTGTACCGTTGTCTGGATCTACGATTCAAACCACAGTCCAGATGCCTGTAGGCCAACCTGGTATAAGTACGGTTGTTACTACTCAACCTCAATTTGTTCAACCTCCATACCAGGGACAGTATCAACCTGGGCAAGCTGCCCAACAACCGGTTTACCAGTATCAACCGTATCCTGGGTACACTTATCAACAACCTCTGCAACCCCAGTACGGTCCGGTTAATCCTGGTTTTCCAGGAGGATATAATATCCCAAATGCGACTCCTGTTCCTAGTTATCCTGGATATCCTCCTCCTGGGGCCAGTATTGTGACCCAAAGTTTTAGAGATCCTAACCGGCAGTTACCGTTTATCGCAACTTTGGATTTACCAGACTTGACGCGCCTAACGAACGATCCAATTCAATATCTTCCGTTCTGGCCGTCAATGCCAAATAAGTTGCCCAGCGATATACCCAAGTTCGAAGGTAAGTCTGGAGAGGATCCGTCCAATCACGTGATGACTTACCACCTCTGGTGTGCTTCAAATTCCATCTCGGATGATTCGATCCGTTTACGTCTTTTTCAGCGTACACTCATTGGTCTCGCGGCCAAGTGGTACATTGAGTTGCCACGGGCCTCTTTTTAAGATTTTAGCCAGTTAGCTACCTCATTCTTAACTCATTTTCAGTTACCAGTCAGATACGATAACGGTACAGAGTTATTAACTTCACTAAAACAATCGACCTCCACGTATATTTCAGATCACATCCATGAGTGGAGACGTCGAAGAAGACTAGTGAAAGTTTTTATCCCGGACCAAATCTTAGCTAAATGGTTTGTTAAATCACTATTACCAAGAATTACTGAAGACGTAGCTAAGGCCGGAGTAGTTACTGAGGAGCAAGTCATTGCTCAGGCACAATACCTTGACTTAGTTCACACGCAGTCGGGTACATTACACGAGAAGATTCCGGATCTTCCAAAGTCGAACCAAATCGCTGCTGCTCCTTCGGGATCTCATGCCGCTGATGGTATGATTGGTATCGTGACTACAAAGAGCAAGAAGAAGTCTTCCAAGGCTTCAACTACTCCTATTATCACTTTGCCCGATTCCCCGACAGGAGAGTCTTCTCCTGAACTTACCGCCGATATTCACGCTGTAGAGTCATCTACGGCCAAATCAAAAAACGGTGGAAAGAAGAAAGGAAAGAAGAAGGCTAAAGCAGACAAGGCTCCAAAGGAGAAAACTGAAAAGTCGGAAACCAATGACGAAAAGCGCAAACCTCGATATCCTTGTCTCATTTGTGAAGAGGATCATTTTACGAGAGACTGCCCTCATCGGGCCGAGGTAGTGAAAATAGTCAAAGGTTCTCCCACTCCTACTGTGTTAAAAAATCCATTTCCGGAGCAGGAGAATAAGATGATAGGTTCTTCCTTGAATGCCAGTGAAGAACCCATTTTGATGATGTCTCATGTGCGGATTGCGACTCGATCGCAAGATTATGGTAGTAAGAATCCTGTTGATGGCAAGGAAGCAGAATCTTCTCACTCTAACCCATCAACCTCAGCTCCTAGTTCCGATCCACTACAGATCGAGAAACCAAACCCAGACTTAGTAATTAAACCGCTCGCCAAGGGTGTACTTCGAAGGTCTGCCTTCAATCCACATGCGAGAGCGGCCCAGAATTACAACATTGTTGAGGACTTAGCTGTTTCACCCTCAGCAATGTCGGCGTTAGAAGTGCTGCAATCATGTCCAGCACAACGAAAATTGCTTTTGTCGGCTATAGGAGCTGTTGACGTTCAGGATCCGAATCTAATGATCTTCGATCTAGAAAATAGTACACCACGACTCCCCCATCAAATGGCTTTCCAAATTCCAGTGATAGTCAAAAACAGGCCTATTCATCGCACTGTGATTGATGAGGGAGATTCTACGTGTATTATGTCCATCCAATGTTGGAGATCCCTTGGTTCTCCTTCGTTGAACCAATCCCCCACCATCCTTAAGGCCTTTGATGGCCGTGGGTTCCGTCCGTTTGGTATTTTACAAGAATTGCCTATAGGGGTAGAAGGTAAAACCGTTAGTCTAGATGTGGAAGTGGTTGATGCCCCTCTAGACTACAACCTTCTTTTGGGTCGAAGTTGGTCATATGCTATGACAGCGGTCGTTTCATCGGTCTTCAGAGTCATTAAATTTCCACACAACGGTAAGATCGTGACAATTGATCAGCTGACATACTTTTCATCCGACCCAGCCTCTTCAGAGAGTATCCAGCATGTCGGTAAGACGACAATCCCTTATAAGGACGTTGGTGTAGGTTTAGTTAAGGATTCCGGTTTACTGGGAACTTTTCCTCTCCCTCCACTCAGCGTAGAACCTTCGTTTGCAACAATTCATATGATCACGTCAGAAAACATTATTTATGATGATCCTTGGTATGTTCCATCTGACTCTGAGTTAGACTCATTTGGTGATGTTATGCCGTTGAGTCCATATGAAATTGCTTATGAAGCTCTTATGTCTTTTACCGACTTTCATTCAACCGAAGTCGACCAGATGAATGTGGTCAGTGAAGAGCCACTTTTCACCTCAAACTTAGAACGGATAGCGTTTCCCGAAGTCGTGTCATCTGACGAACAACTTCGCGAAATCCTAAGTGTAGACGATCTACCATGGGAAGATCTCCATCACATATCTTCGTTTTTACCTAAGGATGATGCATTTGAAAATGATTTTTCATCTATCTTTACCACTGAATATGTCAAAGACGCTCAGGATCCAACGAAACATTCTGATTTAGAGTTGAATTTAGGGAATATTTCTCGTACTATTCCCATTGATATTTCAGTGAAGCCCGGAATTGAGGAGAACATTCATATAGGTGCCTCATGTACAGAAGAAGAAATCCAAACTTACAAGGCCCTATTCCAAGAATTCCGCGATGTGTTTGCATGGTCTTACGAAGAAATGCCGGGAATCGATCCTGCCATTGTTGTTCATGAAATCAAAACCTACCCGGATGCTAAACCCATTCGGCAACAGTTGCGTCAGATTCACCCTCGAAAAGCGGCTGCGATTAAAGCAGAAGTCGAAAAGCTGTTGAAAGCAGGTTTCATTTATCCGATCCCGTTAACGGATTGGGTATCGAATATTGTTCCCGTCAATAAGAAACAAGGAACAATAAAAATCTGTATCGACTATAGGGATATCAATCGAGCTTGTCCAAAAGACAACTATCCTACGCCTTATATCGATCAAATTATTGATGATTGTGCCGGAAGTGAAATGTTTTCCTTCATGGATGGTTTTTCGGGCTATAATCAAATCAATATTCTACCTGCCGACCAACCAAAAACGACATTCATTTGTCCATCGGGAACGTTTGCTTATTGAAAATTACCTTTTGGGCTCAAGAATGCCGGGGCCACTTTTCAACGGGCGATGTCTTACGCATTTCACGACATCAAGCACATTGTGCAACTGTAACTCAATGATTTGCCTGCTCATTCTTTACGACGAGCTGATCACTTTGACCACCTACGAGCAATCTTTATGAGGTGTAGGCATTATCGAATTCGTTTGAATCCCCACAAGTGTGTTTTCTGTATAGAAATAGGTCGATTGCTGGGATTTGTTGTTTCAAAAGCCGGCATTCGCGTCGATCCCTCGAAAGTCGAAGCAATCATCAAATTGCCTCCTCCTTCGAGTTTGCGCCAACTCCAAAGTTTGCAAGGGAAAGCGAACTTTTTACGTCGATTCATCCCAAACTACGCCGAGGTCACTAAAGGTTTTACACGGTTGTTGAAACAGAACGTTCAATTCTTTTGGGACGAGATTGCCCAACAATCTTTTGATGCACTTAAACATGCGTTGACCCATGCACCGTTATTGCATCCTCCCAACTACAACCAGGACTACTTCTTATACCTCGCAGCTTCACATTCCACCATTGGGATGGTGTTAGTTCAAGAAGATGAATTCGGAGCTGAACATGTGATATATTATCTTAGTCAAACCTTAAATCCCACTGAGTTAAAATATTCACATGTGGAGAAATTGGCCCTGGCAGCCGTTCAAGCTGTCCAGCGTTTTCGTCACTACATTCTTCTCCGTAAAACTACAGTCATTTCGGATTGCAACCCTATGATTTACATTTTGACAAGACAATTGCTAGGGGGCAAGTACTCTAAATGGATAGTTATCCTGCAAGAGTTCGACTTGGAGTTCGAGAAGTCCAAGTCTAAGAAATCTTTAGTTTTTGCGGAATTGATGTGTGATTTCCCGCGTACTGACACAGAGACTGTGGCAGAAGAGTCCATTGCGGACGAATCTTTGTTTCTTATCAGTACTTTAGATCCGTGGTTCGGGGATATAGTCATCTATCTCCAAACCCAAACCTTTCGGCCTGAAGCTTCCAAAGAGGAACGACGAAAAATTAGGTTTCAATCCCAACAATATAAAATTATTGGAGATACACTTTATCGCCGGGGGGGCAGACTTAGTTTTTCGACGTTGTCTAACTCACGAAGAGGCTGAGAGAGTTTTGAGTGATTGTCACTCTGGATCATGTGGCGGTCATATGTCTGGGTATGCCACAGCTCAGAAGGTGTTGCGCGCTGGTTACTTCTGGCCATCTATGTTTAAAGATTGTATCATTGCAGTCCGGAAGTGCCACAACTGCCAAGTGTTTGATCGAAAGATGCGCGCACCACCTGCTCCTCTCCACCCTATAATTTCCGTTGGTCCATTCGTGAAATGGGGTATCGACTTTATTACTTGTAACCCTCACTCGGCCGGGGGGCATGCGTATATCATCCTCGCGGTTGATTATTTCACTAAATGGGCCGAGGCGATGCCTACATTCGACGCAAGCGGCAAAACAGCTGCAGTTTTCATATTCAATCATATAATAACTAGGTTTGGTGTCCCACAAGCAATTATTACTGACCATGGAAGCCATTTTCGAAACACCATGATGACTGAACTTACAAGCCAGCTTGGTTTGCACCATGACAGCTCTACTCCTTATTATCCGCAAGCCAACGGTTTAGTTGAGTCTATCAACAAAGTTCTGGTTATCATGATCCGACGAACCATTGGTATTCATCGGTCGAATTGGCATAACATGTTATTTTCGGCGCTATGGGCATACCGAACCTCAGTGAAAAACTCAACAGGGTTCACTCCCTTCCAGCTAGTTTATGGCTTAGAAGCAGTGTTACCCATTGAATGTGAAATCCCATCACTTCAAATGGCTGTCGAATTACTTCCAGCTACTTCCGAAGAGGAGAAACGTTTATTGTACTTAGCTAAATTAGATGAGACTCGACGTGACGCTACATTGGCAATCGAGACTCACGCGAAGCGAATGAAAGCTCAGTATGATAGAAATGTGACCCCTCGAAATTTTTCAGAGGGAGACCTAGTGCTCTTATATGATCAAGCTAACGATAAGCTAGGTGCTGGAAAATTCGTTCCTATGTGGCATGGACCCTATATTGTAAAGCGAAAGCTAGCAAAAGGGGCTTATGAGCTAGTAGATTTTGATGGGGACTCTTTGGATAAACCCAGAAATGGGCTTTACCTAAAGAGGTATTATGCTTAAATGGTGGGTATGGAGATTTTTAGTTAGGTTAGGTTTTCTTTCTAGCTAGTTTGATTGTTAGTTAGTCAGTGTGCTTAGTTTAGTGAGTGTGTTTCGTCGTTATTATGGCTTATCTTGGTTTTGATCTTGATATTGTAGATGTCGACGCCCCTCCAAACATACATTGGATTCGCTGATGGTGCTTGTCGTAATACACGGAATATCTCTTCCGCAGCTTGGGTTATCTATTCACCCTCTGACGAGTTAGTTTCTATGCATGGGGTAAGCCTCGGTCAAACAACGAATAACATTGCAGAATACAGTGCAGTGGTTGAATTATTATCCGAATCTATTTCATTTGGAATTCGACGTTTGATAGTGAGGTTAGATTCTGAACTTGTTGTATTACAGCTTAATAGAGTTTATGCCATTAGAAATCCTGTGTTATTAAGGTTGTTTTTGAGAGTGCGTCTCTTGGAACGTGAATTTGATTACATTGAATATCAGCATATTCCAAGGTCCTTAAATACATTAGCAGATGCAATTGCTTCTCGAGTGTTGGACAGACATTTACGATAATCATGCAAGTAAATTTAAAAAAAAACATTTCATCATACATGTTAAACAAGATAAGCCGGTAATAGTGATATATATATAGATAAGAGTGTGTCAAAAAATATACATCGTCTTCGATCATAGGTTGAAAAACACCTTATGATCGGCAAAATGATAAGTACAAAAAGTCAAAATGTCACATGTGTCCACAAGTGACTAGCTAATCACTGGTGGTGCTCCCTGTACGACACCACTGCACGAGCTACCTTGCGCAAAAATCTCCTCAAAGGTCCAGGGACCGCGACTACGTAGCGCTGCAGTCTGATAGGAATATCATCCATAGATGTCTCTGGTATATCTGCCGTCAGACGCTGTAGATCATGCTCCAACTCAGTCAGTACCTCCGCAGCCGCCGCGTCCTGTGGGGCCGGTAGCGGTGCAACTGGATGTCGCCTCTCAAAAAGCCGAAGGTTGGCTGGACGCTGTGGACCAACATCTGCATTTTGAAAATTTTACTGTCAGTTTGAGACGATATATATAAAAAACAAAAAAATACATAATTTGAAAACTCGTGAAAAATAAAGTACCTCTATCATCCCATTGTTCTCCCTATGGAAGAACCATGTCCGGATCACCTCGAAAATCTATTCCGGCATACGGAAAATCCTGGATCGCGAACACCTGGTCCTCTAACCAGTGAAAATAACTGTCAGTGAATCGAACAACTGCCGCACCCTTGTCCGGATGCCGGGCCATCACAGCAACCCATCGTACCAGCTTTGGCTCCTGAGGACCCGAAATATCAACAGTAAGATGCTGAGGGATCAGCATTGGTACCCTCTCTAAGGCAAAGCTCACGACTATAGGCCCATATCCAAAAGTCTTTAGTCTGCCGATCTTTGCCTTGGTCAGTTGGACTTTCAAGTTAGCCAACAGTGCATCACACCAGTTGAAGATGGTGCCTTGGAGACAATCAATTGCCATCCGAAATTGAGACCCAGTAGCAATATGTAAAGTGGCTGAGCCACAAATTCTGGTCACAGTGAAAGCCAAGACCAAGATTTCACGTTGAGAGACATATTTGATCTCTATGCCTTTCTTGTGCTCTCGATCAGGAAGGCACCAATCTGCTCGGAGACTATCAAGGGATTGGCCACCCGGCCTAGTCCCAGCCAGATTGAGTTGCTCACCTCTGTTCGGCAAGCCAGTAAGAAAGTAAATGTCAGCAGGCTCTATCTCGAGTTTTTGCCCGCCGATATAAAAGCATTGTTCCTGAACGTTCCATCTCTCAACCAACCACTCTAAGAACCTTACCTGAGCTCTCATACCGGGAATGGACCAATATTTGTATAAACCACATCCTCTTAGGGCATCGAGGGAGGGTTGATGATTGATTGCAGCTTCATCAACCTCCTCATGCTCTCTTTCTCTCCAATCCAGCATGATAAGTGCCCTACACATGATTAAACAGGCATTAAAATTAGTTTTGAGAAATTTCATTGGTTGGTTTGGGAGTTTGGGGTTTCAAAACCCGCGTTTTGCGGAGGACGCACCCCGCGTTTGGCACACAGTGCGCCGGGACGCAGGTGGCCTGAAGGCAACCTGCGTCCCCCGACCTTTTCCCTGTGTAGGAAAAAGTCGGGGGACGCAGGTCAGCCTTTAGGAAAGCTGCGTCCCCCGCAGGGCGGTTTCCAAAACCCAAAACCCCCTAAAAATAAAAAATGAAACTTGAAACAAAATTCTAAACGGATGAAATTGACAAGGAGGATGTTGTGAAATACCTGGAAGAGACGGCGTTCGATTCTAACGGTCAGATTTTCCGCAGCGACCACGGGAAGTTTCTTGTCAAAAGCTCCTTTTTCAACCTCAACAGTCAAACGGTAAAAATGACATGGTAAAAAGTCTTTCTATAGGTTTTTTGGATGAATTTGTTCATTTTTCACCATGAAAAGATATTTTTCGATGAATTTTTGCCTATCTTAAACAGGTATGAGTAATGTGTCGCTTTTGTGCAGGACAAAGGGACTTAGAGGGAAAATTGTAATTTTTCACAAACAAAATATCAGAGTCATCTTTTAAGCCCTTTTCTGACTCCTAAAACATGAAAAGATTTCCGAGCGTTTCTTTTACACTCGTTAAAACGGAATTAAAAGACGGTCCCCTTATAGCTCTTTTCTGACCGTAAAATCAGGAAAAGATTGCCGTGTTTTTGTCGTTTCAAACTCGATACGGAAATAAAACGACGTGTCCTTGATCGCTTTTTACTTTTCAGGTCAGTGGCACTAATTATGAAAGTACTCCTTGGTCGCAAGATCAAGCGGTTCCCCCAGGTATTATTTTATACTTTTTCGGGCTTGAGGGACACAAATCTACGAAAAAGTTCAACTTGGAGTTTTCTTAAGTTTTTCAGACTCTCTAAAATTGAAAAACGCCGAGTTTCTCCTATACTGGGCTCGTTAAACATTTCACAGTAAAGGACCTGTTCAATTACAAACAGGAACGAACCACTCCTTCCTAGGGTTCGAATCAAAACTAGGTTGGACTCATCCAAAGGATGAGCTTATAATCAAGCATATGTTATCCTCCTCAAGCTTGTTAAAAATAAAGAGGTACTTGCCAGAAATGGTGGGGGAAAAGAGAGAAGAATGAGCCTATTTGTTACCTTTTGTCTCAGAAGAAGCTTTATTACCACTCTTGAACACAACACTTTTTCATTCACCTGGGTTGGGAAATCCTTTACCTCACAGTTGATCAAACCACTTTGAAAGTCTTCAGCCGGGTTCCGGGGATTAACTTTGAGTTATTCAGCACCAAGCCATCTGTCGTGTTGTTATGTGTTCAAGAGGTCTGCAAACAAAACTTTCATCTGCAAAATACTTGTCATCCATTTGACCATCCCTGAGTCAGTCCTTACAGCAACATTTCTTCAACTTGAACAATGATTTCGTGTTGTGGGCTTGCCTGCAACGGGTCGCTTTCTATCGACATTGGCACATTATCTAGAGAGATGACTTAGAAATCATCAGTACCTTGAAGTCTGCATGCATCAATGACAAGTTTCTCGCCTTTGACGTCAGTTTACATCATTGACTTTCGATCGAAGGATTCCGTGAAATGTTCGACATCAACTCATTCATTCACATCTCATGGATTGTACTGGGTACTTTGAGAACCATTGACATTACTGGTGGTCTCTCTCACACTTGTTAACAGTTTACATCATCGACTGGTAATCAAATGGTTTCTACCATGTTCGACATCAACTCATTTATTCGCATGGCTAGAATCGTACCAATTCAAGAAGTAGAAATGAAGACCCTGGATCTAGTTTCCACCATCCAGGCTGCGAGGAGTTTTGTATTCATTATCTAAGTAGACTAATCATACACAGATGGCTGCTCCCATACTGTGTCTACAAAAGTATATGATTATGATGTACTGCAAGATCATTCCTGTATCAGAGTAGTTTGTCTGTTAGTTTGTCTGTTGAGTTTCTCCTATACTGGGCTCGTTAAACATTTCACAGTAAAGGACCTGTTCAATTACAAACAGGAACAAACCACTCCTTCCTAGGGTTCGAATCAAAACTGGGTTGGACTCATCCGAAGGATGAGCTTATAATCAAGCATATGTTATCCTCCTCAAGCTTGTTAAAAATAAAGAGGTATTTGCCAGAAATGGTGGGGGAAAAGAGAGAAGAATGAGCCTATTTGTTACCTTTTGTCTCAAAAGAAACTTTATTACCACTCTTGGACACGACACTTTTCATTCACCTGGGTTGGGAAATCTTTTACCTCACAGTCAATCAAACCACTTTTTGAAAGTCTTCAACCGGGTTCTGGGGATTAACTTTGAGTTATTTAGCACCAAACCATCTGTCGTGTCGTTATGTGTTCAAGAGGTCTGCAAACAAAACTTTCATCTGCAAAATACTTGTCATCCATTTGACCATCCCTGAGTCAGTCCTTAAAGCAATATTTCTTCAACTTGAACAATGATTTCGTGTTGTGGGCTTGCCTGCAACGAGTCTCTTTCTATCGACATCAGCACATTATCTAGAGAGATGACTTAGAAATCGTCAGTGCCTTGAAGTCTGCATGCATCAATGGCAGGTTTCTCGCCTTTGACGTCAGTTTACATCATTGACTTTCGATCGAAGGATTCCGTGAAATGTTCGACACCAACTCATTCATTCACATCTCATGGATTGTACTGGGTACTTTGAGAACCATTGACATTACTGGTGGTCTCTCTCACGCTTATTAACAGTTCACATCATCGACTGGTAATCAAGTGGTTTCTACCATGTTTGACATCGACTCATTTATTCGCATGACTAGAATCGTACCAATTCGAGAAGTAGGAATGAAGACCCTGGATCAAATCTTTACCGTCCAGGCTGTGAGGAATTTTGTATTCATTATCTAAGTAGACTAATCATAAACAGATGGCTGCGCCCATACTGTGTCTACAAAAGTCTATGATTATGATGTACTACAAAATCATTTCTGTATCAGAGTAGTTTAGTCTGTTAGTTAAAGTTTTTATCTGAGTATGGGAATGCCTACCTCAGTGATGATATAATCTTATCCATGTATTTTGTGTTGAAAATTGCAGGTTCCAACCAGGTTCTCCACGAGATAATCCTCGAAATGATAAAGCGCTTCACCCTTCCTAGATAATACAAAACCCTAATCTATTCCAGGCTTCGCACTTTAGGGGGCAATCTGTTACACTAAAAAATGTCACCATGGCTATTTACAGTCAGTATGGCTCAATCAACAGTCATACTACCCTTTTGAGCAAGTCTTAGGCCTCTGCTATTCATGTCAAAATCCAAGAAAGAGAGAAAGTCCTTGTAAAATATGTTTATCTCTGGGTACGCAGGTTCTCTCAAGCCTTTCCTGCGGGTACGCACCTTTTGTTCACAAGGTCTGCGTCCAAGGACGCTCTGTATCTAAAGGGGTAGGTGCGTCCCTCTGAAAAGGTTAAAATGCGCGAGTTTCATCTTCAAAAACTTACTTGTGGTCACTTCTAGAGCTTTCTAGAAGGTTCTTGGATGAATATTGAGCGCCTCCAGATGGTTCATGCACTCCTATCAAAGAGGAACTTATCCCATCAATAAGGGAGTGATCCCATCCAAAGAGGGGACTATCCCATTGATGGTGGACCTGATTAACTTCCTCTTGAGAACTATAAAAAGAGGCATTGAGCCAGAAGGAAGAAGGTTGAAAGCTATAGATTTCTAAGGGTAAATGCTGCAGGAATTAGGACTCCCATTTAGAAGTTTGTGAGGAGAGATTGTCACCCTTACTTGTTCTATTTGGAAGTGGGTGAGATTTGTCAAAGTAGAGGAAGACTCTTGTGGACCCTGGAAGGAGCTTGCACAACACCAAGGCTCAGGTTGTAATGGTTCCTTTTGATTACCTTTAATGCAAATTGGTCCATTCTTCTCAATAGCTTGTTGTTAATGGGTTATTTCATGTACTCCTTGGTCTATATGTTGAATATGCTTTGTTTTATGTTATAATCAGGTGCTATTTAATTGTTTGAACTGTTGGTGATTGTAGGTTTTGGAGAACGGGAGGAGCTCATCCGGATCAACAAAGCTTGGACTTCTACAATAGCGTTTGGACAGAGGTAAGAACGAAACACCTTGATTTCTCATATCATAATGTATGTTTAGAGAAGGATAGCTCCAGTTTGTTTTGTTTGTCATTAGAATGTCTTAGACTTCTAGGAAGGTCAGCTGTGTCCGCACCCTTGACCGATTCCGTCGCCTTCCAGTTTGAAAAACCTCGGATCCTCATGATAAAGAATTTCACCCAACATCAAAAGATTAACGGCCTCATGCTTTAGGGGGCAACTGTTATAGACATTTTTGGGCACTACAACCCCAATCATATATGTCCATAAACCAAGGGCTTCTGAGTCCCTAAAAGTGTTGCTTCATGTCCTAAAGAAACAAGGTCAGCTGATTACATCATCTCCCAGAAGTTCTCTATAGGAAACTGCTCAGAACTGGCTAAAACTGGACCATACAGGCTTCTTAGTGCTAAGGGTGTGATGCATCTCACCTACCCAGTGCAAAAAATGTGATGCATACTGAAAATCCCTTCTGTAGGGTGTGATGGGCGAGAACGGACAAATGACAGAGATAGTTTGCAAGGTGGATGATCATGGAATCTTTCAGAAACTTCTCTTATGACACTTTCCTCTTTGAATTTTCCCGGGGATGAGTAATAGATCATCAATCTCCAAGTGGAATCAAGAACTATTATAGAGAAGACACTAATCAAAATCCCAGAAGCTAACTCACCTCCCTGCAATCATCTATATATGGATCCCTCATCCTAGAGATCCAGAGGCTGGAATTTTGTATCTTGTAAGGAAGTGTTGTTGGTTTCTGGGAGGAATATCATAGTGTTGGGTGATCTAAGATTTTCATGAGGTGAAGAAGGGATTTCATGCTAGGAGGATGACGCTGGGTCAGATTAATGGGTTGTAATCCTCTCTTCTAATCTTTATATCAATAAAGCTATTCAAATTTTCCTCCACATTCTTGTATGTCTGATAGTATATGCATTTTTGTGGTCAATATATATCTGGTCCTATATTGTTTATGATTGTAGATCCCTACACTTTGAAGGTATTATGCTGCTTTGACTTTACAGTTGCTCTTTGAAGCGGAGTGGTCAAGGGAGAAGCGACAAAGACCTGTCGATGAGGAGAAGGGACAAGCAAAGAACCGAGCGAAATATCGAGGTTGGTATTCTTTGATCCCCTCCTATCTACTTCTCATAAAGGAAAACGAAAGTAACTTTAATCTGTTTGTTTCTAAGATAGCTACCCATCTTAGTGGGACTAGTAGCTCTGCATAGACACTATATTTCCCGATAACAAGTTTAGTGTGGTTACCTCGTGTAACTAGTTCTGCCATCATTCTATTTCCTTGTCCAAATCAGATGTGCAGGAGCTTTCGCATTCCCATGAGATTCATCCATCCGCAGTTAGATTCACCTAGTATTTCTCTCTCATGGTTATCTTGTAGACGTAGTCCGAGTCATCTTCATTGTCATAGTCGCGCATCAGCTCCATGTAGCGTGATCCTTCTATGGGGTCCAAAGGTACAACTACGTGCAGAGACTTTTTCTCAAAAATCATCTTGTGCTTCTTGAAATTTATCACCCCATTCATTTCAGTGGCCCAATCTATTCCTAATAGCGCGGGGTAAGGATTTCTATCATCAACAATCTCTATCACTTCGAAATCTGCTAGCGTGCTTGCTCCTTCGATATCTACTGTGATTCCCTACGATCTCCCCATAGGTAGGATATTTTGTTGGTTCTCCATTCACAGTTGGATAGGAGACCATTGTAGCGCAGGCCTTCCCATATGCTCCCATGTCTGCTTCAGCAGGACGTTTTTTGTGAAACCAACTCACAAAAAGATAGAAAAGATAGATCAATGCCTTAGAATTCAACCTCTTTGAGGGGGCAACCTCCTTTACATTACAAAAATGAACAATTCTTGGATGATACAAATGACAAGACCTCCTTTCTATATATAGGAGTCCAAGGGGTCATAACATAATCAGAGCCGACATAACAATAATAATTTAAGGGCAGAATAATAATAATAGTGGGCTTTTATGGGGCACAATAATAACAATATGGGGACTACGTGGGAATAGAAATATAATAAGGGGGTTGTGCTAATAAAAGTAAGGGGTTACACTAGTAGTATAAGGACCTAACATGCCCCTTTCCTTCAAAAAGTGTTGTCCTCAATTCTTGAGTAGTTCTTGATGCTTCTGCATAAATTCTTGTCTTCCCATGTGGAATCTTTAGCGGGTAAGTTCTTCCACTTGATGATATACTCTGAAACTGATCTATTTTGTAGCTACTGATTTCTCAGTTCTATGACTGCTTTAGGTTCCAATATGATTTTTCCTTCCTTGTCAATTTCTCATGATACTGTTTGAACTGGGATCTTCTACAACTTTTGAATGAGTTCCTACTCCTTTGGGCATATGGATATCTATAAGGCCTAATGTTTGGAGGAACACTTCCTGGAATCAAATGAATATCATGATCATGATCACGAATAGGTGGGAGGCATTTTGGGGCCTCAAATACCTTGGAATGATTGTCCAAAACGTTTTGGAGATCTGGAGAAATATATGATTTCGATGTGGGATCCTCTAGTGAACATAATTGTGTAATTACACCCTGTTGTTATTTATTTAGAAGCTTTTTCATGCTGTTAGAGTTGATTATCTTTCCAAGTTTCCCTTCAATACTCCTCAATTCAACTTCCATTCCTTCCCAAAAAAATTTCAAGAAAAGTTCTTGAAAATTAAAAGCTATCATACCCAAAGATTGTAGCCATTAGACTCCCAGTAAAACATCAGCACCACCCATTGAAATGGAAAGCATTGCGATATTCAATACATATTTTCCCATGGATAGCTTGATATTATGGCACCTTCCAGAGAAATTTATGATTCCTCCATTTGCAACCATCACTTGACACTCTGGTGTTGGATATAGGAAGCAATTCAATTCCTTGGCTATCTTACAATCAATAAAATTATGGGTACTACCTAAATCAATCAACACTATTACCTTTTTATTCTTGATATGTCCTTCTATCTTGATAGTTTGAGGAGTAGTAATTTCTTCCAATGCATTACAAGATATGGTTGGATTCATTTCTTGATGCTCGATGTGATCTTTCAATTCTTGAACATTTTTCTTCTTGATATGTCCTTCTATATTGATAGTTTGAGGAGTGGTAATTCCGACCAATGGATTACAAGATACGGTTGGATTCATTTCTTCTTTCTTGATGTGATATTTCACTTCTTGAATCTTTTTCTTCTTGATAAGTCCTTCTATCTTGAGAGTTTGAGGAGTGGTAATTCTTTCCAACGCTTTAAAAGATATGGTCAGATTCATTTCTTCTTTCTTTGGGGTGGGTTGCTGGTGTATATCCTCTTCTTTTAATGTTTCTTGAGCCTTTTCTTCCTTCTCTTCGTAATCTATGTAAAATAATTTCTTCTCAGCACAATTATGACCTTTAGTGTATTTTCTATTTATAACAAAGCCCTTTTTCTCTTTTTTATTCCAATTCTTGTGGTGTAAACCTTGTAAGTCGTGGAAGGCTAGGAGAAAAAACACTTCCATAATTATAGTCGTGAGTGGTGGGATTCCTTGTTTCCATAATTTTTCTTTCAATTTTTCTTGCCAACCTGAATGCTTTCTCCAAAGATGAACCTCATGTTGAATGTTATCCTTTAAAGTCCCTATGAAGACATCAACCATTTTCTTCCCTAGAATATCATTTACCCTTATATTCAATTTTTGGAAGTCCTCAATGTGATCTGCCATTGAACCCTTTTGTTTGAGATTTATCAATTGGCTAAATAAGGTAATTCTCTTTGTATCCTCATCATGTGCTATCATTTCCTCCGTGAAAATTGACCATGTGACAAGTGGTTTACGAGAACAAAGCCCTTTAGACCATAAAAACTTATTCGTTCTAAATAATTATATGCAATACATACCTTTTGTAATAATGGTACACCATGTAGATCAAAATATTTCTCCAACTGTAGTATCCAATTTACTGGATCCTTGCCATCAAACTTCCTCATCTCGCTTTTTCTTGATTTTAGGAGCTCGATATTGAAACGACTGTAATACTTTCGGATCTTTAATTTATGAAATTTTTGTCTGTAATAGCCCTTTGAGTCCTCTTTCTAACTCCACAAGTCTGAGTGCAATTGGATTCCTGAAGAAAGATCTATTCCCAATCTCCCACAATGACCTAATTATAGACTAGTTCAGTAGAGTGAACTTGTACAACATGCCACGTGTCACTGTTTCAACTTTAGGTTCTAAAAATTATACCAAACACAATGCAGTCTATCTTCTTTCTGTAACTTCTTAGGAAATTTCAATCTAATTCTCAGAGAGAAATTTATGACGATTTTCCCAAGGTCACCTGTTTAGGATGTAATTCAGGAGTCTACAAAAACCCTAACTTCCTTAGATCATATATCCAAAAATATAGTGAGACAAGACCTGAAATTAAAACCTGAGGTTCAGAATGCTTTCTTCTCAAATGGTTTTTTTTTTAGCTTCTGAAACTTCATAGCAAACAAGTTATAGCGAAACTTCCACGATGGTCTGTTTTAGATGAAATTCTAGAGCTTGCAAACACCCTAACTTCCTCAGATCATTTCCCCGAAAATATAGAAAGACAAGATCTAAAATTCTGACCCGAGGTGCAGAAAATTTTTTTATAGTGAAAATTCCACTATGACCTATTTGGAGTAGTGAAACCCTAGAATCCAAAGCTCTAATACCAAATGTTATGAAACTAGCTCACAAAAAGATAGAAAAGATAGATCAATGCCTTAGAATTCAACCTCTTAGAGGGGGAACCTCCTTTACATTACACAAATGAAAAATTCTTGGATGATACAAATGACAAGACCACTTTTCTATATATAGGAGTCTAAGGGGTCATAATATAATTAGAGCCGACATAACAATAATAATGTAAGGGAACAATAATAACAATAGTGGGCTTCTATGGGGCACAATAATAACAATATGGGTACTACATGGGCACAAAAATATAATAAGGGGGTTTTACTAATAACAATAATGGGTTACACTAGTAGTATAGGGACCTAACAACATTCACGCCTGATCCTAGATCCACAATCACTTGGTCCATCTCATATACCCTAATCTACGTAGTCAATCTCATCTCCCTTCCCGTTTTCATCGTGTGCTTTTTGAGCTTTCGGACTATGCACGGTTCTCCTAGCACAATCCTAGCACATCTATTTATGAGTTCCTGTAGCCCCTTTATAGCATTGCTATCACGCAGCAGCTTCATCCATGTTTCCAGGAACGTTGTGAGCATTGATGGGTCCATTTCCGACTCCGGTCTGTCTTTAACTATTGAAGTGGAGGAATCAACAAAGCTCTTCTTGGCATCCATGAAGGTTTCCTTAGCATGCTCCAAATCAAACTATGGTTCCTTCATTGGAGCCTTGCAAACCCAAGTACTTTCTTCGGGTTGCTTGCCTTTGTCATCCCCTGTCATAATTCCACTTTGGAGCACAATATTTACATTAGGGTCTTCCTCGTGCAACTCAAACCTCATCATTTACAGGTTTTGAGTCGGGGGAGGTTGGAGTGATCCTTTATAGCGCAACCTCGCTATTAGTGTGGGACAATCCTCCATCTCATGATCAAACAATGTACAATACAAGCATGATGGTTGAGTTGGATTCATACAATCATTGGCATAATGTCCTGGCTCTCCATAATTGTAACATATCAGTTGTCTGCGACTTGTTCCAGGTCCTTCTCCACCTCGGCCTTGTCCACACCCCTGAAATCTGGATCACACCATCCCCGCATTCTGGTTAAGGGCTCATGTTTCGGCCTGAACTCTGTAGGTATGAGTCTACTGAATGCACATGAATCTACTAAATTCCTAGGTTGGGATCATTTATCTGAGTCTCGTGCAATCTTATTGCGACCTCCAAGGCCTTGGCGTGAGTTGTCAGCTTCTGTTGTGACAATGTGTTCCTTAGATGCGGTGTTAATGATGCTACAAACCATTTGTAGTGTTGTCCATTTGTCAACGTCATGTTAGCTTCACGATTTGTGCACTTCAGACTCTGATCCAACTCCCAAGGGGTCTCGCTTGGTAGCATTATGATTTCCTTGAACCCAATGATCGATTGCGCCTTTGACTTCATCCTGCTAAATTCTTTGTTTAGCTTAGTTTGAATATCTACGATCCCCGCATTCGGATTGTCATTGGAATGCTTAATGTATCAGGCCAATGTGCGATTTTGTAGAGTGTTACCAATGTCACTTTCTTTATATTGTCATCCGTGACTCCCTACTCTTACCATACAGCGTTTATCACGAACCAAAACTGGTGTGGATCTTCATTCCCTACTCCCTTGAACACTAGCAACATTATCGTGCTCGCCATATTGATTCGTGGTGGTGGCGGAGGAGGTATGGGCGAAGATGGGGGTGAAGATGGTGAAACTAGTGGCTGTGTGGGTGGGGGTGGTATGCCCAAAATTCTTTGCCTTAACAAATTGATTGAACTTCTTGGTGAGACCTTCACGAGTTCTTCCTCACCCGCTCACAAAGGTGAAATCAAGGGGCTAGTTTCTAGTTATGTACTACCTTCGTTTATGTAGATTCTCCCACTTCACGTAGCCCCAAACATCAATTTATTCGCATAACTTGTTTTTCACACTGTAGCATTTTAATCCGTTCAAATATTTAACGTACTTACCTCATGGCCCTTTGTGGAAGCATCATTCTGCCTCACTATAGCTGACTGAAGTATCTACCATGAACTCGGTGATGAATCCTCCTATAATTTGATCGAGTCAGTGATCAACAACGCGCGCAATCTTATCCTCCAATGCTTCTAATCTGTGCACCAATTATGGAGTCCACACAATAAGTCTGGCGAGCTTACACCTTCCTTGGCTATTTTCTAGCTTCGCGACCCACTTGTATAGCTCAGTAGGGAAATATGCGAAGAAAATTTTGTGGATATCTGTGTATAAGTAGTATTCTAACCACTCTTCCTTTGATAGTCGTGGGTTCTTGTTCTCCTGCGATGCGAACTTGTGAATCTTCCTATCCAACCAATCTTCAATTCCTTTCTTTGTTGGATTCCAGTGATACGACATTAGACATATCTATGCAGTTCTTGGTCCCGAAAATAGTTAATTAGCCAAAAAAATCCCTGTCTCAGTAACAGAACCATTTGTTGGCTTGTTGGGGCCTGGCCTAACAAAGAAGGTTCTATTGCCAGGACGCTCTGCACAGGTCAAACAAGGCTCTACTCAGGCTACGTGGGGTATACAACAGCTCAATTCACAAATGATCAAGTGTTGTTTGCTGGGAAACCCTTTATAATTTATAGTTCCTTTTGAATTTGAATTCGACCATTCCCCCCAAATCCAGTTCATTAATGCTCCCTTGGCGGCAGATTTTCCCAAATCTTGCCCGTAAATTGCGTCTTAAATGCCTGCCACCCACTCCATTTGGTCTCAAGTCAAGCATCACATCATGAATAGTGACTCCAATAGTCACTTTTCAGCCAACCCATGTGGCAGTGCAACTCCCCTTGCATGGTCGCAGATCTTGTAAAACTTTACTCCTGCGTGCAGCTCCAACATCGTGCAGCTCTTGGGCAGGATATTTTATAGTCCCGCTCCTCCTTTCAAGTGCTTGGAGCACTAAGACTATACTTCCCTCGACTAGTCAGATGGTCATGCCACCTGTATATGATTTCCTCTGGTCATCCATCACTCTTCCTAGAAAATACCCACCTTTTATCATTACTTACAGCATCGCGCACTTTATCATCTGCACACTTAGTAATATGCGGTCCAAGCCAAGGCATTAGATTGATCAATTCATGGCGATAGTCCTCAAACTTGTCAGTGTGATCATACGCACCCTCCAAAAAAGTTACCTGCCTATATCCCCCCTCAGAAGGGGAAGGCTAAAGTGCCCAAGGATCTTGATGAGAGCAAGAGCTCTCTCTAGACCCCGCTCCTCCCAGACGACATCATTTTTGAGGGCATGCACCTGGGACGAGTGACTAGCTTGAAATTCAAAGATTGGGATCTCGCTGACCATGAGAAGTTCCCTCACCTAGAGACCACGGAGGTCATGAAGCCTAAGAAGAACATTGCAGCGGGGGTTACCGAGTTAGAGCCGCGAAAGTGGCTACATAGAGTGGAAAAGGAAGGGCTACTAAACCTGCTATGGGTGTTGCATTTCCACAATGTCCCATTAACAATTTTCATCATCAAGCAGTTGCTCTGCCTGGTGCATGGTGAGTGTTTGTGGCTGGAGGAGCCCATCCCCATCACGAACCACTTGAATCACTGCATTACCCAGCTTCCATGTAAAGGAGAGGACCCCACAAATATCTCGGAGGGGAAAAGCAGTGACTTGGCCATTACGGAGGCCATGAAGAAGAAATATAGACTGGAGAAGAAGAAAAGGGGATACACCATATCTAGCATCAACAACAACCTGGTATGAGTGGCAACCCAAATACTAGCAAGTAAGGTTATGCACAAGTGTTGCACGGATGTGGTACCCGTGCGAGTGGTAGCACTTGCTGAGAAGTATGCAAAGGGGGTCCAATTTAACTGGTCTGAGTTCCTCTACAAGGAGTTCTTAGAAAATTGTCACAAGGCTCAGGAACAAGGAAACAAATTCCACTATGCATGGCTTTTGTTGTCCATAGTGCTCATGGCAGGGGAGTTGCTGGAGGATAGTTAGTTCCCCATAATTGATAGGGATCTGCCAGAGGCCGTGAAGTATGCTTCACTCTGGGCCATGAAGGACGCAAACCGGATCTGTGACAACAAGACATTCTGGGTGTTCATGGAAATGAACCTCAGGATGGGGATTAACCACAAGCCGCGGTTATCACTCACTGTCTACAACAGCCTGCAAAGTTTTGTAGAGTTTAAAGCAGACCTTCACAGCATATACATTAGGGCGCGTAAGGACCTGCTAGGAAATGAAGCGAGCTACCCTTTGTAGCCACAGACGATGTAATTTTTTATGTACTAGAGACATGGCCACCAGAGTGGCGTGCTCCAGAAATCATAGCAATGGAGACGTTTGTGGCACAAAAGAAAAAAGAGGAGGCCAAACTATGCATGGCACAGTTGGTAGAGAAGAGAAGGTAGGAGGCAGCGACAATAAAAGCGCAGGAGTCGCGGGACGCTGCACATACATCAGCAGAACAAAAAAAGGCTGCTGCAGCAGCAACAACATAGGAGGCACCTGAGAAGGCACGCGAGGGCCAAAAGTCTCCTTCACATGGGCAGGAAGCAAAGGAAGAGGAGGGAAGTGTGGACCCACAAACCATGTCAACATAGCTAAAGCGCCAGCGCCCGAGCTAGTAGACAGGGCCACACAAGAAGGTCAAGGCATCAAAGTTGTTTATTGACCCGATCACCCTTACTCAAGGTGATCTGCATGACATCAGCGAGACAGTGCACGAAGTCACCTCCAAGGCCCTCCAAAATTTTGTGCAAGAGAACTAGATTGTGTTGGGGGCCCTCAAAGTGCAACTATAGGAGTTGCAGGTGTGCACTCCTCAAGCTGGTACCCTTTCGACCAGCCTAGTAGTAGGGACAACTGCAGCAGAGTAGATGCTACGCATCGGACGACAAATACAATAGTGCTGCTGGAAGGGGCACTAGTGACAACAAATGATGTCGACAGGCCTACGATTAGTGCACTGAAGGGTATCAGGATCAACATGGTTGCACTACTGTGGGAGACATTATACGTTCCACAAGATGGGATTACTGCAGAACTGTGGGCCAGGGAGAACTGCGTGCTACAAGTACTAAGCGAGCAAAAGATCAACATGGAGCAGTTGAGCTTGCAACGTGATGAAGTGGTGTTGCAGAATCAGAAACTAGTACAGGTACTGGAAGAATCCTGTCAAAGCATTCCTGAGTTAGCTATCCTAACAAACACACCAGCAGAGGCGCGCATCCATAGACTAGCAGCAGGGGTGTGTGAGGTGCGAGAAGAAATGACTAAGCTTTAGCTGGAGCTGAACCTTTAGATTACAGAGCTATGGTTGAAGGCACAACCATCCATCCCTCTAGAAGTAAGAGAACAACGCGTTAATGCTATTACAACAGGACTGGATGAGATCGGCAGTGAAGTGAGGGACTCCACTAGAATGTTGGAGGAGTCATTTTAGGTCCTCATGAATCTAAAGGAGTACCCCAACATACAGTGCTTAGAGATAGAGGCGCGTGAACTTTAGCAGAAGAATGAAAATGTCAAAGGAACTGCGCAGATGGTGGCCCTCACCCAGAGGCTCACATGGATGCAACATGCTAAAGCACTGAAAGAACAAGTAGACACGACACGATACAAAGAAGTAGTCTTGAAGGTGCACATTCAACCTTGGATCAATGATGCCTTCACCATCACAGCAGCAATTGAAGGCAAGCTCGCACAAATGTAGGGGATGTAGGAACAGGTTCAAGGAAGTAGTTTTAACACCGCGGTCTTGGAAAAACGCGTACAGGAGTTCCAACAGGCAGTCGCTCAGTGAGCTGCTGACCTTGCGGTGGTTTGAATAGAGTTAGAGGGACTCCCTGCTAACGGAGTGACTCGAGGGCAAGTCACAATGTTTATTTTGGGGGCTTGTTGGGCATGTAATCCCTCCAAGGCATGTTTTGGGGCTTAAAACCCAAGTTTTTACCAAGTCCATTGTAAAGACTCCGTGATTTGTGGGCGCGGGGTGCGAAGTCATAATATAGTCACAGGGTTGTCTGACCTTGGTTTTGTAATGTAATTTCGGCTTGAAATATCCACCCATGGTTTTCGGACCATGGGATTGTATAAATAGATCGAGGCTCTATGTAGAAGATGAAGAAAAAAGAAGGAAAAAGAATAGAAGCATGATGAGTCTAAGAGATTGAGTCAAAGTCTAAAGTGTGTCTTTGGGTCGTAAAGTAGGAGAAGGCTCTACAATTGAGTGCGCAGAGGCCTAGTAGTCCACAACTGAGTGCGTGGACCCCTGTAGCTAAATGCACAGGGCAGGACAAGTCTGTAACCATTGGAAGAATCAATAAAGAGAAGTTTATCATATTTCTGTGTATCTGTTCCTGTTTAATATATTATTGGGTATAAATTGCAAGTGTACTATTTATTTTCTACACAAACTTCTATGTGTGTGTTGTATAAATAAATATAACACAAGGCTTCTATTTACGTGAAGATAACTAACTGGTGTAGGAATATAGGTAAGATCTCAGGTGTGACTTAGGGAAATATTGTAGAGTGATGCTCCAGTAGCATGGAAGCCCCACAACCCCTAGGGTTGCGCAAAGGAAAGTATATCAAGGCACAAAGGCCAGGGAAGTACGTGAAGCAACCTGCACATAGGTAGCAGTTGGATTGAATCAAAACCTCAGACATCAAGGATGTGGAAACCTAGTTCCAGCACCCTACCATACTACTTCGGGTGACAACTCAGTCCATGGTTCGTGAAGTGTTGCTGAAAGGGCCAGTAGTACAGGGATTTTTTTGGCTAATTAACTCCAAACATGGGTCAAGCCCCAACAAGCTAATGGTGATGATGGTAGAGCAAGTTCCGGCTCCTCCCTCATCAGGTCATTGAAAAAGGAAAAAACAAAATAATAAGGATTCAAGTGAAAACCTCCATGATGTGCCTAAGTCCCATCTTTGGGTTGAAAACCTCATAAGGCGACCCAAGGATGAGAAAAATTAAAATGATTAAGAAGATACCTGGCTTAAAATCTTCCTTAAGGCGCCCAGGGAAGATCTCTAGGGTGAAAACCTCCCTGAGGTTGCCTAGGTGTTTCTTTAAAAAAAATATAATAATAAAAGAAGAAAATTGTTGGCTTATTGGGGCATGACCCAGGTTCAGAGTTAAGTTAACCAAACAAATCTCGATACTACTGGCCCTTTTGGCAATAGTCTGCAGAGCGCGGACTGAGGTCTCACCTGAAGTAGTATGGGAGGGTGCTAGAACTAGGTTTCCGTACCATGGAGATGTCTGAGGAGTTCAACTGGTTCATGGTTTGACCCTGTGTGTGCGCACTTTCCTGTACTTCGCAACCTCATATACTGCCTTCGCGCAACCCTACCCAAGGGCTGAACACTGCGCTCTGCGTTATTACCCAAGACCTTATTAGTATTCCAATGTTAGTTAATTAGTTTTGCCTACTTGAGTGCTTTAAATATACTTAACATAATAAACCATTCATACATGTGTGCACAGTAAATAAACAATATAATTGTAAATTATATCAATCATTCATTAACCCAAGAACAGATACACAAAATTATAACAAAACTTCTCTTTACTAATTCCTTCCTTGGTTACAGACCCAACTTCACCCTGCGCACTTAGCTGCCGACTTCTATGTCTCTATACACTCAACTGTAGAGCCTTCTCCTATTCTACGACCCAGAGACACACTTTACTTGCGACTTAATCACTTAGAATTTTTCCTATTTCTTCCTTCCCTTTTTCACACTTCGAGCCTTGCTCTATTTATACAATCCCATGGTCCGTGGACCATGGTTAGGTATATCCAGCCGACATTACATTACAATACTAGGGCAGACAACCCTGTGACTCTATCATGCTTTCAAGCCCTGTGCCCGCAATTCGTGGAGGTTTACAACAAGATTCGGTCAAAACTTGGGCTTTGAGCTCCAAATCATGCCTTGGGGGATCGCACTCCCAACAGGTCCCCAACACAGACATCATGTCTCACCCTCAAGTCACTCTATCAGCATGATGATCTTTGCGTGGAGTCCCTCTAACTTTTCTCGAACTGCACAGAGGTCAACAACGAACTAAGTTGCTACTTGCTGGATCTGCTGCATACGCTGTTCCGAGACCTCTGTGTCAAGAGTGCTTCTCTGCATCAATGTGTGCATCCCCTGCATGTGTGCGTGATATCTGCCATGATGGTGAAGGCCTCGTCGATGCAAGGTTGGATGCATGCTTTGAGGACTACTTCCTTATGTCATGCCATGTCCACCTGCTCCTTCAGTTCTTTAGCCTGCTGTATCTGCACAAGCCTCTGGGTGAGGACCACCATCTGTGCAATTCCTCGAACACTGTCATACTGTTGTTGGAGTTCTCGCACATATGCCTCTAAGTGCTAGATTTTGGGGTCCTCCTGCAGAGTTGTGAGGACCTCAAGTGATTCTTCCAACATGCTGGTGCAGTGTCACATTGCACCTTCGATTCCTCCAATCGTGCTATGATAGTGCTAGCACGCTGTTCTCTGACTTCCGAGGGAGTGGATGGATGTGCCTTTAACTATAGTATTGTGATTTGAAGATTCAGCTCCAGCTGAATCTTTATCATTTCATCCCTGGCCTTGTGGACCCCTGCTGCTAACCTGTGGATCTATGCCTTCACTGGTATATCTACTGGGATGGCTAGCTCCGGGATGCTTTGGCAAGTGTCGTCTATCACTTGTACCAGTTGTTTATTTTGCAACACCAATTTTTCACGATGCAAGCTTAGTTGTTCCATATTTATTTTCTGCTCACTGAGGACTTGGAGCGTGTGGTTTTTTCTAGCTCACAACTCTGCACTTATCCCATCCTGCAACACATATAATGTCTCACACGAGAGGGCAACTAGATTAACACTGAGACCTTTTAGCACAATAATCGAAGGCCTGGCCACCTCATTTGATGTAACTAGTGCCCCTTTTGGTAGCACTATTTTGTTCGTCATCCGTGTGCACAACATCTGCTCTGATGCCGTGGATCCGACTGCGAGATTGGTCAAAAGGGTACCCCCAACACAATCTGGTTCTCCTGCATGAAATATTGGAGACCCTCATTGGTGACATCGCGCACCATCTCGCTTATGTCATGTAGATCACCCTCGGTTAGGGTGATTGGGTCAATGGACAATTTCGAGGCCTTGACCTTCTTCTGCGACACTGCACACTCTATTAGTTGCTGGCACTTCAGTTGTGTTGATGCGGTTCGTGGGTCTATGCCTCGTTCTTCTATTTCTGCTTCCTCTGCTTCCTGCCCCTATGAAGGCATTGTTTGGCCCTCGCCCACCTTCATAGCTGCTTCCTATGCTGCTGCTGTGACCTTTTCTTGCTCAGCTGCTTTTTGTGCCGCGTCCTACGCTACCCGCACATCTACTACTGCTATTTCCTTCCTTCGTTTTTTGGCCAACTGTGTGATGCACAGCTTGGCCTCGTCTTTCTTCTTTTGCACTACCGACTTCTCAATTTCTGCAATGTCTGGGGCGTGCCATTCCGGTGGCCATGCCTCCAGGACATTGAAAATGGTGTCATCGGTGGCTACAAAGGGTAGCTTTGTCCACTATTTAGTGGGGTCCTTGCGCACCCTGATATATACATTATGCATGTCTGCCTTAAATTATGAAAAACTTTGTAGACTATTGTAAACCGTGGGTGACAACCACAGCTTACGATTGATCCACATTTTGAGGTTCATCTCCATGAACACTGTTACACAGTATTGTCACTGCCTTCACTCCAGTCCTTCTACTGTGTCATGTGTCCAAGTCAAACATGCCTCATCGCGACTATGGAATTAATATACATACTGAAGGGTGCTCATAAACAGTCCAGATGTGCTGCCAGTGCGGAAGTACATCTGATCCCCACGATGGTCCGATTTCATGCTCCAATGCGAGGTTACTTATTATCTTTAGCGATGATCTGACTATCTACATTACTCACTAGCGATGTCAGCACTAAATATTAGTTATGCACCTGCGATGATCCAGATTGGGCGAATTTGTTCCAACAATTGGCCTTCTGGATGACTCCAGACCTGGTTTTTGGCATAGTTTGTGTCACCTTTCCTCCTATGGTATGGCTATTCCTTCATTTGTGCTACCTTCCTTGGGGATAAGCTCACTCTTCCACCTTTCATGGAGACTCCTTCTCCTATCTAAACACTTACCATTGCTATGCATTGCTAGTTTTTTAGTTGGCTAGTTGGTAAATTATTGGATTGAGTGGTGCTGTTAGTGTAGCTGGTGTGAGTGTGACAAGTGTGGGATTGTTGATAGTTTGTGGAAGGTTGTGAGTGAGAGAGACTTGTAAGTTGGGAGATCCATCTTCAAAGAGTGAATTCTTGAAGAACATGCTGGCTAGATCCCTCTGAGAAGGCTTGGGACGTCAAGACTTTGGTTGTAAGCTTACTCTTATTTCATTGTTAATACAAGCAATGATGTTTTCCTATGTCTTGTATGTAACTTACTTGATAGCTCATGACTTCTTGAATTTGTGAGTAAATAGATCATTGTTGTTTTCTGGTTACGTGCTTTGTTGTATTTCCTTTGCATTGTTTTAGGTCGATCACTCATTAGGAGAAGGAAGCAGAAGCTGGAGCAGCGCAATGGAACTCCATCGACCACCAATTGAGGTAGGCCTCCAACTATGACTATTTAAGGAAACCTATTTTTGATTTGTTCTTGTTTGTGACTAGACCCACTCTAGGGCTAGAGGGGTTGCCTCTGTCCGCAGAGGGAACACTTTCCTGCATCACAAATTGGCGACTCCACTGGGGAGTCTGTCCTATGTTCTTCTCTTGTTTGCTCTTGTTTTGATTTTGATTTGGTCTCTTTTGAAGTTTGGGGATTGACCGTCAATCTTTTGAGTTTCCTAACTTGATCTGGGAAGTACCTCTATTTGATTGAAGGATTGATTGTTTTTGGTTTGGGAGATTTTGCTCGCCTGTCATTGTTTTGAACATCATCGCAGATAAAAGTTTAACAGTCGCACTGTCATCGCACTCACCCTTTTGTAATATCCTATGTATCGCTTAATAACGCCTCACAGTCGTGACGGCTATGTAAATCCGACCATCATGGAAAAGTCGTGTACTTCCATGCTGACATCGCTTTGTTGCTGCGGTTAGTTCTTTATCAATTCTAGTTGCTTGTGTATTACCCACGCTGATTGCTATAGAATCGATTTTCTCAATTCTGCCTCCTGAGTCCATCAGTCCTGCCAGTCCCTTGCTTTTCTCGCTTTCTTAGTAGCTTGTTTTTCACTGTTTATGGTTAAGGCACTCTCTCGTTGGCTTCGTTGAATGAAATCTTGCATTTTCCCCTGTGTGACCTAGTTCATTATTTCAAGTTTCTTGAATCAGTTGGCTTGGTTACTGGTTTGTTCAACATTCGCTTGCAACTTTTTGTTGGTTTGATTGAGCCTTCCCCATTGCTCGTTTTTGGTTGATTGTTTGGTGACTGTTATTGAACCAATATTTGCTATTGATTCGATTTATTTTCACTACCGAACATAGATCACAATTGTTTGGATCAACCAGATTTTTCCACAATTGCTTGTTGCTTATTTGTTGCTTCTAGATTTAAAGACATCAAAATCGACAAGATTGCATCCATTTAGCATACGAAAGTGAAAGTGAATTTTCATTTCAAGTTTGCATATTGGAAAGCGAATGATTAAATCTCTCATTAGTAGTATCCATGTACTTTAGGAATTGGTGTCTATATGCATTGAGTGAATATCTTTGTTTGTTTTGGTTTTCGTGGTTTAGGAATGATCTCTATACCCTCCCGTAGGTAGGTGTGCATTGAAATAAAAGGATATTTTCACTCATTCTAGTTGCATCCTAGGTTTTGTTGTATACATATGGTAAGGCCTGAAAACTGAAACATAATTCAAGATCAACTCTAAAATGAACTGAATATTACTAACAATGCATTGGAACATAACACACACTATTTATAGGTCTAGGCTACAGACGTGCTCTGGCGTCGTTAAACCTAGTCACTTTTGTTTTCACTCAAGGTTGGGTGATATCTCCTTCTGTGACTCAATAGTGGTCTAGTATGGAATTGTGCTCCCATGTACCGTCGAGTATATGTTGGGAGACCCCACTAGGTTATTATCCTTTATCCTTAGGAAGTCATGTCTGCCACCTTGCAAACCATAACGCACTGAACACAACATTCGGGAAGATTGAATGTCATACGGAAAGTCCTTGGTTTTCATATGACTGCCAAGGTGTACATGCAGTTTTACGGGTTGTCTGGTAAACCTTTTGCCTAGTTCTCTAGAGTAGTCACTTTCGTTCCTTTTCAGACTCCCTAAAATAAAAGGTCCATATGAGCACTTGTCACTTCAGGCTCATTAAATATTCGAAGGCGACTAGAGTCATATTTTTGTCCTTTTCTTGACTCTTTAAAGATGAAAAGGTCAAGTTCTGTTCCTGTGTCTTAAAATGTATTTTTCCATGTTCACATTTACCCTGTTAGATCTTGTTTGCATTTTAGCTTGTGTAGGGTTCTTTCTTGTTAGTTTTCCTAGGATTTTTTGAATCAAATCATCTTGGCAGAATCACCGATCCTGTCTCCCGTTCCAAGTGACGAAGTGTCTCCCTCTTCTATTGCTCCTGAGATACCGATTGCTAGTGATACTCTCCCTGTTATTCTGAGTATCCAACCGATTAATTCTCGCGCTCCAGAAGATGAGTCTTACGATATTCATTGGAACCTCATTTGGGAGCCTTCCGAAGAAGACCAGTACTCCTCCTAGTGTTTTAGTCCCAATGTCTTCTTCTGACATGGATGACACATCCCCCATCACGAGTGAAGAATCCATTGTGGCGAGCGGTGAAATTCCTATCCCAACAGAAACTACACCCTTCCGTGTCACCCCTCTTGGTGTCATGCTACCTTTACGCTATAAGGCTTTGAGGGATGTTATGGGTTCTAGGACTTTCCATACGAGTTCCATGTGGTCTCATACCATCACTCCAACTTCAGAGTCTTATTCCTCAAATTCATAATGTGTCTGTTAGCTCAGTCCTGACTATTCCAACTATCTGTGTGGCTTCTTCAGCCCCTGTTGTTGGTGCCATCACTGCATCCTCAGTTGTGACCACTGTTGCTGGACCTTCATCCGGATCTGCGAATAGTGGCCCATCGGCATCTACATCCGGAGTTGTTGATCCTACACTAAATGCCCCACCTTCTTCTGGTTCCATTCCAGCAGGGGGGGCATACGATCAATATTTACAAGCTCTTCAGAATCTGGACCCCCAGGATCCATTTCATTATTACGATTCTCAAGGAGATCATATTTATTACCTCGGGCCTTTTCCATCTCAACCTATGGTTGAGGTCATGGTCCCATTATCCGTTGCTTGGGGTACACCGATTATCATGGTGTCCAGGTACCCCCTGCCAATTTTCAAGGACAACCCTATCAAGGTCATCCGGCTTACACGTAACCCTCCTATGGGTATTAGTATTACAAACAGCCTTATCCAGGGCAACCTGGAGGCCCACAAGGAAAACCCTTCTAGGGACAACCTCCGGCCTCTGGTGGTTCATCTTTTACTTATTTCACGCAACCTTCTGGTAATCCGGGACAACCTTACATGCAACAAGGCCAACCTGGTGTCCAGCGAGGCTACCCTTCTGGGAAAGTCAGTCAGCCTTATGTTCAGCAAGGCCAACCCACTGTCCAATCTGGTCAACCATCTGGACAAGTTGGTCAGCCTCAAATCCAATCAGGCCAACCGACCGTCCAGTCTGCTCAACCATCCGGTCAATCAGGATAGCCCTCAGTTGTTCAAGGACAACCCAATACCCAGCAAGATCAGCCTTTTGGGAAAATGGATCAATCTCAATCTCAACTAGGTCAACCTTATGGCCAGATGGCTCAGCCTCGGTCCTCTTAAGGACATCCATCTTGGCTTGCTCAACCGAGCACTGAAATGATTGTTGCTTCTCAGGCTCCACCTGGTTTTCAGCCCCAGTCTAGGCTCCAGACCCAATTCTGTCCTCAAATGCAGATTGGATCCCAATCTCAACCTGCTTATCAAACGCAGCCTGGTCCCCAGGCTTAGTTTGGAGCCCAGCCGCCTTATGGTTTCTAGCAATCCCCGGGGCAAACCCAATTTGCCCCGTAGCAAAATTATCAACAACTGCAGGTGAGTCCTTACCAGAATTACCAGCAACTGTATGTTGCTCCTGCAGGAAAAGTTGCTAATCAATGGAATTTTGGGGGGTAGATCTAGGGTTATCCATCCAATTATAGCTATAACCCATATGGACAAAATCCCTACAAAAAGAACCCTTGTGGACCAAGTCCGTCCGGACAGAATCAATGGGGGCAACAAGTAGCTAGCTGGAACTCTGGTTCTACCTCCTACCCGCGGCCTCAGATGTCCTTTAACCTAAATTACCCTTTTTAGCAACGTTGGAGTTATCGGATGTGTCCAAACTGAAAAATGATCCTATTCTTCATAATCCGTATTGGTCGTCAGTTCCAACTAAGATTCCCGGTGATTGTCCCAAGTTTGATGGTAAAGCTAGAGAAAATCCCCAAGCCCATGTTATGACTTATCATCTATGGTGTTCATTAAATTCATGGCTTGATGATTCAATACAGACCCTCACTGGCTCTGCTGCTAAATGGTATATTGAGTTAGCTTGCGGATCTTTTCAGGAATTTAACTCGCTATGGCATTTTTAACTCATTTTCAATTGCCAATTCGATATGAAACGGGCACACATATCCTGACATCCTTGAAACAAACAATGGCTACACATATCTCTAATCATATCCATGAATGGAGATGGCGTCGCCATTTGATTAAGTTTTGGATTCCCGATCAGCTTCTGACCAACTGGTTCACGACCTCATTTGTCAGTTCAATAGCGTAGGACATTGCTATGGGGGCATGTGTAACTGAAGAGCAGGCCATTGCGTGCGCTTAGTACCTTGACTTGGTTTACTCCCAGTCCAGTACACTATATGATTATTTTCCTGATGCCTCGAGGCCTGGAACTTCCAAAGCCCCACTAACGCCATCTGTTGACGACGTCATTGGTTCTGTTAATCCGTCCTCTAAGAAATCTTCCGCGAACCTGGGAAGCAAAAGTCGAATGCTCCGAATGAAAATACTTCTCAGGCTATATCCAATCCTGGTAATACTTTCGACATTAACACCATTCAGTACACCATGGCGGACAAAACCTCGAAAGGAAAAAAGAAGGGAAAAGGGAAGAATAAAGCTGATCAATCGAAGCAGGATTCCCCTAAACCTCCGCCCGAGGAAGGTACCGAACACAAGCCTAAGTATCCTTGCCTTATTTGTGATGAGGATCACTATACCAAAGACTGCCCAAGGTTGTTTGAAGTTATTTTTTTGTTGAAAGGTTCCCCCGGGACTCTTGCCATTCTCAAAGAGCCTTTTCGCTCACAGCAAACACAGATGGTGGTTGATCCATCCCAATCCTCTTCTCCCTTTGGTTCCTAGTTATTTATGGCTGGGACGATTCCCATCCACATTAGTACTCGGGAAAAAGAGTATCTGTCGCCTACCAAAAAAGAGCCTAAGGTCCCCTCTAGCGCTCCTCTGTCCAGTTCTAGTACCCTCCATATCGAGAGACTTAGCACTGAGACGACTATCCGACCCCCTCCTAAAGGTGCACTCTGGAAGTCTTCTTACAACACTAATGCTCATGTTGCTCAGCATTATAGCATCACTGAGGACTTAGCCCAAGCTCTATCAGCTATGTCTGCTTTAGAAGTTCTCTAGAGCTGCCCCTCTCAGAGGAAGTCCTTGCTATCAGCTATGGATGGCATCGACCCAGCTGACTTGGATCTGATCACTTTTGACCTAGACAGTCATATACAAAGACTGCCTCACCAAATTACCTTCCTTATCCAGGTCATCATCAATTCTAAAACGATTCATCGTACCATCATTGATGAAGGCGCTTCTACTTACATAATGTCTATTGCTCGTTGGAAGGCTATTGGTTCTCTGACACTGAGCCAGTCTCCCATGACCTTGGAAGCCTTTGATGGGAGAGTCTCGCCCTTATGGTATACTCCAATGCTTTCTTGTTACTTTGAAAGGGAAGACAGTCGAAGTGGAGGTTGAAGTCATTGATGCTAATCTAACTTACAACCTCCTTTTGGGATGAAGCTGGACATATGCCATGCGAGTCGTGGCTTCATCTCTATTTCGTGTCATTCGTTTCCCTCATCAGGGGAAGATCATCACAGTAGACTAGCTGTCTTTCTTCACCTCCACCTCTTTCGATGGAAATGTGGCTTTTGTGGAGCATACCTCCATTCCATGTGAGAGTGTGGGAGCTAGACTCTTTAAAGATCCTGCCCTTATGGGTGTTTTTTGCTCCCGCCTCCCAACGTCGCTCCGATTAACATGATTTCTGTTCGCTCTGATCCTTGGGTTCTTCCCCCTATTGATCAGATAGAATCCTGGGGAGATGAGATGCCATTGAGTCCTGCCGAGCTCAACTACGTCAAAATTGTTGCTGCATCGGCTCCACCTTTTGAATTTTCTCCTTCGAGTAGAGATCTCAATTCGTATGCTCGTTCCCCTTGGCTTGGAGATGGCACTTCTTCAGACCCTTTAAAGGAAATTTTTCCTACTGACGAAGTGATTATTGAGATCATGTCTCTCGAGGAACACCCTTGGTTCTATCATCACCATCGTTCCTCATTTCTCCCTGCCCACCGAGAAATGCTTACCTGTCTCAAGCTGTTTTCTCCTTGCCTCCCATCGCAACCCCTTCAGATACCCATTCAAATTCATCAAGTGTCTTCTGAAGGGAACATGGGAAACATCACACAAACTCAGCCAATCGACATCTCTATTAAACCAGGGATTGCCGAGCACATCCATGTCAGAGTAACTTATACTCCGGAGGAGATTTAGCTCTATACTGATCTTTTTCATGAATTCCGTACTGTGTTTGCTTGGTCTTACGAAGAAATTCCATGCATCGATCCTAGCATCGTGGTGCATGAGATACCTACAAATCTGGGTGCTAAGCCTATTTGACAACGTCTATGCCCCGTGCAACCCCGAAAGGCTGCGACTATTAACACGGAAGTTGAAAAGCTTCTGAAGGCTGCTTTTATTTACCCCATCCTACTCACAGATTGGGTCTCCAATATTGTCCCTGTGACTAAAAACAGGGCACTATCAGGGTCTGTGTTGACTACCGTGATATTAATCGGGCTTGTCCCAAAGATAACTACCCCACACCCTTCATTGACCAGCTCATTAATGAGTATGCCAGGAGTGAAATGTACTCATTCATGGACGGTTTTTCTAGTTTGTTATAGACATTTTTGTGCCTTACAGCATTGAGCATGAAATGTGCATAATCTAAGGGATCCAAAGTCCCTAAACATGTTGTTCCTACCCCTAGAGGAACAAGGCTAACAAACCACAGTAATTCACAAAAGTTCTCCACCTGAAACTGCTAAAAAACAAGTCAATTCAGGATCATGTCAATTGCTCCATTGACCATCTGCGCTGAATGTCAGTGGCTCCACTGTCTACCTGCGTTGAATGTCAACTCCAACACTAACTACCTGCGCTGAGCGAGTTTGGACAAGTGGCAGACTCATTCCTCAAGGTGTCAATGCTCAGGAAGTTTCCAAAATGACACTTGCCTCAGGGAATTCGACTGGTGATGAGTAAGAGGTTCCAAATCTCCAAGTGGAAGCAAGAACCTCCAAGTGGACTCAAGAACTGAGAGAGGGAGAGGACACTAGTCAGATCTCAAGTTGACTCATCCTCTCTCCAAAATAACTATATATAGATCTCTCCTCCATGAGATCTAGAGGCTGGAATTTTGTTAATGCAAAGAATTGCTATTGGTTTGAGACTGGAATCATTGGGTGCTTAATGCTTTAAAAGGGGCTGGAGATAGGAATTCCATTTGCTGGGAAGGAGATGCTGGATTGGAGCCCTCTGGGTTGTATCTCTTCCTGAACCTTGTTATTCATCAATAAAGCTATCTTGGTTTCTCCTATATGCTGATGTATTTTGATGTGTAAATGTATTAGTGTATTTGGTTTATTTCTAATCCTAAACTAGTTATGAATGTGAACATCTGTCTTTGTGTAGTGTTCTTCTCTTGTCTCAAGTAGCTGTTCTCTTGTCGCAAGTAGCTGTTCTCTTGTGATCTTGCAAGAAGTTGTAGCTGGATAAGCAGGAAGGCAAGTAGCTGTGAACACCCAAAGAGAAGGGAGATTGGATTGAGGGACAAACGGAAGACACTGGTAAGTCTATTGATCTCTCTTCTTTCACATTTCATAAAGGAAGAAACCAGTATAGCTGTATTCGTTTGTTGCTAAGGCACTGTCACACCTTAGGTGGATAGGATCGTTCTGCATAGGCATTTTTCCCCACAAAAAATTGGCGACTCCGCTGGGGAGAATTTGTTTAGTCATTTTGTTTGTGTTTCTATCATTTGTTTGCATCATAGACTTGACAGCAACAGTCGAACTGCATCTTTCCCGGATGCAAAGTAGAAAGTTGCTGCTTTGATCCAATTGCTGGACTTGTCTATGATCTAAACAATGGATCCACAAATGATTTGATGATCCTTGTGATAGATCTTAGTAGCTTTCAAAGCATCCCTTTGATTATACCTTGCTTGTGTTTCTGATTTGGCCTGAAACTGTTGATTTTTGAGCAATTTGTGACCCAGAACCGAGGAGAAACGAGAGTTTCTCCTTCAGCGCAACTGCTGTGAAGGCAGTTTGCATTTCAACGCAGGTCCCGTGAAGGCTACCTGCGCTGAATGTCAAGTCCTCAGTGTTGAGGTTGCGCTGAACCAGTTTGGCCTTGTGCAGCTGGGGTTCTCTGCTCTCTGTTGCCCTGTTTTGATCTCTGTTTTTTGCAGCCTTTAACCAGCATAGGTACCAGTCAGATAACTCCTTTTCTCTTCTTAGATTCCGCCTCCTTTTGTACAAAAAGACTGTGAGTGTTTTTATGTGTTTGTGGCGTCATTTACAGTTTTCCTTTGCATGAGTAAAGTAGTCATCCTGTAGCCTTTGATTCAGATCTGATTGATTGTGATCTTAGAAGAGAGTTCATTGGCTGCTTGCAGATTGATTATACATATACTTTTGCTTATTGGTTTGAATTTGTCTCTTTTGAAGTGTCAAAACAAGTCTTTATTTCGAAAATCGTTAAGTGTTGTAATCTCTTCTATCTTCTCTGATTTCGAAAAGGTGAACTTGTTTGTATTGATCATTTAAAAGCAAATTCATAGTTGTACAAAAAGCTTTCTTTGTAGGCATCAATACTAAGAAAGCGGAAAACAAACACCCGCAT